>JAULUF010000044.1:14397500-16797500 GCA_031834385.1 Semotilus atromaculatus | reverse complement strand
GGCATATCTGCCAGACTGCTGCTGTCTGTTAACAGACTGAGGTCGAGCTCACTGGGTCCTATGAAGAAAAGCACAAGATAAAATCAAGCTCTAAGAAAAGGCATTTGAAAGAAACATTTTATTGAGGTCTGAAAGAGGAAAAATACAGCAATTGCAGCAAAGCCTTGTGTGAAAAATAAAGGCACTCTTGTACCTCTAACTACTGTCCGTCATTGAAAAGTGCTGACGGTTGTTTATTCTTTACCAGTAATTGCTAAAGGAACTCGGGCGTCCTTTCGGCAGCGTAGGCAACAATCACAAAGGTTTTGTTTCCTATATGTTAATTAGTTATTCATTTGTGGCACGAGTACATGTTTCACCAGAGCAAAGGAAGAGTTATGAAACTGATAGTGAACTGGCTTCTGTCTACACAGATTCTTAGATGTTTTCATTGTTAAGATGGTTATAGTCATTTTTACTTGTGATGATTCTCTTGACAATGTATTATTCGTTAATAGGAAACCCTTTTAGTACTTCGCAAAGGAAAGTCTAGATTAGAAAATCACACTGAGCGTACGTTTACAGCACAATGATGTACTAAAAATGAAACAACGTTGTCAAAAATGAACCCCAGTTCACACGGATCTGCGAAAACGACAAAAAAAATGCTGTATTCTGCTGCCAGGCCAGTTAGTTGGCGACGTCACTATGTGAAGAAACTACGTGCCTATAGACTGAACACGTAATACACATGCGCATAATGTCAATGTTTTCACAAATTCATGTTTTTGTAGTTGACATGGTGACGATAATGGTATCATTTTCAAAAACTTGCACATTGGAAAACGTTTTCAAAAGTTTGCATTTTCAGGGCCCCAAAACACTGTTGTCGTGTAAATGAAAGACCAAAACGCATAAAAAGTTTAAAGTTTTTAGTTGAAAATGGTGTCGTGTAAACGGACCCTAAATCTGATGAACAGTAGCTTTACATAACAGTATATGGGAACCTTCTATACACCAAAATATCATCATACATTTTTAAAGAGAGAGACACAAAATGCACTTTTCAAGCAAACCATTTCACCAAAAAAGTCTGTTAACACTATAGAAATACTGCTTAAAGGGTAACTAAACCCTAAACCAACTTTTTTTAGTTAATGATCTGTAAGAATGGGGCTTTATTAATGCTGTTCATTGATTCGAGTAACTTTTTTGACATTTGGGTATAAAGTGTTTTAATTCTACAATATATGGTGTAAAAACGTAAAAAAGTGCTGCCCTCTTCAGGTTGAACGGTGGCTACTGCAGATGAATTTTACTATTGGATGTTTGCGGTTGTTCGTGATGTAAGCGGTTGATGGTGACGTAAGCAGGTTCCAGCTCACTTTTTTTCAAGATCCTGGTGCTAAAACTGGGACAACTTTAACCAATTGGAGTGAAACAAGATATTCCACAAGACATTTTTTTTCAGTAAGTTGTTCTTATTTGGAAATATACCTTGTAATAGCCAGAAATATTCTTTGCAAATTTGAAGGGTGCTTTAACACTAGCACTTGTGGTGTTCACCTGGGTTCAATTGACATCAGAGTTTGGTTAGTTTGGATCATATGAACGCAGTTTTCCGAACAAGGTACAAACCGACAAACCGTACCTGTGTTCGCATAAAAAGGCTGGTCTGGGGTACGGTTTACGTGAACTCTGGTGCGGTTCGCTGCTGATATGAACGCAATCGTACTAAATGGCGAAAGTCAACAGCTATTGCTGAGGTAAGATTCGATAAAACAGTGTGTTTGTGTGCGTCTCACTCACTTTCCTGACGCACTGCAAGCAGAGAGAATGTGCTCGCCTTCATGGAACAAGCCAAAAATGGCAAAATATTGGTCTTTTAATGGTCTTTTAATCACAAATCACTGCTCAGGAAATTAGCAAGAATTGCACAAATACTGTAGATAAAGTAACTTGGCATGGAATAGCCTTCCACAACTTGGTAATTTCCTTACCGGTAATTTGTGGTTACGACAAGTACAAGCCTAGCCCTAATGTATATCCCAAAACATTCAAAAGCATAAAAAGGTTAAGATTTAAGAAAGTTCAATCTTATTTCTGTTGGTTTCATTTATTTCTAAAAATGACTATGCCAAAGTGTTTTCAACCATTCATTGAGATTTTAAGAGAGTTTTGTTTATTACAATCCATGTTTATTTTTACTTTTAAATGATGTAACACATCTGGTCAAAAAATGATTAAAAATAAAAGATTTCATTGAAGAAACTGCAAGTGCCCCGAGGAAAATATTTCACGAAGAGTCTGACAGATCAGTGACTTTGACATGAAACCTTCGTCACAGGGGTCTGGCTTCAGCCATGTGGTCATGTTTTCCGTAAAAGCATCTGTTCTGAGATCTGATTCAGCTCAGCGCTGCGCTACCACAGGCTGGAAGAGGCTGATGCCTTTTGACATCATTCGCCTTTGTTATCCCCTGACAGCTTCATTCCCTGTCACCCAGTGCTAAACCAAATGTGGCAGCATCGTCCCACAAAAAAAGAACAGGCTGTTTCAGCCTACTACCCTTTTTCATACTGCTTTTTCTTCTGAATGAGTCTTAGGGGAAGAGCAGCTGTCTGACAGACTGTTCCTCATACTATGAAGTGCATGTGGTGGGATTATATATTAAGGGAGAGACTTTGCACCTGAGACCACAGGAAGTAATGGAACATTTCTTGCCCCAGTAGGATTGTGAGTCACAGATATATATTTGTTGATAGAGACATGGCATTATTAGAAGAGTGTTCGAGGGATCGTGCGAGTGGGCAGCAAGGTCATTCTTGTGATGCAGTTCCTTTTGAACTCTGCCACTTTTAATAAATGAACATGCCTGACGTATTTCTATAAAAGGGCAACAGACTTTCTGAAATATGCTCTGGTCAAGATCAGGCACCATTATGTGAATAGTCAAACTTGATGGTAAAAAAAAATACGTCTCAGTGAGGGACTGGGAGTTAGTTTAAATGAGGGGGTGAACTACGACAACCACTGGGAGCTTTAACTAATCCCTATAACTAATGATGGAAGTACCCACGTTTTGGCATGTTCTCTCTCCAGGAGCTGAGAATGATTTTAGTTCAAGGAACGCCTTTTGGGGGAACTAACTTCAGAGTAGGGTCTAACCCAGCATGACAGGAACTGCCAGTGACGGAAATGTACATTGATTGGCCGAACGCATGCGAAAAACTAGCACCCAGCTTTTTTCAAAAAGGCATGTAAACAGTTTATATCCTATATATTTCCTCCACGAAAAATGGAAAACAGCGACAGATGGACCACCGCTGAAGTGCAAGCACTTCTCAACCTTTATGGTAGAAAATCCATCATGCCTTTGAAGGAACCAAGCGAAACATGAATTTGTATTTCTGCTTAGCTAGCGACATTGGGCATCAACCACATGGCAAACGCTATAATACTTTTTCTTAAAACTGTTTACTTCCTTTGTTTAACAGTTCTATCTAAAAGCATAGAAGATAGGAATGTTAAACAGATCGTAAACTAATGAAGACGGAGAATGTGAGCACTGTGCGTCACTTCAAAGATCCAACTGTTTTTACTTAAGATGTGTTTATGGGTTATAACTCATGGCAAGAGTTTGCACAGGCACTGGAAGCGCAAGTTGCGAAAGATGTCGTAATGCGCATGAGGCGACCACCTGTGTATGTGTGCACATCGTGGGCAGTTGTGGCCTAATGGTTAGAGAGTCTGACAGTACTAGCAGGAAATGTAGGTGGAGGGAGTGAATGAACAGCGTTCTTCCACTCTCATTACCCACAACTGAGGTGACCTTAAAGGGTTAGTTCACCCAAAAATGAAAATTCTGTCAGTAATTACTCACACTCATGTTGTTCCAACCCCGTAAGACTTTCGTTCATCTTCGGAACACGAATTAAGATATTTTTGATTAAATCTGAGAGAGAAAGACATCGTTAAAATAGTCCAAGTGACTACAGTGGCTCAATCTTAAGTTTACCAAGCGACGAGAATACTTTTTGTGCGAAAAAAAAACGAAAATATCGACTTTATTCAACTATTCCTTTCCTTCTCGGTCGGCCTCGACTGAGTTCACGTAGTAAAACTGCGTAGCGCTTCTGTGGTGGACGTCACACGCATCACACACATGACCAGCGTCGGCCAATAGGGACCCTACATGTGACGTAGCCCTACGCTATCACACTACGTTAACTGACGAGACCCACAGAGAAGGAAATGAATAGTTGAAATAAAGTCGTTATTTTTGTTTGTTTTTGCGCACAAAAAGTATTCTCGTCGCTTGATAAACTTAAGATTGGACTATTTTAACGATGTCTTTAATAACTTTTCGGGGGGAACAAGTTTCAGTCCCTTAGAAGCCTATGGAGGAGTGATCCAGCTCTCAGATTTAATCAAAAATATCTTAATTCGTGTTTCCGAAAATGAACGAAAGTATTACGGGGTTGGAACAACATGAGGGTGAGTAATTACTGACAGAATTTTTGGGTGAACTAACCCTTTAAGCAAGGTACCTAACCGAGGGGACGGGAAGTGGGGGTGCTGTTTTCACAGGATTGTAAATGTAACGCAAAATTTTGTTCATTTACATTTATTCATTTTAAGCATTTAGTAATTTATTTGTAATAAACACTGTAAGAGGGCTATTTAAAACGTGTTAGGACTAATTAAATGTTAAATTATGTTTTTAAAAACATATGCGCAGAATGTGATGTCATATTGCGTGTGCGGGTAAAAAGAATTCGTCAGCACCCGAAGGTAGGCACTAGGCAGGTTTTTTGTCTTCATTTCTATTTCCTGTCGCTGTACAGGCTCTTTTATTGTATATGACAGTGTAAACCGCCCAATAACCCTATGGCTCTTTTATTGTATATGACAGTGTAAACAGCCCACTAACTCCATGGTCAGCAGGATTTAGTTTTGACATGTTCATTTAGGGTGTACTCACTTTTGTTGCCAGCTGTTTTGACAATAATGGCTGTATGTTGAGTTATTTTCAGAGGACAGTGATATACTGCTATACAAGCAGCACATTGACTACTCTAAAATATATCCAAGTTTCATTTCTATAGTATTGTTTGCTGAAATGTGATGGGGGTACTCACTTTTGTGAGATACTGTACATAAACAGAAACAAAGGACAAAATGAGATAATTAACTAGACACAGGTGAGACACATGAGGGCAAATCAACCACTATGGCAACAGATTACAAAGACAAAGGAAACTGAACTAGGAACTGTGCAAAACGAACAGGCTAACAGCTATGGGTACATTTACACGACAACGATATGCTTAAAACAGAGACGTTTTTCCGCATTCACAAAACGAATCTGCAGAAACGAAAAATCCTGTATTCAGCTGCCAGGGCATTAGATGGCGATGAAACACTATAGACTGAACACGTAATACTGTATGACGTCATGGTCTTCAGAGTCATTTAAACGAAGACTGGTTTTAAAAACTTGCATTTTGAAACCTGTTTTCAAAAGTTTGCGTTTCCAGGCAGCCGAAACGCCGATGTCATATAAAATATATATATCAAGTTTCATTAAATTGTAATAATATTTCACAATATTACTGTTTCATTAATCAAACAAATGATACCGTGGTGAGCATAAGTGACACCTTACAAAAAAATCTCACTGACCACAAACTTTCAAACGGTAGAGCATATATCCAATTCAGTATATTAAGTGAATTCTTAATATTACACAGCACAAAACAATTCTGCACAAGCTATAGGGCATTATTGGCTAGTACGAGCAAATGCACACCATGACAAATCTGAGGGACAGTTTGATTTGAAGCATTAAAATGCATTCCCACTGGAGTTCTATTATTAATATCACAGTTCAATGACAGAAATAGGAGACTCAGAACATTGTTTTTTCAAATCACTGTCCAGTGAAGTATTTTTATTTATTTTTCCTGTCAGCATGAAACATAATGACACAAGAATCATTATCAGCAGGGTTAACATGGCAGACGGGTGGAGGTGTTATTAACCTATGCTCAATTTGATCTGCAAACACCACAGACCCGGTCTATAAAGCCAACGGCTAAAGCTTCCGAGAGCCTCATCAGTCTCTGATGCAATAACATTGGAAGTTGCCCTGGTTTCCAACAGAATTCCACTAGCGCACAATGCCATGTAATTAACAATAGCACTATTATTATGCACTGTCAGTGTGTAATGTGGCACATGCATTGCAAATCATTGCATTCGCTAAAATTAACAGTTGTTCATTATCAATGAAGATTAACTTTTTTTTTATATAGGTTTAGCTTTGTGCCAAACACATTCAAATACACTAAGATTGAAGAGTTTAGGGTCAGAAAGATTTTTTGAAGAAATTACTATTTTTATTCAGCAAGAATGCATTAAATAGATCATTGTGACAGTCAAATAATTTATAAAATGTCATAAATTCAGTCATAATTTTTTTAAAGGGTTTGGGGCTATGTTTGCTTCTGAAATCTCCTGGTCATGATTAAATGCCAGTAGATTTAAACATCATCACCTGCATCCAGGAAGTGGTTCTGCTCAACATCTTTCTTCAGACGCTGTTATCTGTTTTGACTCCGGTTTGACAAGCTTTGCATGTGTTTGATCAGCTGGGATCAGTGAACTTAAAAGTAGAAAGTATGCAGATCTGCTCAAATTTGATTGGGCCGATCACACATTATAAGTTTTTGCGTTCCATCATTCTGTGCCATCATTTAACTGTTTACACTGCCATTTTTTATTTAATTTTTTTACCTCTAATCCTGTTTTTCAGAATCTCACATCATGAATGCCACATTTTTAAGATGCCATGTCAAGTTAAAAGTAGTTTAACTTTGAAAACGAGACCCCTGCATTTTGATCCATTCTGTTGTGCTCAGTTGAGTTCAAATGCAGTAAGTAACCGGTTCATATGTGAACGGATTCTCACAAAGCTTGTACTTCATGCTTGAACATCTCAGATGGCAGGAGAACAAAATTAACTCCACAAAATGTACTGGTCAGGCAGAAAGAAATTTTTAGTTGCTCATCCATTTCTTAATACAAACAGTTCTCCTTATCAACTATCAGCTTGGTATAGCAAATAATTTCACACCCAAAATGCACTAAAATTACCCAAAAACTTTCAGCTTATTCTTCTATAACAAAGTTATTCTATAGCAAAGGTTTCACCCAACAAATACACTGTATCACTCAAGATTAAAAAAAAAGTACAATGTTTCTTTTGTAAAATCTCTTTATAAAACAAGAATGACACACTCTGCTTATAATTCACTGCAGCATATGTCACATAGTCCATGTTTACATTAAAGTACAAAATTATTCCTAAATTTGCCCTTTTACATAGATGATATATGAAATATTTTTCAATATGGTAATACTGTAGCAAATTGCTCTTATTCTGTGTTTTTTGTTTTTGTTTTTTGTATTATGTTCAGCTTTGGTGGTGTTTGTGTCTGAGTGAGAAATTAATTAATGTCATTTGAAAGTAGTCACTGAATGCCTTGTGTGCAAAAGAAATGCGACATTTTCACAGTTTAGCCCACATACACTGCTGTTGTGTTCACTGTGTGAAGAGTTTTGAAAAAGTGATCTAAGTATTGAGAAATTAGTCCTAGCAATTAAAATAAAAAAATAAAAAAAAGTGTTGTCTGCTGGGAGCATCGGAGCAACTGCACCAATAAGTAATTAAAGACGTTTTTAGATTTTAGGCAGAACAGCAGAAAAAATATGAATATATTCACCAGTAATATGACTTCATTGTTTAAAACCTTTGACCATAATGTGGCGCTGTTATCATCAATTTGGTGTTGTCAGTGTGAGGTGATAATGACATGAAAAGTTTGGACTTTTCATATTGAAAAGTCAATATGCCAAAGCATTGCAGAGTTACAGCATCGACATCAGGACATCAAATTCATTGATGACGGTTTGGTTGATAAAAAAAATTCCAAAATGCCAATGACCTTACGAGTTTCGTAACAATAGCATTTTATGATAAAATGGGAAAATTGGGAATCATTCGACTCTATATGCTGCACTGAAGAGACCGGATTCAGCGAAAATAGCCATTTTCATATCTCCTGACCAGTAGGTGGCGCTGTGCCGAAACACAGCATGTAGCCTCAGGTCCTGTTTGTGATGAAAAGTTCCAAGATCCGTTGCAATATGCTAAAGCGTTGCATAGATATAGTCATTCATTAATTTTGACATCAAATTAGCTCAGGTATTATTAGAGAACGGTGTGGTTCATCAAAAATAACTATTTTGTTATCATGGATATGACAAATAATGTGAACCAATTTTGGTGCAAATCGGACAAACCATCTAGGACAATTGTGAAAAAGTAGGTTTTTCGAAAATTTCGAAATGGTGGAATTTTTTTTTTTTGATGGAAAATTACGCAAATGCGATCTAAACATCTTGAGCCAAGGAATCAGAGGAAAGCCCTTACAATGCAAACGTTATATGCATGAACGTAAGTGCAACGTCAGACAAAGACTCCAGAGACTCCAAATTTGGTGTGGTTCAGACTGTTCAGACTGTCCTCTATCCGTGTCCCAGATTTCATCATTTTCCCACAAGCGGTTCTATGGGCTGCCTGCCATGGACTTCCAGAGCGGAAAAAGAAAGAGAAGGAGAAGAAGAACAACGGCCCTTCAGTGACTGTATCTAGGGTTAGTGCCCATGCCGGACTTCTGGATTTCATTTTGAAAATCGGTATATAAAACCTCAAATGAGAGATTCATCTTTTGTTTTATACATATTCTTTCCATGCAAAAGAAGGGACTAAGATTGCTAAACTGATGCTAAATTAAATATGTCTGGAATCAGGTAGGCTTGAATGGTACATTTATTTAGTTTCAAGAATAATCTAAAATACGTATTTGTTTATGAATAATTTAGTTTTTCATTCTTTCCTATAGAGTTGAAAAAAATACAATAAAAGATCATATAAAACAATTGTTTGTTTCTGTTATAACCGTATTAATTCCGATATACTGTGTTATCTAAGCTACAGTATACATAATGTATAACATCAACTTGCTATTTCCAGTGTGAGACGGCAGGGCCCCGACACTCGCATTAATAATTCAGCAGCAAAGGACAAAAGTTTATTACAACACTCACAAAACTGGCTTTCCCTGACAGCCCAAATCCATTTAGGCCAATTGATTCAACCCGTCCATGTCTTTTGGTGGTTTTCAGCCACACCGAGCAGCACCAGGGAACACTTCACCTTCATGTGCAAGTCTGCCACTCTTCACCTCAAGGTTACAGGGCCCAGAGAGACTGACAGCAGCATTAATGCCTGCGCTTTCACACAGAACCCTCACCCACCGGCCTCCTCATTCATCCTCTATTCTCTCACTTGTAAATAAACAAGTTTCAACTGACGCACACTTGACAGCGTGATGCATGGGGAGCCGTGGATAGTCTATTTTGAGCTCTTACGGGAAACTTTCTTGCACTGACTTTGCAAAGACCTTTGAGAGAAAGATCAAATTCACTCTGTGGTGTCGTTCAGTGTGGCACGAGATCAAGACTTCTGTGATGTGCGCTTCCATTCATGCCGAGGACATCTTGAAATGGGGAGGATTAATTCAATCCAGTGTCTGGAAAACTTTCATTTAGTGCCTGGGAAGTCTAAATCTTTTTTCACTACTAGGTTTGATACAGACACTTTAAGTTTCTGCTACTCTGAATAACACAGAAGAGGAAGACTGAAGTACATTTATAGACTTTGATGCTTTACTTCTGAAGTTCCCATCTTAATCTTTGTGTAGAGCATGAAACTGATTTTCTTTACAATCAATTATAATTATCTTCAGCAAATTAATCCTGACGTCCTCAGCTGAAGCCACAGTGTAAATTGGTTTAACGAACACAAATTTCTTCCCTGTTTTGACATGTTTCCTATTGAAATAGAAAGTTGGGATTTGACATTTTCGTTTAAATAGCTATTGCAAATATGGCTTCTCTCAAATTATCTATATTGCAAATAAGATAAAGCAGGGCTGCTTTAAGATTTTATCTGGCATCCCAAGTTGCTATATTTGCTTTGCTAACTATCTAAATCATACATTATGAAAAGAAGGGAATTAGCCTATTGCTACAATTTACATGCTATGTACTTATTATAGCAATTACAAAAGTTAAGTAATAACTAGGTACTTACCTTGAGCCTACACCTAAACATAACTTTAACCCATATAGTTTATACCCATTAACTTCATACCCATATTGGGTAATTACACTGTAACTACACTGTTATAACCGAAATAAAGTGTCATATAAACATTTTTTATGTTGTCTGTATGCTACAATGCCTTGTATATTATGTTCTAAACGTATATCCTATCAAAAATATTTCCTAGCATACTTTTTTTTTCTAGCAAAAGCTAGGGAATATTCATACTATCGGATTCAACAATTTTTTTTTTTTTTATCAAATTGAAAAATAAAATCTGCTTTTAGGAGTACACTTTCACAGAAATGGCTTCAAATGTAACAGATACGAACTAAAAGCAAACGTTTCATGAGCTCTCAAAGTGTGAGAAGGACAATATGATTATGTTGTATTATCGTATGATGGATCTTATAAAAGAAGGACTTATCTTTACCTGCCACAGGCTCTTTGGTGGGGTACAGTTTGTTGTCGACTGTCATGCTGATGTCACAGAAGACTTCCTCTTCATCTCGATCTGCATCAAGCTGTGTAAACGAGAGAGCACTTGTGTCAGGCATGCTGGGCTCTTGACAGGGTAGACACAAACAGATATTTGGCCCTAAACACATTTTAATTGGGCGGACAGGTAAGGGGTTAAATATGCTATTGATTTTACTTAGTAATGATAAGCTTTCCAACTACATACATGCATACATAAATACAATTTTTTTATTTATTTTTTCCTCAGTTGTAGCTGCCTTAAAGATATAAAAAAAATGCCAAGATTTATCTGACAACTATTTACAGAAACTATTACTATTAACTATTTGACATGTTAAAGCTGTGACCGCATATACTTCAACATTGTTTGTATAAAATATAAAAAATGATAAAACTTTCAGGACTACGTGTCCTATGTGAGATCCACAATAAAATGGAAAATATAATTAAAGTTTTACATTTTGTATTGTTTGATATATTACAGATTTCTCCATTTCAATTTAAAAGTATATTTTGGAATTTGTTGCATTTTTAAACTTTTTTGTTTGGCAGTTTTACAATGTGACCTCACGCATAAATTACATGTATTTTCCTAGTATAGAACATGTAATTAAAACAATACTAAAGAAATAATTTTTAACATAGAGAGAGCTGTTGTGTGTATGACATGTCTTGTCCCTTATCTCAAGAATCAGTGATGTATATTGTGATCATGCATTGTATGAATCTTGTTTCAGTATAATGAGTTTCATTAGGTGGCTCAACACGATCACGTAAACAAGATAACACAATTTCAGACAGCAAAAAAAAAAAAGAAACCATCATTAAAAGCATTCATAAAGATTGTAAAAAGTATAAAAGCATATACCTACACACTCAGTTCTAGTGTCCTGAGCTGCAGAAGATTATAAAAAAAAAACCTTTATGACACACTTCACAAGAACCTTTTCTAAGTAATGCACCGTGACAAAACAAAACCAAAGAAAAAAAAAAAAATAATCTTGAGAAATGGGGAGGCGAAGCAACGACCCCCTCCAACCTGTCTGAATGTTTCCATGACAACAGACTATACCGGGCCACAGCGTAGCAGGTACAGCGTGGGAGTGTCCCTCGGGCTTCAGAAGACTGTGTACCTGTCATATCATTATTGGATACACACAAAGGTGTCGATTATTAGAAATGAACTCACATTTATTGGGTTTTCCGACCTTTCCCGCCTCAAAGACTGTGGGCCAAAATGTACATGTCTAGCCAAAGTCCACCTTCTATCTATTTTTTTATTTATCCATTTCCATTCTTTAAAATATTATTTGGACGTGGTGCATGTTCAGAAAACATTGCAAGCATTGCATTTGCGTTCTTTAGGTATTCCTCTGCATACACTAGATTGACTAGAAGTTGGAACAAGGAAATGTATCAATTCATTTGGATTTGATTCCGATTTTTCATTATGAAAACTATAGATGGGACACAGATCGATCCAATCCAAACCGATATAATTTTTTCCCCAAAAAATACATAAACGTGACTAGAGACAATTTGCACTTTAGTCAAACATTGACAAAAAAATATCAGGCTTTACCAACACAAAAAAAATCTGAGTTATGGATAAGAAATGAGTCAAGAAATACATGTATTATTGATCTAGTAAAAAGGATGTCATGTCAGCAAACTAACACAAAAAGTTACAGATTTGCATAATTAAATAATCAAAATGTACTGTAGATGTCTGTCACATATAGGGAATTAAAGCAAAATCCTAAGTATATGAAGAGTTCAGATGCAAAAGCCTCTAAGTGCCATTTGAAATTTTCTTCTAGAATGATCATTTTTATCATCAAGCTTGTATATTTAAGTTCAGTAATTTCACTTAAATGGCAATGAAGATGACCTATTAATTGTAATTTAAGTGAAATTACTGAACTTATATATACAAGCTTGATAAAAATTATCATTCTAGAAGAAAATTTCAAATGGCACTTAGAGGCTTTTGCATCTGAACTCTTCATATATTCTTACAAATATTCAAAATGCATTAGAAATTGCAAGTGGGAAGGAAACAACAACATTTAACACACTTTGCTCATATGGAGACACGATTATAAATAATGACGTAGAAATTTGTCCTTTTATTAACTTTTTTCATTAAAGAGTCCAATTGTTTCTACCGTTGTGAAAGTGCAGGTACAATCTGAAACAGTCTCTCTGCAGCACTCTTGCTGTCATCAAATGTTAGGTTTGCATTGTATATACATTTCAATAGTGTCAGAATGAAGCTGTGCTTAGGCTTTAGTCACTCTCAGCTTCGCAAAACAGTCTTTGATATAGGTCAGCCTAATGGTAATTGTAGCCATTTTCTTGTTTTGTTTCTTAGCAAAGACAACTGAAAAATCACGTGTCAACACTGCTTAGTGAGAAAGCAATCCCATTTCAGAGTGCTAAAGTGGTGCAGGGTATTCATTTTCTAAGGTCTGAGAAAGAGAGAAAAACATGACTCAGTTCATCGCAATAGTCAAATCCATCTCTGAGGTCTGAGCTTAACACTCATGATGAAATGACAGACCGTATGGTGTGACCAAACTATTCCACACTGCTAAAACTGCGGTTCACTTTTCTCTTTTTACCATCTAGATGTAGACTCGTCCAAATACAAAATATACACTGCACTCTATTGCTGTTCCAAGTTAGATCCACAGTGTACTGTATGTTTGTAACTTGAAGCCATGTAATGCAGTTATATTTAGAAATCACTTATCAAAACACCAGTTACATAATGCATTCATCCTTGAAATGTTAATGATATAATTTTAATTAAAAAACAAACAAAAAACATTAGTATACATAACATATACGCATTGTAAATATTGCATTTTGGACCCAAATGCAATTTAATTCAATTTGATCCGTTTTGATTCAATACAATTCAATGCAAAGCAATGCAGTTCAATTTAATTCAATTAAAAATAATGAATTGCAAAAAAAAAAATCAAATCAATGTGATTCGATTAAATAAAAAATCAATGCATTTCACATCAATGCAACTTTGTAAGAATTGACAGAACTTGTAATAATGATTGGTGAAACATTCATGCATTTCATGGTTCATTTTTTCAAATGCTCAAGCAGCATCATATGTAAGTATATCATATTATAATTTCCCTACAGTTACAGCATGACGAGAAAAACTTTTAATGTATCAAAATAATTCGTAAATTAACCTTAGAGACCTGAACATCAGCACACACTTTTGTTCAACGGCCATTTCAGAGAAGGGTTCAAAGTTTGTTTGGTTTTTTTCTCAGGAAAGTACATCAAACCCCATGTGGCGACACTAAAGGGACTCGCCACCAAAGCATTATAGATGGCTAATTAAATCGGTCTATTTTTTGCTATGAAGGGATGAAGTTCAATCAAAGCTCCACCACAATCAATTATTGCTCTCTTTCTACTAGTCTGCTCTCTAGTCTACGTCTCTCTCTCTCTGCAGTTACACTTAAGGTTAGTGTCCATCATCAGACCACTCTGCTGGAATGCAGGAATTACTCATATATGAGATCCAAAGCAAAGAAAACAAACAATAATGTCGCAGTTTGATTCTAAATGTATATGTTGTTTGTGTGTGATACTTTTAATCTGTAATGCTTCGCAAGTCAGGGCTGTGTAATTATTGACCTCAAATGGCATCAATCAAAATGTGTTGCAGGACAAAGGCCAGATAATGAGCCAGATATTGAGGGCATTTACAATTACTTATTTTTTTTGCATAATGATTTGATCTAACAGACTTGTTTAAAATACTCTTCAGCCAGTCGTTCCTCATGGAGAGGTTCTTCAGAAGGACACACAGCACATTTAGAAATAATAGTATCCGTCTTCCTCCTCATTACCTCACTGCGACTGGACAGACCAAATAGTTGACATGCAAATAAAAAGGTAATGTGCAAAGTGTGGTCAAGCTGCAATCAGTTTTATGACATCAAATGAAGAAATCAAATTATTTTTTGTAGTCTACTTTCAAAATGTGAGTGGCATAAACTATTTGATATGATGTAAATGTATTTAGTTACTATCCTCAAATATCTTTTTGGCTTTTTGGCAGTAGGTGAGTGTCAAAGATATTAGCAACTCTCTACTTGACTACATTTTTGAATAAGTACACAGTTGTGGTCAGAATTATTGGCAACCCTGGAACATATGATCAAAGATGGCTGTAAAAAATAAACTCTTTACTCCAATACATTTGTGATGAGTAATGCAATTACATTCTGCATGCCACCTAACTTTTATCTGCAGCAGTTTATTTCTGCTACACAAAAGTGATATCACCACATTTGAAAGGTACTATATCTTGTGCGTTTTGCTCTTACTCACCCAAACTTGTCAACAAGCTGAGAATACGAGTGCATTAGCAGGTAGTTGTGAATTGCAGGTGTTTTATATTTGAGATGAGGACATGACTGCAGCCGGTGAAGAGGCCGAAACCAGCACGTTCAGTGCAAGTAGCCTTTGACTATTTAATTGTAATTTCATTTACCCGTTACATTGAACAAACCTTTCTAAAGGATATTACTTTACTTATTCCCTTTTTGAGTCCTTTAGCTTTACTGAGACTTGAGTGTTTGTAGTCTAGACGTCTAAGAGGCTGTTGTGCTGACCTTGATTCATTGCAATTTTAAGGTGTTCAGTTTTATTTAGATTTTAGAAAATAAACATGTGATTGCTCTCCTCACAAATCAACGGTTTCTTGTTTTTTCACTGGCATGTCTCTTATGTGTTGAGGACTAATGCATTTTGTGCCTACGTTCAGTACAGGTCAAGTACTTTACTGCTAAAAATCAGATACTCCCCAGTTTTACAGACAAGGCTTAAGCCTAGTCCCGGACTAAAATGCATGTTTGAGCTGTTTTAACTCAAAGCAACTTGCACTGGCATATCTTAGAATATATGCTGTTGTTTTGTCTCAAGATACACACCAGTAATGATTTTTTTTTTCTAAGGTATGTTTATAAAAGCTACATAAATCTCCTAATTGAGCTAAGGCATAATCCTGGCTTAAACCCTGTCTGTGAAACCAGGGCTACGATTTTTACTCAAGTCGTATTGGAATTGGTGACTTGTAACTTGTAATGGAGTCGCTGTTAGGTATCTGTACTAAAGTATGGTTTTAAGGTATTCTTTACACCACACATCCTCAAATAGCAGAAGAATTGGCTTCCATAGATGTGTATTAAAAGTGGGCAGAGACATTCTGATGAATGATGATACAAGGTAAACGGTGTTCATAATTATTTGTTTGAAAGCATGAATGTCAGGCCAGTTCCAAATGCTCAAATGTTGACATCCTGAGACTGAAATGACACACTTCACCTCTGCCTCGATCTGAGATCGAAGGCTGCAGATGTGATGTATCATGATTTTCTGAACCTTATATCTTCTTGTCACAGGGTAACGAGTAAGTTAAAGGGCACTAATGATAACATTCTGTATTTATCAGAGATGCTGCTTTCTTCTCATCTCAAACAGACTAATGAAGGTTGCTTCACCATAGCAACAAGGTGAAGAAATTACAGAAGACAAGAGAATCCCCAAAAAGCATTTTCTGAGTCATTCTTCACACCTTTTGAACTTCTTAGAGAGTTACCTGCAGTCAGAGCTTATTTTAAACTCCAACAACCAATTACAAACTTCTAGCAGAGATTATTTCCACATAACATCTGTTACTGTAACTTGCTTTCCCCACTCCCACAGTCAGTTTAACATTTCTTTACACAAAATTAGGGATCTGAATATTCAGCCAGCTTAACATGTTGGGCTTCGTTCGAGTGACAGTGACTATGTTTACATGCACAACATTTGGTTCTTTATTTCTTTTAAACAGCGGACTTAATATCTATCCATTTCTGGTCATAATTTGGAGACAATGAGCAAATGAACCGTTGTTCTGTGCTGCTTATATTTATCACGCAGTAAAAATGCCCAAAACCAGTCCAGTCGTCTGTGGATGAGAATCTGAAACAAGGACTGGTGGGATGTTGTCCTGCTTCACTTCACAGATGCTGAGTTAACGGAGAATTTTAGAATGACGGAACACATTTGCATCATACGTCATGCTATTTCAACGTCATTTCACATGCGCAGTCCTTTCAGTTTCGGTTTCCAATCCGATCAAGTGTTTACATGTACTCCCCTATCAGCGCATGCTGGTCAGAACAAATCCTGCTAAACTGTTCTCACTTGGGATGCGAAAGAAAGAAAGAAAGAGAGAAAGAGAGAAAGAAGATACATAGATACTTTGCGAAGCATCGCCAGTCTTTTCACTGCCTTACCGAGCAAACGTTTCTCCATTGCCTGTTTCTCTGCCTTCCTGTTATGACCATTGTGCTTTTCTTATTGGATTACTGTTGTTGGATTACTGTTTTTGCTTTGTTTGCCTGGTTGGATGAATTACTTGTCCCTGAATACCTTGCATGCTTAATCAACATCGTCTCTGCCTTGTGTTTTGGATATGTTTGCTGATTTTTATAAAACTTCCTACAATTGGATTGTACCTTCGGCTCCAAATCCTTCACACCAACGTTGTGCACTCATTACTGCAGCCAAACATGACCATAATAATGTCTGATATCAATACATCAGAATTCTAAATACATTCAGAATATATATATATATTTTAAACAGTGTCCATTTACACCAAGTGCAAACAGCCCACCTTGTTGGCAGAGGCTATTTACACTAACTCTGCCCACCATTGTTTGATTGAGCTGGAAAATTACAAAATAAATACCATTCATAACAGGATCAGTGGCATGGAGAGTTGGGGATTAATTATAGGGATAATTAATGTCCCATTAAGGCAGCATCCATTTGCGTTTCTAATAAATATAATCATATACCGGTATACTGAATATGTTGTTGTTATTGCATACTGTTTTATAATATAATACACTACAATACACCAGGGAGGGAATAACGCCCCCCTCTTCAAACTCATCACAGAATGATTTCTGAAGGATCGTGTGACACTGAAAACTGGAGTAATGGTGCTGAAAATTCAGCTTTTAACTCTTTGTGTGTTTAAGCCTTTGCTGTAAATAGCCACGCTGTACTGCATGGAAAAAGGAAAGATGCAAACTATTTGCCAGATATTGGATTTGGACTTTAGACTGCCCTTAATAAAATGTGAAAAACAAAGTTTGTGAAGAGAAAAATATTAAGATATTCTCAGGAAACTATCTATAACATTAAAAGTTTCTCCCTATTTATGTGATTATGATAAAGTATGATGATATATAATTAAATTGTTTATCACACTTGACAAACCGACAAGCCATTTCCATCAGTAATAGATAAACAGAATAATGGGATAATAGCGTGTGCAGAATAATTTGGTTCCGTCATGACGACGAATGGGGTTTCGATTAGAAAGCCTATCAACTTCGAGTATAGCAAAATGAGCCAATGGCAAAGAAATGCCATGGGTCTGTGGAATTTGCATAGCGTAACTCCAACCCACTAAAAACATAACTGCATGTTGCCAGCGTTCTTTCTTAAATAGTTCCGTATAATGTTTCTGCTTCTGAGCCAAGATGTTCTCTTCACTACTACAGCCTATTATCTGACTATCTTCGAGAATCTTTCAGGATGAGTTGTCGCCAGTCGCGTTCAGAGGACGCCGGAGTACCGAGCATCTCATTCGGCGCCCCGGCAGATGAAATCATGTCTATTGCTGCCGCGAGTATTGGGCTTGTGTGGAACATGTCCCGAGCGCTCAAGGATGATGATTGGTTATTGGGGGCGGCGAATCTGCAGTTCTTTACAGGAAGTGATTGCAGGGCCACTCCTTCCCCCGCGGGAGAACCTCTTCTCCAAAGAACTGACATTCCCATCTCTGACCTCCCAGAGGGCGTGGATGACAGTGTGTGCCGCGGCACATCACGATGCAGTCGAAGTTTTAACTGCCCTGCAGAGTGCTCCCCTTGAGCCTCTGCAATCAGTGGAGCTTAAGTTCCTGTTAATTAAGACAGCGCTCCTGGTTGCATTGGCCTCCATTAAGAAGTTAGGGGACCTGCACGCATTTTCCGTTGACGAAGCGTGCCTGGAATTCGGGCCGGCCTATTCTCACGTGTTCCCGAGACCCCGGCCTGGATATGTGCCCAAGGTTCCCACTACTCCCTTTCGAGATCAGGTGGTGAACCTGCAAGCGCTGCCCCTGGAGGAGGCAGACCCAGCCTTGGCACTGCTCTGTCCAGTACGCGCCCTCTGTGGTTACATAGACAGAAAGCAGTGTTTCAGGACTTCAGACCAGCTCTTTGTCTGTTATGGTGCAAGCTGAAGGGAAAGGCTCTCTCCAAGCAAAGGTTGTCTTACAGATAGTGGACGCCATTGCTTTGGCATACCAGCAGCAAGGTCGACCGTGCCCCCTTGGTGTGACTGCCCACTCCACCCGGAGTGTGGCGTCCTCTTGGGCTCTAGCGCATGGTGCCTCGCTGACAGACATCTGCAGAGCTGCAGGCTGGGCGACACCCAACACATTCGCCAGATTCTATAATCTCAGAGTGGAGCCAGTATCCTCTCATGTACTCGCTTCAACTAGCCGGTAACTGGATCTACTCAGGTGTATCCGTTGGCTTGCCATTCCACTACACGGACGGCATATGTGCGATATATTCCTCAGGTAAGCTTCCCCGACAAGCCATGAGTTCCTCCAGCACTGTTCACGTCAAGCCCAGAGTCTATGCCTGCGGCAACTTTCGCGTCGGCTAGATGCCTCCATGTGCATGGTTCCCCTCTGGTGACCCTCACATGTGTATTCCCACTGTAAGCCTCTCTGAGCGTGTGTCTTTCCCTTGGCAATAATTCCACCCTGTGGGCTGGACACACGTGTTTTTCCATATGCAGCCTCCTCTAGTTCATAACTCCACCAAACATAACTCAGACAGTTTTAATTATAGTTTCTGGAAGGTTTATTAAAATAAGTGTATTCCAAATCTTACACCTGAATCTCAAAAGCGCCATTCATACCCCAGGAATCATTCTAAGCAAACGTAATTAACAGACATTATCAGGAAAGTCATTATAAAATCATTCAGAGATTAAAGCAGCAAAAGGTAAATTTAAGACCATTTCTAAAAAGGGTGAATATAAGTATTTAGATGGAAATTGGTATTGCTAAAGTCCCCCTGTGGTAAAAATCAAGTTTTTAATGTTGTTTTATATGTCTATGTGGTGTTTTTAATATGCTTTAAGACAAACCACGTGCAAATTCATGTCAACATCATTGCTGAGTATTTTCTCCTTAAAACTGCAGTGGGAAAAAAGAAGTTTAAAATCCAGCTGTTCTCTAAGTCACAAACATGTTGTAACCAATACTGTCAAATTACGGGGTGAGCTTTAGCATATCATCATTACTATGCTGCGAAGCAGGAGTCACAAGAGAAGCCAGGTTATCCCAGTACACTCAAAAAAATAACTCTTTGAATGAACATAAAAAAAAATCATGGAAAGGATTTCCACATGATTAACTTGCTTTATTTCAGCATTATGCAATTCTGTTATTCCAATTTAATGTACTTACGTTGGGTCAACTTTATTTTTACTTTAAATTTATTAAGGTTGGTTCAACTTATTTACTATGGTTGGGCACAGCTTAATTTAATAGTATCAGCCCAACTAATTTGCAATGTTTTGGACCAACTAATTTACTTAATTTGCATTCAACTTAATTAAATATATACAATATGTTTCTGTTGATATCAAAAATCATGTACATTTAGCAATATAGAGGGTGAATTATGTATGTGATGTATTATATTACGATGTTATGATGAACTATGCCTTCCACTGATGTTCTAAAATCAAATCGTTACTTAGGATGCTGACTCTGAGATGCACTCAAAAAAGATTTTTTTGATGCTGTTCACTTTATTTAAACCATTTATTTTGATTCAACACCATTGTATCAGGTTTCTGGTTCAAATGTGATTGCTTCATGTTAAATTGACTCGAAATGGTTACTCTTTTTACATAACTTGATGTTTTCATTTTGAAATCAGGGTGTGTTTCGGGCTGTAACATGTTCCTAACCCAAGAATGGGAAAATATTTTGTGTAACATAAGCAACACATTATTAGCTGTTTGATAATGTAGTCAAGCCAAAGGCAAATCATATTTATTACCGTTACATGTCTGACGTAGAGAGCGATACATAAAATGCATTACCATTCTGATACATCGACTGAAAGTGAAAGACGAAAATTGAAGTAGTTGACGTGCTTCGTTTGGTTATGACATATGTAAAAAACATGTTGTTTTTTCACTCTAAATTTGACTCACTTCAGGGAAGATAATCAGTGCATAAAATGTATTTTCCACTGATAAATAACAGCATACAGATTTGGAAAAGCACAAGGATGAGTAAATAATAACAATTACTTTTAATTTTCTTTTAATAATACAGAACTAATGTCTGAGTCACAAACTTCTAACCACAAATACACCGCATATTCATTTTTTTGTTTAGCATTTAGTTTTGCTGAGAGCAGTAGCCTACTTGATATTCTCAAAGTTGTTTTTCCAAATAAGAAGGTTTTTCTGTTCACAGAAGATCAGCAGGAAGCAATATGAGGAGTTATTATTATAGATCTTCACAGCCAGCGCTGAACTAATGCAGTTTCTCAGAATCCTGTTTGAGATATAAATACGTCTCAGGACTCTCATGTTCATAGAATATATAAGAGCAATGTGGTATATTGCAATTAGGCTCAGCTTGTTGTCCGCAATGGGGGGGGGGGGGGGGGGGGTTGTTTGAGAAATTACTCAAACTGTTCAACGGAATTATAAAAAAACTGTGAATAAATTCGATGAGCACTGGATTCCTGAATTCCTTTACCTTATTAAATTCAATCATTCTTTCATACAAAAATATCCATTCACAGAGGAAAGATGAAAAAAAAAAGTTTTCAGATATATAATCTACTCACAAAACACTCTGATTCAATATTTCTTGTTTTTGTTAGGTAAAGAATGTCAATCTACAGGTTAATGAGCTAGTGCAATAATAAATGTGATGAATCAGATGTGAGTTTCCCTACTAGGCAAACACAGATTTTGCCTGTATAAATGTAGTTATGCTTTTCATGAAAATATAGCCTGTTCTGAATACACAAGAATTTCTGAGGACTTAAAATAGCTATGGAAGCTAGAAAACAGTAGCAACCTTTAACATTCTGGCCTTCACAAACCCATGCCATATGCAGATATTGTTCAAATGGAAAAATGTCATTCCTATTAAAGGAACACTGACATTTTTAGCTTGCATAGTTCACACAAAAATAAACATTATTGGTTACAGTATATTTTAAGGTGTCCTTGTTACAGTGTTATACCTTTAGTGCGGAGTAATATTATACATATCATGGGGTTCGGGTTAGTTTTAGGGTTAGTTGCATAATGTATTATTTAGTATTATTTATTACTATAGTAAGTACATGTAACATGTAACAAGAACACTAAAATGTTACCAGATTGTCATCATTTAATCACACTCATGTTGTTCCCAAACCTGTATGACAAAACAGGTTGTTTTTTTTTTTCATACAACTCTGGCTCTCGGTTTAGATTAAAAGAAAGTGGCTTTGTAAAGATCCATTCTAGGGTTGTTTTAGGTGTAAAAAGTTTCGCAGTTAGAAATGTCAGCCCTGAAGTTGCTTTAACAGTGCCTGCGGGCAGAAGGAGACATACTGCAGCAAACTAGCAAAGTTTAGAGCAAAACTAAACCTGAAGATGACAATCTGACAGCCAGCACACATAATCTACTGCATGTAGTTGACATTATTAGGCAGGTAAATGGCACACTTTTTTCACACAATTGCCTATATATGTAATTAAGATCTCTCCTGTATCTCTAATTCATCACCAGTATTTGCAACATCCAGTGACAAGATATCTGCTAAACTAATTCGGTGCAAAATTTTTTTTAGCAGATGGAGGTCTTCAGTGCATGTTCTGCCAGCAAAATGTGTCGGTCTCATGCATGCATTATAATTTTATTTAATTTCCCCTCTAAATAATGAGTCACATGTACGTTTCTAAACCTGTTGCATAGGATTTTCCAATGGATCTAAAAGAGGCCCCATTATTTATATCAGTTTCACCTGCAACCCACAGAGACCCCGTCGCCATGGGAACTGCCGAGGTGATTGGGAAAAGATTTCACATCTTGGGCTTATCCAACGTGAAACGCAGGCAGTTGTTTTTCATGAGATGCCAGACTCAGCCCAGTATCCCTGACATGCAAACATATCTTCTCAGAAGGGAGCGTAGCGTTCTCTCCAAGTCACACCAGCGGCAGTCAACCAAATTAGCGGATTGGATTTCCCTCATACGTATAAGAGAGGAAACATCATTCATCAGTTTATTTCCGTTATAATCACTTATTATTATTTTTAGGTTAATACAATGGCATGTGTTCTATTCTCTAAATATCTAGTTGTGTCATATAACTCTAGAGAGCGCAGGCTGATGGGTTTACATGCAATCTGCAAGCAATCACATCATTACGACATGGCATAAGCTGATTGGCCTCTGATGATCCTGCAGCCAATGAGATTGCTTGCTCAACATTGAAATAGTCTGGTTCAGTGTTTGCTGTAGGCTAGTCCTGCAGAGAGTTCCTCTGAAACCCTCCACCTCCCCAGCTCCACCCGCCTATCTGTTACAGGATTTATATATGTCTATTTATGCATATCATACAGGCTCACATCGGCAGCAGCAATGTAGCAGATCTAGTCTGACATATTCAATAACATGCAAAAACTATGGCGAGAGCTGTCTCGATGGACATATTGTTCCTGTATCGTATGAAATATTCATAATTTTTTCATTTATTGGTGTCTAATTCATACATACTGACATTTGATAATGAAACCATCCATCCATCCATCCATCCATCCATCTATCTGATATAGATGCTGCTTTTAAAATTGGCATAATGATGAGTAAATAATGGAACTATTTTTATTTGAGGAAAAACTGTTCTTTTTGGCAGCCCAAGTATTATGCACATTTACTATACTGAATAACAGATGTACTTGAGTGTTTTATGACACATCTATTGCTTTGCACTTCATGGGGGATCACGGTCAAACAATCTGAATGATCTACAAGGACATATCAACTTGTCAGAGTCCTCAAAAATCTCAAAATTTCATTTACATGACAACCATCATTTGAATTTAAAGGGACAGTTCACCCAAAAATGAAACTTTTGTCATCATCTATGCTTTCTCATGTTAATCTAAACCTGCATGACTGACCGTCTTCTGAGGAACACAAAAGAAGGTATTCTGAAGAATGATTCAAGAACTGTTTTCGTCCATATAATAACACAAACAAACAAACAAACAAACAAACAAACAAACATTCAATACACAGATATTTCCAATGGCTGCGAAAATGTTGAGTTTAAAACACAATGACAATCTGATAATTATTTCATTAGCCTCAAGAGAACCCTAATATCCTTTATAAGACCACTCAGATGTCTCTCTCTTCTTTTTTCCTATGTTCCTGCCCTGGTGTCATTTCTTCTTGTATTCCACTGCCATGTAATTTCACTGAGCTTTGGGGGTTCAGTTCTCTGACAGCTCAGATTGACGTGAGGTTAATGGTCTGGCATGCCAATGACCTGGTAAGTCATTCTCTCACTTCTCACTTGCTTTAAATGTGATTGGCTATCTTACAGTATGTGAAAATAGCTTCATGTGGCGCACTTCCAGAAGGAGAAGAATGTCATTATGATGAATGACAAGATTTTGCTCAACTTTTATATTTCAATCTTCAGGTGGCATCCAGTATTTAAAAAGGTACAAAACTTTAAAAAAGATTCAGCAGTAATAATAATTTAAACTATAATACATTTTCATTTCAAATGGCATGCAATTAAGTGTCCAAAAACTTCAGTTCACAATAAAAGATATTCTTTTAAAGTACATTATTTTTCGTAATACTAAAGCAGTAAAACTTTACTTGTTTTTCACAAAATCTCAATTGTTCTCAGTAGGCAGTGTGATAATATCACAAACTTGGGATGCACGATATATATCGACCACAATATGTTATCGGCCCATAATAAAATTATAGATTAATTACGGCCAAATTTTCATATTGGTGCATCTCTATCACAAACTCTTTATGAACAAACTTCATATTTGTCTGTTATCCAAGATCTAAAAATTAAATATGTCATCATAGAGCAAGGTTTCTCAAATTGGAGTTCATGATACCCCGGTCGTTCCATGAGTTGACGAAAAAATTATAATGAAATAAACAAAATAAAAAAAGATTAAAAATACTTGTAAGTAAATGATGACAGCCTTTCATGAAAAAGCATCCTCTGAGTTATCAAATATTCTTCTGGAATGGAATGGCATTCTCTCTGCTCTCTGATTGGCTTTTGGCTGTGAACAGAAATGAATCGAATAAGCACATCCTCAGTTACACTCATGCACAGGCTGATGAGAAGACAATTCATTCCTCATCTTATACACATCAACCATGCTATAAATCACACCACAGAAACAATACCATTGACAATGCATATATTTGTAATTCATAAACATACAAAAATGCCAAATAGCTGTAACGTGCACTGCCGCTGTGACAGAGATATGAAAAAACAAGGAAATTATATTTGTGATTTATGATGCTTGTAAAAATAGATTTTGCCAGAATACAAATGTCTGAATGACTATAAATGAAGCCAAATAATGGTTCATAATTAATTATAGTGAACTGCCAGTGCTAGCCAAACAAACTTTGGACTGAACAATCTGTTAAAATGTGACCTGTTCTGCTTTCCTATAAAGAAGAAGTAAATTCACATTAATAAGAAATGTCACACAGCTTATTCCACCTGATTATGGCAGTGTGCTTGTGGTAGCGCAGATGGAAGAGAATAATTAAGTCATCTCATCTGAATTAGCGATCTGAAATGCCAGCAGATTTAACACAAGCCTCTTCACTTTATACCACATCAACACATTTTATTAAAAACTACCTCACATATAGCATTGATTAAATGTTTACACTTATTAAACCCAACTAATCCACTTTGACTATATTTAATGCTTTAATTTGCAACCAAACTAATATTTAAAGGACTCCTATCATGAGGAATACATTTCTCCATCATCTTCTGAGAGAAATAAAATGTGCCATGAACTTTCTGAACATTCCACCAAAGGAAAAAGACCAATAATAGAAACTAACGAACAAAAATGGCTCATTATGAAATCCTGAAAATCACAACACTTGGGTGTTCAGAAACTCCCATTGAGTCATTGCACAGTGAGGTAATACAGTGAAAGTAGGATCATGTTAATTCTAAACACCAGAAGAACTAATGACAAGTATAAAACGTATAGGTCAAACCTTGTGAATGAGATTTTTAACCCGATCCATGATCATTTCAGCATATTTTAGGGCAAACTGTTGAAAATATGATTAAAAAGGTTATTATTAAAGGATGAGGCAGTTAAAAACTATATTGGATCCGACAGCGATCCCACAGCTTGGTAGCAAAAATTCAGCTGTCACTCCAGGGAGGAAGTCATGAGAGCCAAGCAAAAAATAACTCTTTAAACACATTTCAAAATGTCATTTATTCCTGTGACGGTAAAGCTTAATTTTCAGCATCATTACTCCAGTCTTCAGTGTCTCATGATCCTTCAGAAATCATTCTAATTTAATCATTTGATGTTTGAGAAATATTTATTATTATTATTTATTAATATTGAAAACTGCTGTGCTGCATAATATTTATGTGGAAATCATCATACATTTTAAGCATTTCTCGCTGATTAGAAAGTTTAAAAGATCAGCAATTTTTTGTAACATTATTATGGGCCCTATCTTGCACCCGGCGCAAATGACTTTGTACACTGACGCATGTATCATTCGTATTTTGCACCCGCGCAAAGCGGACTTTTCCCTCCACAGACGCTCCCTGGGTTGTTCAGCGCAAAAAAGAAGGCGATTTCCGGCGCAAACAGTCCCTGGTGCTATTTTGCAGTTCCAGAAAACAATTGCGCCACTGACCAGAAAAAACCCAGTCTAAAGTCACTGGCGCATTGAGCGTACATTCAGATGCTATTTTAAGCGCGCGTGCTTGGTCATAATACAGAGTGTGAACAACGCGCATACACTGTAGATCTCATCTACACAGATGCATTTTCCTTTTTGCAAATGATACATTATTATAAGGAAAAAATATTAAAACACGAGGGAAATCATTGTTGTGTCCGTGACGATGGGAAAAATAGGCATAAAGCTTACATATTTACCCAAATTATTATATGCATGTATAACCGAAGCTAATTTATAATATAATAATTTGAAGCCCAATGTCACTTCTCTTTCTTTTACGGCCCTGACGAGAACATCGATCTCCTCGGCTGTGAACCGATTCTGAAGCGCGCCTGGTAAATGTTATAATAGTATTGCGCCATGGAACAAGTGCACCTCGTTCATCATGCTCTTAAAGGGAATGTGATATGACGCTCTGATTGGTTTATTTCACGTTACACCCAAACCACGAATAATGAAGCTACTTCAGACCAACCCCTTTTAAACTTGTGTCAGGCGCAAGAGTCATTTATCCCGCCGGTAAATTAGCAACAGCGCCCAAGACCCGCCCACAAACTTACTTGTGCTTCGCGCTTGATACTTGCGTTTCAGATCATTAAAATAGGGCCCTATGTCTTTAGGGTTACTTTTGATCAATTTAATGCATTCTTGTTCCAAAAAAGTAGGCATATATAGTATATAACTACCTATAAATGATGGAGCATTTTCAGGTGAACTACCCCTTTAATATATATATATTATATATATATATATATATATATTGACCTGAAACTTTTGAAAGATAGAGTAAGTATATTTTAAGGTGATACACTTCATGCATTTGTAAATTTTGAGATTTTAGACTTTTTAGCTTTAAAGTGCTTTTTTTCAGACTAGTGGAAAGAAAACATCCAAAATACACTTTTAAGTGCATATTTTAGCACTATACATCTAAATAGATGCGTCTGTAGATTTAAATTACAGTAGCCTACATATCTTTAAAGGCCGTTTTCTCAAAATGAGTTCTCTTATTCTTGAGTCAGAAATCTCCACTTCAGCAGCACTTACATACACCAAACTTTACAGTTTTATCCATAAACATAAACATAACATTTCAGATTTTTTTTTGTGCAATTCTCAATCAACTGGGAAAGTATGGGGATATCTATTAGTTTAAAAGGTATTAGTTTGCTATTAGGGGGAAATATATATAAAAAGTCACTTAAAAAAGGAATGATACAAATCCAATGGCTCCAGTCAGTGTTTGCTAAGCTCATGTTGTGAAATGTGCCTGTCCTCACATCACGCATCCCTTCATCTACACTAGTACACCAGTAAAGGCTGAAGAATTTGCAGCCTGAGCTGACAGCCGTGCTGTCAGAATCGAGCTTTATTTACACTCGATGGCCTTGCGAAGCGGGAGTCCACACAACACTCAGGCTGTCAATCTACCATCAGTTAATTAAATCTGCTCAACCCGCTGCAGTTCTTAACAGGAAGTGAATATAGAATTGATGTCAAGGGGAAAACAGCAGGACATATCTTTTTTTCTCTCTCCTACTTCCAGGTCCAGTGGGCTTCCCAATGGAAGTATGATTATGAAGAGTAATATTTGTGTGTCATCTCCGCCGGTAAATGCTTCATTTGAGGGTGAAGTGGCTAAATGCAGGCAGCACGCTGTGACTGAGAACCGTGCTCCTGAGGTATATCTCACACCTGTATCCCCAAACACCTGCTCATGCTGGCATATCATCTGAAACGAGGGAGAGAGAGAGAGCAGCATCCACTCCGTTTAAATGAGAATGGATGCTTTTCTCTCGTTTTTTCGTTATTTCAAGATTAAATGTCATTTTTCTCCAGTTGTGGCTTGGCGGTCCATGCTGGCACACAAGCGGCTGAAATGTGAGCTAGTAGAGGTGCTTAAGAATGCATAGGCAGACAGATTAGGCTTATCACAAGCTCATAAACTTGGATATTCTTTGGCTACAGCTCAGTGTTTCACTTTTAAAGGGTTCAAGACATCAGGAAGTCATTCTTCCTTGATCTTTTGACAAGTAAGAGGTCTTTCTATCATTAAAACATCCTGCAAGTTTCATAGCTTAAAATATCCAACCCATTATAACAAAGCATTTATTTAACCAAACTTCAAAATTGGTCAATTTAGATATTCTAATTCGCCCTTTTTTCATCATAACAATAGAAGTTCATCAATGATTGTATATCACGAGCAGGGCCAGGTTTGTGTGTATTTTTTTTTGTGTGTGATTTCACTATAATTAAGAGAGTCTCTGCAACAGCGTTAAGCGATAGATTGAAGCACTCATGTGTGAAAACTCTGTCGGAGCCTGATAATAGAGGAAATATAAAAAAACAAACATATTCCATCCCCAGATCACCTCTTATTTACCAAATGAACTAAATTAATATTCTGCTAGTCAACTGGTGTCTCCAGCGGTGGGGACAATGTCGACTCTGTCACAAATTGGTGGGGACATGTCCCGCAAATTACTCCGAATCCAAATAGTTTCACTTCCTGTCTCCTGAAATACGTTCATCTGATCGATTTTTGAAGGCAGTGTAGATCTTTTGCTGCCTTTGATATCCCACAATCCTGTGTCTTCCATTCTGTGACAGACAGTTAACCTAAAAAATACAGATGGCAACTGAAAGTCAAGTTTTTGACCAACGGTTTCCACTTTTGATGTAATTTATAGTGAGAAATGCTACTCTTGTAATTAAATATTTGCTTAGTTATCACCAAAGCTTGCTCTATTTTGTTGTAGATCATTAAACCATTCTGTCTCAGAAGTCTGCCTGGCTGCTGCCTACCACAACAGAATTTCAGTAAAGACTTTTATGAGACTTTGACTTTTGAAAATTCAGTTCTCAAAGTTCTCAAAATTTTAGTTTCAACTCTAATGCTTGTTATTCCCCTGTATCGTCCACCGAAATCTCTATTTTTTTTCAGTGACCTGAAAGAACTGTTAAATCTTGCCTGTGCTATGTACTCTTCTGTTTCACTACTTGGTGATTTCAATATACACGTTGATACTAATTATGCAGAATCCCGCAAACTTTTCAAATGTTTTAAATTTCGTACAGCAAGTCCTACACCTTTTCCTACACAGACAAAAGGTCTCACATTTGACTTGGTTTGTACTGTTGGTTTACATAATGTTTCTATGCGTGGTTCTCAAATTGGTCTCTCTGATCTTTTCATTGAAGTAATGTAGTAAAATGTGAATTGTCTCTTCCTTGCCCCAGGTTGAAATACATCATAACGTAACATAACTCTGTGAATCCATTACTGTTTTCCACATCTGTACAAACTCCCCTTTCTTACATTACTGAACATTCTAGCTCTATATCCTTGCCACATACAATTGCTCCATTTCCACTGCCCTTGATATTCAAGACTCCCTTAAAAGTAGACTTGTACCTTCAACGCACACATGTCCCAGGTTTACTCTGAACTTCACATCTTGAAAGCAGCTGGTAGTCGCCTTGAACACCTCTAAATGAAAACCGGTTCAAGTGTGCATTTTGCGGCTTACAAGGACCATATTGAGCTATACAAATCTGCTTTAAATACTGAACGCACTAGCTACTATTCTACCCTTATTAGTAATGCTTCCTCTCGACCTAAAACACTGTTTTCCATAGTCATTAAACTTACTAACCCTTCTGCACCTGATATGAGTAACTCAGCTGAGATCTGTAAGTCATTTCTACACTTCTTTCAAGATAAAATAGTATATATAATCTCTTCCCGTCTATGTCCTATCCTGCCCTCTCATAGGACTTTCTCTCTGCCTTCACTCCTGGCACCTTCACTAACTTTGACCCTCCCATCCCAGCCTATATCTCAGAGCTAATCAAGGAACCAAACTCATTTTGATCCGGCCCCAACTGCCTTACTTAAAAAGTGTTCTTCTGTAATTTCATTGACCATTTCACTTCTCATCTCCCAAATACTTAGCACCGGTTTTGTTCCTCAGGATTTAAAAACCGTGGCTGTCATCCCGGTTTTAAAAAAACCCAGCCTCGACCCTTCTGACATGGCTAAATATAGAGCAATTTTACATCTTCCATTTCTCCATTGCTCTCAAAGCTGCTTGAGAAAGTGGTCGCTGCTCAACTTTACAACTATTTGTCATCACACAAACTTTATGAATGCTTCCAATAAGGTCTTCACACTCTCCAGAGCACTGAGAAATCACCCCCTGAGGAGGGTTGTAAATGATCTTCTTATGGCAATCGACTCGGGCTCCATCAGCACTTTAATTCTCCTTGACATCTCCTCTGCATTTGACACTCTTTCTCACAGTATTCTCATCTCGCGGCTCCCTGCTCTTGGTATTCCTGGAACTGTCCTGTCGTGGTTCATTTCCTACTTGTCTGGCCATCAGCATTACATCAGGCTAAGTCCACTACTGCCCCTGTCTCACATGGTGTTCCATAAGGTTCTGTTCTTGGGCCTTTACTCTTCATCATCTACATGCTTCCCTTAGGTCACATTATACGTCATCATAGCAATAACTTCCATTCTACATTCATTCCCAACTCCTTTCCCCACTCACTCCATTTCAGCTTTTATTTATGAAAGAAATTATGGATGACCAGTAATTTTCTCAAACTTTTGAACTGAGAAAACAAATAAACTTCTGGTTGGTCCTCCTCAATTTACATCCAATCTCTGTGTTGGAAATATTGATATTGCTGGTTCCCACCTTCCAGAATATTGCTAGTTTACGTCCTTTCTTAAATATCAATGATGCTGAGACCCTAGTTCATGCTTTAATTTCTTCCCGCCTAGACTAATGTAATTCTCTTTTTTGGCTTACCCATTACAACTCTAAATAAGCTCCAATATATTCAGAACTCTGCAAGTAGGTTCCTCACACATTCCAACAAATCCTCTCACATTACTCCTGTTTTACGCAGATTACATTGGCTACCCGTTAATTTCTGTATGCAATTAAAGGTACTTTTCATCACATTCAAAGCTCTCCAAGGTCTGGTGTGAAACTTGTCCAGGCACAACTCAGGATGAGAGTATTTATGATCCTGGCATTTAAGAAAGGTCCAGCCTCTAAAATCTTATAAATGTGTGCGAGGTGGCTCAGCCTGCAGAATCACAGATGTCTTGTAGAGAATGCCCACACTTCTAGTAGAATGCGCCCTAATCAGCAGAGGCGTAGGCAAACTGTTCACCTCATAAGCTGGAGATATTGCCTCGACAATCCATTTACTAATTGTCTGCTTTGATTCCTTCCTATGGGACCCAAAACACACTAATAGCTGGTCGGACTTCCTCCATCAAGAGGACCTATGCGCATAAATTCCATAGATCACATAGAGCCCTGACCAGACAAAATAAATGGAGCTTCTCCTGGTCCCTTGACACATAAAGTGGAGGATGGAAGGCCTGCAGGACTGTAGACTCAGCCATGTTAATTGGCACCTTGGGCACATAACCCGGCCTAGGGTGGAGAATGGCTTTCACCCTCCCCGGAGCAAACTCCAGACAGGAGAGAGAGACAGAAAGGGTCCCCCTACTCTTCTAATGGCCAGCATGAAACCCATCTTAGAGGTCAAGAACTTCTCCACCACAGAGTCAATGGGTTCGTGGAGGGGCCAGGGATAACCATTCCAGAACCACAGCCAGATCCCAGGCTGAGACCCTGACACGAGCTGCAGACCTCATCCTCAATGCACCACGAAGGAAACCACAATCAAGTTGTGCCTCCCCAGTGATTCATCGCTTAACGGTGCATGGAAGGCAGATATGGCCGCCGCTTTAACACCTGGCGACACCTCAAGCATGGACGGGGTATAGTTTCCTCGTGGACGGAGTGCTGGAGTTTAGGATGCTGTCAACAAATGTTCCCCTCATTTCCCATGGCTGACCTTCCAGGAGCGCTACGAGATCTGAGGACCAGACTCTGGCAGGCCAGAATGTGGCTACTAATATAGACTGATATCATCTCACCTGTGCCTCTCTAAAACTCCCGAAAGTAGAGCAATCAGGGGAAAGGCATAAAGGCGCATCCTCGGCCACACCTGTAGGTAGTATCTTGAGAAGCAAACATCTACTTCAGCTTGGCCAAACTTCATCCAAATCATCTCCACATTCTCGGGGTGGAGTCTCCATTCCCCAGGCCTCAACCCCTGCTTCGACAGGACATCTGCTCCAAGATTCTGGTTCCCAGGGATGCTCATTGCTTTGAGCAACAGCAACTTTCCACGGGTCCACAAGAGGACCTGATGAGCCAGTCTGCACAGAGGGCGCAAACTCAGGCCCTCCTGATGATGTATTTAGGAGACCATAGACATGCTGTCTGTTCATAGCAGAACAGGAAGGTAGGCAGTATCTCAGCGCTAGAAATACAACCATCATTTCCAGGCAATTTATGTGCCATGAGAGAAACCCCTTGTGAAGCGGCCCTCTATGATCGATCCCCAGCCTGTGAGGGACACATCAGTGGTCAATACTTTTTTCTGACAAGACATCCCCAACACAGGGCTATGGGACAGTAAAAATTGTTTATTGTATATGACAAGGGTACAAAGGCATCTGCGCATAACCTTTCCCCTCGGGGAGAACCCCCTGGTTCTGAGCCACCACTGCAGGGGTCTCATGTACAGCAGGCCAAAATATATTACGTTGGATGGAGCTCACATAAGCCCCAACAATTTTTGGGATGGAGCTCACATAAGCCCCAACAATTTTTGGAATTGTTTTACAGTGATGCAGTCTAGCTTGATCCTGGTAACTGCAGCCAGGATATACTTGATATATGATATATATGCCAAGAACGGCATCTCGATGCCAACTGTCGTCTACTGTGACTGAGCTAGTATTAACCAGTCATCTATGTAATTGAGGACACAAATACCCTGGAGTCTCAATGGAGCCAATGCTGCATCCATGCATTTCGTGAAGTTGCGAGGGGATAATGCTAGGCCGATTGGAAGAACCTGTTGATAGAAGAACGCTTTGCCCCCAAAAGCGAACCTCAGGAACTTCCTGTGTTTTGAAAGGATGTGGAAGTATGCGTCCTTCATATCTATCATGACAAACCAGTCCTCTGACTTGATTTGACTTGATTTGAACATCTTGAACCTGAATCTCCTCAGAGACCGCTTCAAGTGCCACAGATCTAGAATGGGAAACAACCCCCAATCCTTCTTTGGAACAATGAAGTACCGGTCAATGAAGTAAGAATTTGGACTCCTTCTCGGGAGGAAGAATGTGCTCTATTTTCATTTGCCAAGAGGGACTGTACTTCTTTTCTAGCACCCTACACTGCTGGTCCACAACAGTTTTTAAGATAGCATTGAACCTTGGTGGACGGGAACCAAACTGGATCCTGTAACCTTCTCCCACCGTAAGCAGGACCGACTGAGACACATTGTATAGAAGTTTCCAAGCTTCTATGTAATAAAATTCTATGAGATACTTTGCAGATACTGAGTTCGCTGCCCTGCAAACTCCATGGATCAGCTCTGTAATATAGTTGAGACTGGCATCTTTGCCCTCATCTAATTCTCTTAGCAGGTCAGCTTGATATGTCTGTATGATGACCATAGTGTGCAGGCATGCACCAGCCTGACCTGTCACCATATAACCGTCACATGCAACGTCAAGATTGGACTAGTCTCTCACATACTGTACTTCAGACGTAATTACACAGAGGTGTTCCCTGTTGTGTCTTCTTTGATGCACTACAAGTTCACTCAAAAGGGAATTATTTTGCTTTTCACTATCCCTCAAAGAAGTATGCTCCATCCAAAAAGAGTAAATGCCTATTTTTCTAATTGTCTGTTAAAGATTTTTTTAAAAATCCATGTAGTAACAGAATATTTTGGTTTACATGTTTTAGCTTCAATCAAATTTTGAGCAAGAACCTTTACCATGCAGCCATTTTAAGACAGAAAATAATAAAGTACGAAGTGACACATTCTGTATTTCCCAAATGAACCCTCGGAACGAAACTTTGATTTGACGTTTATTGCATTTCTCCTTTCTCAATTCCCCTGCTTCTTGTATTTTTATAGGTGTCTCCTAAATCATTTCTGTTTCCTGAAAATTACATTTTTTTTTTTTTTAACCCATTTCTAATAACACAGCCTCATCACCTTTGTTTAGTAACTGAAAAGAGCTCCAGCTTGTTAAATAAGTGACTCCATTGGGATCCTGACACATGCTGGATCTAACTGCCTTTAATTTCCGCCCTGTCCCAGATCACCCTATTTGTCTGTATTAATTACTCATAGTGATAAAGAGCGTGTCTTAATGAAACTGACAGCACTGGGATGATGTGGTGGTCTATATGCTGCTGGGATTGCCAGAAATCATTCTTGAAATATGCGCAGGTGTATTATAGATGTCAAATGATACCAGTTTAATATGCAAGATAAATGCACATAATCCATATGATGCATGCCATTATCTACACTAATTTGCAAGATAAATGCACGTGATCCACGACATTATCAACACCATAGCCTGAAATTATGCACTTTTAATGAACAAATTTATAAAGTATCTTTTAATATAAGAATATTGTATGGCTCTATTTACTGCAATTGCTGTGTTCAGCCTTCATTGCAAAATGCATTAAATGGTATTCTACAAGTTACAAATGGTTAAAAACACGTGAAAAAAAGTTTTTCAGATCCAATCCTATCCTATCATCATTTCATGAACAATATTTATATGTTAATAAGACTAATCAATGTTTGTATGTACATGAAAGCCTAAATGAAATATATTCATCATATAAAGTGATCATGTCCCTTCATTTAACTGAATTCAAATGGCTTACTTTTACGATGTCATTATGAACTTTTTTAAGATTGAAAGTTTATTGCCATTTATTATGTACTAATACATTATGTTCAGTTTGCACTCGAGCATAATCTTTTAAAATATATTATTTCTGAAATGAATACTCTTTTTAAAAGTATGCTAAATTGTACTTCCTTTTTCTCAAGGGAACCCTTAAATTCTGTTAATATATAACTCGATTAAGAAGTCCTATCCAATTCCAAGTCTCCCATTTGAGTCTTACTAACTTTAGAGTAATATACTCAAAAATATATTCCTTACTGTGATGATGAGGCCTTTTTCCTGGAAGTATTTGACCAGGGGGATGGCATTCTGTTTGAAATTAGTCAAGCGTCGATCGATAGCTTTAGGGTTGTCATCTGGGCGACCCTGCTGCTCCTCGCGCTTCTCCAGGCGCTCCTTCAGACGCTGGTTAGAGCAGGCCAGAAACACCACCAGGTCTGGAGTACAGATCTACAGAGACAGAACAAAGGAGGTGAGAGTCTCTTAACTAGTAATGTCTCAGTTCAAGTTGAAATTCATGGGCTCATTCACATTCTGGCAGTCAAGTTCAAAGTGACTGGCTGTTGTGATCTGTGAAGATGTAGCTATTAAGTGCCACTCTGCTCTCACACATGTAACGCATGAGAGGCAAATAAACATAGGTGTCTTAGTCGTAACATTCTCACATGAAACCACAGGAAAAACAGGCTCGGTATTTTGCATGACTGAGGCTTTACTGATTAGTCTTATTTTACAATGAAGGCTTTATTGTGCACACCAATATTGTTCAGTTGAAAAGAAATATGGTAGAGAAATTAAAAAACAAGAGTCGGTTGCTATGTTTACTGACACAACTTAAACGCAACTGATGTTCAATATACACATCCACATATATGCCGTTTAAACAATGGTAATATATATATATATATATATATATAACATAAATATAATATATAATATATACTAATGGTACTATACTAATATATATAATATATATTAATGGTAATATATACATATGTGTGTGTGTGTGTGTGTGTGTGTGTGTGTGTGTGTGTGTGTGTGTGCGTGTGTGTGTGTGTGTGTGCGCGTGTGTGTGTTGTTGAGTCAAAAAAAGCAAAACAAGTTAATATATTTTATAAAGTAATACATTCACAGTTAATCTCCAAATTAATGTAGAAACAACAGACCGTTTATTTTAAATACTTGTTTAATGACTTTTTTTTTTTTTTATGAATGAAGGCCAGTATCACTGATACTTATACAGATGTCTGATGTGTCAAACTGGCAGCAGTTTATGTGCATTAAGTCTTAACAAAATGATGACTTCAAAAGGCAGATATTTGATGAAATGCACTGTCTCAACCAGTTGTTGGGAAGCCTTTTGGGAATGTGTACTTAATTAGTCACTGGAGGGGGGAAAAAAGACTACAAATGTCAGTTCATAAATACCTTAAAGCCTGTCACAAAAAAGGAAAAGCATGATGATTTTCTCAACAGAAACACAGCAGGCGAAATGTCAGTGAAAGCTAAGGACACTGAAATATATATTTGCCATTTAAACTAGAATCTGTTACTGCCATTCACTCCAAACTCATCTTTAAAAACGGACAGATCTGGATATGCCGGAGGTCACATCATCAGTAAAAGTCAACTGATTTGATAACTAAGGTGGGAAAAATTGGTCAATCATTGTTTAAAAAAAAAAAGGAAACTTTACACTTAATGAAATGTGTAAATATATAAATTATTATCTAAATTATAATACATTTAAAATTTGCTATGCTAAAAGACAGCTATGTTGGGTTTTCAGGCTAACTGTGATGCTTCCACGGAACCTGGGGTGCGTTCACTACTATAGTACGATGCATCGTTGAAGAAATCGACTAGACACGACTGTTTCCAGAAACCGTACTGTCGCAAATTGGTCGTTCACCCACGTTGGTTAATGATGTCAGGCCCGTGGTGGAGTAACAACTTTCTTTAATGAATCAGTTTAAGATCGATTTAATGATAGATGTTTTGCTTTAAAATACAAACACATCTGAGGACCATTTCTAATTTTTCTGTTGTTTTGCTCCAGATTCAATCATAGGCTCGTTCTTACGTGGTAGAGCACGTTTGCACATGCACACTCTTCAAAAACGGTGCTTTTAATCTCTTGACAAACTAAAAGACATAAATGACATTTGTATGTATTCTAAATAAAAAAATACAGTAATGAATGTCAGCTTGCTTATTTTGCTCAAGACAAGGATTTATTAAGTCCACGTCATGCAAACAAGAAACTGTTCCGACCACACAACTTTGCGATGCTGTTTGCGAATGTTCGTTAGAACGACGGTTTCGGGAAACACAGACTCATTGAACTATGCTGATAACGACAGAACTTGTGACCATAGTTGGCTAACAATGCTTTTGGGAAACACACCCCAGGTTAGCAGAATATCTAAGCTGCTCTTAGCTAATAATGATCAAATTCAAATGTGGAAATCAATAAAATTGTAGAAAAGTGTTTAATATGGCTAGATATATTTGATATTCTGCAATAGGTCACTTCTCACATTTGTGACATTGAGCATGTGAACTCTTTATACGAAAGGTCTTTATACAAACTGTATATAAAAGGTCAGATGTTCTGGATTCCTTTGAAGCACACACGTTTCATCCTGCATCAATTCATAAACCAGTGCAAGCTAAATCAAAAGAAGTTGGATGAGGTCTCATGGGACGCCGTGAAGTGAAGACAAAAATGGCGCTGTCCCTTAGGGTTGTTAGAAAATATCTGACGTTTTGTTTTAAAGGGTATTACACCTTGAAGAACCCTCAGAGCCCACGTCAATTATACCTCCCGATGTGTAATACACAAGACAGACTGCCAATCTACCTGTGATCATAACCCTCTGAGAAATGCTCCTGTCCCACTCTTCTCGCTTGTCTCTCTGCGGATTTACCTTTTTGCTAATCTTCAAAATCTATTAATAGTGTTCTGTTTTATCTTCTAGTTTCCATTAGTTTTTTACCACCTCAATTATTCCAGTCAGTCATTATCATGCTTCTGTAAATTTCACCTATTGTTAGATATAACAATTGTAAAGAATAATTACAAACATGAAAATTCTGTATTTTACTCACCCTCATGTCGTTCCAAACATGTATGAATTTCACAGAGATCTGGGACAACATGACAATTTTTTAGACCTTTTGGAAAACAGAGCTGAGGTCTAGCTAATTCCTGTCAGTGCAGAGCGTTAGTATTTCGCCCTCAGTTAAAACTCTGTGCTACTACATGCCAACTGCACTCAGAAAACCGCTTGTTGAAACAACCTCGAGCTTGTAACGCCACATTAGCAAAGGCCCTTTAGTGCCCAAAAGAATGAAAAACATTATGAGCACATAGTATTTTATTAATTTGACAGTAAAGGTCACTAAAACAGCAAACAAAGTCAACCGAAAAACTCTGCTCTCCAAAAGAATAAGTCTATGGCTTGTGTCTCACCTGTTCTCCTGAGTGTTCTGTTTGAATTAATATTATAGACTATTTTTGTTCTTACTCCGTCGTTGAGAGCTTCTCTAAAGCCACCGACCGTGACCGAAATGTAATAGCAATTATTTGAAATGAACTTGTTGAATTGGTTTGAAAATCGCTGAACCAATTAGACTGAACTGACTGTAGCTGGTCTTGAGTCAACAATTCAGTGATTCAATGATCCGATCAAAGCGAGTCTCCAGTTAACAATTCACTCAAATGTTTATGTCTGACTCAAAATAAGTCAAGACTGGAGATTGGAGCTTAAGTATGTGTGCGACTGAAGGCATAAAAAAAAATTACATTTTACAAATTACAAAATAAAAAACATGATACATTGACCAGTGTAAAATACTGAGTGTTACGCTAAGTGCAAATGGTGCCCACCAATGTCTGGTTGGGACAGAAAAATTACAAAAGAAACCCATCTATTAACAGTGACGTGGACAGCTCAGAGATCAGAGTTGATCTAGCTGGTGTGAATGAGTGGAGGCGGGTCTAATTAGCATATTCATAGAACTGCATATACTAAATTAAGCAAGGCTATAGAGTTACATTCAAGCTATTTTAAGGCATAACGGTTTTTTTCAAAGAAAAAAGTTTAAATATGTCATTTTGGTGATCAAAGATGAGTTTTAAGGGATCAAATTATTGACTACATATAAGTCATTGTCTGTGTATATATAGCCCTCTGGGGCCGGTTGCATAAACTGCTTAGACTAGTCTTAAAAGTTAGTCATCTCATTTTTTTCTTCAAGACTGGGGCTAACTTTTTAAAGTCAGTTACATAAAAAGGTAGATCAGTCTAATTTGAATCAGAAATGTAAGACTGATTACCTCTACTAATTTCTAGTTGGCCAAATTAGTTCTTAAGACACAGCCTTAACATAGTGGCTAAATTTATGCAACTGGCCCCAGGTTTTCATTGTCTGGTGTCTAGCTCTGTTTGTGTAAATGCTGCTGGTGAGTTTATTTCATGGTTCTAGTCAAAGTCAAGTCTTTGTTTATTTTGTATTTGATTAGTCTCAAATTGATTTGTGGCAGCCTCGTCACATCATGGCTGTCACAACAGAATCTGGTGATGTCAAGGCCATCACACCAGAGCCTTGTCACGTCATGGCCACCATGCCAGAAAATGCTCATGTCATGGCCTTCACATCAGAGACTTCTCCTGCCTTAACCCCTGCCTTGACTCCAAACGAAATTTGGGGGGGGATAGCCCGCTCCTGGCCAGGAAGGCCAGTCTCATGCCCGCCACAGCCCATAAGCCAGTGCACCTAATTCTGGGTGCACTCTCTAGGCCGGTGGTCCCAGCATTCTTTATCCTGGTGATTCCGGAGTTAATTCCCTTGTCCTCGGCGCTTCCAGTGTTGGTAGCCACCATTTTGTGTGTCTGGGCAATACACACTTCACCTGAGGCGAGGGTACGGAGGCTGTCTACAAACTCACTGTCCCACTTGTCACAGCCACTGAGACTATCTTCGAAGTTTCTGTGTCTCCATGTCATGGCAACGGAGGCCATCCATAAACTTTCTGTGTTCCCTGTAATGGACACGGTCTTATGCCGACGTGGTCATCTGCCGTCTCCACCCTGGTGCTCTCCATCTGTACTAGCTTCACCACGTCCACCTGATCCTCCATGGTCCAGGCCCGCCTCTGATCCAGGATCCATGGTCTTGTTCCCTGCGTCATGGTCCAGGTCCACCGACATGCCATAATCCTGACCTCCTTCCTCTTCATGGGCCTGAACCTCCATACCCCCCCCTTCTCCTACACCCTCCAGAACTGTTTTGTTATAAGTGTCTGTTTCCTCTCTTTGAGGGGGATATGTCATGTGTGGTTAGATTTTTGTCTCAGTTCATGTTTCACGTCTTTTATTGTGAAGTTTATTTGGTGCATCTGTTTATGCCATGAACAAGTTAAGTCTAATCATCATCTTGTTTTGTTAGTTTTGTTTTTGTTCACTGCACATTTTGAGTTGAGTTTGTTCAACCTGCCTCTCAGTGGATGACTCGTTACAAGTATCCCTATAACATATGATATATATGACAGCCTTTTTACTGAATAGTCACTTTTTTTGTAATGCTCAGCACATATATGGATATGGCTGAGTAAGTCCATGCCACCTTCTCCCGGACTGACATACAGGAATAATATTTAGCTGACATTTGAAAAGGCTGGGGAGGCAGTGTCTCTCAGGTTTGCTCACTGTGTAGATATTTGGTAATCCTATAATGATCCCTGTTTAAGCTATGGTCTGATCCCCTCTCATTCTGTGCTCATCTCGTAATTGGGTTTTAAATCCCTTCTTTGCTGCTGCTCATCTCTATTCTGTGAGAGTCAAAGCTAATTCAGTTACTGAGGTTAGCTGTGGTGACACCGTTATTGGTTGCCTGGTCACCGAACACACAGTCACACAACACATAGTCTAGAGCCTGTTCAAACCTTTCTCCATCCCAAAAACACACAATAATAAAAAAAGACTCATTGTTATTCATATAATCTCCTGCATTGGTAAATGTGTTTCTGTCCTCTCTGATCTAGCTTCATTGTATATGCTTTCATTAAATCTAAGCTAATCTCACACCCTCCATATTTGTTCCATAAGGATCCCTCAAAGCAAGTGAATGTCTTAAGGATTCAATGACCTTGACCCATTCACAATTTAACCAATCGTTCAAAAACGCATATTCATTCAGTAATAAAACACTAGTGTGTTGTTTATAGATGCACAACAGTTCTGTTTTGTTTTGAACTGTTTATGTTAACTAATTATTTTTGTTTATTCTATTATGTTTAAAAAGTTATCCACTTCATTTTAACGTCTTGTTTATTGAATAAAATCATTGGCATTTTTGTCTCAAGTCACCATTCACTTAATTTTTTTTTTTTGAAATTTCCCCCCACCCCCATAATTGTATTAATTAAATTAATCAAACTTGTGCAATTTCTAGCTTAAGGATCTATTTCTACTTTACCTGACTGGACTGAAAAAGTACTATTGAAATTCAAATTGGTAGTGTAACCTAATGTAATTGTAACATGTAGTTCTATGTCTGTTTAGTTCCCTTTCAGTCGAGAATAGGGATCATGCTAGGGAGCCAATCGTCTTTGAGTATCTATCTAGAATGAGCCAATGCAAACGGTCGGTTGAGGGCGGAGAAAGTGAGTGCTTCACTGGTACAGGCTGCACCATCCCTGTAGCAGTGTTGCTGCGGTCATTCCCCTGTGTGCTCCGGCACTGGTGAGAGTTTTCACTTCCTGAAAGAGCAACACGGGTGCGTTTTTGTATTTTGAAGGTCGTTCCCTGTCTCTCTCTGACAGTCACAATTGTCGCATCACATGTTTGGGCAAAAAATAAATAAAAACAGCATGCTGAAGCAGCTTTTGTGAACAGTTTATGTTCCCATTGTGGGAATATGACTGTTGCGGTGTTGAGATCGAGACTCGCCTTCTTCCGTGAAGCGCAAGTCACCATTACCACGCCCCGCCCTCGGGTGCCGCATGGGATCGGTGAAAGGAGCATAGTGTTGGATATCTCGCCCGGTAACCATTCCCTGTGGGCTCCTCAATCCTCCCTTCTGCCACAGTTGGTGGAGTCCCCCATGGAGGGTGCTGGTCCATCTGTAATGGGTAGGCCGGCCGTTTCACCCGGGGCTACCCCAGAGGACAGGACGCCGATTGCAGCATCGTAGGGTAAGCAGGCATGAAGTGCATGGAGAGCTTACTAGGTCGTGGACGTCGCCTTTTACTGCCGAAAACTGCCTGAGTGGTTCTTCGCAAGGGTTATAAGGCTATCCATCTAGTGGAGCGTTCTGTTGCGACACACCTGTGACCAACAGCCGCTGCATCAGGGGGGATTCTTGTCTGCCTTCACAGGCCTGTGAGCTCGCGTCAGGTTTGGCGGTCAGAGCTCACAAAGTTTGCGGGCAAGCCGCCTCCTCTTTGCATGCCATGACGTTGTTGCAGGTCTATCAGGCCAAGACACTCATGGACATGCACGAGGGTAGTCTAGACCGTGCGCTCATGAGTGAGCTCCGCACTGCTACTGACCTCGCCCTCACAGGCACAGCGTGCGCGGTCTGTCTAGCGATGTCCACCCTAGTTGTCCAGGAGCGCCATCTTTGGCTTAGCTTGGTTGAGATGGCGAATGCGAACAAGGTTCGGTTCCTGGACTGCCCAATTTCCCAGGTTGGGTTCTTCGGCAATGAAGAGGATAGCTGCGCCCAACAGCTCTCCGCCGCCCAGGCGCAGACGAAGGCCACCCGACACATCCAGTGGCAGTTCCTCCGCCTGCTCGTTGCCGAGAGCGTCCCTCTTCTGCTGCCTCCGGTTCCACGGGGTTGCAGGCTGCAATTATTTGATAAAAAATACAAAAAAAAACAGTAATATTGTGAAATATTATTACAATTTAAAACAGCTGTTTTCTATGTGAATATACAGTAAAGTGTAATTTATTCCTGTGATCAAAGCTGAATTTTCATCATCATTACTCCAGTCTTCAGTGTCACATGATCCTTCAGAAATCATTCTAATATGATGATTTGATGCTCAAAAAAACATTCATTATTATTTTCAATGTTGAAAACAGTTGTGTACAATTTGTTTTTTAAAATTCTTTGATGAATAGAAAGTTCAAAAGAACAGCGTTTATTTAAAATAGAATATTTTCTAACATTATAAATGTCTTTACTGTAACTTTTGATCAGTTTAACTCATCCTTGATGAATAAAAGTATTGATTTATTATATTTCTTTCCCCCAAAAATAAAATTTAAATTCTTACTGACCCCAAACTTTTGAAGGGTAGAGTTTAATGTTACAAAAGCTTTAGATTTCAGATAAATGCTGTTCTTTTTTAGTTACTATTCATCATAGCATCATGAAATAAAAATGTAAAAAACTGTTTTCAACACTGATAATAATCATAAATGTTTCTTGAGCATCAAATCATCATATTAGAATGATTTTTGAAGGATCATGTGACACTGAAGACTGGAGTAATGATGCTGTAAATTCAGCTTTGATCACAGGAATAAATTACACTTTACTGTATATTCACATAGAAAACCGCTGTTTTAAATTGTAATAATATTTCACAATATTACTGTTTTTTTTTGTGTATTTTTTATCAAATAATTGCAGCCTTGGTGAGCAGAAGAGACTTCTTTTAAAAACATAAAAAAATCTTACCGATCTAAAACTTTTGCACAGTACTGTAGGCGTTGAGCAGATATGCTCCTGAAGCTCAGTGATGTTCATCACAACTAGTGTTGAGCAGTGCTCCTTTCTTGTCCACACATGTCGCTATCCTAGCCGCTCCCTCCAGCTTATATGAAGGACAGTTTTTATAAACTCATTCTTCATGGTACCTATCTCACTTGAAACGGGCCTCTCTCAAAAGCCTTCGTCCAAGTTGCTAACACAGAGAGGCATTTTTCATAATGGCCCGCCCCCAAGCTTGGTCTGCAGTGTTTGACCTGAGTGACATGTACTTCAGATTTCTAACCTTCCGCACCACAGGCCCTCCTGCATGTTGCTTTTGAGGTTTTGAAGTATCAGTGATACAGTACAGAGTACAGTTGGGTCTTCAAGTCAAATGGGAGAGAGTAATCTCACCCACAGGCTGAGTATCTCTTTTCCGGTATGGAGATAGACTCGGTCCAACATGAGAAGAGACTGTGTCCGGTCAGTGCTATACAGAAGAAAGGGTCCCACTGAAAGAACTTTTTGAGAGGCTCCTGGGTCATATGGCAGACGAAATTGCATGGCTTCCTCCATATGAAGACCGCTTCAGCACTGGCTTCATGGTCGAGTCCCGAGGTAACCGTGGCAGAGCGGCACGCCCTGTGTGACAACAGATTACCCCCGGCCTTCCGCCAAACCCTCACCGACTGAGGGGCCATGTACAAAGGGGATGCTTTAACGGAGGCCTGGGCGACCACCGACTGCATTAGCATTCATTGCCTCGAGTTGTTGCAGTTCACCTCACTTTGAGCCACTGCTGCTCAGCGAGCTGGTACTGGTCTGAAAAGACAGCATTGCGACCGTTGCGCTAAGCTTCCCTCGCATGTCACAACTCGCCCGTCAACTCCTCGGAGTCAGAAGCTACTGAGGTCGCTTCATTCCACTATTTTTTCCGGCCTGCTCAATCGTGCCGCCGACAAGCCTCACAACAGCCTATGGCCAGGGAGAGTGGAGACTCCATCCCCAGGCGGTCCAGTTGGGCAGGGACAACTTCGGGGCCACATAGTTACATCTGTTTGCCTCTCCGGATTCGTTCCTCTTCCAGTTGTGTTATTTCTGTCTGAGCGGACAAGCCTTGGACAGACACTGGCTATCAGCTGGTCCCAGGGCCCCGCAGAAATGCGTTCCCCTGTGAGCCTTCCAAAAAAAGCAGCTTTGCGATTCATTGTCACTTGGCGCTCACTCAAGTTCAGTGATTTTCATCACACTCAGGTGTTGAGCAGAGATGCTCCTGAAGCTCCCCGTAGAGACAGGTAAGTGTTGCAGTGATTTATTCACACCTAGTGTTGAGCAGTGCTCGTGTCTTGTGCACTCATTTCACTTGCACGTACTGTGCTAGGTCAGGAGTGGAGCAGGTCTTGATAGCTGTCCCTTATTGGCCCAACCAGACCTAGTTATTTTGAACTTGCTCCCCTCGACAGCCCTTCCTGACTTTCCCCTAAAAACATTCTCAGGGACGGGGCATGATGTCACCCGCGTTCAGACCCCTGGAGGAATTTCAGGCCGGTCCTAAAATTGGACGCAGAGGTTCAGGCAGCTTCCGCAGGATTATGTGGTAGTCACCATCACTTCTGCGAGAGCACCCCCTAAGAGGAAGTTTTGCTTACACCAAATAGAAGTGAAACCTATTCGTTAAGTTAGTATTCTCTCCGTGAGGAGATCCTGAAGGCGTTCAGTCATTTCAGTGCTCTCTTTCCTGCAAGATGGGTTGGAGTGAGGGCTGCATCCTCTACCCTCAAATTTATGTTGCGTCAATTTTTTTGACGCACATTATAATGCAGTAGCATGGGTAGCATATCCTGATCGCCAGGTTCCTGAGGGAGCAAGGGAAATGAATCTGCCTTGCCCCCCTCTTTATCCTCATGGGCCTTATCTCTGGTGCTACTGCACTGCAGAGACCGCCCTTGAAGCCACTGCAGGCAGTGAGTTAAAAATTCTGTTTTTAAAGAAACAGTTCTCCTGCTCGCCTGGTTTCTACTAGAGGGTAGGGACCTGCTTGGTTTCGTTCAACGAGTTGTGCCAGGAATTCGGGCTGGCTAACTCTTACAAGCTGAGACCCCGGCCTGGATGTGTGCCCAATGTTCCTACCTCTCCCTAAAGGTGGGACCAGGTAGTGAGCCTGCAAGCGCTGCCCCGGAGGAGGCAGACGCAGCCCTGGCTTTCTCTGTCCGTCCGCTTCATTGCGGTTATACGTGCACAGAACGCAAGCCTTAGGACCTCTGACCAGCTCTTGTCTGTTAAGGAAATCAGCAGAAAGGGAAGGCTGTTTCGAAGCGAGGTTGGCCCACTGAAATGGTGGCTGCCTTCATTTTGGAAATCACAAGATGCACATGTCCATCTAGGTGGTGAACTCCTCTGAAGTGAGTGTGTGTTCCCGCCTAGGCGTTGACACAGAGTGCCTTGCTGGCAGATATTCTAGAGTTGGGGGTTGGGCACCGTTGCTTCCCGTGGACTCCCTCCTCATGAAGCTAGTTTTACTGTGAGCCTGGTTCGAAGTGTCGGCTTGCTGTGCCATTCCCCTCCTATGGACTGAATAGGTGCGCATTTCATGCTCCAGTAGTTTCCTCCTAAACCGAACCCTGTTGAGTTCCTCCAAACCCTCCGGCGATGGACGCGGTGGAGCATCCGAAGCCAGTCCTACCACTTGTATGTACTGGTGGAACTTGTGCTAGGCTGGGTCCATATGTTGCGATCCTTACGATGATCCCATATGTGTATTCTTCCACAATACGGCTCCCTGCGGCGAGCCCGTGTCTTCCCTTGGCAGAGATTTCTGCCATCAATGTCTGGTTAGTAGCTCCCCCCTGTTATGACTGGAGCCTCCCTAGTGACATTCCATATGTTGTACTGCCCGTCAGTTTGCCCAGTCCATATGTATATTCTCCACGTTACCTCCCTGTGGGCATGATGTGGCTTCCGCAGCGTCCCATCCTTCCATGTACAGGGAACATTTTCCCAGTGGTCCTGTAGGAACAGCAGTGACTTCCCTGGCCTAGAGCCCTGTTCCTTCTCCGCCTTAAATCGTGGGGGGATAAGGAAGCTTCTGTCTAGGTATTGGAAGGTGGCAGCACTAGTGGCGTGTTCAATAGATCCCCATTCAGTCGACATTGATTATGTCTGACGTTCTCAACTGAAAGGGAATGTCCTGGTTGCGTATGCAACCCACCGTCCCTTCGCCACTATTGCTGGACCACCACTGACTCCGGGTTCTGCTCGGCTCCTCAGCAAAAAGCAAGTGGTGCGTATCTACTTCTGTATTTATAACCATGCCACGGGGGGAGTGTGAGATGCAGATCTTGCACGCCAATGTGCATTGGCTCATTCTAAAGATACTCGAAGACGATTGGTTCCCTAGCGTGATCCCCATTCAGTCGACGTGTTCCTGATCATTATTAGTCTCCTTGGTAGTTAATTAAGTTGTTCTTTATTACTTTGATTACTCCCTTTGTATTTAAGCCCTCAGTTTCCTTTGTTTCAGTGTCTGGTATTGTCTTTGCTTCATGTGGTTGTTCATTAGTTTGCTCATGCAATCCATATAACCACATATTATACATTAAATATCCACTTATTGCCAGGTGATTGTGACGTCACACATAATTTTCACATGGAAACGAGCCTGGTTAGGACACAGTGTTACATTTTGTCTGCCAGTGCGATCGGCAGATGAGACAAAATTACCCGCCACTGCGCAAAAATACCTGCATGCCATTACATGCCGTACCTGCAAAAGGAAATCAACAGATAATGTGACATCACAAGTTCATTTCTGAGATAAGCATCTGGAAAAATCTGTTTTCCGGCAGCAACAAGAGGATACCTCACAGATCTCGGTCTATGTTAAAGCATCTCTTAGATAATTGGTGTGAAATAAGGAAGGCTGTAAAAAAAAAAACGGAGAGAGAGACGAAAGCATATCTGATTCTTGGTACTCATTAATTTTACTGCTCATGTCGACAAACTGAACTTTGGTGATCACTTCATTCGCAGCCTATAAAACTCACTGTGTGACATTTGCAGGTGGTGACTTCCGCAATTTTCAAATCCGGACTAGCAATCTTGTGTTTTTATGTAAAACTTAAAGGTTAATTCAAGACTGACCGCACTGGTGAGTAATAAGGGGCAGCTGAGTTTTTATTTAGCCGTAATAGCTAACATAATATCTTTAAAGCACACTGTCGTACAGCAAATAAAACAAAATTGTGAGAGAAAGCTAAATAGCCATTGTGAAACGGGAAGGAATAGGCTGTGATTTAGAGATGAACGAGTATTGAGACAAGCAATTGAGAACTGTCACATGATTTGCTTTTAGCAAAGCTCACATCAGCTCCTTTTTGACAGGTTTCTAGACATTAATATACCCTTGTCACTGCCCAAGTCCCATCTCTTAATGTTGTCAAGTGGTTCCTGTCAAAAACACAGGAAATAGAGAGTTTCAAGTATACGTTTGAGATCTGAAGTGTGTTACACAGACAAAGTCACTCACACAGAATCAACAGGGTGTGAAATATTAGATCTCAACCCATTCTCCCATTGCAGGTTGACAAAATTATCCCAATGTTTTGTCAGGGGCAGAGATCTTTCTGTGATCACTCCACATTAAAGCGACCCCTTGAGAAAATAAGTAAATGTAATTGTATGAAATGTGCACTTGTAGTGTACTTAAAATCTTAAAAGTATATATATATTAAAAAAAAAGCATTTACCATAAATGCTTGTCAGCACATTCGGCAGTACACTAACTATATTTAAAAGATAATAAAGTTATTATGAAATATAAAGATGTACAGTACTTAAATCCTAAGTAGATAAAAAAAAAAAATTAAATAAAGTTATAATAAAGTAACCGAAACATTACTTTCAGTTTGCACTTTTCACTTACAAGTACTCTTTTTAAAAGTATGCTAAAGTGCACTTCTTTTTCACAAAATTTTTTTTTTCACAACGAGTCTTTTTGAAAGCTACAGAAGACTTCAGCAGGGTAAACACAGTAACAACAGCCCTGTCTACATAACTGTATTATCCACTTGCGCAATTACCCACTCGACTGTGAGAATCTAGTCCATTAGCTATATGCTGATTCTGACATGATATTCTGTTATATTGGGTCCTCAGTGATGCCTTACTTTTGAGCACACTGCAGACGAGAGTGCTGTGACAAGCCCCTGAACGTGATGCTTCAGAGTTATTCATGCTGCAGGCTCTAGTCGTGACAAAATTGGCTTTGGAAGTTAATAAATCTGGACTAGATGGCTTACAGTGATTTTCTACAACAGTGCAACTCATCTATAGGAGGTGTGCTTAGTATACATACAGTACACTATGTGACCAAGGTTTAAAATTCTAGATACATTTATATATTTTCAGAAAAATGTGTTTGGCCATGCAAAACTTGTTTCTAACTCACATTAGAAAGGTTGCTAGGCCCTTGCTATGGTGTTCTGTGTAGGGTGGTTGTTAGGGTATTATCGGTGGTGGCTAGGATGTTGCTAGAATGTTCTAGATAAGGCATTGCTAAGGCATTGCTAGGGTGTTATGGGTGATTGCTTGGGCTTTGCTTGGTTTTTATGAATAGGCTGATATATGTGGATGGTAGAGCATCAAGGGTGGTCGCTAGAGTATTGCTAGGGTGTTCTTGTTGTTGCAAGGGTGTTTTGGGTGGTTTTTATGGCATTACTAGGGTGTTATGAGAAGGATGTTATACATTAGGGGGTTGCTAGATTGTTAAGAGTAAAGTGTTATAGGTGGTTATTAGAGTGATCGCTAGAGTGTTTTTGTTGCCAGGGTGTGTTGTGTGGTTTCTATGGCATTACTGTTAAAAGAATGATGTTGTACATTAGGTGGTTGCTAGATTGTAAGAGTAAGGTGTTAAAGGTGGTTGGTAGAGTGTTAAGGGTGGTCGCTAAAGTGTTGCTAGGGTGTTCTTGTTGTTGCTAGGGTGTGTTGTGTGGTTGCTCTGGCATTACTTATGAGAAGGATGTTATACTTTAGGTGGTTGCTAGATTGTTATGAGTAAGGTGTTATAGGTGGTTGGTCAAGTGTAATGGGTGGTCGCTGGAGTATTGCTAGGGTGTTCTAGTTATTGCTAGGGTGTGTTGCGTGGTTGTTATGGCATTACTAGGGTGTTATGAGAAGGATGTTATACATTAGGATTAGGTGGTTTCTAAGGAATTGCTATGGTGTTCTAGGTCAGTGCCCGGTTGCATAAAGCACCTTAAGTGTAATTTTCCCTTAAGAACGCCCTTAGGTTCCCCTTAAACTTTGTTGTAAAAAAAAAACCGTTAAGTGTTACTTAGCGGTTTCTTTAGGTGAAACGTCATACACCCTAGAATTTCCCTTAAATATCTATTGTTCCCTTAAGTAATCTCTTAAAAAACGGTAAGTGTTGCATAAAGCCCCTTAACTGTAATTTTCCTAAGTATAAAATAAGGTTTGGAAACCTTCACCTTAAGTAATTACACTGACCGAGCAGGTTCAATCCTTTAAATGGTATATGGCCGCTTTATATAATAAACAAATGAACATTTTGCCATTTTTTCACATTTAAACACATAAATCACATCTTATATGGTTAATGGAAGCTCAAACATGCGTGTGTCACGTGTGTCTCCAGGAGCAATGTAGAAAATGAGTAGAAATGAGAGGGTGTTTTCAGTACATTCTCTATAGGAGCTGAGTGGCATATCTTACACGGGTGATTGTGGGATCGACAGTGAAGCAGAGTGACAAGTCAAAAATGTATAAAAATTCATGCAAATGAGAAGCAAAAATGTCAGCCAGTCACTATGGTGAAGGCAGTGAGGTTTGTCATAAACATTTCACGTCATTGCATAGCAGATTACTATATTAAAATCAGATCTCAAGTTTATAACTCTATAAATGCATTTATTCAATGTTAGTGGATCCACAAGGTAATATGCACTCACCTGGTCTTCAAAAGAAAGCGCTTGTCCCACATCTCGAGGGAAGCCATCTATAACTATACCGCTGGCCTCTGAGATCTTCATGATCTTCTGCTTGATCTCAGTTATGGTAGTTTCCTAATGGGAATGAATAAACATACTCAGGTAAAAATAATACACTCGAACCACAAAGACAAATGCTGCAGCAACATTGCAATTTATACAGACTGAAACTGAATTGGCAGTAATAAACCTCATTTCTGTAGCAATTTTGTCCTCATAGATCAAGTAGGCTACCTGCAGGGAAATGTGCTTTGTAAATGCAGGGAAAACAGCACCGTGAATCAGTTTGTATGAAAGATGGTGGCATGACTTCTCAAATGAGTTGGTCTTCAAAGGCAGTCATTCCATAATTCACAAGAGTGTTTTAGAACATTCCCTGAATTTCTTTATGCATCTTTCTGAAAGGGTTAAATAAATAAATAAATAATACACATCAACTTGGTGACATATCCCATTCTGTGTGATTTCTAGTGTAACTGAGGAGTGCAGCGACATTTTCAGATAATTTTAATGTTCCTAAGCGCTGGAGGGAGGATATATTCAAGCGTAGCAAATCGAATGATGTGGATGGCATTATTTACGACGGAGATCTAGCGTCAGAAACAGATTGCTCTAAAAATAAGTCTTACATCAGTCATCATTTGTTGCTCAGTATGGAATTTAAAACTGTTATTTTTTACAGTTTTCTATCACTATATGAAGCGATCCAGGCACGGTTCAAAGCAGAGGATATTTTTAGAATGCAAGACGACCGCCAACCACATGTTATCATTATGACATCAAATACAGAAATACAGCCAGCTATCCTAATTTGCAAATCTGTGTGTGGTTTTGATAAGAGTCGATGATAAAAACGCATGAAAGTTCTGTTCGGTCTGCTGTGGATCTGAATCAGTAATCGACATTAGATTGCATGATATGTGTCTGTGTGGCATCAAAGGTAAACAAACTGTATATTTGCTGGTTTGATTCACCATTTACACATAGTACAATTGCTCTGAATTGCTGAATTCATCCATAAGCTTATACCGAAGTAAAAGTCCCCTGGATGGGGTTCTTACTCAACAGTATAGTGCAATAAACTCTCAAAATCCCCCCAAAAGCATGGAAACTGATTCATCTAAATATGTACTTAAAAGTATACAGTTTATAATCAAAAGTTTTCACCTTACACTTAATTCAAGTTAAACTCTCATTTGTTGCTGCTGGACCTCTAAGATTTCAATTATTGCCTGTGAAATGAAAAAGAAATCTTCACAATTTACTCACAATTGCATCTTAACAATGTTTTTTCCTTTATATATATATATATATATATATATATATATATATATTTGACATGATTTAACTGCTTCATCCTTTGGAAAGCTTTAGTACATTGTGACAAATTCACAAAACAATAAATGATGAAATGTGTCATACAAACTGTTACATGTATACAAAGTATACATGTAATCTCCCTCGTTACTTTGGTCGTTTAGTGGTCTTTCCTATATTTTAATCTTATCATTTGTTTTTCTGGTATTCAGAAATAATCCCAGCAAACACAGAACATTCCTCTAATGTAAATCCTGGGGGGGGTTTTTTTTTTTTTTTTTAGGAAACAATTCCTAACTTTCTCAACGTTCTCTTTAGGTTATATTTTTGCAACCATAAGCTTGCCGGAAAGTTTTGTGCGACAAACTAAGAACTGAAATGGAACTTTAATTGTCTAATTAATTTTTTTTTGTTTTATTTTATTTTATTAACCATAAATTAACCCTAATGTTAGGGGAACACTCTCCAAACCTAAAGGGAACATTCAATTTATTAAAACCAATTTTCTGTCTAGGAAGAAATGCTATCTGATACATTGCGTTTCTCTACTTTAGAAAAATTCAGAAAGAGATGCTTACAGAAGTTAGAAAGTAAGAAAAGGGAAGAAAATAAGTGCCCTAAGAGATGTGAGAGAAGATTTGCCACAGTGAATTTCTTTTTCACACTGTGAGAGCATAAAAAGAAAAAAGCCAAGAACCCACAACACGACGCTTGGTAAGACGGGGTCTGCTATCAACATGCATTATAATATTTTACTGACGAATAAAAATAGCATTTCACAGTCTGTCAAAATGATGGATAAATAATTATTCATAGCGCAACCTCTGATAGCATCATCAACATGATTCCTGCGTATTGCTTTACTGAGACTAGACTGGCCAAGTTGCTGACCAAAAGATGTGTAGAACAAATTGTTTTCATAGCTTAGTTTCAATAAAGTTTTGCACTAGTAAAGAAGTTTTGAGATTTAAAAGAAAGCTTTATCATGATATAAACCTAACAGTAAATCTTTCCGCGTATATGTTCCCTGGGAAAACGTCTGGGAAAAGTTTCCATTGCTTCCCTAATCCAGGATGGCATCAGTGGAAAGTGGCTTTATTGTCAAGAAGCTCGACTCAACCTGTGTCTCAGTACAAAGGTGCATTTAATGCAGCTAAGGATTAAATGACATGGGTTGGTCATTTTATCCCCAAGTCAATAATCTTTGCGGATAGACTGCCCCCTCTAAAAGCGTACAAAGCATTTGTGGAGTTCCTCAGGGAATCAACACCCAGTAGGAGGTCTTCTGTTTCTCTATCAAAAGCCTCCTCGCTAAAATATGGTGCCCTCTTTTCCAGAGCCACACACTTCTATGCTCAGTTTTCAAATGGAACTTAACATGCAGGAAAGAGTGTGTGGGTTCATTGCTATAGGGAGGGAATTTAGGAAGTGCTGCTATTGTCAGGTCTGGTAATATAAACGGAATGACGAAATGCTGTAAGCTCTTTAAAAACAGTCACTTTATTCATAAAGAGTCCGAAAATAGCTATTTTGGAGTCGTGTTAAAAGGTCTACAAGCCACTTTAAACGTTCAGGGTGTGATGTTATATCCAAACCACCCTTAATTTTGATTCTACAGGTATCTATGACAAACATATTCAGTATGGCTAAAACATCTATAGTGAGATCTAAGGAACACTTTACATTTGTTGTAGTTTATTATCCATACAGTAACTGAAATTACATCTGTCCACTGCATTGGACACCATGTATTAAAGGGGTCCTAAAATGCCCTTTTACGAAGTCTTAATTTTGTTTTTGAGGTGTAATAGAATGTTTTTATGCTTGATTGTACAAAAAACGCATTATCTTTCACATATTATACATTGTTACAGCACCTCTCTCCCCAGGCTGGCTTGAACATGGCGAATTTCGATGAAGCCCCTCCTTCCAAAATACGACTATGCTGTGATTGGTTAGCTTGGAACAGCTTAGAGCGTCTTTCGAGAATTTAAGGTAATTTCAAACGGATTCAAACCCTGACAATGTTAACAAACAAGAGGATCATCCCGAACGGATTTCATTCGCAGTCTTTGCAAAAACGGATTTCACAGGCCGTTTTAGAGCGGTATGTTTTTTTGTCATTTTCTTATACATTATACTATAGATATGTTTTTTATCTACCATTTAATCATGGTATTTGTCATAAAGTTAAGGTAATAAACAGTAATCGATAACAAAACCATGGTTCATTTTCCCAAGGAGCAGTGAACCGTCTTACATAAGCGAGAGCTTACAAAAGCAACAATTATTATGTTGAATTATTGTATACTTTGTAACATTTACATATACATACATGTAATATTTTCTAAAGGATTTCACATTTCTCAATACTTAGATCCCTTTATCAAAACTCTTTACACAGTTCTCCTAACCAACTTCTTCATCTTAGCACAGCAGTTAATTTCACATTTAAAATATTACAAAACACTTCATGTCTCAAAACATGTAATTCTTCCATAACAATAGCAAAAGGTTTTCACCCGACAAACATACTTAGTCACTCATAAAACAATGAGCTAAAAATCACTAACAACAGGTAGCATCATACATTTTCTTTAGTAAAGATTTTTTTACAAAACCAGAATGACACTTTATAATTCACTGCAGCTTATGTTACATAGTCCATGCTTCCATTACAGTACAAAAGTATTCATAAGTTTCCCCCTTTGTATCGATGGTAATGAAAAATAAAGACTAACACTGTTGTAAGTGTTCAGCTAATTGTTTTGATAGTATTAACATTTTTTTTTTTATTCAGAATATATTTGGTATGCTGTAGAAATTTTGCAAATGTCCTATTCATGTTTGTCTTATGCTAGGTTTTGACCGCAAGTTAAACAGTTTTGAGAAGAGTATGTAAACATGCAAATCGGCAGAGATGTGTACCTTCTCAAAACATATTCAATTACTGGCATGAGTTTTTGACCTTTACATACTGTCTTTATGTATAGTACATACCTGTGGTGCCAATTCCCCATTGGTGATGATCCTGGCAATCAGACTCCATTTTCTGTTGCTGGTGGCGTTATGGATCATCTTCTTTCTGAGAAGCTCACCCACTGAGACATATTCAAAGCCATAGCGCTCTGCAATCTTCAGACTCTGAGTACCTTTACCGCTGCCTGGGCCACCTGTTTGGGAAGACAGCAGAGAGACATTTGAACATTTACTGACTCACTCGCATATATGCAATGTAGGTATTTGAAAGATACTTTCATATTTGGAAAAGTAATATTAAGACAAACATATTCATATTGCATTTAAACAACATGTCATTACAGAAGTTAATGTTAAGTAACTTAAATTTTTGTGTTTTAAACCAGTGTTTGTAACAAATCGGTTGAGTGAATTATTCAACGACACTCATACAAACAGTTAATTGTTTTGATCCTGAATAAATTATTGATTTTTAACAATTCTTTTGAATGAATGCTTCAGTGACTCATTCATAAAGACAGTCACTTATCACCACCTTTTAGAGTAACAATCTAACCTGCAAAAAGAATCACTGAAAAATATATGTAACACTCATATTCCCTTTACAGTGAGTATGCAGTTCGCATGTGGGTTTGTATGCATTGTGGAAGCAGGATGGGCTCATGGGTGTAGTTTTCCTTGCTTTACCCATGGCAGAAAGTCATATGTCGCATGTAGTAGATGATGAAATTGAACAGAAACACTCATGTCAATCCATGTTCATAATGACCACGAACAATGCGTTATCACTTTAATTCAGCATGTGCAGCACAGGAAAATTAGACCTGTCAAGGAAACATTCCCTGCAATGCACTTGCCATGCCACATCCGTGTGCAGTGTGAATGTTCTAACCCAGGGGTGTCCAATCCTGCTCTTGGAGTGCCACTGTCCTGCAGAGTTCATGCTGCATTCACGCCATGCCGTAATTACCGTAGTCTCAAGATGACAACGCGTGACGTTATATTTGGAGCCGTTCACGTCATCGTACTAGAAATTATGTATTTATATGGCACCGCAATCAACGACTAAATGTAGAAAAAGTAGGAGCTCTCAAACAATTCCCATCTTACGTACAAGCTGTAATTACAAGCTCTACGAGGAAGTGAACGAATTTTACAGGCTGAAATCACGTAATTGCTGTAATTATGACATGGCGTCAACGCACCTTTAGCTCCAACCCCAATTAAATACACCTGAACCAGCTAAGCAATGTCTTACGAGACATATTAGGAACTTCCAGTCTGGTGTGTTGAGGCTAAATAAACTCTGTAGGACAGCAGCCCACCAAGTTCCATACTGCAAATAGGCCTTAATGCTGCAACAAATACTAAATTCTAACCTTACCCATTGAAATTGGCTGCAGGGCGGGATTTGTGCTGAACTGGTTTGGGAGGGAAAAATCACACGTTACACCTTTTTACACATACTCTGTTTGCACTACGGAACTTGGTCCTGGTGGGACACTGTCCTACGTAGTTTAGCTTGCTCAACACACCTGACTGGAAGTTCCTAATATGTAGAGTAAGACATTGATTGTTTGAGATGAGCAAAATGCGCAGAACCGATCACTGTAAAATGCATGCCGGTTAAAAATGTGTCAGAGTGCGAGTCGCCTTGCTCTGATGTCATGCTGACATGTGCCAGAAAACAAGGCGACCGTGCCAAATTTCGCAGTTGCTCTCCACCGACTGCGCTGATCAAATGCAGATGGGAAACGACTTGCTAACGGCACAGCTGAATGCTTATTGGTTTAAACAACCGTGATGTATTGTTCTCTTTTCAAATGTTTGATTTTAAAACTCTGATATCATGTTTTTGTATGTATAAATTTGTGAATATTCCCAAACTCTCACTCGATCAGTGCGATCTCTCCATGGGTTATGTGATTGTTGTCATTTTCATAAAAAAATAAATAAAAACATGTCTCTATCGAAGTAAAAATTATTGATAAATACATATTTCGAATGGAATTAAATAAGAACTTTGTATGTCTTGTTCATCACATTTATTTTCATATAAAAGCAACAGAACTAATGCCGAGTTCAGACTGCACGATTTTCAAAGTAGTCGGGTCACTGTTCTCTTCACACTGCATGACTATCTTGGCCAGCATTCAGTCGCTGCTGTGTTCACACTGAACGATGGATCGGCGACAGGAGGTTTCACACTGCATGACTTTACAATAGGAAGAATCGCCGACAACTGTTTGGCACGCAAACTACGTTTAGGAGCCATTATACGTGGGGGGGACATGCCCCCCCCACATTTCAAAATCTAAGTTTTGTCCCCCCCCACTATTGGTTATTGATCAACTCATCTTTGATCACCAAAATGACATAGGCTACTTAAAAAAAAATGTCCTTTAAATTTTTTTCTTGCCTTAAAAAAAATAGCTTGAATGTAACCCTGCTTCATTTAGTATACACGGTTCTATGAATATGTAAATTACCACTCACTCACACCAGCTCAGAGATCCACTCGTTGATGATCACACGATTGATCGGTTACAAGTTAGTTTGTGACGTAAGAAACACTAGTGATTTTAAACTGCGTTTTTGAGACTGTCTTTGGTTCACTGCAGTTTTAAAGAGAAAATACTTTTGTATTTTTTGAGCAATGGTCTCAACTTATGAATATGCATCCAGTTGATTAGCAACACAGCGCATGAGTGTGTGATCTCGTAGGTGTCTGATCTACTACGAGAAGAGAAAACTATCCGTCTGGCCTGCACTTTTTTTTTCTCCTTCCTTCACTACAGCCGCCTACTCTCGCCTACATTTCAGGGGGCGCATGATCTCAAATGAGCCTATTGTGTAGGCAATCAGCACTATGATTGTCATGACGGAGGAAATCTTTCGATTCGGCTGCGGGGCGGAATGTGCAACTGGTTTGGAAAAAATAATAATAATCACAAGTCGAACGTGCTAAGTTCCAATACCAACAGGTGGAGTGCACAAAACAATGAAATAAGCTAATTATAGGACTATAATTAAGTGTGAGATAATAATAAATATTAATAAACATCCCATATTAAACTATTCTACAAACACCAATGTGGATTATGGACTGAATGCCCAACAACTGATATCAGTTATCAGGCTCAGTTTCCGCCACAGAAATGCGTATTAGTTGACCACTACAAAAAACAACAAAACACTATTAAAACCCAGAACAATTTGAATGAATGAAACAGAAAGGAGATCAGTGACAGGAAACGATACCTATACCTAATATATCAGTAAGATAATGCTGGAGGTGGGTGGTCACTCGACTGATGGAATATGTGCATTCATTTGCTTGTGCGTTACGCTCAGCACAGATAACGTTTTCTTTCACAAATGGCTTCAGTTAATAACTTAGATACATGCATATGCTGTTCAGGGAAGTCTGATAGGAGGGAAATGTCCAACTATCAGATATCTGTCTGAACTATTAGCATCCCTAGCACTTGTTTACAGCAGGTATCCATCTCAAATGCATCCCCAATGACCTCATATAATTGGATTTTGACGGGGGGATGGGGTCTCTGATTTCATGATCCCATCATTCACTACGTCAGCATTAAGTCAGTCAGCAAACTGCTGTTCTCAAATAAAGCCTATTTGAATTTAAATCTGACAAACACATTTTGAGCGGAAGACTCAGTTATTTTAGTCCAGTGGTTACCTGTGTAAATAAAACAGGGATGCGCTATTAAACTTCTGACCAATTGAAACCGTTTTGTCTTCATTTTCTGTTCCTGTTCTCCCTGGCTTAGTTCTCTAGTTTTTTCAATTTGTTCCTCATTTTCCCGCCACTGGTTATTCATTATACAATTAAATATATAAATTACACCCGTTTGCATTCAGGTCATGATCTTGTGTATTTAAAAGGTAGGGTAGGTGGGATTTTTCAACAAAAAAAATCCCAAATTTGTTTAAACTGTCTATATATACCAACACATAATTAAAATGTAAGTACTCTGAAAAAGAAAGTATAAAAATCGAGCGTCTGTAGTCATCTCAGTGCTGCAATAAACACAGCTACTTATTTCCATTCGGGACGGATGAAATGATTGGCTGGGCGACTGTCACTCTCCCTCGCTACCATGGCTACCACCCCTGCTGCTACAGGAGCCGCCCACACGCGCGCCCGTTTGACTCGGGGAGGGGAAGAGTCACGGACGCTAGGAAGAAGAATCGCAATTATGGCACAGAAAGAGCAGTCAAAATTCCCAGTACCTGCATATACAGTCAGCGAAGGCAAAAAAAGGAAGACAGTATTTGAAAAGGCTATGCCCAAAAAGTCTTTGCATAAAGCAAGCAATACCAGGGCTTTCCAGCGGCGGACAACTGAGGGACATCAAGGGGCTGAAAAGTGACGGCAACAGTGCTTTCACCGTGGAAGCTCTTACATGCAAAACTTATGAATCTTATACGAAATTCACCTTCATCACAGTGTAACTGATGGTAACAGGAAAAACGTGTATCAGTGCAACCTGTTTTTAGCTTTGCCTTATGTTACTAGCTCGTTACCGAATCAAACTCAATATATTTTAAACTTTACCAGTATCGATATGCTGGCTTGATAGTGAGTACAAACAGCCATGTTAGTTGTTTATATTCATAATGATAAAGTTAGGCATTTTATTACATGTGATTCTGACATGATGTCACTACATGCACTGCGCTCGTCTCCACTCAGCACCGGTAAACTCGTCCTCCAGCTGAGCGCTGTCGGCATCGCACGTTCATGTGTTTTGGGGCGTGGCTCTGGAATGAGCCGAGAAGGGAGGGGTTGGGAGTTAATGAAATAAGTAGCTGTGTTTATAGCTGTGCCCTGAGAGGACTACAGACACTCGATTTTTATAAATCTCTTACATTTTAATTATGTATTGGTATATAAAGACAGTTTAAACAAATGTGGGAAATTAATTTTTCTGAAAAATCCTGCCTACCCTACCTTTAAGCCCTTCAGTGGGCTTCTAGTGTTTGTGTATTGAGCACAATGTTACGTTGCTACTCTGTTTGGAATACCGCCCTTTATTTTTATGGATGCACCGATATGAACATTTTGGCCCATAACGTTAACCGATAATTCTATATATTTGAAAGCCGATAACTGATAAATTTGCAGATACATTTAAATCCAAATTTTTATATAATTTTTGAGAGTCTGATAACAAAAACAAAAGTCTCACCATTACAATCCATGTCCCAAGCACACAATTATGATGTTCGCATTATAATTTTTGTGTAGCCTATTTGACAGACTTGCGCTGCACATGTTGCTCTTAACTGTTGTCACGGTGTGGTGTGGATGAAAACAGGCTGAGGCAAAAAGCTCCAATATAAACGGTTTACTTATGAACCAAAACAACAAACAGGTACAGGCAGGAAGACAGGCAAGAAAACTCACAAAAACACCTAAACATTTACAAGAACCGACAAGGACAGACAGAACAGAAGCAAACTAAATACTGACACTGATGAACACTAACAAGGTGAGGACAGGTGACACAGATAATGATAACGAGGGACAGGCTGGTAAGTGAGGGAGTGAATCCAGGTGTGGAGACAAGAAGGATTCTGGGTAGTGTAGTGCTGACTAAGACAGACAGGTGCAGACGAAGACTGTGACAACTGTATTTGACTTTTTAGAAGTGATTCCAATAATTTTTAAGCAATTCATAACTATCCCAGTGCACATCTGAAGTGTCTTAAGTGGAAGGAAATAATTCATTAATTATCGGCTATTATTGGCCAAATCTTCTTATCGGGTGGATAACATTAAACAGGATCATATATCGGCTGATACTGATATGGTGGCCGATATATCGGGCATCCCTACTTTTTTAAAGTTATTTTATTTGCATGGTAACCTTCTCCCTAATATATATATCTTTATCAATGCCTACTGGAAATGTGTGTTTGTTTGTTTTTTGGTCATTTTCTTTTGATGTCACACATAATCGGTAAAGTTTAAAACTCTTGTTTTAATAAATAATAGACATTATTACACAGACTACTGTTCAAAAGGTTAGATTCATCATTCAATGATTTTTTATGCTAAGTCTTATGCTCACCATGGCTGCATTTATTTGATAAAAAAATACGTTAAAACAGTTATATTGTTGGAAATATTATTACCATGATATTATTCCTGTGATGGTAAAGCATCATTACTCCAGTCTTCAGTGTCACACGATTCTTCAGAAATCATTCTAATAAGCTGATTTAGTGCTCAAGAAACATGTCTTATTATTATCAATGCTGAAAACAGTTGTGTCGCTTATTAGTTTTCTGAAAACTCTAATCATTTTTTTTAACATGTATTTCTGAATGAAAAGTTAAAAAATAAAAGCATTGATTTGAAATAGAAATCTTTTTGAAACATGCCCTTACTGTCATATTTGATCAATTTAATGAACCCTTACTGAATTAAAATATAATTTTATTTCATAGAAACCGCAACATTTTGAACGGTGTGTTTTCATAGAAATCCCCACAGGAATTTCAAGTGCACATACACAGACCCCATGCCTGTTTCTCTCCATTGGCTTATTATCAGTGATGAAGTATATCGAGTACATCAAAGACTGGCGTCTTTGGTCTTACCTATAATAAGGATGACTTTGGGTCTGGGTCTAGATGGGTCAAACACTTCATATTCTTCTATAAGCTCCGCTGTCTCAGACAAGTCTGAGTCACTCTCTATGGAAAACTGGTTGATGGGTGGGAGGCGCTCGTACCTCCGATATGGGAAGTTGGGGCTGTCCGGGAGAACTGCGTGGAAGAATGCAGATAGTTAGTCATGAGAGCTTCTGAAGTCCTCAGCAATGCAATGCAAAAGGATCCACTGATGGTCTATCATTGGAAGAATAGGTTTTGTTTAGAAGACGTGCTTTACTGTAGAGGTACTTTGCATTCATTTGCCTTTTTTCATTGCCCCGAGGTGGGTAGAACAATGTTGCCCAGCACAAAGACAGGAAAACCCCTACCGATGTTTGCCATGCTCTAACAGCATTCAAATAATGAATTACAGGTCTGCTGTGCAATACCCAACAACACAGCAGTCTGTGGCCAGTTCTAGTTTGCATGAATTTCAGCATCGCCTACAATTTAGAGTTGCGTCGGCTGATGACAACACCTCCTACTCACCGTTCCGGAAAAAAGATCGGCGTGACTGCCCACCATTGAGAGGCGGTAACGACTTCTTCTCCTGTCCGACGAACGTGTCCCACCGAACTTTGTCAGTCCCACCGATCTCCTTCACCTTCTTAAGGCAGGTCTCTAGATAGTCCAGAGGGTCATCTGGTCGGTAGTACATCAGACCCGTCAGCAGACTCTGGGAAATCAGAGACAGATCAGGGAGTCATACTGTGTTTATCCATAATTACCATTGTACATACCGGTAACATGCGTTTTTTATTACGTTCAAATCCAGTTTCCCATATACATACTAATGGATACTGCAGCATATTTGATATTATAATAAAAAATGTTTTTTTATTCTAATATCAAATACTATAAACATATAAACATATATAAGTAATGTGTGTGTGTGTGTGTGTGTGTGTGTACGTACGTACATGCCTACATATACATACATACATGTATGTAATGAGTACAGTCAGTTGCAGTGTTACACCTTTTCAAATGACTTTAACAACATGTTGTTTATTCTTTTATAACTATAATGGATGACAATTTTATGACCCCCATCAGCAACTATGGAACATTTAAACAAACTAATAAAAAAAAATAATTTGTTACACCACATGACCATTTAAAATAAACAAGAGAATGCAAAAAGTTATTCAAATGTTGAAAAATAAATGGTAAACAGTGACACCTCCTTAAATATACAATTTCCTGCATTTAGGCTACCCTAATGCAAATCATCATCATTCGCATCACATGGCCAGGATATTGCAAACAAACTCTCTAATAAGCAAGAGCACATAATAAGCGCTAATGACTCAGAATTATCCTACTGTTTTCATAACAATAGTAAAATAATAACTGGCCACTATAAAATTATTAACAGTTACAAAATAAGCCTGTTATTTTCTATAAGACTTGACTTTGATAATGTGTACGCTTCTGACAGCACGCCTACCATAAAAAACAACCACACGATCGGCAGCTTTGTGCGTAAAAACGCAAATACATAAAGGGCGTAAGTTAAATAACCCTCTCTAATTTATATAGCCTATAACCTAATCTAATGCAACATCCAGCAACTCATCTTACATTATTTACAGCATGCAAAGCCTTCATAGCTTTAAATCAACCATATACCGTTTAATTAAATCATTAACTTTATATGACCCTTTTAATAATGAATCAACAATATAGGCACACGCTTTTGCAGTGAGAGATCCCGATGCTAGAAACTTCTTCGTGTTATTATTTTTATTTGTAACGACAGATATGATGTGGAAACATCTTTACCACAACAAAAGTTCAAACACAAAAGCTCACCTCAAACAGCTGAGGTATCTCTCTACTGGAGAGGTATTCCTTCGCGTCGTTGGTGTTCATGTCTGTTTCGGGAAAACTATCGATGCTGTTTAGTTGAGTGTAGAATGTAGATTGTTGCAGGTTCACGAATCCGTGATGTTGTTGCGATCTTAAAGCATTCTCCAAGTGCCGACTAAACTAGATGGACAAAGACAGCTTCGCTCCCAGTAACATGGTACATGCTTGATCTAACCTCTTCTCTTAGAGTCTCACTTCAGTGTTTGAATCCGCCGACACAACGCGATACACCTGCGCGCCGCTGGAGAGAGAGACTCGTGTTCGGCCAGCTGATGCGCGCGTCCTGGAGACTGATGCGCGTCTCTGGAGTTCACGGCAAAGGAGGAAACTAGAGCATGTTAGCGCGCGAGAGAAAAAAACACACACACTTAAAAAGTTTTGGTAGTCCTATTTACAGTATTTAAACCATAAATGTAGCTCGAATACATCTTGAATTGTGTGGGCACACAATGTTTACAAAACGTTTTCAAGCACAGGACTAGCCTATAAACTTTTTTTAATATGTTGTATTAATTAAAAATTAATAGTTTAATCATTAATATTGTACATAATATATGCTGTGTACAATATTTTAACATTTATTTTATTTATACATATAAATTATATTGTTTAATTCAAAAACGTTACATCACAACTGCTTTAATTTGGCAAAATGACAAAATCTTGTACGTGTAATATATTGCAATCTTTGACAATTTTTTACTTTAACCCCCCCCCCAGGAAATATCAGTATAATTTCTTAATGAATAACTTAATAATGTAATAATATTGTCCTGAATTCAATGGCATGCAAAATTATGTCATATCAACAAAACATGTCCACTGCAGGTCAACAATGAATTTAATGAATGTGTCATGTTATGTTGATATTGAGATATGTTTCATATTTCATCAATGGGACTACATAATATTAGTAACCTAGTAAGACTCTGACATCATTTTCACAGTAAGTGTCACATATAGGCACCAAATGTTCCACGATGGATTTTGACATTTTTAGCCTCCATCTGTCTACATCTCACTTAATCCATCGTCAGTGTTCCAGTGCTGATAAACAGGTCCTAGAAATATAGTAGGCCTATCGTGTAATTTGTGTAAAGTGGAATCTCAAGCATCCGTCATGTGAGATGAGATGAGATGACATGTTTAATCTATAATCCTTGTTGCAATGCTCTTAAAAGGCAGCTAATTTTTAAAATGAAAAATGAGTATGATAAACATTTTTCAATGCCCCATTTTTTCTTGATGCTTGCACACTATTTAAGGTTGATAATATTTATGCTATTTACAATAAACAAGACCAGGGATGTTGCTTACATTTATGGGACATGGGGCAAAAGCATGGACAAAAGTCCTATGTGTGTGTATAGGCCTAGGATCCAAATAGCTAAGCCAACCATATATATTTGCTATGCAACAATAATAACAATTGTTATGATAACAGCACAGTGACATGGTGAACAAGCCAAACCTAGGTTAAGTAAAAGCTGTTACTATATTATTTTTTACATGACTGGCATGCTGTGTTGACCAATTAGCATGCACTGTTATCTGTTTTTCATCAAAAGTAATGGTTTATCAGTGAATATACTATATATACATTAATATTCAGAATATTTATTATTTCTATCGTCATTGATAAAACGTAATGCATAATCATGTATATGCGTCTGCTTCTAATATATGAGCAGAAGAATTTTTTTTTTCGGAAAATGGGACTTTTAATCAACCCGGAAGGGAATCGCTTCCTGGTTGCCGTTGCAAATCTAGCCTGTCACTAAACCGGTGACGAACTGAAATGGATTATTACAATTTAATGGCAATATGTGCATTTATTAAATTGCTTGTTTTCATACCACATGTATACAGTAATCATGTTGAGGTAAGGGTATTCATGTTGTAATGCGTCTATTTGATTCACCGAACTGAAGCTTTCAGCAGTAATATTCTCAGCTCAGTATTAAGGTTTCTCTTTTAACATTTATATTATTATGTTGTGTCTGTCTTATTGCCGATTTGTTACACACACACACACACACACACACACACACACACACACACACACATATATAAAACATACACTGAGTTCAGTTGATTTGAGAGCGTGCTTATAATGACCAAACATACTGATTTGTTTAATCAATGAACTATTTATGTCATTATCTTGGCTCTAGTTTTCTATTAAGATGACAACAACGCACAGACTTGTCTGTATTTCTTTGTCATCTTAGCTGCACTTTTGTAAAGCATTTTGAATGAACAAATGTAAAATATCATGTATGTTGTTCAGAAATAGTTAATTCATTCCAGTATATTGACAGTGTTGTAATTCTCTCTGCAAGTATCTTGTCATCTTCAAATGTAATCTTTCAGTTCTTTCTTACATTGCATTTGACGTGTTCATATACCCATCCACATCCACACAAAAAGTGCATCAATTTCACAAAAAAATGATATTTCACAATATAAAATATATTCACAATATAAATTTCGAACAATAGAACAATTATAAAATGTTAATTTACATTTACATTTATTCATTTAGCAGACTCATTTAAATGGTCTTCTGGTAAAAAAGAAGTGTGCTTCTTTATTATTCTGTATCGAATATGCATATAAAAACTTTTTTTGCAGATAATATAATATCAATTAACTAAAAGACCACTTGGTTTCTTAACACTCTTAAATATTTTTTTTACTTCGCACACAGACAGTAGATTTTAAATCATGTTTTAATGTTTTTTATGCTTTTTATTTTGATGTGTTTACTAAAATAATAATTATGTAAAGTATTTACATACTTGATTATAACTTTAAGTACTTGATTATAACTTTAAATGTAGAGTGTTATTTGATTCAATAATACTTTAACTATATTTCATTCATTCATTCATATTTCAAAGACAATACAACTAATAATGAAATTACATAAGATTAAGCCCTACTTAAGTGGGTCAAAAAAGCACTCAAACTAATTGCATTTATTATAAATTTAATCTATAATACATGCATTTAATTGTCTGAAAACATTACACTCAGTTTGCACTCAAGTATGTTGTTTTAAAGTATATTATCAACAGATAATAAAAAAGTATGCTAAAGTATAGGCTACTTCTTTTGACAAGGATTGTGCTATCTTTAAAGTCTATGCCACTTGTTTTTTTTTATTAATAGGCTATATAAAGCGATGACTATTATGCTAGTTTTAGTTTGAACTAGTTTTAAAGCTGTATGATGTTTTACGTCACATGACCTTCTGATACAGCCAGCATTCAAAATCTAGGCAATTTTTGCTTTTAGCATTTTGCTACCACATTACTTCCATAATATCAGTGCCTTTCATAAGTTTTCATACAGTGGCTAAAAAGGACAAAAGTCTCTACTGTCTCTATGGCCTTAATTTGCTTTTATTTTCTCCTTGTATTTGCCTGAAAGAGAGAATTTTCGCATTTCACAGATTGATTAAATTAATAATGCAAGCCAATAGCCTGCATTAAGGAGACATAGTACATACATGTACAAACATACAAATAAAGGTGAATTGAAATCAAATATTAAAATTTTTCTGAAATTTGACTCAATTTGAGTCTTGCTCATCTGTACACCATTAATTGTGTAATCATTTTATTTTCTGATTGTTGTTTAGACAAAAGCTGGACAGTTTTTCAGCAGTGGCCACACCAACAACTGGGCTGTCCTCGTAAGTTTGACTTTTGAGAATTTAGAAGGATTCTTATCTTAATGCATACATTCATAAATACAACAATATTCAAAAGGCCTCGTGATTTTTCCATTTGTTTGTGATTTCCTGGATACGGAAAGTTAAAGACTTCAACATTTCTACCTGATAAATTATTTTACAACTTGGCTAGTAAAAAGTATAGGTTATTCATAAAATGCATTTACATAATTGTATTAATTTACATTTTAAAATTTTAATTTTAAAATCAGGCTTCTCATATATCCAGGTATTTCAAGACAGTGGGAAGCATAGCTCTTCTAAGAAAAAAAAGAGGGAATTAAAATTGTTAGTCATTATTGTGAAGTTAGTTATTGTTAACTTAAACTAGGTAATCAATTTAGTTTTTAATGTAATTAAAATAAAGCTGAAAATAAATTAAATTTAAACTTAAATTAAGTTTAAATTGAAGTTTAAAGTACTAAGATGACTAAAACTGAAATAAACATACATTGAAGCTATGCAGTATGTTTATGAAAACTGGTATATTACATTATTGGTTAATGCTGTGTCATTGTTTTAGGCTGCTCTTATATGAAATCTTGTAACACAGGAATTTACTGCCAGTTAACATTAATATAATAAAGGGTACGAATAAATAAGAGCACATAATAGGAAAGGTACTTTACAGGTATAACAGATTATTTTATATTGTATTTAATTTAGAGTTACAACTTCACAACATGCTTTTAATCATGCTTTTGTCTAGGTGTGCACATCTAGATTCTGGTTTAACTATCGGCATGTGGCGAACACACTGTCAGTATACAGGAGCGTAAAGAGACTGGGCATTCCAGACAGGTAAACTTCTGGTCATTTACTTCAATTATGCTGTAAAGCGTCTTATCTGGACACAATTGAAAAAAATGTAAACTGGCCTAGTTGGACCAATCCATTGTATATCAACTATTTTCCCCTTCTGGCATACTCAGTATAGTGACACATTATTTAAATGGACTTTTACCCACTGTTTTCTATTGCTTAATTTGTGTTGTTCAGAGATAGCTGCATGTTCGCCCTTTTGTCACAATGAGGCAGTGATATTTGTGTCTCTAGCCGCTGTAAAAGTCTTCCTTTCCGCTCTGATTAGATGTGTTTGCTCTGCTTTCCCCAGTCACATTGTGCTGATGCTAGCCGATGATATGGCCTGTAACTATAGAAACCCCAAACCAGCCACTGTGTTCAGTCATAAGAACATGGAGCTCAATGTGTATGGAGACGATGTGGAGGTGGATTACCGCGGATACGAGGTGATGCTGCTCTTGCTTTTATATTGGATTTTGAAAGCTCGTCTTCAAAAGTTCTGCTAGTTGCACATAAAAATGTTTTAAACTTAATGAAAATAGTTCCAAACAAAGCCAAAGGAGAATCAACCATTGCACATTTCTGAGAAACACAAGTGTTTTTGAGTGAATCAGTTGAGTGAATGATTCACTTATTGTTATTGACTTGTCGCCGGTCTGCCATAACAATATATAATCTGCAATGTCGCTGTAAAATCCATATCGCTTGCCTTTTGTGACAGATATTTCTTAAAGGCATTTCTTTTTGTTTTGCAGGTCACAGTAGAGAACTTCCTGCGAGTCCTGACAGGCCGTCTCCCCGCCAGCACCCCTCGATCCAAACGTCTGCTATCAGACGACCGGAGCAACATTCTCATCTACCTGACAGGTCAGACCGGTAACCGAGTCATTGCTGGCTGTAATTTTATATTCCTTCTTTTTCCTGAATCTGTGACCCTCCTCTTTCACAGGTCATGGTGGAAACGGCTTCCTGAAGTTCCAGGATTCTGAGGAAATCAGCAACATGGAGCTGGCTGATGCATTTGAGCAGATGTGGCAAAAGAGGAGGTAATTATACAGTGGAAATGCAGTAACTCTCATATATTTGGCATGATTTCAACATTATATACTCCGTTTTTACCACACACAATTTTATTGATGTGGTCAGGGATGGTGTTGGCTTGTGGTGAAAGATCATGGCTGATAATTGAATGTTATAGGTTTGAATCCCACCATGGATCCATGATATTACTGTTATGCCCTTAATTGAGCCACTAGGTTGTTCCAAGGACACTGCCAACTACTATGAGTGTTCAAATAGAAACTAAATTAGTAAGACACATTAAAGCTGCTGTCCGTAACTTTTTTAAGTTAAAAATAATCCAAAATAATTATAAAAAAAAAAACATCTTCAGCCAGTGTTCAAAACTATCTGCTTGCTAGATTCAAAACGGTTAGCTTGTAATAATGATTTTAATTCCAGTGGTACTGGTGCATTTCCGCGGGAAATTCGAACATGTCTTTGCGTCATTACGTCACACCCGTACACATAAAGAAGGTGTTTCGGCTAGCCGGCTATACTGCGCGTGAGGAGATGTAGAGATGTATAGGCTTTTCTCGCAGCACTTTACATAATTAAACTTATGGCGGATCCAGAAAGATCCAAACAACAATCATCAGTGTCAACTGGAGATTCACCAGTTATAAAACCCAAAAGACTTCGTACTTCGGGGTTCAAAACGGAAGAAGAAACGGCTTTTTTCTGCTTAAGACATTTCAATAGTTCAATCGTGTAACAGTACCACTGTTTTCTTAATTCACACAGTTATGGAGTTTCCTTTGTTGTGCCTTTCTCGTTTAGCTATTATGGAGAATATGATTTCTGAACTACACAGGTATATCATAAAACACATTAAATGCAACGTTAGTCACGCAATGCTGATGTTGTTAACATGAACAATTTGAGAACAAAGTAGGCTATAATTTGCACGGTTGCTGTAAACCGCGTTGATTAAATCTAACGATCGCTTGTCATGTCGAAAGCTTTTTCCTCCATAGTTGATCAGAACAAAAATGGATGTTACTTACATGTTCAGAAGACATTTTCCGGTGAAAATTCTTATGTTGGTCAAACTTTCAAAATGTGAATCTGAATGACAGTATCCACAGCGCGGTGATTGACAGCAGCACTCGCCTCAGAACATTGTGTTCATCCGCTCTGTTTCATGCCGATTTACAACCCACGTAAAGTTGATAATTCCGCGAATAACTGCAGTTACAGATTTCGAACAGAGATGGTGACAAAGAGGAAAAGCTACGGACTGCAGCTTTAACAAATTAGAACCACCAACACCAATACGCTAAAATACTACAGTTAGTTCCAGTCTTTGAATTTGATTAGCCGAGTGTACGTGTACATTGGACATCCTCAGACCTCAGTCATATGATGAAAAGGCATCGCGCTTCAGTTCTCAGGAAAAACAACGTCCGTGGCAGGTCTCGTACAATTAGGCACGAGGTGAAATCGCCTCAGACAAAAAGGCATCGGACGAAGCGGACTCGGACAAAATGGCATCAGACAAAGGCATCCGTTAAAAGGGAAGCAAGTGTGAAAGTTTTGAATTGCCCCACCTCAATGTGACGTCACATGCTCGTGATTTAAAAGTGGCACAGAATAGATTCAGAATGGCTGAGTATTATGATGGGATAAAAGTCAGCAGAATCTAAAAGTTCTACCAAAAAAAAAAAACATAGCCTTAACAAGTTTATCCACATCGCTATGATCAGATGCTTTCTTAACTGCTCGTTTCTCACCGCTGTCATTTTTGTTGTGTGATTATTTTGTTGTTATGTTATGACAGCAATGACTTTATACTTCTTTATGAGCAAGTCACTGAATCATTTTTGTTGGTTGAGGAAAAATCAAGTAATTAGCAATACAGTGTCTAAAATGCAAGTTATTCAATACAAAGGTTCATTGAATGCGTTTTAAACCATTGTATAAAAGCACACTTCCAGTCATATCATCAAATGTACTTGTTCAGCTCAATCATTGAGAGCAAATTACAGAAATTGACCTAAACCAATCCAAAACACACATCAAAGCGCAACACGAAACATGCATTAGTCTTTATTGTACAGCTCCTAGACACAGTATTAATGTACATGGCTGAAGCGCTGCAGCTGCCTAACATATTAATTGTGTTGTGTGTTATAAATGCTGTAATAGGCTGTTTAGGTATAAGCTGGTGTGAGGTGCAATGAGAGCTTCCTCCTCATCCCGTAGAGCACAGGATGTTTTGTGCCTGTCAGTGTAGTAATTGCAGGCATGATCCAATAAATTAGTGAAGCCCCTTTGGTGCTTCATTATTCCCCCATTACATCTCAGGTTCATGCCTTTCCAAGCCGTCTTTCGCTTTCACTCATCTGAGATGGCCTGAAGTGGTTTCTAATTTTTATTATATATATATATTTGTGAATGGAGCAGTAATGGGTGCTGGGTTCTTGGTTACCGTGGCGACGGTTTGTAGAGAGTGCCCAGTGCTGCTGGTCAGATCTGTCTCTTATTACTTCACAACCAGCCTTTAATTACAAATGATATTAGACCGCAGCATTATACATGGAAAGTGGTTTAAAGCTGATCACCACTAAGAATCGACTGGCTCTAAAACTGCTTTCTTTCTTTGCAGGTACAACGAGTTGTTGTTCATCATAGACACGTGCCAAGGAGCCTCCATGTATGAGAGGTTTTACTCGCCGAACCTCATGGCTCTGGCCAGCAGTCAAGTGGGAGAGGACTCGCTCTCAGTGAGTCAAAACTGAGGAATTAGCTGTGTTATAGCTGTTGAATAACCTTTCAAAAACATTTACAGTCATGGTCAAAATTGATGGCACCCCTGGTAAATATGATCAAAACTGGCTGTAAAAAAAATAAATCTGCATTGTTTATCCTTTTGATCTTTCATTAAAAAAAATAGCAAAATTCTAACCTTTCATTGAAGTAAAAGAATTTAAAGTGGGGGCGGAAATCACATTATGAAATAAATGGTTTTTCTCCAAAACGCGTTGGCCACAATTATTGGCACCCTTTTCTTAAATACTTTTTGCAATCTCCTTTTGACAAGACACCAGCTCTGAGTCTTCTGATGAGTTTGGAGAACACCTGACCTGAGATCAGAGACCATTCCTCCATACAGAATGTCAGATTCCCAGATCCATGTTTGTGCTTCTCCTCTTCAGTTCAGCCACTCATCAGGTCAGGGAACTGGGACGGTCATGGCAGAAGCTTCATTTTGTGCTCCGTAACACATTTTTGTGTTGATTTTGATGTTTGTTTTGGATCATTGTCCTTATGGAAGATCCAACCACGGCCCATTCTAAGATTTCTAGCAGAAGGCGTCAGGTTTCGATTTTTTATCTGTTGATATTTGATAGAATCCACGATGCCATGAATCTGAACAAGAAGTCCAGGACCTCCAGCAGAAAAATATGCCCACAACATTAAAGATCCAATGGTATATTAAATTGTACACATGGGGTACTTTTTATCCTTGTGCGCACCAAACTAGTGTGTTTGCTGGCAAAAAGATATTTTTTTAGTTTCATCTGACCACAGAAGCCTGTGCCGTTTGAAGTTCCAGTCGTGTCTGACAATTGAATATGCTGGAGTTTGTTTTTGAATGTGCGAGGAGGATTTTTCTTGAAACCCTCCCAAACAACATGTGGTGATGTAGTTTTTTTTTGTTGTTGTTGTTTTTTTGGCTCTCTGACCCCCAAGACTCAACTAATCTCTGCAATTCTCCATCTGTGATCCTTGAAGAGTCTTTGGCCACTCAAACGCTCCTCCTCGCTGTGCATTAAGTCAATATAGACACACGTCCTCTTCCTGGCAGATTCGTAACATTTTTAGTTGATTGGAACTTCTTAATTATTGCCCTGATGGTCAAAATGGGGATTTTCAATTCTTTAGCTATTTTCTTACAGCCACTTTCTATTTTGTGATGGTCAACGATCTTTTAATGCTCATCAGAACTATATTATTTGGTTTTACTCATTCTGATGAATGATTAAGGGGATTTGGCATTTGTGTTTCCTCATATTTAAACTCCTGTGAAACACGAAGCCATGGCTGGACAATTTCATGTTCCTAGTCACCCTGGTGTGCTAAAAAAGGTAAATATTAATGGGAATATACTTCAGAGATATTTTACTCGTAAAAAATTCTAGGGGTGCCAATAATTGTGGCCAACGTGTTTTGGAGAAAAACATTTATTTCATAATGTGATTTCCCCCCCCCCCCCACTTTCAATTATTTTACTTCAATGAAAGGTTAGAATTTAGCAAATTTTTTGAATGAAAGATCAAAAGGATAAACAATGCAAATTTATTTTTTACAGCCAGTTTTGATCATATTTACCAGGGGTGCCATCAATTTTGACCATGACTGTACATGAAAATTATTGACAGAAAGGGTTTTGGAGATTAAATGAATGGGAAATCACAGGGATTTCAGGATGCGATGAGGTTTGGGATCAAACATACACCTCTTAAACAAGCACCAAGGTTTGGTGTGTCCCTATAACATGTGTTAACATGTGCTAGATCACATTTTGGATTGATTTAATTTGTTCGAATACAGTTCAAAGTTTGGAGTCAGACAGAACGTTTTTTTTTGTTTTTTTTAAGAAATTAATTTTATTCAATACTACAAGGATGCATTAAATTAATCACACATGTGTTTTTAATCAATTTATCAAAAGTTTATTTTTTTTACTTTGTATTCATTAAAGGTACAATGTGTAGGAATTTCTCCCATCTAGTGGTGAGATTGTATTTTGCATTCAAACGAATAGTGCTCTACAGCGCCTCGCTTTTTCAAATGCGTGTTGCTTCTACGGTGTCCGTTATGTACCAAAAAGCTATGACAGGATGTCTTCTAATAGCACTTCATCGAGTTTTCCTTTGAGTGAACAGGTTTGTTATTTCAAACAAACTGCAACTTGACACAACGAACAAATGGATGTTTGATAGAATTTAAAGTTTCCAAACGGCAGAGAAGTGACCAAGCAATGAAAGAAAGCTTGTAATTTAGACCGTAACATTGACTTACCTGTTGAGAAGAAAGCAGGCAAGTTCAGCGTCTTTTTTGAAAGCTTTGTCCTGCATCAACTCTTTCCACCTGGATAAAGCTATCCCGACATTAAACCTTGTTTTTTGCAATCTCCGGCCCTGTGGTTCCACATAAGTATGGTCCTCCATTATAAATAACCGTGCAGTGCAGCCTTTTAAACTTGCCGGGGCAGTGACACGCGTCTCTCGAATCTTCTTGTCCGGTTCAGCTGCTTTCAGTCACGTTACGCTGGCTCTTTTTGTCCCTCGCTGCTATTATAGTTTTTCAAGATGGCGGAACTACATGAAAAACCTCCGTGGACCTACCCGTCCCATGTATATAAAGATAATAAATTCTCCGTTTACTAGGATAAGTCAGATTATTGGCAGATGTATTTGTACACCATTGAGGACATATTTATTAATAAAAAGATTGATTTTAGATAATAAAATACTTAAAAACTACACATTGTCCCTTGAATATCCTGAAAAAAATGCATCACTGTTTCCACAAAATTATATTTAGCTTTGCCATCAAAATTAATAAATAGTTTTTAAATTACATATTCAAATATAATAAAATAGAAAACAGTTATTTTAAATGGCAATATTCTAAAAATAAGCATGTTGTGACTGTATTTTTTTTATCAAATAAATACATACTTGGTGAGAACTTTTTTCAGAAACATTAAAAAAAAAATCTTACTGACCCCAAAATTTCGAACGGTAGAGTGTCTGAAAATTTGCACCAGACCAACTACATGAGCAATGTTAATCTTTTTAACGAAACTATTGATGAAAAATGATTGCTTTGTCTTCTATAGCACTTTATTTTACAGTCCTGCTCCCCATGTACATGCGGTGTATTACAGTGGTTACACTCACTGGGAAATAACTAGATACTAACCTTGAGCCTACTCCTAAACCTAACCTCAAAGGGTCGGGTCAGAGGTCACTCTTCCGCCGGAACTAGACTCGCGTACGGCCGTTACCGGAAGCCAGTGATTATAGTTTATAAAGTTTTAAATATGGATATATTTCTATATTTATTAACTCCCTGGAGCCGTATGGGTGTCTTTTATGATGGATGGATTCGCTTTTTGGAGCTTCAAAAACTGGCTCTTATTCACTCCCATTATAAAGCTGGGTTGAGCCAGGATATTTTTTAATATAAGATTGTGTATTAAAGGGTGAGTAAATTATGGGATAGTTAGAGTTTTCGGGTGAACAAACCCTTTAACCACTATAGTTACCTTATATTGCCCAATATTGTCTTTGGTTAAGTTCACCTTAAGCACACGCACTGTAAAGTAAAGAAGTGCAACCATTTTGACAAAATTTGACTAAAATGATGTGCCATTTCATAAATGTATTGAATATAACATGACAAAATATTGAGAAAATTTAAGAGTCCAAACCTTTGACCAAACCACTGTTTATAGGTTTTAGTGCATTTATTTTTTTATTTTTATTTTTTTACACATTTTAAACTGTTGTTTTATCTAGTCACATTGGACTTGGTGTGAACAGACTGTAATACACACTAGACTAGATTCTACATCTGTACAACATGACTCTCTAAAAATCCCTGACCATGAATAATTCAAATATGTTTTCAATTATTAAAGAAGTGTAAAAGATTGGGATTGGTTCACCTGTATTGTTCTGTCCTTACAGCATCAGCCAGATTTGGCAATAGGGGTCCATTTGATGGACAAGTACACCTTCTACTTACTGGAGTTCCTGGAGGAAGTCCACCCTGCGAGCCAAGCCAACATGAATGATCTGGTAAGTGTCTGTGTGCATTTTGTGTTGGTGCCTGTTTATAATTCCAGCCAAATAATATGGAGAATGCAGATGCTTTGTCAAGTTTCCTTGTGTGCATTTATTCTAAACTCATCATTGGAAACTAGTTGTAAATTCCTACAGGAGCATTTCCCATATCCACAATGCTGGTACAAATGGAACTTAAAAAGCGGCGGTCACAAAGACGTCCTGTCACCTCAGATGAAAAGAACGGCCTTGCGGACCGCAGGTCTCGTGACGCGTCACTTTAAACAGTGCGTAGGTCAAACAGCTTTGAAACAGTCAGGAGGGAGACCTTTTCTCTTTAGCTTTAGCTTCTCTTCCCTTCATCTGAGTGGTTGGAGTCCCACCAACTCCCACAATCCATTTTGATCTCTTCTGCCCTCCACATCCTCTGTGCCTGGCACTGTGCTTTCCAGATCAAACAGGTCCAACAACAGACTCTTTTCTGGTTGTTTTTTTGTTCCCTGTGCTCTCCTGACTCTCTCTCTCTCTCTCCCCATTCTACTGCATTAGCAGTGATATTATTGATTTCCCATGGGAGAAAGAGAGAGGTTTTAATGTTGATAGAAAAGGGCCACTTGATCTTTCATGAATGATCTTTCACATGAATGATGTCTCTTTCACTCTCATCATCAGAGAGATTGCAGAATGTCTTTCTGGCTGTCACTGTGAGGTTTGATAGAAAATAATGCAGTTTGTTTAAATCAGATTCATTTGGCTTAGGCTAATTCAAGTATGCACTTGAAACTTGTTTCTGAACTGGATGTTCAGAGAAATTACATTTTGAAATCATTAAGAGTCAGCACTGCTCCAGGTGTGTGTGCGTGCGTGCGTGCGTGTGTTCACTACTCACCGCTCCTAATGTGAGTACACTAACATTGATTAGTTAAATGCAGAGGATATCTCACTTAAAATGTACTTTTGCCATGGTCCAAAAATTTTTTGGTAGTAATTTTGGCAAAAAAAATTCTATTTAGTGTTGATATGGCAACTAGTAAAAGTTTCATCTTGCTAGAATGTGTGAAAATGTTTAAACCATGTGTATTACAAGTAGCCCTGTGTTAGGTTAACCCGCTCACCCCTAATGATGCTGAAAATGTTGCTTTGCCATCACAGGAATAAATTGCATTTTAAAATATATTAAACTTGAAAACAGTTTTTTCAAATATAATTTAAAATTTAAAATTTTAAATTGGGAAAACTATCGTTGGCCTTTTTGTTGATTAGATGAATTTCATAAGCTTATTTATTGCATTAATAGGTTTCATTTATCGAACATTTTCAAAGGACGTCATTCTTGTTGTGTTTGGGGAACTGAATTAAATGACTCTGATTAGGTAGGCCTGAATCATGTTAAAACGTTTTACAGGGATGCAGCCTAAACTATGGTTAGCTGATTTGCCTCTGCACATATTCTTATCAAATAAAACTTCTTCGTCCACATTACTGGTCTTATTGTGGATTATTCATATGTGCAGAAAGACAAATGCCTCTATTTCCCAGTCAGAAACTCGATTCCCAGCAGGTCAAAATTTTCATCCTCTCCACAATCGACCTCAAATACGCATTCTGGTCTGGCTCCATTCTCATACTCAGACATTATTGCATCTCATTGAATATTTAATTTTCACATTTTGGAAGCAAAATGTATTGTGAATGCAATTTAATGTCGACCTAAAATGCGACACACACACACACACACACACACACACACCTAGAGACACATTAAAAGTCCAAAATGACGATGTATTAAATGTTTAGATAATGGCTTCATCATTTCGAAAGGTATACAGGGTAAAATTTGCTTTTAAAATCACGAGACGCTGTTCAATGGAACGGAAAAATGCGCAAGGTTTTTAAAAGTTGAACTTCTTTTAAGGTGAGCGGCGTGTTTTTGTCGTGCACGAGACGCTGCAAAAGCTGCGAGACCAAAGCACGGCGGTTAAAGACGTCCGTCTAACGCGCGTTACATTTAAAAACAATGGAAAAGTAGCGCAGTGGAATGGAAAAACTTGCTCTGGGTGAACCGCCCCTTACTGGTAAAATGTTCATGTCCGTGTTTCATTTACAAGCCCATTTTTATACATTTTAAGTCTTTTTTTTATTTTTTTTATAAGAATTCACAAGATCACATATTAATGACACTTTCCTGCAGCCCATTGCTGGATGTGCAGGGAACAGATGTTATTTAAATGGTAATTTTTTGTTCTTTGTATTCATTTCTGACAGCTTCTAATAAACTGCAAAAACCATTTGGGAATGAATGCGCTCTTAGAACTTGGCAACCCATAATTATTCTCTTTGTTTGTGTTTCTCGCTCTCGTTTGACTGATAGTATTGTGTTGGTTTCAGTTTAAGGTGTGCCCGCAGAGTCAGTGCGTGTCCACTCCAGGCCACCGTACTGACCTGTTCCAGAGAGATCCGGGGAGTGTCCTCATCACTGACTTTTTCGGAAGTGTCCGTAAAGTGGAGATCACCAAGGACACCATCAATCTGACGTCCCCTTTAGAGACGCCAATGCAGAGGTAAGTGGAACACAGACGTTAGTCTCTAAATGAGAATAGTCTCAATAGAAATGAATTTGTGGTGTGTGTGTGTGTGTGTGGGCATGAGGATCATGTTCAACGTCAAAGGCACGGGTTCATGTTAAAGGGTTCATAAAATTTTCCTTAATCTTTTGACACGTAAGAGGTCATTTCACTACCTAAACATCCTGTAATTCAAAACTTCCTTGTTAGTTAAAAACTTTTATTGAAACCAAGCTCCCAAGGATTTCTGTCACATTATGACGTAATAGTGCGACGAAAGACCTCCGTTTTTATACTGTACAAATTGTATATATTCTGTCCCCTTATATATATAAAAGAATAACACACACACAAATACAAACAGTTAAATCGCTTATACTGTAGAAAGAATGAATTATATTCAGAAATTGCGAGCAAGATTTATATAATCGATGTCTATAGAATCTATATACATATCGAAATCTATATTCCAAATAATTTATTGATTTAAATATTCATATCAGTTTGGATTTACTGTGATAGACAAATGAATTGAAATAAATGTGAAGAGATGCAAGTGAAAAGTTTGATAGTAACAGCATAATGAAAGGTAGTTGCTGTGAGTAAAACTTTTATAGAGATTATTTTTGTGAATACTTTTGATATTGTGTTTTCTGCTAACGTTGCTGAATGCTTGGAAAAAAGATCTGTTGTGAGATTAGTACTAAGAGTTTATGTAATTGTTTAAAAAATTGCACCAAATGAAAATAGCTATAATAAAAAACAATAATAACAATTCTATTAAAATAAAAATAGCAACCTCTTGTCAGGTTGTCCCGTCCCCAGACTCATGCCATTGGTAAGACAATGCTGCTGTTTAGCCTAAAAAAAGGAGGGTGTAAAAGTGGTTTATTTGTGCTTTTTAGGAAAATTAATCTGTGAGTGTTTTACTTATAGCTGTCTCAGCATTTTAAGCTACTATAGGATATATATGTATACACACACACACAAGAGGGTGGAGGCCATTGAGAACATTAGTCTTAGCAGAGATCTGCGCTAATGCAGTTGACCTTTTCTGAGGCGAGCTGGAAGGAATATAAAATATGAATATAAGCAGGAGAATTGTACAAGCACTTAAATCGCTAAATCAGAATAAATGTGAATTTATACTTGTGAATACTTTTTTTTTTTTTTTTACATTCGTCTTACAAAATATATTTCTCTTAATGGTGTTGGTTGAATATTTGGGGAATTTTTGTCTTGTTTTTTAATGTTTGTAGTTTTCATGTAACATGCAGTACTTTCAGGATTTTATTTATTTATTTGTATTATTATTATTATTATATATATTTTTTTTCAATAATGTCCAAACCTATAGTCCTTTTTTTTTATGCCCCTTTTCCCCCAAAATAAGCACAAACATAATACTTATGACAATAATAATAATACTAATAATAATAGCACAAATATAAAACTTTTCAGAAATTATTGAATTTTTAATAAAACAATTATTTGACTTCGATGTTTATAAATATACATAAAAAGGTCTGAATTAAATTGAGGAAAATATATTTTAAATCTAATTTTGAGCTTTGTAGTTTTGATTTTGATCGTGTGGTTATTTATAGTTTCAGGAAACGTGTCTGAATGTGAGCAGTAAATACACCTGCATGTTAATAGCATTTGCAGGCATTGTGTTGTGAAACATGTTGGCCACAAGATGGCAGTAGTATTTCTTGGTTTACTGCTCTAAAAAGGAAAAAAAAAATCTTATTTTTTCTCTGCTGTCAAACTAATCTGTAATGCAGTCTGTGTGTGTGTGTGTGTGGATGAGATTAGATGAACATATTGAGTGAATTATCAAAGTGAATTAACTTAATCTACTGTATCTCTATTAGAATAGCAGCAGCACATATGATTAAAATCACTTTGCATTTGGACCTAAATCTGAAACTACAGTACATTGTTGTGCTTTTGACCAGAAAGCCTGTTTGCATAATTATTTCATTATTCATTATATCAGGTCACAAACAGATTATGTAAACATAATTACACATTTCTTATAATCTTCAAAGATCATTTATATCTAATTAGTGTAATTTAGCTATCGTTCATGTCTTCCATGTCCTCTGTCCTCTCAATTATTATTTTTGGTTACTGGAAAAACAACGTTATAACTGTTTGAAACCCGAGCTGGACTGACCTATGGGCCGAGGAAAGCATTTTGAATGGGTCAGACTGAGAATGATGATGAGAAATAATAATGACCAGCTTCCTCATCTTAGTTAGTCAATTCTTTATCAGCCACCATCATTTCTAGCACCCCTGACTAAAAGTCTACTCTTCGTGAATAAAACGACTATGACTAGAGTAAACAGAAACTGAGAATTCAATGAATGACATTATCATATGATGAATAAATAAATAATTCATGAATAATAAGTAAATAATATATGAGATAAATCACATTGTTCCAGCAGAACACTGATGACTTTCACCAGGTACCGTGTCAGTTGTCCTCCCTCTGGTGTTTTACATTCAACATTGATAACTGTATTACATAGATGTGTAAGTTAGTTTGGGGTCAGCTTTTAAAGAAATTAATACTTAAAAGGGTCATGAACTGGCTTTTTAAATTTTTTTATATCGTTGTCTGAGGTCAACTTATGACCTTCGCTTGGTTTTTACATTCAAAAACATCAAAATGAATAAGTAATAGGCTATTTTCTACCCTAGTTTTGAGCCTAGCTCAAAAATGCTCGGCTCGCGTCGCGCATTGAAGACTTGGAAGTAAACGCCCACTGCTGTGAGTGGATAACAGTTTTGCATATTACTTAGCTATGCGTGTAATGCGCGAATCGCCTTTGTCGTCATAGTTCCCCACTTTGAAAAACGAGTCGTTTGCTGAGCCTGGTGTCAATAAAAGCTTTTATTGGACTAACAAGGACGTTTTCAGTTCTGAAACTTACAGGATATTCTTATAATATGATGAACTCTTAGATGTCAAAAGCTCAAGGAAAATTTTATTTCTCAGTTCATCACCCCTTTAATTATTAATGAAATGTCCCATCAGACTGAATTATCCTGCTTATTTATTGTAAAATAAACACAATTAAAATCTGCTGCAGGTTTACACTTGATAAGTTTTTCTATTGGCGTGACACAAGCTGAATTGCTCGGATCCACTAGAGTCTTCTTTAAGCGTCTTTTTTATATTGGTTGGCAGGAGAAAAAACGTTTTTTTTCTTTCAAACAAAATACTCCAATCTAGTGGGAAATTACTCTTCATTCATAAACTATGGAAAAAAAGATTTATTTTATCTCATGCTAAACCAGTTGCATTAGACTGTATCTGCTGTTAATGTCACATGACTAAAATGACCAGTCAATCAAAAGAAAGCAGACATAGCAGATCCTTGTGATAGGTTGCGTAGCATCTGTTCGTGAACATTTTCTAAATGTTCATTCATATGTGAATGGTTCATCCTTGCATGTTTTTTTTTTTTGACCATTTAATTAATAATTAAAACATGACTCGATTTTCTGGGAAAACAACTTCTCTCTGGTGACATATGCAGGACTTCTTCAGTCATTTAGTCCACCTAAACCCACCTAAAGTCCTCATTCAGATCTGCTGCCATCCAATCAACATCTGATGCACAGAACCAAGTCATTTTTTTCTTTTCCGCTAATCCATTTTACTCAGTAGGTCTCAATATAGAAGAAAATATTTGACGTCTACTTGCGGTGCATCACAAATGTTATGTGTTGCGAATGGCATGACAGTTAAAAAATAATACTAATAATGGTGAGTTTTCATTTTGTTCTTAATAACTGATATTTCACGCATGGCACAAAAAAAAAAAAAAAAGGTCAGGACACCGGTTCGTCAGCATATCCACTGAACAAGCTGTCAACCAGCGCTAAAGTCAAGAGTCAACTCTGTCTGTTGCTTTGAGAAAGGGAAGCGTTCTCTCTTTTCCCACTGTCACGGCCTGTCATGACTCATATACTGCCACATCTGTGGGTGAAACGACAGCATATGCACCTGAGGGAAGGTCTCTGTCCCGCGTCTCTCTGCTGTCTTACAGCTGTCATGCATGGCTGGCGTCTCCCGCTCTCTTCTACCATCGGGCTCACTTGACAAGGACATGAGTCCACTCTCTAATGCCTGGTCACCTTGCTCACTTTGTCTTGGCCTGTGACCATATGGACTAGTTGTGTCACATCTGGATGGAGTGGACAACTTTCACTTAACCTTCTTTAAAGTATCAAATATGCTGATTCCAACCTTTGACTTTCTTTATTCTGTGGAACACAAAAGTCAACTTTGTAACTTTCAAGTCAAGTTTCAAAAGAGAAGAATACCTTGACAGTATCATATACTGTATTATATTTTGTGAACCAAAATAGCGCATGGATGACTTTATTAAAAACTAATTATTTTGTTATCTGACAGCCCCAGGCCATTTTCTTATATTGCACTTTATACAATACAGATTGCTTCAAAGCAGTGTCACGTAATACACAGGAAAATAATAGTAGGTTGCAAAATCCTTCAATTATGTAACTAATTCTGGCTGTCACCAGTATAGCAAGTCTACAGAAGACAATATGAAGGTAAAAATGATGTCATAAAGAATCGCACGATCTGATTATCATGCATGATTATTCTGACTTCCATTTTTCCGGGCTTAAACTTTTGGCACGTTTTTTTTTTTTTTTTTGTGGCCAAAATGCCAGTAGCACCTCATTGCAGTACACGAGATCCAGGGGGCGGAGTCGGATCCAGATTAAGGGGTGGAGTTGGTTAGGTTTAGGGGTGGGTTTAGGGATCAGAAGGGTGGAGCTGGGTAGGTTTAGGGGTGGGTTTAGGGATCAGAAGGGTGGAGCTGGGTAGGTTTAGGGGTGGGTTTAGGGATCAGGGGGTGGAGCTGGGTAGGTTTAGGGGTGGGTTTAGGGATCAGGGGGTGGAGCTGGGTAGGTTTAGGGGTGGGTTTAGGGATCAGGGGGTGGAGCTGGGTAGGTTTAGGGGTGGGTTTAGGGATCAGGGGGTGGAGCTGGGTAGGTTTAGGGGTGGGTTTAGGGATCAGGGGGTGGAGCTGGGTAGGTTTAGGGGTGGGTTTAGGAATCAGAAGGGTGGAGCTGGGTAGGTTTAGGGGTGAGTTTAGGAATCAGAAGGGTGGAGCTGGGTAGGTTTAGGGGTGAGTTTAGGGATCAGAAGGGTGGAGCTGGGTAGGTTTAGGGGTGGGTTTAGGGATCAGGGGGTGGAGCTGGGTAGGTTTAGGGGTGAGTTTAGGGATCAGAAGGGTGGAGCTGGGTAGGTTTAGGGGTGGGTTTAGGGATCAGGGGGTGGAGCTGGGTAGGTTTAGGGGTGGGTTTAGGGATCAGGGGGTGGAGCTGGGTAGGTTTAGGGGTGGGTTTAGGGATCAGGGGGTGGAGCTGGGTAGGTTTAGGGGTGGGTTTAGGGATCAGGGGGTGGAGCTGGGTAGGTTTAGGTATGTAAGGTGGGAGGAGTTGGATCTGGATCCGACTCCTCCCCGTGGATTTCATGTTCTGCAGTGAGGACCATCTCCAAAATGCGGCCAAAATCATTGCAAGCCTGTGAAGGGTGATTCGCAAGCAAAAACAACTGTTGAAAGAACTGCGAAACGGATTGACTGCGTATCTGCATGTGTAAAAAACAAACATTGTTTTAATGTCTAAATGACTTGTGAACGTAGGGCAAAAAGTTCCCAAACTATACCCGATATTTATTTTTCTTTTAGCTGCGCTTACAGTTTTGGCACCATTCTCTCACTCATTGAGTTTTGCAAACGTGAGGAGGAAGGCGGGTCCACCTTCTTGTAGCAAATCTGATTGGTTCTATAAACACTCCAGACACCAAGCCATTTATCTTTATTTGGTTCATTATCGCTCTCTCTGCCGGAATGGGACTTTTAACGCACACATACACTGCAGTTAAAAAGTTTGGGATCAGTATGATTTTTCATTTTTTTTAAAAGAAGTCTCTTATTATTACCAAGGCTGCATTTATTTGATTACAGAGACAATTATAATGTTTAATATTATGACAATTTAAAATTCTAAAATATATATTTTTCCTATTATCAAAACTGAATTTTCAGCATCATTACTCTAGTCTTCAGTGTCACATGATTCTTCAGAAATCATTTTAATATGCTAATTTGATGCTAAAAAAACATTCATTATTATTAGCAATGTTGAAAATTTTAAGGATTCTTTGATGAATTAAAAGTTATATTTCATTTATTTGAAATAGAATCTTTTGTAACATTATAAATGTCTTTACTGTAACTTTTGATCAATTTAATGCATCCTTGCTGAATAAAAGTATTGATTTCTTTAATAAATGCAGTCTTGGTGAGCATAAGAGACTTCTTTTAAAACATTAAAAATCTTACCGAACTTTTGAACGGAAGTGTGCATATTAAAAACGAAACAGAACCTGAATTTAAACACGGTCCTTTATAAGCTGTGTACCATTAGGCTAGACTCCCATGTGGTCGTACTACATTTTTGAGCTGCCATTCTTTATGGCATCATTTTACCTTCATAGACAATAGTGTCAACTCCATCATCAAATTATATTTAAAATGTATCAAAGAAAAGTCATGCAGGTTTGGAATGGCATGAGGGTGAGTGAGTGATGTATTCCTTTTTGGGTGAACTAACCCTTTTTTAGCATACATAGTAGAACATCATGTTCCCCCCGGTTTAAAAGCAACACAACTCTTATTTCCCCCCTCCATGAGACATCTCTGTAGTGTGACAGTAGAGGCGTGACGACGCTAAATCATTCTGTAGCCATCCTGTTTTCCTCCGCAGTCTTTGCTGCTGTATCAGATGGCTTCCATTAGGTAAATTAAGTTTTACAGAGGAGGCTGGTTTAATAGACTCCCCACTCGTCTTTATGATACGTGCCCACTCTTTACGAGATTGTATTGTAATTCAGGTTTGCCCAGGGTGATGATGTTGACTGCCTAGCGCAGGTCTCAAGTCTCAAAGTAATTAAATGTCAGGTGATGTTACGGAATGAAAAATAAATCAGGAGGTGCAGCGTGGGCATAAAAGAAATGAAAGCGTGCTCTCAGTACACACTCTCTAGACACCACCTGATGGTTTTTCATATGAGTTGACCAAAACTCTTTCAATTGAAAGTTCACTGTGAAAACAGTTGCAAAATTGCAGTGACAGATGTTGAATCATTTTGAGTCTCTTTACATGATTCATTAGCTTCATATTGCCAAACTGCTTTCCAAGGAGAGCATCACTGCTTAAGGTTTTCAACAAAAATCTGAAGGTCTAAATCTACAGTTGCAAATCCACAGGAGGTCATTCGATTTCAGTGAGATTTTGAGATTTCCAGCGGCATGAGCAAGGACTTTAAAGTCTACATGAACCAAAAGTTGCGACCAACTTCAGTATTGTGACATATTTTCAAGTGAAACTGAATATTCATCTGTAAGTAATAGATGGCAGGGCTTGATTTCCAAGCCATCAAACTGATGTCATCAGATGAGGAACATAATTCCAGAGGAGAATTTTGACTTGAAATTTTGAAAACAAACAGGTTTTTATTTAATCTTTTGCACCAGCCGCCACTGATTCATACTATATAGAACAGGCATGGGCAACTTCGGTCCTGGAGGGCCACTGTCCTACAGAGTTTAGCTTCAACCCTAATCAAACAAGCTAATCAAGGTCTTCAGGATTACTAGAAAGTTACAGGCAGGTGATTTTTTTCAGGGTTGGAGCTAAACTCTGTAGGACAGTGGCCCTCCTGGACCGAAGTTGCCCATGCCTGATATAGAATATACTTTTTTAGTGGTCATGAAGTAAATACTTATTCAAAAAAAGGACCTACTTAAGAGAATATGCACTTTTGTACACAGCTAAGGCTCTTCTCATTGTATATTCGCAGTCCTATGCTGTTTTCGAAATCGCCCCCTATATCTTCATTCACTATTGCCTACATTACTCCACTAATTTAGTCCACTGAGAGAGTGAATTAAAACGAGTGAGGGAATTCAGACACTTGAGTGCGCTGAAGCGCTGAGCTGCAGCTTTTGCATGGTTTGTGTTGTTTAATAATAATTTAAAACGTAGCAAACTGGCAGCTCCAGTAGTGATGAAAAGATTTATCTTGAACTCTGTCATGGAAACTACCATACATAAACCGTAATTAAATAATCTAATAATTCATTTAAAGGGAATTTATATGTGTATATTATGTATACGCTGTAGCCACATTGAACCAGTGGTTTGGAAAATGGATGGATGGATGATTCAGCTGTGAGCGCCATCTTCTGGTCAGACGCGGGAATTCATTCGACGCACGACTCTCACAATGCATTATGGGTATTCTCTAGCCGTTTTGAGAGTACATTGGTTGTACACTCGTTATTGCGGTGCATTGGGGGGATTGAATGAGTGCTCTCAGTAACGTCCACTATCGTTTCGGACACCACTACAAATGGCTGTTCCCTCAAAAACCCTATTTAAGGGTATACGCTGATTTCACGCAGCCGCCATTTTGAAATCGAAAGTGAGGCTCCGGTGGGAAGAACCCCGGAAGTAAAGATAATCAACAATGCCTTGGACTACCAACCTGAAGCTGCTGCCGCGATTTACACTATTGGATGTTAATATCCATGAATTATATATATAAAAAATAATTTAATTTATAAATGAATTTCACTGTATATAGTCTATAGAATGAAAGAAATGTATGTACAGTTTTAGAATAATTCATTTCTACATTAAACACAACAATACGCCATCGCATTCGCGACTCTCCTGTGATTAAAGGCGACACTTGCGGTTTTCTTCCGGCCTCGCTTTCGGTTTCAAAATAACGGCTGCGTGTAATCAGCGTATAGAGAGCCTAAGTCCCTCCCCTCCGCTTCCGGGTCATGGGACCTTATTTCGGAAAAAATATGTATGGTAGTCAATGGCGAGAGACAACTTATCTTTGTATTCCGTCTGAATTGTGTCCTGAATTACACATATGATGTTTGTCAATTTAAAAGATAATTGTGAAAGTCAATTATTAACAAGGATTTGAAGGATTGTTCTGAGATCTTGGGATCAGAATGTCATAAAGAGGGAGGGCTATTTTGACTCTCTTCAAACCACGAAACAATCACTTCAGAACACCCCAGCAACCTCTTAGAAACACGTTAAACGAATCCAGAACATATTAGTACACATGTTTATTTAATTACTTGTTAGAATGAAGCGATTTGTTACGTTGCTACTGCAGTGTTTTTATTGCGGTTTCATTGCTGGTGTGCAGATGTTGTAGCTGTCAGGCTCGCAGTAAATAATCTTGCTGTGTTCTTGTTGCTTTTCCGTTTTGCAGTAATTCAAGTCTAGCCATTTAAACCGAGACCAAAAGTGGTTCAATGTGCCTATACCATACACATAGCTAGAATGACAGGCCATTTTGTCACCTAATAGAAAAAGCCTCATCCCGATGGGCCATGAATTTGCCGCCCAGGCCGCTCATTGAAATACAGGAGTGATTTGTCGGCTGAAATGCTGTGCCCAACTATAGATTACCAATTGCCTCCACTCTCCAACACATAGCTGCGCTACACTCGTTTTTTTAACCTCCATTTCTCATTCTTCATACAAACACCTTTCATTTTGTTTGCTGTTTGTTCAGTGAATAGCAATGACACCGCTAAAATTACCTGTCAGTCACCACCCCCTCGTCACCCAATGAATATTTGAAAAGCTCGATTTGTTTTATTTGTCCTGCTAAGCATATAATAGTGTTGCTTCAACTAACTCTGGATGCAGATTTTTTTTTTTTTTTTTTTTTTTAAATCTAGTCCAGTGGGATTTCATGAGGATTTTCTGTCGCTTACTCTTATCTTCCCTTTATTCATTATAAAGGAAAGTTGTTTTTGTTGTGGTACCTTCCACTCCAGATCATACTCTGTCTCAGTCAGTTGTTGTGTGGAATTGAGAGCTGCATCCTGAATTCAATTTCAGCAGCCACTCATGTATGAAGCCGGAGACAGCCGGGCTGAAGCAGACTCTTTCGTCTGGTCCTGCCTCTGAGCTTTGCTGGCCCACATGAAGGCCAAAACATCATCCCACCACTCAAACGAACAGACTGTGGCCAATTTTGGAAGGGGATGGCTTTACGTTGATGAGGCTTTGGCTTCTTCAGCCCACTGCATTAGATTAGAGGGTGCTTCAATTTTACGGAAGACAAAACAAGTGATTTGTTTAGTCTGAAAATACGGTTTTGTTGTTTTGCCGCAGGCCAAGTTGGAAAACATTACATTTAAAAAGGACTTGTTTTGTCTGCTGTTCTTAAGACAGTTGCCTCTTGTTTTGTTTTTTTTCTTCAGATCTGGAAAAGGCGATCTACAGATCGAATCGTTGACGTATGTGGACCAACTTCCAGTGGCTGAAATTATTCATCAGGTAAGTCTAATTGTTAAATATTGTTGGAATATGTAAGTGAGGAAATGGTTGATATAGTCCATGATTGTGATAGGTTTAAAAACGTACAATTGATTATTCATAAGATACATATTTCTTCTTCAACTTCATAAATCTGTCTTCTTTGAAATCTATTTCACTATACTTTTGTGTTATGTTACTCTGGCATGAAACTACAGGAAATTAGTTACCACTGTGTGGTTTTACGCAGTGTGGTTTTAAGTAGAGCTGCTAAGGGAGTGACTGTAATTTTGACATCTGCTTTCTCAATCCATTGTTTTATTTTGCTGTTGTTGCAAATGCGAATGCAAAAATCATATTTGCTATGTTTTTCCAGTCATTTAGCAGTATACCCTAATATAGTTTACTTTCGAGTGTTATTTGCAAATAATTTACATCTGATTATTTATTAAAGGGATTGTTCACTAAAAAATTTAAATTCTGCCGTAAAACTTTCGTTCATCTTCGAAACATAAATGGTATTTTTTTTTAATGAAATTCCTCCATAGACAGCTACGCAACTGCCATAAAGAGATTGAAATTAATACATATGAATTTAGCGGTTTAGTGCACATTTTCTGAAGAGACATGATCACTTTATATGATGAACAGATTAAATTTAGGCTTTTATTCACAATTGATCAGTAAACCTAAACAGAGTGGTGGAATGTACTCTGTGGTGGAATGTAACGAAGTACAAATACTTCGTTACTTTACTTAAGTTTTTCACATATCTGTACTTTACTTAAGTAGAATCAATAGTGCATACTTTTTACTTTTACTTCATTACATTTTACAGCAATTATTATACTTTCTACTCCACTACATTACAACGTTCTGTTACATTTTCGTTACATTTTCTGATCAGTTTTTCCCCTGCCAAAACATCATCTTGACCGTCCGTTCGTCGCACGTTTGTCTCACCAGTGAAGTTTGGTTGCCATATATATCAACCCGGTCACACTATATACACACACTCTATAGCACGCAGTGTGTTAAACCCAGTGTGTTTTTTTTTACATGCATAGGATACGCATAGGTAGATTAGGGTAGGTTTAGTAGTGGTGTGGGGTGCATGTGTATTAAACGTTTGGTTAGGATTAGTATGGCAAGCCAAGAGGTTCAGAATTACGCCATATATTAATTGCGTTTACAGCCATAACATATAACACATTTAACATATATATATAGTAAGGATATATAGTAAGCTTGATGTGTATATTGCCTAATTGCAAGCTTGTTCAGAAATGCTAAAAACTAAAAATAACGGCTTTTCCATCATTATTGAACATCATTATAGGAGTATTAGCTTGAATGAGTTAGAATTAACTGTTTTATTAATCATTAGAATATAGACATTAAGAGAATAAATTGTTATGCAAAAACTTTTACTTTTAATACTTAAAGTATATTTAAAATCAGGTCATTTTTACTTAAATAGGGTTGTCATTGTGGTACTTAAGTACTGAGATTCAGTACTTCCTCCACCACTGCTTGGATGTGAATAAAATTCAATATGGTTGGTCATCATATAAAGCGATCAAGTTTCTTCAGAAAATTTGGATTAAACTGCTCAATTTTTACGGATTAGTTTTACGATCTCTTTATGAACTTTTTGAAGCATCAAAGTGGTAGTGGTGTAGACTGTCAATGGAGGGACAGAAATATCTCAGATTTTATTCAAACGACATGAAGGTGAGTAATTAATGACAGAATTTTTCATTTTTGGGTGAACTATACCTTTAAATAATTTGATTCTCATCTCTGCATTCATCTAATTTCATAATGTTTCTGGCCTTAAAGAGGTCCGAATCCTATTTCAAGCATTTAGCATCGTCACAAATCCTTGCAAACCACCTAGAAATGAACCAAATCTTTGAGGTGGACTGGACACTGACTATCGTATTACTTCTCTTAAATGTCGGCTTAAATCTATAATATATTTCAGTATCCTTTTTCTTGATACTACCAGATATTTTCCAGGATGTGATAAATGGATTGTCATATTCAATTGTGAATGAAAATAAAAAATACCACCTTCCGTCAATTGTTTTGATACAGTGATTTTTGCTGTCTAAACCCCAGTGGCTTTAAGAAATCTTCTGGAGGTCTGCAGCATATTGCTAAAGATTCGGGCCTGTCATGAGTCATGACTGTCTTTAGAGTGATGATATCGAACTGTCATAATGGAGCTTTGCAATGACATTCATAAATACGTGAATGTTCTATTCAGGAGAAAAGGACAGTGTGAGGCAGTGTGTGTGTGTGTATATGTAGCGGGATGAGTCGTCCCTCTAGCATTCGTTCATTCTGTATTCGGATGATTGGACGCTCCCTCCCACTGCGTGCTGGACTCTTTACTGGCCTCATGCAGACTACATCAGAACCTTTGATCTTTCTATATCCATCTCTTCTTTCTCTTCATATATTTTTATTAGTGAGAATGTTAAGTATAGACTCTCGTTACTGGTTCCTTTATTAAAATATTACTTCTTGACATAATGCCCAAGCATTCAAAGGGCACCTATTATGGCATTTCAAATGTTCCTAATATTGGTTTGGGAGTCTCCAACAACAGTTTTACAAGCATGCAATGACAAAAAACACTTTTGTTGTTTTAGAATATGCATTTATTTTTACCTGATTTGCTCAGTGACTCCCATATATGAATCGTTCAACAACTCATTTTTCCAAACCCCGCCTTTGCGTGACGCTAATCTGCGGTGATTGGTTAACACCTATGGTTAACACGGAGTACAGTGTACAATACTTTTATCAATTACATTGTGTTATAATAATGATTATAGTGCACGGCTTTGTAGTAAAAAATTCAAAATAAGAGAAGGAATTTAAGTTGAGTTATGTTAGCGAAGCCCACATAAGTAGCCCAAAGTTCAGTGGTAAAAGCACATTCAGTCTTTGTTTGCGTTAGCCCAACGCATAAACATATTGATAATGCAGTACTACGAGGTGTTGCTCTATTCTTTATGACAACTCCAATAACAACGACAGACACTTCACATATTTCAATACAATTGACATTGAAGACTATAGAAGCTGCGCTGTGCGTACACAACACACAAAATAATTATTGAGCATGCTACATAAAACATAAAAGAAACAATTATTAATATTAATATAACAAGGTCCGGGCTAACGTATACTTCTGTGGTATAGTTGTTTATATGAACGGCTATACTTCTGTGGTATAGTTGTGTATATGGACTGTAGCCACTGTGTCTTCAAATGCTCCTCCCTGGGCAGATGAAAAAAGTTCCTTTTGCGTCGCACTTCAGAACACAGCATCTCGTCTAAGTATAATAACTTGTCAAGTTGGCGTCATCTAGACAGAGAAAAAGCATCGTTCGTCTATAGATTCATATCAGCGACTCAGTCGACTCTTACTTTTGAGAGACAATTACTTTGCATACAGTGAACTTTCATATTTAAAACTTTGCAGGATGTTTTCGTTCACTTAGATCTATGTTACACACTACATGAAAGGTAATTTTCAAAAATCCATAATAGGTGCCCTTTAAAAGGATTCTGCCTGAACACCAAACACTATGATCTCAAATGTATTTAATATCTCAATGTCAATGTTTCTTAAATCAGTTCTTTATTTGCCATTCACTGTATGTCCAAACACTTTCATTTGCTTTTTTCTTTTGTACTTCCACAGTATCACACTGTTTGAATTTAACACATTCTTCCTGGCAGATTTGCTTCAGTTAGATGGTGATGGTGCGGCACAATTTTCAGACAGAGCAACAGATTCTTCCTTTTTTGTCCTAACCAGCCACAAAAGTGAGAAACAGTAAAAAAATAAAAAATAAATAAATAAATTAAAAAAAACTGTGAAACGGTAACAGGACATTTTGTGGCATTGTGCTAGGTAGACCCTTACAGAAAAACCACATGAATTTCCAATGTTACTTTTCACATGTAATTTGAATGACTTTGCCCATTTTAAAATTACATGTGAAATGTGTATGGAAAACATTGGAAATTCATAAGTCTTTCTTTTTTAGTTTCACCTGCCCACAGTGAAACTTATGGGCCAAAACCATGCACCACAGTTCAATTTTAAACAATTATACATGAAACAAAAATGTTTTGATCGACAGTGGTTTTGTCGCATCAAAAAATGTACGAAGAACTCGTGGCCGGAAAATGTACATTGTCGCAGTTGGTTTGGACATTATGTAACCCTAACCCTGTAATTAAACTTTGGTGTGAATTTCATTTTGAGCTTGTATTACAAACATGAATGCTGCCGCAAATTGTTGAGGAGAGGATTTTCTAAGACCTTAAATAATAAAAAAGCCAAAAAATCCTTTAGATCATCAATATTAAAGGAGAGTTCCAAGCCATCAGAATGGAGACTCTTAATAGAGACTCTAAGAAAGCAGAATTTAATGCAAATGAGCTGTGATGTGGGACTGTTTTGTGAATATTAGAATAACTGAATAAATGTAATGCTCAAAGTATGTCAGGTCAGAGTCTCCTGTGGCCACTCTTCACAGATAATGAAGGAGTTATAAGTAAGAGTGCTGAATAGACATCTTTCTTTATCATTGCGTCATGCGATAGAGACTTTCAAGAGCCCTTTAAGTTGGATTCACATTATTGTTGTTTTAGAGTAGCTAATTCAAATATTATTTCTAATAATTCCTTTTGCTGGTTAAAGAATGATTGTTTTGTTGTTGCCCAGATCAGATATTATATCAAACTTTGTGTAGACTGCAAAATGGAAATGACATTTTTTCCCTTCCATTCAAAACTTATATACATGTTGCATTTGCAATGTAGCCATGGACACGTTAACATTTTTATTATGACTGATAATTACAGTAATTAAGTGAACATCAGTTTAAAATGTGTAGTTTAAGATGTCTCTTCTTAGATGCAAAATGTTCATAGATCAAAGTTCTAAAGTGTCTTAAGACAGAAATTAAAGAGCATTTTTAGAACCGCACAGAATTATTTAATATAGCCAAGGATGAATAATTCTACCTCAAATTGCTCTGATGCTATGTGCCTTATTCACTGAATAGTTGCATCACTTTTGTACGCATTAAAGGGATAGTTCAAGTATTAAAGGATAGTTCCCAAAAATGAAAATTACCCCATGATTTACTCACCCTCAAGCCATAGGTGTACAGTATATGATTTTCCTTTTTCAGACTAGAATCGGAGTTAAATGATAATAATAAAAAATGTCCTGGCTCTTCCAAGCTTAAAAATTGCAGTGAATGGAGGATATGATTTTGAAGGCAAAAAAAGTGCACCCATCCTTCATAAAAGTAATCCACATGGCTCCAGGGGTTAATAAAGGACTAATAAAGCACCATAGTTCATATTCTGACTAGAATCGGAGTATGCCGACGTCAGGCTACAGTGGTGGAGGAATGCTATCACAGTAATCTGCTGTATCCTCTACCAGACAGTGACGGTCAAAAGCTTGGAATAATTAAGAATTTTTTTTATTGTTAATGCTCACCAAGGGTGCCTTTATTTGATCAAAACTAAAGTAAAACTTTAGTAATATCATGAAATACGATCATAATTTAACAGAATTGAACTGCAAAACTGTTTTCTGTTTTAATATGAATTAATGTTTTAATTTTAAAACATAATTTATTCCTGTGATGGCTAAGCTTATTATGCTTAAAGCAACACCAAGTAACTTTTCCTCTGCGGTCGCCCTACTGGTTGGAAGCGGAATTGTCCATTACCGCTGTCGTAAATAATGTAGCCTACCGCAGCCTACTGTCACACGCACGCTCGTTGTTTATCAGCACTGGCTATGGAATGAACGATGTCCACAGACAAGGTAGAGTATGTTGCATGATTTCATGAAAGTATGATGTATTGCGACAAACGAAGAAAAACAAAATAATGACTATTGTAGCGCTTGACGTAAAGCAAGTCAAATTTGTAGTTGTCTTATGTCTCATTAGAACAACAGAAACGCGACCCGATCTGTCAATCTTACATAGCGTGGTTATAGCAGATAAAGGACCGCAAAGCGGAGGCATAAGTGCCTTTCACCCTGTTACGACGATTTTGGAAACATTATTTTAAGGTAAAAAATCTTACTTAGTGTTGCTTTAAACATGCTTAGTTGGCGCTCAATTATTATTTATTATTGGTGCGTAGTTATTAGTAATGGATCTTATTATCAATGTTGAAAACCGTTTTTGCAGCTTAATTTTTGTGTGGAAACTGATTTTTTTTATTATTTTTTTTAGGTTTCTTTTATAATTAGAAAGTTTATTACAATAGAATAGAAAGTTCTGCTTTCAGCATATTAGAATGATTTCTGAAGGATCATCTGACACAGAAGACTGGAGTTATGATGCTGAAAATTAAGCTTAGCCATCACAGGAACTATACTAATATTTCACTATCCTGTTTTTACTGTATTTTGGATCAAATAGATGCAGACTCGGTGAGCATAAGAGACTCCTTTTTAAAAACAGTGCAGACTGCAAATTGTTTAATTCATTTAACAAATCTAGTCAGTGTTTGAGTTCATACAGTAGCAGTGGGAACACTGGGCTGCAACCCCTCCTTTTCTTCCAAGAGCTCTTGTTAGCCGTGCTGTCTCCTGGTTCAAAGCGTCTATCTCCGGTTGAGGATGAGGTTATCCCCTTTGTGCAGCGATCATTCTTGCTTCTAAATCAGGATTTAAATGTCAGAGACTAATCACAGTGTACTCAGCTGAATGCTTTTCTCCAAACTCAATTACTCAGCTTGTTGTGATGATTTTGCTCTGAGGACTCTTGGTTTCAGCTTTGAATAGTTATTTGTTGGCTTGACAGTTTGATGCCTCAGCACTATGGCTTTAGGGAATCAAAGCTAGATGAGGAGGATGCATGGCATGTCCTCCTTTTGTCCATTTTCTGGCTGGGTTGTGAACCAGTCAAATCGAAAATAATTTCTTCACTGAATTGCATGAGGTTTGATGGCGGAGTTTCCATTCCAGCAGAATGGAGTACAATTCCATGCATAAAGCATGATTTACTAGAAAACTTAAAGGGATAGTTCACCCAAAAATTAAAATGTATCTCATGGGATTCTAAACTCACGAGTTTTTATTCTTCTGCATAATTGACAGTTTAAGAGTTTGACAAGTTTTTGTTCACGTTATGTCAAAACGTTCAAGCTTGCTGTTTTACTTCATATTCAGAATAAATGTACTGAGAAATTGTACTTAAAGTGTCCCTATTATGCTTTTTCAGATATTACCTTTTAGAACATAGCCGTTTGTGAAACTAAATGTTCTGCAAAGTTCCAAAGTGCACGATAAATGAAGTTAGTCTCCCAAAACAAACAACCAATTCTGAACTGCTTGAAATGAGTCGTCAGTAATTCCTACATAGGTTTGTAACGCATTTGCTTAAAGGGTTAGTTCAGCCAAAAATGAAAATTAGCCCATGATTTACTCACCGCTCAAGTCATCCTCGGTGTATATGACATTCTTCTTTCAGACGAATACACTCGGAGTTATATTAAAATATGTCCTGGCTCTTCCAAGCTTTATAATGGCAGTGAATTGCTGTTTCTGTTTTGAAGTCCATAAAAGTGCATCTGTCCATCATGAACGAACTCCATACGGCTCCGGGGGGTTAATAAAGGCCTTCTGAAGCAATGCGTTTGTGTAAGAAAAATATTTACAAATTTAAAATTCTAGCTTCTGGCCAAACGGCCACGCGCAGTCTACTTGCGCCTCGCTTCACTTCAGAAGGCCTTTATTAACCCCCCGGAGCCGTATGGAGTTCGTTTATGATGGACAGATGGACTTTTATGGACTTCAAAACAGAAACAGCAACTCACTGCCATTACAGAGCTTGGAAGAGCCAGGGCATATTTTAATATAACTCCGAGTGTATTCGTCTGAAAGGAGAACGTCATATACACCGAGGATGACTTGAGGGTGAGTAAATACTGGGCTAATTTTCATTCTTGGAAATGTAATTGAAGAGAAGTACAAGTATTCTGTTTTAAACCTGCCGTCGGCAACTTTTTTTTTATCATATTCAGCAAATTTGACACTATATTCCGACAGAACAACATAAATAAAGTGGTTTTAGAAAAAAACCCGAGCTTCTAACTCCACCTGGAGCGTGTTATTTGTTTTGCAAAAATCCACCGCTCCCGGTTCATTGTGTCCAATCAGCGCAGGGGGGTGTGAGATAGGACTGTCAATCACAAGTCGTGCATGCACTCGTCAATCACATGCACATGCCTGAAGTTCGCACAGTCGCGAAGAGTGATGGCGCACTGACGAGCACGAACTCGGTGGGAGGGTATTCGTTGATAGTAGGGAGGGGCATGAGAGTCGTAAACATTCAACATTTTGCCTAAGTCCACTCAATCAGCCGACGGCAGCTTTAACAGAACTCAAGGACTGATTCCCCAGAATAATATTTAAGTATATTGTGAAGTACTAGTACTTAAAGTACTTAAATACTTTACATCTCTGTTCACACAGTATCTATGCACAAATATGGATTAGCTTTTCAGAAGTGTTAATCTTCTTTGAAACCAGCATGTATTTTATGTTAACTAGTCGGAATACTCTTGATATCTCTACTCAACTCTTGAAAGCAGTCCAGTTAGCACTTACAGTGGTGAAAAAGGACTTTCTCACCCTCAAACAAGCACATTGTTGTGATAATTAGTTATTTATGGAAGTGGAATATATTTGAAAAAACGACACATGTAAATACTGCTCCAAAAAATATGCGAATGTTCTTGTGTATTATGGTATCATTAACTGTTTTTTTCTTCTTCAAGAGCCACTTCACATTCCTGAGGGATGCTGTTGTTTGAAATGTTTTTGGATTTGAATTATTAAACATTATTACTCAACTTTCTGGAATACTCAATTCTGATTGGTCAATTGCAGCACTCTGTGATCAACTGCATACGGAATAATTGACAACGGAATGTTGAGTTATTGATAAGATAAAATAAAATAGCAGGGTGTTACTGACAACATGGTTCTGTGTTGTGGTGGTGGTGTGTGTGTGAGAGAGAGAAAGCGAGAGGGCGGATGTGATTTCCGTCGATACAAATAATTTAGAGGGGGAAAAATGGAAATTGTTTATTTGCTTTGGCCAATATCTTTTTTTTCTTTTTTTTTCTGGGTCTTTTGCTGTGGTAGACTATACAGCTCTTTGAAATAACTGATATTATTCGGCAAAGTGGCTTCAGCTGTCCCATCTAACTTTAAATGTTGAGAAAACCTTTTCCATGTGTTTTTCTATTAAACGGAGGTCCCCTGACAGCATCTTTGAAGTTCATTTAGACTGTGTACCCATTTATGAGGTTCATGAAACTAAATACTTGGGCATAATCCTGGATAGACATCTGAAGTTTCAAAGTCAAGTAAACCATGTCTGTAGGAAAGTCAAATCAAATCTAAACTGTTTTCGATTTATTAGAGGAGAGTTACCACATCACGCGGCTTTACTGTTTATGCATACAATGGTTTTTTCACATTTTTCATACTGCATTACAGCATGGTCACAGACATCAGCGTCCACTCTGAAACCAGTCACTTCTCTATACAAACAGGCAATTAAGATATTTGACAGGAAACCTATGATATGGCATCATTGTGATATCATACAAAAGCACAAGCTTTTTACTTTTGAAAATTTTGTAAATTTTAGTATTTTGAAATTGACTTTTAAATGTTTGAACAACTGTGTGTCACCGCTGTTTTCTGGTCTCATGGAGAGGCGTCAGGGCTCTTTTAGACCTTCCACCAGAGCCTCAGTTAGTGGGGATTGTGTGCTACCAAAGTTTAGAACATCTTTTGGACAGTATAGCTTCTCCTTCAGAGGGGCTACACTATGGAATTCTCTCCCAATTGGACTCAAACAGCAGAACAATATTAACATCTTTACCAGAGACCTTAAACAGTGGTTGAAATCGGGCCAAAGTTGTTCTCATGTGTAAGGGTTCCTTGTCTTGTTTAAAAATGTGTTTTTATCTGTTGTAAAAGCCCCTATGGACAGGTGTTGAAAATTAGCACATGTGCTATTACACTTTAAACGATGCATCTGGTTGGTCCAATGTTATTGTTATGTCCATATTAAATAAATAAATAAAAAATAAATAAAAAAATGGATTTGTAATGCGGTCTAGATCTGGAACTACTTCAGTTATCGTGTCAGAGAATCAGAATCAGGCATTCTAGTGTGCTTTATCATATTGTGTGATCTCCTACACTCTAACTCCACATCTCTCATAGCACTCTCATTGTTCTCACATAATCAGATAAATAAATGGACATGAAGTATTGATTTTCGGTGAAATTATTCAATTAAAATATGCATGCATCATGTCAGAACAGAATGCAGAAATCTTTAAAGCACGAGCAAATAATGAAGTTTTGTGATTGCGAATAAGTGCAGTGTCCTGTGAGTAACTCTACCGCTGCATTAACATGTGATGTAAAAATACGTCGAGATTTACAGTATTGGGACTGAGGCGCCAGAACTGCAGCTGATAGAATGTGCGCTGTAGTCTCCGTTAAATAAAGGAGTCTAGACATTAGAAAATTATCAGTCTACACATGGGTTTTATATTTAAAATGAGCGAAATACACATGTGACATGACACAAACAATCTTTAACTTTTAGGTTTTAGTAGCCTAATTCTATGAATTACACTGCGCAAAACAAAAGTAATACTAAACGGATGAAGAAGGGTCGGCCTCCACAGAACATAAAATATTATTTTTATTTTATTTTTTGTGTTCGCATTTATGAGGAAAAAAACAATGTTGTGACAGTTGACCAGTTGACAGCTGACCGCTCTGAAAGCGACTTTAAAACTTTCACAGAGACCTCAAACAGAAAGAACAAAGCCTTTCTTTAAAGTGAATTTCGTTTTTTATGAATTGTATCTTAATTTTAATCAATGTTTCTTCAACCAATTGCCCGGATTTAATAAATAAGAAGTATTTAAATATAGTAGAAAATAGATCACGGAGGCGCCGGCGCGTGAACTGGACTCTCGATCGTCTCATAAATGAACCGAAACTCAGCGTAGGCTATAGCCTAATACTTGCCTCACAGACCTGAGAAATATATAGAAAGCTTTATGTCTACTTTTAAACAGAACATTTCAAAACGAAAGAAAATAGACTGCTCTCTCCGTATGAAATCTGCATTTCTCTCTGGTGCGTTCACTGCGAAGATCGCGAGTCAGCATCGTCAACTTCATCTTAGCAGCCGACAGACTGACACAGAAAACCATTGTTTATTAATAAACAATTAAAATGTCTCCTTGGCTTGCTATATTTGGCATATTCATAATCATTTTGCCGGTTCTTTGTGACAGCTTGTAGGTGCTTTATTGGCAGCGCCACCCTTATGTTACATGAGCGTGTCACCACATCAGCACAGAAACCCTAAAACCCATAAAAAAACAACAACAATGGCTAATCAATAAATTATCGGGGAGGGTCATGCCTTTTTTCACAATCATTTTGGAGGGTCATAGAAAAAATTATTACTGGGGAAGGGAGGGTCAAGTCTTTTTTGACTACAGATCTCAAAACCCCTCCGGTGGCCCCTTAAATAAATAACGAACAGTCCCTAATAAAAAAGTTTGGGAACTCCTGAAGTAGAGTCAGTTGTGATTGTAAAAAAACAAACCAAAAAACATCAGGACCCATTCTGATAATCCTGTCCAGGTTTATTTTGCAATAATGACCAGCTCATCTGGCTGATGCTCTGGGTTCAGGTGTTCTGAGTGTTTTAACTTTTTACTATATGAAGTCACTAGGGTGTTCTGGGTACTTACATCCTGCTACTTCTCTTTTGATATTCTGGTCTCTCACGTTCCTCCTGCAGTGTCTGAAATATCTCACCCATTTCATCATTCGCCAGGTGAGAACGTGTGATCCCATAACTGACTATCAAAAGAACTGTCGCTTAGTTGTGAGTGCAGTCCCAACAACATCATGATCCCTCTTCCTCATTACCGTGGCTCTGGACTCCAGCTCAGTTCCTCGACTGTTCCCGGAGGTAGACTGAGCCGTCTGTCGGAGTTCAGCCATGTGCGAAGCCCCCTTATGTACAGTCTTCATCCTCCCGCTTCCCTCTTGTGGAGGTTAACTACCTCAGCGCTCGGGACGTCTCCTCCGCTGTCCTCCACACTCAGCTGCAACGTGTTATGCAGATGAAGGCCACTCATTATTGCTGGCCTTACTGTCTGATGGAGCAAAAGACATCGTCTTGCAGCACGTGAATATGCGGAGTATAAAGTAAAAACATTTTTTAGGAAGGTACAAGTGTGCTGATGTCATAATGAAGAAAAAAGCCACATTTAAAGGAGTAAATTGTTGAAATTGAAAAATACGTATCGAGTCGTTTGGCATTATCCAACATTATTATTTCTTAGAGAAAATGAAACGCGAAGTTTTGTTAAAGAGGCCATATTATGCTTTTTTATAAAGTATTTTTTTTTGTATTTGGTGTCTGCTAAATTAGATTTTCATGTTTGAATGTTCAAAAAACATGTTTTTTTCACATATTCTACATTGACTACGTTTACATGCAGCCAATAACCCGTTCAAAACTGGAATATTAACAATAACCCGGTCGCGCACGGCCATGTAAACACCCTAAACCCGAATATGCTCATATACCGGTTTTTAAAAACCTGAATATTATACCTGGGGTACCCCTTTTCTAACCCGAATATTTGGTCATGTAAACGCGTATCGGCATATCCCCATCAAAAGGAACATTGATTTGGGTTCTGCGCATGTTCTATTCGCAAGGAATCTTGGAGAGCGTCCGAAATCGCGTACTATGTGAGTAGGTACTACATTTAAAGCTGCCGTCGGCAACTTTTTTTTGATCATATTCAGCGAATTCGACACTATATTCTGACAGAACAACATAAATAAAGTGGTTTTAGAAAAAAACCCGAGCTTCTAACTCCACCTGGAGCGTGTTATTTGTTTTGCAAAGATCCACCGCTCCCGGTTCATTGTGTCCAATCAGCGCAGGGGGGTGTGAGATATGACTGTCAATCACAAGTCGTGCATGCACTCGTCAATCACATGCGTGTGCCTGAAGTTCGCGCAGTAGCGAATAGTGATGGCGCAATAACGAGCACGAACTCGGTGGGAGGGTATTCGTTGATAGTGGGGGAGGGGCATGAGAGTTGTAAACATTCAAAATTTTTCCTAAGTCCACTCAATCAGCCAGAGTTGCCGACGGCAGCTTTAAATAAGAACGTACTTCGCGACCGTTAAAAAAGTACGTTCTATATAGTATGAATACGGGTAGTATGAATGAGTCTGGACGTACTACATGCGCCATGTTGTTGTCGCGTGACATACGCTGTCATAACATAACGCTGTCATAACATAACAATGTTCTGCTTTGTTTTCACTTCGTCCGAGCCGACAATCAAGAGGAGGCGTCGGTCAGCTGCTCGCAGATCACGCCTTCTGTGGAGTTTCTCAAATAACATTTATTTACCTAATAAATTTTACCTCATAAAACACACACAACCCCTATGAACAATGACAGATGTTGATTTTTGGCAAGGAAAAAGCCATTTATTTGCTTGTGATATTTCTAAACATGAATGAATCAATAGAGATACGCATGTGTGTCTGAGTTTATCTCTACAGCCCATAGCTAATGTTACAGCCGCGTCTCCAGTTTCCGCCATTTTCAAATATAACGACAACAACTCCTCTCCCGTGGCATCATGGGATAGTAAAGTGTCCATCGTATGCGCACTTCAGAATCTCGCCGGAAGTAGTAGGTCATCCGGGGACTTTTCGCCTACTGTTTTTCGAATTCTATGATTTCGGACATACTACTCTGCTCGCGTAGTGTTTTTCGCATACTATATAGTAGGGAAGTATGCGATTTCGGACGCAGCCTTGGTCTTTTGAGTAGAGGAACTTCCGTCTGGCGCATACAAAAACCCGCGTGCAGTATACCGGAAGTAAACAAGAAGTAGAGGTAAACATGGCGAGACGCAGCACAGCACCATACTTTTGGAGCGAGGAGGAAATTAATGTCGATCTATTTCAAAGGCGATCGCTATCTGCCCCGAACTATCCATTATTCGCGTGCTGCTGCTGTTGTTGTTGTTTCTTTGGATACAGGAAGAAGAATCGGAACTGACGCATATTGCGTCTTAAGGTTGTCCGTACGCTAACCGTGCGTCGCCGTTTACGTCGTGTTTTAGTTCCAGCCTCTACAAAGCCACTCCTTCCTAAAAGCGCATTGTTTTAGCGTATATGCCTTGAGCGGGAATTATTGAAATAAGGAATATTGTGACGTGTTTGTTCCTTGAAGAAAACTCGAGACTACAATCGAGGCGTTTCAGGGAGTTCAGAATCAGTGCGCACTGATACAGAGAATTACACCCTATGGAGTGACTTTGTGCTTTTTGTAATTTTGCACCTTGTTCATGCCCAAACAGCCATATTTGAAAAACAAATTTTGCCAAGTTAAAGCGCAACCAAGTCATGTGGTGCAACTAGCATTCATAAACCTGCAGGGGGGGAAAGTAGGTAACAGGAAATGATATAGAGAGAAACCTGCAGACCCTCATGACTGTGTCAAACAGTTATTATTAACTAAAACTTGTATACATATTTTTGTTAATTGAAATTAGGCTGAAATATAATAAATATAAATGTTAGATGAAAAACCGAAACTAAAGTTAGAAATTCTACCTTGGCAACTAACTGAAATAAATGTTTTAAGCTACTAACTGGAAAAACAACAACCTAAAACTAAAAATGAAATAAAAATAAATGAAGCTTAAATAGTAATGAAATGGTATTTAATAAAAACATAATAAAAATAGCACATTTTTATAATTACTAAAAGTTGAAATAAAAAATAAAATCTAATCAAATATATTAAGAAACTTAAATAGAAAAACGTAATAAAACTTAAAATAACACTTGTGTCAAGGTCAATGCTCTTAAAATAGCAGATAATTTGACTTTTTATGACAAGTCAAGGTTAAAAAGATTATAAAATGTAATGTTGTGCGACTCCCCAATGTAATATTTATGAATTCATGACGTTATTCATAACGTTTGTAATTGAAATTCTTTTTTACCTTAAAAAAACCCAGAAACTTAAAAGATGTGTACACTCACATATTCAAGGTGTAAGTAAAATGTTCTTTTGTACAAATTTGTAGAGTAATTAAATGTTTGTTAAAAAAATGGTACAAAACTTTTTTCATTGTTTGTTTTTTTTCAAAACTAAACCGACATGAATATCAAGAGCACACTTCGAACCTGTCACTGTTTAAACAACATTTGTGAAAATGTTTCTTGTTTTATTTAGGACACTTATTTGTCATTGACACCATGATAGGCGTCATGATAGAATGGGAGGACAATATAAACATACATTTATATTAAGAAATAAATTTAATCAACAGAGCTATTTTTTTTTTCCTTTAGAAGCTTAAAATAAAGCACACCGTGTATATGGACCACTTTCATGGTGCTTTATTTATCTTTTTTTTTTTTTTTTATTATCTTTTATTATATGGAAAAGAGTGACAAGTGCATTCTTCAACATTTCTCTTTTTCTGTTCCACGGAAAAATGTAACTCTTATTTTTCAGGTGAGAGAATTTTGACTTTTCGGGTGAATTATTCCTTTAAAAGTGTGTATCCAGCACATGATGGGAAGGACGGTGAACACACACATGCTCCCAGGCATAAACAACAACACAAATGTTCTGCATCCGTCTTTCCCCAAAGCTGTATGTGTCACACAAAGGCCTTCTCCCGGGTTCCTGTGTGTGTGTCCGGGTATGTGCACTGTGGTGGTCAGTGTGTGGAGATATATATTATTCATTTCGAGATCACTCAGTCATGTTCACACACAGTGCAGGAGAAGGCCTAGAACAATGTGTTCTCGCAAAGTTATGAACACTTTCTTTTTAGAGGTTAACCTTTTCTTTTCAGTGGAATATTCAGTCCGCATTAGCATATAAATGCACTTCTGGTGATGCATGTTTAATGGTGGGTGATTTAAATGTATAATATTCATACACAAAGTGATGATGTAGCTGTAAATGTGCAAACACTGACTGAAGCAGATGAGTTCTGATGCAGTGAGTCTGCTTCTTTCTTTCTTTCTTTCTTTTGTTTTTCTGTTCGTTTATTTTTGCTTGCAAGTGCTCGTTCTTCCATTTGCTCGATAATTCTCTTTCCTTTGTGCTGTCATTCATTTTGTTGTTTGCTTCCTTTTCTTCACCCTCTAGTTCTGTTCTTCTTTCATCTTTTTTACTTGTTTATTCTTTTTTCGCATTGATTAATTTGTTTGAGTGCTTTGTTGCAGTCTTCCTTTCTTTTGTTCTTCTTTATTTTTCCCCTTTCTTTTCCCTCTTTCATTCTGGCTTTCTTTGTACTGTTTTTTCATTCATTCATTCCATTTATTTATTCGCTTGCACTAGTCCTTCCATTCACTCAATGACTTTTTCATTAATTTGTCCTCTTTCAATCAATACATTTTTCGCTTTTTCTTTCACTTGTTTATTCCGTTTTTGTTCTTGCATTCTCTTTAATTTGTTCATTCTTTTTTCTGTTCATTCATTGACTCTTTGCACGTTCTTTGTTCCATTTGTCCGATTTTTTTCCATACATTTTTTCAGTTTGTTCTTCTTTTCAATGTTTTTTTTTTCTTCATGCTTTCTTTTACTCGCTTATTCTGTCTTTTCCTCTTTCATTCTGTAGTTTTTTTTTGGTTGAATTTTGTTCACTTGTTCGCTCACATGTTCATTCTATGATTTGTTTGATTGGTTTTCCTAATCATTCCCTCTTTTTTGTTAGTTTTATTCTGTTCATCCGCTTGCTTTTTCTCTTTCATTCATTCTTTATATTTATTGTTTTTATATTCATTCTTTCGGGTTTCCATTCTGTTTCCTTTCTTTTTTTACTGTTTTCTTTCATTTGTTCTTTTTTTTTGTTGTTGTTGTTCACTTGTTCACTTACACCCATACATTTTCTGGACTCACAACCGCATTCTTGAAAACCTGCTCTGTGTGAACGAAAGCCAGTCTGTGCTGCACAAACACGTGTCTGCCGTGTGTTGCGGGTTTTCATTTGTGCTCACTTGACTCCCATTGCATGTTCATACAGTTTACATCTCGTAATTCTGACTTTATTTCTCAGAATTGGCCGTTTGTATCTCGCAATTCTGACTTTATTTTCTCCGAATTGTGAGATAGAAACTCCCAATTGCCTGTTATAGAGTCAGACTTGTGAGATGTACATAAATTTGACCCTTCACGTGGAGCTTGATTGACAGGTAATCTGACCAATCATACTTGCCATCCGCCAATTTGTCCGACAAAGCAGTCAGGAGAGATATTAGATTAACATGGGAGGAATTGAACTTGAAAACGGAGTGTACTGACGCCTTTAAAACAACATTTCTCCTTATGTTCATTCATGTTTATTTGATGCTATAAATGAACTAGAAGGAAGAGATGATCGGATCACGAGCAGCTTTAACTGATGCTCTACAGCGATCTGTCATGACACATTAAAGAGCCACAAAATGGTATTTATTGTTTAAATTTCTTTAAAAAAAATGACCAAATTTGAAAGGTGAGACTTTGTTTAATATGTTTAATATCAAAAGTAACCGAAAAATAACCTGGTCTGTCCTGTCTGTCAGCGTGTTGTCAGTCTCCTCTCTGCTCCGCGATGTATTTTTCACTGCGTGAGAACATGAGAGCGGCGTAGCTTGTCGGACATAGCGACAGTAACTAAGGGGGGCGGGTCTTTGCGAAGGGTCAATTGCAAGAAAATGTGGTGAGCTGTTTTTTCCCTCTCAGTATTAGTTAAATGTGTGTGGCTGGTAATAACATTTGCTGTCCGGAGTTTGCACTGCCCTATCCTTCAATAACAGCCTTTGTGTAAACATTAGCTTCTTTTGCAACATCGGGCCAAACGGTTCTAAGACCGGTAAGGAACGGTCCAGTTATATTTCCACCTATATAGGTTGTATCAGTGATTTCAGGCCCAAAAATAAATGTCTTATCTTTCCTAACGATCCGCTAGCTGCCCGCCCCATAAGCAGGCTGTCAAAAACGCGTCTCTGTAGGCAGCCTAGGCTCTGAGATCTGCACACAAAAACAAATGGGTACAACCACCACTCAAAACCAAAATAAACAGTGTTTCAACCAATCACTGACATGGGTGGGTGTTGTGAGGTTTTGCGCTCGTGCACGGCTGGACGCGAAGTCGGAGCAACACCCGCCCCTGTCTGTGATTGGTTGGAACACTGTTTATTTTGGTTTTGAGTGGTGGTTGTAGCCATTTGTTTTTGTGTGCAGATCTCAGAGCCTATAGGCTGCATACAGAGACGCGTTTTTTTGACAGCCTGCTATAGGGGCGGGGAGCTAGCGGATCATTAGGAAAGATTAGACATTTATTTTTGGGCCTGAAATCACTGATACAACCTTTAAGCCCGATTACGATTACACAATTCACCGTACTGGTAGACTGCGTGTAATGACGTCGGCACTCAGGATTGGTCACTTGTCTGTTGCCTGGCTACCAATTTCTCTGTAGCTGGCTAAACGTTAACACAAGTCTTTAATCAAGTAAAATAAATATCTGATCATCCTCCATAATGCAGTGACTATTTACATCTCATATCGTCTGTAAAAGGCAACGACTGACACACTCTCGATGTTTACATAGTGCATCCAGTTCTTTTATTTCAGAAGAGCAAATGAAATCCAGTTGTTCATGCTATGAAACAGACTCATCAGAGTTTTGCCACATGTCTTCACAGAAACCCAAGCAGAAAGACTGGCACCCTCCTGATGGCTTCATTCTGGGGCTCTGGACTCTAATCCTGCTGGTGTTCTTCCAGACCTATGGGATCAAACATCTCAAACACATCTTCTGATCCCACTGAGGTCAAAGAACCTGCTGCGTCTGACTCCGCCATCACTTTCTTCTTGATTGATTTGGTCAGGAATAGGTGTTTATTTATTTCTTGATGCAAGTTTGTTTTCTTTTGGTTTTGCTATGTATCATGTTTTGAAAGTGACATGCACTGACTTGCGTTGAAATGGTCTTTGTTGTTGTTGTTTTTTTAGCTCTGTAGTGAAATCTATTTGAATTTCACACGGGGACTTTCTTTTGAACTAAACGCACACAGACAGCTTCCAGGGAGAAGCATACTACTTGTTTTTTTGGTTTATTTCTTTTTTTTTTCTTTTTGTTAATTTCCAGTTATGGTTTCATCTGTTCAGTATGCTTGTTTCCACCACGGAATAAAATAATTAAAAGATTTTTATTACAAGTTTGTCACAATTCTGATTACTTTTCTTAGAGTTGTGAGATATAAACTTGCAATTACGAGTTAAGTCCAATTCTGTGTATATCTTGCAATTCTGACTTTATAACTCACAATTGCGAGTTTATATTATGCAGTTCTGAGAAAATAAATTTCAGAATTGCGTGGAAAAAACGTTTTTTTTACTTTTTATTCAGTGACGTAAATAAGCTACCATTCTTCAGCCCAGGGCAGGGTTCAGTTATTTTCTAACATTTATTATGGCACACATGGAATTGTAACTTGTAATGAGGGCATGCACTCCTCCCAGATTCCTTCATTTTGTTCTCATTGGGATGAGATTGTTTGTTCGCTTTTTACAGATATTCTAAATCTGTATATGCAATTGCTGATCTATTGTTTCAGTTGCACTTCATAATTTCCATTCTTATTCTTCAATGGTGAAGTGGGAAAAGACATTAAGGTTGTGAAAACCAACTGTGAACATATCTGAAAACCACTTATTCATATAATGTTTGGATCATAGAAAGAACATTTTTCTTGTTAATTTTCATAATGGAAATGAAAAGAAAACATCTCATTGTCATTTAAGTAAAACAGCGATTTTTCTTTTTTAAATCGGCAAAAAAACAAACAAATTCCAACATGATGTGTAATTAAAATAGTCTCTCATTTAAGTAATGTAACAGTTATTTCCAAAGTACAGTAATGAGAATGGGCTTGTTTTGCTACATACCGTTAAGGTAGAAAATGTCAAATATCTTATTGGTCCTAAAGTAGGCTTCATTTTTTTTCTTAAGCAAAAAATAATGTATTTAATGGACAGCAAACAAAAAATCACTCCATTTGCCTTTGGCTGTGTCCCGTATCTGTCCATTAGCATCTCCGCTCCACTTGAACCGTGTTAAGAACATGCTCTAAAAGGGGTCGGCCCAATTCACCCCCTGCTACACAGTAAGTGTGAATGAGAGATTGACAAATTGGACGATTCTAACTCTTTTTTTCCCCCTGTTTGTCTAATGCATCATTAACTGTTGGTAGGTCAGACATCACGAATTATTTAGGAGAGCCCACATTAAAATATTCACTGGCACTCACGTTATGCGAGTTAATGCATTATGAGAATTTCTACAGTGCCATTTTGCCTTTTTCACATTTATGTTCTTTAGCATTTGCTGTGTGTTTTTTTTATTTTTTTTTATTATTATAAAACTGGCTAAAGGTGACGTTCTGAATAAAGCCTACAGAGAAAAGACTGAAAGCTTTTCATGTTCTGTTCCTTTTAAAAGTTGAAGGAGAGCAATAAAGCAGAAAGTAGCGGAAAAAAAGTGGAAAGCAGGAGCTCCTTTTTCTGTGTGAAACGAAAGAGAACAAAGAACTCGCATTTTTCAGTGGAGAAGCATTATGAAAATGAATCTTTGTAACAGGATGTTGAGTTGAAAGCTGTGAATTATTTTCTGGTTATGTTGTCTTAAAAATCTACTTAATGCATATATTTATTAGGCTATGAAATCTTGTTCAAATGTAAATTATAGGATGTCAGCTCTCTCGACTCAAGTCATTATTAATTACGCTAATTGCATATTTCAGCTCACTGAAGCTCATTAGTGCCCATTAAAAGGCTTATTTTCTTCAGAATCCAATATGTTGAAATGTGTTTAATGGTTGATCATAAGTACAATCAATAAATACAGGTCAACATTGATTCACCCTACTTTCAATGAATGCTATATTTAGTCATTATTTTCCCAAACGAGTTGATTGCTTTCAGACATTTTGGCTTTTTTGTGGTATATAATCTCGCACAGAGGACAAAAAAAATCTCTTGAGATGTTTTTTATCCAGCTTTACATTTTATTATTTTCATATATGAAATGATTTAGCATGTAATTCCAGGGTTGGTTCTATATGGCCATATTTGGGGTTTAATTACAGGTCAGCGCTCAGTGATTTCATCATTCTGTCTGTTTTCTCAGAGCAGGAGACTATTGTCTCTCAGTCAGCAACTCGCTGTTCGGAAAATAGCTGGACCACAATGGATCAATACGCCACAGGAGATGGACTCCATACCGTAGTAATCTGGTCTAGCTGCAGTGGCCCGTATTGCTCTATTTCTCAACAATTCTCTCTTTCAGCATCACACAATAGTGCCACACTTGAGCTATTCGGTTCAAAACTGTACAGAGTAACCTGCTTTCAAGGATTGTCTACAGTGTGGCTAAATCCTGAAAATGAGATAGTGTCCATGTAATACCACCACCAAGAACACGTGCACGCTTTACCATTAAAGGGGTATTCTGGGTTGAATATATCTTAAGCTCACTCTTGTTGCTCACAAAGTCATTTTGACTTCTTACAACATTAAAAAAGTAGTTCACACTACACTAAGGACGACAACTAACTAAAAAAAATCGTTCTACGTTTAAAAGTATTGCGGAGTAGCCTACACTCCACAAGTACAACTATTACAGCACCAAGAAACAATATTGGAATCACTTTCCGAATGATTTTATCCGGTTGATGAACGATTGACAGCCAATCAGACTTAAGCCGAGCTCACGCTGCGATTTATAATAGTCCTTTACGATTGTTGCTTGTGTAGGATTTAAAATAATCCAAGATATTTGAAATGAACAAAGCCTTGGTTCAACCACAAGGACCATTTGGAGTTCCCAACAGACACAGAGGTGCTGATCAAGGCCTCTAGGTCAAGATGTTTGTACTTTGGGGGTCAATGAATTGTCACACCTTTAGAACAATGGGGGAAGTGTAATTATCTGATTGGTCAGTTTGAATGTCTCACATTTAGGTTTTAGTCACATGGTCAGGGAAAGGATAAAACAAGATTGAAACTGTTGCTCTCTCTCTTTTTATGCTCTGGCGCTCTCATTCTCTGGGTCCCTCTTGGACTCACTCTCTCTCTTTACCTCTGATCTCTCTCTCTCTCTCTCTCTCTCTTTCTATCTATCTCTCAGGTAACATTTTACATACATGCTGGGTACAATTAATCATATAGCTATAATCATCTCATACATCTATTTTGTAACTTGTGTAAGTGTAACCATAACCATATTTTGTCATTAAACCTTTTCAATTACAAATAATGTGCTAAATGGTTTTGATTAGGTATTGGCTTTGAAGTGCTACCTATTGCAATACAGTATTGTCACTCTCTATAGTAACGCTCTCCCACATATTATGCTATTGTAACTGCGCTTATTTCCGTCGTTGGTATAAGTGGCAGTGGGTGGAATAGACAAGAAATGTACAGTTTTCTACCATCTTGCTGATAACGTTTCTTAGTCATTCGGCAGTCTTGCAGACCGAACCCCTGCAGGAAATCCACCCTTACACTTGTCAGACTGTACGAACATGATCATCGCTGTAAGCCATGTCACACTGTAAGATCTCAGTTGTCATTAATGTCAGACTGTACGACAGTCAAGACGAGTTTAAAAACGGACGCGCAAGAAAACGGATCCGGAGTTTTACATCATCAATCAATGACGCGTTCTGTGATGTGAGCTGCGTTACATGTCTTTAAGTACTATGTACTTACATAGAAAAATAAGTACAATGTACTTATTGTGTTCAGGTTGTATTGTAAAACACTTTTGCTGCTGTTGAGATGTGATACTGGTAAGGCTAGGGACAGGGCTGCTGGTATGGGTCGATTTAAGGGTAGGTTAAGGTGTAAGGGAAGGGTCAACTGTGTAATTACAAATGTAATTACATCAATTAAGTACAGTTGTAATTACATGCAGGTATTTTCAAAATATAAGTACAATGTAAAAACATGTATGTACATAATAAGTCCATTGTATCAAAGTAGTAACTTCAATGTAAGTACATAGTAGCCTACTTAAAGCCACTTAATATAAAGTGGGACCGAAATCTCTAACGTTAATTTCGGTCACGGCTTGTCTTGAAAAACGAGGACAATTTGACGGTCGTCATATAAGTCACACTGGAGGACTGTGAGTCAAATCTTCTGACTGCCAGAATTTCGTCTGAGGTAAAATTTGATCGCAACGGTCATTAATCGGCTGTCGGTGAACATGTCAAACTAACCTTCAAAGACTTCAGATTTTAGCCTGGGATCAGAGGAATCTTTTAGGATTTGCAAAATTTGTCTCAGACGGCCAAATCGCGTGGACCTGGCTTTAGTCCAGTTTTAAAAAGTTGTTTTTTTTATTGTTTTTTTTTTTTTAATCCTGCATAAATTTAGCCATTAAAAAAAAAAAAAAAAAAAACTTCTACACCCAGCATCTTATAACTATGTCAGTTAGAGCTGCATCATTCCTCTGTTTTCAAAACAGACTAAGGGCCCTATATACACCCGGCGCTATGCAGAGCCAGGCTCCGCATCAGCCAGAACACAGTTGCAAGTGTTTTTTGTTAGTTTCAGCCCAAAACAGTTTTCATTTTCACGTCCTGCGCCACGTTGTTTAAATAGCAAATGCATTCACGCCTTTTTGTGCGTCCATGAAAACGCTGGTCTGAAAACGTGTTCAGGCGCATTGCTATTTCGAGGCAACTGAAATAGACAATATTTTTTTTATTTAAAGAGCGCATTATTAATATGCGCCTATAGGTGGGTGCACACCACACATACAGTGTCCCATTGATGTTCTGCTTGCACGCTTTAACCTCGCGCACGAGCAGACCCGTTTCCTCGCTAGAGAAGCGTTAATTTTTTCCGCCTGAAAATTCCGCCATGTAAATAGTGAATCCACCATGGCGCGAGCGCAACTGGCTTTTACTGGGAATGGGAGATGAGACTCTGATTGGTTTATTGCACGTTACACCCAAAACACACCAATTACTCATTAAGAGAATAGGGACAACCCTTTTAGACCATGCGCCCGGTGCGCCGACTATTAATCCCGTTGTTTAACTAGCAAAAGTGGATTTGGACACAACCTAAGTGCGCTTACGCCGTGCGCTTTAAACCATGCATTTAGATCGTTAAAATAGGGCCCCTAATTATTGTGGCCAGATCAATTAAGATAACAGCCCTATTAATTATTATAGGAATGACTTTATCTTGTATTTAGTTTTTTAAGTGACATGATTTCCTCCACAGCTGTTAGCAAACAGAAATAAATCTCCCAGAATTCTAGTGCTTTCCTTCAAGATGGACAGGCCTACATCGGCATTTATACAACGAACAGTCACTTTTGCAATAATTCATGCTATAATAGTCCGACCCATCACTCATAGCGGCGCATCATATCTGCAAACATTTGTGCATCCAACAGCGATGCCAACTTGTCAGTCATCTGGGGCGCATTAATGCGACGGCTGCTTTAACAGTCCCGACGCGAGTGTACATTTGCATGACTGACAGGCGCAGCGCGGTCATGGTCAATGATGCGTGACCTCCTGCTGTGACGGGCATAATTACACCTCTGACACGCTCTTCACACTGACCACAAAAATAATGCATTTCATTTTAATACGCTCTGTGTAGACTTCATACTGCTGCGTTTCTTGTGGGATTTCAAGATGCCGTTTTACTAGATCTGAAACCTGGCACCAAGACATCGTATCTGTACGCGTCCCATCTGGCCAGCTTAAATATTCCAGTTTTGATACATGTGAGAACGCTAGATCAAAACTGCAGGATCACAGTGCTTATTAATTGGCATTTTTCCGTTTTAACAAACAAATTGTTTATTGTTCATGTTAAAACATTTCAAGTCAATCTCACAATCAAGTACAATCATTTTGTACCATTGATCTTCTGTGTAACGGTTTCTGCAGTGCGCAGAATCTTAAGAAAAAAAGAGCAAAGCATGATAGATAGATAGATAGATAGATAGATAGATAGATAGATAGATAGATAGATAGATAGATAGATAGATAGATAGATAGATAGATAGATAGATAGATAGAGTGTCAGTGGGGACAATAAAATAGGTATATAAATATAGTGGTCAATAATACACAGGGCATTATTGGATTTGATTATTTTTTTTAAAGTGGTAAAGTAAGGGAAAACTCCAAAAAATACACATAATGCATATTTAATAAGATAATGCCTCATTTGCATATTTAAAAAATATTTGATAAAACTTACATATAATACAATTTTTGTTGCAGTTTTTAATGTAATCAATCAGCTAGGGAAGTATGTCTATATCGATGTATTATCTATTTATTTATTTATTTTTTTTGCCTATTTACCTGGGTGTCTTGCCTTAAATACAACATCAAAATTTACTTGTTTACTCTCTTAGGGTACGTTTACACGACAACGATGTATGATGTATGAAGGTTTTCCTTTGCGTTTTTGAAAAGTTTCATGTACAGACGACAACGTTTTCGAAACGATCTCCGTTCACACATAAACGACTAAAAACGCTGTATTCTGCTGCCAGGCCACTAGTTGGCGAAGTTACTTTGTAAAGAAAAACTATCCGTAGTTCACACGGAGACGATAACGACAGTTTTCAAAAGTTGCCATTTTCAGGCCTGCAGAACACCATTGTCATAATGTAAATGAATGTTTAAAATGCATAAAAAGTTTTCCGTTTTAAGTTGAAAACGGTGTCGTGTAAACGGCCCCTTAGAGCACATTTGTCGTCTCATTACGAATTCTTTATCACTTCACGTTATTCCAAATTCGTAAAAATTATCCTCAATCAAAATTCATAAAAAAATTTTAAACAAAACCTGGCACAAACCACTCCCTCCACCCACCTGTCATATAGAAACCACGTTTCACAGTCAAATCAATTGTGATTAAATGAAGTTGCACCTTTTAACAAAAAAAAAATGACAATGCTTTTACATTGACTTTAGCACACATGTTGTTGCAAGCGGATCCTCGTCACTCCAGAGCTCTTGGATCCGCCGTCCTTTTTCTTTTTCTTTCACGCTGTATGAACCCAAGATCTCCCAGTGATACTCAAATTGCTGATTAGGATTTCTGAAATATGAATGTGTACAGACTTCTGGAATGCTTTTCATACCTTATAAAAAAATAATAAAAAAATGAATGTGCAAAAGAATAGGTTTAAGCATCAGTTCTCCATGAATCGCCCTCTCCCAGCCAATCCAGCACGTAAAGCTCCGTCCACATGGCAACAGGAATCAGCCATGATCCGTTTGAGGCAGTTTGAGATCTTTGGAAGGCTCTGGTGAGAGTCACGTCTTCTGCGATCGGGGAAACGCTGTGGTGGCCGTGTGATTTCCCGGTAACGGCGGAGGACTCCAGTCCGGCTGGTAGAAATGGATGTTGAATGTCCGAGCCCAGTTTGCAAAGACCCGCTTCTCCGTGATGAAGCGATGGTGGCTGCCTCGACGGCCTCGCTCGTGGGAGATGTACATGGCACATTCGTCCGGGCCCGTGGGCTCGTAGTAGTGATACGGGACAGAGTGGCGCTGAGACTCCCTGGAAACAAACGAGAGAAGAGATTAAAATGGGGACAGTGTCATTGTATTTCTCGATTCCCAAATGAATCCTGAGCTAGATATTCGTTTTCAATGCAATTAACCTGATTTGGTTCAGAGTATAGCTTGCTTTAAGGGGAATAAATAGATTTTATGTAATACATTAAGGTTGGAAAATGGCTGGGGGAAAGGTCATGCCTCAGCGGGGAATCACAATGAATCATTTAATTTTCGGCTGTGGGTTATTTTCCCCCCCGTAGCTCTGGTGCACAGCAGGGACTGCCGTGGCAATATTGCAGAGTATGCAGGGAGAAAATCAATACATGCACATATAGAAAGATCTGATCTTTGACCACTTCTGCGATTCACGATATAATTTAAACGCAGATTTTGAAACACTGTAAACAAAACAAAAAATGCTTGGTTGATCTGTGACCTATTTCTCATAGGGATGCATGATACATTGATTAGAGATTATTCATCATACACAGTAAAAAAAAAAAATTTGGATTAACTTAAAAAAGTAAGTTACCTGGTTGCCTTAAAATTTTTAGTTCATTGAAATAAAAAGTTTGAGTTAATACAACAAAGGAGATTGGTTTAATAAATAGAAACTCAAAATATTATGTTATCTGAACTACATTAATTATCTAAGTTGATTTGACAAAATATAAAAAGTTGTGATAAATCATCAAAATTCATTTTTACAGTGTATATAGGCCAATATTGGATATCTGATTGTTTATGGTCATTTTCTATATTTTTACATTTAGATTACATTTGTCGTCACCTAATAATTACTCAAAGATAATCTTTAAAAACACTAATAATTTAATAAGTGTTAAATGTAATCTTTAAGCAAATCTCAATATTAATATATATTTTATACACTCACCGGCCACTTTATTAGGTACCCCATGCTAGTAACGGGTTGGACCCCCTTTTGCCTTCAGAACTGCCTCAATTCTTCGTGGCATAGATTCAACAAGGTGCTGGAAGCATTCCTCAGGGAGTTTGGTCCATATTGACATGATGGCATCACACAGTTGCCGCAGATTTGTCGGCTGCACATCCATGATGCGAATCTCCCGTTCCACCACATCCCAAAGATGCTCTATTGGATTGAGATCTGGTGACTGTGGAGGCCATTTGAGTACAGCGAACTCATTGTCATGTTCAAGAAACCAGTCTGAGATGATTCCAGCTTTATGACATGGCGCATTATCCTGCTGAAAGTAGCCATCAGAAGTTGGGTACATTGTGGTCATAAAGGGATGGACATGGTCAGCAACAATACTCAGGTAGGCTGTGGCGTTGCAACGATGCTCAATTGGTACCAAGGGGCCCAAAGAGTGCCAAGAAAATATTCCCCACACCATGACACCACCACCACCAGCCTGAACCGTTGATACAAGGCAGGATGGATCCATGCTTTCATGTTGTAGACGCCAAATTCTGACCCTACCATCCGAATGTCGCAGCAGAAATCGAGACTCATCAGACCAGGCAACGTTTTTCCAATCTTCTATTGTCCAATTTCGATGAGCTTGTGCAAATTGTAGCCTCAGTTTCCTGTTCTTAGCTGAAAGGAGTGGCACCCGGTGTGGTCTTCTGCTGCTGTAGCCCATCTGCCTCAAAGTTCGACGTACTGTGCGTTCAGAGATGCTCTTCTGCCCACCTTGGTTGTAACGGGTGGTTATTTGAGTCACTGTTGCCCTTCTATCAGCTCGAACCAGTCTGGCCATTCTCCTCTGACCTCTGGCATCAACAAGGCATTTCCGCCCACAGAACTGCCGCTCACTGGATGTTTTTTCTTTTTCGGACCATTCTCTGTAAACCCTAGAGATGGTTGTGCGTGAAAATCCCAGTAGATTAGCAGTTTCTGAAATACTCAGACCAGCCCTTCTGGCACCAACAATCATGCCACGTTCAAAGTCACTCAAATCACCTTTCTTCCCCATACTGATGCTCGGTTTGAACTGCAGGAGATTGTCTTGACCATGTCTACATGCCTAAATGCACTGAGTTGCCGCCATGTAATTGGCTGCTTAGAAATTAAGTGTTAAGGAGCAGTTGGACAGGTGTACCTAATAAAGTGGCCGGTGAGTGTATATTGTAGCATTCATTTTAGTTGTTAGAGTTTTATACACTAGGCATTTTAGTTTTACAAAGTACTATAGAATTTTAAAAACAGCTTTTTTTTGCTGTAACATGAAAAAAAAATGCAAATGTCTTGTCTTATATCAGATAGAATTGTAATATCAGTGCATAGTTATTTCTATGTCAATAATAAAATGTGTGGGATTAATCTTGTGAATTTTTTTTTTTATTTGAATAAGTGGTCAGATGTTCTTTAAACATTCAAAAGGTTGTGGTCAGAAAGACTTTATTTATTATTTAATTAATTAATTATTTTATTCAGTTTTGCTACATGACATTTTTACACTTTCTATTCATCAAAGAAACCTGAAAAAAATGATGGTTTCCACAAAAATATTAAGCAGCAAAATCTATTTTCAACATTGATTCTCAGACTTTTAGATCCCACTGTACACCAAAACCCCAAACACAATGCATTGAAATATGACTTACCTACAGAAATCTGGAGGCACCATGCCATAAACATTAATTCTGTCACAAAGCTCTAAGGCAATAGTCATTGTGAACCAGCCTGTGCTTAACCACGAGTTAGAGATTCTCCTGAAAAGAGAAACAGAGAGAGAGAGAGGGAGACTGTCTGCTGAAAACAATACAATGAATACCAAACTGCGAGGTGTGCAGTGGTTAACATTCCAGAAGACATTTCCGTTAGATATTCCGCACACGCAAACCTAAGATTTTGTTGCGTTTAGAGAGCCATCCAGCTGTCAGGATCATTTCTGCAACTGAACATTATCATCAACCGTTCATCAGTTCTGCCGTCTGACGTGAAACCCCTGGTGAATCTTTGACAAATAACACATTAATAAAGGAAAACAAAGCATTAGTGAACAACAGCCCGGACGTGATTGATTAGAAGCCTCTGATTACTGTTAAATGACTTCTGATAACAGTATCCACTGTCTTGCAAATGCAATGTAAATAATCTCTTGTGCATGCGCTGGAATGTACACTGGAATTAATCAACATCTAAACCTCTGCACAGTTATGTATTGAAACTTGTTTCCGCCACAGAATAAAAATTTTAAAAAGCCCTATTTTTTTTAGCTCTAAGACTTTTTATCTCGCAATTCTGACACGCGTGATATAAAGTCGCAATTCCGAGTTATAAAGTCAGAATTGTGAGAAAAAAACAGACTTTATAACACGCAATTGGGAGATATAAACTCGCAGTTCTGAGGAAAAAAGTCCCGTCAGAATTCGGAGAAAGGAATTGCGTGTTACAAAGTCACTTCTGTGGCGAAAACAAGCTTCCATAGTTATTGGCTCCTCACACAGAACGTGACTTTGCATTCCACAGCCATGCTTTCCCTTTATTCATGATTCATGATTTCTCATGATATGGCATTTCAAAAACACAGCGCTCAAGATAAACAAAATTAAATTTTTAAAAGGGCGTCTCTTTTTTAAAATTCTACTGCCTTACCTCTCACATTTTTAATGGCCGCTTCACTCACAACATGTTTTTTGTGTGTCTGTGTGTGTGCAAGACAAGTGTTTCCCAACCCTGTTCCTGGAGGCACACCAACAGTGCACATTTCGGATGTCTCCTCACCTGACCCGTGTATATTTCAGCTCTTGGAGTCTCTACTAACGAGCTGTTGACTTGAATCAGGTGTGTTTGATTAGGAAGAGTTCAAAATGTGTGTGTGCCTGTGTCAAGTTAAATGCTCTTCAGAATCTCGCCATAAATATTAGGTTGGTTATTTTTATTCTATTTTATTTTTTAAATCAAGCTGAGAAGCTTCACTTATAACTTGTCCGGTGTCGATATTTCATTCGGTAACATTATATGCAGTTTTGATTTATATGCTGTTCAATGTTGATGATCGCATTTTTTTTTACATAAGATATTGCTTGTTTCTGCTTCTTATTCACATATTTTTGATCCAGAGATTCAGTGCTCTCTCAGAAGATGTCATAGTGCCCCCTACCGTATAACAGTGAAACAGTGACTGTCTTTATGAGTGAGTCATTGAATTTTTCATTCAACCAATTTGTTCAAAAACTCGGATTCATACATAAACAGATTAGTGGCTGTATTTAAATATATATACTTCCCTGCATACTCAAGTCAAAAAGAGTATGTGGAAAGTGTAATATGTATAGAATTCACAGTATTCATAAAACTTTCAAAATTCATTTTGTTGAGGTAACAACCTCATGTTGTGGCCATGCGATGTAATGTCATGACCTCAAAATCCTACGTTGAGGGAATGACATAGGCCTATTAATGTTTTATCTTGAATGAAGAATGACAAAAAGCTGTGTAATTAAGAAATTATTATATTAACCTAGTATAGGCCATTATATTGCATGCATGCATCATGCATTTCTTTACCTATTTAACGTTCTGTATATTATGTTACTATATATTTTGTAAATACTGTAAATGCCCGACAATCATGTCAATAAAGTGTTGACTTTATTACTGTATTTATGCTACTCCAGTATGTTCATAAACTAATTTAGGCTATAAATAGATTACCTCATGTCCGTGACAGCATTTGATTATTATATATTTATTTGTTATGAATTTGTTATTATTAATAGGCTAAATGTAAAAAAAATATATATATAAACTTAAAAAAAATCTCATCCCAAAGTCTTTTAAATCCATTCACTGATATATAAATCTTGTTTTTGTTTCATTTTGGTATGTATATATATATATATATATATATATATATATATATATATATATATATATATATATATATATATATATATATATATATGTTTTTATTTTTCTCTTGATCTCATTATTTCTTTCCCAATTAACATTCTGTATTATTACTAAAGCCTATGCTTTCTAAAACTGTAAATGCCCAACAGTCATGGCAATTAAACTTTAATTCTGTAGACGCACTTACTGGAATTTTATAGGAATTTGACATATTAGGCTTTTTCATTTCATTTTTATTTCAACAGAAAACCGTATATGCGTTTTGTCTGCTCATTTTCACAACAATGGCATTTTGGGGGCCGTAAAATCGCAAACTTTAGAAAACGGGTTTCAAAGTACACGTTTTTGGAAACGATACCATTATCGTTTCTGTGTAAACTACAAAAACATGAACTTGTGGAAACGGTGCACATTACGTGTTCAGTCTGTGTTTCTTTACAAAGTGACATCGCCACCAACTGGCCTGGCAGCAGAACACAGCGTTTGTAATCGTTTACGTGGATCCGTGTGAACGGGGATCGTTTTGACAACGTTGTCGTCTGTACGCAAATAACACAAAGGAAAAACGTTTCTATTTTTAGTACATCATTGTCATGTAAACGAGTGTGGTTTTTGTTACTTATGTTTGCTCTTGTGATCTCCTCTGTGTTTTGTTTTATTTAGTTTAATAACACGTTGCAATCACGTTCCTATAAATGAATATCTCATGGCCACGCATTCCCACGAGTTAATGTGTCGTGACCACGACAAAACTAAGTGAACCAAACATGTCCCGGTCAGTGTGATTATGGAGGTGGAAGAACTAATAAAAATCATTACCTGTAATGGATGTGTAGATTTTCTGTCATTTCATCTGTACTTGAATTGCAAATAGAGGATGTTTGAATCATTATTAAAAAAAAATACGTATGACTGTCAGTTGAAGGTCGGTTCATTTAGCTTACAGTCTCAGAAAAATATCCAAGGGTAAAGATGGCCCCGAACACACAAACATATCGTGTCATTTGAGGGTTAAATTAAATCAATAAATGAACGTAACATATTTGTGCTAGTTTCTTTCTATGATTTTTCAGAAGAAACAAATGATTTCTGGAATGCACAAGTCTTTGATTAGGATGATAATGGTTGACAATGTTTAGTACATGAAGAGCACTTACAGAAATGTGTGTGTGGTACAATATTACGCGAGAAAATTAATAAATTCAAGGCGGCAGAGGGAATGATCACAACCTCAGCATTTCAATTACCCTAAAAAATCAAATGTGACTGTATTTTACCCATTAAGTCACTACAAAAATAAGTTACCAAACATAATATTCAACATTCAATATCCAGCACATGCTATCCAGATATCATGGAAACATATTGCTTAGATTTATGCTCAGAATCCCCGTGAACACATTCTGACAGACCGTTTTCTCCACAGCAGGGCTGTTTAGAAGCCAATGTGACCAGATGCAGGAGAAAACAACAGAAGAAGAGGCAAACGAACTGCTAAGTCGTGGAAAAACAAAATGCCAAAACACATTGTGCTGTGTTTGTGCCACAGGGCTGTCTGTCACTGCCAGGCCAGAGAGCAAAGGCACAGCGTCCCGACTGCCAAGTGTTCCTGCATGACTATTTACATGATCTACCATGCACGAATTATAGCACCATCAGCCTGAATCACGTTAAAAGTAGTCTTGGGGTCTAACTGTAAGAACAGCTTCTGAAGGAACGAGCAGATTGAGGCTCTCAGGGCACTATGATTCTTTAATAAAACAATAAGCCATTAGATGCCATGTGTTACAGTGATTTTACCGCGGGTAATGGGAGTCCACAATCCTGATACAGTCCCCCTAATAGATCTCCAATGTTTGAACCGAATGACTCTCGCATGTGCATTCTTCCGCAGATGGAATCCTGTTGTAAAATACTTTCCTGAATATACAGTGCCTTTCCTGAATATACAGTGCCATTACTGAATATACAGTGCCATTACTGAATATACAGTGCCAAAAAGATGCACGACCAATGGAGTCTGATTACAAAAATAATGGCAAGCTGATTCTGTATAGTGCAACACAAACATTCAGCGCAACCGTTATCCGATTCCTAATCGAATTAGTCTTATGAAGGGGGTTTTTGTAGTGAATTACATACATACAGTTTATAATTTTGTTGCATTGTCTCTTGAGACTTAAATCAAGTCTGATTGCTCATTTGACAGATCCAGATTTTTAGTTTTCTCAGTAGTATTTCATAAAAACAAACTAATGAATGAAATACACTAGTCAAAAGTTTTGGATCAGGACAATTTTTTTAAAAATAAGTCTCTTCTGCTCACCAACGCTGCATTTATTTGATTATATATATATATATATATATATATACACACTCACCGGCCACTTTATTAGGTACACCTGTCCAACTGCTCGTTAACACTTAATTTCTAAGCAGCCAATCACATGGCGGCAACTCAGTGCATTTAGGCATGTAGACATGGTCAAGACAATCTCCTGCAGTTCAAACCGAGCATCAGTATGGGGAAGAAAGGTGATTTGAGTGACTTTGAACGTGGCATGATTGTTGGTGCCAGAAGGGCTGGTCTGAGTATTTCAGAAACTGCTAATCTACTGGGATTTTCACGCACAACCATCTCTAGGGTTTACAGAGAATGGTCCGAAAAAGAAAAAACATCCAGTGAGCGGCAGTTCTGTGGGCGGAAATGCCTTGTTGATGCCAGAGGTCAGAGGAGAATGGCCAGACTGGTTCGAGCTGATAGAAGGGCAACAGTGACTCAAATAACCACCCGTTACAACCAAGGTGGGCAGAAGAGCATCTCTGAACGCACAGTACGTCGAACTTTGAGGCAGATGGGCAACAGCAGCAGAAGACCACACCGGGTGCCACTCCTTTCAGCTAAGAACAGGAAACTGAGGCTACAATTTGCACAAGCTCATCGAAATTGGACAATAGAAGATTGGAAAAACGTTGCCTGGTCTGATGAGTCTCGATTTCTGCTGCGACATTCGGATGGTAGGGTCAGAATTTGGCGTCTACAACATGAAAGCATGGATCCATCCTGCCTTGTATCAATGGTTCAGGCTGGTGGTGGTGGTGTCATGGTGTGGGGAATATTTTCTTGGCACTCTTTGGGCCCCTTGGTACCAATTGAGCATCGTTGCAACGCCACAGCCTACCTGAGTATTGTTGCTGACCATGTCCATCCCTTTATGACCACAATGTACCCAACTTCTGATGGCTACTTTCAGCAGGATAATGCGCCATGTCATAAAGCTGGAATCATCTCAGACTGGTTTCTTGAACATGACAATGAGTTCGCTGTACTCAAATGGCCTCCACAGTCACCAGATCTCAATCCAATAGAGCATCTTTGGGATGTGGTGGAACGGGAGATTCGCATCATGGATGTGCAGCCGACAAATCTGCGGCAACTGTGTGATGCCATCATGTCAATATGGACCAAACTCCCTGAGGAATGCTTCCAGCACCTTGTTGAATCTATGCCACGAAGAATTGAGGCAGTTCTGAAGGCAAAAGGGGGTCCAACCCGTTACTAGCATGGGGTACCTAATAAAGTGGCCGGTGAGTGTGTATATATATATATATATATATATATATATATATATTTGTATATTGTTGTATACAAAAGCTTTCTATTTCAGATAAATGCTGTTCTTTTGAACTTTCTATATTCACCAAAGAATCCTGAAATAAAAAAACATAAATAACTGTTTTCAACATTGATAATAATGAGAAATGTTTCTTGAGCATCAAATCATCATATTAGAATGATTTCTGAAGGGTCATGTGACGACTGAAGTAATGATGCTGAGAATAATTTTTTTGTTTGTTTTTTGTTTTTTTAAACAAATGAATGCAGCCTTGGTGAGCAGGAGAGACTTCTTTTAAAAACATTAAAAACCTTACAGATCCAAAACCTTTGACTGGATATTTGTTATATTTAGCATTGTTGTATAATATATGGGTAGGGCCAATGATGGATTTGCAATTATGATGCCTCTGTCTAAAAAGACTGGAAAGTCTTTCAAAAGTCTTTGTAAACACACCTTTGACAAGAACTCTTAAAATGATAACAAATTTTTTATTTTTTTATATTCCTTACTGGAAAGTCCCAGATGCAAATCCTACTCTTGTAGGCACTGCTCTTAATGTAATAATGTTACATGACTGGAGCTTTTGTTTTCATTTTTGGATCTTAAGAATCCCAGGTTTTTGTTCGTCATTAATTTGCATTTTAAGACAGTATCAGTTTCTTAGTGTCTATTTCTTAAAGTAACTTTTGATAGACCAGCTCTTTGAAATTCTCTATGTGCAAACAAACATGGAAAAACACTGATCAAAACAATAAAAGAACAGCAGACGCCCTTCTCCAGTCTAAGTCTGCCATCTAACAGATTTTTCTTGAGTGTGGTTGATTCTCACAGCAATCTTTTGTCTTCCCACGAGATACAAACAGATACAAGATGAAAGAAAGACACACTTTTACGTCTGCAATATGACTGCTTTGTCAGGGACAGAAGCTACAAAACACTCCTGGATCTTTCTAAGCCAGTTCATCAATGGTATATATTTGCATTTATTTCCAACGAGCCTCTAAAGAGTTTTAAAGAGAACTGCACTCTGTAAATAGAAGAGTTTTTGCGATAAAACCCACATGGAAAGACCTTCACTAATGAGAGCATCAGGATGAGATATCACCATAACTATATTATTGTTCGTTTGAAGGATTAGAATAAAATCAGGACCTCCTGTAAATGTACACTTTTTAAAATGAAGGTTCCAGAAAGTTTTTTTTTTACTGATGCCATAGAAGAACCATTTTGGGTTCCCAAAGAACCTTTCGGTGAACAGTTCTTAAAAAGAACCCTTTTTCCACTTTAAAGCCGTGTGTCCACCAAAGCGTTTTTAGCCGTTTGGTTTGGCAGCACAGCATTTTTTACAGTTGAGACACTTTGCTTGTTATGATACGTAATATCCACGAAAGTGTTACTAGTATCTCATTTCACACATATTTTGTTTCTGTGTTGATTCTATATTAAAATGTCGATACAATGTTACGTATTTTCTCTGGCTCTTGTTTTAAATTATTTTGTTCCATTATTATGCTTGTTGTTGTCATCTGTTGACGTTGTACAAGCATAATGTGGCGGTTGGTCGGTGAGGTATTAGTCCCGCCCCTCCTCCATTGTGATTGGACGGTTGGGTAAAAAGTGACAGTGATGAGCGCTTTTTCCCAGAGTTGAACATTCTTCAACTCTCGGCGACCAGTTAAAAACGCTGGGCGCTCAGCACTTCAGTGTGAAAAAAACGCTCAGCGCCTTGTTATGCTCATGCCGTTTAAAAAATGCGGTGCTCCCATTAAAAACAACTGGAAAAATACGCTAGCTGCGTGGAAAAACGCTTTGGTGGACACACGGCCTAAAGAAGTTTTGGTGCATTTGGAAAGATTCCATGGATGTTAACGGTTCTTCGTGGAACCAAGAAAGGACCTTTATTTTTGATGAGTGTACAAAATTACAATCATGACAAATTCATGTTCTGTGGACAAAATGACTATATCCAGCTCACACACTAATCTCCTTTTTGCTTTGATTAAGTGGAGATCTTGGCTAAAATTCAAATCTAGAATCCCACATAAACTGATTTCCCATGTGATCCTGGAGATGAGAGAGAGGAAAAGAGCTTGGTCTTCTCAGAGAGCAGTAAATATGGAATAATGAGGGCCTCTGAGTCTGCAGACTCTATTCTAGGACACTTACAGTATCATCTTTCCCTTATAACACCTTTTTTAAATAAAAAAATGGGTCACAAAATATTTAGGGCATACCACATTCATAGTATTGGCAGGTTGATGAAAACGTCTGTCATCGCACTCATGTAAATGCACGCTTGCGGTTAATCATGTTCTGAAGACCCATTTCAGTTCAGAAATGGGTTTTAAAATATTTAGCTTTATTCAATGTAACATCAAAATAGTCTCATATTTAAGCTTATTTTCTTGATCGTATCATTACAGATACTAAAATTGGCCTTGTATAAAATTTCAAATTGACTCTGCACATAATAAAGTGCCTATTACCTGTCTTTGCCGGTCTCTCTCTTGAATATCTCATCAAACTGGAGCATTTTCTGCCAGGAGATGATGTAGACCTTGAGTTTGGGAAGCACTTGGTTCATAAGCCGCAGGTTGTTATAAACCAGCCCTTTCCCGTCACGTCGCATGTAACTGCTGGGTCCCCAGAAGATGAAGACCGTGTCCTGACTGGAGTTGAGGAGTTCATGGCGGCTGCGCAGGACTCTCTGCATGCTGGAATGAGCGATGACCCTCAGGCTCGTGCGGTGACCCACGTCCGCCCCGTAGCCACGGGCCGTAGGCGCATCATTCATTCGGATGACGCACTCCGCCTGATCGATCTCTTTTCCACGACCCCCACCGGTTAGATGACCCGAGCTGGTGACAAGCGCGCAGCTCCTGCAGTGCATCTTCAGAGGCTGTGGGGAAGAGAGAGCGAAAAGATTAGCTTATGCAAGCATAGGATCGTACTTAATATTTCATACCGAGTCTATATTACATGCAGTGGTCATTTAAATAATATATTCGTAGCTTAGCAAATGGGATGATCAGTGTAGCAGTTCAAGGCATACAAGATCAACCTCAATGCCTTATTGGTGTTTCTTCAACTATACTTTCATGGCTCAGGTGGTTGAGTTTATGAGAGGACAACAAGAGGACAGTAGTACTTGCATAAACACATTTTGGTACGCTTTGAAAGGTTTCCTTGTGAAAGCAAACCGAAAATGCAACATTGTAACACATGAAGTCCCTGTTTCCAAAAACAAAATACTAAATGTAGTTCAAAGAATAAAAACTCTACCAAAATCTCTCTTTATTTCTGTTGATAAAAAGATGTAACAAGACATTACAGACTGCTACAAGCCTCTACTACAAGCTTTCATGTGCGAAAAAATGTTAAAGGGATAGTTCATCCAAAAGTGAAAGTCATGTTTGGAACAACATGAAGGTGAGTAAATGATGATTTTTGGGTGAACTGCTGTTGAAGGTTTAGTGATAGTAGACAGATTAACTTGAGTGAGTGTGTATGTTTTCAAAGGATTTATTTTAGCCTTTATTTATTTCCACAAGGCTCAAAAGTTTCCATTGGGGAAGAAACATCCGTATATGACTGAACAACAGTTTCATCTAAACTCCAGACCTTGATTTGGTACTCTCGGCTATGGGTCAGGTAGAATGCACCGAGAATCAAAGGATGGTCTTCGACTTAGAAAAATGTCTAGGGTTTCAAAGATATTGTTGACATATTGCACTGCAATTTTTCTTAAGGATGTGTTTATTCATAACATCTTGCTGTTCAGATATAATTGAAGTGGTTTGTAATTCAGGCCTCCTCCAGACCTTGAATAGTTTTAAAAACCATCCAGCTTCTCCTGCACATCTCCACATTCTTTGCACATACGTTTACACTGCGTGTCTTTCCATCCTCTAGAGCTTTCCATGAATTATTCTCAGCCAACATAAAAGCACCATTGGTATTCTTATAGTGATAAGGGCACAGTCCCAACACCCCCATCCTTGGGGGATAAAGGGTTTCAGAAATAAACGCCCATCTCCGCTTCTCAAGGAAGTGTCGCATTTACGGTGAATTTCCTCTTCCCCATCCTCTGTCACGCTCTTTAAATCAATAAAATGCAAAGAGCGCAGCCAGCGTTGCGTAATTTGTCCTGGATGAAGGCATCTGCTGTGAGAGAAATAATAATAGCAAATGCCGTCATGTATTCTGCAGGCAACGCTGCCGCATTTGCATGTCTTCTCTTGGTATCCGTTGCTCGTAATGAAACTCAGCCGCAGGTCAAAGAAGACACAGGTGCTGCTCCACTGACATAATGGTTAATGAGTTCAATCCTTGTGGGCCGCATGAGATTCCTGTGTCGCCCAAAACCCTTAATTTAACTGCTGAAAAACGTCCTGGTAACGTCGATACTTCCACGGGAGACTCAAGTTCTGTTCCATCCAGATGTGGCATTAGCGAGGGTTAAACGGACACAACAGCAGTCATTGTCCGACAAATCTTAACATGGGTATTTAAAGCTGCCCTGGGAAACCAACAACAACAACTAAAATATCGATTTGTGGGCATATCCACTCAGATCTATCTTTTTTGTCTTGTAAACAGCACAAAAACACATTGAATATAAACCTGATCCAAACCACATTTATACATCCGTAACACTTTACAATACGGTTCATTAGTTTGTGTATTAACTAACATGAACTAACAAAGAGCAATACATTTGTTACATTATTTATTAATCTATTAATCATTGTTAATGTTAGTTAATAAAAATCCAGCTGTTCATGTTAGTTCACAGTGCATGAACTAATGTTAACGTTAGAAACCTTTGATTTTAATAATGTATTAGTAAATGTTGAAATTAATTTGAACTAAGATTAATAAATGCTTAAATCTTAGTTCATGTTAACTGAGGTAGTTAATAATATTAACTAATGAACCTTATTGTAAAGTGTTACATATACATGGTTTGCCATCTGTTTAAAACCTTCTTCTTTTTTTTGAAAATCAAAAATGCTCCATCCGAAATTTGATAAAACATAATCTTGTGTTCTTGAAAATTGAGGTTTTTGAACCTCTATAGCAGTGGTTATAGCAGCATGTTCCTGATATGTGCTATTCGCTTAAAGTGTTGCTAAAGATAAATGTTACTCTGTACAAACCTTATATTACATTTCTGCAAAGATATCAGAAGTTGCTATCCAAATCGCTGTCCTGTGGAAAAACATGAGGGCAAATGCAAAGGCAAATGGTGACTAAATTATAGTGCCAGAAGTTGAAGCATGGAAACTTTATCATGTCAGATCTCTCTGTACAATCTTTGTGAACCTTCATCGGTGTGGGAAAGACATTTTTGTAAACGTAACCTCAGTCTAAACAGTCTCAGATTTTCAGATCATTTGAGATGTCATTTGGAGCTTGTCCAAATTGCATTTAAGTGACTTGTACCACATTCACCATGTAGTGAATAGTGAACGAGTGACCGAGTCAGCACTTTTAAACAGATGAATGCATAATATGTCATCCGTATTGACTCGTGCGGGTCATGATTTTCCATCTTCTCTTTCCACAATGACAGCTATTCGCAGTTTTATGAGAAAGTTTCTTGGCATGCTGCTGACATCATTACTGTAGTAACCACTGTAAATACAACACATATTGATTACAGTGTCCCAACTAACGGATCCGATTTCATCACTTGCAAAATGACAAAGTGTAGAGAGGCAATCCTAAAGATCGATTTGAAACGCAAATTGGATTTGTGTGCAGTTTGAACGAAATGACTCAGTGTCCAGAGTGTTTTCTGCAGTGCTTCAGCTTTTACTTCACACTGTGAATTGCATATTGCCGAGAGAGCAAGACTCTGTCCATCAAGCTTAAGGAAATGTCACTGGAAAATGGCACGATCAGATTGATAGCCATCTGAGAAGCAGATGACAAGAGTAATCTTACAAAATGACACATAAATGCTACCCTGGCATGACGACTTGAGAATTGAAGCATTTTGTGTAGTTCTATGAAACGTCAGCTAAGATTATGAGTGCTAGAGTTCTATACTGTGATACAATTTTACAAGAATAAAAAAATAACTAAATTTAGCATTTGGTATTTGCTTGAATATTAGCATTAGCTATTTGCAGCATTAATACAAATTCAAAAATCATGTCAAATGCAGCTGCAATTTACAAGAGTAGACGTTTTTGCAATGTCATTGCATCTCTAGAAGTGCTGGGGGCAAAATGTGCTCCTGCTAAAAAGTTAATGCTGTCTTGTATCATGCGAGAAATGTTTACTATATATTTCACTGTTATCTAAGCACATGGCAATCAGATATGCTTGTGAATTATGGTTTATGTAATTATTAAATAATTTAAAGTCCCCCTGGAGTTAATAATTATATCCCGTAAAACTCATCTTTGATAAAAAAAATGACATATTTAAAAGTTTTTTCCTTCATGCCTTAAAACTGCTTGAATGTAACTCTACACCCTTGCTTCATTTAGTATATGAGGACTCATTAATATGCAAATGAGCCCCGCCTCCACTCACTCACACCAGCTCAGAGATCCACTCGTTGACGATCACACGCTGACCTGATTGGTTACAAGGTAGTTTGTGACATCAGAAACACCAGCGATTTTAAACCTAGTTTTTGAGACTGTCTTTGGTTCACTGCAGTTAAAAAGAGAAAATACTCAGCAATGGTGTTGATATGAATTTGCACATGGTTTGTCTTAAAGCATAATAAAAACACCACATAGACATATAAACAACATTAAAAGCTTGATTTTCACCACAGGGGGACTTTAAGAGCTTTGTGCTTGTGGTCTGTAGATGTAGCCTACACAAAACAGAGGAGTCGTTTGATAACTTTGTGATGAACTGGTTTAATGTGTGATGTCTCGTAGCATCCGAACACCCCACTATGTCCATTTGCAGACATCCGGCTCCCACATGTATATGAATATGTGCAACACACACATATTCTACATCTTTCTTTGGGATGGAGGGCATTTCCTGAAACCGTGGCCAGTTTGTCAAACCCACAGGTTGTCTCCATGCGTATCGTCTGCCCAGGCTCCAGAGGTGAAAGACATCTGGCAGATTTGTCATGGCTTATCTTTCCTTTTTGTCAGAGTGTGAACAAAGCAGCCTGAACATTAGTCTCAACTCTCGGTGTGAGCTGGGATGGTACCACATTAGAGACCTGATGTGTCGGGACAGTAAATGTTGTGGTGGAGAAGGCATGCCTGAATGTCAAAACCATCACGTGCACACTTTTCTAGGAGATGCTTTGCAGACCTGACACAACGCTCCACCAGACCATTGGCTAAAAGGATAATGTGCTATTGCATTTGAAAATAATGAACCCTCTAAACTACACCCTACCCTGAACCTAACAAACAGTGTTTAACCAAAGCAGATGTAAATGAAAAAACGCATTTGCTTAAAGTCCCCCTGTGGTGAAAATAGAGCTTTTAATGTTGTTTCTATGTCTATGTGGTGTTTTTAATGTGCTTTAAGACAAACCATGTGCAAATTCATGTCAACACCATTGCTGAATATTTTCTCTTTAAAACTCCAGTGAACCAAAGACAGTCTCAAAAACGCGGTTTGAAATGGTTGGTGTTTCTGACGTCACAAATGACCTTGTAACCAATACGGATATTGTGTGTATCGTCAATGAATGGATCTCTGATTCAGTGTAAGTGGAGGCAGGAGTAATTTGCATATTCATAGATGTATGATTAATGAGGCAAGGGTGTAGAGTTACATTCAAGCTATTTAACGCATGCCGATTTTTTTTTTTTTTTTCAAGGAAAAAACTTTTACATATGTCATTTTGGTGATCAAAGATGAGTTTTAAGGGATACAATTATGACTAGGGGACTTTAAGCAACCATGCCATTTTAGATTTCTTTAAAAAGTGATTAATCTCTTTTATTGTGACTTGCGTTTCACAGGATTTGTACATCACAAGTGCAATGATGTACGTACCAGGTGCCGAGCAAGCTTACCACGTCAGAAAAGCCGTGCATATGGAGCTGATTATGTGATGCAAATGTCCAAATGTATTAAGTTTGCACTATGATGAATGTGCAATGATGACTTCATCACAATGATGAAGTGACATCTCACTCATAGTTAGCACAGGCAGAAAACAAAAGAATAGAAAGTATCATCAGCAAAACTTGAAATGGCTCAGTGATTTACTGCAGAACAAGTACTGAACGCAATCAAATCTTAGAGTCTCTGTCACTTGATGGTGGATCTGGTGAAGAAGCCGTCAGCGATCAGATGAAGATGTTGAAAATGTTAGTTTTGAGAATATGTTTGAGATGGCGAGTATGATGCTGAATGTATTGGGAAATGAGCTCTGACGAGGACAGTGATGATGGTATAAAACATCTGCTCAAACTGAACCCTTACAAGCTCCAAAAGGTAACAAAATATGCTTTATTTTATTCTCCTGTGATTGTTATTCTAATATCTTGAGAGTTTTATATTATTGCGACAGGTAGAGATCCATCCGTGCAAGATATATAGATTATCGCTATCGATTGGCGAAACATTCATGCATTTAATCAATAATCTAGTTATGTCCGATCACTGCCAACAAGACAACAATGGAGACCAGATTTTCCATTGAGAATGTGAGTTTGATGAATAGTGTATGATAAGAAAAGAAACGTAAAGTAAGTAAGTTGGGTCAATTTTGATGTCATGTTTATGTTAACACCCCAACAATGTATCTAATATAATCTGCCCAAGGCTTCTGTTTGGCAAGCTTTCTTTTTTCAGACAGCTTTCTTAATTGAGATTCCATGATGTTTAGTCAGTGCTTCATGGAACCCAAGGAAGAGAATTAAAAAGACGAAAAGACATGGAGGGAGGGAAGGAGGGAGTAATTAGTCTCAGTGTACATGCTGCAGGCAAATCTCGAATTAAAAAAAATAGATATCTCTTTCAAATCAGGCCAGAGAGAGGAAATAAAACTGCATTTGCATTGTGGGAGGAAGTGGCTCTGGGGCATCATCGATTAAAGGCCCTGCCTAGATCGCTGACTCTATGCAAATCGCTCTGCTGACCCGAACGGCCCACGGTGCACATGATATACAGAGCTAACAAAGGAGACGCGATGGGGCGCACCGGCTGTAACGAAACGAGCTGCAATTAGCCAAATCCCATTGGCTTCCCATCATCACCCTGCTGAAAGTCCAAGCTGCATGTTCCTACATGCTTTTAATTAGACAGAAGCTTTTCTTTTTTCCACAATGCCACTAAAAAAAGAAGTTTATCCCAATTATTTGGAGCTTCCAGTAACAGCACACAGGCCAGATGATGGGGAAGGGAGGAGGACAGAGGAGTTTTATTATGTTTCAAACAGAACCAAATTGCTGTAGATGAGCGTACACGTTGCTTTCCCGAAAATGAAATGTACCGAAGCGTCTAGTGATGTTCTTTGTCTGTGATGGTTCGAGAGAAGTGTGAAGGAAACAAGTCAAGTCATCACCACACAGACTCGTAATGGAACTGCACAGAACATTAATCTCTAAATTACTGTTCTGGCTGTGAGACTTTCTGACACAGTTGTTTTTGTTTTAGAAAAACTGAATATTGTTATGCTGCTATTGTCATAGGGGATTATTATTAAATCTCCACTGGTCTGTGTTTTTTGCCAACCCCGGCGCATTGGTAAAACCTGCCTGCGGTGACATTTGTGTAAAATGATATTACGTGGCTACTTGCAAGTTTCGCAACACTTTCAAAGTGAAATATCCAGTGAGCGCCGCCAAAAGCATATACAGTTTTATCCGAAACAGATTAACATGAATCTGCAAATGTTTTCAGTTTCACTTTATTTTGATGGTCCCTTTAACACATTCTGTTGACTATGACATGTCTCATTAGTGTCAGTAGAGTATTAGTAGACTGGTAGGGTTAGGGTTAGAATAAGTTGACTTATACTTGCAAAGTCAGGAGAATATCTGTTGGGGGAGCATCACAATAAAGAGTTAGCAGATATTAGGCATGACAGTCTACTAATACGCTAATGAGTTAGTTGACTTGTAGTTGCAAAGTTACTTATAGCCTATGTAACTATGTTGAAAAGAGACCATCAACATAAAGTGTTACTGTGTTTTATTACATTGGTTGGTGTATGCATAGCAGGCGTATGGAAATGAAAATGTCTGGTGAGTGGAGCAAAAAGGTTAATGCTGTTTAATTGTTTTTGAAAGTAACGTATCACCTAACCGTTTTAGCTTACTTCTACAAGTCGTTGAGTTCTTTTATAGAGTTCCACAGGACTCGTACCAGAGCGCTCCGGATCGCAAGTGCAATGCTGTAGCAGGTGAGCTAACAAGCAAGTTTAGAAAAGCCACACATATGGAGCTGGCTATATGAAAAAAAAAGTATATGATGCAAATGTTAAAATGTATTAGTTTACCTATGATCTACTGGTAAAAGTGTTTTTGAGGTCAAAACATGAACTGTGCTAAAACAATTTTTTTTTTAATCGATAATCTTCCCCTTTAATCATAATTTGTGTGAAAAGGAATACAATTGTTGGTGTTTTACTGCCACTAGTGTTAATTTCAAATGGAATCTGCCGTGAATTGTATGTATAGGTAATTTTTTTGGAGTTTTACAAAAATGTAGGAAGATGACTATTTTTCCAATAAGCCTATAGCTGTTTTTTTTTTTTTTTTTCAGGTTATGAGAAGACCCACACGGATTCTGCACTCAGGCAAGACATTCTGCAGATATTACAGATGGAGAAGTGTCTGAACTTCAAAAAATACTATCCCCTACTCCTCTGACATTTCATTTATTAAATATTTAAGATAATCTTATTGTGATTTCAGCTGGCAATAGGAGACTTTCACTCAGTTCTGTTTACATTATTATTATTTTATTTTTTTTACCAGATTTAAATCCATTCCTCTGCAGACTCCATTCCTCCATGCTTCCCCAAAATTGCATTTAAAATTCAAGGTCAAAGATTTTGTCTGCACCTAGATATTATTGATAACCTATTATAATAATTTCCTCTTGGATGATTATTCGCGTTGTGTGTTTTAACACATGCCATCTGGTCGATAGATAATGCAAATTTTTAGCAATAATTTATTATTGTTTTATAAAGTTGTGTGCTTGTAATTTGTGCATATCAAAGTTAACCAGAGCCCCAGCAAAAGAAATTATAAATCAGTTAATTAAGTTAGCCAAGTACTGCAAAATAACGACAAGAAAACATAACTTTATATTGAGTTGTATATTGTTTTATTATATATATATATATATATTACTATGTTATTACTACACTGTAAAAATAATAGTTGGATTAACTTAAAAAAGTAAGTTACCTGGTTGCCTTAAAATTTTGAGTTCATTGAAATTAAAAAATTTAGTTAATACAACAAAGGAGATTGGTTTAATAAATAGAAACTCAAAATATTATGCTATCTGAACTACATTAATTATCTAAGTTGATTTGACAAAATATAAAAAGTTGTGAAAACAAATCATCAAAATTCATTTTTACAGTGTATGTTATTACTATGAGTGAAATCAAGGATGCTGTTGCAAACCAGCAACTAATAGGTTTAAAATCAGGGGCCGGTTGCATAAACATAGCCATTGCGTTAAGACAGTGTCTTAAGTTCTAGTATGACCCACTAGCAGTTAGTCAGTCTTACTTTTCGGTATCAAACTAGGCCAATCTACGTTTTTATGTAACTGATTTAAAAAAATCTATGAACAGTCTAAAAGAAACAACTTTGATGTCTAACTTGTAAGACTAGTCTTAGAGGTTTATGCAACCGGCCACAGCCATCATTAAAGTAGTGTAGACTAGCTGTGCTAGTGTTGTGTTTGTGGCAAACGTACAGTGGCCAGGCAGTGCACAACACAACGAAATTTAAAAAGTAAACACAAGTTCTCAACACAACAAAATCAAGCCACAACACAATGGAAGCAAGCCACAACACAACAAAATAAAGCCACAACACAACGAAATTTAAAAAGTAAACACAAGTTCTCAACACAACGAAATCAAGCCACAACACAATGGAAGCAAGCCACAACACAACAAAATAAAGCCACAACACAACGGAAGATGCTCCCGACCACTAGAGGGCCCTCGGAGCATGGTAAAGTTGGTTTTCCTTGCAACTGTTCAATAGAGTCGTCAGTCTTAAAAATATATCAACACCACGATTAGTTTTAACAGTATGTAACCATTGTATATCGACATGAAATCTTAATTCAAAATCACCTACATGCATTATAGATGTGTTTTTATACTCGAAAATGCTTTGACATGCTACCATTATTCAATTAGCATTCATGTCGATATACAATTGTTACATACTGTTAAAACTAATGGTGGTATTGATATCTTTGTAAGACTGCCGACTCTATAGAACAGTGGCAAGGAAAACAAACCGCACTCCAAGAGCCTTCTTGTGGTCGGGAGCATTTCCGTTGTGTTATGGCTTTATTTCCATTGTCTTGTGGCTTGTCTCCATTGTGTTGTGGCTTGATTTCGTTGTGTTGTCAACTTATGTTTGCTTTTTATCGTTTCGTTGTGTTGTGCACTACTGGGCCACCGTACAAACGAGTCAAAATGCATTAAAAGTATCATTCCACAACCTACAACAGTTTAAGCCAGGGGTGTCCAATCCTGCTCCTTGAGGGCCACTGTCCTGCAGAGTTCAGCTTAAACACCCCTGAAAAAATAATCAGGCAAACTAGAAACTTCCAGAGAGATGTGTGGATCAAGTTAGAGCAAATCTCTGCAGGACAGTGGCTCTCTATAAATCGAGTTTGTACACCCTTGATTTAGTCCCTGACAACACATTATTCAATTAGCATACATACTATAAAATTACACAAAAGCATTGCAGGAGAGAGACATTTGTCAAGGCCATTTGGATGTAACCCTTCCAGCATCATCTGTGTGTTTGTGAAAGGTAAAGCCTACAGATTCATCTTCATCCTCCAACTTAATCCGTGAGCCGCAGAAGCTCCTCTGACTTCATACTGAGGGTTCATCGCATCCTCAGCAGGGAAAGAAACAGAGAATGTGTGTACCTCTTTGGTAATATGACTGAATGGAAAAGGGAAAGACAGAGAGTGTGAGAGAGAGAGAGAGATGGAGAGAGAGAGAGCGAGAGGGAGAGAGAAAGAGAGAGTAAAGCGAGTTTAAAAAAAAAAGATCCAGGAGACACTGTCAGAATTGAGATGAGACGAAGGCGCTCCCCGGTGGGATGATTGCTTTGCCCTGAATACAAAAGGTGCTTCCCAGCAAACACTCCGTGTTGTTTGCGAGCACAGATTAGGTCCGGCCGCAGACATCCGCAATTCTTTAAAACAAGCCCTCAGGGAGGAATTATCATCCGTACCCGGGCTTATAAACCAGAGATGGGCTGCAATGATAAAAAGCTCCTCTCAAGTAGAGCATGGTGAGGGTATAGAAAGGAGAGATGCGCTGCAGAAGGGGCAATCATAGTAAAAGTGAGAGGAGGGGTTAGGATTGCAAGAACAAGTGCTTTGAAAAGGGGGGAGGGTGTTCTGGCGGGGGAAAAGGAGGAGAAGATTCAAGCATGAATCATGGGAGTACTTGAAAAAGCACTTTTCTGAAGAAGACGATGACATTTTATAAGAACATGCATATCTCACTGACCCAGAAACACCCAGAATAGTATATTTAAATGTCAAAAGCATGTTATTAATATATATTTATGTAGTTAATACTAAAGTGTATACATCTACTTGATTTAGCAATAGAGTGTTGCAGGGATGATTTATTTTTCTAGGCCAAAACCTGAAAACAAGTTCACATTTTAGCACTTCCAGTTCTATAGATCTGAAGTCAATGGGTTTTTTGAAAGAGTTTACGTTATGCACTTCATGTTATATTCTACGCCATAAAATACAGCATACTGCTTTTACTCGTCTTCAAAAAGGTGGTTGCTAACAAGTGGCTAAATGCTATTGTGGAAGAATAGCAATATGGAAGAATGTTTTTTGTCGAGTGAACCAGGGTGAAGCAAACTTAGGGGTTGGCCTACAAAATTAAGTAATCAATGCAGTGCTCTTTAGTGCATCAAAATACAATGAAAGTCACTGGGACCCAGTTTTGTCATTGTTTTGGACAAATGGTTGAAAAAATTGTTTTGTGTTCTGCAGAATAAAGAATGTTAGACCACTATACAGATATATACAACAAATAGTTTACTTCTGTCAAACGTCCCTTTTTTTAGGCTGCTGTTAAAACTGTATTTTTTAAGCACTTGCTGATAAACAATTGGGATTGCAGTAGTTGTGCAACACAGAACAGAACGAAACGGCTATAATGTAGGTGAACGCACTGAGTGTGTATTAAATGCATTAACAAATCGATCAGCATTAAGACCTATTCAGACGGGACTTGTTCTTCTTGAGGGAGTCTGGTAAATTTGTGTTTTTAATCCAATTTATTATTTTTTTACACAATTTCTGTTAAAAAGTATGAAGCAAATTAACCACCTAGCTGTTCAACAAACTCAGAGGTCCTCTGAGAAATTGAATGCTGTCTAGATTGTTTGATGGATGTCTGAAATTGCAGTATTTTTATCTTTCACAGTGCTTCTTAATAACCTTAATAACTGAGGCAATATGTATTGTCTCCACTGCCTGGTGCCCCTTCATTATGGATTTACACCTTTCTGCCAACTTTCTGAGTAAAATAACAGTTGGTTCAGCTACTGCTGGCATCCCATCTGATGTAAAAAAAGAAAAGAAAAAAGGATTAAATCAATGAGGAGAGTTCGGCCATGAACTGCACAGAACGACCAGAATCAGGTTTGATGATGTTCTTAATTAATTACCTCTCTGCATTTTCACTGGCCACAGTTTTGACATCGATGCCATGGGGAAAACCGTCATTAAATATTTTTTTATATTATCTCATAACTTGGCAGCAGGTATATTAGGCTGCTGTCACTTTAAGACCTGATGCACTGATCCATTGTACTGTTGTGTTTTCTTTCTCAACTGTTTACGTTCACTTAAAACATAAACGTCTATATTTACATGAATACTCGCCAAGACAAGCATTTTGTCATTATTTTGTGTGTATTTGACAGTTTAACCACAATAATCAGTGAAAAAGTGCTAAATTGAGCACAAAATGTGCGGGAATGAGTAAAATTATGCGCAATACGCACATTCCCACGCCGAAATTCAAGCCCTATAACACCAACAATATTAATCAGGAGCAAATTAAACAAGTGAGTGAGGGAAGGCGGGTTTGTGTCAACTCACTGTTGGAGAGATAAAAAAGCGTATCTTTTTCTTCGTAAAATGAGCATTTGAAGCGTTTCAGTTATTTCAGTAAAAATATGCATTGAAAAATCAATATTTTTGACAAGACTACTTTGCACTTAGTTTATTAATTCAGATGCCTTTTTAAAAAGACTACAATTGAAAAAAAACTGTATATAAAATATATAAAATTCAACCCACCAAAGTTGCTAGTAGTATAAGTCTTGCTCCCAATAGATTTTGTGATGAGTTTCTATAACGTTCCATAAGGCCAAATCCAGGCAAGTAATAACTAAAGAGATCCCAATCCTGTCCAAATCAATATGTCCCAATACTTCAAAATTATATTAAGGGGGGTTCTTTAACTTAAGGCCAGTGTGCCGATCAAAGCTGATCAAAACCTTTGAAGAGTTGAAAAATTTCACAAACACACAACCAGAACGCAAACAACACCAGATGAGATGCTTCACAGAATAAGAACCCAAATGCCCCTGAGGCTGTTTTTAGGGCGATTCTATTTGACATTCTATGCAGAGTGTATTTGACGTTTTGCTGGGATTAAATCAGTTAAAGTGTGCAACAATCATAACAGGCACATGACGCTACCCATAATGACACACAGTATTCATTAGAGACATCCTATCATCTCCATTTAAAAGCTATAGGGATACACTCATGCTCTGTCAGTCATTAACTTCTCTGCTCTTTATCAGATAATGATAATGATCTTGGGCTTCTGCTGAGCTAGTGAGTCTAACCTTGTGTTGATAATGCTTTGAATTATGCCTCATTTCTCCATGGGCTGTTGAGCGGATAGTACTTCTTTCATTGGTTGCACACTTGTGTCGCACGAGCTGAACGCCAAATCCTCTTCCACAGTCTCCACAACACACATTCCACATTCAGGCATAACCACAGACAAAACAGCTGTTTATCAATCATCGCAGCTTAGCCACTATTGCAGAAAGGTATAATAAATCATCCATTATAAATATTGTTTGTAATTTTCAGACTTTAAAAAAAAAATTGCTATAGTACTAAATTAACTACTGTATCTAATATTACCTTTATTTTTTTACTGCTGTATATATGTACATATACAGTACATAACATCATAGTATACATCAGTACATAGTAATTCAGAATGTTTACTTCCTTTTTTTATATTGTACAGTAAAATATATGTAAATCAACCTAAGTATAAATTAAACCATGCTAGAAAAAACTAGTTGACTGTTATGGTAACTTACAGTACAGTACTTACATTTCTTATGTGAAAAATTATGCTACATTTGATTTACGTTTTTTTTTACTTAATTGTGAATTACAACACTTTGGTGAAAATACACATTACTTTTAACAAGACAATACACATTAACTGGAACCAGCTATAGTATTTTTCTTTAGTAAAATGAAAAACTAGTCATCTAAACCTAATTTACTGTACAATAAAGTAAAATGGGCATTGCATTTATTTATATTTGATTTAAATAGTATCATCAATTAAGCACATTATGTTTTTAGTTGTTGCTTACGCTTTATTTTAATGCCATGTGTGTTTATTAGTGTGCACGTTCATTAGCTTTTGTTCATGAAACGTTCATTTAGAAGAAATTTGAGATGTCATGTAATAATACCGCCTCTACTGGTTTTTATCAGCATATTTTGTATGTATTTATATAAAGCTGTAGTTCAAGTAGACTGCTATATTAACTTTGTATCAATAAATGAAATGCAGCTTATGGTTATGAACTGTAAATTTTACACTGTCACCAGTTTTTGCAGTGATCTTCAGGCAGTTAACCAGGAGTATAAAGAGGCACGTTTCGTTCAATTAACCCTGAAGACTCGGTTCAATTTAAAAGTGATTAATGCAATATGATTAGACTTGATAACAAAGTCCATTGTCCCTCTATAGGGTTTATTATCCTTTGCGACTCACCAGTCAGTCCTCTCTTTAAACCCCTGACCTCCATAATAGCTCTAAAGAAAGTGCGTTCATATCTTTAATAGCTGGCAGATATCAGCAGGAGTCATTAAAGCTCGCAGATCAAGGAGATGCTGTCACAAACGGTCTCCATTCATCTCCCATACTCTTGCTTATCCTTCAGCAACAAGACTGATCCTGAATTACTATGGAGTCCCAGCAGGGATCTGCATATGCATAAAAAAAAAGGAACGATAATGCTCTATCTGTACTATAGCGCTTAGAAAGTCTCACACAATGGGCTGTCAAGTGTGTTTGGGACCAAACCATTGTGCAATATTTCAATCTGTCGTGTCACATGCGCTGATGAGAGCTGTCAACAGCATCCATCATAGCCGTGAAGCTGTACTATTAATCTATGTTGAAATGTGGGTAAAACCAGCAAATTCCTCTTGGGATACCTCTTTAGTTTAAGCTAGCAGAAAGTGTCAGCTTGTTCTCGGATCGCTATGATTTGAGTCCGGTGGGGAAACTAAAGGAGAAATTGATGTAAGAAATAATTTTCCTTTGCTGCTGTGGTTTGATTAAACCTGCACTGCTTTGAGTCCTAAGGATTATATTTAAAGGGCCCCTATTATTCTCATTTACAGGTTCGTCATTTAGTTTAGGGGTCTACATGAATACGCTTACATGATTTAATGTTCCAAAAACATAATTTTTCTTATAATTTGCATTGTTGTAGAACCTATTTTCACCCTCAGTCTAAACGCTCTGCTATAGGTTAAGGGCTGTTTACACGACACTGTTTTCAACTAAAACCATAAAACTTTTTACGCGTTTGGCCGTTCGTTTACACGACAACGGCATTTTGGGTGACTGAAACGGGTTTCAAAATGCCAGTTTTTGAAAACAGTTTCCATGTAAACAACAAAAACACGAATCTCTGAAGACGATGACGTCATGCTCATGCGTATCACGTGTTCAGTCTATACTGTTTCATTGCCATCTAATGGCCTGGCAGCAGAATGCAGCGTTTAAGTCGTTTTTGCGGGTTTGTGTGAATGGGGATTCACACTCCTACATATTAGTCCGAGCCAAAGTCCGATATTGACCCGAACCACCATCGCAAGGACGACTTGTGCAGGACGTTTCACAGTGTTCATTTTAAATGTTGTTCCTCACTTACATTTCAGATGTAATGTTATGACTGCGTAATTTTTCTACATCACAGTAAAATCTGTATGTCCGTTAACTGCACAATTCAGAAAGCATTCGTTAGACAAAAGGTTGTGGTTGTACTGCTGAGGAATGGCGTTAAAAATAAGAGTGATAAATTCTCCTTGGCGTCATAACTACCTTTGTTTGACAGCGAGCCAAAGAAGCCGGCAGATATGCAAATGTGTTATATAGTGGTGTTACGGGAAAAAAATGGCAAGACTACAGATGAGGTGTTTCAGGCAGGTATTTTTTGTTGTAGAAATTCAGAACTTTTGCCGTGGACTTTTTGCTTTGTAACTTCACAGATTTCTTACATCCACAAACAGCTATTACACACTAAAGGAAAGATAAATAGCATACTAGGTCTCCCTAAATGCTACTGGTTCATAGAAAAAAATACTTTAATGTTTAATCCCTCCTTTTCTTTTTTTTTTCTCTCAACTACGAATATGTAATTTGGAGTAACTTTATAAGAATGATTTGACTTGGTAGAGGAATAATAAATTGCTCCGTGTGGTTCACGCAATATGTTCCGACTCTCCAGGGAAATGTTATCGCCATACAAACTTATCAAAGCCAGATTACATAGAAAACACAAATAACAGCTTGATCGCTCTTTTCTGAGGCTGAACGACAAACTCATCAATCACTGCTAAATAGCTGCATAATGCCCTGGGCTTCTAGAGCACCATTGATGCAAAAAAAAAAAAAAATCATTAATATACAATTCATCTGCTGCTTTCCCCTCTAAATTTCTCACCAGGAGAATAGCCAGAGGAAGATCAATCCATCTGTTATGTATGTAAACCTCGCTGTAAGACCGACTGTTGTTGTGTAGCAGTTTGTGGTTTTGCGCGACGCCTCTTGAGACTCAACTGGAAAACATCATTCCCTCAAGCTGACGGATCAGAAAGAAATAAGAGGTTAAACATTAAAATCATAAAATCATCATTCTGTACAGACAAGTGCTTCCCAAATCCCTCGGTTTCCTGCTTTATACTGAAACATCTAGAAGCAGTTTCCTGACCTAGAATCCCCAAACGGCCCCTTCCACAATATTGCATTCATGAAGGAATTCTAGTCTAAACACATACATTCAAACATTTGCAGTGATGCCCACAATGTGCTACCAAGAGTGCTTTTGTTTAGTATAAAAGAAAGACTCTGGCAGTGTTAAAGGTGAGCATTAAACAGAGACCGATCAAGCATAATCATGAAGGACTTTCTGTTATGACTTCAGCTGAAATAGCTACATAATTCAAAAGATACACTGAAAACCTGAGTGCTGCTTGCCAGTGAAGAACTCAACACTGGAATCCCAAAACCAGTTTGTGAATAAAGCAGCATTTCAATCCCATGTGTTCAAGAGAACAAAATCTTCACTGGCACTGTGGATCTTTTATTAAATGTAATAATTCACTTGTGGATTAGAGAGCACAAACAAAATATCTGATGAACTTCATGTTTGCTAGCAATCGGTGTAAGATGCCTTGTGTCTTTGGAGTGACAATGTGCTTCACTCAAAGTCAGACGCCAATCGGCCTGCGGAGCACCGCATGAAGTTGAAGACACCAAACGATGTTATTCAGTACATTACTTTTTTGATATGCATTTCTTGTTGGAATGAATAATGTTGCTAATGCACAGACATTCAAATTCTAGAAGATACCGATAAGCCGATAATTAATGTCATGTTATGGATGACAAGTAAAATAAGTGAACAATATGATGCAAAGGAAGTCTAAATGTTAAAAACATTGGAAATATTGACCAATATCTGATTATCAAATGCTGAAAATATTTAAAATATTACATTTAAAAAAATCTCTAATACCGACAGAAACCAAAATACTAGATAATACAATACTAGAAATATCGGTCAATGTCTGATACACACGTATCAGCCAAAACATTATGAAAAGTCATAGGTCACATTTTAAAGTCTGAGTAGATTAGATTGTAAGCAAACAATCGTTTCTTGTAATCAATGTGTTGGATGTAGGAGAAATATCAGGAATAAAGAACTGAGCAACTTTGACAATGGCCAAACTGTTATGGCAAGGCAACTGGGTCAGAGTATCTCTGAAACGGCAAGGCTTGTGTTGCTCCCAGTCAGCAGTGCTGGGAATATACCAACAGTGGTCTGAGGAGGGACAAACCACAAACCAGCCACAGATTTTTGGGCGCCCAAGGCTCATCAATGCACGGGGGAAATGAAGGCTTTCTCGTCTGGATGAAGCCAACAGAAGGTCTACTGTGGCACAAGTCACAACCAATTTGAATGATGGTTATGGGGGAATGTGTCACAACACACAGTGCATCACCACACTCTGCCGCGTATGGAACTGTGTAGCTACAGACCAACCAGAGTGCCTGTGATGACCCCTGTCCACTGTCGAAAGTGCCTAGATAGACAACATGAGCATCAGAACTGGATCTTGGAGCAGTGGAAGAAGGTTGCCTGGTCCAGAGAGTACACCACAGGACACCTTCAAGAGTCTTGTAGAGTCCATTCCTCGGGGGGGTGGCGCTGTTTTGGAAGCATGTGGCGGACCAAGAGCGTATTAGGCAGGTAGTCCCAATATTTAGCCTAATCTGTGTATATCAAATATTAACTGATATTGATCAATGAAAAAATAAATTGAAACTGAGATATTGTGAATTTCTAAAAATGTATCCACCTCAAAGGGAGCGTATACGTTTGGTATGCCCATTTTGGAAATTGTATTCACATTTTGGTGGTTCAATAAACCATTTTTATGAAACATCCAGAAATTCACTTGATCTCATTTAAACTTTTCCTTATTTAAAGGAGGGGGTGTTTCTTAAAGGTGCAGTAAAAAAAAAAAAAAAAAAACTGTTTAATTTTTTTAGTTTTGAGAGGAAGCTAACTTTACAAACATTGTAAATACACCTCAGGAAAAATTAATAATAACTAATTAACCACTTAGGATTAGAGATTTGTTAAAATCCATAAAAGTAAGAACTACCAAGCACCTTAGCAAGTAGCGCTAATAACTTGAAAAGTGTTGAATGAATTTTAGCAGCCACTAGGCCATCATAAAAGTCAAATCTGCATGACAAACAAGCTTTAATTTTAGCACCTAATGGAAATGAGGTATCATGCACATAGTAACATCTGAACTGGCATATACTGACTGTAGGGGAATGACATTCACATCCTTCCCTTAAATTGTGTTCCTGAGGTGTATGTATCAGTACGCATCCAAAGCTCCCCTACTGTTTACATCCACAGGTTGTGTGTTTTCAGCCGAGAGCTGAGAGCCGTGCAAATCCGCCATCACTGGAGACATCAGCCCGGCTTGGTGAGCTGAGGGAAGACCGTTGGGATGTCTCGCTCAGCCTCTCCACAGTCGAGAGAAGAACTGACACTCATCTCGTCCCACACTGGGAGGATTCAAAGGAACAGTCATCCGGCAAATGAAATGCAGAGAGAGCTCAGCAGAGAGCAGGGGGACCAATCCTATCACTATCCACCCTTCGGAAACTGATAATTGCACAGGCTGGGATAAAGTCCTTTCCGAATTGTGACTTACAAAATTAAATGATCCTTGACTTGTACCTCTAATATTTGATTGTGCTATGTGCACAGCTCGAGAAAACAATGGTGAATTCAACAGGAACTGTTTTTGAGCATTAGAGTTGTTTATTCACTCACACCAATTGTGTTATTGTAGCAAACAATTCACTAAAGAAACGATGCAAGTCAATGCATAATTCCTAATGCAGAACTAATAGGCCTGTCACAATCAGGTTTTCACGACACAATTGTCATGGCCAGAAGAACTCACAATAATGATATTATCACAAAAACATTGATAAAAAATGGTAAAGTTAAGGTGCAATACCACCACCTACTGTGTTGGAGTGTCAACCAGTTTCTGGATTATTTTCGATATTATTGTGGACTCCGGGCTTGACATTAACTTTTTTGCTCACCAGCCACTGTGGGTAGTGGTTTTTCAAAGTTACTAGCCACTCCGCATTTTCACTGGCCACAATTTTGACATCGATTCCATAGGGAAAAACTGCCATATATATTTTTTTAATATTATCTCATTATTTGGCAGCCGGTATATTAGGCTGCTGTTGCTTTAAGACATGACACACGGCCCCATTATAGTATTTCATGTATTCTTTTCTTTATGTGCAAGCACTTTGGGTGTGAGCACAAAATCTGCGGGAATGAGTACAATTATGCTCAATATGCGCAATCCCTCACCCTGTAACACCAACGATATTCATCCGGAGCAAATTAAACGAGTGAGTAAAGGGTTTGTGTGTCAACCATAGACTGTAAAGGGTGTCAGTGTCAACTCGCTGTCGGACAGATTAAAGAGGGAGGACGCGTTGCTGGTGCCTCCTGCGGATGAGAGTTCAGTATCGATATGTATCGAAAAATCAATATTTTTGACAACACTAGATTGTACTTAGTTTATTATTTCAGATTCCTTTTTGAAAGGACTACAATTGAAAAAATATGATTAGGCCTATAAAAAATGCAGCCCGCCAAAGTGGCTAGTAGGAGTGACTGTGTTACACGCCACTGCTGAAATACATTTGGCGGGTTGGCGTGTGTTAATGTCAAGCCCTGTGTGTAGTGTTAACATGATATCAATATTTATTTTTTTAAATGTACCTTTCTCAAATTCACATTTATCTTCAATACATGTATATTGCAACTTTTATTTATTTATTTTTTATCACCTGATCACCATTCACTTATTCTAAATCTTTCTGGTATAATCATCCACAACCAAAGGGTAAGGTTAAAGAGAATAAATCCTTTGATGCCCACATACATGCTACATTTGTCCTTTCAATATAAACACTCAAAGTGTATACGGATTCGAACCTGTGTGCAACTAATGTGCTGTGAAATTACAAATTGTAAGAGCTATGGACTATAACATTTCTATACCCTAATACTTCATGGAAAAATTTACATTATGTCATTATTGACTCACCCTCCTGTCATTCCTAACCTGTATGCTGTTTTTTTATTTCTCTGTGGAACACAAAAGGACATTTTGAAGAATGCATGCCTCTATTTTTCATTGTACGACAGTTCTTAGGAACCACCAGCAACAACAAAAAACATCATAAAATTGTTCAAATTGTGTTCACCAAGTCTTCTGATGTTTTAAGATTTGTGTGAGGAATCCACTGAAATTTGACTTATTTAAATTTAAAATCTCACCGATGTCATTTGATTTTGTGCAAAAATCAGTTACAAGACACACAAAACACACACAAACAGTTTAACCTGGTTTAACATGTTTTAATGCATGTTTTGAATATACACAAATGTGAATGATACTTGAGAGCGAAGACAATCATTGAATAACTCAAATTGTTATCTGCACCTCATATCAAATGACTCTCAAGGACTTCAAATATAGTGCACATATATATATACTAATTTTATGGTGCTTTTTTGTTTTTATTTTCTGAGTTTCCCAGCCTTTAGTCAGTGACTCGGTGTTAACTTTATCGTATGAAAAAAGTTTGAACACTGAGTCAAATTTCTCCTTTTGCTTTCCGCAGAAAAAAGAAAGATAAATGAGTTTGAAATGACCTGAAGGGTGAGTAGTTTTCCTTGTTTTTATTTGGGTGAACTATCTCTTTAAGTTCTGTGAAACAGCTGAATGCGCTGGCATACGTCTCTTGGCTTTTCAAAGAATTCAGCCGGGTTTAAAAGCATTTTGAATAGTATTTCATAATTCTATTTGCGTCCGAGTGGGGTGGATTCAAACTGAGCCCTTCCACTATCTTCAAAATCACATTAGCAGGCTGTACATTCTCTAACATGCTCTTGAGAATTGTTTCCTTTGAACTGGCAGGTCTGAATTTGGGGCAGTATAATATGCATTCTTTCTATACTGTCAGCCAGACATCACTGATGTAATGGTGGACTTTCTAATCCACCCACATAATCCGGTGGCAAACAAAACAATAAGCAGCACTTGGCATCTACTTTAAAAATGTGCAGGGGTTTAATCTTTAAAGTCTTAAAGCAGCACAAATGCATGTGCACTCAGCCGTCAGTTATACCACCAACTGCTTTTAAGCAGATTCATGCGCTTTGCTCTCATCTTTGACCCTCCTGGCCTGAACAAATCACAAAATGTTGAAATCATGCATTGCTTTCACACTGACATCCGCTGATCTGATGCAGAAACCCAAATTCAGATTCAGCTGAATCCTGATGTATTGAACTTGAGTCATACAGTTGGAAACAAAAGTTCCAACAACATTCATTAAACAACACATGATACTGCATATAGTACAAACACAAAATATCTATCTATCTATCTATAATACATTTTGTGAATTTTGTCTTCTATACTAACATTCAAATATCAATGATAGATAAAGACGGATGGATGGATAGATCTATTTATCTATTCATATTATAAAAACAGATAGATAGATCAACACGATCTCATAAAAGTGCGTATCTATACCACAAATTTAAATTCTCATACCATTTAAACGCCAGAAATGGTTTAAAAAAAAACTATTTTTAGCGTATAAATGGCACGATAAGTTCAATTTGTGGTATAGATACACACTTTCATGAGACCGGGCTGGATAGATGTGGACAGTACACTGTATTCCACAAAGGCATTCAAACTTTCTAACATCACTGAATATTCCAAAAACATGTGTGGTCCTTGATAGCAGGAGTTATTCCACCATAAAGACAGCAATAATGCTGATCGCAACAGTCCAGAAATAGCAACATGTTTAATGCATTATCAAGGTCAAAGTTCAGGGTGTTTGCATGCAACTCATGTACTCAAGTTTCTGGCCTAAATAGTTTAAACAACATCAGTTTTAAAGACTGAGTTTAAATTCATATATTACAACTAATATCATTAATAAATGAAATCATTCAGCAAATGTCAACTCAAGCCATCAGACTCCTGCGAAGACTTCAGATGACGCGAACTCTGAATCATCACGCACCACATTTTTCTAAATGTCATCATCCTTTGTTAACAAACAAGTTTTCATTACTTCAATGAGCTCATTGTTTCTGCATTAAATGATTGCATTGATTAAATAAATACCTTTTTCGCTAACTTGTACGTACATTTCTGAAATACATAACTTAGACAGTCCCCTCTGATAACAGATCACTCTAGATTGTAATGTGGACATTTTCTGTAAAGCTGCTTTGAAATGATGTGTACAGTGAAAAGCGCCATACAAATCAATGTGAATTGAATCAGAGACTTAAAAATGGAAGACAACCTCACAGAGCCGTCAAAGAAACTTGCCAATCGATCCCAGGCTCATTTGGCTTTGTCAACAGCTCTTCCGTGACTTAAAGTGCAGCGCGACTACCATAGCGGTGCATTTTCTACCAGCCCTCGTGTGAACAACATGGCAGTCATCAACAAAAGGCATAAGAAAAAAAATGCGTTATCAATAAGAGATAGAAGAGGGCAATGAGGGATTTGGCTTGAGTTGAAGCTGATATTGCTAAAGGCAGGTGAGTATCGAGCCGCACGTCTGCCTGAGCCAGGGGTAAATAGTGATTAATGGCTGATGGAGGAAGGGTTAGTGCCTGCGATCTGATTCTTCCCTTCAGCCCTCCTCTGTAGAATCTCAAGACCATTTGAACAAGAGATATGAACTCAGTGACGGGAGTTTTTTTTACCAAAACTGCTCCAGTTAACCAAAGATGAGATTGGAGAACACCAGCACTGGTGTTATGATTTTCCACACTAATAATCTGGTTTACTGATTAGCAGTGTCTGCAACAGAATGAGCGTTAAATCGCTCAGAATGGCTCAGCGTCGACTGAACTGGCTCAAAGCTTGGAGAAACATGTCTGTCTGTAGACGTTTTAAAGGTGCTATATGGAACTTTTCTTTTACAATGAATCCTTTTTTTATTGCCTGTGTGTGAAGGGGTTGTAATCACACATTACAATTATCCACTTGTCGGGTTTTGCTATTACCTCTGAAGGCCAGTATTCATATTTATATGTGAAGTCTCCGGGTCGGATTTACAGCGAAATCCATCGGAAGTGACGTGCATGCGCGCTCCCGAGCCTCTCTCCTTATACAGTCTATGCGACCGACGGCACTTCAGCTAACGACATGGAGTCTGATAACACCCCAAAACGACCTGCCTTCAGCACAACACAAACTCCAAAAAAATATAAAAAACAAAAAAAAGTTGGTAACACTTTATTTCGATAGTCCACTTTAGACATTCTACTAACTATAAGTAACTTTTCAACTACATGTCAACTAACTGTCATTAGAGTATTAGTAGACTGTCATCTTAATATCTGCTGACACTTTATTTTGTTGGTCCCCCAACAGACATTCAACTGACTATAAGTAACTTGGCGACTACAAGTCAACTTATTCTCCTAACCCGAACCCTAACACCTAACCATAACCTACCAGTCTACTGACAGTCTACTATAATATACTAATACTCTAATGAGAGTTAGTTGACATGTAGTTGAAACGTTACTTATAATTAGTAGAACGTCTAAAGTGACTATCGAAATAAAGTGTAACCAAAAAGTTTTGTCTTCTGAAGCTCGTCAAGCCAAACGTGATTCTGATCGCCTCAGGACGAAAACACGGATCACCATCGCCAGAGCTTTTGAATTGTGGAGAGACCTCCGCTTTGTTTTAGGTATAAAAACAGATCTTGAGTTGGCTTTCCTCCTTTTGGACAGGTAAGCTAACATTACTTCAAAGCAAGTGAAATATATTGTGATTTTGTGCTTTAGTTGGCTCAAGTTAGATAGCATTAGTTTGCCGTCAATGCAGTTAACGTTATTATGGTACGAGCATGGAGCATTAGTTCAACGTCAAGATGATAAAAGTAGCCTATTATTGTAAAGTGGCAGTGGGAGTTTACATGAGTTTCCAGCATGTTGTGTGATACTTTCGCCGTTGCGTTGAAAGTCTCCGTGTGGCCGGTAGTGTGGCCGTGTGGCCGGTAGAAAGTCTCCGTGTGGCCGAGCGCTCTTGTTGCAATCTGAAACATCACCGCTAGAGGCCGCTAAAATCTCCATATAGCACCTTTAAATGCCACAGTTAAATTTTTAACCACAAGACCTTCTGAAGATCATTGTTCAAAAACTCTTTGAGGCACTTGTCTCAATGCATGGTGTTGAGCCATGAAAACACCAATCAGACCAAAGAGATTATGCATAACCTTTTTTTTATTGTTAGAAAAGGGTAATTTTGAAAGTCAATTTCTCTAAAAGCAATTTAACATTTTCACCTTTATAGCAGTATGGGAAACATTTGGTGATAACATGCCCCAATACTGTCACAGTCTTCGTCTGCACCTGTCTGTCTTAGTCTGCACTACACTACCCAGAATCCTTCTTGTATCCACACCTGAACTCACTCCCTCAATTATCCACCTGTTCCTCGTCTTTATCATCTGTGTCACCTGTCTTCACCTTGTTATGTTTGATTTGTATCTAGTATTTAGTCTCCTTCTGTTCAGTCAGTCCTGGTCGGTTCTTGTGAATGTTACCTGGTGTTTGTGTCCTCTGCCTGCCTGTACCAGTTTGATTTTGGAGTTATTTAGTAAATGTTGGAATTGGATCTTTTTGACTCAGCCTCCTTCTTCCTCTGCATACACCACCCGTGACAGAAGAACCGACCGCCCTAGATGGATCAGGAGAGCCAAAACTTTTTTTCTTTTGTGGTGGGCTTTTGTCGTCTCGCTGTTGTAAGCGATCTGGAGGATGAGGTTTTGTGCACCTTGTTGCGGATCGGGGCCAGTTTTAACCACCCGATCGACCTCCCAGACACCACTGGTCAGGACTGGAGGGAAACCGTCAGCCGGTGTCTGGTGAGTGTCGAATCCCGATTCGGAACCCAACCTGCCAAGCCTCACGTCTGCCCTACTGAGCTTCCACCGCTGGTCCCAGCCAGAGACCGTCCAGCCAGAGACTGTCCAGCCAGACACCTGTTCACCGCTGGTTCCGTCTAGCCCAGCCGAGCCCTCACCGCTGGTTCCGTCCAGCCCAGCCGAGCACTCACCGCTGGTTCACGTCAGCCACGTCCAGCCAGAGCTTCACGTCAGCCACGTCCCGTCTGCCCAGCCAGAGACTGTTCCAGAGCCTGTCCCCGACTCTATTCTGGAGTCATTTACGAACTCCGTCACGCTCCCCAATAATTTTTTTGGGGGGGGCAAAGGTCCTCGCCGTGGCCGCCCGAAGGGTCTGCACCGCCATGGCGCCCACCCCCCCACCCCATTGATGTTCTACGGCGCGAAGTCGCGCCTTGTTGAAGGGGGGCATTCTGTCACAGTCTTCGTCTGCACCTGTCTGTCTTAGTCTGCACTACACTACCCAGAATCCTTGTCTCCACACCTGAACTCACTCCCTCAATTATCCACCTGTTCCTCGTCTTTATCATCTGTGTCACCTGTCTTCACCTTATGTTTGATTTGTATCTGTATTTAGTCTCCTTCTGTTCAGTCAGTCCTGGTCGGTTCTTGTGAATGTTACCTGGTGTTTGTGTCCTCTGCCCGCCTGTACCAGTTTGATTTTGGAGTTATTTAGTAAATGTTGGAATTGGATCTTTTTGGCTCAGCCTCCTTCCTCTGCATACACCACCCGTGACAAATACCACAATCATGTGAAATTATAATAAATTCCTGGTTCCTATTTGCTGTAATTTGCCAATAGTGTTTACAGTAGTATTTCTACAATTTCAAGGCAACTGATTTCACAGTAAACATGAGCACGACATGACTGTGATGTGTCGCACGGTGATCAGCTGTGTCAGCATTTCAGTGATCTCTTGAAATATAATTGGATTATCTCAAAAGATGTCATTATTCTTGACTTTTCTACGCTGAGTGTTAATATTAAAAGTATATATTAAAAGTTCCCCAGATATAACAATCAATCAGATCAACGCAATAGCATTGCAAACTCTCTCCCCCATTATAATCAGACAAAATTGCTACAGTGCATAAAGTGCAGACTGCAAGTTATGATCAGGCTTAAAGGTCAATCATAATGCTTAAACTGTTTTCTCCATGTAACAGTGGAACCAATTGTAACACTAATACGGGCTGAAAGAAAATGAAAGCCATCCAGCAGGTACAGTGCACTCATCAACATAATGTACATAATGGACTTCACTGTTGTTATCCCACAGATACTCCTTTGATGTATAACCACCTACAGAATCCTGTATTGTAAAATTATGAATACAGTATTTTATTGTAGGTAAATTGATATTTAACTGTATATAAATATATATATCGCTTGACATAAACACCCACCAACCTGCCAAATGCGGGTGGATTTCAGCAGTGGCATGTCACTCCTACTAGCCACTTTGGCAGGTTGAATTTTAAATATAATATAGTTTTTTTCAATTGTAGTCTTTTTTAAAAGGCATCTGAAATAATAAACTAAGTGCACTGTAGTGTTGTCCAAAATATAGATTTTTCAATTCATATTAATACTGAAATATTGATAACCTGTTCACAAGGTTACAAGGGTTGAAAACAATGAAAACAATAACTTTTTGCGCATTTTGACAGGGCAAGTAAAAATATATGGTCTGACTGGGCCAATAGAACAAAAATAGCCCTGATATATTGAAGGGCACAGGTAATGTAAGATTCATTATAATGGGTTTATGTGAAGATTGTTTTAAGTTCACTTAAATTAAAAGTTTTTATATTATTTAAAGCCTAATATATGTTTAAAAAGTATTGCTTTCAATTATACTGAATGCCTAATTAATGTCTAGCATTGAGAGAAAAAAATATATTTCATAGAGACATCAGTAACAGTATTGGTATTGGTGATACTGTACTGCATCATTGATAAAAAGTATAGAAAGTATAAACAATATCGGCTACTGGCTTTGTTCTTTTGGAGATTAAATGTAAAAATATTACAATATAAAAATATATTAACTTTAATGTTAGGGTTTATTAATCGCAGTTAATTACAACAACAAAAAAGAGATTCATTTGTTTTTTTAATCGATTGACAGCACTAACACACACACACACACACACACATTTACGCTGGTTTCTTAAACAAGCTAACAACTACCTTGGATCATAATTGCCACCCTCTTTCAAAACAAAGCTTATTTTCCAGCAGGAAACAAATTTGCATAAATCTGGTAATAACCAATTGTGTGTGTGTGTGTGTGTGTGTGTGTGTGTGTTTTTTTTTTTTTTTTTTTTTTTTTTTTGCAGTGGTTACAGACAACTTCACCTGAATAGATAAAGAACAACTGATTACCTTGTGCTCAATGATGCTGCTGTACCCCTGCAGTGCTGGAGGCGCGCGCGGCGCTCTGGTGGGCTCCACTTTCTCACCTGACGCGCCCTTAGACGCGCTGGATGCTGTAGTATTATTATTGTAGCTGACGCTGTACACGAACAACAGACTGGTGCACATGGTGATCGCGAGAAAAACGGCAACTCCATGACGCTGGAAAACACGAGGGCAAAAGTTCAGATCCACCACAGAGCGCAAGGTCATAAATCATCACCAACTCATGCCCTCGACGCAGTCAATTATAGGATACAAATCACATTTCCCATGCTCAAATATTAATTAGATTGAGATTATAAGAACTTGCAGGTTCTAACTAAATGCTGATGCCTAAAACTAATGCACCAGATCATGCAATAATGGTTTTGCAACAGCAACATTAAACAAAGTAACATTTTGTATTGCATGTTGATCTTGTCATAGCAAAAAAAAAAAAAAAAAAAAATTATTTCAAAGAATGTTATTATTTAATACTGCCATACTAAAATACAAATAAAAACTGTTTGCATCATTTTGCAATGCATAGAAATACATAATATGCTCATGGAAAATGTTTTTTAAAATTATTTTAAAAATAAAATTCACAAAAGCCGTTCTTTCCACAAAGCAAAATTTCCTGTCTCCATAAATTTAATTTCCGACAAACTCCTCAGGAATCAGAAATGGGGATTAAGGTTTTTTTTATTGTCTTTAATCTTCTTTCATTCAGCATGTGAAAGCAACAGAGAGCCGCAGTACTTCAGCAACAATGCTGCACAGGAGAGATGCGAGACATTCAAACTGTTTTCAATACAATTACCATCGGTGTCTTCATCCTGAAGCCAGCTGGATTATTCCTGGGAATGTGCGCATGAAGATCCACTTTTTTCCCCCGATTGTTGCTACTTCATCAGATTATGTCGTCATTAAATTGCCGCGCTCCGCTCGCGCTGGGAGATGTCAGTGTGTGTGCTGTGCGCGCGGACTGAACCCATTCTTGAGCTCGGCGAGCACAGACCGTTGTGACACCGCACGGTCCTAAAGATCATGGTGTTTGAGTGTGAACTCTAATTTAGCTTTTAGGACAAATTGCAAATTTGGAGTGCTGCGACGGTGCGACCCCAGCATGCAATAGCCGTCATTTCTCCGTCTAGTTTAATACAGACCCGATTTAGTCCGATTCTGAGTAACACACTTATAGCCAAAATAACATTGAATTTGGTTACATGTAGTTTTTGCCAAAATAACTAGCGAGATGAAGGAGATTCCATCATGTAAAAGACAACAGTGATTACAACAAGGTGTTTGGATTCATTTCTTTGACATACACTGTAAAAAATATTTTAGCAATTTAGTTATTTCAACTTATTTTTTTAACTAGATTGTCCAGACAACAAGAAATTTTAAGTTTTCTTGTCCTCAACTTATCGAAATAAGTTAGTTAAACTAAAAAAAAACCATGCAAAAAGATAACTCAAAATAATGAGTTAATTTTTTTTACAGTGTAGCCTAACATATTCTTGGGCTATGGTTAGACACTGACAGCACAATTTTTGCCGTAGACGTCAGGGCTGTGTTTGGACAGATATTAGACGTCTTTTAAACGCAAAATTGCTTGCTGGGACATGGAAATACGATAAATATCTCTTGTAAAAGACTTTCTTTCAACATGTGCCTACAGCTACAGGTAATATTCCAGGTTGAATATAATTTAATTTATTTGTCCCACTCACTGCCTGATGCATATTGCAGAGAAAAGTGGTTATTGTCGGTCCCGATCTGATTGGCTGTCCGCAACACAATTTTGAGAGTCAGTTGCATCAGTCAGAAACTTATGCTGCGTCTCAATTCGTCTACTTATACTACGCCCTAAAAGTATGTACTCATTTTGTGAAGAAAAAGTACATACTTTTTGATTCGAATGTGTAGCAGAAAAGTAGACAAGCTTTGGGACAAATCACATCATAAAATAGAGCTTTAATGGTTGCTCTCTGTCGCTTAGTTACACGCGTCCTGTCACGTAAACTGATCTGTCAATCATCTTGTCAAAGATAAAATCCTCCACATTTAATTTAATTTAATTTAATTTAAATTGTATTGTGTTGTATTTCACAATAACAATGTGGACTTTTATAAAGATCCATTTGGCCATTAACTTTTTAATGCATCATTATGCATGAATATTAGGAGAGTCTTCGCATTCGGTAGGAAATGAAATGAAATGAAATGTAGAGGATTTTATTTGTGACAAGATGATTGACAGGCCAGTTTACTGTGACAGGATGCGACAGAGCAACCGTTAAAGAAGAAATGTACGACATGATAGTATATGTCCTGAAGCTTGTACTCTTTTGCTACTCACTTAAAAAGTATCTACTTTTTTTCCACAAAAAGAGTACATATTTTTAGGGTGTAGTATAAGTTGGCGAATTGAGACAGACCATAAGAGACAAATTTAAAAAGACAGGAAAATTGACCAATCATATTGTCCCTTTTATTGGGTGGGGCTCCGCCTGCTGTGAGGAACTCGATTGGGCGAAAAACGCTGATAAAATAGCTAGCGCTATTCGCTATGGAAACCAAAAGCAATGTTAATGAGTATTGCAACATTGTTGCTAATTTCACTATTTACTTTTTTTAAAAAGCTGGAGTTAATCGGCAAAGGAAGAACTACACCAGAGCTTAATTATATGCAGAAAACAAAAGCTTTTTAAAGTATTTTAACCTCATCAATTATAAGCAATATCCCAAGATGACAGCATCAGTCAAGAAGCTAAAGCTTTACTGCTGGAATTGTTTGCTGTTTGGACAAGTTATTAAAATCTGCATAATAGTTAAAGTCCCCCTGTAGTCAATAATTTGATTCCTTTAAATTCATCTTTTATCACCAAACGTTTTTTCCTTACAAATGAAATGTTTCCTTGAAATGTCATCATGCCTTAAAAGAGCTTGAATGTAAGATCTATGTTATCAAACAGCTAATAATGTGTTGCTAATGTTACACAAACCATTATCCCGTTTGCCATCTCAGAGTCAGACAGCTGCCTTCTAATAATAATCAGAAACCTTTGATCAACTCAGAGCCTCAGTGGAGAGAGGCGTATAGTTCATCAGAAGAACATCGTAATATTCATCTCTCGAGACTCCCATGCTAGTTCGCTGTTAAAGGGCACCTATTATGGAATTTTGAAAATTACCTTTCATGTAGTGTGTAACATAGATCTAAGTGAACGAAAACATCCTGCAAAGTTTTAAATATGAAAGTTCACTGTATACAAAGTTATTGTCTCTCAAAAGTAAGAGTCGACTCTGAGTCGCTGATATGAATCGATAGACGAACGATGCTTTTTCTCTGTCTAGATGACGTCACCTTGACAAGTTATTTGAATAAGATACGCCCACTTATTGCGCTCGTAGACGCCAGTGAAAACTTGAAAACATCATGGCGACGATACGCTGTGTTCTGAAGTGCGACGCAAAAGCGAACTTTTTTCATCTGCCCAGGGAGGAGCGCTACAGTTCATATAAACAACTATACCACAGAAGTATAGCCTGAACCTTGTGCTTTGTTCACGTCATTTTGAAGATGATTGCTTCACAAACATAAATGCTATCAAATATGGATTCGCAAGCCGGCTGATATTGAAGGAAGGTTCAGTACCAAGTTTATTTGGATCAGCTTCCTCCTCCGAATCACAACCTGTAAGTATTATTAATATTAATAATTGTTGCTTTTATGTTTTATGTAGCATGCTCAATAATTATTTTGTGTGTTGTGTACGCACAGCGCAGCTTCTATAGTCTTCAATGTCAATTGTATTGAAATATGTGAAGTGTTTGTCGTTGTTATTGGAGTTGTGATAAAGAATAGAGCAACACCTCGTAGTACTGCATTATCAATATGTTTATGTGTTGGGCTAACGCAAACAAAGACTGAATGTGCTTTACCACTGAACTTTGGGCTATGGTCGCTAACATAACTCAACTTAAATTCCTTCTCTTATTTAGAATTTTTTACTACAAAGCGGTGCACTATAATCATTATTATAACACAATGTAATTGATAAAAAGGATTGTACTCTGTACTCCATGTTGACCAATTTACTGGGTCATCTGACCAATCACCGCAGATTAGCGTCACGCAAAGGCGGGGTTTGGAAAAATGAATCTCTGAACGATTCATATGGGAGTCACTGAGCAAATCAGGTAAACATAAATGCATATTATAAAACAACAAAAGTGTTTTTTGTCATTGCATGCTTGTAAAACTGTTGTTGGGGACTCCCAAAACAATATTAGGAACATTTTAAATGCCATAATAGGTGCCCTTTAATGGTAAAGCCTGCCCGCATGTTGATGTGATTGGTTACAAGGTAGTTTGTGACGTCAGAAACACCAGCGATTTCAAACTGCGTTTTTCAGACTGTCTTTGGTTCAGTGCAGTTTTAAAGGTTGTATCAGTGATTTCAGGCCCAAAAATAAATGATCACATTCATCTAATCTTTCCTAATGATCCGCTAGTTGCCCGCCCCATAAGCAGGCTGTCAAAAAACCACGTCTCTGTATGTAGCCTAGGCTCTGAGATCTGCACACAAAAACAAACGGGTACAACCACCACTCAAAACCAAAATAAACAGTGATTCAACCAATCACAGACAGGGGTGGGTGTTGCTCCGGCTTCGCGTTCAGCCGTGCACCAGCGCAAAACCTCACAACACCCACCCATGTCAGTGATTGGTTGAATCACTGTTTATTTTGGTTTTGAGTGGTGGTTGTACCCATTTGTTTTTGTGTACAGATCTCAGAGCCTAGGCTACATACAGAGACGTGGTTTTTAGACAGCCTGCTTATGGGGCGGGCAGCTAGCGGATCGTTTGGAAAGATTAGATGAATGTGATCATTTATTTTTAGGCCTGAAATCACTGATACAACCTTTAAGGAGAAAATACTCATCAATGGTGTTGACTTATGTTTAAATTTTTTGATGGATGCAAAGGCTTTCTAGGTCGGGTAGAATCTGCTTTTGTTTGCTGGGTTCCATGGCTGCAATACGCTGTGTTTTCCACCAGCTGGCAACCCCGGGTGTTTGAATACTATTCTGTAAATTGTATAGTTTCATGTTTTCGGAATCACATCCACGCAATCACAATCACACCGACCAAAACAAAAACAGACATTATAACACAGAACATACATTTCAAAGTAGAATAACTGGCTGCAGTATTGTATTTTTTTTTTTGCAGTATTTTTTTTTAGAGAGATGTGTATGTGAACCTAGCAAGTTCCTAAATATTTGCAAACATATTATGGTATTTTAATGCTTTGGTAGCCTACAGTCTAAATACATAAATACATTTCTGTCACACAATTTGCATGATTTTTTTTTTTATTAAGGTCTCTACAAAATTAATTCAACCATGTTGAAGAATAGCATCCAGGTATTCAATTTATTATATGATTAACTGTTACCACTCAAAACTCACTTGACAATAACTCCCAGGACTTGCGGACCCCACCATTTCCAGCCCTGATCTGTTCCCGTCTTATTGGAAAGTTCTTGACCAGCTTAAGTGGATCAGACTTTATGCCGCTGGCCAAAAGTCTGGCTCTGAGAGACTACCTATATTCCAGAGTTCTACTGATAGAACATCTTTTTCCCTTAAGCAGTTAACTGCTTCAGCTGAACTTCAACTTCAGTCAGAGTTCTTTACACCAATTTAGATAAAAAAGCCTCTGCAAAAAGGCAATATAAAACTAATGTAATACCTTCTGTGTTTTCAGAGCTTTTTTAAAAGTGGAAGGTCAGTTTGGTCTTCCGACACTGTCTGATGCTGGAATGAAGAGGTGTTTGCAAGACGGTTCGCTTTAGATCCTCGCTGATATTAATTTCTGTGAGAACCACTATGCCGAATGAGTCTGCCAAACCACACACCGTGCACACACTGTGTGTGCTCACCTCATTACATTTGCTGCCAAAAGGCACATGTGTGGATGTTGCTATGACAGCCACATTAGGGGGGAGAGAGAGAGAGAGAGAGAGAGAGAGAGAGAGAGACTGATTTGCAATATGTCATCAAGATCATGCATATATTTTTCAAGTCCCTTCGAGAAATTGTGAAACAACAAGGCTTAGTGACACATGCAATGCAATGGGATGCTGGTCCAGAAGAGGTAAATGGCAGACAGCACAAAAAAAACAAAGGTTCTGTGTTCTGTGTGAGTTGTATGCTCATTGCAGATATTGTGAAATTTATCCAAAAGTGTCTATAGTCATGGCACATCTAAAAGCGAAATTTGTAAAGCAGCGTTTCTCGCCTCTATTAAACAGACTAGTAGTAACAGTCGTCACCTTTATTTATATAACACTTTTTACAATACAGATTGTTTCAAAGCAGCTTTACAGAGATAACAGGAAAATAACACAACAAAGTTTGTTTCGGCTGTACAGCAGATCTAGAAGAAAATAGTATTCCAGCTTAAGTAAGTTCAATGATGGTTCATTAAAAAGTTACAAACTTAGTTAATTTTATATATATATATATATAGCCTCTCTGGAGAAAACAGTGCTGTCATCGTCCATCTCAGTTCAGTTCTCCTATAATGGTGTCAATGCAGACAGATCAATAATATTGTTGAATATTAAGTGTCCCCAACTAAGCGAGCCAAAAGCCAAAGTTTACAAAGGCGAAGAACCAAAACTCCATCAGGTGACAGAATGGAGAAAAAAACCTTGGGAGAACCCAGGCTCAGTCGGGGGCCAGATCTACTCTGGTCAATGAACGAACAGTGTGTGATTATGATTCAGGCAGCATTACAGGTCAGAAGTCAGATTTGGAACAATCAGAATATTATCCATTTCCATCTGGTTTAAGATCAGAGTCATCAGGAGACGGGTATGGAGACGGGTTTATTGAGGATCAGTGCCGATTGGTGTTGTGTCGATGAGGTCTTCACAGGGGAGAGTCTAGTTGACACAGCACAGGTCCACCATCTGATCTGGATATGGCCTGGATCCGGCTGACTACGATAACCTTGGGATAAACAGAGATACCAATATTAGAGTAGATGCCATTCTTCTTATGATGTAACAAATACACTGGATGTTATAGGAAGTGTTCCCGGTTCATGCTGACCTAATTTATGCAGCCTAAGGCTACGTTTACACATAGCCGGGTATTTCGAGAATGAATATTTTCCCGCCCTCCGTTTTCAATAAAAACATCGTGCACACGACCCGCATAAATACGCTGCGAGCGCCATCATAACTATGCCAAACCTATGGGCGGCAGTGTAGGGAGAAGGATAAAGCCAATCAGAATCCTCAGAATCGACACGAGAGAACCTAAAACCTCCCAGTTGACATGGCAACATATAAACGGCGTTTTCAGAAATCTCCACTTTGGCCGGAGTTTTTAGAAATAATCGTTTTCTGTGATAAAAACGGGGTTTTCGTATAAACGAGAGGCCAAACCGCAGGGAAATATCTGCGTTTTCCCTCCGTGTAAACGGGGCCTGACAATCATTTAACTGATATGAATTATTGAAATTGATAATGTATGATGTGTATGCCAGGTTAAAGAGATTTTTTTAATCTAGATTTCAACTGACAGAGTGTGTGTGCTTCTCGAACAATGGTAAGAAGACTATTCCAAAGTTTAGGTGCTAAATAGGAAAAGGATCTACCGCCAGCAGTTGATTTTGATATTTCAGAAGATCTTATCGCTATTATCGACTGGGCAGAATTTTGAGATCGCAATAGACGTGAAGGACTATAATGCGTTAAGAGCTCGCTCAAGTACTGGGGAACTAAACCATTTAGTGCTTTGTAAGTAATCAGTAAGATAATAAAATGTTTACAATGTTTAATAGGGAGCCAATGCACTGTTAACAGAAACTGGCAGAACCGAATATTTCCTGGTTCTAGGAAGAACTTTAGCTGCTGCATATTGGACCAGCTGCAGTTTATTTATTAAGCGTGCAGGGCAACCACCCAGTAAGAGCATTACAATAATCTAGCCTTGAGGTCATGAGCGTATGAAATAACTGATGCATTTGTCATTGAGAGCATATGTCGTAATTTAGATATATTTTTAAGATGGAAGAATGTGGTTTTACAGATGCTAGAAACGTTGCTTTTAAATTAAAGAGTGGTATCAAAGAGCACACCCAGGTGTCAGGAGCCAATCAGAACCCTCACAAACCACCACGCAACGATCACTTTCCCCAGAGTACTAATCACCTGCACCTGTTTCCATTCAGCACGTCCTTCACAACCAGCATAAAAGCACCCAATTCACAGTCACTCATTGTCAAGCCTCCAACAGGAAAGGACCATTACCAGTTTCACTTGCCTTCCTAAAAGTTATCTCGAGTCTGGAACGTAAAGTATACTCACCTGTGATACTAACCTCGATGCTCTTGTTCTGATGTTCCCAGGACCCGCTCCGTGGTTTCGTTCTCTGTGCCCTGGATCCTGTATTGAGTCTCGTTCCCTTCTGGATGATCTGTAAAGGGGGAAAATAAGCAAGTATCACTGAACTGGTTAAATCGCCACTGCATGCATTGCAAGGAATCTACTCACGTCGAGTTTCTCCTCGGATCTGGTCTGCCCACGAGCGATCTGTAAACGGGAAAAAGGAAACGTCATTGCCTTGCCTCTCAATTCACGCTATACTCTATGAAGAGGAATTACTCACCTGGAATTCCTGCCACGAATCCTCTGCACGAGCACCATTGAACACCTGCAAACCTAAATGCTTATCTCACTTTAAAATAAAGAAAAGTTTATGTTCATCACTTACCTCTTTGTCCGAGTCTGAATCCTGACAGAAGGCTTGACCTAACAACAGTAAGAGGTGAAGATCATTATGGACCCCAATCCACCAGCCCCCGCTCCTTCAGTACAGTCTGTGTTTTCCTCTGCGGGTTCTTCCGGGAACGTCACTTCTTCGATCACCTGCTTTGCAAATCCACCGTCGCGTCCAGCGCCATTCTCTGGCCGGGCGGAGGATTGTAATGGGTTCTTGTTACAGTGTTCGCTCGCCCTGGAACAGCAAGCGCAGCTCTATCCCACTGAACGATCAAAGGTAGCATTTGTCATCCAACAACTATCTGGAACGGCTTTGAGGTGGGCTGAGTCTTTGTGGACGAAGGAATCACCTGTGGTTGCAAACAGTCAAGATTTCGTGAAACATTTCAAGGAAGTTTTCGGTAAACCTGCGGAGGATTCCTCGTTTGGTGAACAATTGTTACAGTTACGGCAAGGGAAGAAATCATTATCAGAGTATTCTGTGGAATTCCGCACTCTAGCATCCAACAGTGGTTGGAATAAACGAGCTCTTATTTCTGCTTTTCGTCGGGGATTAAATCCAGCTCTACGCCTCCAATTGGCCATCTACGACGACACTTTAGGACTCGAGAAATTCTTGCAACAGGCCATGAGAGTGAGTCAAAGATCTCAGAGTTGCTACACCGATCAGTCTTACTATCCTCCTGTTCCTCATCAAAATGCTACGGGCTTTGCGGCCGAGAGTCAGAATGAAGAAATGCAAATCGATACCTTCAGAATCTCCCAGAGTGAACGTCTTCGGAGGAAGGAATTCAAATTGTGTATGTACTGCGGTGGTAAGGGACATTTTCGACTTAACTGCCCCGTCAGACCTGGGAATATGATGGTAAGCTCAGTTTTAGATTACCAGACAGTCTCAGCACCCCTCACGATCCCTGTGAATCTAAAAATTGAAGAAACCTGTATATCTGTCACAGCTATCATCGACTCGGGGTCCGCGGGAAACTTCATCTCGGGGAAACTCTGTAAAAGACTCAAACTGCGAGAAATCAGCACTCCCAAGGCCTACTCCATCTACGCAGTAACAGGTGAGCAGATTAACATGCAAGATGTTACTACCCAGATTAATCCCATTAAACTGTGCGTGGAGGACACGCACCAAGAATGGTTCGAAGCGTTTGAACCCTCGCCAAGCCCGATGGGCGTTATTCTTCACACGATTCCACTTCAAGATTGCCTATCGCCCAGGCTCAAAGAATACCCGTGCAGATGCACTGTCTCGTCTTCATGTCCCTGAAATCTCTATTGAAGAACCCGAAACTATCCTGCCAGAGAGTCTTTTCGTGAACCCCATCCAATGGGAGATAAACGAACAACTCCAAGAATTGTCCCATCAGCAACCCAGAGTTCCTGGATGTCCCGCCGGGAAGATATACGTTCCTGAAGAATTCCGCACCTCCTTGATTTCATCAGCTCATTCCTCGGTAGCCACTGGACATCCAGGAGTGAACAAGACTCTAGCTACGCTTCAGGTCAAATATTGGTGGTCCAGCATGAGAGCAGATATCACACAGTTCATCCAAGGCTGTATCCCGTGTGCCATCTCGAAGGTTCCCAGAAATCTGCCTGTGGGTAAACTGGTACCCCTTCCTGTCCCGAATAGACCTTGGTCTCACATCGGAGTAGACTTTGTCACTGATCTTCCAAGCTCTGAAGGGAATACCTGCATCTTAGTGGCCATCGATCGCTTCTCTAAGGCCTGCAAGCTAATTCCATTGAAAGGGCTCCCAACAGCTTTTAACACCGCTGAGTTACTCATGGAGCACGTCTTTCGGAATTTCGGTCTTCCTGAGGACATCGTTTCCGATAGAGGGCCCCAGTTCATATCTAGAGTCTGGCGATCATTCTTCACGCTAATGAATGTGACAGTAAGTCTGTCTTCAGGGTACCACCCACAAACCAACGGCCAGACGGAACGAAAGATCCAAGATATCGGTCGGTTCTTGCGGACATTCTGCCATTCCAATCAAAACATCTGGAGTAGATATCTCATTTGGGCCGAATACGCACAAAATTCTCTTCGACAAGCATCCACTCAGTTGACTCCATTTCAATGTATCCTGGGTTATCAGCCTCCGTTATTCCCATGGTCCGGTGAACCCTCAGAGGTCCCCGCAGTTAACAAATGGTTTGAAGAAAGCGAACAGGTCTGGGATCAGACACACCACCACATTCAGCAAGCTGTCAATCGGCAACAACGATTCGCTGATGAACGCCGCCGACCCAACCCAGAGTATCAGCCTGAACAGCTCGTTTGGCTTTCCACTCGAGATATCAGATTTCGCCGATCATGTAAGAAACTAAACCCCAAGTATATTGGACCATTTCCAGTTGTCAGCCAAATAAATCCAGTTACTTACCAGCTCCGACTTCCTCCAGAATACCGTATCCATCCCACGTTTCACGTTTCCCTCCTGAAGCCTTACCATCCACCAGTATCCCAGTCAGTCACAGAGGTTGAACCAGAGGACAATCCTCCTATACCACCCATAGAACCAGAGCCCATCTATCGAATTAAAGAGATTTTGGACTCTCGACGTCGGGGGAATCAACTCGAGTACCTCATTGACTGGGAAGGATATGGGCCAGAGGAAAGAAGCTGGGTGCCTCGGAATGATGTTCTTGATCCCAATCTGCTCCTGGAATTCCACGCCCAACATCCCGAGAAACCTGCACCACGACCCAGAGGTAGACCCCCACGACGTCGAGGTCCAGGGTCCGCTGGCGCGGACTCTGGAGGGGGGGGTAATGTCAGGAGCCAATCAGAACCCTCACAAACCACCACGCAACGATCACTTTCCCCAGAGTACTAATCACCTGCACCTGTTTCCATTCAGCACGTCCTTCACAACCAGCATAAAAGCACCCAATTCACAGTCACTCATTGTCAAGCCTCCAACAGGAAAGGACCATTACCAGTTTCACTTGCCTTCCTAAAAGTTATCTCGAGTCTGGAACGTAAAGTATACTCACCTGTGATACTAACCTCGATGCTCTTGTTCTGATGTTCCCAGGACCCGCTCCGTGGTTTCGTTCTCTGTGCCCTGGATCCTGTATTGAGTCTCGTTCCCTTCTGGATGATCTGTAAAGGGGGAAAATAAGCAAGTATCACTGAACTGGTTAAATCGCCACTGCATGCATTGCAAGGAATCTACTCACGTCGAGTTTCTCCTCGGATCTGGTCTGCCCACGAGCGATCTGTAAACGGGAAAAAGGAAACGTCATTGCCTTGCCTCTCAATTCACGCTATACTCTATGAAGAGGAATTACTCACCTGGAATTCCTGCCACGAATCCTCTGCACGAGCACCATTGAACACCTGCAAACCTAAATGCTTATCTCACTTTAAAATAAAGAAAAGTTTATGTTCATCACTTACCTCTTTGTCCGAGTCTGAATCCTGACACCAGGTTCCTAAACAACGACAAAGACTTGACAGAGCAGCCATCAATTGGTAGAGAGTATTCTAGGTTTAATACATGCAGAGGTTTTTTGCCCAATAATTAGAAACAAATTTTTCAGAATTAAGTAGTAGGAAATTACTAGTCATCCATTTTTTTTTATTTCAGCTATGCATTCCATAAATTTTATGAATTGCTAAAGATATATCCCAAGATTAGCATTTACAGGGAGAAAAGCAACAGTCCTAGTACTGAGCCTTGCGGTACTCCATACTGAACTTGTGATCGATATGACATCTCTTCATTTACTGCGACAAACTGATAACGGTCAGATAAGAATGATTTAAACCATGCTGATGCAATTCCACAAATGCCAACATAATTTTCAAAACTATTTAAAAGAATGTTGTGGTCGATGGTATCAAATGCAGCACTAATATCCAGTAACACTAAGAGAGATACAACCACGATCGGATAAGAGCAAATCCTTTGTAACTCTGAGAGCTGTCTCAGTACAATGATACGGTCTTAATCCTGATAGGAAATCCTCACAGATACCATTTCTTTCTAAAAAGAAACAGTTGTGAGGATATTGCATATTGCCTTTTCTAGTATTTTTGACAGAAAGGGTAGATTTGAGATTGTCCTGTAATTGTTGTTATGCAAGTACAGTAAACAATAAGTTTTGAGTGACTTACAGTTTAGAGACAATATTGTCAGTAATTGTCAGGGTGGAAAATATTACAGAACATATCAACAGATCTTAAAACACTAGGCATCATACACTTGCCAACTTTGTAACAGAGAAAAACAAGGCATCGTACACGAAACAACTGAGGATCACAGACTATCAGATTTTTAAGTTGTTCCGAACAAACTCACACAGAAACATGTGCCACATCAGTAGGAGACGCATGACAAATGTGTGTTCTAATTATGGGCTCAGACTTATTCTTGGTAGGAGAAAAGCGCTCGACACAGAACTTGGAATGAACACAGGGATTTCATAGAAACGAGGAGTACCAAAGATGTACCAAAGACGTATGCATTGAACAGAAACAATAACCGACAAAGAATACAGGCATGGGAGGAACTTATATACACAGAAAAGATCAAGGGAACAAGACAGTTGGGGCAAAGGAACTGATAATGACAGGGAGACAGGTGAGGGAACTAAACACTAACGATGAGCGGGAAAACTAGGAACAGGACTAAACCAAAAACACTATGATGGGTGAAAAGGCGTGTCCCCACGCCCCCATCACTTAGGGGCGGGAGGGTGGGCGTCCTGGAGGCTGACGAGGGCGTGGCTTTCTTAGAGCAGACAGCCTCCAGGGCAGAGCAGGTAGTGCAGGGGGCCAGGGTGGAGCAGGTAACACTGGAGACCAGGGTGGAGCAAGTAACGCTGGAGGCCAAGGTGGAGACGTCCCTTCGGGTGGCCAGGGTGGAGACGTCGCTTCGGGTGGCCAGGGCGGAGACGTATAGCCCCCCACCCAAAAAAATACATGGGGAGAATCCCTGACTACTTGTGCACTTGTGAATCCTTACAGTTGGATCTTGGGGAATTGAATCCACTAGTGAAACCATATGTTAAGAATTTAGGTGTTATTTTGGACTGTGATTTTAAATTGGATAAACAGATTAACCTAGTAGTTAAGTCTTGTTTTTTCCAATTGAGACAACTCACCAAGGTCAAATCTTTCCTGTCTTTTATGGACTTTCAAAGACTTCTTCATGTTTTTATCTCATCGCATCTGGATTATTGTAATGGTCTCTATGTAGGCATTAGTCAGGCCTCTCTCTCCAGACTGCAGAGGGTCCAGAGTGCAGCAGCTTGCCTGTTGACGGGTACACGAAAGCGGGAACACATTTCCCCTGTTCTCTCCTCTCTTCACCGGTTGCCTGTCCATTTTAGGAGTAATTTCAAGATTTTGATGTTTGTTTTTAAATCTCTTAATGGTCTCGCACCGAAGTATCTGTCTGAACTGATCAAGCAGTATGTTGCGTCAAGAGCGCTTAGGTCTGCTGACCATTTGCTTTTTGTTGTCCCTCGGGTTAAGCTGAAGAGCAGGGGTGAAAGAGCATTTGCAGTAACAGGACCAAAGCTTTGGAACAATTTGCCCCTGTACTCAAACACTTGCTACTTTTAAATCTAGTCTTAAAACCTACTACTACAGTTTGGCATTTGACGCTATATGAGAGTTGTTTTATGGCTTTTATCTTTGTATTGTTGATTGTTTGTAGTAGTGATATAGGATATAAGTGTACAGCACTTTGTCAAACACTTGTTGTTTTTAAAAGTGCTTTATAAATAAACTTTGACTTTGACTTTGACTTTAAACTTTGACTATGGGGACAGGCTCGGGGCTGGACGGGAACAGCGGAGAAGGCTCGGGAAGGTTGACGGGAAGCTCAGGCTCGGCAGGCCTGACGTGGAGCGCGGCCTCGGCAGGGCTGACGTGGAGTTCTGTGCTGGACGGGACCAGCGGTGAAGGCTCTGAGCCAGAGCTTCACGTGGCCGACGTGAAGCTCTGGCTCGTCGTGGCTGACGTGAAGCTCTGGCTCGTCGGGTGATGACGTGAAGCTCTGGCTCGTCGTGTGATGACGTGAAGCTCTGGCTCGTCGGGTGATGACGTGAAGCTCTGGCTCGTCGGGTGATGACGTGAAGCTCTGGCTCGTCGGGTGATGACGTGAAGCTCTGGCTCGGCGGGGATGATGTGAAGCTCTGGCTCGTCGGGTGATGACGTGAAGCTCTGGCTCGGCGGGGATGATGTGAAGCTCTGGCTCGGCGGGGATGACGTCAAGCTCAGCCTCGGCAGCCTTCTTTCTGGCCGATCGCACTGACATCAGCGGTGGATCGGTCACACTGGATATCATCCGGAGAAGTCCAGGGACCGATCTGGTGGCAGGGCTGATGCGTCGTGCAGGCTTGGCGGGGTTCCCGCGGATCTCAGGCTCGGCGGGATTCGCTGGACCGGGGGACTTTGAACCCTTGGAGAGGAATGTGGAAGGTGCCGGTTCGAGGTGAACTGGACGATGACTTTGACTATCGTCTACTCTATCGACAAAGAAGTTAGAACCATGTAACTCTAGGATATAGTTAAGAAAGTCATGGATAGTAACACCTGTAACACTCATCAGGGAAGATGAATCTGAATAATTTATCATCATCCAGTCCCATCCAGAAGCAGGCATTCATCGTAGAGTTACCCCAGCTCACCTGATGGAAAAGACTCAGGCACTCTTCAACATACCTCTCCACCGATCGTCCACCCTAAGAAATGTTCAGGAGTTTGTCCTCAGCCATCTCGTTGGTTTTTAGATCGGTTATTCTGTTACGTTCTTGGTAGGAGAAAAGCGCACGACACGGAACTTGGAATGAACACAGGGATTTAATAGAAACGAGGAGTACCAAAGACACGTATGCATTGAACAGAAACATTAACCAACAAGGAATACAGGCATGGGAGGAACTTATATAGACAGAATAGATCAAGGGAACAAGACAGCTGGGGCAAAGGAACTGATAATGACAGGGAGACAGGTGAGGGAACTAAACACTAACGATGAGCGGGAAAACTAGGAACAGGACTAAACCAAAAACATTATGATGGGGGGAAACTAAGAAACACAGAAAAGGGGCAGACACAACTCTGACACAAACATGTTTATCCTCAGAGTGGACACAGAAAAAAGTTTGTGCTCATACACAATATTCTTTGAAATCTTTCAAATCAAACTACCCAAAATCTGCAGACTGGCTGTGACTTTTTCCAGCTAGCGTTGACTTGTCCAGACTAAACTGTGATGAACATCTGGGCAAAAGTGTATTCCAGCCCTTACTTTACTTTCTATGTTTTTATACAACAAAGAAAAAATGTTACAACACACAGTTCTCCAGGCACCACACAGTAATTGTGTTTAAATTTTTTCAAAGAAATCTATGTTTTTCTACAGATCAGTTGAGTGAATGATTTAATGACTAATTTTCCTGAATAGATGTCAATGGAGAAGACTGATAGCTTGGAACATGCAAACAAGGGGTGTGAAAAAAGCCAGTGAAACATTCCAGTGTTGTACTGTCAGGACTCTTGGAACAATGTTCAAATTCAAGGAACTTTTGTTTAAAGGGGTCATGACATGAGAAACCAAATTTGCCTTGATCTTTTGGTATTTAAGAGGTCTTTGTACCATTAAAACTTCCTGCAAGTTTAATAGCTTAAGACATCCTCCCCATAAACTAACAATTTATTTAACTAAGCTCTAAATACAGCTCGTTGTCGATTCATGGTATGAAGTGACGTCACGGTACGAAGTGACGTACCAGTCGTTTGCATATGACCGACTCCAGCGCAAGACAACTACGCCTCATTTCGCATCATCGCATAATTTTGCACGGCTCACGCCCACAGTACACGACGTGCGGCGAGTGGGTCTGTTTACAAGAAGATTGCGATGCCATGCAGATGTGCTTTTCCTGGCTGTGGACAAACAACATGTTTGAATAAGCTGACGGCAGGGAAAAATGGACATCCCAGTCACGGCAGTGTTAATTAAGCGTGTGTTCTCTACATTTCAAGGATAACTATTTTGAGAACAAATTGCAGTATGATGCTGGCTTTGCCAGAAAACCTTTGCTTAAAGATCAGGCTGTTCCCACTATTCTGGGCCCAACAACGATGCCACAAACTGTAAGTAATTTATTTAATCTTAAAACTACTTTTTATGCATAGCCTAAACACTGGCGTTAGCCAATCATAACAGTAGGCGTTAACACTGAACTCTTAAAGGGGAAACACCCCCAAAACAGACTGTTTGAACCAGAGGATGAGAAACAGGGTGGGAAAAGGTCATAAATCACTAAATTTGAAAAGGTTTTTGTCCTATAGTAATACTATAATTGCACCTAAGGGAAAATAATAAAGCAAAAAACAAAAACCATGTCATGACCCCTTTAAGTTTGTTTAATGTGGAGTTCAAATTTTCTGGTTCTGAACGATGCATTGGAATGGGAATGTCAATGTAAAATATGACAAGAGACAGGTCTGTAGTGAATGGTAAAAATTAGTTTTACATTTTCAAAAATAAAAGAATATATTTTCTTGGTTTTCCATATGCAAATAACCCATGTTTCAATAAAGAAAATTTCTTGGTGAAAATGAAATGCTTCCCAAAAACATTATGGTCATACAAGGTTAGAAGAGGTACAGCTCTATCATTCAGTGCTATTTAAAACTTACACATTACATTTTAGAGGAGACAAATATTTGGCATTGTTATTTGCTTTTCACACCTGTTCAGATATTCAGTTTAAAACAAAGTCAAATATAGACCAATATTCCCAATAAGATTAGTTTTGTGCCTCACACATTCGCAGCTTCCTTACAAGTAATCAAGAGACAGGTGTTTGAGACAGCAAAACAGATTTTTGACAAGTCATCAACAGACAGATGGTTTGAGCTGTGAAATATTAATGAGAACCAATTTAAAGTTCAAGAAGAACATAAAACAGCAAAGTAATAAATGGCACCAGGGTCGGAGCCGGAGGAGGTTAGGGGGGCGCCAAGGCAATACAATCTAAATGGGAAACGTGAGACACAGACTATTATTTATGTTTCATACAATCTTTCCATTAAAGGTATGGCCACCGCTAAGGAGCATTCCTTGAAAAGGTAATAAAGTGTTACCGTGAAACAGTGAGATGTGAGCCTTGTAAAGCACAGCGTGTGCTTGGATCTCTATAAAGCCCTCAAATGTGTCAGAATATGGATTCAACAACAAGCATGTCGACATCCACGAGAGACATGTTAAAAGCTTTAACCTTTTTCTGGTTTTATAGAGAATATTACAGATAATAAGGCCCAATTATGTCAAATAATTATTGATGGACCTTTTTATGACCTATTAAAGGGAAGGATTCAAGTATCAAGAAAAGAGCTAGCTTGCAAGATCACACAAATATATTTGTCCATATCTTCTTGTACTAAAGCATTAAACTAAGAGCCAGACTAATGATGTGAAATAATGATGTGAAACTGCCAGTGCTTTTGTCTGTGATGTGTTCTCACCTGGACCTAAAAACACTGCTGAACTCCCGCATAGTGAATAGAGCTAATTGGGATCCTTGTGAAACTTGATGATTTTCACAGAAATGCAAATTATCCTTTACCTTTTTCAGAGCTAAAAGTACTCCTGCTCCTGTAATGGGTCTTACATCATATTTCAAAATCAACATATCTAGAATATTCCTTTTTATTTCCATTCCTTTTTATTATGCCTGTTGCTATTGTAAATCGTGTTTATTAAATTATTTCAGTTTAATTGTGCAGTTTAAATTTCAATCAAATAAAGTACACAGAGATAATCAAGGGTCTTACTTACAGTTTTTCTCTGAATTGCTAAAACACATTTCTCGAAACCATCATCCACTTTCTCAAAACCTTAAACACAAAACCAAATCTTCAAACTACATTCAGAGAACATCTGACTCTTGGCAAAATAAAAATAAAAATAGTTTCAAAACCATTTTATTTGTGCTCAAAATCAAATAATGCTTTCAGATCTTACATACACCCTGTCGAAATATAAACACTACAGATCATCCATAGACACACATGTGTGTTTTAGTGAGAGGGAATGTGTTTAAAGTTCTGCAAAAAGAGTGCATAAGATTTGAAAATGGTGTCTAACTTCCTGAACTTGTTAAAGGATAATATTATATTATATTATATTATATTATATTATATTATATTATATTATATTATATTATTGTAATTAAATACCAGATTCAAGACAGGATTATAGTCAAACCCAAACAGGAATTTATTGAACAGATGGAAAGCACAAATAAAGGTGAGTAATAGCGAATTCGGAGTTATGGATGACTGATGAATAGTGAATAACAAAGTCCTTTCCTTTTACAAGGTATTGTTGAGACGTTGATTGGTGAGAGGAGCAGACTGGAGAGCACACACTTCTTGGATGGTTGGAACAGGTGAATAGTGGAGCGGGGAGCAGGTGAGGAAACACGGGTAGGTAATTGGAGAGTCTTACTAGGAGAACACTGGAGAAAGATCTCAGGAGTATAACTGGGAATCCAGGAGACGGCTTTAGGTAAGCAGAGCGGGTAAGTAGTCAGTAATCCACATTGGTAACCAGAAGATGAGTGACAGAGAAGTGTGTGCTCTATCGAATTCTGGTGAGAGTGAGCACAGGGTGTGACGGAGGAGCCTGTGACACAGTGACAATTAAATTAGAATTAATTGTATAAATAATCATTTTCACAGCATTATTAAAGTAAATCATATTGGCTTATTTTATTATCAATTTTATTTTATATTACACACAATTCCAAGTAAAAAAAAACGTAGGCTACTAGGCTTCAAAATATCTTTTTGTGTGTTCAGCAGAGGAAAGAAATTCATACAGGTTTGGAACAACTTGATGTAAGAAGTAAATGAGTAAATTATGACAGAATTTTCATTTTGGGGTAAACTATCCCTTTAACTCAACCTCTCTACATGGCACAAGCTGATTTATTGACAGATGACTTGCGCATTTAAGCAGGTGAGTAATGAATCCGTCAGAGTGAGGAGCAGATGAATACTGAAAGATAGAGTCTCTCACTTATTCACCATGGGTAACTGAGGACCGGTGGTAACTGGAACATGTATGTATGGCGTATGGCGATTAGACAGGTGAGTAGAATGTTTCAAACAGTAGCTTACAGAAGATTGTTGGAGTATTACAAGGAGATCACTGGAGTGTCACAAAGAGATGTGTCACAGCTAGAGCGGGTAAGCAGTGCATCCATATTGGAGAGCAGGGCAAATTCCAAACACCATTTTTACACCATTGATGGGCACTTTGGAAAGGGGTTGCCATTTGTAGAGGCGTTCCAAACTAAAGTGAACAACAGAATCTCATTACGAAGGGCCCTTTCACAAATCCGTTAGCGAAGGGAACATGTGACGGTCACTTCAAGGAAGTAATTTAATGATTTATGGTCATGTGACCCCGGGTGACAATAATCGTAATTCATTTTAAATCTATATGATGGGAGAGTTGGAGTTAACATATAAACAGAATTATTCAAGATGTTTTTGTAATATATTACACACATTTTCGTCATTTTCGAATTTCAGATTAAGGTTTAAAACGTTTCATACGTAAGAAATGTTTAATGCTTTACGCGTTTAATGGTTAAATGATAAAGTTAAGAGCAGATATAAAGCATATTTTAAAAACTTCATTATAAATGTACATTATTGTATCATATTAACAGCATTAATAAGATATTCCAGTTGTCACTGCCTAACTTTAACTTAAGTTAAAGATGAAATTTCCATCGCTCTCTTCTCAGAGTGTGTTCCAAACAGTTTCATTATGACACACAAGTGCCCTGCTCCCTTCAAAATCCCCACTTAGGGCTCAGCCCTTCGGCGTGAGTAGGGCATAGTGATGTTCACTTCTGAGTGAAAGTCAGGTGTGTGCTCTTATCCTTGTGCAGATTGGACTGCTGATGGGGAACAGGTGCGGGTGATGGACAGGAGGGATGCTGGGAAATGTAGTTTCTGACTAGATGACTGGACTGGTGAAGATGGGCAGATGGAGAGCATACGTAACAGTTATATTATAATGAATTGTATACATATGAATTTTCACAGCATTAAAGTAAATAATGGGTCTATTTTTATTATCCTTTTAATTTATATTATATCATATGTATATATTATATCAAAATCCGAATTAAATTGTTAATCGCAATTATTTATATGACAGTCATCTGCACAAAATTCACGATCGTGACAGGCCTAAAGGGGAATGATGAAGGCAATCTAAAACAGAGTCTTTCATTAACAAAATGTAAAGACTAGCTCTGTTGAGTTCTCTAATGTTCGGCGACACAGTATCGTCCATCACCTCAGCAGTGCCATATTTCTGCAGGGAACAGATACCGGAGTGAAAATAGGCCTCCCTCCCATTTGTCACCGGCGTTTGGGTAATGAACGAGGTGGATTGGGCGTACTTGCTAATTATATATAGGACAAAGAGCCAGCGAAAGCCTTGAGTCAAGGTCTCAGCTCTACTGCGGCAAGAGCTCTGGCTGATGAAGAAAATGCACTGAAGTCTTAAATTTGTCGTGGAGTAAAAAAAGAAATATGTGAAGATGCTCATTATCATCAGGGATGCAATCATCCAGAGGCGAGTCATGCTGAAATGACATGTGTAGCCATTCTTTAGCTGCTTTAATGAGCTCATTTGGCAAGTCATCACTGTATTTCAGCATTTTCTCTGTGGCATAAATATGTATTAATTCATTGGTAATATTACTGCTGCAATGAAAGGCTTTTTTTTTGGAGGTGGGGGGGGGGGGGGGGGGGTGGTTTTAATGAAGGGATAAGATAAATATATATATATAGCCAAAATAGAAGTTTATTATATGCTGAGATCATTTCTGGTAATTTAAAGGCTTCTTTTGTCTTGATGTTCATTCACTTTATTGATTTTCGAGGCCTGTGGACAGCAATGACAAAGGTGAGAGACAGCACAGTAACTTGCAGGAAAATGGATGAATACTAATACAGTTCCTTGTATTACAGAAAACACGCTGTTGAAGAAGATTAGGAGGGACCACTTCGTGGTTCCGAGGTCTTATAAACTCAGGACGAGACAAGACAATGATGGTAACGTGAGTATACATACTGATGGAGGAGGTAGTAGTGAACAGGTGAATGTGATCTGTAATTCCAGCGAACGAGAAGGAACTGGGGGTGGAAGAACATGGTGGAAGCGTGACTCGTTGACCGGAGTCCTGCAGACCCACATTTCCAAATTTTTTTTTTTTGGACACTCTTTTGGCATGATCCATAAACTCCATTAGACTTATTTCTTGCTTTTCATATGTTTGAACTACCTTGTTAGCCTGACGTCGTCATACTCAGATTCTAGTCAGAATGTGAGTCTGATACTGCTCCATTGGGCTGCGATTATGGGGCGTGTTTCAACCGAACCAGGAAAGAAAATGCCTCTGCACTCAATTGGATAGACCTACAACCAATCAGAGCAACGGAGTAAATGACGTATATTGAGCGACGCACATGACTTGATCACGGTTCAGTGTTGCCAGACGTACGATAATTATCGTATTTGTACGATAATTTTGACCTCTGTACGATGTACGATCAATAATGGAAAAAATCCCATAATGTACGTTAATTTCAGAATTTTGTGACACTTCAATCGGAGGTCATTGTAATTATAGTGCTTCTCGTGTACGATAATTTTCTTCCAAATACAATAATTTTCAGCTTCTGGTACGATACTTTGATATTTCCAATCTGGCAATACAGTCGCGGTTCTCTGTTCCTCTTTTAAATTGTCTACATCTTCAATAACAGACGCGATGGCTGAATCTACCCATCTATATTCTCCAGCCGCAGTAATTCTTTGTTGTAAACGAAATTCAACCCAAGTGCACTTTGGTGACGTGGATGATTACGTTACTGTTGATCATCTGTCCATCATCGTATAAAGTAATAATTTGATTGGTCTGAACAGCTTTGGTTCGGGCATACTTGCTTCACAACGGATCAAGTTCCCGTTCTCAAATGTTGTGGGCGGGGCTAATTTCGGCTGGCATTCAGGCTACTACATTGTCCAAAGAAAGAGCAATGTCCAGTAAGATATTTTTTTTATACACTTGTTCCTCTCTGGGTTTGGTTAGAGCGGATGATTGTCCTATGCTCGGAGCAGAGCTTTAATTAAATTGTTCCCCGAGGCATGATGGAGCTGGAATCTAGTTTCAGGGGTGACTACACTACAGGAGCTGTGAGACTCCCAGCTCTTATGCTATGGCTAGCTTATACACAACAACCCTTGCAGACATTGCCCTAATCCACATGAAACAAAAAGCAACTATAACTTGTTTCCCTTTATGTTTGTTCCTTAATAATTAGTCTTCACGACAATCCCCGTTAGGGGATTACTTTTAGGCTTATAGGCTGATGGTGCTAAACAGGAGCTGTTTTTACAGTTCCTCAACTGCAGTTCTTTATTAGTGGTGCTTGCTAACATGGTGGTTGCTAGCTACATCTTTGTTGTAACTTATAAGTTAAGTGATATCAAATGCGCTGATTTATGACTTTCAGCCAGAACAGACGACAGAGAAGTCTTCTGTTATATTGCAAGTATTTTAAAATGTTTCTAATTTAGGTTAGATTAAATTTACTTGCCTAACCTGAGAATAATAAAAAATAAGGTAATGAAGTCGAATCACACACCGTAAAATAATATATTATCACCTAAAAGCACCATAAATATGTATAATGACTATATAACGCTTTCAAGTTGTAAAATAATGTGTGAGGAACGGACTGAAATTTTCCCTGAGTAATAATACAAAAGAGAATGTCTTTGACCTTTAATAAAGAACTTAGAATCAACTTAGAATACTTTTTAAAATAAAATTAACTTGAAGCATACTTTTTTATAAGGGTTAGCAGTATCACAGACCTGCTCATCAGACATTAACTGATATTTCACATTTTACTGCTGATGACAACTGATCCCACTATATTATTTTGCTCATCAGCTACTAAACAAACTTTATCTATCTATGACTCCAAGAAAAAGTGACACATTTCTTGTAGCTTGAAATGTCCCCACGATGAAATGTGATGTTATCCGAGTGTTTCTTTGAACCGTTGCCCATTCTCCAGCAAGTCTCAGTCTGCCAGCGTGTTCCTCATTAAAATTTGATTGGAGGCGCTTTGGTCTTTGACTTCAGTAAGAGCTGAGCTGATTGATATTGTGGAAAGAAGGTATTAGTGTGATTAGAACTCCACCACTTAATAGCCTCCATCATTTAAATTGGCACTCATGCAGAAATATGTTTAACTTCTGTCACATTAGGGTTAATGACAATTAATTTAAGCTAAGAAATCTGATTAAAATATCAGTTACATCAAAAAAATTCCATGTCATTATTCTTAGGTGATGTGTGAAATCTGTGTTTATGATACCCAATTTTATTTCAAAACTTAAGATGACCACATATCCACTAGAAATTGAACAAAAGGGAAACATCTGCCATTTTTTCACATGAACGGTCTAGTAATACGTTCTGAGAATCTCGGAAAGGAAGGAAGCAAATAAATTTAGATATGGAGAAAGTCTGAGTGACAAATCACAAATTAGAATTGTTTCTCTTAGACGGTGAGATTAAACGGGCAACAAATTAATATATTTTACTTCTTTCTTATGTTTCACACGAGACAAAGATTTAATTCATCTCATCTCAATTTCATAAGAGAAATGGAGAAACTCCATGAAGCCTCCTGAGCTGTGAAAGAGCAATAACATTTTGCTCTAGGAAGACTCCCTCTAGCAGAAGCTTAATATGGTATATTTATAATACATATTTCTCATAAACCCTGCATGCGGTCATCATTGCCAGCATCTGAATATGGACTCACTCTCCCTGCTGCTGGTAAAATCTCAGGCCGTTTATCAATGTGAACAGACCACCAGCAGCACTGAACCCAGAGGCTTTGGCTCCGAGAGTCTATATTTCAGCCTGCTTATCGTTTCTCCATTTGGCTCATGTTGTTCTACCTTTAAATGGGAAAACAAAAATGCTTTTTATCTCAGGCTGAAGTCAATGAAAAGATATAAAAACTTTAATGGGGAGGAACTCGTTTATTGTAAACATTCTGCAGGCGAATGCGATTGTACAGCGTCTGCTAGAGTATCTTTGAAGCAATCTTGTTGCAGCAGGCAGAGAGCAGTAGTTAATTGGGTTGTGGCAGAGAAAAAGACATCTGATGTTATTCAAGTCCCCCTGTAAGGGAAACCTTGAATCACAGCATTATTTTTTCTGAAACTCGCCTTCTAGAAGTCAATGTTTTCTTCGCCTGCTCAACAACACTGATGCTAATTCTGTGGAACTATTTGTTATTATTAAGATTCATTGTTAATGATCTATTACGGTCAAATTCAAATAAACTCTTATTTGCCACAATAAAGAAAACACTTGGTTGGTTTCATAGTTTTGAGAAAAAACGTCCTGGTTGAGTATGCAACCCAGTGTTCCCTGAAGGAGGGAACGGAGGACGTAGTCTACGTCGACTGAATGGGGATCACGATTGGCTCCCTAGCATGATCCCTATTCAGTCGACGTCGACTACGTCTGACGTTCTCGACTGAAAGGGAACTATGTTTTTTGGGTGAAAACATCAAATAAAATATAATAGCATGTTTGTAATGGCATATATGCCACTCATATATATATATATATATATATATATATATATAATTGCCAGCAGATGCTGTATTATCTCCTGCAGAATATCATGAATTATTAATAAATATAATTTTTTTGTGGAGTTGCACCACAATGACATTTAACAGCTTGAACTAACCTTGCCTTGTCATGAAAAGGTCAAGTTATTTGGATGAGTTTTTGGATGAGATCTTTTTTGTCTGCATGTTGGTTGCACCACATGACTTTTATGTGGCGGACAAACATTTTCAAATATTAATAAGCAGTCAAGAAGCTTTTTTTCTTCATTATGCTATCAAGTTCGTTGTATCACCCTGACATTTTTTTAATTTAGGCCACCCAAAATATCTAAAAGAATTTTGATTAAAAGACCTTTTATTGAATAGAGTTTTTAAAATTTTTTAATAAGTTAATAGACCCACTGTCCAGGGATGAGGCGATGAATCAAGGAGACAGATTAACGAGTTATGGGCTTTTATTGAAATAATAATAATTTGAATAAGAAGAAAAAAAACACCCAGTAAGGGAAAAACATGGCAGATGGGAAGAATAAATAGGGAAGGAAATCAGGATAGGGGACATAAGGTGGGGCAAATGAACCAATAGGTAATAAGAAGAGCGGGATTATCATAGAAACATAGAAACAAACAAAACAAAGCCATGACATGAACACGCAGTCAACAAGAGCTCTCACAGACTGCATGTTCATACAAAACATTTAATTCAATTCAATTCAAATTTATTTGTATAGCGCTTTTCACAATACACATTGTTTCAAAGCAGCTTTACAGAAAGTACATTTCAGAAATGTACATAGAAAAAAATACAGTTAGTTAATCCTGTATTAATTTAGGGCATAACATATCGCCGGCGTTGAGTAGTCTCTTCACAGGCGTCGAGTCGTCTCTTCACAGGCGTTTAGTCGTCTCATCCCAGGTGTTGGGCCATCTGAAGTCTCCATGAGAGGCTGGATACAAACTGGAGCTGACGAATTGGCATCCCGAGAGAACTGGCGTCCCGAGATAACAGTAGAAAGGCAGATGGGAAATAATTAGCATAGCTGATGTTCATAATATTAATGCATTCGATCTGATTCAGCAGTAGTATAAAAGGTAAGCATTATGTGAATGCTTGGTTAAAGAGATGCGTCTTTAATCTAGTTTTAAACTGGGACAGCGAGTCTGAGCCTCGAACATTATCAGGAAGGCTATTCCAGATTTTAGGAGCTAAATGTGAGAACGCCCTCCCTCCTTTAGTGGACTTAGATATCCTAGGAATGACCAGAAGCCTCGAATTTAGTGATCTTAAAGAGCGCGATGGATTGTATGGCGATAGAAGGTCTGTTAAATACACAGGAGCTAAACCATGTAGGGCTTTATAGGTCAGTAGTAGTACTTTGTAATTGATACGGACCTTAATAGGTAACCAGTGTAGAGATGATAAAATTGGTGTTATGTTTGATCATATTTTCTTGACCTAGTAAGAACTCTAGCGGCTGCATTTTGCACTAACTAGTTTGTTTATTGAGGATGCAGGACAACCAGCTAATAAAGCATTACAGTAATCTAGTCTCGAGGTCATGAATGCATGAGCTAACTTTTCTGCATCAGAAACGGATAGCATGTTACATAGCTTAGCAATGTTTCTAAGGTGGAAAAAGGCTGTTCTTGTTACATATGAAATATGATTTTCGAAAGTCAAGTTGCGGTCTAACACCCAGGTGTTTTACTGTAGTGGATAAAGTAACAGGACATCCTTCTATAAATAAAAATTGTATTGTAAGTGATTTTGTGGGTAGTTTTTTGGACCAATAAGTAATACCTCCGTTTTATCTGAATTTAATAGCAGGAAATTACACGTCATCCAGCATTTTATATCTTTAAGACACTCTGTCAAGTTAGATAAGTCTGGTATCTGGAATCTGGTCGTGATGAAATATATAACTGAGTGTCATCAGCATAACAGTGGAAATTAATTCCATGTTTTCTAATAATATTACCAAGTGGCAGCATATATATTGAGAATAGTAGTGCGCCTAACACAGATCCTTGCGGCACTCCATAGTCTACTGACGTTGAGTTTTCCCCATTTAAACAGACAAAATGGTAACGGTCTGATAAGTACGATCTAAACCAGCTTAATGCCTGCATGACACGAAAACATGACACAAAAGCTCACGGTCACGAAGCTCACCAGGCGCTCAACAAAAACAAAAAAAACACGGAAATAACCGAACTAGACAGAAGTGTCTGGATCGAACACCATGGTCCGCACGTACAACACACACAGACAAAACAGCGCACAGCTTGAGCGAACTCAGAACTGCATGCCCACACAAAGACAAGACAATAGGAGTGTCCGGACTCTGTCACCAATCTAAAGGTACAATTACACAACAATGTACTAAAAACGGAAACGTTTTTCTTTTGCGTTTTTACTGTACAGACTACGCTGTCAAAACGATCCCTTTTCGCAAGGCTCAGCGAAAACGTTTAAAAACGCTGTATTCTGCTGCCAGGCCAGTAGTTGGCGATGTCACTTTGTAAAGAAACACTACGGAATACAGACTGAACACATAATACGCATGTGCATGACATCACCGTTTTCACGGTTTTGACAATAACCGTATCGGTTTCAAAAACGCGCACTTTGAAACACGTTTTCAATTGCCAAAACGCAAAAAAAATAAAAGTTTTCAGTTTAAAACAGTGTCATGTAAACGGCCCCTCAGAATAAACCAGACCAAAGTGACAGAACCCTGACTTGAACCATTCATTGAAGAGTTTCAGAATGCAATTTTAGATGCACTTTTCATAGGACTCCCAAACACAAAAGTCACATATTTAATTTTGTCATTTATTATAAACAGCCAGACAGCAAGTACAAAAATGAGTGAGACAATCACATTGCTTAAAAAGCCAACATTTTGTCAATGCGTAACACTTTTTTTCTTTAAAAAAACAAACAAACATTGAAGAGTAACAGACAATGATGAGGAGAGGAAAAGAAAAAAAGCAGCATACATAGTACAAGACGTTAAAGTAGACAAAGTGATAATATTAAACAACACGGAACAGCTTCCACAACAGCAAAATTTTTTTTTACTCCATAACAAGAGTGTGATGGACCACTGGTTTCCCCACTGTAATTGGTAAATTACAAATTTCAAATCCAATAATATAAATACAGCATCATAATATTATGTGCTGCTGAAAAGGGCTTAAATGAACCTAAAATGGTTTCTGATCTTAGCTGGCATTTGGTCTCTCAGTATATGTCAATAAAAAAAACAGAAAACTATAGCTTAGCAGTTTTTTTCTGATACTCCACGGGTGTTTCCATGCACCTAGTTTTTCGTACAGTCATTGTAATTCCACAGAACAGCAGTGAAATTGTGGGTTTGAGCTGCGAGCAGAGCCTAGATGGGAGCACAGTACATATGGCAATGCCATCTGTTCAATGAAGGGCATCAGCACATTCCAGGAGAACTTATTTTGCAGGAAAATGTGCATTTGATAGAAAAAAAATTTTAAAAAAAATGAAGTGATGAGTTATCTGACCTGCTTCAACAAAGTTTCAGATGAACTACAGAATGTCGAGTGAATATCATTGGCATAGCGGTGCTCACTGGCATTTATCCTTAGAGTTCTTACAGGATTTGTAGAGTTACAGCACATATAAAGAATGTGAAAAAGACAGATATGTTGAAATGAGGAGATATGCAAGCTGGGGTTGATGGGGTATTAAAGCTCAATTCCCCTGACTGTCCCATGGTTCATTTAGATTTTAATGAGGAATGTAACCATTGTTCATAATCACTTCCACTTCTCAAATGTAAGCATGTCTGGAAACATCAGAGCAGGAAACCATCAATTCTACAAAGGCAAAGGCAGTAAAAACAGTAATATTATGAAATATTATTACAGTTTCAAAGAACGGTTTACTCTTTTAATATATTTCAAAATGTAATTTATTCCTGTGATCAAAGCTGAATTCTCAGCATCATTAGTCCAGTCTTCAGTGTCACATGATCCTTCAGAAATCATTCTATGATGATGATTTGATGCTCAAGAAATTTCCTTTTATAATCAATTTTGAAAACAGATTTTGCTGCTCAAAATTTTGGGATGTATATATATATATATATATAAATAATGTATGTATAAATTAATACTTTTATTCAGCAAAGACACATTAAATTGAACAGAAGTGACAGTAAAGACATTTATAATGTTAAAAAAACACTGAACTATCTTTTTGTCAAAAAAGTATCATGATTCCCTCAAAAATATTATGCAGCAAAAACATGAATAATAATAAGAATCATTATTAATAATTGAGCAGTAAATCAGAAAGGTTCCTGAAAATTCTGCTTTGCCATCACAGGAATACATTAAATGTATGTATATATATATATATATATAGTAATTTCATATATATAATATATATATAGTAGTAATTTCACTTAAATGGCTATGAAAATTACCTATTAATTGTCATTTAAGTTAAGTTATTGAACTTAAATAAACATTTTTAATATATATATATATATATTAAAAATGTATTTTAAATTGTAATAATATTATCCACAATATTAAAATTTGTATTGTATTTTATCACATAAATGCAGCATTGTGAGCATAACATTTTCAAAAACATTAAAAAAACGGCCTATATAGTATATATATATATATATATATATATATATATACAGTATATATATATATAGTATATAGTCAGTGAAAATTTTAAACAATCTTTACGTGGCTCTTTTCCAATCAAGATTAAAAAAGTAAAGTCTATAAAACAATCCCCTCTAATGCTATATGATGATATTCACACATTCTCAGAATGAACAGGAAATGTCAAGACAAATTAACTACATCTATAACTTCAACTGCTCTACTCATACATGAGCATGGAGAATCAGTTAGTCAAACTAGATGCTCCCTAATTTATTGTGAACTGCTGATACACACCAAAACACAGTAAATAAACTAAATAAATATAACATAATTATATTATAGCAGAGGACTACGCCCAAACAGTTTGAATCCATTTGGTCTCTTCTGCAATGAGAAACAGACATCTTTTGTACACACCACAACATAGTTAACACAGATAACAAGATTCATTTTTACAGACCAATACTGTGAAACACTTTCAAGGCAAGGTTCATAAAACACTCAAAATCACAACACAAGATGATACAGTGCTTTGCAAAGGTTTTCAGACCCTTCATTATTTCTCTCATTATACTGAGTTCCAAATTAAACTTGAGTTACATTTTTAATAAAAAGAAAAACTGTGTATTCAGTCAACACATGTGAGGATATCATAGAGCTATAGCATTGAAGCAATGAAAGCTTTATAGAAGTCTTTTGTGGCATGTACCGCTTTTCACAGCTGTATTGAGGTGTAATTTTGACCCATTTTCCCCAGACAGATTGATATTTCAGTTTAGTCTGTGATTTTCAAATAGCACCAGAGATGCACAATTGAACTGAGATCAGGGTTTTGACAGAGCCATTGTAGGAAACTCACCTCAGGCCACTCCATTGTTAAAACGGCCTTATTAAAAAGATATTCTAGATTTATCCACTCTTTTTTAACAAGATGCCAAGTCCTTGCTTTGGAAAAGCAGCCCCAACACCAGGATGCTGTCACGACTTGACTTGACTTAATTCGTGATGGGTTTAATTTTAGTTATAAGTGTTAGATTTGCTTTTGAATTCACCTATCTTTTCCAATATTGCTGCTAGGTCACGGTTATTTCTTTCATGGACTTGTTTGCACCACATTCTTATACAGGACAATATGAAGATTATCATGTCCCCAATAATATGTCATTTTTACTTTTTTTTAGAGTTGATTTAGATGTGGCTTTCTTTATCATTAATTAAATTCAAAGTGTAATGTACTTTTCACGACAGGTTGTGACTTTGGCACCACTTTCATTTTACTTAAAAATGCAAGGCAGCAATTAAAATGTAAAGTTTTCCATTATAATGGCTTGACGTTTTTTACCTTTGCAAGTATGTATTAAGTGATCTTATGATTTTTACCCATCAGATGATAAAACATTTGCTAAAAAATCCCTACATTTTATTTAAAATGCAAAATAGGGATCTGAATATCATAAAAAAAACACTTGTCAGTGGGATATTTGGGCTTGGATCAGCATGCTACCACATGCTAAAAATCTGTCAGAAAGATGGCGGTGGGTTTTACAAGTACTAACCAGTGTAAAAAATAAAATGCTTAAGTAATAGCTTGTTACATTGGGATATTATCCTCATCTATGAAATTTGCTTTACATTCTCAAAACTGAAATGTAACGCGCTTTGTTAATTTTGTCTGTCGGAAATCTAAATGATGATTCTTTAATTGTTTTTTACCGTAAATGTGGAAATTATTGTAATGATTCACAGTTGGAGGCCAATTGAAAGGCAATTGTTTCCTTGTTAGTGGGATTGTTACTTTTGGAAAGCACTGCATATTTGACTTTTAGTAGATTACACTAACAATGGAGAGAAAACACTCAGGAAATCATCACCTAAAAAAAACAGACATTTCTGATTGCAGTGAATGGCCAAAACCATTAATTATGTGAGGACATGAAAAAAACAACAACAAAAAAACAGATATGCAGCAAAAACACAACTAAATGAAAGATAAAAAGGACACTTTATGCTGCAAAGAAAAGTGATCAAACGTACACTTCGAGTACACACTTTCAAAAGGTTCAAGAAAAGCACTTACGACATTTGATAAAGAAACAACCTGACAAGACAAGCTCGATGCTAAAGTCAGTATTGCCGGGATGGTTTTTCACACAAACCAAAAGAACAAAAAAAAAGTGCTGAATTTGTATGCAGTCGGGCATCTGGGTGATAAGTCAACATTCACAAGCGTGTGCTAAACCGCTAAAGCTGCTGCAGTTTTGTGGAAAGGCATCGACTGCATCAGGCAGATCACGTGACTGAGATAACCGAGCTCAAAGAGTCATGACCTCTACTTTCCCGAGCTCTGATATACACAACATGCCCACAAGCATATGGACATACACTTCCAAATAACAGGTGTTGCCCATTACTGAGAAGTTATTACAATCAAGAATACAACCATGTAATCTTCTAAAACTATCTTTTTTTAGAAGAACGGGGCCATTTTCTGCTTCAGTATTATCAAGTCACTATGAGCAAAGAAAGGTCAATGAAAAAACCTTGACTGGCCTTCGCAAAGTGTGGCATGAATCCCACTGAACACCTCTGGATTTAATTTGGAAAGCTGAGTGAGCCAGACCCCATCATCCAGCATCAGCTATTGACCTCACAGATGCTCCTCTTCTGAAATAGAAGTACATTCCTGCATCCTGATTCCAACATCTGCCGGAAAGCCTTTCCAGAGTGGAAGCTGGTAAAGCAGCACAGAGTGGGCCACCTCTATATTAATGCCAATGGCGTTCAAACAAGCACATTTTGGGTATGTTCATTATCTGTACTGCAACAATAATTCTCCCAACGAGTATTTTTTTGTCTTGTTTTCCATTGAAAATACTTGAACATCATACCGTTTGGGGTCTATAAGATTTTTTTTTAAATGTTTCTGAAAGGAGACTCTCATGTAGGATCAATAGTGTGTAACATTGTGAAATACTATTACAATTAAAAATACCCGTTTTCTATTGTAATTTATCTTAATATGTAATTTATTCCTGTGATTCAATCTGAATGTTCAGCATCATTACTCCAGTCTTCAGGGTCACATGATTTTTGCTGCTTCATATTTTTGTGAAAACCATGATTTTTTCTTTCTTTGGTTTATTTTATTTAAAATAAGATTTGTGTTACAATGTAAAAATCTTAACTGTCACCTTTGATCGATTAATGTCCTTGCTGAACAAAAGTATTCATTTCTTTCCAAAAAAAATAAAATAAAAATCTTATTGACCCCAACATTTTGAACGGTAGTGAAAATTATCTTAAGAAATAAAACTGCATTCTACATTTAGACTTTTCAGAAAATATAATAATAAAATAATGATAATAATTATTAGTGTCCAAATGTAATAGAAAAGCAATGTTGAAAAATAAAATAAAATATTGGTATTGTTTCACAATTTGCTGATTTTTCCCCCTTGCTTCAATTATAAATTTGCACAACACCGTTTTCAACTAAAAACTGAAAACTTTTGATGTGTTTTGGCCTATTACACGACAACATTGTTTGGGGGGTATACAAATTTTTACTTTTCAAAGTTCAAAGTGCAAGTTTTTGAAAAACTAAACCGTTATGTCTCTGTGTAAACTACAAAATGTAAATTTTTTGAAAACAGTGACATCATGCGCATGTGTATTTTGTGTTTATACATGTCTATAGGCAACATCGCCACCTACTGGCCTGAGTGAATAATGCAACCATTTTAGTCATTTGTTTAGTCTGATCCGTTTGAACGGGAATTGTATTGACAACGTTGTCGTCTGTAAGCGAAGAAAGCAAAGACATTTTTTAAAGATGTTCATGAACAAACAATGGGGTAAGAACAATATGAAAATAAGCAAAACATTATTTAGCTCCAGCAAATGTATTTTGTTTATATTTTAGATATTGTTTAAGGGGAAACAAGACAAAAAATACTGATAAACAATGATTTTTGCAGTGCATCCACATACTTTCGGTCATGTAGTGTATATCATGAGAACATCAAGTAATAACTGAGGCATGAACAGCAGAAGCTAAAGTCAAAAATACATCGAAGAGTGAAAGTGCCGTTTGTTGACCAGCTCTTTTTTTTTTTTATACCACATGGTGAACAAAAATCAATACAGACGACAGATGATGATCCCGGGTCAGCACTCTGAGAAATTGAGCTGGCATCAATTGTTGTAATGAACAGGTTTGGCCAGAGGCGTGAGTAGTTTCTCATCAATGTGTTCCAGCGGTGGCACCTCCTTTCCGTTCTGTGTATCAGTCTCATATTCTCATGCCATATATAATGCTCTGTTCACAGAGCTAGTGCACCCAGAACGTCTTTCTCTCCGGGGAAAAACTGTGACGGTGCTTAGGCGATGTTGCAGTGCTGGTCAAACATGCATAAGAACAAAGGCTGTCCTGGCTGAGCAGCCGGAAGATGTCAGAATCACAAGCTGATACGAAAACTTGTTACGTACAGTACCGGCGACGATGAGTGTTCTTGATACATGCAAGAAAAGAGTGCATGCTGTGTTTGATGGGGAAAACACACGACAAGCTCAGAGGGAGTCTCAAAGCAGTGGGTGATCCCCAAGGGCGCTGCATTGTCTGCTGGTTTATATGATGCTACGACACTTAGCTACAGTAGCTGATCAAATTAACCTGCTGATCTGACAACAGGGACAGTGTACCTTCATCTGTCGGGAATACAGGATTCTGACAGGTGGTGGACAGGAGTTCCGTTTTTTAAATAAGCAAATAAGGCATAAAAATGAAGGATAGGTTGCTGAGTTGCACAGAAATGCTACACTTACATACAGGCACAGTCACTCACTCTGAATCGTTCCTCGTGTCTTGTCGACAGTAGACCTTCATATCGTAAGCAACGGCTGCTTTCTGGTCATGGCACATAACAACAGAAAATCACTTTATATTCTACTGTCTTGGATCAACAACCACCTGTATTCCTCTACTCAGGTATTCATTTGTACAAGTAAAAACAGGAGATAATAAGTTCTGAATGACCTATTAAGCGGTTTAAAGGAAGTTATGCAAGTCACTTTGGGAATTTTTAGGATTTGAGGCTAATGGTTTTTATGGGTTTTGTACAGAAGTAAAATGTTTGACGGGCAAAAAAATGCCCTGAGATTGGTTTCAGTCCAGTACTTGTCTATGAGACGAAAATAAACTAGGGCTGGGAGATATATCAAATTTTCACAATATATTCATCATTTAATGTGCTTTTAATTTAGCCATTAAGTTTCCTAAAGACTGTGTCATACTCGAGTATGAAAGTGTTTATACAGAAATGTTTTAATAGCATATTTGATTTAGACTTTAGTGGCACAAACGTCATTAGAGTTCATAAGTTTCTGTAAATCGGTTGATTCAAAATTCTGCAGTTTGTTTGCTATTTGTTTTACTTTTAGATATATGGTTAAATATCGTTCTTCTTTGGGTTTATTTGGTGAAAAACTGATTTTTACACTATTTTACTTGCATTAATCATTTGAATCTAATTACAGCAATGGCTGTCTATAAAAAAATATATGTAGATAAATTGGTTCTCATGAATTATTAAAATTGTTAAATACCATTTGTCCTTAGGTTTTATAAAAATAAAAAATAAAGCATATTTTTACTGTTATTTTGATTCTAATTGGCTACAATCGCTTTTGAAATTGTTTGACATAACTGAAAAATAATAATAACATAAATCTCCCTTGAAAAGGGCTGGTCATACACGTTTCCAGGGCGTGTTTGGCCATCATTCTTACGTCTTTTGCAGCATCTCGCACGTGACACGATATTCTAAAAACAGTTTAACAATTTAAATGTCCTGTTTTTTTATTCCACTGCCCTGTCCAAGGCTGAAAAATAATATTCTAATTTGTATATATAATTTGGTATATCGGCCAGCCCTAATGTGAGGTGATTAAAGATAAAACAAGGACGTGATTTTCAACTGAGCCCATCCTTTCTGCAATAAGTGTATGTACTCTGAAAGAAATATATACTACTTGATTGTGAACATGAGAACATGCTAAATCCACTATTTGATCACACCCGGATTAACACCAGGTTCATTAGAGACCTCTCCTCATGGTCACGATGGGACACTTACTTCACTTGGACAGCTACCATTTGAAATCGCATTCGAATGATTCGTTTAGCCACTGCATGACAAGTTTCATGTGTGTTACTTTAAGATGGAGGGGGAAAGAGCCAACAAGGCCGTAGTGTTAGGGAATATTCTGAAAGAACGGGAGTCTCGGTCATGACAGCTGCCATTCCGGACTGAAAAACTTAATGGGGTGCGTCTTTGCCCACTTGGCAAAAACAGCCTTCTCTGTGATGAAACGGTGCCCGCCGTAAGGAGCGCTCTCGTGCAAGAGGTATTCGGCACATTCGTCACGACTTCCTGCTTCATAGTAGTGGTACGGGACCTTCCGGTAGCCTTCTGATCTAACGTAAAAAAGAAAAGAATGGAAGAAAGTGTTATTTTGTTATTTCATGATCATTGCCATTTTCACTATCCTACAGTATATTTTAAAAGGCCTTAACAACTATTTTAAGTTGCTCTTTATTTCGAAGTACCACTTTCGACGTTCTACATAATACATAATTATACATACATAATAAGAAAAAAAATATTTCACACGTGGGAAATCATTGTGGTGTCCATGAGGATGTGAAAAAAATAGGCATAGTATAGCGTACACATTTACCCAAATTATTATACGCCTGTTTAACCAAAGCTAATTTGGGTGGGTTTCTCCATCCCCATACAATGTCACTTCTCTGTCTTTTACGGCCCTGATGAGAACGTTGGTGTCCTCGGCTGTGAACCGCTCCTGGCGTGCGCCTCGCAAATCCGCCGTTATAATAGCAATCCGCCATGGAACAAGCACGCCTGCTCTTAAAGGGAATGTGAGATGTCGCTCTGATTCACATTACGCCCAAACCACACCTATGAGTAATGCAGCTACTTCAGACCAACCCCTTTTAGATTTGCTTTGGGCGCAAGAGTCATTTATCCCGCTGGTATAATAGCATCAGCGCCTGAAATCCACCCACAAAGTTACTTGCGTTTTGTGTTTGATACTGGCATTTCAGCTCGTTAAAATAGGGCCCTAAGCGTGGTATAGCGACACGAATGTGTGTTGCGATGACGCTCTTAAATTAAAACAATAGATGCCTATGGAGCTTTTCACAATGGGTGCGATCAATCAAAGCACAACTTTTTTCCCGACCACTGTGTCGATTTTTTTTCCCCGTGGCCCTCGATGAAACAAGCCGTCCATTTGAGCTTACCCGAGCCTCTACCGTTGCAAAAAGTGTGAGAGTGGTGGCGCTGTTTTTAAATCCTGTGTGTAAACAGAAGAAAAGTATTCCAGAAGAGAATGGGTGTTGAGTTATGCTAATCATTGGCGTCTGAGAACAGATTAATGCTCACATGTTCTTTATACAGATTATCATTTTCTATTCATTTTCCACCGAATTATGTGATCTGAAGAGCTTGAAATGGTGTTTTCTTCTGCCCGTGTCTTTAATGAGTCAAAGAGCTCATTCGCTCTAGAGCTGTCAATCGTATTATGCGCTCATCACTCCTGCCCTTCCGAGTGATGAAAGTCGTGTTCATTTCCACGTTCTGAGTTCCACACATAAACAACTGTAAGAGAAACATTTCAAAAGATGAAAAGTAAAGCCAAATAAATATACGAGTATGGCGATATATGCTCTGTATGTGTTTTCATGCGGCTCTGGGTATTTTTATATCAATAAAGAATGAGAAATGCTTACATAAGAAATGCTAAGCAGGTCTAACATTCACTACAAAAACGTTCAGTTTATTATAAAACACTACAAAATAATGCACATATGCCCATCATTTAACCAAAATCTACTTTAGACCGCAGTCTGAAGTTTTTACACGCACTTGATGATGGTTTCTGTGTAGTACCAAACTTTATTTATCTTCATTTACTGTTGTATGTTGTGAAGGTTAAAGCCAAATGAGATATATACATGAGGAAAAATGTATTCTCCGTCAGCTATTCGTATTCTATTGTCCAGGCGTGAATTAGCTGAAGCCAATCAATCGTTTTGCATTCACTGTGAATGTTCCGTAGTTGACAGGTTATTTAGTAGAATATCTAAAGTGGACCATCGGGAAAAAAAAAGTGTAACCGTATTTTATTTCAGCTTCACATATCTCTGAATGAAACATTAGGGGAAAAAAAAGAAAAAAGAAAAACAAGGACATTTTTCCCTGGAATGCACTGATGAATCATGCACAATCAACTCTATGAAGCACGTAGTAGTTTTGATTTTGCGGAAGCTTTAACCCATTGCTACTTTTTTTATTCAAAGACAAGGAGAATTTCCCGCTGAGAAATGGTAGCTCTGAAGACTTTTTTTTTTTGCTCTCAAACAGATTCAATTTTTCTCTTCCAGTAGCACCTGTTGAATTTTAATTACAAGAGATCCAGTGAGGTCAATTGCAACAACAGCTCAGCACATTATGCTAAAATAGATACTTCCCAGCTGAACTGCCTTTCATCAACATGACTTTGTTGTAGCCACTGTTTTCTCATTTGCCAGTCTTTACAGGTGACTGGGAGTTGCCGTGGAATGAAAATTGCTCATTGTTTTGAAAGGGAGAGCGGAATGAATAAATGGTTGGGAAAACAGACTATAATAGCTACTTTACAAACACTCTAATCACATTATTGTGTGCTTTGCTTATGTCTATCTGCAGTAGGGGGGTTGTGAGGTTATTAAGGACACTATCATCCAAATGGAATCATAGTGAGAGATTCATGATACAAGGATTTATATGCTGCTAAAGAACTATTGAATAACAATGTCAGGAGACGGTTTCAGAAAACAGAAGGAATATTGTGACACCAAAAATGATTGCAGTCGCAAATAAAGAAATAGAACTAAATAAATAGCAATAAACAATGTGTTCAGACTTTGTTTTGGCGTTCAAGGTAATATAAAACATATTGCAACATTACAATGGTCTCAATGGGCTCCAAATTTTGTCATATAATAGGTCTTTGTACCATTACAATATCCTGCATGTTTCATAGTTTAAAATGTCCACCGCAGTACAAAAAGCCTTTATATAACCAAGGTCCAAAAATGGCTTGTTTGTTTGTGAGATTTGTGGAAGAGTTGGAAAGTTGCAAATAAACTTTGGTTCCACTTTATATTAAGTGTATTTAACTACTATGCGCTAACATTTAAATTAATCATTTGATACAATGCACTTATTGTGCATTCATTTTTACATTGTACTTACGTTTAAAAAATACCTGCATCTAATTACAGCTATAATTCATACATCCATAATTACATTGTTGACCTTCCCTTAACCCACCCTTAAAGCTACCCATACCACCAAACCTTCATAAAATTGAGGATAAACCACTGGAGTCACATGGATTACTTTAATGATGTCTTTACAATCTTTCTGAGGTTTGAAAAAGCTAGTCGTGCATGCTGTCATTGGAGGGACAGAAAGCTCTAGATTTCATTAAAAAGATCTTCATTTGTGTTCCGAAGATGAACGAAAGTCTTATGGGTTAGGAACATGAGGGCGAGTAATTAATGCATGTTTATTTTTGGGTGAACTAACTCTTTAAAGGAGCCACCCACTTAAAACAGAACATTTCAGACAGGGTCAGAATGAGAGTTAAGAATATATATTTTTTGCGAATATATGGTTGTTTTTTGTTGCAACAACCTAAGTGAATCTATTGAACATATTAAGATAATAAAAATAAATCCACCTCATCACCCCTTTACAATTTTGAAGCAAATATATTGGTGTGTATGTTTGTATTATGACAGGGGGTTTGTTCGAAACTCACAGAACTGCTCTTGCATCAGCTCTGCTGTCCTATTACACTCTGGAAACAAGTGAAGCTGCTTTAAAAACCAAGTCAAGTGATAGATTGCATGTCAGTCTTACTTGCAGTATGTGTCATTGATCATGCCGTAGACTCGGATCTCCTTGCACATGTCCATGGCCAGAATGAGCGTGAACCAGCCGGTGCTCAGGTACGACCCCGACTGAATCCTGCCAACATAAAATCATGATGTCAGTACTCTATTCCAAAAGAAGTGGTTGATAAAACATCAATTGGAGAGATCTACATTCAAATAATCCACATTATAGGTCCCCAAAAGCTAACATCTCTTTCAAAAAGGGAAATGAAGCACCTGTGTGTAGAACATGATCTGGGTGTCGATAGTTTGTGAGGAAGACCAGGAATAACAACATAGAAGCTGCTATACAACAGAAAAGAGCTTTACAGGTAAGAAATGAATAGTTTGGTGTGACATGAAATCCCAAAATCAGAGATGAGTTTGAAGTAAATAAAGTCCCATCACACTTTAAAATGCACACATGATCCCATGCCTTATATAAAAGCACCTCCACAGCCTCAGTACCTCCATCACACAGTCCTGACGCTTATATTCCCCGCAGCTTGAGCCTGTGAAACTCTCCCCTGCAGGGCTCAGGAAAGTGGTCAATCATCAAGACATATTAGAGCATGCGGCCATTTAGAGAAGCTATTGGCACCTGTGGAAAAATCCATTTCCCAGGCGCTTTGTAAAGAACACCGGTTTCATCAGAAAGAGCAGACCTGCTTTCAAAGTGCAGGCATTAATTCCCAGCCATCTACCTTCCTCTGCTCTGTGCACCATTACATTACCATTCATAGAGTTTCTGAGACATTGTTCAGCTGAATATACTGTAACAACCCTTAATGACGGCTTCTCTGCTGAGAAACCTAAAGGGATTGTTCACCCAAAAATGAAAACCCATATGCTTTTCTTTTTTTCAGTGGAACACAATAGAAGAAAATTTGAAGAATGTTCACGCAGCTCTTTTCAACATTTTGAACATGACTGTCAAACAAAAAAAAGAAAAATGCCACAAAAATAGTCCATATAACCCGTGTGCTTCAATCCAGCTACAGTATCACTTGTGTGACAAAGAGACTGAAATTTAAGCTGATATTAACTGAAAATCCTCTGCCTTAGCACAAGTTCCACGGTATTTGAATATATTGAATGAAGAATGAAGATTTCTAGTTAATAATTTATGGAAATTTAATTTAGTTTGTTTTCAGAAGACTTGGAATACAGTGCAGCAGTCATTCACCTTTATAGAAATAGAACATTTATGGTCAGCTGTGGTGGTCTATGGAAAAGAGTTGTCTTCGAAATGTCTTCTTTTGCATTCCATGGAAAATATATCAGCATATGGCTTTATGACTTTATCTTTTTTGTCTAATTTTATATACAGGTGGAGCTGGGGAAGGTGGAGGGCTTCTGAAAGTGTGCTGCGTTTCCCGATAGCGTTGTCTCAGCGTGTTACGAAGACTCATAAGGTATAACTTCATTAAAGGTATACCATTTCTAGGCGTGTTCCCCAAACCATACCTTAGGAAGCTGCTTAATATATACCTTCTTACGTGTGACGTTACCAGGAGCTGTCCGTGGCGATGGTGCTGAATTTATTGATATCGAAGGATCGAGAATCAATTATTCACTGCGTTATGTGAGAAAGTGCTGTTCTTTATAAAAGAAGCACTTCAGAAATAGTTGAAATTGCATTTATTCAATTTTAATTGCATTTATTTGGGATATTCTAAAAAAAAAAATCCAAATTATAATAGCCTATAATAGCCTAGCCTACATATTTTAAAATTGAATCATATATTGCTGCCGCAATAACCATTTAATTTTTTAACGTGCTTTCTTCTCTTTTCCATTTTTGTTTGCTGAGGTGGAGCTGCGATGAAATATTCTTGTAAATACTTTCCAGCGGTGGCGTAACTTTGTTTTAAAAAGTGGGTGGGACAGGTGTGTGTGTGCGCGCGTGTGTATAAATGAATGAATCACGTGAATATATACATATATAGCCTACAACTGATTGATGTGTGTCCTTTAATGGTCCAGTGGTAGAACTTATTGTTCTGGGTTCTGGTTCTAATCCGCACAAAGCGTTTTTTTTTTTTTCATCAAAACCGAATATTTTCATCAGTGGTTGTATTTTATAGAGCAGGGACACGTTTGTGTGCATTTTTGTTTTGTGATTTCACCGGAACGAACAAAGAGTCTCCTAAACGGATTGAAGGACATGCATGTGAAGACTGTGCGTGAGCCGCGAGATAACACTGTAACCGCGCCACCGATCGCAGGCGGCAACAAGCACTTTGATCACTTGATTTAAAAAAACACGTATTTCAGCGCTAGATCGCCTCTTATTTAACAAACGAACGAAATGAATGCTCTGCCAGCTGGAGATGTTTTATTTATTTCTATTGGTACATCCGTGCCGCGAGAGGTTTTAAAAAGTGGTGGGGACAATATTGACCCTGGCAAAAAGTGGTGGGGACATGTCCCACCTGTCCCACCCGCAAATTACGCCCCTGCTTTCCAGCATTTCAGTAATAAAAGTTCTTATATTATCTTATGTACGGTGCTCGGCCGTGATCAAAAAGGATTTAAACAGTTAATTTTTGATCTCTTCTTGTAAACTCAGAGATGTGGATTCAGACGGCAGTTAAATTACCACACGACCTGTTTGTCAAAAAACAGTAATTTTTACACGGGTTGGGTGAGAAAAAATACTGACATTATGGATTCGGACGACAATAAAATCACTGACTTAACTTTGTAAATGTTTAAAATACCGTACGAGCCCATGAGAAACAATTTGCGTCCGAATACGACTTAACTGACAGTATACTTTCACTGGCCTTTGAAAGACTCTGCAGACCGCGCCGTCTTTTAGAACAACTATTCGCTGTATCGTTGCCATAGTTTGAGCAAACTCCCCACCACAATCATTCCCTTTACATAGACTATTACGCGTTTAATGGTCTGCCAGCTGATGTACCTTTGGATAATATAATTAAAAATCTAATAACAATCAGACTATCAGGCAATCAACTAACAACAATTAGGCTAATTCAAGTGTTTTCATGCAAAGAGTTAAACTGTCATTACAATTTTATTCTTTGCACAAAAACACTTGAATTAGCCTAATTGTATTCGTATAGACCTGCAACAGTGATAAGATAAAGCTAAGAGCAGTCCAGACCAACCTTCCGAATGTATGACTTACAGAAGGTAAAAGAACGTTTCGGGAAACACGTATTAACGATAAGGTACAGCTTAAGGTATAACTTAAGAACGACGTAGCGTTAAAGGAGCTGTATGTAAGAAATTTATTTCAATTAATCATAAATTTTCCCTGATATGTCACTAGACATTAAGAAATCATGTTCATTTCAAATACTTATATCACTGACAACAGTAGTCCGGCCAGGATATTGTCATTTAAAAAGTGAAGTTGCAGCCCTCAACTGATGTTGATGTTGTCATGTTGTGTTTTGGTCTGATGCGCCACCCTCCACCGATCTACCAATCACGAAGTCAGTAGAGTTGCAGCATTCGGGTTGCCAGCTCTGCTCTAGTTCCCACAGCTGCAGATACAAACGTGTCGGAATCGGATCCTGCAGCCTATCTGGCAACCTCGAGTCAGTAATTTGAAAATGATTGCAGTACCAGTTTTGGCCACAATCTTACACACGGCTCCTTTAAAAAGGTTTCGGGAAACCCAGTCCTGTTAAGGCAAATGCTAACTGAGCATTTGAAGGATGAACAGCGAGCTCATTGGCTATACAGCAGGAACCAATCATCTGTGCCATAGTCACAAAAACTTGCCAAAGCTGAAGTCGGCAAGATTTTTTGGATCATATTCACTGAAACCGACACTATGCTCCGACAAAACAACATAAATCAGATGGTTTTAGAAAGAAAAAAACCCCGCTTCTACCTCCACCTAGAGAGACGAAGCGTGATGGCGGACAGAAAAAGTCCACACGCACTGACGAGTTCGCAAACTCCATGGGAGGGTGCTCGTGGTACAGGGGGAGGGGCATGAGAGTTGTAAACATTCAATATTTTGGCTAAGTCCCCTCAATCTGCCAGACTTGCCGACTGCAGCTTTAAGGACCCATCAGCCTGCACCATCTAGAGTTTCATCACAGAACATTGTTTATTTTGTTATACTGCACAAATCTATTTTCCACTTTTTTAAACTTGTTTATGCTTAAAAGAAATGTGACAGTGCTGTTATACACCTGCATTAGAGACATTCAATGTTAACCAGAGCCTTATTATGTAATGCAGTGTTGCTGCAGTAATTATAACTCTTTTCAAAGATTCTGAACTTGAAAATGAGTCCACCCCAAAAAAAAAAAAATTAAATTCTGTCATCATTTACAATGGAGTGAGGAACAACATGGACTGCAATGACTATCATTTTACTGTATAAAAACATTGTAGCATTCTTTAAAATATCTTCATTTGTTTTCTGAAAGTAAATGTGCCATTTTTTACTCCATTTTTACTATCCCTTTAAGAAGAGAATTTTTGCAATGTTGGAACAACAAATAATTTGTAATTATTTGTAATAACACAATTGTTATAGCTAAATGTAAATATAAGGTCATCTGCACTATAGAAAATAATGCTATTCGAATTGCCTTTCATGCATTAGTTAATGCAACCAAACATCATGTTTACGGTAATGCACTTACAATGGCAGTTTATGAGGCAAGACACTGGAATAAACCTTCAAATAACACTATTTGGAATATATAGCCACAACATTATACAATGCCACAAGTGAGATAGAATAGCTTAGCTACTTGCGGAAATGGAGATGCACTGCTATTCTTTACCTAATTGATTTATCTAAACAGCTCATTTTTTATGGTGAGGTTCTGCTGACTAACACAGCTGAACAGTGCTTCCCTAAGATGTTTTAAACTATTTCTTCCCCTAGGATGAGTTTTTCATTTAGTTTCCTAGCTCTCTTAGGCTGTGCCAATTTATCTTTGTGAGGAAACTAAGTACAGCCATTATTACCTGACACATTAAAGAAGACAGACAGTTCCTCCAAGCTAAGGTTGTGTTTACTTTCATTTCGGCAAGATCTATTAATAACCCCGCGGCTGTCAGCAGTTGCTAGTAATGATAGGCCTTTAGTAAGTGCACCAGCTCCTGTTCTTAAGTGGTTTTAACTGGTCAGCACAACTTCAATTTATCCACCAGCAGCTAATGGTGCCGGATCTGGTTTCAGTCAAGCCAATATAAAGAGAGTTTGTCACTTCTTTATTTCAACCATTTTACCTCAGTCATTGCTGATTCCTGTGTGGGAGCAATAAAAGGTTTGAAATGACAGATACATTCTGTATGCCAAGATGGGCAGATTTTTATATATATATATATATACATATATATATATATATATATATATATATATATATATATATATATATATATATATATATATATATATATATATACAGTACTGTGCAAAAGTTTTAGATCTGTAAGATTTTTTATGTTTTTAAAAGAAGTCTCTTCTGCTCACCAAGGCTGCAATTATTTGATAAAAAAAAAACAAAAACAAAAACAGTAATATTGTGAAATATTATTACAATTTAAAACAGCTGTTTTCTATGTGAATATACAGTAAAGTGTAGTTTATTCCTGTGATCAAAGCTGAATTTTCAGCGTCTTGAGTCTTCAGTGTCACATGATCCTTCAGAAATCATTCTAATATGATGATTTGATGCTCAAAAAACATTCATTATTATTTTCAATGTTGAAAACAGTTGTGTACAATTTTTTTTTCAAAATTCTTTGATGAATAGAAAGTTCAAAAGAACGGCGTTTATTTAAAATAGAATATTTTCTAACATTATAAATGTCTTTACTGTAACTTTTGATCAGTTTAACTCATCCTTGATGAATAAAAGTATTGATTTATTATATTTCTTTCCCCCAAAAGTAAAATTTAAATTCTTACTGACCCCAAACTTTTGAAGGGTAGTTTAAATGTTACAAAAGCTTTAGATTTCAGTTAAATGCTGTTCTTTTTTAGTTTCTATTCATCATAGCATCATGAAATAAAAATGTAAAAAACTGTTTCAACACTGATAATAATCATAAATGTTTCTTGAGCATCAAATCATCATATTAGAATGATTTTTTATCAAATAATTGCAGCCTTGGTGAGCAGAAGAGACTTCTTTTAAAAACATAAAAAATCTTACCGATCTAAAACTTTTGCACAGTACTGTATATATACTGTATATATATATATATATATATCACAAAACCAGTCACAAGGGGTTTTTTTTGTTGTTTTTTTTTAGATGTGCACATCATTTGAACGCTGAATAAATAAGGAAGCTGAAAGCTGAATAAATAATAAATAATTGTTAGGATAGGAAAATTTGGCAGAGAAACAACCATTTGAAAATCTGGAATCTGAGGGTGCAAAAATAATCTAAACATTGAGAAAATCGCCTTTAAAGTTGTCGAATTTATGTTATTTTGCTGCATCCACTCACAAAAATGATTTTTTATATATATATTTACGGTAAGACATTTACAAAATGTCTTCATGGAACATAATCTTTACCTAATATCCTACGTTTGTTAAATGATTAAATGTGAATAATACTAAATAAATTATAGCACAAAATATTTTCATGATTCATCACAACTTATATTCACTAATGTTGTTTGGATAACATATTTTGCGATTCTGTTGATTAAACTAATCTCTTTCTTTGTATTAACTGAAATCTTTAGTTTCAGTGAACTCAGAATATTAAGGCAACCAGGTTACTTATTAAACCAGCAATCATTTACAGTGAACTAAAATAAAAATGAATTTAAGTAGCACAGACGTAATAAGGCTTAGTTCAATTTTAATTTGATCTTACTATACATTAACCTAATCGCATTGACCTAATCCAACTAAACATTGACCTACATTGACCTAATCCAACTAAAGAGTGTTAACCCAATGGAGCTGACTTAATCTGAATGAAATAAATTAAATTATGTGGAAACACTTTCTTTAATCAAATTTAAATAGGGTTAATTATCATTTATTTATTGATTGATTTGAGTGTAGACAAAGAGTGTAGAAAGTGGACTGGAAATGTGTTGAGAGAAAAAGGAAATTAGATCACGACTTGCTGAAAGCAAGAATCAAACATTTATTTTCCAAAATAACCATTACAGCCATAGTTGCCATTTACAATAGTGGCAGGAGAGACTATTCGCCTTGGCCAGCTGAATACGTCAACAACAAGAGCATCTCCAATTGCTTGGCAGGAGTTTCAGTTTGTTACTGTGTGTTTTGAGAAGCAATCTTTGTCCAGTTTTATGTTTTGCTGAGTGATCGTTACAGTTGTCATCCGTGACGGAAAGCGACAGTGTTCTGTGCCGTGCACGACTCTTAGACACGCTCTCTGCTTCTCTGTTGCTTGTTTGTGTGTTTTAAAGTGAAATCAGATAGACATTCTGTGATGTGGAGCTACAATTTTGATTCATTAAAACAAAAACTGTAACACTTTACAATAAGGTTTAATTTGTTAACATTAACTATAACATGAAGTAACAATGAACAATACTTTTATAGCATTAATCTTAGTTAATGCCAAGCTCAATGTTTTTTTTTAAGGATTATAAAATCTGTAAAAATATACTGATCATTGTATACAGCTCATATTAACTAAAGCATTAACATGTTAACAAATGGACCTTACTGTAAAGTGTTACCCAAAAAATTTGTATCAGGGCAGGTTAAAACCCTGAACTCCATACTTTTTTTTTGTGCAAAAAGGTTATTTTTCAAGCAGTCGTGCTCAATAAATCATGCATTTATGCATTCACTTACAAAATGGATCAAATGTCAAGTTGGGCAATTTAATTGCTCAACAAGAATGATTCCTGCCTCAAATCACTGTAATGAGAACATAATAATTACACAAAATTGATGTAGAAATTGTAACTTTAATAATTCATCGCCGTCGATGTATGAGTGAGTGAGTGAATGGGTGAATGTGAGGCAATATTGTAAAGCGCTTTGGTGGCCATTGGGTCTGTGAAAGCGCTATATAAATGCAGTCCATTTACCATTTACCATTTAATTGTACGCTGTTAATACAATTAACGTTCACATTGCAGTTTTAACTTGGAAATAGCAAATACTTTACTCCAGACCTGATCTCTGATCAACACATCCAAATATTAAGCATAACTTCATTAATATTCATAGGTCAAGCCTTTGTCGACTTGAGAGATTGCAATGGCACATATGTAGCCGTTTGAGTAAATCCTGATGGATGTCTTGGCCCACTTTGCAAAAACAGTTAAGTTAGCCATAAGGGATGCTTTCATGCAAGAGATACATTCATCAAAACATCATGCTTCATGCAACGGCATATTCCTGGATGCTTTGAACGCTCCACAAATTCTCAAAGGAAATCTAGGCAGACATAAGTTTTGTTTATGCATTCTGTAAATAGTGCCCCATAAAGTTTCAAGAGCTAGAACTCTTTATGAGTCATAATAGCTCCGTCTCAGCAGTGAATGAATGGCCTCAAAGGAAATAAGTGCACGAATAAGGTGAGCTCAAATAATACTGCAATTGGCTAAGTTTCTGTGCATACATGAAACACGGAGAATTCCACAATATCTAATGTGACGACTTGATGCATTAACTAATTTATCACCCTACTCAGTTTTTCTACTTTAGACTGCTTACGGAACAGATTTCATCTGCAGAAATATTCATAAATCTATAACAAGCCTTATGCTCTGATCTCTATCAGCTCAGAGAAACAGCATTGCATGATTTTGCCATCTTTCATGGTTGGAAATAGATCTAATGTCTTTAAGATCAGTTGCAGCTCATCTTGTGCATTTAAAGCAGGGAGAAACAGTTCTGGATTTGATTTACTGTGAAGTTAAGCAGATTCATTTCATAAACGTGTGCAGATTTTATCATCAAGGCATACTAAGATCATCTAAGATCATCTTTTATTCTTTTTTTTTTAATCAAGCTATCTTCGTTTACAGATAGATATTAATATTGCAAACAGATTAAAATCGATTCAAGATTGATATTATAAACTCATACTATATATTTTATGAATTTTTATATAACTCAGTATATCTCGTTGTAATTTGAAGAAACATCTGGCAAATGAAATAATTATATCTAACTAAGCAGGTTTTGTATTACTCGGATTCATCCCTTTGTAATTAATTTATCTGCACTTGAATAAACAAGGGAAAATTACACTTCAGTTCATTCATTTTTGCTTGTGAGTAGCTGATGCATAACAGTTAAAATTGCATACTGTATATAAATGCAAATTCTAGGTCACATAACAGGTCACCGTTTCTTTTAGGTTTTCTAGGTATAAAATAAGTAAAATGCCTTAAGCAGTTTTAGTTAATCTATCACACTGCAGGCTGTTACCTGTTTCTGTTAAAAGCATGCACAGTTTTTTTATGTTCAACACAAGCTAAATGTCTTCTTTCTATCATTTACACATCAAAACAAATAAAAAAAAACGTTACAGAGACAGCCGGAATTGACATTTTTTAGATCTAAAATCAATCTTCAAGGGCTAAATTGACTTTGTTGAACTACAAATCTAATCTAGGCATAGCTGCATTTGCTGCGGGGAAAGAATATGAGTGAGCAAGAGAATGAAAAATTTCAATATTTGAATTCTGCTCACATCCCATCACAGTAATGTCTCTTTCAAAGGCTCCAGGATCTGTGATAATAGCCAATGAATGATGAGGCCTATTGCATGCATTAAGACTTTTATTCCCTCGCCCTATTCATAGAGTTTTCCGGCAATGTTTGGATTCATGGACTATAAAGCCATCTATCCCAACACTAGGTTGATTCAACAGAACTTTCCAAAGAATACACAAACGGTGGTGCCTCAGGAAACACTCTCTGGATAATGGTAGGTCATTTTGCTGACATTCAGCCAAATTCTATAAAGAGCTGAAATTACAGTGGCTGCTAAAAAAAAAAGAGAGGAAATGGATTTCCTAATACCATAAGCGTGTAATATGTCTGATAGGTGCTAGGTAAGTCAATATAGAATATATTTATAAAAATTATGCCGAGCGACTTTGTGCAGCGAGCAAAATAACAAATAAATGAAAAGATAAGCACATCTCGAAAAAATCCTCTGTGAGCATTCATAATGAAAACAGTAAGCTGAAGAACTAATCAAAATAAATACCTTTGTGCCTTCAGTATGAAATGAAGGATTAGAGTTGAAATAGGGGTCAATGCTGTTGACATGGTAAATTTCAGACTTCTAAAGGTAATTTAAGCAAGGTGCAGTGCGACATATTTCACACACAGCCTTTCCTATACATTTCAACGTTTAATAAATCAACTAGAAACATACGCATCAGGAATCAGAGGAGTCAAAATGTGTTAATTACTCTATTACCTTTTATTATTCATCAGTGGAACTGTCATGTTCTAATGAGCATATAAAAAACATATTTTATACTTGCTGAGGACCACTTACCTTCTCAATCCCAAAGTAGCCCTACACTCTTAAAAATAAAAGGTCCAAAAAGAGATTTTTGAAGTGATAGCCATAGAGCCAGAAGAACCAATCGATGTTCCCTAAATAATCTTTCAATGAACAGTTCTTAAAAGAAATGTTTTTTTTCTTCAATTTAAGAATATTTTAATAATCTAAAGAACCTTTTTCCACTATAAGGAACTCTTTATGCAATGGAATGGTTCCATTGATGTTAAAGGGTCTTCATGAAACCATATATGTCAATAAAGATCCTTTATTTTTAAGTTTATACCGGTAATCACTGTAACCCAGGGTTCACCCAAAGAGGTTTATTGTAGCACAACAATTACATTAAAAAAAGTGTTTTTGTCACAACAACATAAAGCTAGTTCTGAATGGCCGTCAATGGGTGGTGCATTTACAACTACCACCAGGGGCGAATAGGACCATGCTAAGTGCAAAACTGTAGTATATTCTGTTTAATTTAGTTTTCATTTTGACCCTGTTTCGTAGCGTGTACCTGTTTGTTCCCTTGATTGATTATTCCGTTCACCTGTTGTCCCATTAATACTATTGTTAGCTCCAGTGTATTTATACTCCCTGTTCTGTTCAGTTATTTGTCTTAACGCATAGTGATTTGTTTCTCCTGTGATTCCCTGAGTTTTTTGTGCCTGTACTGTGAGCTGCGAATTAAAGACTGTTCCAGTGATGTATTTGTCTTTGGATGCTTCGTATGTGTAACTTCCCGTGATAGATGAATGGAGCACAATAGAATAGACCACTCATTTTTAAAAGTAGAACTAATTTTAACTTAACATGTTGTCTTAAAAATGCAACAATCATGGTGTAAGATGCTTAAAAAACAGCATGAGTCACATTGCAATAACCAAAAGAAAAATCAAATTAAACAGAAAGGAATTATCAAGATTAGAATAACGGTATATGGCTTATCATCTCGGCTGTATTAAACGGCATTCAAAGGAAGCCTGATTTAATGCAGAACATTTCTGAATGCTCCTAAGCCAGCTGCATTTTATTATCATCCTCAAGTAAATAAGTCAAGCAAAGCTTGAAAGGACTATTTATAGTATAATTTTTTTAAATGCCTCCAAGCTTCCAGTTCCAATTAAAACTACTATATGTACACTTTGAGTCATTATGACCTGAAAGAGCACCATTGAATTACAACATGGTGTCTACAGTGTTTCAGATATGCTTTTGTTTTATTTAGAGCTGCATCTTGGCAACTTGCTCATCATGGCTACGTTTAATGTCCACTCAGTGTGTTTGAACAAATTGTATTTAGCCTAATTATTTCAAACCAAACAGTCAGCAGATCTAATCATCTCTAATAACATTTTACTGTCACGATATATTGTGATGTGCAGGTGCACTCATTAATATAGCGGGTAAAAGGGTCTGATTCAATTAGGCATAGAGCGGAAGCCGACCAATGATTTCCCGAGGCAGAATTGTGACTACTTGTCAACTGTTGATGAGAACAAGAGTCTTTCTAGGCAATTAAATGTAGCATTTAAACCTGCCTGTTAAATGATGATATAAAATGGACAGTTCAAACTTTAAATTCTGATAGGACTATCATTCGATAGGTTAGCATTCTGTGAAGGTAAATTAATTATGTACTAATACGGCAAGTTTCTACATTGCTTGGGAACTATAACAAGCCCATAGACCAGTTATCCACTCATGCGGAATGTGCAATTTCTCTTCATTAGGGGCTTTAATTCAGTCTTTTTGAACAATTGATCGCAATTACTGTTCATAATAAAACAGCCACCCTGATACATATTTTATAGACACACCCAGAAAGTACAACTAAGTATTACAGTGTAATAAAGTTGTAATAAAGCAATTAAAAAGATGTAACAGGTAAAATGGTGGCAAGCAAAGTGAACAATCCACAAAATGGAGTCTCCGTTTATCAGTAATATCTGCAGTGACTTAGCACCCAGTGTGTGTCAACACAGAGGTCAACAGGACTATCATGGCAACAAGGTAATGTGACAGTGTGATTTAGGAGGACTGTCCTCTGTTATCTGCAAATAGTTTACCAGGCCACCCCCACACACAGCATGACAGTGAACCGGTAAATGTGCGACATTTAAGATAAAAGAACTCAGTCTGGAAGATTCTGCTTGGCCAAACGCACTGCAGGTACTGTTCAGATACAGAGATTGTACAAAAGTTTACACATGGTCTGGGAGGAAACAAGGAAAGGTGAAAAGGCAAAAAAAAGGGTAGAAATAAAAGGATAGTGAAAGCAGAGAGGATGAAAGATCAGAAGGAATGCTTAAAAAAAAGAAAGCTAGGAAGCATACAAAAAATATTTTTTGTATTCAAGTAAACACTGTGTATTCACTTATAAATATAGGTGACTATAAATGACTAAATACAGCTCTATTTGATTAAAATTTATACCTTTCGGGCTCAACAGCGCCCCAGCTATATTCCAGGCCCTAGTTCTGTCCCAGCTGTCACCCAGAGATGGGAAGGTGCAACCTGTGCTTTCTTCTTTCACTGTCTGAGCCCTGCTCAGCACAGCCCTGCTCCATCTGGCTAGATGGATTACAAGAACTTAGAGTATGTCCTTTCGGCCAAGAGGTTGAAAGCTCCAAAAATGTAAAGCCGGTTGCCCTCTTCCGTCTGTTCGTGGGGAGATCCTGGTGGGGAGGCGGAAACCGTTCTCTACAGGAAGGTGGTGGTGGGGTCCCTTTCCTAGCATGTCGAGCAGGGGCAGGGGGACACAAGCTCCCTTCCCACAAGGAGACAGCCCAGGAGGTGGTGGACCACGTCTTCTGGATCCATGGTCTTCTTGTGGATGTGGTCTCCGACAGAAGGCCACAGTTTGTCATCCGGTCTTGGAAGGAGATCTGTAGACAGAACGGGGCCTCATTGGGTTTGTCGTCAGGTTTTTACCCTAAGACCAACGGTCAGTCCGAACGAGCCAACCAGGACCTTGATCGACCTCTCCACTGTCTGGCGTCACATAGTCTGAGCTCCTGGAGTCAACAAATACCGTGGGTTGAATATTCCCACAACTCCCTGCCGGTAGCATCTACAGTCATGTCTCCTTTTCAATGCTCTGTTGGTTATCACCCACATAAGCCTTGGCCCGCACCTGGAAGAGGGCTAAGGAGGCCTTGTCCCAGGCTTCCAGATGGACCAAAGCAGTGGCCGATCGTCACTGGATCGTTCTCAGAACCATTGAGACTCCTTGTCCCACTTTGGCTGTGTTGCGCTCTCTCGGCCCAGTGGATGATATGAATGCTCAGTAGCACTGCTCAGCTCATCCTACCTGCGCCCTCTAGTTTGGACTCTCTCTCCGAGTCTTGTGTTCCTGTCATTTTTCTGTGCTCATTGAGAATAAAATAAACGTTTGTGTTGTACCAGCAATTGAATCCGTATCTCTCCCTGAGTCCCAAATGTTTTGTTATTTTGTCTTTTTCATAGAGCTGAACGAACAATTAATAACAAAAATAATTGTGAATACAATTACAGCTGCCACAATTAGCTAATTGTGAAAAGTGAAGATTATTGCATTATATTTATACGCATGTTCTCCCTTTGCATCGAAGGTTACTATTTACAATGTGCCTTAGCAGTGTAGCCAATCCCAGACATGTCTTTTGAGACTCATTATACATTGCGCTGAAGATGTGTTTAGCACGTTCACTGAGTTCTACTCTTTCGCAATCATGTCATTATAGCCTGTAGATGCAAATAAGAGATTTACCGCAATCTAGTCTGCTTCTTTAATTGTAGAGTTTTCGTGAGAATGCAAGACCCATGAGCTCATACTGAAATGATTGACAGCTTCAGATTATAAACCAACCGCTTTCAATTCAAAATTCCCATAAATACTTTATTTTTCATCCTGCTAAGAGGACCAATGGCCATGTACACGCTGCAAATCTTGTATCAGCTGCATGTAAATGCGGCAGTAAATCAACTTTATTGTTCCATACCACTGACAGGTTTAATAAGCAGCAAATATCTCACACAAAGCGGAATATACACAAGCTCTTCAATATCTTCGCAGTGTTATTAAGACATAACATCTTCGCGAACTTTAGTAATTTCAGCAACTATTTTTACTTTAACTTCTACTTTGGACTGACTAATTTAAACAGCTTAATAACTTAAACCTTTGAGTCAGTGGGTAGGCATTAGGGGGATTGTATTAAAGGTTGTATCAGTGATTTCAGGCTCAAAAAAGGCAGAAACATAAATGATCACATTCATCTAATCTTTCCTAACAATCCGCTAGCTGCCCGCCCCATAAGCAAGTCGTCCAAAAAACGCGTCTCTGTAGGCAGCCTAGGCTCTGAGATCTGCACACAAAAACAAATGGGTACAACCACCACTCAAAACCAAAATTGGTTGGTGTGATTGGTGTGATGTTTGGAAATTTCCAGAGAAAATAAACTTAACCCCTTGTTTCTTCAGAGGCTCGGATGAAGGAACTAAAAAATACTTTTGTGTTCATTTGTACATCCAAACACTGAGCAACTGCCATGCTTCGCCTGCGTAGTTCCGCCTGTCACTGAACATGGGCTGGCATATGCACATTTTTGGAGTCGTACATATTAATGATCCCGACTGTTGCGTCACAGTTGGTGTTATGTGGAGATTTGCCTATTTTTCAGGGGTGTTTTTCAAAAACGAGATTTAAGTAAGAAGGAGAAAACAGTGAAATGGTGTTTGAGACTCACTGTATGACATGTCCATGTACTGAACTCTTGTTATTTAACTATGCCAAAATAAATTCAATTTCACATTCTAGGGCACCTGTAATGTCTAAAATAGGTTATAAAAAGGAGGATAAGCCTAGAACATTCCCGAGGCTTAGCCCGCGTCCGCATGTGAACTATGACGTGAAAATTGGCCCGAAACCCGGCCCTAGGGGCATAAATAAGTCGGGGCCCGTCGGGCTCGGGCTGAAATGCAGGGCTTTAAACCATGCACATGGGGGCACCCAACCAACGTGAAAGCTGCCACAGGCATAGACTCTGGCATTGACGTCAACAGTGCAGGAGGAACTCAGGGTTTCTTGGGGAAACTCACCTGAGGAGAATATCGCACTGATCCAGTTCTTGGAGTGGAATGCGAAGACACCTGAGCGGATCCTAGTTACCGGCTAGTTGAAGCGAGTACACGGGAAGATACTGGCTCCACTCGGAGATTATAGAATCTTGCGAATGTGTTAGGTGTCTCCCAGCCTGCAGCTCTGCAGGTATCTCGTATGCGCTAGAGCCCAAGATGAGGCTATACTCTGAGTGGAGTGGGCCTTCACACCAAGGGGGCACGGTTGACCTTGCTGCTGGTAAACCAAAGCAATGGGGTCAACTATCCAGTGAGACAACCTTTGTTTGAGAGAGCCTTTCCCCTCAGCTTTCCACCATGACAGACAAAGAGCTGGTCTGAGGTCCTGAAACACTTGTGTAGCTGTCAATGGAGGGAAAGAAATCGCTTAGATTCCATCAAAAAGATTTTCATTTGTGTTCCGAAGATGAGTGAAAGTCTTATGGGTTTGGAACAACATTAGGGAGAGTAATAAATTACAGAATTTTCACTTCTGGGTGAACTATCCCTTGAATAATTATGTAATTATTATTTGTACTTCAAAATGTATAAAAATAATGAACACCTCAATAAAGTATAAAGTGCTAAAAACAAAACAAATGCCTGCTTGCTTCTGTCCTTTGCAGTACTTGCAGTACATTAAGTTGTCCTAAAAAAAATCATTTTTGTCGTCTTCCTATCTTCAGTGTCGACTGTTTCGGCTGTAGCTTCTGCAATTGGTCTTTTGGTGAGACTGAAACGTTGCTGATAAAATTGATACTCATTTGCAAGTATTGATAGTGTGTGGAAGTTCCTTGTTTTTTTTTTGTCTTTTGAAAGAATGAGTAGGCTGTAGGCTCCTTCATACTGTGTATCCTTCATCTAGCTCACTGCGTGTTAACTTGACTTTTTTTAAAAATGGTGTCTAGTGGCCTGCTTACACCAGAGGCCTCATTTATAACCGTTGCATACACACAAAACAGGCCCTGAAAGAGGCGTACGCCACTTCTGACGCATAAGTTGTGATTTATAAAAACAAACATAAAGATAATACAAATATAATTTCACTCACCAAGCCTATCACTTGAAGCAAATATCCATCCGTTCTTAAATGTCCAAGCCAGCGAGCGCGTTGGGCCGTTTAGTGAAACTGACGCATATATAGCCTATATCTAACGGCAGATGAAGTAAAGCCTTAAATCTTCATTATGAGTCCTAATCATAAATACAGTGCATGTTCACAATAACAGTTTAAATAAAAAAAGAATGATTTAGTTTTAGATTTTACTTCTGATATAAATATGTAGATTAAATATACCATTCTCATAAATGGAGTTAAACTAAACTACATGAAATCATTACTGAGAAGTTACAACATTTTTTAGAAATATAAATATTTGTTGTGGATGCGATGCTTTTGAACACTTTTCCTCTGGCATGCTGTGTTTTAATGTTTTAACTACAGAGATAATTGCTTATGATAATAGCAGATTGTCTGAGAAAATAGTTTCGTGCAAATAATGCACAAAAAGTTTGATCTGTTTCCAGTCAAAATATACACTACCGGTCAAAAGTTTTAGATCAGTAAGATTTTTTATGTTTTTAAAAGAAGTCTCTTCTGCTCACCAAGGCTGCAATTATTTGATAAAAAATGCAAAAAAACAGTAATATTGTGAAATATTATTACAATTTAAAACAGCGGTTTTCTATGTGAATATATAGTAAAGTGTAATTTATTCGTGTGATCAAAGCTGAATTTACAGCATCATTACTCCAGTCTTCAGTGTCACATTTTTAAAATTATTATAATATGAAATTATTATAATATGATGCTCAAGAAACATTTATGATTATTATCCATGTTGAAAACAGTTTTTTACATTTTTATTTCAGGATTCTTTGATGAAAGTTCAAAAGAACAGCATTGATGTGAAATGGAAAGCTTTTGTAACATTAATCATTACCATTCAAAAGTTTGGGGTCAGTAAAAATTTATTTTTTATTTTTGGGGGAAAGAAATTAGAAAATACTTTTATTCATCAAGGATGAGTTAAATTGATCAAAAGTTATACAGTAAAGACATTTATAATGTTAGAAAAGATTATATTTTAAATAAATGCTGTTCTTTTGAACTTTCTATTCATCAAAGAATCCTGAAATAAAAATGTAAAAAACTGTTTTCAACATGGATAATAATCATAAATGTTTCTTGAGCATCATATTATAATAATTTCATATTATAATAATTTTAAAAATGTGACACTGAAGACTGGAGTAATGATGCTGTAAATTCAGCTTTGATCACAGGAATAAATTACACTTCACTATTTATTCACATAGAAAACCGCTGTTTTAAATTGTAATAATATTTCACAATATTACAATTTTTTTTTTTTTTTTAAATAATTGCAGCCTTGGTGAGCAGAAGAGACTTCATTTAAAAACATAAAAAATCTTACCGATCTAAAACTTTTGACCGGTAGTGTAAATCTATTTAAAATACTATTTGGCCAGTGGAAAAGATTGAGAAAAACTTTCTCTGAAATGTATTTTACACTATTTGATTTATTTATTCAAAAACAAGGCAAGGATAGGCTACTAAATTATTTTTATTGTTGTAATGTGACGGCAAATCCGTATTTCATGTTTTCCTAATGTCTTGTACCGTTTATCACGTGGATGAATAATCATATGCAAATTATATGCAGATGAGGATATGCATAGTACAACTAGGCGTTGTAAGCTCCATATATGGTTATTTCGGGGTGGAGACTCATGTGCGCACAATCTTCCGCTGACTGGGATTTATAAAGTTAATACTGCGCAGGTTCTGGCATACTTACGGTTTTATGAGACTAAACATTTCTTTGCGTACGCCATTTTAGGCTTTAATGTAGGCCTATGCAGAGAGACCTGCTCCTTTTCCTCCCTGATCTTGCACAAGGTCCGTGCGAGAAGGCTCACTGGGAGAAACACATACTTGCGGAGGCCAGCTGTGCACCAGTGCATCCGTGCCGAGCGTGCCCTCAGACGGAGTAAAACAGGCTGCAGTGGGAAGAGTCGGGGGAGGCAAACAGATCTACTTGGGCGTCACCGAACTGTTCCCAAATCAGCTGAACCGTCTGGGGATGGAGTCGCCATTCTCCAGAGAGGGGCTGAATCCATAAGAGCTCGTCGGCTGCACGGTTCAGGTCTCCGGGAATGTACATAGCACGAAGCGACCTCAGATGCTTCTGACTCCATAGAAGGAGGTGGCGCGCGAGTTGTGGCATACGGCGAGAGTGCAGACCACCTTGACGGTTGAGGTACGCTACAGTCGCGGTATTGTCAGAGCGGACCAGTACGTGTTGATTCTTGAGCAAGGCCTGAAAGTGGTGCAGAGCCAAACGTACTGCCAGCAACTCGAGGCAATTGACATGCCAAAGGCGCTGGGGTCCTGTCCAGGAGCCCGGAAGTCGCAGGAGGGCGCGTTCAGCAGCAAGTGGACTGAGGCGTCTGAGCCGGCAGCTGGGTGGCAGCAGCTGGCCGCAGCTGGCCGCAGGGTCAGAATATATTTGATAGCATCAGTCTGCTTCTGGGCGGCCGAGAACTGTTGGGCAGTGTCGTCGACCGCGCCGCCGAAGCGGCCAGCCTAGGGTATATTGGGGAGTTGAGGAAGCAGGTTCGCTCAGCCTCGTGCATATCTACCAGGTTAGGCCAGAGATGTCTCACCACGCATGTGGACACCACATGACCCAGGGATCATGTGGTCACCTCATAGAGCGAGAACGGTGGCGACACGTAGCTCTTAGATGAGCCCTGAATCAGCCCTGCCCTCGTGCATAAGGATGGGGCATTGGAGGGGTGCTTAGGGTCGCCACGCCCTAACACAGACACAAACCCCAGTGTACCCTTGGCCACGGCCTCTGCAAGAGCAGAGAAGGCGGAAGAGGAAGTTGAGCAGTCGCGTAAAGTCAAAGGAGACTCCCACGATCTCATGGCCTCTTCATGCACGTCCGGGTAGAAAGGAATTGGGATCACCGCCCACAATACCAATCATCAGCCTTGAGCGCTCGGGACAAGGCGGAAGGTACCACACAAGCCCGATCCTCGCGGCGGCCCGGGAAATAATAGCTGTCAACTCTGGATCATATTCGGCAATGCAAAGCCAGACCTTCATGTCCAGAGGACTCCAGCTCACCTTGTGATGCGGCGATAGACATGATTTCATCTGCCGGGGCACCGGATGAGATGCTGGGCCCGCCGGCGTCCTCTGAACGCGACTGGTCACCGAACTCACCCGGAAACCACACGGGTTGCAATGTAAAGGAGGGGTGTGTGAACCGAGGATAATTCGTCGGGTTTGTTAAACACCAGCTGCGTCTGGTCACCCTGGCCACCAGCCAAAGTATTCCCTCTCGTGGAGAAAATAGATTGGGTGTACTGTGGATGAGAGGACTTCTCGCACTAGTGATGTCATCGAGTCTCGACCATAATATTGCGATGATCATGTTCCCGAGTGAGAACATGATGCATTCACGAACGCTGTCTGAGCGTGATCGATGCCCAAACATGTCAAACAGCGTTCGTGCCCATCAGCTGAATCTATCAGACTATCGCACTCAGAAATACACGGGCAGAGCGTCTTTAAAAAGACATGCCATGTGCTAGCTCTTTTTGTGAGGGGACACTCAGCAGCCCGTGCTGAAGCGGCCAGGGAGAAACACACACGCTGTTGCAGACCACTGCACAGATCAGCAGGCAGGAATATGAAACTCGCTGGTAAATCGCCTCTGACCAACATAGACTGGAGAGTCTTGAAGAATACTCGGTGACACTCAGAGAATTCAGGCTGCAGGAGTGAAGAGAACCTCTAGGCTCCGAAGCAAAAACATATCTGCATGTTGCCAGCATACTTCCTTATATACCAATGAGGTGGGGCAGAGTTACGCTAAGCAAATTCCACAGACCCATGGCATTTCCTTGCCATTGGCTCGTTTTGTAATACTCAAAGGTGATAGGCTTCTAAGCGAAACCCCATTTCGTCGTCATTCAACATTACTGAAAGTGACAACGAAAGGGAACCAAGAATCTTCTACATTCATATTACAAATTACATTTTCACAGCTGAAATAATTTTTCACTTTGACTTTCAATATTGCCTCACTGACATTTGGGAATGCATGCCACCTCTACCTACATTTTTTGCAAAACTCCAAAACCGTACTTGTACAAAATATTCACCGCAGAATTGAATGCTATTGGCCACCATAAACACCAACAACCTTTATTCTGTTTGCGGATGCGCAGTGCTTGGATTTGAGTCCCACAAAACACGGATCACAATAAAAGACATCAAAGATTTGTAGAAGTAAGCAAATAATGGCATGGTTGCTTCAGTTAAGTGCTTTTATCTCACGTTTTATTTTGTTATCACTATCGGTTAGGTTTCAGGTAGGGTTTAGTGTAGGTGTACGTTATTTAAAACGTGATAGAGCATTAAACTTTTAGCGCCATTCACTGGACATTTCTTTCACGAACTTCCACGATAAGTGCAACAACTAACATAGGAAAATGTTACGAGATTCACATTCATCTGTTTTTATCTCTTAGCAATGCTCACAGGACATTTGTGCAAGCAGCAATGACATATCATTTCCCAGAAATGTCACCACATTTTCCCAATGAGCTGGGTTGTTTACTTCCTGTGTTAAGTCTGTTTAAACAGTGATTTTACTATAGCCCTTTTTGTAATGTCTACTGTTAGAACTGACAATCAGCCTCATATTCCTACCACTGAGAACAGTAAAGTATCAGGAGACCTCGCAATTGCTCAAACTGAGTGCAATCATTCTCCTGGAATCCTTAAGCTTTCATTCATCATGTGCAACATTAGAGCTGCCATCACACATATCTGAAATGTCACTGCTGCTCACAATCAGATGGGTGGATGTCTGACACTCAAAATAATGGAGTGTCTGTCACTCGCTTCCCCTGCTGCTGGTTCACACTGTTGGCCTGATTGATGGTTCACACTGGACTAATGAGACAAAAATGGATGTTCTGATGTACTCTTGGGTTTTCATTCAGTGTTTGACAGGCATTCAAAACTGGAATTAGGTGCTGAACAACGTGACAGCTGATATTAATAATAAAGAGAGATTAATAATAAAGCACACACATGTCCAAACCATATAATGCAAGAGCAAACCATCAGTGTTTTACTAGTCCAAAACTTGTCACAATGATGCTAGGGTCTTATGGTTGCCAGGATGTCCGTTGTATATGGGTTTTGAGAGGCTTTTAGCATGTTTCTTTGCAGTTGCTAGAGTGTTCTGAGTTTGTGCTTGGTGTCCCTTTTCTAGTCTTCCATCACAAATCATGTGAGAGAATCATTAGTCTATCTATGCCTGAAGGGCAATGACAGATAAAAGTATCCATGATAAAGAAGATGTAAACACGTTTTAAAATCTAGTTTAAAACACGTGTCAAGTTCCTATAATAGCACTCTTTGTATTTCTTTTGGTTTTATACAGTTTAAAACATTTACACCATTAAATGTAATGACTCTAAAATTGCCATGTGACCTGAACTAACTTTGACTTGTCATAAAAAAAAAAGGTCAAATGATCTAAAATCTTAACAGATTTGTTAACCTTGACGCTGTCAATGCCTATGTTGGGGGAAACTCATTACAAATAACTTGAGTTACGTAATCAGATTACTTTTTCAAGTAACTATTGAAGTAACGTATTACTTTTTCAATTTACATCAAGTTTTTTCACATTTATTGACTGACAGCTCTTCTGTCCCCATGTTGAGAGAAATAAAGTGTTGTGTGTGTGTAAATTACTATAAAATTAAATTACTAATACTGAAATTATTAATATTAAATTACACAAATATACTTTATGTATTTAATTTCACTTTATTAACCAATGTCTTTGCTGCTGACCTTCAATTATCTAATTCAACCATGCTAATAAGCAAATATTACTTTAGATTAGATTTAGAAATAAGAGTGTTGAACTTCATTCTCATGTATCCTATTGTTCTTTAATCCAGAATAACAGGTTTGAAAGGTTTGTTTGAGCGCCACCCTCTACTGGACTCTACCTTTACTGTACTCTACTGTACAGGAGTAAATATGCATTTCCTTCAGCCTGAGGATTATTCACTTCACTTTTGTTGTGAAAGGGCCTTACAAGTAATTTAAAAAGTAATTACTTTCTATAAAAACTAAGTATAATTACTTAAAACTAAGTAAAATTACCATGGTATAAAAACCTAAAGTTTTTAGGTTTTTAAACTAATTGCTTAGTAACTTTTTGGGGGAATAACTCAGGGTTTTCCGTTTCAGAATGGGAGGTATGTCAAACCCGTTTCTGAAAGAGAGGTAACTTATACTCAGAGTCAGTTACCATGGTAACTTACTCTGTGAACCTAACCTGGTCGGAAGCAGGTTTTCTTTGGTAAACCCAGAGTTTCTTGTGGTCTCCTCCCCTTTTTTAAAGAGGAAGCAGTGTTTTAACACCTCATTCATTCTTTCTGTACATTTATTCATTGCTGTTTTTACCGCTGTTTGTTATTTATTTATTTTTTTATAAGATGAAGTCTATATAACTCCTTAACTGGTAACTTAACATACAGTAGATTAGAGTTATATCATGTAGTTCTAAACAAATTTTATGAAAAAAAAATATATAATAATTCTTCTTTATTTGAAAGGGGACAGTGTACATTAATCAACATAAGAACAATGTAAATGTACCCAGCTATAAAGTGCTAAATTAGCGGTAGTCCCCCAGCCAGATGTAAAAAAGGCAGCCTTAAAGATAATCATAGATATAAAATCACAAGATAAAATTTCATACAACACATTATGGTTACGAAATACAATTCATTTCAAATAATTACATAATGTTTAAATGCACACCGAAAGTTTGGCTCTCTACAAGCCTTTTTTTTTTTGCATTCTTTTTGAATGAAAAGAATGACAAAGAGTCTCTGATGTTTCATAAATTAAACACATGTTTTTGAATTTAATGAGATTGTCCCAGGTAAGTAACTGATATGTTAATCTGTGCACATAAAGATAAGAATGTCCATTTATACTTAGATATAAACTTAGATTCTATAGGCTACTCCACATAGAAATGTGAATGTGTAGATTGTCTGATGTGAAGACACATAATGTTATCATTAACTGTTTCTTCATCCCCATCATCCTGTAAAGATGAGCATTTGGTTGAGTACACTTTATAATAGGCCTAGTATTTGTCATAATATCTGGTGTATTGAGTAGGCTACTTACAACTGCCTGGGGTTCTGTTGGGACAGGAGGATCCAAAAGACAGATATTAACATCATAATCTGTTGGGACCAACGGAAAACCCAACCCAAAGTAAATGGAAATATCAAAAATACCCTATATAAAAAAATAACATTTGTAGACCTCTTACATTGTTTGAAGGCCCTTGGATCTTCAGGAGTGACTGGCTCTGATGAAGTCCCTCAGGAATTCCCTCAGCCAAAAATGAACACTTTTCCTAGACACTTGATGCTATTTAGTTATTTAATAAGTCAAATGTTTGTAAAGTCAGGTAGCCTAAACCCATGATATGCTCAAGCCTTACCTGATTGAATTATGTTTTTATATTTTATTTTCAGCTGCTGCCACATTCTTTTAATGCCTGCAGGATTGCACCTACGTATAGCCTATATGAAAATTAAAATTAGCTTGAATAACATACTGTTCTTACAGTTTCACCTCTGATATTATAACAGTTGGTAAGTTACTCTAAAATAGTTATTAATTACAAACTACAAATGGCATCAACAGTGTAATTAGATTAATGTAATAATTACTATCTTTAGAAAGATTTTTTTTATACAGAATTGTTCTATGCAGTAGCCTTTTTAATTTATTTTAAATTACAGAAGTATTAAGAGTAATCCCTTTAATTAAATTACAATATTTAGATTACTTGGTAATTAATTACACCCAACACTGTAACACTAATTCCTCTTTTTGTCTGGCGCTGTTGCCATGGTGACTCGTAATATCTGCGCTCCATTGATAATGGCTTTTTATAGTTGTGGTGTATGTGCTTAACTCAGAGTCAGGCAACTTAGAGTTGATTGAACTAACTAATATCAGCTGTTCTGTAACCGAAAACTCAGAGTTTACCATCTCAGGGTAAGTCAACTCAGAGTTCAAGTTTTAACTCAGAGTTGGTTGAACCTCCTTATTGAAACGGGCCCCAGGTGTTAACTCACTATTCAAGCCCAGCTTCTACATTTGCATTCTGTCTGGCCACCATAACTTGTTGTAAAAGACTCTAATGTGAAGTAAACCCGTTTTCTCAGTTTGGACTATTACCTTTAGTCTTGTTTTCAAGTACAGAGTGACTAGTTTCGCTTTTCTACATGCATGGAATTTCAGTACATGTGTGCATTGTTTATGTTTTTTATTGTGAAGAAAAAACTCCTGCACAGGATTAGGGTCCATATTCTCCCTTGCATTATTGTTATCGTTACAGATGGACAGCCAGTAGGATCATTTCGAGGTTTCTTCCCCCTGTATGGTGACTGGAACTCATGAATTTTATTTCATGGACAAAGGTTTTCAATTATTAATTAGCATAAACACAGCTTTGTATTTTATTAAAAAAAAAATTGCTAAGAATTACACTACTGTTCAGAGGTTTGGGGTCAGTAAGATTTTTTGTAATTTAAAAAAATACATAGTTTTTACCAAAGATGCATTACCTTTAGGCATTTGGAATGTTAAAAAAGATATCCATTTCAAACAAATGCTGTTCTTTTGAACATTCAATTCATCATAGAATCTTGAAAGAAAAAAGTATCATGGTTTCACGAAAAATAATAAGTAGCTACAACAAATGTGTTGGTGTAATGATCCACTGAAGGCAAGTTGTAGAGATAACCCAAGTGCAGACTATTTACCAGTTTAACAAAACACAAACATGGCATGGCATGGCATGGCATGGCGCAAAAAAACAAGACCATGACATGACGCTTACCGACAGCAGTTACAGTGAAACAAAACTTGACCCAGACATATGGCAAACAAAAGGGCTTAAATACACATGGACTAATGACTAGACAAGGGACACCTGTGAACAATAAAACAATGAGCCAATGACAACATGACACATCAGACCAGGGAACACATAGCAGGACCAAATCGTGACAGTTGCTCATGGTTAGTTCATGTTAGTTAATACATTAACTAATGTTAACAAATGAAACCTTATTGTAAAGTGGCACCGTGGTACCATAAGGCTCACCGTATTTGGTGAGCCTTGAACCTTGGTGAGCATAAGAAACTTCTTTCAAAAACATAAAAAAATAAAAAAGATTAGCATCATGTCATTGACCCCTAAACCACAATCCTAAATCTGACATTGGTCCGTATGTGCTGAAATTAATCCAGTAAAGACATATACTGGTGCTGATACACCAAAAAGACAATCAATACTGTTTATTTCATATTCCCCCCAAAACCGAACAGCCATTAAATCCATTACCGTCTGAGTAGAACTCAAAAGGATTCAAAAGTGTGTGAAGTGACAGGTTGCAATCTCTAATATCAATACCCTACTCTATATTGGACAGTTCTCAGTAGAACCTAACCAGAGCGTGAAACTGGTCCCTAACCTTACCCGTATCCCACCTCAGCAGCAAGTGTTTAACACAATAAGTGCAATGAACCTAACATTTTTTTATATGAGTACATAGTAGTTCTTCATCTTCTCAAGTGTGGCCCAATTTAAGACACCTAATATAAAGTGGGATCCATGTTTGACTTCATAACTCTCAGTATCTGACATTACAAGTTCTTCTTTTGTGTTAATTCGCTGCCTCTCAACCACACAGTCCAATCGCAGGTGTTGCGAGAGAGGTTGCTCCTAAATGTGATTCAAAACAAAAGCTTTGCAGCCAACTGTTTCCTGACATGCCGATCTGCTCTATTACGGCTGATTTATTACTGACATTACACACACATCTGCTCATGGCCACGCATTCACTCACACTCACGATATAAGTGGCTCTTCTCTATGCGGTAAATGGCCGCATCTCACCTACCGGATGAACAAACCGCAGCACGCTGTTAGAGACATCACTATCTGCTTGCTTTTCCGCTAAAGGAATTGATGTAGGATAAAGGATAATCCTCTCCAGCCCTCCTTAGGAATATCTCTTATCTGTGCTATAACACAACAGCATTAGGACTATCATGTGGGGGATTACTCTTGAAAGGCAGAACTATCTCAGCATTTCAGTCGGACTGATCACATGCAATCTAAGCCTCTCCACGAAATAGAGATATTTTTTGCCACTTTTTAGAGTAACAGTGAACCTGCCGACTTTGTGAGCGCTCAACTTCAAATGAAACATTCATGAGGGTGTTATGTTATGGTCTGATGACTGTAATGAGTAATATCAACAGCTGATTAATTCCTGCGCTACGAGTGCACAGTGTGCCAGACTCATTAGCACACAGCGAGTGCTCTTCAGAACTCAAATAACCTTGAGGATCCATTGATTTCCTCTGACGGCATCTCACCTTTGGAACCGCGGGGATGTTGACGACAACACAAGGAAGATTTTTACCTACTCTGCCTTCCTGAGAACATGGAGTTATTGAAGTGGCATTTTAGAGAAGGCTACAGATTTTAAAGTTGTTGCGTATCTAAAGAGGACAAAGAACACATTGGTTTCAGACGTGAAATTACGTCAAATTAAATCACTGGCATACCAGGATTCATGTTGGTGCATAAGTCTGTCTCAATCAATTTATCCATGTCTGCCAGTAAGTCCTATAAAAAAAGAATAACTTTTTTTATTTTTTAAACAAGGCTCTTAAGCCAATATGAACTGACTTATAGCTGAAGTAAAAAACACTTTTGGTTATGGATCAAGAGAGTGTCCCTGATAAAGAATGTAAGTTTTTTTAGAAATGTAATCTTTGTATTCATGTTGGTTTCACATGGATTAAAAACATTTATAATTCAATTTAATGAATAAAATGTCATGCGGTGTAACCATAAAATTGTATTAATTAATAAATATCAAGGGTGTCAAGCATTAATTTAAAAAAATTATAATTATTACGCGATGTGGTGATTAATTATTCTAATTAATCGCAAATTAATCACACATCAAATCTGGCTGAGAAACTACCCCCAATTTCATTTAAAGTCATTATTGTGTTAAATGTGAAAAGCATTTAGATAGCATCATAGCTTTGGAATAAAAATATTTGATTTGATTCAATATAGAATTTATTACACATAAACTTTTAGGCTTCAACAGCCATGAGGGTAAATGTTGACAGAATAAATAATTTTAGATGAACTATACCTTTAATATACTTTTTTTTTTTTTTTTTTTAATAATATGGAAATTAATTAAATTATACTCCAAATAATAAATTAAAACTGACAGTAGGTGGTGGTAAATGATTCAACCTGAACCAACCTTGCCATAAAAAAACAATTAATAGGCTTATTAATATTATTTCCTGTTTTATGATTTTCTGCGTGTTAGTTGTACCACATGACTTTGAATTGGTGGACAAAAGTTTTCCAAATATTATTAAGCAGTTTTTATTTATTTATTTTTTTACAGAAATTCTTAAACAAATGTAACCATTTGTAAATTCACCAAATAACAATTTTCCTATCCTATTTGTTAACTCAATTAAAATGCACAAAATTGCAATTTCAAAAGGTATTTTCAATGTAGTTCTGAATGGTGTAAAACCCACAGATATGAGCCACTGCCTTGAACCTCGGGTGTGTGAGTCCTGAAAATGTATGTGTGTGAGTTCGGTTACAGAATGAGGTTGTCACTCCTGTAAATAGTTAACTGGTCTGTGTGTGAATGTAACCGTATTAAGGACTCAAATACAGGACTCTGCTGCTGTGTGAACGAGGACAAAGATGCTTAATGCTTAGAATCCGGACCAGATTTATTACCTTCTCGATACGCACAGTGCATCACAAACATGTCGCCGACTACAAGAGGTGGTTACAAAACTCTCACCTGTCTTTGCCTGTCTCCTTTTTGAAAACCGTGTCGCAGTAATTCATGCGCTCTTCTGTGGTGACGTAGATGCGAGCCTGTGGGTAGTTTTCCACCGCTTGCCGCAGCATGTTGTACACAATGCCCTTGCCATCCTGCCTCATGTTGCGCAAGGGTCCCCAAACCACATAGACGGTCTCGTTCCCCTGGCCGAAGAAGTGCTGGGGCTTCTGGATTAGCAGAGGAACGCTAGTGTGAGACACCACTCTCAGGTCCGTCCTGCGGCCCACGTCCCTCTCAAAGCCCCGGGTGGGTGCGTTGTTCATCCTCCATATGCAGGAGGACTGGTCGATCTCAGTCTCTGCCTCACGCCCCAACATCTGGCCAGAGCTGGACACTATACTGCAAACCTCACAGTGCAGCTTCAACGGCTAAAAGTAAAGAAGAGAAATGGGGTTAATTAGCATTAGAGGTTCATTTAAATCACGAATCGCAAGCTTTCGGAGTCTATTTTACTAAATACTACAAAATAATTATATACAAAAGTATATATCAATTAAATATACAGCCTTTGATTTAAGACAATAGATGAAGTTGATAGAAGATGGGACCAAATGACCCTTCGCAAAGACCCGGCCCCCTTAGTTACTGTCGCTTTGTCCGACAAGCTACGCCGCTCTCATGTTCTCACGCAGTGAAAAATACATCGCGGAGCAGAGAGGAGACTGACAACACGCTGACAGACAGGACAGACCAGGTTACTTTTCGGTTACTTTTGATATTAAACATATTAAACAAAGTCTCACCTTTCAAATTCGGTCATTTTTTAAAAGAAATTTAAACAATAAATACCGTTTTGTGGCTCTTTAATGTGTCGTGACAGATCGCTGTAGAGCATCAGTTAAAGCTGCTCGTGATCCGATCATCTCTTCCTTCTAGTTCATTTATAGCATCAAATAAACATGAATGAACATAAGAAGGAATGTTGTTTTAACCGCGGAAAGGCGTCAGTACACTCCGTTTTTCAAGTTCAAATCCTCCCATGTTAATCTAATATCTCTCCTGACTGCTTTGTCGGACAAAATGGTGGATGGCGAAGTATGATTGGTCAGATTACCTGTCAATCAAGCTCCACGCGAAGGGTCAATTACGAAGGAATTATGTCAAATTTTAAAGGCTGGTATATATATATATATACATATAAATTATTCATGTTTGGTTAGAAAATTGTTTGACAAATATATCAAAAAGATCTCACAACAAAAAACATATATGCCCACTATGAGGTTTTAAAAAAAATTTGTAAAGTACATGTTAAGTATTTGTGGATGGGCTTGTGGACAACTAAATCTGCTGAGTGGCTCTGTGGATACATGATGTTGAGGTGACGCTGTGTGCTTTCAAGTGCAGCCAAGTGTGGCACTATTGTGAATGTTGCTGCTATATTCGGGTCTTGTTAGTGTCTTGTATAGCACTGGATGAGAATCCATTGTATGGTGGAAAGATACACCACTTTTTTATTATTATTTTGAGAATCCACTTTTATGGCTCTCAAATAGTCAAGGTGGTCCATGGTACATTTCTGAATTTTGTGAACAAAAATCTTTCTGGAAAAACTAGGAACGATTCCAATGAAAGCAAGTTTGATGAGAGCCCATATGCAGTTTATTTACAAAAACATGAACAAATACAAAAATAAACAACCAGTGAACCAATGAACCAATAACAAAACAGACCAGAGAAAGACATGAACCAAACAACCAATGAGAACATGTACATGAAACAAGGAGGCACATGACAGGATCACATAAGGAGCAAGGGAAACACATGACAAAACCAGGAACATGACAATGGGAAAAAGACATGAAAACAAGGACATAAAACAAAACCATAACCAATTGTGATACCCTATACGATTGAGTGCTGCAGTGACCATCTATGAAGCAGCATACTGGACGACAGTAAAGCAAACAGCATGTGAGTTATACAAATCTCAATCTGCATGAGATTCAATCAATATTCTCAATTAAAAAAATGTACAGATTTGTACAAATTACATTGTAGATCTGATTTAATTAAAGTTGTCGTTAGCCTGAAAAGTTTGAGAAGCACAGTAAAATATAACATCTGCTTAGTCTGCATAAATATACCAAAAATGAGAGTATGCAGAGTGTGAAATGCATAAGATGAAGTGTGTTCAAATTTGACTGCGGCTGGATGTAACAGATCAGTGAGAGTTGCCGCTTGTAGTCGGTGAAGAGCTGGAAACAGATACGTGAAGTCGGACACTTTCTGCTTCCCGTAGTGACACTCGCGCTGTGTGTTTGCATACTTTACCACAGCTGAAGTAAAATAAATGCAATATTTGTCAAATTCTCAGACTTTTCAGAGACGGTTTGATTCGATACTTTAAGTACTGCTTAAAGCTGCAGTCCGTAGCTTTTCCTCTTTGTCACCATCTCTGTTCGAAATCTGTAACTGCAGTTATTCGCGGAATTATCATCTTTACGTGGGTTGTAAATCGGCATGAAACAGCGGATGAACACAATGTTCTGAGGCGAGTGCTGCTGTCAATCACCGCGTTGTGGATACTGTCATTCAGAATCACAGATTCACTTTTTGAAAGTTTGACCAACATAAGAATTTTCACCAGAAAATGTCTTCTGAACAAGTAACATCCATTTTTGTTCTGATCAACTAAGGGGGAAAAAGCTTTCGACATGACAAGCGATCGTTAGATTTAATCAACGCGATTTACAGCAACCGTGCAAATTATAGCCTACTTTGTTCTCAAATTGTTCATGTTAACAACATCAGCATTGCGTGACTAACGTTGCATTTAATGTGTTTTATGGTTACCTGTGTAGTTCAGAATTCATATTCTCCATAATAGCAAAACGAGAAAGGCACAACAAAGGAAACTCCATCTGTGTGAATTAAGAAAACAGTGGTACTGTTACACGATTGAACTATTGAAAAGTCTTGTTAAGCAGAAAAAAGCTGTCTCTTCTTCCGTTTTGAACCCCTTCAAAACACAGAGATCACGCACCTTTCAAAAGCCCCGCCGATGTTTATCCTTGTGTTCACATGAGACTGTTTCTTTCTCTTTCTCCAGCCACCTTAAATCCGAAGTACGAAGTCTTTTGGGTTTTATAACTGGTGAATCTCCAGTTGACACTGATGATTGTTGTTTGGATCTTTCTGGATCCGCCATAAGTTTAATTATGTAAAGTGCTGCGAGAAAAGCCTATACATCTCTACATCTCACGCGCAGTATAGCCGGCTAGCCGAAACACCTTCTTTATGTGTACGGATGTGACGTAATGACGCAAAGACATGCTCGAATTTCCCGCGGAAACGCACCAGTACCACTGGAATTAAAATCATTATTACAAGCTAACCGTTTTGAATCTAGCTATGGCAAGCAGATAGTTTTGAAAACTGGCAGAATATGTTTTTTTTATATATAATTATTTTGGATTATTTTTAACTTAAAAAAAGTTACGGAGAGCAGCTTTAATACAGAGTGTTTGTACAACATAAGCCTATACTTTTTAAGTACCAATGTAGAGGGGTCTACGTTTTTTTTTTCAGTATCATTTTGATAAACATGACACAATATAGCATCACGACCACATGAAAAGAGCTTTCACTGTTATACAAACTCAGATTTGTGAGCATTAGTGGAACTGAATGTGTGGAAAAAATGCTCTGGAAAAGCACAAGTCAGCTGACTTAAATCACTCTCGCGGCACTTTGATGCCATACGTCACAGTGACGTGGCGTCTGCGATGTATCAAGTCAGACAAAATTTCTAGCCGGCATTTGCTGCTTCAAGTCATGCGCCGATTGGTCTGCGCAGTGCTGTATGAAGTCAAACAAGCCTTTTGACAGGAGCCTTAAACATTTACTCCTTCTAACCAGCAGTGTAATGACTAATCATCAACACCATGGCATTAAATCTATCACCCTGGTCTTTCTATTTATCCACCTAGAATACCAAAGGGATGCTGAGTGCCATAAGATTGCCCTAACAAATTAGAGCATGTTTGCCCTGCTTGGCTGATCTGCAAATCTGAGAACAATTTACTATTGCTCAAGACAGGATAATAGAGGCAGGGGCAGATCAATAGCTTATGGCTGACCAGCAGATCAGTAACAATTAGTAAGTAATTTGAGTTACGCCTCCTTAAATGTAACATTACTCACATAATTCTATTGGGAACAAAGAACTGATAAGACAACCACTGAATCACTGTGACAGTGAAGAAAAAACAAAAACAGCAGTAAGCCTTCAGACACACTTAGTGCTTGGCAAATGATAGACATTTGGCTTCCAAAAATGGAAATGAGATTATGTGTATCATCAGACCAAAGAAATGTATGGAAATTAAAGTAAATAAGACGCACAAGTTATTTTTTGGATTTTCTAAAGCCCCTTTCACACAGCGTGTTGATAACGGAAGATTGCCATTCAATTTCCAGAGTGCCTTCTGTGTGAACACAAACACGTCCCGGGATTGAGTCCGGCATCGATCCCGGGATGAGAACATTGCGGGGACCAGTCCCAGAACGCGCCCTGTGTGAACAACAGGCAGGATCAATGCCACAAAGGGCTGTGCCTTTGTGATGACGCTGAAGCGGAGATCCTTCACCAGCTTAGTTAAATGGTACGTGATGCGCTAATTTATGATCGAATCAGAATAAGCAAACTTAAGACGCTGCAGAGACAAATACACGTCACACAGATGTCACGTGTCTTTACGGGATCTTTACGGGATGTGTGAACGCACGACACACACAGATTCCCTGTGTGCAAGGGGCTTAATTTGCCTCAAAAATAAAATAAATACTTTTATTACGTATTTAAATAAAGGAGTACAGAAGATATGGGCTAAAGCCACACTGCATTGACTAATATAATAATTAAGTAAATTAAAGTAAAATAAAATATTTTAGATTGCATACGTTTACACTCAGTGCTGGCTTGCATCAGGAAGCAAATCACACAACACTGAAGTCTGATTAAACCCACCAGTCTTTACAAAAAAAATGTAAAATTTCTGAAAAATTACAGAAAACTGAAGGACAGCTATGCTCCAGTTATCTTAAACATTAATAAATAAACATTAACATTCTAGTGTTCCTTACAAAAATAAGCTAAATGTCAAGAAGGTTTTTAATACTCGAGGGTAAACAATTGAGCACTTCAAATTAACCCAGATTAAAATTAAACTAATAATATGCCCCCCGTGTTCCAAGACAGGCTCTCTTGAGCACATCTTGAGCAGCTGCTCCTGGGCCCTGAGCGATGGCCGTTATCGCCGAAGACACGATCAAGTCCTCAAGACCATAGCTGAGGCAATCAGTAAGGGGTGTCACAGTTCATGGATTCAGTGACTACTCATTCTCTGTCCTGTGTGGGTGTGTGTGCGTGATTACTTGTGGGTGTGTCTGCTGATTATCTGATCACTTCAGCGCCATGCAGTGGCTCATCTAGCTATTTAATGTCTGTGATTTCCATCCTTTGTTGTCAGATCGTTGGGTTTTTGTGGTCTAGTCCGGTCCTGTTCGTGTCCCCGGTTTTTCGTCTCCGTGTTCCTGTTCGGAGTGTCTGTTCCTGGATCCCTGCTCGTCCCCGAGGAGTTCCACGGAGGATTGTTGCCCATTGCGTCCCTGCACTGCCCTGTACCGCAGACCAACATTTCTTCGGACTAGAACTCTGTTTCACTCGCATTTGAATCCGACTCTACCTCTAGACCAAGCCTAACAAGGGGATAACGAGAGCAGATGCACCAAACTACAGCCGGGAGGATTGCATTCATGAAGGAAGGAGCAGCCCATGAGGAAAAAACAACCCTATTGGCTTACTCTACACATCACGAGGGTGATGACAGTGGACAGACAGGCAGGCAGCTGAAAATTCCAGCACACATCCCCCAGACCAGGATGATGTCTGGTCTATGAAACAGCTTATCCTACTGGAGCTAACTGTGCCTTGGGATGAGAGAATGGAAGAGGCGCAGGAGAGAAAGGAGGAGATGTTTGAGGGACTGCTGCATGGAGGCCTGCCGCTGTAATGGGTGGAAAACCAGGTGCATGCCAGGGGAGGTGGGTTGCAGAGGATTTGCAGGTTATTCCCTCATCAAGTCTTTTTGACTGCTGGGAATAACTGGTGAAAGTCAGAGAAGAGCCATCAGCAACAGCATGGAGGCTTCAGAGTGGGCATCAAGATGGCTATGGTTGAAAAGGGACAACATGTGGGACCTCAAAAAATGCCACTTGGACACAGACAGAGGTTTGATCAAACTCGGTCAGGTCGCCTGGAAGAGGGTGTCTGTTGAAAGACACAAAACACTCAATGACGCCATGAAACAACAGTGATGGTGTGTTTGTGCATCAAAGATTGGCCCTAGAATACATCCGGCGCAATTCAGCGCAAGTGTTTTTTGCTAGTTTCACAAGTTTCACAGTGCTGGTCTGAAAACGAGGTGTGTTCAGGTGTATTGTTGGCGCGTTGCTATTTTGAGGTAACTGAAATAGACTGTGCCATTGACCAACAAAAACCTGGTCTAAAGTCAATGGTGCAATTTATTTATTTTTTGTTATTTAAAAGGCACAGCTTTTCTGCTTGCAAATTCCACCATGTAAATAGTGAATCCACCATGGCACCAACTGGCTTTCAAAGGGAATGGGAGATGAGACTCTGATTGGTTTATTGCCCAAAACACACCCATTACTCATTAAGAGAATAGGGACAACCCTTTTAGACCGTCGTTAAACTAGCAAAAGTGTCACAAAGCAATTTTTTCCATTCTATGTTTTTAAATTCAATGTGTATTAAAAATGTTTACTATCTGCTATCCTGTTTAAAACCTTGAATTGAACTATAATTAAAAAACAAACATTCTAAACTTAATCCAAGTTGCCACATTAAATCCCTTTTGCACTCTCTCCAATAGTTACCAGTCAGTCTGCATCAAATTCAAGGGTCTCAGCTTTTTTCAGTAGCACGCCTGGAACACAACCAGCACAAAATCATTTTGTGGAGATGGAGGAACATTTCAGTGCAGCCATAGACTCTCACTTGTTCTTCTAAACCCAGTCTATCTAAACCTGCAGCTGTAATCACAACTCGCAATGATGTACACATATTGATTGGTTGGTTGGAGCAGGAACACACTGTCACATCATAGTTAGTAGTCATCAAACCATTCTGGAGCATCTGGACTGTGCCTAGATTTAATTTGCCAATCTGGGCAGAATAACAAATAATATATGCACACATTGAAATACACACAGGAGTCAGTGTGATATGATGTATAATAGATGAATTAATATGCACTGCTATTCAACTTCATATTTTCATCTACAATAGGAAGTCTTGTGCAGCAATATACAGTATATTAAGCAGTAGGTTATCATGTAAAATATAAGGTTACTAAAAGGGTACATAAAACTTAATGTTTTGTGACTAGGCTTCATGCATTAGCACTTTTGATCTAAAGCCTCATGCAGAGTTCAGCACCTCTGGATATGTTAAACCAGACAGAAAACAAGGTCATAACAAAGAGAGAGAGAGAGAGAGAGAGAGAGAGAGAGAGAGAGAGAGAGAGAGAGAGAGAGAGAGAGAGAGAGAGAGAGAGAGAGAGAGAGAGAGAGAGACCTCAAATGCAAATAGCAATGACTAAGTAAGTGTGTTACAAAGCAGACTGTAACGCAGTTAGATGGTGTGGGAAGGAGGAGGCGGGAACCGGCGAACGTACAACACACAATTTAATTATAAAATAAGCCCCCCACGGACGACTGCTGTCACATATAATAAAACATAAAACACAACATAAGACCAGGCCTGTTCCTCTCTCGATCTTCACTGTCGTCGCTCCACTATGCTTCCGCTTCTCCGTGATAGATACGAGATTATCATTATCACTCACGCCAATGGCCTCGCGCCGTTCTCTCACGGCCCTCGGCCTCGTCCTGCTCGCCACACAGACCAGAGCTTTTATCATAAAAATAGTCCAGCTGATAAAAGCATATTTGTCCTAGATTTCTCAGTTCCTACCTTAGAGACAGTTGTTGGGGAGTTTATTAATATGTAATAAAAGCAGTATTAACTAATGCACTGAAAATTTACTTTGTTTTTTAGACTGCCACTTTATCTTGATGCGGTTCAGGGAATATGTTCCTCTTTGCAATTTTTCTTTAAATCAAAGCATTACAGAAATCTTGTGCAGGATTTCATGGGAGATTAAAGTAACAAGATTAAATTACCTAAATCTACCCAATCAAAATCGACTCTACCCAACATTGCTGGAAGACAGAAACAAATGGTTTGCATTGTGGGTTCCTCAATTAGGGATGGATACACAAACACATACATTTTACTAAGAGAATGAATAATGGGCTTACAAAAATACTTTTGCACACGTGTCAAGCCTGGAACCCTATTTGAATCAAATTTATTAATTTACATACTCATTTAATTTCGGAAGAAATGGCACGTGTTACTGTAATTACTGCAATATTCAATGCAGACTGCATATACAATGCTGATAGACAAATGAGAAAGAGAGAGAAGGGGGAGAGAAAGAGAAAGAATTCATTTTTAATTTGGTATTCAAGAGATGGAATACAATACTTCAGACCACTGCGAGCCTTGATAATCTCTTCAAGGTGTTTTTTTGTTTTGTTTTTTAATGCGTGTGGCATTTTAAGCGCAGAATTAATGTTGTCTCCCCCACTCAGCACCCTAACTCCAGTAAACATAATAAAACCAAAAAAAATAGTTCTGATTCACCTGTCAAAACAAACACAGTCTCTGTGACAAGATGCAGAAGAGATGATGCATAAATTACTGGCTACAGGACTGCTGGATAACCTTAATATTTGCCAAAACTAAAAGGCATAAACAAGTGAAAATAAAGACAAACTATGATGAATGGGCTATTACTAGCTGAGAATGTTACTTTTGCTAATTTCAGCTGGTCCATATGGTGAAGCATCAATTTAGTTTTCACAGCTTGGAAAGGCAAATCTATTTTCCAAATTTAATTCCACTTTCCTTTAAAAGGCTTACTACATTGTATATCCATGTTTAATTAGTAAACATCTTGTTTAGAGTAAAAATGTGCATATTTTCTCAGCAATATTCTGACGGAATTGTGTAAAAACATTAAGCAAATGAATCTTTAATGAGAGAACTGCTGAAGACAAATGCTTATGTCAATTTGAGATCAAATTTTTGCTCCGGTTAACAAAAGCATATTGATCTTATGACTGCTTGGCTGCTGAATCAGATCGTCATCATTAATTTAAGGGGTACAATTATTTTATTGGGTTTTACTCTTTTATTTTTTTTATTCTTGAAACTTTCCAGGATCTGCCGTTGATTCTAGTAGTCTCACATGTTCTTGTATCTTACATGAATAGAGTATTATACATACATCCTTCTTTAAAGGGCTTCAAAATAAGCATTAAAGACAATATGAACACACGATAAAATCTAGAACAGCATAAAGTCATACTAAGTGATAACGTACAACTATAATAATAAATCTTACGGGACTACATCTAACCCTGAAATTCATTGAATTACACCTAACCCTGACCTATTCTATAAATTATTCATCAAGAAAATTACATATCTATTTGTGCCAAACAGGGGCCTCCATGGGATTCTGTTCCACCACGCCAAAAAAGTGATCTTGATATGCATATGTGAAGGTAATATTTTACACAAAAGGTTGGATGAAACGTCCTCTGCCGGCAGAACCCAGTTTTAAGAGTATAGCACTTTGTCCTTGGCATGGCTATCAGCCCTAAACATCGCTCATTGTTAAAGGGCAAGTCGCATATTTCTGTCAAAATAAATGTCAGTGGAGGCACATTTATGGTCTCTGATAAGATTAAGTCATGTAGGAACATAATCCTGGGCTGATAATATACACTAATGACATACTCAATCAAACACCCAGGGTTTCCTGCAAACAAGGACAAAAAAATAATAGAAATAATAGAAAGGGACAAAAAAGAAAAGTTACCAAAAGCTCAACCCAGACAATAGACTAACACTACTTTCCAAAAGGCACACATGATGCCAACGTAGGGGACTTCAAAGGGAGAATAATCATTGCTGATCCCAAACCACTTCAAAGGGCACTTTAATATGAATGCTTTCATAGGTTTCAACTGATGGACACCTTGAGAGACTCTCTGCCTGCTTCACTTTGCTGTAAATCCCTTTGTATTTCTAATAGAGCTGAAGTTTATACACTTTATTTTGGTCAGGATTAGTTCTTGTTTCCTTGCACTGTTTACTTTCAGTTTCCTTGGTTTCTGATTGTGTGGTTATAATTATCAGCTGGGTCATATTTAGTTCCTTGTTATTCTCTACATACTCCCTGTTTAGTTTTGTCCTCTATCAGTTATTGTCTTATGTAATGTGTTGTGTTACTTCTGTGTTCATCATTAAAGTCTAGTTCGTGCGTATTGCTTATCCTCCCCAGAACGTTACAATTTTAAGGTGTAACACTTTATTTTTCAGAGTCCTTGTTACATATGTTACATGTACTTACCATAGTAATAACAGTAAATTATCCATAATTACATGCAACTAACCCTCAACCAAATCCTAATACTACCCTAACCCCATCCACCTTATTTTGCAATGCGGAATTAAATACGATGACTTAATTCCTTTTAATGTGTTAGACTTTCGTTCCGCTAGCCGGTAGCGGTAGGTAAGAAGCCATGTTATAGGAGCACGCACAAAACACTATTAAACACTGTAATGGTTCATATTTATCACATGGGGGGATGAAATGAAGAAGGGGCCTGACATCTTATGAGAATATTTTCAATTATTTTGTGTTGTGACTCGGAGTAGACGGGTCTTCAATGCGCGTCTCAGCAGCCCGTTTAACAAATGCCATCTCTGCTTATGCTGTGAGTTTGGGTTGCTTAGTTATGGGAAATGCAATGTGCGCCATTTCACCAGATTTGTAACGTAAATAATCTAAAAACCTCCCAGCTAACAAAATTAAGGAATTAACATTCCCACGTTTAATGTTAAACGTGTTAATGTTAACGTTCAAACATTGAAAACGTCCAGTTTTTTTATTTTTTTTATGAATTAAGAAAGTTTTTTCTTGGTTAATGTGAACGTTAAAGGAACATTCCATTCACTAATTTTGAAAATGTTATTAAAACGTTATTTCTGAATGTTTCTTTGATGTTCACATCACCCTGATGTGGTTGGCCCATCCATCACCAGGCTTACACACAGACACTTGAGTATCAATGATTAACCTATGCTGCACGGGTTTGAACTGTGGTGGAAACTGTTGTAGCCTACCTGAAGGAAATCACTGAGAACCTGCTAACTCCTGGCTCAGCCGGGACTCGAACCGGGGACCTTCTTGCTGCGAGGTGCTACGAGCCGCTGTGCTGCCCTGTTTCTATTTATATTTATATAAATTAATTAATTGCTTACATTTTATGAATTCATTATATGAATTCATAAAATGTAAGCAATTAATTTCTTACAGCTACAGGTCTGGATTTCAAAGTGACAGGATTTTTAAAGGATTGGTTCACTTTAAAAAAAAAACGTTTGCTGATAATTTACTCACCCCCATGTCATCCAAGATGTCCATGTCTTTCTTTCTTCAGTCGAAAAGAAATTAAGGTTTTATGCGCATGTTGTTAATTATTGTTACTCAGTACTTAAATGTATAATTACATTGTAACAATGACACCTTAAAATAAAGTGTAATCCTTTATTTTAAGGTGTCCGTGTTACAAAATTATACATTCAAGTACGGAGTAATATTAATAATTAACTACATGCACTTACTATAGAGTTAGGGTAGGATTAGGATTTGGTTGAGGTACTTAGTATAGGGTTAAGGTTAGGGTGTGGTTTATAGTTACTATAGTGACTTTTCTTTAAACAACTCTAAGTTCGACATAGGCTTTTTAGAGAGACTGAAAATAAAAGGATTCGGTGCTGATGCTACTGGATCCGACAGTAACTTTACATTCGAAAGCATATTCATTTTAGACAGCAGAAGCAAAGTATTGAACAATGTTTTATACAAAATGTCTTCTCAGAAAAGTCCTCTGTCCTCTGTTAGTGTCACCCCTGGTCTTCCTTAAGTAAGTCTATCATTCAGATAATATGCACGCAAGAACGTGTGAACGATTATTGTGGAGTTACCGACAGCTTACACAGCAACCTGTCTGAAAGCACACGACCTGACAGAGGGCCACAATCTTAACCTTTGTGACCTCATGGGACACCATGAATGATTCATGGGACACACCACACAAATTTTGCAGACACTTGGCCTTATGTTACATGTGGGTAGGAAAGAGATGTACTGATGTTGGACATTTTTCTAAGAGCTAAAAGCCTTCACTCGCTCCCTATGGGTTTGTGAGACAGTTTGAAAAAAAGCGCTCAGAAGTCTGGGTTGCTTTTAGAACAGTGATTGTGTTGTTTGCGTGGCAGACGGGCCACTGTGGACCGGGTCCCTGTTGAGCCGGATCAGTTTCTTGTTACAGTTACTATTGTGCAAATCACCTATTTCCACCTTTTTTGCCAATGGCTTGGCTTGCTTAGTTGGGGACATTAAATTTAACATTTAATTTAAATACTCAACAATAATATTGAACTGCCTGTATTAACACTATTATACAAGAACTGAACTGAGCTGGACGATGACATCACGGTTTATTCCAGAGTGGCTATATATATACAGTACTGTGCAAAAGTTTTAGATCAGTAAGATTTTTTATGTTTTTAAAAGAAGTCTCTTCTGCTCACCAAGGCTGCAATTATTTGATAAAAAATACAAAAAAAAACAGTAATATTGTGAAATATTATTACAATTTAAAACAGCTGTTTTCTATGTGAATATACCGTAAAGTGTAATTTATTCCTGTGATCAAAGCTGAATTTTCATCATCATTACTCCAGTCTTCAGTGTTACATGATCCTACAGAAATCATTCTAATATGATGATTTGATGCTCAAAAAACATTCATTATTATTTTCAATGTTGAAAACAGTTGTGTACAATTTTTTTTCAAAATTCTTTGATGAATAGAAAGTTCAAAAGAACGGCGTTTATTTAAAATAGAATATTTTCTAACATTATAAATGTCTTTACTGTAACTTTTGATCAGTTTAACTCATCCTTGATGAATAAAAGTATTGATTTATTATATTTCTTTCCCCCAAAAATAAAATTTTAATTCTTACTGACCCCAAACTTTTGAAGGGTAGAGTTTAATGTTACAAAAGCTTTAGATTTCAGATAAATGCTGTTCTTTTTTAGTTTCTATTCATCATAGCATCATGAAATAAAAATGTAAAAAACTGTTTTCAACACTGATAATAATCATAAATGTTTCTTGAGCATCAGATCATCATATTAGAATGATTTCTGTAGGATCATGTAACACTGAAGACTGGAGTAATGATGCTGTAAATTCAGCTTTGATCACAGGGATAAATTACACTTCACTGTATATTCACATAGAAAACCGCTGTTTTAAATTGTAATAATATTTCACAATATTACAGTTTTTTTTTGCATTTTTTATCAAATAATTGCAGCCTTGGTGAGCAGAAGAGACTTCTTTTAAAAACATAAAAAATCTTACCAATCTAAAAATTTTGTACAGTACTGTATATATATAAAAACACATTATCTCCTTCAATAGCAAACTTAAAGGGGCTATATGGAACTTTTTCCCCAAAATAAATGTAACAATAGCCTTTTTATTTGACCATTTATGACTCAAACATCTCCTGGTGAGCATACTGACACCTTGTCCGCTCACAGTGGGTGCACCTATAAGCCTGTATCCTATTTTTCCTATTTTCTGTCGGGTCGGATTTTTCCCGCGCTGTCTGCGGATGTGACGTCGAGCGCGTTCAAGTTAAACGTTTCAGATCACTCTGCCACCACCGCTAGTCAGCAAGTAGCCTACACTCGCAAGCAGTGAAATGGAATATATGTATTTGACTGTTCTTACCTCTGTAAACATAATGTTGACCTCCTTGCAGCAGATGACTTGTGAAGTGTGCACGTACGAGCGCGCTGCGAGAGCGAGCAGAAAGGAAGAGCAGATCGTTTTTTTGGCCACAGGTGTCAGTCGCGAGTTTAAATTTAAAAAACGCATATAGCCTCTTTAATAGGATAAGACATCTATTTCAGTTATATCACTCAGGCCATTCATGCTCAATGTGTTTTTGTTGTTTATTCTCAACAGGTAGAACTAATAAGAGACCAGAACAGAATTATGTTACCATGAACTAAATTAATAACTTTTTAAAAACAAAAAAGAAACATCGATGAACTTAGAAAGCTATTTTCATCTGGAAACAAACTTTTTTGCATTATTATCCTGTTATCACTGTAAAGCTGCTTTGAAACAATCTGTATTGTAAAAAGTGCTATATAAATAAATGTGGACTTGTGGTTCATGTGTGTTTCTAAGGGCTAGAAAAGCAAAGTTGCTTGAAATGCAAATTGATACGGTTAGGCTCTGGGCAGCTGTGTAGACGGTTCGGATGTTAGAATACGTTAATGTTCATTGGCGCTGCTATTGTGGAACTCGTGAAAGAAAGTGAAAGATACACCACATTAGTCCAACAGCCCAAAGAAAATAAGACAGCATTTTTTCATTAAAGCTGAGATGAGGAAAAACAAGAAGAATAAGCTACATCGGCGACTTCACTTTGTCAAGCTACACCAGGACTGCATGCAAACAAACAATATTTGAAATATATATATTTTTTTTGGAGGGACTGTGCTTCTTGAGGGGAATTTTGAGTGGAAAAAAAGTTCTGGTCAGCAAGGTGCTTTTTCATTTTGATATATCATGATTTTTTTTGTTCTTGTATTAATGTTTCTTAGATATTGTCATATTTGGGGGGTGGGGGTGTTGTAGCTGAGAGTTTTACTTTGGGTAAAAATGCATTTTTACATTCAGTAATATTCTTCAAAATGGGATACTAGTGACACATTACTGACTGCATATTCTGTATCGCCACCAGCTGGTCGTTTTGAGAAGAGCCTCTGGCTTTTTTTTTTAAGCTGGTTAGAAATGCTTTGGCAGACAAACATTAATTGTTTGTTAGGCATTTGACTAATTAGTCTCTTTAGCATTATGCAATATAATATACTGGAGCCAACCCTGAGAAGGGAGTCCTGAAGATTCCACGGTGTTCCTGGACACGTAAATTAAGTTTTTGTAATTCATAGATGGGGATTATGCTAATTGCGAATGAGCGTCCATGCGCGCCCTATTTACGAATGATTGGAATTCATTAACATACACACATTTAAATATCAAATCTGATGATTACAAAGTGTTTGCAAATCCGTAGGAGAGTTTTCGGGAAGGTCCATTTTCCATTTTACTGCAAATTTACTCCATATTTCAGAGAGTTTCATGAATGAGGCTCTTTAATGTGGCGTGACAGATCTCTGTAGCGCCTCAGTTTAGGAGAAGCGGATAGTCCTCTTTACTACTAGTTATAACACAAAAAAACGTGAATGAACATCGGAAGGTATATTGAATAAAACTGCACAACAATGTCACATAATGTAACATTTATTGATCATAAACTGTTTAGTTTAGAAAAGAAAGAGATCTAAATCTAGAGAAAAAAATCTAAAGAGGAGCATTTTGCTAAATATATACACTATTACATATTTATTACTTCTTAACTTAACCTTTTGTCTTCATTATTTAATGTATGTTTGAATAAATATGTCATAAAAACCCGTTTTTATTGCAGACACCATTTATTTCAACAATGCTTTGAAGTAGAAACATAATTATATCATTTAAAAGTTGATGTGAAACGACATACAATTCAAATTCCATTTTAATTTGAGTGTTGATTAGTAAATTACTTTGATTATTATTATCGGTTTTCAGCATCACTAGTAATTTTAACTCTTTCCCTGCCAGCGTTTTAAAGTTGCCAGCAATGTGCAGCAATATGTCCCCCAAAATATTGTGTTGTATGAATATGTAAACAGTGAATATATACTGTTGAATTTTTGGTGATCACGTTAGCATATTTGTGTGAAAGCAACTTCTATCCGCCTCCTACCGTATAACAGTGAAAACATGGATTGCCTTCAATGGTCAATGGTGGGAAAAGAGTTAAAGTTAAACCAAACCTAAATGATGATCTCTTTAGAACTATAGTAATTTAAACAATAGCTAAATATCATCTTAAAAATGTGTTCTGCTCCAGTTGATGTCACAAGGTCCAATTTAACTTTAACCAAGAAATGTTTAATAAGCCAAAAGACAGACAAAGTATGTCAGACACAGTCATGATCAGAGTTTAAAGTAGCAAAGAATTAAAAGAGAAATATGAAAAGAAACTATTGGCACATCAAACACGGGTGAAATTGAAATACCTCCTTAAACAGTCTGCTTCAATAAGTATTAAAACAGACACATGTTGCACATTTCTTAAATTTCACAGCCATTTCATAAAGCTTTGAAATTGTGAAGTGGAAAGGTTTGAAAACTTTAAATGCAAAATTAATGAAATCCTTTTTTTTTATATCCAGAATATGTTATCGCCTAAATATTACAGGAAGTAGAAGTATAACATTAAATAATAAAAGTGAAATTTGATTTAAGGGTTGCACACTTCATATGAAATCCTAACCTAGTGCTATGAATAAAGCAGATGCCTTGATTTCAATGAATAATGATAGGAGTGCAGTAACAAACTTACCCAACCCAATCTATTTCACTGTATGGCAGAAGTTCAGAGCAAAGTATTGACAAGAACATCAGCAGGAAGATGAGAGGCATTCATCTCGCTTTGAGCTGACAGACAGACACTGATCTGACAGGTAAGCCTGCTCCACTGTGAATGTGAGAGGTTTGACTAAAACGCCCACACTCCATCATTTCAGACCAGAACATACAGCCGGTTTCTAAGTTCTATTTATGAGTACCAAAAAATTCAAAATACACACAAAAAAAAAAATCACAAGGATAAGGATGCAAGAATTACAGCAAAGGCACGTGTCGGTGAAGGAATGCCCTGAATATATGTATTTTTGATGTATCTGTTGTTGGGGTGGCCAGTTTTGTAAATGTAAAAAAGGGGGGCTACAGTAATACAAAAAGTACTAAAAGATCAAAAGTTCAAGACAATGTTTAGCTTCACTATCTCTACCTATATATATATATATATATATATATATATATATATATATATATATATATATATATATATATATATATATATATATATATATATATATATTAGGGCTGTCACTTTTTATTCGATATTCGAATATGCATTCGAACATGACGTGAAATATCCGTATTCAAACTATAAATAAACTATCCGGTTTTTAAAGTGCCATGTTTAGCGCATTTTTTACAGTCTATGATTAGACCGTTTGTTTTTTTATTTTATTGTTTGCCATCTCATCCAGGAGTGGGCGCTCTAAACGCATTGTAGCGTCGGCCCATGACCAAATCAAGCGAATAATTGCCAATAGTCTCCCTGTTTTGAAAATGGAAGATAACGCACAGAACGGCCAGCCTGAGTGGAGAATTACGACCCCAACTCATCTAAAAAGTAGTGTCTGGAAACATTTTGGGTTCTACACCGTAGATACCACTTCTCTCAACATTGACGCACAAATACCTGTGTGTGCGCGCGCGCTCCGAGCACGTTCTCCACCGCGGGGAACATCGCCAATAAAAAGAGAGCCGCACTTGATCCAGATCAAGTTGAAAAATTGGTGTTTCTAGCAAACAATATTAAGAAATGAATTAGGCTAGGCCTTACTCCTGCTGCTGTTTAAGCTGTCAAGTTATTCCCAGATAGCACAAGTCTATTTGATGTAATATTTACATCTGGAAGACGTATTTTTAAGAGTGTTTGCTCATCTGCAATACGTCTATAGGACGTATCCTGTCAGATGTCAAATAGACGTTTAGAAGATGTCAGTTTAACATGCATTCTAAATCATTACATCTTAAAGACATCTTCTAAACGTCTATTTGACATCTGACATGTAAACACATGACAGTCGCATTGGCACATATCTGATTTATATCGGATTTATTTCCACATATCAATGAGGCCTGAAACCGATCTTGAAATATCCGAATGCATGCGTTTTTATCCTGTTTACACTGTCATAGAACACATCCGATCTGTGTCACATATGAGCAAAAAAATCGGCATTGGGTCACATTTCACTGACAGTGTAAACGAGGCCTTGCACTTTTCATGTTAACACAAACAATGATAAAAGTGAGGAGTTAAGAGATTGACATTGCTGTGTGTGTGTGTGTGTGTGTGTGTGTGTGTGTGTGTGTGTGTGTGTGTAGTTGTTGTTGTTGTTGTTTTGGGGGGGGAAGCGCATTGGGTAAGTTGTGTCAAAAGGGAGGCCCACTGTCTTAGACTTTGAAAACCCCTGTGAGGTTGCAGAAGCAGAAGGTCAGCTTGTCAGTGCTCACACCATACGCCACACACTGCAACAAGTCGGTTTGCATGTTTGTCGTCCCAGAAAGAAACCTCTTCTGAAACTGGCTCACAAGAAACCCCAGAAACAGTTTGCTGAAAGCAACCTCTCCAAGAGCATGAGTTACTGTCCTGTGGCCTGATGAGACTCAGATAAACTTGTTTGGCTCCAGAATGTGTGGCGACGCCCAAGTGACGAGTACCAAGAAAATTGTGTCTTGTCTACAGTCAGGCGTGGTGGTGGTGATAACATCATGGTCTGGGGCTGCATGAGTGCTGCTGGTACTGGGGAGTTGAGCTTCACTGAGGAAAACATGGATTCCAACATTTACTGTGACATTCTGAAGCAGAACATGATGCCCTCCCTTCAGAAACTGTGCCGAACGGCATGATAACGACACCAAACACACCGTCAAGATGACAACTGCCTTGCTGAGGAAGCTGAAGGTGAAGGTGATGGAGTGGCCAAGTATGTCTCCAGAACTGAACCCTATTGAGCACCTGTGGTGATCCTCAAGCGGAAGATGGAGAACCACCATGTGTCTAACATCCATCAGCTCCGTGATGTCATTATGGAGGAGTAGAAGAGGATCCCAGCAACAACCTGTGCATCTCTTGTGAACTCCAGGGCCAGCAGGATTTAGGCAGTGCTAGGTAACAATGGTGCTCACACAAAATATTGACAATAATGGCTGAGTTATTTTCAGAGGACAGTAAATATAAACTGCTATATAAGCAGTCCCTTTGTCCCTTGAGAAGATATACTAAAATGGTTGCTGAAATGTGAGGGGTTTACTCACTTTTGTGAGATACTATATATCTATATATATATGCGATAATTGCTGAAGCTTTATCATGCTATACGGTATTATCATGATCCGTGTTGGAGAAAGTTACTTTGAAAAGTAATGCAGTATAAAATTGCATTGCTCCCTAAAAAAATAAAACTAATTGTATTGCTTAGTTACTTTTTATGAAAAGTAATGCATTACGTAACTTTTGCGTTACTTTTTCTCACCTGGGCTGGGCTTGCTTGTTTGTTTTTTAACAACAAAAAAGTTATTTCTTGGCTAATGTAAAGATCCTTTCGCACCAAAAATGAAATGAATAAGCCTCAGGCTGAAGGACATCCAAATTTACAAACTTGTGTGCTGCCATTCTGGATAGAAGAAGAATGGGATGTTTGTAATAAAAATCTAAAGTCATTTTTGCTTATTAGTATGGCTGAATTGGACCATTGAAGGTCAACACTGGTTAAAGGGATAGTTCATCCACAAATGAAAATTCTGGCATAACTTACTCATCCTCAAGTTGTTACAAGCCTGTATGATTTTTTTTATTCTGTTGAACACAAAAGATGATATTTTAAAGAATGTTGGTAATCACCAAACATTCAAATCAAAATATTTTCAAATACATTTTTGTGTACAGTTATTTAATTATGCCATCAGTATCGTGGACTCACTCTCTCTTGTTTCATACAAACGCAGCTGTTGCCATTTTGTGACTATTGTTTTGTACACTGTTGGATTATAAAATATAAACGGGTACGATTTTAAAACAGTTTAATCTGAAATCAATATCTCTTATCTGGTATAAATGTATACCGTATCTCTTAAATGTGTATCTAGTTTGAACTTGCCGCACTAGCAACTGCTCTCTCTGCAGGATCTTTGCTTTTAAAGACCTAATAAAATATTTCAACTCAGATAAATATTTCGTCTCTAATTATTTACTTATGTGGCAGGTAAGCCTGCAGGTATAAGCCTCTGCTTCGCGTCGGGGTCCTCATCACCCTGTCGATGGTTTATTCTGAGAAATATTATACACACTGTGTTGTACATTTTAACCAGTTGATGGAAAAGTATTCTTAAAATGCATTCTAAAATTTGGAATATTTCGTAATAAATAATGATTCACTGTATTTTGCAGTGCCTACGATAACAATACAGTGTATGTTCATTACCGTAATATAGTATTACTGTATATTGACACATCTAATACATGTACATACAAACACATTATAAAACACACATTGTTACACAACGATAGGCAGAGCGAATTGTTCACTACACCACTAACAATAAAAAAAAGTTGATGTGACCCTTTAAAACCTACCAACATTCAGAAGTTTTTAAGATTATTATTTCAATGAGTTCTTTTCAAGAGAAAAGTTAGTTTTATTTAGAGCAGTCAAGGATAAAAAATATAATAAAGCCCATTTCACTAAGATTTGATTCACTGAAGCGTTTCAAAATTGCCTTGTAGCAATCTGTGGTGAAATCACCAGTGTTTTCTGTGAAATTACAGCGGTGTAGATTTCAAGCAGCTTTAGTTATTAATATTTTCATTCTGGTTTTCTATGGTCTAAAATAAACAGGGTTTTTTTTGGCGTGGAGAGTTTTGTGACTTGTGAAAGAGCCCAATTAGTTGGAGGTTAGAGGCTGCTCGGCAACTAAAATATATTTTATTCAGGCATGACTGTTGTAGCAGCACTTTGTAACCTTGACAAAAGTATTCAAACACAGCATTAGTATTAGGACCTTCTCTGCCCCTCTTTCTGAGCATAAAGTAGCACAAAAGCACAAACAACTAAATAATTCCAACCCTCCTGATGCATTTCATCTATACTAAATTGCTTTCAAAAAGCTGGATGCTTTTAAGAGACCAGACTGGAACATTAAATTTAATTTATTAACTTTTCCTCTAATTTCTTTAGTAATTGTTTTTGTTCTTTCGTAAGTAGAGAAAAAGCCTGCCTCTCAGCGCTAATTGTGGCAATAAATCACCTGAGTAGTTGAAACTACATGAACTTGAGTCAAAGCATCATCTGTGCGTGGGGAAAACTCTTCAATGACCTTGAATATGGGATAGATGACTTGGCAAAACTTCACTTCTGCAGATTCTTTCATCATCCACAGATCCTTGAAAACATCTTGAGGCAAAATAGACAAAAACTATTGTTAATATCCTCATAAATATTTATGCTAGTACTAGAATTCAGTCTTAACAACAAACTCATTAGCACTAAAAACATATTTTTGGAAACACTTTAAGTGGGAAAAGGCTTTAAGAGTATTTTAATCACCACCTATGAAAACTCTCAGCATGCTAGTAACTCATAACCTGCTAGTAATTTACAAAGTATATTGAGAATTAAATGACTGACCATACTGCAATTAAATTAAATATTTATGTGAAGAACCACAATGTTATTTTTTTTAATCCACCTTCCAACTTTTTGAAACAAAGTGATTGTCATTGCAAGTCATTGCAACCAGGCGAGTGCACTTCTGCCGCTCTAGGCGAAAAACAATTCTGCCGCCCCTATATTTGAAACGTATACCAGCAACAACACACAAAGACCAATATGCCATACATATAATGCAAAACCAGCAACAACAAAGACCAATAGCCTATGCCATAGCCAAGATTAACGCAAAACAAGCAACAGCACACAAACAATAAGCCATAGGCCTACATAGTGCAACGTGAGTGTGCCCAAAATGTCAATGCAGTAGGCAATGCCTGCTGGCATTTTTCTTTAAGCAGTCATGACAGCACTTTTCCAAATAATCACATTTCAGCTCCTCAAATTACCATTGCAAATCTCTTTTCAGCACTTTCTTATGTGCGTAAAACACACACAAATGAAATGTCCGCAAGCACATTATATCATCAGCAGGTTCAGCATCTTAAACAACGACTAAAGAGCAAACAAAGCTTAACTTACCTTTCAGAAGCGCGCACGGCAGGCCTTCATCGCAGCAAAGGTCTTAACTGCATATGATCAACATTGCGTAGGTGGATGTGATCGGGGAATTTGGCTGTTAAAAGTATAACATTTAAAGCCACTTAAATTAACGAAATGACTCAAAAAAAGATTCGTTCATTTTGATGAACGAGATCGAACAAGAGAGTCAGTGAAATGATCTGAACTTCCCATCACTCAGTCATGATTCGTGAGAGCAGGGGGCGGGGCGGGGCGAGGCGGGACGGGGCGGGGCAGCGGCAGCTCAGCAAATCATACAGCCTATTTTGTGAATTGTTCATTCCCGGTTGGCACGCATTTTGCCACCCTTACAAAAGTGCCGCTCTGGGCAATTGCCAAGTTCGCCTATATGGACGCGCCGGCCCTGATTGCAACAAAACAAAATGAAATTGTTTCCACATTTCATTGCTTCAAGGCAAGCAGAATAGCATACCATAGAATAGCAAAAGTGTCTCTTTTACTTTAATAAACTGTTTAATTAAATGTTACTTGCCATTTCTAACTAAATTTAGAAGCTATTTCTGAGTGAAAATTGTTTCAAATCCAATTTTATTTTTGGTGAAATAAGTGAAATGTACAGTATTTTTACGCAGCTTTCATTTAATTGCATTTCATTTCAGTTTTGACTACAAGACAAGCCCGTTTGTAACATTTGAAATATAATGCAGCTCAAAAGGGTAAAGTAAGGACAAATCACTAAATATTTTAAGTGTCTCACCTCCTGGTTGGGGACGCTGAGGTAGCCATGGTGGGGTTTGAAGGCTTTATGCGGTGGCCGAGAGAACATCCAGTTTCTACTGAAGCTCTGGCCGAAAACAGGCTGCAGCAGGAAGTAGGGTTTCTCTGAGTAATTAATCACCACCAAAAACAGAGACACCACCACAATCAGACTGGTCACTATCACCGACTTCTTCTGTAAGGAGGGAAAGAAGAGCAGAACACACGATCAATTAGCTTTTATTTATTATTCATGGGCAAAATGAAGCAATGAAACATTCAGGCAAAATAGTCATAGTCATAGTCAAAAAGCAATTGTTTTTCTTTTTGAAAAGAGGGACTTAACCATCAAAAAAATCTCAAGAGAATCTCATTTCTACTCATTTTATTGAAGTAATAAACGTTAAATAAACATAAGTGGTATCGTGCCATTCTGCTTTAAACATGCTGTGGTGCAACCTCTTCTAAAAATGAATAACCTGGATCTGACAGTGCTAAATAATTATCGACCGATCTCAAAACTGTCCTTTTTTTTATCAAAAATACTAGAAAAGGTTGTTTATCAGAATTTTTTGGAAATGCCATTTTTGATCAATTGCAATCAATTCAGACTCAGAGCACATCACAGCACAGAGTCAGCCCTTCTTGAGGTGTGTCGAAACCTGTTGCTGGCTGATGAATTAGGAAAGTGTGCAGTTCTACTTCTTTTTGATCTTACTGATACATTTGACACCATAGTTCATGCAATTTTGCTGGTAAAATCATGACAATGGGCAGGAATTTAAGGAACTTCTTGATTGGTTTCCCTCCTGTTTTAATGTAAGAACTTTCTCTGGAGAATTGAAAAATGGTTTCCTATTCCACTGAATATATTACTTGAGGTGTTCCACAAGGCTATATGTTGGGCCCAATTTTTTTTTTTATATATATGCTTCCATTGGCTCACATTTGTCCAAAACACAATAAATCCTACCATCTTTAGGCTGATGATATTCATCTTTATCTCCCTCTAAATCTATGGTATAAATATGTTACCGTTTTAATTAAATTAAAAAAAAGAATAGCAACAAAGCTTTATATGATGGGATATATTTTCCACAAATTAAAGACAAATAATGATAGGGTTAAAAGGAGCAATGTCAATGTTTAACTTTTTAGTTAGGGAGGAAGTCATGAGGTAAAAGGGTTGCATGCAAAATGTAGGATACATCTAAATATTATGTTGTTGGTCATACAAATTAAATATTGTATCAATTCATATAAGATTATTCTAATAACAATATAAAGTTGTATTATATGAACTGTTGAATATATCATCGAAAAGTTCAATACTTCAGAGGTGAGAAAGAATTTATTTAAAACAACCTATTTATCATGCTCATTTATATATATGTTAGATAATACTTTACACAACCATACAACGAAACAAGTAAAATGATAATAAGCCAAATCAATAATATCTTAATAGAACAAAGCTCTTATTTCTCAGCGCATGCCCTAATAAACAGTGCAAAAATTCAACCCTTGCAAACAGAAGTCAGAAGTACTGCAGAAATCTTTCTGTATTCCTTAAAGAGGATTAAACTTGACAGAAACTAAAGCTCTTTTCTCTGTTTTGCACTCGACTGATCACTAGGGCTGAAACGATTAGTCGACATTGTCGACAACGTCGACAATAAAAAATTGTCGACAAATTTCTTTGTTGTCGAGTAGTCGTTTGATCTCACGTGACCTAATGTAAGGGCCTGCAATATCGCTATTTGACCGCTACGATGTGACCGCAGCAGAATGAACAGGCTGCGATGTCAAGATTGCAACGCTGGAGTGTGTGTGTATGTGCGCGCGCGAGAGAGAGAGAGAGAGAGGCGCGGGCGGCGCGATCGAACTGTGAGAGAGAGAGAGAGAGAGGCGCGGGCGGCGCGATCGAACTGTGAGAGAGAGAGAGAGAGAGAGAGGCGCGGGCGGCGCGATCGAACTGTGAGAGAGAGAGAGAGAGAGAGAGAGAGAGAGAGAGAGGCGCGGGCGGCGCGATCGATCTGTGAGAGAGAGAGAGGCGCGGCCGCGATCTAACTGTGTGTGTGTGTGTGTGTGTGTGAGAGAGAGAGCCGCGATCGAACAGTGGAAACATAAAAACATACTCCGTCATTTTGTTCAAAGGACATCATTCAAACAGCAAAGTGTTAACTTATATTTGTCTACACTCGCAATAAAACACAACATTGTGCTTTTGTCACACTCTAAACTCTTGTCAAACTGTAACCTACAACTGTCACCTAACCACACACACACACACACACTCTCTGTTTTAAAAGCAAAACATTTATCCAACCCCATTTCAAAACAGTCTGTGGGTTCCATCTTTTGGACAGTCATCATATCGTATTGGTTTTCATTTCTTGTCCTCGGAGTCGGAGCACTAATCTGTTTATTTTTAAGTTACACATTCTACATTGATTAAAAAAATTAAATCAAATGTGTTTTTATTTTATACGGAAATCAATAATTTATAATTCAGATGAGAATAAAGTTAGGGTTAATTAAAATTAAGGAAAACAAATATATTGATCTGAAATATAGCTAATTAATTTTAAATTAATTCAGGTACAATTACCAAACATATCACAAGGTCTTTTTGTAAATAAAACTATTGTCAGTGCATTACAAATAAACTGGTTCTATGCCTTTATTAATAAAACTTATTCGAAAAATACAAGGCTTAAGATATTTATGAAAATGCCTTCTGCATTTTTGTTTTACTTTTTTACTCCATTGTACCGAAACCGTACCGAGCCGTGACCTCTGTGTACCATTCCACCCCTAGTTAGAATATGTATAACTCAATGTTTTAACTAATTGAAAAAGCTGAATAATTCCAAACTTACTGATTAGTAGGCGGAATAATCGGCGATTAGTCGATTAATCGTTCTAATAATCGTTAGATTAATCGATTATCAAAATAATCGTTTGTTGCAGCCCTACTGATCACAGAAGATAATTCAACCCAATGAATTGTTCAGTTGTTGCCCATTAAAACGGAATATTCTCCTTCACATTTATCTGATATGACACATTCTCCAAAGAGTATTCAAAAGTCAGAAAGCTCTTAAAATTTGACTTTTTACATTCTCTTTTCACAGTGAAAGATGGAGCACGTTCAAAGCTGTCTCTGCGTAACGACGTGCCCGCGGACATAATGCATATGGGAAATGTTTAAAACTCTGAGAAAAATTACTCAAAACATGCCTATCTCGATTAGACTGAATGCATGTTTCTTGACAAGTACTTGGAATATTATGGACATTCCTATGCTAGACATTATGTAATATAAACAGGGTTGAGTCATTTCTCTTCGAAATAACACTGTCTAAACATCTTATACAATAAAAGTTTTAGCAATTCAACTTTTAAGAACCCCATGAAGTAATAAGCAAAATGACATTTGAATGTTTAATAAGCAACATTTTTAAGGGCAAAAAAGGTCCATTGTCTATTGTCAATAGATTTCAAACCAAAATGCCCATTTCAAACCAAAGTAGCCTGTCAATGCTGCGAATTTTCATGACCAACTGAACCCGATCACCAAGCAATGGTGAAATCTTTCATGGACAATTCCAGATACAGTGAATTCCTACTGAAATTATTTGGTTTCCCTAGAGAAAATTCACCAAACAACACTAGATATGACTGCATCTTTAAATAGGATTAAAATTATTGAATTATTGGTTTTAAGTGCTTATCTTTGCATCATGCCTCAAGCAAAGAACATATAAAAGCAAAAGCCCCTTCTTTCACTACTAAGGTATGGATGTCTATGTTCTTTGATGTAGTTTGATGGCCCCGAAATTTGCCATCTAGAATAGAATCGTGTCTGGAATAATAAGGTGGCTGTCAGCAAATCTTTCTGAGCCAGTTGGGCTCAAATCTGGCACATCAAACATCTCACGGAGGGTGTTTGGGTTTGCACTTCACAGGAAGACATCAAACATGAAGAGTTGATTTCAAAAAATGACCATTTAAAGCTCAGACTAAAAAAAAAATGGCATTGCATAGATTGCTTGAATGTTACATCATTATAAATGGTCTCACTCACATTCACGTCGTGTCATTGAGATGAACAGTAAAGATTCAAAGGAAAGGATGCACCATAGATAGAATCTAAATGTTTGTGTATATTTATTTTTTGGTACAGGGTTTCTCACCAAAGTGTTTTGAAATGATAAAAGAACACCATTTTAAAACACTTTATGATATCCCTGTTTAATGCACCTTGCATAGAACTAGATTTTTGCATTTATATGTATTTGATTTGATTTGGTTTTGACAATCATCCAAGCATCCAAGTTATAGAGCGTTTTGCTCCAATGTACCCCAAAGCACTTCAATACTAAACTAACAGAGAGAGAGAAAGCAGATGAAAAAAGAAACATTTGCTTGACCACTCATCTCATCTGTTCTCATGGCAAGGGGGAATAAAAGGAAAATATCCCTCCACCTTGATTTGAATCTGTGGCCACAAATCTTGGCAAAGTGATGTGTCAGATTCGGGAAAATGCTTATGGGAAAAGGGAGTAAGTCAAAGAACTTCCATCAGCAACAGCATATGACTCATCTCATCGTTGTACTATCCATCAGGATAATCATTGCACAGGCCTTGTGTTCTGCACAATTTCACCCATTTTGGTGGAGAGGAATTATTCAAAAGCAGGGACAAACAGAAAGAGATGAAAGAGAGAGAGAGAGCCATCATTGGCCTTCATGCCATTAATAGCGCCGTCATAGGACTATTATGATACTCAAAATAAAAGGGATCAATATGATCCAAATATGGCAAAAGAGTGATCATTAATAGAAAAAATCCTGAATGCTACCAATGCTACCATTAGAGAGCTATTACAGACATTAGTTATAAAGGAGGAGAGGAATAATGGTGAAGTGGTCAACTAGATTTTCATCTTTTCTGAAGAAAATCTGAGTGGTGACAATGTAAAAATGTGATTGAGAGGATATGTGGTGCAGCTGCTCCTGCTTTATTAAGTAGTTGCTAAGGTGTTTATTTTTTTTACTATATTTTTTTTGTAAATTTTTCTTTGGGGTAGATATGGCATTCTGGGGGCTATTTTTTGAATGCTTGCAATGAGGTTACAAGGTTATTCTGAGTGACTGCTGTGGTGTTTTGAGTGTTTTATCACAGTGCTATATGACTGCTAATGTGTTGTGGGTGATTAGCGAGTAGCTATGCAGTTACTAAGGTGTTCTGAGTGGTTGCTATGGTGTTGCACAGTCGGCCTGATGATGTCCACTATAGTGGTCCAGGAGCACCATCGCTGGCTCTTCAAATTCCTCCATTCCTGTGTCCCAAGAGGGTCAGACTGGCAGTGTGCGACCCTGTAAAGCCTTGCACCCCTCTGCCCCCTCTTGTATCACCAGCCGGCAGCTGGGTGCGGTTCGAGGACCCGGTTATGCCTTCTCACGCACCCCCTGCCGTCACGTGGAGACAGGTAAGTGTTGCACCGCACGCTCAGACCCCGCTTCGGGCCGCCCCCTGGCCTTTCTGAGCCGGGTCCCTGTCCTCCACTTTGCTGCCCCACCCCGGGTACATCTGTGTTGCCTCCGGTCCCCCTGGCCTGGTTCGTGGAAGCCTGGAGAGTGCTTCCCAACCGGTGTAGCTGGCTCCTCCGTATCATCAGACTCGGCTACACGATTCAGTTTGGCCGGCGTCCGCCCAAGTTAGCGCTATTCGCTTCTCTTCGGTGTTGATATAGTGGTTTTGACGAAACAAGATGGTTTTTATACTGCCAAGATCGTGGTAGCTCGTACCAAGTGCGTGGTGAGCTAAAACCTGCTTACGTCACCATCAAGCGCTTACATCACGAACAACCGCAAACATCCAATAGGAAAATTCAACTGCAGTAGCCACCGTTCAACCTGAAGAGGGCAGCACTTTTTAAAGTTTTTACACCATATATTGTAGAATTAAAACACTACACTCTTAGAAGAAAAGGTTCTATATAGAACCTTAAAAGGTTCTATCAGCGCTACGTATTTGGAACCTTTAAAAGGTTCTAAACAGAACCCTTTTTAAGGGTTCAATAAAAATAACCCTTTAGGGTTCTTTGTAACCAGGAAAAAGGTTCTATATGGAACCTTTTAGGGGTTCATTCATTATCATTTGTTTTGTCCTTTCCGGATTAAATATTTCATATTATTGACAAACATCAAGACCCTAAAATGTATTTATGAATGCATGTGAATGATCACAAAATTCAAGATATGGGGGTTCGAAAATGTATATATTTATATAATTTTATGTAGTTAATCAATATCACACGAAGAGTGCCATTTCAGTTGTTCTCCTCCAAAAATCAGCATGATTAAAATGTGATATTAAGTTACTACAACAGTTTAATAAACAATAATTTAATTACAACTACAAAATGTTGCAGAATAATGTAATATATGAATGAATAATAGCCTATAAAGAACCTTTGTGCCAAAAGGCTTCTTTCTTGTCATTATAGAACCTTTTTAGCATAAAAGGTTCTTTGGAGATTAGTAAAGAACCCTATGCTTCATATATAGAACCCCAATGAACCCTTTTTTCTAAGAGTGTATACCCAAATGTCAAAAAAGTTACTTGAATCAATGAACAGCATTAATAAAGCCCCATTCTTACAGATCATTAACTAAAAAAAGTTAGGGTTTAGTTACCCTTTAATAACCAAATTATTCAATTGAATGATTCAATGACTCACTCATAAATACTTCACTTTTTAATTTTTAAACAAATCTCTTGAATGAATGATTCACTGACAAATGTATTATTTTAACAGCCACTTATCGCCATGTAGTCAATACAATTGTTATTTGAAGCTCCACGATAAAAAGTGATTTGCTCCATCTTGATCGTTTCCGTAGATATCAGGGATTATATCCAAACTAAATACTTTTATCCCAGTACTTCTGTGATGATATGAATTTTTGCAACACTGAAATAATGTAACTGTGCGGATGAAAAGACTGTTTGTGAAGTGGTTTCATGCATGACAACTGCTTCCTCTGGATCAGCAGCAGCGCCAACTCAGATTTGAATGTTCCGGTGTGATTTTGTCAAAGGTTTTTATAGACACAGGCAAACCGTTGTCATTTAGGAATGAGATCAAGTGGGTGTTTGAATTGACACCGCCATCTTTTAACGATTAATTGTGCAGCTTTAGTATGAATGTGTACATTTACATGAAATGTTGACCTATAGAAGTATAAATACACCCTGAAGAAATAATTCCTTATTTCGAGGGATATCCAATCACTCAAAGATGAAGAGACACCATAAAATTCAAGGTTCCTCTACAGGGCTGGACTCTGGGTTGGATATATTCTGTTTCTTTTTATGAAGCTTCTTTACGACTGGGTCTGACAGGGAGTTTTACAGTGCTGGAGATTGCAGCTGACACTGTGGCTAACAAAGCTTTCTCTGTGGAACATCTCTCTGCTGAGGGCTATTTCTAGAGCCACGACCAGACTCATTTCACCAAGTATTGATCTCCGTTCACAGACTGAGCACTAGGCGTCACAGCAATCCCATACACTGACTAGAATCATCCTGTCAGCCTGGTAAGTATGTGTGAGAAGGAGAGAGAGAGAGAGAGAGAGAGAGAGAGAGAGAGAGAGAGAGAGAGAGAGAGAGAGAAATTGGATTTCTCCCAGATATACGGTGGGAAATTAAACACATCTGGAGGAGTAAAAACATGGACGGCATGCTAGGATGCATGCTAATAATGTATGAGAGGAATTCTAACGGGTGCATTTATATTTCTTTTATCATGTGTTTGAGAAATAGTGAAATATTTATGTACGACAAGTCCAAAACTTTCTAATAAAGCCGCTATAATGAGAATGAAAGGTGAAGTTCAAACACAATTGTTAGAGATGTGAGGAAAATGTGACGAAACAATCTACTGCTACAAGCACATTACTGATCAAATCAAAAGCACTGGCTCTAAACCAGTGGTTTATTCATAATTAAAGGAGCAGTATGTAAGATTGTGGCCAAAACTGGTACTGCAATCACTTTCAAATTACTGACTCAAGGTTGCCAGATAGGCTGCAGGATCCGATTCCGACACGTTATTAGCTGCAGCTGTGGTAACTAGAGCAGAGCAACCCAGATGCCGCAACACTACTGACTTCGTGATTGGTAGATCGGTGGAGGGTGGAGCATCAGACCAAAACACAACATGACAACATCAACATCAGTTGAGGGCTGCAACTTCACTTTTTAAATGACAATATCCTGGCCGGACTACTGTTGTCAGTGATATAAGTATTTGAAATGAACATGATTTCTTAATGTCTAGTGACATATCAGGGAAAATGTATGATTAATTGAAATACATTTCTTACATACTGCTCCTTTAATTAGGTATATTTATTACTTTGTTTAGGTTCTACACTTTTATAGTTTTGCTCTGCTCATAATTAATAAAAAGTCTAAGCCTGTTGGATGCTTTTTGTATTTTTAATGATGTTGTCATTTGCCATATATTTATTCACTACTTTTCTGTTAATCTATTCATGGAATACATCTGACTAACAGTTGATTTTAAATTAAATTAGCTGCTTGAGTAGGTTCATGGTGTTACATTAAATATCTAGACAAAGAAAGAGCACAAGCTTTACACAGAATCTATTTCCAGAACTGTTCACAGTGATAGCAAGAAATGCGATAGCAAGCATGGAAATTACATTTGCAATGCAAAGATGTTTCCCCGGCAAACTATTTCCACACCCATGGCAGAGTGAGCCATTAAAGTCCAATTTCAATTAATAATTGATTCTCGAAATATTTAGTGAGTGTTTTTGAACTATCCTCTCTTCCAGTCCCCAGCTAGTTCTCAAGAATCATTACTCGCCCTCAAAGGAAATGAGACGGCGCAAGTCGCAAACAAAAGCTCTTCTTCTAATGAAGTGGATTTGATTTAATCACGTGATTGCATTACAGAGATTGATCGAATACACACTCTCATTTCATTACAAACCCATAAGATTTACTTTCTTCTGGATCACAAAATGAGATGTTAGGAAGGAAGTAGGTCTTACGCCCCACCATTACTAACAGGCATCAGCGTGTCTGTTTTGCCTATATGTTGGACAACAATAGATGTCAGAAATAGAAGCCTAACATACAGCAGGACATTGCCGATATGTACAATGGAAAATCGCCACAGTTTAACCTACATAGACTGCCGTGTTAACTGTGTGAATAGATATAAAAGTGACCTAAGTATTGAGAAATCTGCCCTGAAATACAGTTGTGAAGCTGTGTACAGTGCAGTAAGTGCCCGAGTGCTGTACTGACAGTGATCAGCAGAGGGAACCCTGCTCTGCCCGTGTGTCATGCTTTGCTAACCAGAGAACACAAGCAGTCTTCAGTTTTTATCTGAGACAAAAGAGGAGAATTACCTATGCCTACTTTTGCCATTTATGTTAAGTTTGTCATTTTTAGTAAAAGAGTCATGGGGAGCTGGATAAAGTAGAATGCTGAAAATGATTGCAAGATTGTGTTAAAGGACCTCAACTTTGGCGTTTACTTTCACACAATTAAAAACTTAAACGTACAAAAACGTAACTTTTCACATTATACAAATAATTACGAAGAAACAGCAACACGTGGAATCAAACATGAAATGTTTAAAGTAGAAATACTGAAATAGTTTTTTTCTTGTAAAACATACTTAACATGTAACATGTTTGTTTGTCAGTCTTTCCTTGTCATCTGACCCAGTTTCTAGTTTGTTCCTTTGATTGTTGTTTTCATTAGTCATTCAGTTCACTTGCGGTTAATTAATCATCTCATTAGTTCCCTTTGTTTGGTCAATGCATTTATACCCTGAGTTCTCCCTAATTCTCTGTCCGTCTTCGCTTCCACTTGAGTTTGGTTGTTTTCTCATTGTTCTCCGAGTAAAAGCCTTGCAATTCCTCCTTGCAACCAACACGAGACAGAAAGACGGATAAAACTGTAAAATGGACTTAATACACAGGAGAAGAATTCCCTCGAGACTCACACCCATGTGTTTCTCGGTCGGACGTGCCTGACCACCTTCCCTGAACAACTGCTGAGTGTCTTCTACCATTCAAGCCTCCGTCTTCGTTTCCACTTGAGTGGATTTGTTTTCTCATTGTTCTCAGAGTATATATCATTAAAGCATTTTATTTAGAACTTCAAAAAGCTCTGCTCTACCCTGCACTGAAAAAAACGTGAAACAATTGTCAGTAAATGTAACTATTAATTACACAGAAACAGCAAAGTAACATATTTAATTAAATGTTTATATTTTGAAGCATAAATATAGTATTTTTCTTACTCCAGTAATAGTCTTGTTTACGACTTCTAACCTTTTTTTATGCAATATCACAATATTTTTATACTTTGTGCTTTAGTTAATTGTGTCTCCAGTGTCAGTAGCTGGGTCTACACATGCACTTATTTTTATGCAAACTATTTTTGGGATAATGTGCAGACAAATTCTGGTTTGAAACACCATGATGTGTATTCCAAGTTGTGCTTGCTTGAGGTGTATGCATTTTTTATTTGATAAGGAGATATATAAACTTGAGATGTGCAAACTCCGAATCCCTATGTGCATCAAAACATTTGGATGAAAATTTTTCATTGGACCAATCTCATTGCAGCATATCAAATGTTGCTCTGGTCCTTCAGATATGCCAGAGCCGAAGCTTGTAATTATATATATATATATATATATATATATATATATATATATATATATATATATATATATATATATATATATATATATATATATCACTGCAATTATCAAAACTTAAATTGTAGTTAGTTAGTTACAAATATCTGGCATCACGAGTGAGATAAACTGAGGGGGATTTTGAGTAATATGACCAGTGTAGCCCATCAGAGCATTTTGTCTGTGCACTATAAATGTATTCAATTTAATAAAGGAGATGATGACTATAACTTCTATTTCATGCCAACTTCCCTGGAAGTGGTCAGATAGAAATGCCGCTTTTCACATAAATTAAATGTGAAAATATTGTGTATTTGTGTAATTAATGGGTGTGTTCTGTAATAATTGAAAAATCAGGGCACGTCGGCTCCAATACATTGCATTGAGGCACAAAAAAGGAAATGAGAACAGCTTTATTAGACATTCGGCTATATTATATTGAATAAAAATACAGTATTAAACTTTCACCACCATTTAACTTTTGCTTAAAAAAAGCTTAGTTTGTTAGATTTTGGGGGTATTGTTTAAAATTTTAAGTATTTAAAATATACTGTCTTTATATTGTCTCTACATTAATTTGTAGATTAACTGTGAAATTATTACACTATAAACTATATAAACTGAATATAAACCTATAAAAACGTAAGTGTTTTTAATTGAGATTATTCACCATTAATCATAGAATTATTTTTGGATTAATCGAGTACATTTTTTTAATCGATTGACAGCACATATATACAGTATATATATAAAGATTTGTCATAATTACAGCAAAAACACCGGAAATATCTTCCAACCTTCGACTTCGACTGGCCATTTTTCTTTGCAAAACTGCACAGCTGCTTGCATGAAGATCCAAATTTGTCCAAATTGTATTTTTCTGTAGTTTAAGACTCTCGCAGAATTCCCCAAGCATCCTCACAGTGTGATGTTTCCACTACATTGCTTCACGGTTGGGATGGGGTTTGTTGTGATGAGCAGTGTTTGGCTTCTACCAAACTCGATATTTAGTCTGCACATTACGGTCTCATCAGACCATGAACCCTTCTCCTACATGCATTCTAGCAAACTAGATGTCACAGATCCTCTCCTATGATCCTCACCCAGGCAACAATTGTCTTCAGAGATGTCACTGGTTTATTGGTGGCTCCCTCAGTAGTATCTTTATCACACGGTCACTACGTTTTTGAGGACGGTATGTGTTCTAGATAGATACTTTTTCCTTTTGTTAATTATTTGTTTGAGATCACTTTATAAAGAAAAAAAACCCTAATTAAGTCCACTGTGATCCAGTGCTTTAAACAACAAAAGATGAAAATGAATATATGAATACTTTTATTTATAACCACACTGCCTTCAGTGACTGCATCAAAGAGAGTGTCTGTATCCCATGGACCACTAAACCCCTTTAAAAACACCCCAGGAGGCCAAACTATAAAATAAAAGACAATCTATATTAAAAGTTTAGAAATGTTACTTTATTTTACACTGTATTGTGTTTAATGGTAACATTACATTTACAATAATGTTAACAGTGATGTTACCTTTAGTTTAAACAATATAAATTAAATAAACTATACCAATGTAGGCTAATGAAAAGACTCCAAAACATTGTCATACTGAAGTCATTCAATGCATTCTCATTTTTCTTCCTTTATTAAATTTTTCATATCACATTATTTCATAGACTGAATGCTCACTATGACACCCATGAACTGTTTAACATTTAAAGGGCTTTCATAAACGAGGTCACTGAAGATGTAATCCTGGTGACATGACACATCACTATAGAGCTCTGAGCCAGTCTGTCACAAATTCTCCACCAATCAGCCGTATTAAAACTTCATTAGGGGGAGTGAAATTGAGAAAGACTAGAGTACGTGGCTTTAGGCTTTCAAAATATAAATCACTATAAACTATAGCTCATTGGTTACCGTTAGATCCTCACAGTATTTGACGTCAAAGCATAATCCCTATAATAGAGATGCCTAAACATAAACTTATTTAAAATTCAGATTATAGTGTGGAACAACTTTAATGATTTATCTTCTTAGGTTCCAAGAATGTGTGATGGCTGGTTGCTGGCAAGACAGTATTCCCAGTCAATGACCTTGAGATGCTCTTTCAAAAGTTTAGTTGTCCTGTTGCCACAGTGGCGCCATATATCTTCCATATGTCTTCCACATACGCTCTAAATGTTGTGTTGTGAATGTTGTGTATGAGATTGTTTATTAGGCATTATGCGTGCATTATAACGCATTAAGAATACCCTTATGATGCATCATAAATGCAGGCTTCAACTGGTGTTATAATGCATTGTACTCTTAAAGGGCACCTATTATGCCCCTTTTTACAAGATGTAATATTGGTCTCGGGTGTCGCCAGAATGTATTTGTGAAGTTTCAGCACAAAAAAAACCCACAGTTACTTTATTATAACCATTTGAAAATGTCATTTTTGGGGCCTGTTTTAAAAAGAGCTGTTTTGGTGTGTGCCACCTTAAATGTAAATGAGCTGCATATCCCCGCCCTGCCTTTGGATGCGGGCGTAACTTGCATACCTATGGCAATTGACCCTTCACGTGGAGCTTGATTGACAGGTAATCTGACCAATCATACTTCGCCATCCGCCATTTTGTCCGGCAAAGCAGTCAGGAGAGATATTAGATTAACATGGGAGGATTTGAACTTGAAAAATGGAGTGTACTGACGCCTTTCCGCGGTTAAAACAACATTCCTTCTTATGTTCATTCATGTTTATTTGATGCTATAAATGAACTAGAAGGAAGAGATGATCGGTTCACGAGCAGCTTTAACTGATGTTCTACAGCGATCTGTCACGACACATTAAAGAGCCACAAAACGGTATTTATTGTTTAAATTTCTTTAAAAAAAATGACCAAATTTGAAAGGTGAGACTTTGTTTAATATGTTTAATATCAAAAGTAACCGAAAAGTAACCTGGCCTGTCCTGTCTGTCGGCGTGTTGTCAGTCTCCTCTCTGCTCCGCGATGTATTTTTCACTGCGTGAGAACATGAGAGCGGCGTAACTTGTCGGACATAGCGACAGTAACTAAGGGGGCCGGGTCTTTGCGAAGGGTCAATTAACAATTGGTAGAAGCAGAATGAGTGAGAGACCCGCTGTTTTGTATGGCATTCAGCCGTAACGTTACATGTTTGAACCGGAATCAGACCCAGATTATGATGAGACTCCGGCAGAAGAAACACAAATGAGAATGGACCAGGACGTCTCGGAATGGTTATTTGATACATTTATGTACAAACTGTGATAACGTTGGCGCAATTTATATGCGCATGGCGCATGAGTGCAGCAGGCGTAATGATATGACCCAGCGCCTGAAAATAGTCCCCAGCTCGGGTAATATCATTACGCCTGCTGCACTCATGGTACGGCAGTAAAGTGTCTTGATTATTACGCAGGAATGAGAGTATAGTTCCTAGCCATATCAGCCTAGAAAATCGCAACTTTACATTTTCCGTCGGTCTTAGTGCACAATGTAAATACAGAAGAGTCAAGTTTTAAATAGGAAAAATATCGAAACTCTTTGGTAATTTTTTTTTTGAGAAATGCTAATGGTCTTGTCCACTTCAATGATGTATGCTAAGCTATGCTAAAAGTGGTACGGCCAGAACCGGAGATCGGCTGAATGGATTCAAAAACGGTAAAACTCAACAGTTTAACTCTGGGGGAGTTGTAAAATGAGCCTATTTCCAAAAAAAGTGGAGTATCCCTTTAAGTAGGGGGGTGCGTTGCCGTGGATGCATTGATGGGTAAGTAGGATGATTTTATAGTTAATCCTGTATGAGACAGGAAGCCAGTGAAGAGAGTGAAGGATGGGAGTGATATGGTCATATTTTCTTTTCCTCATTAGGATCCTTGCAGCACTGTTTTGAATGTATTGTAATTTTTTGAAGGCTTTTGCCAGGAATCCCAAAGAGGAGAGAGTTGCTGTAGTCCAGCCTCGAGGATACAAAAGCATGGACAAGTTTTTCAGCATCTGACAGACCAAGTGTGGGACGGAGTTTTGCAATGTTCCTGAGGTAATAGAAGGAGGTTTTACACAGATATTTTATGTGGGCGTCAAATGTGAGTTGAGCATCAAATCTTACGCCCAGGTTTGAGACTGTTGATGATAGTGGAATGTTTTGACCAGAGAGGGTAATGTGGGTTAAGGGTGATGACTGGACCTGATGTGGTGTACCAACTAAAATAGCTTCTGTTTTGGAGCTATTTAGCTGTAGAAAGTTTGCATTCATCCATGCCTCAATCTCCTCAAGGCAGGAGCTCAATGATGCCAGAGTGGCTGTAGATGAGATGAGGTTGGTTTTTATATATAACTGAGTGTCATCAGCATAGCAATGAAATGATATTCCATGCCTGTTGATGATGTGGCCAAGGGGCAGAGTATAGATGGTGAACAAAATCGGGCCGAGAACCGATTTAATTCCACTTCCTGTCATTCCAATTCCAATTCAACTTCCTGTGGGGCGGAGTCAATTCAATTCAAATTCCAATTCATGAATTGAATGCAGGCCAATTCTGAAATTCTGAATTTTGCACAAGCCTGATATATATATATATATATAAAAAAAAATATATAAAAAAAGTCATGGCGAGCAAGCAGCAGTTCAGGATGTGTGTGCACCCCTGCCCGTGTTATTTAACGGGTGGGGACACACACATTCTTTGTGTAGCTTGTTTCGGTGAGGAGCATGCACAGTCAGCACCCAAGGGTCTATGAGCACTGTGATGTGCTTCCAATGCGGACACTCCGATCCCGCCAAGCATTCTTTAGCGAGGAACGTTTAGTTCCCCATGGCTCTGGTCCCGCTGCTGCCGAGGCACAGTGGCGATCCTAGACATGGGGTTCGGAAATGGATTTATCAGCGGGTCTAGAGACAGGCCTTGCCTTATCTCTGCCTTCACCTGATAGATCCAGTGCCTTCTCTCAGACACTGCAACTATCTAGTTCTGAGGAACTGGGCGTTGTCAGTCTCGATGCAAGAGATTCTGCGGATTCGCCACCTCAGTCTCATGCATTTGAAGAGCTGGTTGAGGTTGAAATACTGAGAATTGACTGGCCAGCAGATAAACAGGACATTTGTTTTTAAAAGTAAACTGGACAAACACTTCCTACCACCTCCTTCCATCACACTCTTGATAGAAGACTCTTTTTCTCTCTCTCATTTAAAATTTTATTGCAAATGTTGCGAGAAACAACTTGTGAATAATGATTATTTCTGTAGTCAAGGTCAGTAGGCCTGGGAACAGTTTAGGGTGTAAAATAAAATGTTATCTATTAAAAAATATTTATGTACATGCAGTACGTTAGGTGGGCATATTATGGGATGTTGAGGAAGACCAATGTGGATGAAGATGAACCGGAGAGTGTACATATATGATAAAAGGAAGTAGGAGGCCTTGTGATAATCTGTTAATTTGCTTATCCAATCAACTTTGTTCAATGATAAATAAATATGTATGATTTTACTGAATAAATGCTGTTTAGCTTAGAGCTTATTTTATAGCTCGCAGAGATATGTTTTGGTTGTAAGAGAGACTATCCTGGATCTTGATTTAAGAAAAATACATTTTCTTTAATTTTTACCACTGAGTGGCCTGACTTTAATTTTATTGGTGAATTTCCACAACAGTGTAGATTTGGTAAAGATATTTCCACTGGAATATCTACTGTAATTATGACAATTCTGTTTGTTTTCAAACTTGTTTGGTATCACTTTATGATGGCTCCCTTTAGAAATTCTGTTGACTTTAAGTAACTTTGCAGCTTATTAGTAGTTGTACTACTGTAATACTTGGGAGTATTAGTGGACTGCTTAATATCTGCAAACTCTTTACTTTGATGCTTCCTAAACAGACAATCTACTGACTATAAGCATCTTTGCAACAACATGTCAACTTATTCTACTAACTCTTAACCCCTTATTCTACTAACCCTTAAACCCCTTATTCTACTAACCCTTAAACCCCTTATTCTACTAACCCTTAAACCCCTTATTCTACTAACCCTAATCCTACTCCCATGTGCACCTGAGACCCGTGTTTCAATAGCGCGGTGTGTTTGTCGACCCCAGAGGGTTAACTTTAGCCTAATAGGAAGGAACATAAATTGTGATTAAAACTATATGCTCATTCACATCAAGAACCCTCTGCGGTGGTGGAGTCCATGCAGGAGGAGCAGCGTTTGGCACTACGTCGCTTTTCAGCGCGAGCTGTTTGGAGAAGCCCATTTCCACCTCTATTGCGTTGGAGAAGCAATCCCACGTAAAATGCAGGTTGCACACTCCAGCTTTAGGCGGGAACTCATGGTCTTCCAGGCCAAGTGCATGCAGTCCAGCAGTGCTTTTGCAACCAGCAACACTATACGTCCCATCCTAACCACTGTACTAAATACAGATAAAGAAATAATATGCTACTAAATGACTATGCTTCTAACAATACTACACTAACAACTATGCTAATTAACTACCTAGGCTACACGAAATGATCTAAATAACTATATAAATGCTAACTAGATGCTAATATACGCTATCCTGATCGTTTTCCAACTCCTGACTCGCTACAGTGGTTTTGACGGAACAAGATGTTTTTATACCAGGGGCTGAGCCTATGCCAAGGGTGTGGTGAGGTGCCTGCTTACGTCACGCGGGGAAACAACTTCCAATAGGAAAATTCAAATGCAGTAGCCACCGTTCAACCTGAAGAGGGCAGCACTCAGACATTTTTACACCATATATTGTAGAATTAAAACACTATACCCAAATGTCACATTTTTTACTCTAATCAATGAACAGCACTAATAAAGCCCCATTCTTACAGATCATTAACTAAAAAAAAGTTTAATTACCCTTTAAAAGCAACTTTTGGTTGTGCAGTCAGGTTGATTTAGTCATATTAAATAACATTTTAGCTAATATTTTAGTAAATTTAGCCATGTGTTACCATGTGAATCACATTTTAGTTTGCCTGACAAAACAATTTTCAGCCTATGACGTTTTCAGGGTTTAGTCTAAATTTGACAAAAGAATTTGGAAATCCTAAAGTGTTTGCTATGGCCTTTTTATGTAAGATGTTTTGTCAATCCGCCACCTACAACAATCTCAGTCACCTTATAACTTACTACAGCCGACACAGTCAGTGATTTCTGTGCTGTGCTTTCCAAGGCCAAGACAATGTCGGTCAGCTCTGTGTGTGATTAATGTGAGCACTGAGCTGTTCTCTGACACCCTGCACTTAAAACAATTGAGCACCATTATTCCTGGTGAGGGTCACACAAAAAAGGTTCACGTTCACTGATGTACTTCCTAGGCTTTGTGTTTTGGTATGACCTGGAACTTTGCCCGGACACATATATCAGCTCAGTTGCTGCCTTGTAAAATTATCGTGGCATTTTTAGATCTAGGACGCTGTGTACTCGAGGCAGGTCCCCGGCAATGACCATCTGGTTCAGGAAATAGCTACACTGTCAGAGAGATACTAAGCCAATACTGAAAACACTGTCTGATATCTGGCAAAGTGCAATGCCATATCAAATGCTTCAGTTCAAATGCTTTTTAGCGCAGGTTTTGAAATCTATGACTTTTTCCATGACGAGAAATAGATATAGAAAATTTAAGTGAACAAGACATTTAAACATTATAGCTTCCCATTGTCACACTGTGTAGCCTTCTGGCAACATAATGGCCCTCACAAAAATGTAAAACATGTCAAGACTCATTTTATCCAAGATAAGAGGATTAAATATTTTTAACATTACTTAACATTATATGTGAAATAGAGGGTTAAGTATCAACTAAGAATGACTCCAGCCAATCTTCTATGTTCTTACTAGTAAAAGATTGAAAAGTCAAGTTAGTAAATCTATTTATTCTCTGAGGGCGAGATTAATGCTTGAACACAACAACATCTGGATTTGTTTTGGAAAATTCACATGGTGTCACTGCTTAAAAAGACATTTCAAACTATTCCTTTGATAAATAGTGCCATGTCACTTAGGAGCTTGAGCTACAGTACAGTAACAAACGCCTATACGTACTGAATGTTACATTTAAACTCACAAACTGGCATTTTTCTCTGTCAAGATCCACGTATTAGATGTCAGTCTAGTCAATGAAGATATCTAACCCTGTGAATATAGAATTACACATAGCTTTCTTCCAAAAAGACTCCTTTCATTGAGGACTCAAGGACTTCTATAGGAAGACCACAATGTAGACAAAAATACAGCTTATCAAGTGGAAAAGGAAATCTCAACTTACTCCCTGATTTGAGCTAGTTTGGCATGGAATGATGGAGTATAGCTGATTTTATTTCAATAACGCAATGCAGATCAGAATGGCTTGAATTGTGAAAATTGTGCCCTCATATTCTATAAAACATTTTGTACCAGAAGAGATTTAAACTAGTTTAATTATTTAATGCATTATGCAATATGTTTAACACCATAATGTGATTTCAAAAAATCGGTTCTGATCGGAACTTTCAGAACTGTTTTTGGATTGGGGGAAACCGGAGCACCCAGAGGAAACCCTAGACAAACTCGACACAGAAAGTCCTTCGGACTCAGCCAGGACTCAAACCGGGGACCTTCTTTGCTGTGAGGCAACAGTGGAACCCAACTGACCCACCATGCTACCCAGGGAAATATATACACAGGATAAAAAATAACTAAACTAGAAACAGGTGAGCCTAATCAACAAATAAAAGGTCATGATGGACTGACAAAAAAGAGGAGAAATTTTAAAGGCCCACTGAAGTTGCTATGGATAAATGCATTTGCTAAATGAATAATTGAATTAAAGTAGTTCTTATGACTAGGTGCTAGAAAGCTGATATCGATTGATACCTACAATCTACATCTAACGTTAATAAGGAATTATCGCCGTCAGCGAAGGTGCGCCGAAGATACGCTTACTGTCTTCTGCATCCGATGGCGACTATCTGCAACTTGTGCTCGGGCCCCATCGAGCCCCCGTACACGCACCTGTTCTGCATCGCGTGCATGGGGCTGGCCCACGGCGAGTCGGCCCTCAAGGACGGCAGGGCTTGCGAAGTTGCAAGCACTGCGCGGACATGTCCCTACGAGCTCTCAAAGCCAGGCGGGATGAAGCTCGTGCAGCAGCAGGGATCGGGCCCACTGCCGCCACCGAGCCGCTTGTGGGCCCCCCCAACCGCGGAGTCGAGGTACGGCCACCGGTTGAGTTTCCCCGACACCACCTTTCACCCCCGTCGCGAGGTCGCTGACTTCGTCTCTATCGGGGTGAGTGAGGAAGAGGACTCCATGTCCCTGTCTGCCTCCGAGAACGACTGGGGCGCGGAGCAGACCGCCCCGGAGCTGGCGGCTTCGGAGCAAGACACCGTGGCGGACCTACAGGACGAGCTTTTCCGCATCCTCTCTAAGGCTGTCGAGGAACTGGACCTCTCTTGGAAGGCCCCGGATGAACCGTCCAAGAGCAAGCTCGACACGTCGTTCCTCCAGTCGAGCCGCCGCCAGGCCGCTTCGAGGAGAGGAATCCCGTTCTTTCCTGACGTGCACGAACACGTCGTGAAGTCGTGGGCGGCCCCGCAAGCGGCGCGCACCCTCACTTCCACGCCATCCGAGATCTTCGCTCAGCCATGGACCTCGCGCTCTTGGCCACGAAGCGCTGGCCCAGGCGGTAGGCCGTTCCATGGGGTTCATGGTGGTTCTCCACAGACACCTGTGGCTCACCCTTTCAGACGTGCAGGAGGCTGATAGGAAGACGCTGCTGAACGCACCGATCTCCCCAGCGGGCTTGTTCGGAGATGTGGTCGAAAAAGTCACCGAGCGTTACTCCGAGATGCAGAAAAAAGCAAAGGCGATGAGTCACGTGATCCCTCGCAGGGTGCCGTCGCCTCCACCGCAGCCTCGCTGTCGCTCGTCGTCCGCCTCGGGCCGCCAACCTCAGGCTGCAGCCAGACGGCAGTCAGCACCTCGCCAGGAGCCGGATCCTCGCAGGAGGAGGAACAACCAGTGGCAGGGTGCGGCATGACCGCAGGTTTAGATCAGCCCACACTGAATCACTATCAGACAGCGTGGGAAGCTATTCCGGGCATTTCGCCGTGGGTGTTAAATGTAATTCGGCACGGGTATGCACTTCAGAGCGCTCCACAAGCGTGCCTTCAGGATGACCACTTTAAAGCAGATCCTGGCGCAAATTCGCCCTGTGGATTGGTTCGCTTCAGTGGATTTAAAGGACGCGTACTTTCATATCCAGATAGTAAAGCATCACAGACGATTCCTGAGGTTCGCGTTCGAGGATGCGGTGTACCAGTACACAGTGCTTCCGTTCGGTCTAGCCCTCGCGCCCCAAACTTTTTCGAAACGTGTGGACGCGGCGCTTTCTCCCCTCAGGTCGAGCGGGATGCGCGTCCTGAACTATCTGGACGACTGGCTGGTTCTCGCCCAATCAAAGGAAATGCTGATCGGCCATGTGGAAGCCCTCCTTCGTCACTTGGGAGACGCTCGGTTTGAAGGTGAACGATCAGAAGAGTGTGCTCTCACCGAGCCAGACCACCACTTTCTTAGGAGTGCAACGGATCAATCTGGCATCCCAGCCCCGAGCTGTGGAGCCTCCATGTGTGGCCATTGCAGGGTCGCTGAGCGAGCTGGACGCGCTGTACTCGCGAGCATTGAGCACCATCGCGGAAGCGCGAGCCCCGTCCACCAGGCTCCTGTATGCCCTGAAGTGGGGAGTTTTTTCGAAATGGTGTCAGGAAGTCGGTATCGACCCAAGGAGTTGTTCTGTGTCGGATATCCTGCGCTTTCTTCAATACAGGATGGACGAGGGGAGCCTTCCATCCACTCTGAAAGTGTATGTGGCCGCTATCGCCGCGTTTCACCCCCCTGTTGACGGGCAGTCTATTGGTAGACATGCGTCGGTGATCGGGTTTCTCAAAGGAGCCAGGAGGTTATGCCCCGCACGGCCGGCTTTGGTTTTGGAGGCGCTGGCGCATCCGCCATTCGAGCCTCTGGCTTCGATCGTCATTAAAGAGCTCTCAGTAAAGACGGCTCTGCTTCACGCGCTCAATACCCAGTTTAGAGCGCAGATTGTTTCTCTGCCTGCCCTGTCCACCGAGCCATCAACTTCTCAGGTTTCAGATGCGCAGAGTGCTGTGTGTCCGGTCAGAGCGCTCCGGGAATATATTTTTCGCTGAGTTGATTTGTGTTATTACATGGTATTTTATGTGGGCGACTCTGCGTTTAGCTCATGAGTTGTTCTACATGGTGATTGTGTACGTTTTAACTGTTGTCACCGCTGTGCGTTGAACTTCTCTTACTGTTGTTGCCCTGTGTGCTTCATAGTGCAAACTTCCCCCGGTTATACTGCTCAGGGTATGCAAATTCGGGCAGTGTTTTGTGAGCAGGCGATTGGTCTCTTTTGGCCTATCAGAGCTTAGTGGTTCGCTATTGGCCAACCTCAGCCTATCGGATGCTTGCTTTCTGGGGGTGCTGGTGTTGGTATTGGGTCTGTCGTCAGTGGAGTGTTATGCTTTCACGACGGGATTTTATACAGTTCCCATATACGACATTCGTAATGTCGAAGTTCCGTAGCCTTGATAGGTAACGTCTCCGGTTACTTTCGTAACCTCGGTTCCCTGAGAGGTAAGGAACGAGACATTACGGTCGCCACCGTGTTCGCTATTTATTTTAGCGTTTGTTCGATTCTGATGAATATTGACGCTGCATCTGCTTTTATACTGCAACGTGTTCAGTATTTGCATATTTCACGTCAATTGGCCAGCTTGGCTGGCGTTAGCCTATAAGATTTCAGCAGAAGTGGAGAAGGGGAGGAGTTCCCATATACGACATTCGTAATGCCTCGTTCCTTGCCTCTCAGGGAACCGAGGTTACGAAAGTAACCGGAGACGATTTCCCCCATATAATGCTCGTCTAAACGCAGAATAAAAAGTGATAATGCAACGCCACTTTTGCATTTTCTCTTCAGAATAGAGCCCTGCACGGGCCTCAAATCTAGGCCCTAGCCCGGCCCTGGCACGAGACGCTCAGGCCCTAGCCCGGCCCGTGTCCGACAGCTCATCAGAATTATCAGCCCGAGTCCGACCTGAGCCCGTTAAAAAAATAAAATAAAAAAAAAGCCTGCCTAACATAGGCCCTATGTCACAGCCTGACTATGTTGCTGTCATTAAAACAGATCTGTTATGTTCTCAATGGCAAACTAGTTATCGGTACGTTTATTTTCATTTCTTAAGTTAATTTGGAAAAAAAAATTTTTATAGCCTAACGACCAAGCAGCCGACAGCGAGTTAAACATGTTTGATCCATTTAGCCTCTCAAATCAACACTTTACTTGGCTACAATAAAATCCATAGATATAAAACTGTAGGGAAGCCAACCAGTTGGAGAGGAAAAAGGAAATGACGTGCTGTACAAAAAAGTTGATGCAAAATCCCAAATGGTGTTTTATTGGAAGATGCTAAAATATTTACAGTGCAGGAGAAAACAAAAATAAATAAAAACTGTACAAAAAGAAAAGAAAACTGCAACAATGTGCTAATTTTGGCTAAACCAATTGGCCCAACGTTCACAACACTGTTCAGTGGTTGATTTCTCTGAGTTCACCATCAGAACTGAAATCCTTTTACCAGCAAGTCTATTTATAGGCTGAAGCCCCGCCTATAGGGCATACCAACCACAGGTACAAACTAATAATGGTTGTAACAATCAATTTAAATAATAAAAACACCCAAGACAACACTTAAACCTTCCAAACAGCTAAAACAGCAACCATTAACAGAGAGAGAGTATAACAACAAATTATATAGTAAACACAACTGTTTCTAAATTCCCCCTCCTCTGACATCACACCAAAATGGTATCTTCCACAGGAAGTGATGTGGCTGTTGCTTTAAAAATCAGTTTAACCTGGACTATGGGTTTGGTTGTACAGAGTGTGAACCGGGAAGTTTAACTGCAATAAGGTTTGTGAAAAATATGGGAAAAAATAAAGGTAATTATCCTATAAATTATTGTGTGTTGTGGCATTCTGTTCTTTTAGACAAATAATGACAAACTTTAAGAAAAACTATAAAGAGTTGAAAACTATAACAAAACAGCAGTAACAACTTTAGACTAAACAAAACAAAAATCCCATAACACCTTCCTGATGTGTACACAGTTGTTAATATTGCCGGCAATGCACAGTATCAGTGAAATGGGTATATGTTTGTAAGTCCAAGTTTATAGAGTCACCAGGTTAACCTGTGACATTTCTCCCCCCTTCCTCAGACACCTGAGGTGTCCTAGAGAGGTAATCTGCTGTACAATTTTGTGATCCAGCTTTGTACAAAATTTCAAAGTCAAATGGCTGGATGGCTAAAAACCATCTGGTGATACGAGCATTTGTGTCTCTCATACGGCCCAACCAGGCCAATGCCCTGTGATCAGTCTCAAGTGTGAATTTGCGTCCCACCAGGTAGTATCGTAAAGCGTCCAATGCCCATTTAATTGCCAGACACTCCTTCTCAACTGTGGAATACCTGGATTCACGGGGAAGGAGCTTTCTGCTGATGTAGGCAATCGGTTGTAGCTGACCTTGACCTTCCTGAAGCAGTACAGCCCCAATGCCATGCTCAGAAGCATCGGTCTGTACAGTGAAAGTCTTCTTAAAGTCGGGACTCTGTAAAACAGGCTCTGTGCATAAGGAGTCCTTTAGGTCCTGGAAAGCCCTCTCACAGTCCTGAGTCCAGTCAACTTTATTTGGCTTATCTTTTTTAGTTAAATCCGTTAGGGTAAAGGCTCGTTCAGAGAAGTTGGGGATAAAACGCCTGTACCACCCTACAAGTCCAAGGAAAGAACGGACCTGTTTCTTGGTCACTGGCCGTTCAGCATTCTTGATGGCCTCCACTTTCCCCACCTGTGGACGTATTACTCCATGACCCAGCACATACCCTAGGTATTGTGTCTCAGTCCTGGCTAAGGTGCATTTGTCTGGGCGGATGGTTAGACCAGCACTCTTAATTCTCAGTAGCACGTCCTTCAGATGCCCCATATGCTCCTGCCAAGTTTGACTGTAGATGATTATGTCATCTAAGTATGCCGCAGCAAACTTCTCAGTCCCCCGGAGGATCTGGTCCATCATCCTTTGAAAAGTAGCCGGAGCTCCGTGAAGCCCAAAGGGAAGGACACGGAACTGAAAATGTCCAAAGGGTGTTTTAAATGCGGTCACCTCCATGCTCTCCGAGCTTAGTGGAACCTGCCAATACCCCTTGCAGAGGTCAAGTGTGGTGAGATACTTTGCTCTTCCAAGACTCTCCACTACCTCATCCACTCTTGGCATGGGATACGGGTCAAATTTGCTCACACTATTGAGCTTGCGGAAATCCAGACAGAATCTGAGACTGCCATCCTTCTTGGGCACTAGGACAATGGGATTGCTCCATTCACTAGTTGAAGGTTCAATCACACCAAGGCTCTGCATGGTCTCCAACTCCTCCTTCATAACTGGCAGAAGTCTTTCTGGGACCCGGTAAACTGGCTGACGAATGGGTTTGGGATCTTTGAGAGTGATGTGATGGTGGATAATGTTTGTTCTGCCAGGTGTCTCCATAAAGAGTTGGGCTGGGATGCATTCTAGAAGTTCCTGCCTTTGACCATCTTCCAGGTGCTCAAAGTCCAGCTGACTGTTTCCCTGCCGACCAGGCAGATATTGTTCCTCTATTTCCTCCTCTCCCTCCACGGATCTCACGAACCAAGCAGTTGTGGTTTCCGCCACTTCCTCAGACGTAGGTCCTTGTTGGGTGGAACGTGCATACCACTTCTTCAACATGTTAACATGGAAGATTTGCAAGGGCTGGGTCCGGGATGGGATCTCGATCTCATATGTCACAGGACCCACTTTCCTCTTTATTTGGTAGGGGCCCTGCCACTTAGCCAGCAGTTTATGCTCACTCGTTGGTAACAATAACAAGACCTTTTCACCTGGCTCAAATGTACGGGATCTGGCTGTTCGGTCGTACCACTCTTTTTGACGTTTTTGAGACTGCAGGAGATTTTCTCGTGCAAGGGCTGTTGTCTTCTGCAGATGCTCTCTCATTTTTAGTATATAGGAGAGAATGTTTTTCTTGTCAGGCTTATCAGTGGCCTCCCAACTCTCCCTTAGTACATCCAGAGGCCCTCTGACATGGTGAGCATACAGCAGTTCAAATGGCGAGAACCCTGTAGATGCATGAGGCACCTCCCTATATGCAAACAGGAGGAATGGAAGCCACTTGTCCCAGTCCTTGCCCGTGTCAGAAACATATTTCCTCAGCATGGTTTTCAAGGTCTGGTTGAAACGTTCAACAAGACCATCAGTCTGAGGATGGTAAGGGGTGGTTCGTACTCTCTTTATGCCCAGCAATTGATACACTTTTTGTAGGGTGTGGCTCATGAAGTTTGGACCCTGATCTGTGAGCACTTCCTGAGGTATGCCAACCTGCGAGAAAAATCGTAGGAGTACAGTGGCTATTTGCTTAGCTGTGACCTCGCGTAATGGGTATGCCTCAGGGTACCTGGTAGCGTAATCGCAAATAACCAAGATAAATCGGTTCCCTCTCTGACTCTTTTCCACAGGCCCAACTACGTCAACTCCTATTCTCTTAAAAGGAGTGTCAACTACAGGAAGTGGTATAAGGGGTGCGTAGGCAGGAGTACGGCCAGTAGTGAGCTGGCATTCTGGACAAGATTTACAGAACTCCTTAACCTCACTGTACATCTTTGGCCAGTAAAATCTTTTTGCAATTCGCATAAATGTCTTCATAAAAGCCAAGTGACCTGCCCAGGGAATAGAATGCCCAAGTTCTAAAACCTCTTTCCTGTATGCCTTAGGTACTACCAGCTGCAGTCCGTCTTCCTTACTCTGTCGGTACAAAAGACTATTTTCTACCACAAAAGTCTCACCAAGCAAAGACACAACACCCTCATTTTCCTCAGCCTGTTTAAAACATTCCGTTAAGGTTAAGTCCTCACGCTGAAGTTGGGCTAGATTACCAGGGACAACTAAGTCTGCTTCCGTGAGTTCGGGTTCTTCTGCCCCTTCCTCAGCTTGCTCTGAAGTTTCCAACAACCCATCAACCCACTCCCTGCGTTTCTGCAGCCTTTCCTGCTCTGTAGGCCGTGACTCACCTAAACTAGCCTCAGAGCTGAAGGGCATTTCTTGCAATGTGTCTGGTGTGATTTCTTGGAGCTGTGGAACCTGAGTAAGCTGCTTCGCTTGGGCTCTCGTGACAACACCACACCATACAGTCTTTTGCACCAATTCAGCTAATACAGGGAAGTCAGTACCTAACAGTACAGGATATGGCAATTTGGTAGCAACACCCACATTCATCAGATATGACTGATTACATACCTCAATATAAACCTCAGCAGTAGGCAACTCAGTGCTATCCCCATGCACACAACAAACTGTTACTGCGTCTCCTTCACTCCAGGAATCTCTGGGTATATATTGGGCCTGTACCAGAGTATGGGAACAACCTGTGTCCACTAACGCTGAAAGGGGTTTTCCATTTAACAGTACAGTGATGACTGGCTCCCGTTCGGGCTGTGTTCTTAACTGTTCTGGCCGGGGCATATAACAAAGACCAGTTGTCTTGGGCTTTTTGAGTGGGCAAAGGGGCCTAGTATGACCTGGCTCACCACAGTTATAACATACAACAATCTCTCCCTTCACTGTTGTCTGGGGCATGGTGGCTAATGGTGGGGGTTTAGAATGAATGGGCTTGAAGATTTTAGGGCTACTTTGAGAGTTTGAACCCACCCCCAACCCATCAGACTTACCCTTCGAAGAGTAGAGAATGCCAGCATATCGAGTAGTTCCAGGTCCCTTTCGTGCAGCAATGTAGGCCTCAACCAATATTGCAGCCTCCGCAGCGGTGTCAGGATCTCTTTCCTTCACCCAAGTCCTCACCTCAGGGTACAACACTCGCAGGAACTGCTCCAGCACAAGGGACTCCATAATGTCCCTCTTATTACTTTGCTCATAGTGTACCCATTTGGAGAACAAGTCCTTCAGTCGGATATAGAGTTCCGTAGGGGTCTCATCGGCAGGGGTACTAAGGGACCGGAATCTCAACCGGTATGTCTCTGCACTGATTTCATATTTTTTCAAGATTGCAGCTTTCACTTGGTCATAGTCTGTGGTATGTGAGGGATTCATAGCCACAAAAGCACTTCGGGCCTTGCCCGTTAGCAAGGGAATAAGACGAACGGCCCAGTCGCCCCTTGGCCACTGATACACCTCTGCAAGTCTTTCAAAAGTTGTAAGGTAGTGTTCAATATCATCACTGTCCTCCAGCTTGGCTATTCGAGGTTCGTGATCTATCACCCGCTTTGCAGCTCCTTCCGAAGCTCCATGTCTTGTCCGCTCCATGTCTAGCTGCATTTGGGTGACCTGGTGGCTGAGGACCTTGTAATTTTGTTCGCGGCGAGAAGCATCCCTCTCCTGCCTTTCATCCCGATCCTTTTGGTACTGCATGAATGACTGGAACATTTGTGCCAGCGCGGTGATGGCAGCATCTCCCCCAGTGGCTGGGATTTCCGCAGGCAGCAATATCTCCTCGGCAACACCTCCAACAGCACCTGGGTCCATTACTGCATCTGTGCCCTCTACCAGCTGACCCCTCGTTTTGGGTGGCATGTCAGCAGGGCATTACCTTCCGCAGGCACGTCACTCACTGGTGGGAGTATCCCACTTCTGACACCATATGTAGGGAAGCCAACCAGTTGGAGAGGAAAAAGGAAATGACGTGCTGTACAAAAAAGTTGATGCAAAATCCCAAATGGTGTTTTATTGGAAGATGCTAAAATATTTACAGTGCAGGAGAAAACAAAAATAAATAAAAACTGTACAAAAAGAAAAGAAAACTGCAACAATGTGCTAATTTTGGCTAAACCAATTGGCCCAACGTTCACAACACTGTTCAGTGGTTGATTTCTCTGAGTTCACCATCAGAACTGAAATCCTTTTACCAGCAAGTCTATTTATAGGCTGAAGCCCCGCCTATAGGGCATACCAACCACAGGTACAAACTAATAATGGTTGTAACAATCAATTTAAATAATAAAAACACCCAAGACAACACTTAAACCTTCCAAACAGCTAAAACAGCAACCATTAACAGAGAGAGAGTATAACAACAAATTATATAGTAAACACAACTGTTTCTAAATTCCCCCTCCTCTGACATCACACCAAAATGGTATCTTCCACAGGAAGTGATGTGGCTGTTGCTTTAAAAATCAGTTTAACCTGGACTATGGGTTTGGTTGTACAGAGTGTGAACCGGGAAGTTTAACTGCAATAAGGTTTGTGAAAAATATGGGAAAAAATAAAGGTAATTATCCTATAAATTATTGTGTGTTGTGGCATTCTGTTCTTTTAGACAAATAATGACAAACTTTAAGAAAAACTATAAAGAGTTGAAAACTATAACAAAACAGCAGTAACAACTTTAGACTAAACAAAACAAAAATCCCATAACACCTTCCTGATGTGTACACAGTTGTTAATATTGCCGGCAATGCACAGTATCAGTGAAATGGGTATATGTTTGTAAGTCCAAGTTTATAGAGTCACCAGGTTAACCTGTGACAAAAACAATTTAAGAATATCACACAGACATGAATTATGTCTGTTAGTTATGTATGTAACTAGCCTAGTTAACGTTAGTTTAAACGTTTATTATAATTTTTGAAAAGCTGAGGCAAACTGCACTGTTGCAACAAAAGTCACAACAGTGCTCGCAAACGAGCTAAATACAATAAACAAATCGGTAACACTTTATTTGAAGGGGTGTGCATAAGACTGACATGACACTGTCATAAACATGACATAACACCTGTCATGAACATGAAGGAGTCTTTATGAATGTTTATGACTGTTGTCATTAAGTGTCATTCGGTAAATTATGACACTTTTAATGCAAAGTTGACATTGTTTAAAATGTCTTTGTTATGACAACTTGACATTACCCAAGACAAAAATGTCTTGATTATGACAACTTGACATTAACAAAGACAGAAATGTCTTTGTTATGACAACTTGACATTAACCAAGAAATCATAACCTGTCAACCTGTCACAACTTTGGCCGTCATGACACCATTATAACTGTGTCATGAATATTACTTGTCCTCAAGTAAAGTGGAACACATTGTACTAGTTATAAAGATGTCATTAAGGGTTATTACACTGTCAAATGCTTTAAGTTTGATAATTAGGTTATGATTTCTTGGTTAATGTCAAGTTGTCATAACAAAGACATTTCTGTCTTTGTTAATGTCAGGTTGTCACAATCAAGACATTTTTGTCTTGGGTAATGTCAAGTTGTCATAACAAAGACATTTTTTGTCTTTGTTAATGTCAAGTTGTCATAACAAAGACATTTTAAACAATGTCAACTTTGCATTAAAAGTGTCATAATTTACCGAATGACACTTAATGACAACAGTCATAAACATTCATAAAGACTCCTTCATGTTCATGACAGGTGTTATGTCATGTTTATGACAGTGTCATGTCAGTCTTATGCACACCCCTTCAAATAAAGTGTTACCAACAAGTCAAATAAATTACATTAAATTAAAAACAAACATGCAGGTTATCTTACCTCAAAGTCAAGTCAAATTAAGTATTCGTTACAGAACATGGCCATTCTTATTTCCAATAGTTTCCAACAGATTAATACAAATAAAGTCCAATCAAACGAAAACCAACAAGACAGCCTCCTAACATAAGAACAGTCTCTACAGAGCATCGTGAAGAAAAAGCACAGCATCCACAGTTGAAGGTTTTAATCCAGTCGCACTTTTTCCAGCTGTGCTGTCACGCTCGCTACTTCTGCTGCTGGCGGACACTAGAACGAGTCTTGGATCGCGCCGCCGGGAAACCTGTGTGCGTGTGCGTGAGCAGACTGTCATGTATCAGTCACATGTCAGTGTGATAGGTTATAAAACGTCTTTCTATGTTTGCTTTTCAATCGTCATCTTCTCATAATATATTTTAATTAATGTCTAAAATAGGCTATAAAAAAGATAAGCCTAAGACAGGCCCGAGGCCCGGCCCGCGTGTGAACATGACGTGAAAATTGGCCCGAAGCCCGCCGGCCCTATGGGCGTAAATAAGTCGGGGCCCGTCGGGCTCGGGCTGAAATGCAGGGCTCTACTTCAGATCGTTTACATGTAAACATTGCCTTAGTCTCCACCAGCTGTTTCTTATTAACCACGCCCCATTGTTATCCTTGTGTTTCACTTGTTTGGTTGTCAGTTGTGTATGTGTCTGCTTGCTTCTAGTCTGGTCCTGATCGTGGTTTTTGTTTCTCTATGGATTCGTTTATTATTTGTTTTGTGTTATTTCATTAAAAACCCTGCATATAGATCCACACCTTCGTCTGCTTTCTCCGGCACGCTACACAAACAAACAGCACACGGGTAGACTGAATTTGTGAGGAGCAGCATTTACTGTGAACGGAGCTCAGAGACAAAAGAAATCGATTTTACTAAATAGTTTTAATATATATCGATTCATGCAGCCTTTGAAACCGGTCTAATAATGCGGTTCATGGATTATTGTCCGTGGAATACGCCACTTCCAGTATTTTGCCGGTTAATCAAAAGTATTTTTTTTATTTTGATTCTTTGCTGCTTGCCTTATGAGTCAGAAGACTTGATTACTTAGCCTAATTATACCACTTACTACAATTAATGTTGAGGCAACATGAACTTAATTAAAATAGCTTTATAAACTTCCAGATTTTGAGAAAACATTGATTTAGCACCATCAAAATTGTTGGTATCCAAAAGTCCAGCATATAAAAAGCCTTTCTTTGCCTGACTTTTATCTGAAAGACTCCATGTTCAAATCATAGGCATGCAGAGACATTGAGTAATGCCGTTTACAAATTCATCTAAATCAAAAGTGACACTTGGGTTGACGGTCCAAGATGTCACCATAATTCATCACATACTGTTTATAATTATGTGGATGGAAAAATACAGTACAATAATAACATCAATAATAACTGATCTGCGTCATTCACAGTGTGTTATGGGTTGATTAATTATGTGTGGATTAACTGAGTCAAGCCACGGGGGAGAAATATTTAAAATATCATTTTAATTAAATTAATATTTGATTTGCATCTTATTAAACAATAAAAGTTAGCTGCAATGTTAGCACTGAATAATGACACCAGATTTGCATATCACAATCCAAAATTCAAATGGATCCATTAGAAATGAAACTTTAATAAAGAAATGAAACGAAATTCGGTCTGGATTCACATCTGTTGTGTGCACATGGATCAGAAGTGTAAATCCTCAAACAGCTACACAAGCAGATGCCTACAATATCTCTCCCTGGCCTCCTCACATTCCTGCTAAGCTACTTATCCACATCAACACTGTTACCATTCCAAGCCAGATTACCAGTCAAATGAGATGTCATTCACTTCCTGGCCTAGCTGTTTTTCTCCACCTCCTAAACAAAGCCGAGCTACCATTACAGAACTAAACACATCCAGACAACAGAGAGTTTTTATTGGACATCTGAATGAAAGAAGGACCAAAGTGGACTTACTAATGGGTAAATCGTCTTCTTGGAAGGTTAATGTGTAAAGTGCTTGCTAATCCGTTTTACCTGCAACCTTTTAAGCTTAGCTTTGTTAAACAGCAAAACAAGTGCTTTGAAGTGTTGCACTGGCCAAACCCAGCCAATATAGATATATATATATATATATATATATATATATATATATATATATATATATATATATATATATATATATATATATACACACGTGTGTGTATGTGTGTGTGTGTGTGTGTACGTTATTTGCACATACAGTGTTCACCTTTTCCATGAATAACATTAACTTATCTGTTTATCACACAAATCTATCCCTTGTTTTCAGATAAATTTGAATAGAGCACACACGTTTTTTTTTTTTTTTTTTTTTTTTATGGAGCTTGACAACCTGCATGGGAAAGAACTATGTAATGGTTCTTTAAAAATCCCTTTTTTGTGTGTGTACCACTGAAAATATTACAGAATACAGTTTTGGAACAACATAAAGGTGAGTAAATTTTCATTTTGGGTGAACTATATAGTTTGCGGTCAGTAAGATTTAAGAAATTAATATATTTAAGCATTTAAAATGATAAAAAGTCACAGTAAAGATTATATTTAACCCTCAAAGAAGTTGAGAAGTTGATATATATATATATTAAAGTTTGCAATGCTGAATAATTTCAAATTGCATTTCTCTGCTTTTGTCAATACAATGCTTATTTCTGGCTGTTGGACAACTTAGAAGTTAAACCTCTTAAAATTAGCCTAATAGAATTGAGTGAAACTGGCTGTTTCTCATCATCTTACTGATAATCTCTGGGCTTAGATTCTTTGGGTCTTTAATACTTTCTGAAATGTTTAACATGTTTGCAACCCAGTTTGATTTTGTTTAAGTCTTAAAACAACTCATGTCTAGCCGCATTCTTTAGAGTAGATACACATTGTGTTTAGATATAGATCCATATAAGACATCCTTCCTATTAGAAACATATTACGATTTTTGTGTAGATCTATCGATTAAGATCAGAGGGTCATTACAAGCAAATTAGTGTCAGAATAAGCACAAAGAAAATAATCCTATATGGATTTGCTACACCAGTGTTTCCCATTAACCTACATGATTTGTACCATAACAGTTTCTGTTATCCAAACAGAAAATATACATCTCAACAAAAACTAAAACTGAAATCCCGATATGGCTTAGTATAATAATCAAATCACAAAAGGCTAGTTTATTATACTTAATTCAATTTAATAAAATAGTCTGTTTTGCAGCATGTTTCAGTGAAGCGTGTGTTCATTTACACCTGCACAGCTCATGATCAAGTGTTTTCCACCTAAATAAAAGCTGAAAGAAAATAGAAGAAACTAGGCTATACAGAGCTAAGTATTGTAAGTGTACTACACAATACACTCTTAAAAATAAATGTTCCAAAAGGGGTTTTTGGTTACACTTTATTTCGATAGTCCACTATCATTCTACTGACTATAAGTAACTTTGTCAACTAACTAGTATTAGTAGACCGTTAGGATTTGTGTTAGTAGAACAAGTTGACAAGTTTATGTAGTTGCAGAGTAATAGTCAGTAGAATGTCTGTTGGGGAGCATCAAAATAAAGTTTTAATTTAGACAGTCTACTAATACTCTAATGAATGGTAGTTGACATGTAGTTGCAAAGTTACTTATAGTTAGTAGAATGTCTAAAGCAGACTATCAACAACAAAAAAAAAATTTGTTTTTTGTTTTTCAGTGATTCCATAGAAAAACCATTTTTGGTTCCCCAAAAAATAATTCTGTGAACAGTTCTTAAAAGAACAATTGGTTGTCTTAGGGTACGTTTACATGACAACGATATGCTTGAAACTGAGAAATTTTTCCTTTCAGTTTTCTGCGTCTCAGACGACACCATTGTCAAAACCATCCCCATTCACACGGATCCGTGAAAACGACTAAAAACGCTGTATTCTGCTGCCAGACCAGTAGATGGTGATGAAACACTATAGACTGGACATGTAATACACATGTTTCGTGTTTTTGTTGTTTACACAGAGAGACCAGTTTCAAACTTGCACTATGAAACCCGTTTTCAAAAGTTTGCGTTTTTTTTAGGCACCCAAAACAATGTTGTCGTGTAACCTAACGGCCAAAACGCATAAAAAGTTGAACGTTTTTAGTTGTCGTGTAAACAGCCCCTCAGTGTGAAGAACATTTTATTGATCTACAGTACTTTTTCCACTATAACTAACCTTTTATGCAAAAAAAAAGCTTAAATGGAAGTTCTTGAAACCATAAATGCCAATGAAGAACCTTTATTTTTAAGACTGTTAAATAAAATAATGAATACACTTATTAGGAAATGTTTCTATTTCAATAGTAATATATTGTTGTAGGGATAGTAATAATTATTCTATGTATTATTATAGTCTATTATTTTTATTTTATTTTTTTGCTTAAAAACGCCAGTGTTAATGTAATGTACACTGAAACACTATCACAACTGATGCAAGGAGGAGATTCAGTCAGATGATAAAATCTAATTTATTTTCTTAGCAGCAGACGATCAAATAATAAATGAGAAATACTAATATTTCATCCATAATGATAAAATCACTTCTAATATTTCTAAATAAAATATGTCACAGTATAATATTCTTGCCCAAGGAAAAGTAAAGTTGTTGAGAGATCTCTTTTTGAAAAGACAGATTGGAAAAGAGCCAAAGCATAGACTGGATAGCTAAAGGATAGACTGACAGAAATTGATCTCTCTCTTATTTACTAAGAGGAACAGAGCCAAGTTCCTCTTTTCATAGTATATTGCAGCGAAGCAGCCCCACAAACATATACATATGAAATGAAACATATCTAGCTTTTATGGTTTCACACCTTAGGGTGAGACCATATGTCGTTCTGGATCAAATGTGTCAGTAAAATCGTTCATCTCAATACAAATACAAAAAGGAATATGCAAGATGTCTTTTCTGCAAGCATGATAGCTAAGATAACATCTTTTATCACTTTAACTAAAACATTCGATCCGGTCTGTCTAGTGGAAACTTTTAGACTCCTGCTTTGAACACGTTTCAAATGATGATAATGATAAACACATCAAACTGATTACATAAAACAGGATTGATTAAATTATATTTAAGATATGAATGATTAAATGATAAAAAATATATATATATATTTCACAGCAGAGGGTTTGGAGCTCTTGATTTTGCTATAAACCCAAATTATTATTGAATCAACCTAAACATATTAAGTTAAAGTTACACCAACAAAACAAAATGAATTGGTCAGATAAAGAAGAAATTGCTCCTTAAGTTCACGATCGCAGGTCTTTTGTGCAGACGTGAGGTGGACAACACTGGAACTGATCCTCAGCGATTACAAAGAGGCTCTCAGTGGCACACTGCACTCTGACCAGCTCTTGAAGGTTACATTACCATCACAAAACCGTCCAAACTGTCCAGAAGTACAGCAATGTGCTCCTTCAGAACTCCAACACGTCACATCTACATAAGCAGGAACATACATTTTATATGAGCAGCTTTAAATAGTTAATCTGTCTCTCTTCTCTGTTTACTGTCTTCTGTCTGATGCAGACGTATAGATTAAGGGTGATGATAAAGCGCTGACAGAAGCACCTCTTTATCAGTCACAGGAATCTCCTGATTATATGTCTTCAGCTTCCACCAATGGCATAAAACATTGTAATTTAAACCCAAATTGTTACTTGTTGAACATGCTTGCTCTGTGCGAACAACCCTTTGCATGTAAGACATCACTGCGTCTTTCAAACTAATCACGGTTTCGCATTCACTGTGAATAATCACAAAATCAAAAAATTTACTGTGGATAGTCTGCACAATTTTAAACAGCTGGTTCCCTAAAAATTATTTATGCACCCCTAGTGTCACCAAAAAGAAACGCAAGACAATTATTGTTTTCAAACAAGTTTCCTGAACACAACTCTCATCTGCAATTGGTCAGACACACAGATAGCTCCGCCCCTAACATGGGTCAATGATGGTGTAGTCAGGCCGGGTGGGATGCTCAAACAAAGCAATGTTTTGTTATCACAAATTAAACACACAAAAGGTTGTCTTTGCTTGTTACGATGGTAAAACATTGAAAAAAAATACACTTCTGCTTTAATACTGGTTGGAGCACAATGGTGAACAACACTACAAAACTAGTGTTTCACTTTTTTTTTTTTTTTTTTGAAGTAGCCTACTACGAGATGGTTATAAAAAGGGAATTAGGAGTGTGACAATATTGGTATTTAAGGCTGGAATACACAACTTTTATAAACTAAGCAGATTTTAAAACACTAGGCATCATTGCCGACTTTGTAAATGGTTACAGAGAAAAACTGGTCATCGTACACTAAACGACAGACGATAACATCACACACTGCCAGACGTTCAGGCCAAATTCCAACACAACAAACCCACAAACTGGGTTTGCATACTGTTATCGAATACTATGTATTCGGACATACTACTCTTTTTGCGTGCTGTTTTTTACTATATAGCCTAGTAGGAAAGTTTTTTAATTTCAGAATAATGTGTTCTAAAATCGGCTCAAAATAATTATGTTATCAGACTATGGAATTATAGTCTGAAGATTTAAAAAAAAAATACATGATTTTCTGCAAAATCTGTCAACTTCGACTGCTGAAAATTCTGATTTTTTTGTTTGTTTCATCAATGTGTCCAGACTCTAGGCAAAATGTTTGTAGTAGTAGCCTATATTTCAGCCTTTGGTTAAATTAATGTTCTTTTCTCTTTTTTAAAGGAATCGCATCATTTGTTTGGTATTAAATAACTAACTTTCTTGCCCATGTCAAGTTTCACAGTTTGCACAGGACATTTTTTACAAAGGAAAGTTTTTTGTTTGTGATTATTTTTTTATTTTTTTTGTAAGACTGACCAAACAAGAACAGAGATTCGGTATTGAAGCTTTTACTGTCCTTTATCAAATCACAATGGACAAAATGATTCACCCAAACCGAACAAACCCTGAACCTGCATATTATGAGTGATGCTCTCATGATCCATGAAGGTCTTCATTTTGTTTTTAAAAGGTTGTAAACAGGAGACAGTATAAAAAGCGTGACTTTACATCACTGGTTGTAATAAAGTGCATGTAAGGGGGAAACTTTGTTGCATTTGATGCCTCTTACATCAGGTCTTTGCAGAATCAGACAGTCGGTGTTTTTGGATGCATAAACCAGCATGCATCAAGTAAATGTTTCCTGTAAAGTGAAAGCAGTGAACTGGAATATCACACGTGTCGTCGCACTTGAACAATGTTCAAAGACATGAAGCTTCTACCACACAGTTACATTCAATAAAAAAAAGCACCGAGATATTTGCATTAATCCTCCATTTCTCGCTGCACACTTCAGATTGTAAAATGCCAACATTGCGAATAATGTAATCTGAGCCGCACATTAATGCGCATTCATACATTACTGAATATAAAGCGAGGCAAACAATCAGCTGCTCGACTTACCTTCCAGATCCAGGCCATCTTAAGACTGAATAAATAGCTCGTAGCGTTGAAGTAGCCTACTCGAATCAATCTACACACGAAAAGGCCAGTATTGGCTGTTTAATGGTTTAATTACATGCGCCATGGATGCCCGACGTTGGTGAGTCGATGAAACATTTCAGTAAATATTGTGGAGTACCGTTATTCATGCTCTATTCCCTGATCTACAGAGCTCGAGTTGACGTGCGCTCCTATTGGCTCGTGGCTACGAGAGCCCCGCCCCCTTTATCATGTGACTGTGATTTTTCATCCCTGTGTTATTCAGTGTAGGGTGATCAGTGATGTACTTCACTATTGTTACAAAGAGAGTGTGTGTCATATATAACACAATCATTGTCTTTTTATGAGACCATTTTTTGTTGCTGTTAGAAAAACGAATGTAGCCTACTCACAGTATTATTGCTTGTAAATACAAACAGTTATTGTTAGGTCAAAAGCATCATGTCACAAGGATATTCAAAAATGTTTTGTCAGATGTGGATAAAAAAATGTGGATACATAAAGTAATTTAAGTTTTGATCGGTTAGAGAAAGAAAAAGTTGAAATATGTTTACAAATATAAAAGAGAAACCATTGCAATCTAAAAATGTGTTTTTAAATTTGTATTCAGAAGTAAACTAAACCTGACAAAACCTCCCATAACCTTTCTGGGAATGTCGTTAATGAAGACAATGTAGCTCCAACGCATGCTGAAAATTATTCCAAATGGTGAACGTTTCGATGAAATGTGCAAATGTTTATTGAGGCTAAACTAGGTCACAGTAACATGAAACAGTGAGAATTGTGGTTGATTCTACATGATTACACAGCACTGAAGGTCATGAAGTGCACAGCACAATGTAGCTAACTCTGGCTCTGCGTTAATTCGGGCATTGTGAGGCTGTGTGAGGAGGATTCTGAATGATGGTCTCTCTTGGGCTCTGTAATTCTCTGCCTGCACTGACAGACTCAACAATGCAGCTAGACCAGAGAAACTTCCCTTCTTCCGTTTTCAGGCCCTTCTTAAACAAACAGTGCACGAGAATGCTCATACATTCAAAATACTCTCTAAGTAGCAGCTTGCACTAAGTCGAGTGTGTTTGTGTGTGTTAGATATTATTAGATTGGGTTGGCACAGCTAATGGCTGGCTAATTCTGATGTCTATTTAAAATTTTGGTTTTAGTATTATGCACTTTAAATGATCCAAGAAAGTATATATCAATGAGAAAATACTAAGCAAAAACAAATTCACAGGAATTGCATTGAATCATGTCTTAGATTTAACAGCAAAGTAGAAGGAAACCCTGTACTGAAATAGAAAATTTCAATTACCCACTCTATCTCACTTAAAGTCAGCATGAAATCTTGAAGTATGAAGTTGCGATAATCTTTTCTTCCCTATATTGTGATCTGTTTCTGAGTGAAACGGCTTCTGTAACAAGAGAAAAAAAAAAATGGGCAAGACTGGACATTTTGTCCATGGGGAGTTGATTGGGTCATTGGATGGTTGTGGTTTGCTATTGGTCGATCTCATGTGTGTGACAGGTTGCCCCGCCCTGGTTTATTTAATCAAAATGTCCTAACTGGATCTTCCAGTGAAACGACAGACATCTCTCTGGTGATGTGCCAGACTCGTTTAGTCAGCCAATCAATCCCACCCTCATTTTTTTTTTCAATCATAAGTTAGACTCAGATGTACAGTATTTTATAATGCGTAAGAAATGTTCTGTTCTGTTACATCATGGCTTTAATGTGCTTAGGGAACCTTCTGTTGCCTATTCAAGTGGTCCTAACCCATGTGGATGGCGTCCAGTCCAAGAAGCCATTGTCTCAGTTGACAATATAAGTGCTAGAATCTTTAGTTCTTCTCTTCCTTAGCTGTGCAGAATCATGACACCAGCCACCAGTTACTCTTTACAGGAATAAGGTAAGGTTTAGGGGCCAACAGAGAGTCACTTCAGAAATAAATAAATAAATCTGCTGCAAAAAATAACACATATTTGTATGGTTGGAAATGCATAAAAACAGCAAGGTTGTCTTCCGTTTGATTGGTTATACTCACCTCTCTAAGCATAATAAGCAGATAAAATTCCCCATTATAAGTCACTTCCTAAGCCTACTAAATCATAAGATAGACTAGTTTTAGCACACACTTGTTCCATTTTCCTATTTGGCTGCGCAGTACATTTCAACATTTCGGGTTGCATATGCACATAACTTAAGAATATTGCAATTGCTCAAACTAATGAAAGGTGTCTTTATTTATATACTCTTACATCAAAACTTTTTTTGATACAATGTATTTCTTGTGTTGATGTTGTATTGTAAAACACTATACGAGTATGGTTAGGGACTGGTTTGGTGATATGGGTAGGTTTAAAGTTGGTTAAGGTGAAGGGAAGGTCAACAGTGTAATAGATGTAAATACAGAATCAATAACAGCTATAATTACATGCAGGCATTTTTAATGCAGACATTTAATCTAAATTGGGATCAAAAGAAATATTAGGCTTTCCAAGTCAAGTCAAGTCACATTTATTTATATAGCGCTTTTTACAATACAGATTGTTTCAAAGCAGATTTACAGAGATAACAGGAAAAGAATGCAAAAAAGCTTGTTTCCAGAAGAAAATAGCGTAAGTTCAGTGATGTTTCTTTTCTTTTTTTTTCTTTTTTTTTTTTTTAAAGTTATTAATTTAGTTCATATATTTTATATATATATATATATATATATATATATATATATATACTCTGGAATAAACCGTAATGTCATCGTCCAGTGCCGGGTTTCCCGATAACGATGTATCTTAGTTCTTAAGAGTGCTCTCTACGTGCAAGGTTACGAACGCTCGCCGCAATTCCACATGCGTTTCCCAAAAATGCACTTAACATGAGAACGCGATACGTGCTACTTAAGCATCGCTGTCCATTCGCGAAGTGCTGAAATACACTCACCTAAAGGATTATTAGGAACACCTGTTCAATTTCTCATTAATGCAATTATCTAATCAACCAATCACATGGCAGTTGCTTCAATGCATTTAGGTGTGGTCCTGGTCAAGACAATCTTCTGAACTCCAAACTGAATGTCAGAATGGGAAAGAAAGGTGATTTAAGCAATTTTGAGCGTGGCATGGTTGTTGGTGCCAGAAGGGCCGGTCTGAGTATTTCACAATCTGCTCAGTTCCTGGTATTTTCACGCACAACCATTTCTAGGGTTTACAAAGAATGGTGTGAAAAGGGAAAAACATCCAGTATGCGGCAGTCCTGTGGGCGAAAATGCCTTGTTGATGCTAGAGGTCAGAGGAGAATGGGCAGACTGATTCAAGCTGATAGAAGAGCAACTTTGACTGAAATAACCACTCGTTACAATCGAGGTATGCAGCAAAGCATTTGTGAAGCCACAACACGCACAACCTTGAGGCGGATGGGCTACAACAGCAGAAGACCCCACCGGGTACCACTCATCTCCACTACAAATAGGAAAAAGAGGTTACAATTTGCAAGAGCTCACCAAAATTGGACAGTTGAAGACTGGAAAAATGTTGCCTGGTCTGATGAGTCTCGATTTCTGTTGAGACATTCAGATGAGAGTCAGAATTTGGCGTAAACAGAATGAGAACATGGATCCATCATGCCTTTACCACTGTGCAGACTGGTGGTGGTGGTGTAATTGTGTGGCAGATGTTTTCTTGGCACACTTTAGGCCCCTTAGTGCCAATTGGGCATCGTTTAAATGCCATGGCCTACCTGAGCATTGTTTCTGACCATGTCCATCCCTTTATGGCCACCATATACCCATCCTCTGATGGCTACTTCCAGCAGTATAATGCGCCATGTATCTGTTCCCGTTCTTATTCTTCTTCTTCTTCCGACTGGGCGTCTATGGCAGCCCATAGTTTGCGGGAAAGTTGTTTTGGTTTGACATTCTGATAGAGGACAGTCCCAACATTAAATACACCAATTTTGGTGTCTCTAACTCATTGCCTCTAGCGCCACCACCTGTCCAAAATTTCGAAAATATTATGCTAATAACTTTTGAACCGTAAGGCCTATCAACAAAATTATTTTTTCTTCTGATTTCTGAACGGTTTGGTCCGATTCTCACCAAAATCGCACCAGATCATCATCAGGCAGTGGCGACAAAAAGTTATGGAATTCAAGTTGATTCGTCAAATCGTTTTCGATAAACGTGCAAACAAATTTTACGTAGCGCTTGCAAAAACAGACGTAAGGCTGTATCTCTGCAACGCTTAAAGGAGAACTCCGGTCAATTTTAACATTGAGCTTATTTTTTGGTACATTTGGAGTGCTCTCAGTACAGAGAACAACGACAAAAATCGGCGTTGCCTACACCGTGTTATCGTCTTTTTAAAATGTTCACCCTGTTGACTTCAATGGGGCAAGATTTAAACCTGCTTTTAGCCTCTTAACATCCTTGATATGTCATTACAAGTGCACAGCCATGTGAGTGGTGTTATTAAGAGTGAACACGGTCAATCTGGCTGCAGTAGATGTGAAAGATATTAATACAAATGATGTTAATTCAGCCAGCTCACATACCTGTATTTATTTCCTGTTTTCGGTCGAAGTCCACAGTAGTCGATTGTGGAGATCACGTGCGCGATCATTGGTAACTAAGCAACAGTAGAGACTCTAACTGTCAGCTGTCAGCCGATGACGGTGCTGTGTGGTGTTCGAGAATATCAGCTCAAATGGATAATTCATCCGAATCAGATGTTGAACACACGGAGGAGGAGGTTTTTGAGTTTGATGATCGCGCGTGCGAACTCGACAATCGACTACTGTGGACTTCGACCGAAAACAGGAAGAAAATTCAGGTATGTGAGCTGGCTGAATTAACATAATTTTTATTCATATCTTTCACATCTACTGCAGTCAGATTGACCGTGTTCACTCTTAATAACACCACTCACATGGCTGTGCACTTGTAATGACAAATCAAGGATGTTAAGAGGCTAAAAGCAGGCTTAAAACATGCCCCATTGAAGTCAACAGGGAGCAAATTTTAAAAAGACGATAACACGGTGTAGACAACGCCGATTTTTGTCGTTGTTCTCTGTACTGACATCACTCCAAATGTACAAAAAAAGGAGCTCAATGTTAAAATTGACCGGAGTTCTCCTTTAATCGTATTCAGACCAAACTTGGTACATGTCATCACAAGCATGACCTGAGGCTACATGCTGCGATTCGGCGCAGCGCCACCTACTGGTCCGGAGATACGAAAAAATGGCTATTATTTTTACAACTTCTGAAGGGTTAGTCCAAAAATCATAAAAGTGGTCTCGATAGATTCAGGGCGTCATGCCAAGTCAACTGATATCCAATTTTCCCAGATCGGCCATTTTGGCTGTCGGCCATTTTGAATTACAACGCATCAACGAATTGTTACAAAACTTGGTATGGGTCATCAGTACGATGCCCTGAAGGAGCCTGAGAAGTTTTGAAACAGCGCCACCTAGTGGTAAATTTTATTTTTCATGTATAACTCTGGCCTTGGTTGACTTATTTTAACGTGAGTCATCTCGTTTAGTTCCTGAATCCTTTCCGAGTCCAACGATACCTAACACGATAGGTTTCTACTTACGGTTTGTGTAGCGTTGTGATTTAGCGCTTAAAAAAACATTTGCCGATATCTTCGAAACCTAGTCCGATCGAGATGAAACCACCGTCAGAAGTTTGGAAACATAGTTCGCTGGTTAATAACCAATGCCCAAATCTCAAAATATTGAAAGTAAGGGGTAGTAAAATTCAATCAAAGTCACGTGTCAGTCATTTTTTATGTGTTTTTTCACATAAATGTCTATAACTCCGAAGTGAAGTGAGATTTTTTCCACCAAAATCGACACACAGATGTATGGGATCACTCTGAGGACACATGAAACATTTTTTGGGATTTTGCCTCTTGGTGGCGCTATAATAGAACAAAACATGAAATTCCCATTGACTTTAATACAGTTTTGTGATGTAAAATGCTATACTTAATGAATGCATTGCTGTAACATTACGAAACTCAGAATGTGCCATCGACACCATGCCCTGAAGGTACTTAAAAGATTTCCAGACAGCGCCACCTTTTGGTCAAAAGTTTTAATTAAATTTCCACAAATGCTAATAACTTTTGAATACATCTGCCTATTTTAATGACACTGGTCTTAATAGATTGCTTGGGTCATGCCGAGAACATAGATACCAAGTTTGCCATATTTGGACGAACTTCCGGTCCGCCATCTTGAATTTCATTCAATACCTACTTTTTCGAACTCCTCCTAGGCCGTTTGTCCGATTTTCACCAAAATCAAATCGTATCATCTTCAGACTGTACCTTCGTAAAGTTATGGATTTCGTGTCGATAGACGAAACCGTTTTCATATACCGCAGCAGCAAATTTGAGGCATAATGCAAAAATAACTATTCAGGCTTTATATCCGCAATGCCTTGACATATTGACACCAGTCTTTGTATGTGTCATTGTCACTTCACTCACCACATCACGTCGAGTTCGTAACTGCGCCACCTATTGGTCAAAAGTGATAAACCATTAAATCATCTTATAAGTTACTGTATGTATGATTTTTCAACCATTTGCCGAAAATCCTCTTAAAATGTCTTTAATTGCTCATTGTTGCAGTTGGTCTGACACTTTCAGCCATGTTGGTATGTCTTATCGTCTTCTACTGCTTGGCCCCGTATAATGGCTGCTTGCAGCTATATTTTCAAATTGGTTTCTTGAACATGACAATGAGTTCACTGTGCTAAAATGGCCCCCACAGTCACCAGATCTCAACCCAATAGAGGATCTTTGGGATGTGGTGGAACGGGAGCTTCATGCCCTGGATGTGCATCCCACAAATCTCCATCAACTGCAAGATGCTATCCTATCAATATGGGCCAACATTTCTAAAGAATGCTTTCAGCACCTTGTTGAATCAATGACACAGAATTAAGGCAGTTCTGAAGGCGAAAGGGGGTCAAACACAGTATTAGTATGGTGTTCCTAATAATCCTTTAGGTGAGTGTATAAGATTTAAAGGACACCATACAAATAAGGAAAAACAAAACATCTGGGAGGACATTGCAAATTAACTTTGACCAGGGGAGTTCTGTCAGGGTTGTGTGCAGGTAGCTGAAGACGAGGACAAGAGCAATATAGTAGATTTATTTACCAAAATAAACAGGCACAAATGAAACTCCAGGAACACAACCATACAAGGACAACGACCAACAAACACTGAGGGAAAACACTGGGCTTAAAAGAACTGGGGCTAATGGGATAATTAACTAGACACAGGTGAAGGAACTGAAAACAAACGAGGAGGGGCTAAGGACTAAACCAAACTAACAGGACTAAAACAAAAATCACAAAACATAACTAAATACATTGAAAGAAATGTCCAATACATAGCTGGTTTTCGTGCATGTCAGCAAGTCATTGACAGATTTTTTTTTTATTTATCCCTATTTTGCCCAGTCTTTAAAGCATATTTCCCACATTACTTCTTTTATGTTTTTTTTTGTTCATTCGTTTAATTTAGATGTGTGTTTCAATTTTTTTCTTCCCTTTTTACTTATTTTATTTATAAATTCATTTAAACAAAACACGAGTACAATAAAGTACAATCAAAACCTTATATTATACTCGCATTGCAGTGTAATCTGTTAAATCTAGATAAAAAGTGTAATCTGCCGGTTGTCCTGCAGGTGACCTCATAACTCTGTCTTCTTACGATGCACTTGGGGATTAACGATTACTCCAGAGCACTCGTAGTTCTACGAAGATTTTCAAGTGCTACTTAAGTTACGATGCTTTTGGCAAACAGACCATAATATTAAGATCAGTCGTACAATTGTTTTTACGAACTTCTATAATGGAGCTGACGAGAAGACGCGGTTGTGGTTCATGTTAAAGATGATAAAGCCAGGCCACATTGCATGCATCAAATTATATTTATTATATGATTAACAGTCATATGAAGAGGAACAATGGAATCTGTTTTTCTATATCATTATTTTTTTTATTTATTTTTTTGCAATGCATGTCGACAACATGAAATAGAGGGAGTAGACATTGTTCACGGGCAACCAATGAAGACTGGCATTATACAAATTTGCTACATTGTTATGTAGGTATGTAACAGGAAGTGAGACGGGAATTGCTGACAACTCGTTTCAGCAGTTCAAAATCTATTGTTTTTTAGGAGACAATAACTATATTTGTTGTGCACTGTGCTCTTTAAAACAACACCTTTTACTGTGGTCACCCTGGGTGAAAGAAAACAGACACAGACTGCTCTCTGCTTATGTAATCCATATGAAATGCGCATTTCTCTCTGGTGCGTTGACTACTGCGAAGATCGCGAGTCAGCATCGTCAACTTCATCTTGCAGCTGACAAATAAAACACTTCTCCTTGCTATATTTTAAATATTCATAATCATTACTTTTGCCGTTTTTGTGTGACAGATTTTAGGTGCTTTATTGGCAGCGCCACCCTTACATGTTACATGAACATCGTCACCACCAGAACAGCCCTGTTTTTTGTTTTTGTTTTTTTGTTAAAGATTTGTTTTCTGTGTGATTCATTTAATGGAAAAGCACATTCACTGCTGGTTGTCTTGCTGTTAATTTTAAATAAACGTAGAGCAAGTAGATAATCAGTGTCTGCTCGTTTATTTAAACTAATTTGTCCTATAACAGACGATTGTCGCATGATGCTATTTTTATTTGCGGGTGCTAATTTCCATCCCCGCTGAATCATGGTCAGTGGACGAGGTGCAGATGTTCCTCTCGTTGGTTGCCGAGGAATTGAGCAACTATAACGATCAGTCCCACCCACTTTGAAGCGGTACTAACTGCAGTGGAAAAGCAACCAAGCTAAAGCGAACCGAACCGTGCCGTACCGAGTCGAGTCGTACCACGCAGTGGAAAAGCGAAGCGAGCCGAACTGTTCCGCACCGAGTTGAACCGTACCGAGCCGAACCGAGCCATACCATGCAGTGGAAAAGCGCCATTTGGCTTACGATGCTTTTGGGAAACCCAGCCCAACTCAGTTCAGTTGTTCTATAATAGTGTCAATGCAGCCAGATCAATATTATTGTTGAATATTAAATTAAATGTTAAATTTAATGCCCCCAACTAAGCAAGCCAAGCCAAAAGGGAACAAAGGTGGAAAAAGGCGACAGTGGCAAGGAACCAAAACTCCATCAGGTGGCAGAATGGAGAAAAAAACCTTGTGAGAACCCATGCTCAGTTGGGGGCCAGTTCTCCTCTGGCCAACGAACGAAAAGTATATGATTATGATTCAGGCAGCATTACAGGTCAGAAGTCAGATTGGTTTGGAACAATCAGAATATTATCCAGTTCCATTTGGTTTAAGATCAGAGTCATCACACCAGGATGGAAATGGGTTTGTTAAAAGAACAGACAGTGCTGATGGCTGTCGTGTCGATGAGGCCTTCAATGAGAGTCTAGTTGACACAATCTCTGCTGACACTTCAGGGATGCGTTGTGGTCGTATCTAGGTGCAGGTCCTCCATCTGGTCTGGATCCAGCCCGGATCCGGCTGACTATATCATGCGTTGTGGCCGTGTCGAGGCGCAGGTCTTCCATCTGGTCTGGATCCAGCTGATTACAGTAAACCTCGGAATAAGCAGAAAGACTAACATTAGCGTAGATGCCATTCTTCTTATGATGTAACAAGTACATCAGGTGTTATAGGAAGTGTTCCCGGTTCCAGCTGACCTAATTTATCCAGCCTAATAATCATTTAACAGATTTGAATAATAGGATGTGACACGTTAAAGATATGTGTTTTTAGTCTAGATTTAAACTGACAGAGTGTGTCTGCTTCCTGGACAATGTTAGGAAGACAGTTCCAGAGTTTAGGTGCTAAAAAGGAAAATGATCTACCGCCAGCTATTGTCAACTGACCAGAGTTTTGAGATCGCAATAGACGTGAAGGACTATAATGCGTTAAGAGATCGCTCAAGTACTGCGGAGCTAAACCATTTAGTACTTTGTAAATAATCAGCAATATTTTAAAATGTATACAATGTTTAATAGGGAGCCAATGCAGTGTTGACGAAACCGGGCTAATATTGTCATACTTCCTGGTTCTAGTAAGAACTCGAGCTGCTGCGTTTTGGACCAGCTGTAGTTTGCTTATTTTGCATGCAGGGCAACCACCCAGTGGAGCATTACAATAATCCTTGAGGTCATGAACGCATTAACTAATTGTTCCGCATTTTTCATTGAAAGCATATGTCGTAATTTAGATATATTTTTAAGACAGAAGAATGCGGTTTTACAGATGCTAGAAACGTGGCTTTCAAATGAAAGAATGGTATCAAAGAGCACAGCCAGGTTCCTAACCGACGACGAAGACTTAACAGAGCAGTCATCAATTGTTAGACAGTATTCTAGTATGTGCAGAGGTTTTTGGACCAATCATTAGAATTATAGGAACATTTTATGTAAAGAACAATTTAGAGCTGAGTATCATCGGCAGTGAAAACTAATCCCATGCTTCCTAATGATGTCACCCAATTGTATCATGTACAGAGTGAACAGCAGCGGTCCTAGTACTGAGCCTTGCGGCACTCCATACTTGACTTGTGATCGATTAGACATTTCTTCATTTACTGCTACAAACTGACAACGGTCAGATAAGTATGATTTAAACCATGCTAATGCAATTCCACTAATGCCAACATAATTTTCGAGTCTATTTAATAGAATGTTTTGGTCAATGGTGTCAAATGCAGCACTGAGATCAAGTAACACTAATAGAGAGATACAACCACGATCGGATGATAAGAGCAAATCATTTGTAACTCTAATGAGAGCAGTCTCAGTACTATGGTACAGTCTAATCCCTGACTGAAAATCTTCGCAGATACCATTTCTTTCTAAAAAGGAACATAGTTGTGAGGATACTGCTTTTTCTAGTATCTTTGACAAAAATGGAAGATTTGAGATCGGCCTGTAATTGACTAATTCTCTAGGATTACGTTTTTTATTTGGTTACAATTTATTTCGATAGTCACTTTAGATGTTCTATTAATTATAAGTAACTTTTCAACTACATGTCAACTAACTCTCATTAGAGTATTAGTATATTATAGTAGACTGTCAGTAGACTGGTAGGTTATGGTTAGGTGTTAGGGTTCGGGTTAGGAGAATAAGTTGACTTGTAGTCGCCAAGTTACTTATAGTCAGTTGAATGTCTGTTGGGGGACCAACAAAATAAAGTGTTAGCAGATATTAAGCTGACAGTCTAATACTCCAATGACAGTTAGTTGACATGTAGTTGAAAAGTTACTTATAGTTCTTAAGTTCATAAAGTCATTACTGCTATGCTCTTTGGAAACTTCAGAAGTAGAAGCTTTATTTCTTGTTAATTTAGCCACTCTGTCCAATAAATACCTAAGGTTATGTTTGTAGGAAAAAGATACAGTTAAAAGTTTCTGTCACAATATCGAGTGCTTCTATCTGGGATGCTGAGGAGATGAAACTGATCAGGAATATTATTAATAAAGCAATCTTTAGTGGCAGAAGTGATAGTTCTTACATATTTGTAACACGGAGTCGGCTTTGCAACATTGGCTAAATGAAGTGTACACAAAACTAGATAATGATCTGAGATGTCATCGCTCTGCTGCAGAATTTCAACGGCATTAACATTGATTCCATGTGACAATATTAGATTTAAAGTATGATTATGACAATGAGTGGGTCCTGACACGTGTTGTCAAACTCCAATAGAGTTCAGAATGTCTCTAAATGCCAATCCCAATGTGTATTTTTTGTTATCTATATGTATATTAAAATCACAACCAATTAGCACTTTATCTGCAGCCAGTATAACTCCGATAAAAAATCAGCAAATTCTTTGATAAAGTCTGTATAGTGCCCTGGTGGCCTGTATACAGTAGCTAGCACAAATGTCAAGCACGATTTATCATTTACACTAGATAGTGTTACATTAAGCACCAACACTTCAATAAAATTGTATTTGAAACTAGACTTCTCAGTGATTCTGAAGATATTACTATAGGTTACAGCAATCAGATGTGGCTCGTTCAGTAATGGGGTGGACTCATTCAAAGTAATGTAATTGTCTGGTTTTAGCCAGGGTTAGGATGTCAGACCTAACATGTCTAGGTTATAATCTGTAATCATATCATTAACAATAAGTGCTTTTGAAGTAAGGGATTGAATATTCAGCAACTCAAGCTTTATCATTTGTTCATCTGTATTATATTGTTTTTATTTGTTATACACCGATTACATTTTTACCCTTAAATGGGTTTGGGAGTTTTTTGTATTTCCTAATTCAGGGAACAGACACAATCTCTATATGATAATATCTATAGGTGAAAGAGTCTCTATGTGATGGGATTTATCTGACCTCAGTGACGTGAGACAGCTAGCAGACGGGCGGTTTAGCCAGTCTGCCTGCTTCCTGACCTGAGCCCCAATTCATGTTTGAGCTATGTGCCATATTACTAGAGAGGAGAGCAGCACCATCCCAGGAGGGATGAATGCCATATCTTTTCAACGTGTGTGTGTGTGTGTGTCTGTCTGTTTGTATCACAAAAGTTATCTTTGTAAGTAAACACTTTTGTATTGGAACCTTCTGCCTTCCTCGTCGTTGAAGTTGAAGTAAATACTAATATATAGAGGGTTCAGGGTGTACTGTACACACAAATAAAACACACAACACTAAAATAATGCGGCAAACGTTAATTTAACAACATAAGATGTAACAACATAATGCACATAATAACGAAGAAGAAATTTAATTACAATAAAAAAGCATCAAATGTTGTGTCACAAGGAATGGTGGGAATGCCAATTTACTGTAAATAGAGGATTAGTTCTTTTTAACTTCCAAAACTGTACATTTAATGGTTTTTTTACTGTAAAAAAATAAATACTATATCTAAATTACAGTTTTTCCCTGTATACAGGAATGAAACTTACTGTTAACAAATTAACAGGTTTTTACTGTAGCATTTTTACAGTCTTTCCCTGTAAAATTACAATAATTTGTTTACAGTGTATGTTTTCACATGGGTTTGGATTATTGGATAAAGGAACATACATTATAAATCACTGATAAAAATAAAACAGCATATTTGTCAGGTAATATAGCAGAAGGAGATAAAGCCGATAAAGCGGATATTCTGAGTGAAGGCATTATCAGACACTTTGTGGCCTGAAGTAAAGTGTTTATTTGATGTTTATTTGATGTTGGGAAACTGAATTATCCAATAAAGAGGGTAAGCAACTATCACTTTGAACTTTGCTTTGAAGTTATTCATCCACTAATTAGGACTGCATCCCTAATCCGTCAACAACAATTAAAGGGATAGTTCACCCAAACAACATTCTGTCAGCATCTATTCACCCTCATGTCATTCCAAACCGGTATGACTTTCTTTCCTTTGTGGAACACAAATTGCGAACTTTTAAATAATGTGCTGGTCACTCTTTTCCACGCATTTACACTTAATAGGGACTAATGTTTTGGAGCTTCAAAAAGGATGCAATAATATTAAAGGTACTGCACTGCAGTGGCTTCAGTCATACCTCACTGGAAGATCTTTCACGGTTTCAAGGAGAGAAGGGGTGTCTGAGTCACATCAGCTAATCACCGGGGTGCCTCAAGGTTCAGTGCTCGCTCCTCTTCTTTTTTCCATCTACACAACCTCGCTGGACATGATTATAAAGGAACGTGGCTTCACTGCTATGCAGATGAAACACAGCTCTATCTTTAAAAAAAAAAAAAAAACGGATTACCACACTGTCTCAACTCGTATCTCTGCCTGCCTTTCAGACATCTCTGTTTGGATGAAGGAGCGTCACCTGCAGCTCAACCTTGCGAAAACAGAGCTTCTTGTAATCCCTGACAACATCACTATGCAACTGGGGTCTACAACACTAACATCATACAGGACAGCAAGGAACCTGGGGATAGTGTTTGACGACTAACTGAGCTTTTCCACTCACATCTCAACAATGGCCCTTGTCATGCAGATTTGCGCTTTACAACATCAGGAAAATCAGACCCTTTATGTCAGAATATGCAGCACAGCTACTCGTCCAAGCGTTTGTAATTGCAAGACTGGACTACTGTAATGCTCTACTACAGCTCATAGTCTTCAATCAGCCAAAGAATCCATAACACACCCTCCTGATCTCACTCCACTGCCTCCCAGTTGTGGCCAGAATAAAATGTAAAGTTCTTATGCTGGCTTTCAGGGCTACCACTGGAACAGCTCCTCCCTACCTCAACTCACTACTATGTATTCTCCCTCCGACCAGCTCAGGTCACTGAATGAGCAACGTCTTTTGATTCCTTACAATTCGGCAGTGTCACTCCAGAACCTTCCATTTTTTTACCAAAATTAATAAATGTATGTATTTCTTCCCTTCTCTAGCTGGTTTCCAAATTTAGTTGTCCAATAAACCTGGAATTGTGTACTACAACGATTGTTGGCACCTTGATGGATGCTTTGTTCGCTCCTTGATGGATGCTTTGTTCTTCTTCTGTAAGTCGCTTTGGATGAAAGAGTCTGGTAAATGCATAAATGTAAATCATTAAACAAGTCCATATAAACTATATCTAAAATTGTCTTAAGTCATATGATAGCTTTGGGAGAGAAGTAGCGATCTCCGTGAACGGAATGCCATGATATAATGTGGTTAAATCATAAAAACTCTAGTTTAGGCATTTTAATGAATATGACAATTTATTTGGTCTTGGCAGACTATCTGCTACGCATGCTGCCTCTGCTACAGGGCAAGTATGAACTTGCTAGTATCAATAGATACACGCTGCTGTGAGTATGTGATCTGTTGCTGCTGCATGAACAGACATGAATAAATCCCATAGCAGATGTAATCAGGTGGAGCTGGGGAGGTGGAAGATTCAGAGGAACTCTAGAAAACAATGAACCAGACGTTGAGCAAGCAATCTGATTGGCTGCAGAATCAGCCAATGAGATGTGGTTATGGGGTGAAGCTTGCAGATTCAGCCTACGCCATCTTCAGTTTCATGACTGAAGACATTTGTTCCAATAACAGCAAGACTTTGTTATTTTATACAACAGCTGAGCTCAGGAAATAAAGGGAAAATATTGACTTTTTTATTTTTAATAGCTAGTATTAACTACTACAATTTGGAGACAACATTGGAAGTTTTTTTTATTCTCTAATGAAAATAGTTACAAATACAGTCAAAGCTGAATGGGGAAAAAAACTAAACAAGTTTCAAAAACATACATGAGATTAACATAAAAGTTTCATAAAAGACCTAGGACATTGTACTTACCTATTTTTCAAGCCAAGAACTAATTCAATATAATTGTATCTTAGTAATATTGAGTTTAGTCCATTTTTGAAAATGTATATAAATTTGCTCATAATTAAGCATGGATTGATAATGAAAGCCACATTTGGTTGTAATCTTTGTCTATTGGGGGAAAAAAACAGAAATACAAACACACTAAAGGCTCAGAGAATGTATTCCAGGTAAATCCAAAACGATTAGGCATAAAAGCAGTTAAAAATTAAGTATTTTTTTTAACCACACAAAATCACTTATTCAGTATCTAAATTTAGAAGAAGTCTTTTAACCCTGTCATACAGTATTTGATACACAAAAAAATCTGTACACAATATACTACATGCCTTCAGATGTCTGATTAGTTTATACTTTTTTAGTTGGTAAAATGTCTTTTAGTATAAAAATGTCCCCTCATGGTCCACGTATTTGCTGTGAACTCTTTAATGACCATGACTTTAGTGTCATTAAAATGAGATCTACTGCCCTCATGTGACAGTAAGAGGAAACACGACCACTGCAACCAGACACTTCAGCTGAAGGAAATAAATAATCACCTAGCCTACATTAGAAAGCAAAGATCCAAAAAAGAGAGAGGACCAGGACTAGCAAAATTCAAACCTGTAATATGATCATTGTAACTCTGAGGTTCTCTCAGGAACAGGCAGGAGACTCAGTTTGACGGAACAAACTTAAACTTTTAATAATACGCAGGACCAGGTAAGCAAGTTAGAACAACACACATTACACATCACATAGATCGGACAAACACTGACTAAATTGAAGGAACTTACCGGTAAATGCAAACACAAGATGATGATAATTAATTATCAACGAAAATAAATATCAACGATGATAATTATTATTAACACAGGTGACAGATGAGCCGCTAATGACGGTGATGAAGACACGTGACAACCTAAGACAGGCAGACAAGTCCAATGAAAACAAACTTAACAGAATACAACTGTAACAATCATGAAGATTGTTAGAAACATTACATTTGAATTATTTGGAGAAATAAATAAGTCTACCAGTAATTTGTCCCATGTCATTATGTGAGTTTTTTTTTTTGATAACCAGCTATTTCAATCCATGAACAAAAGTAGCTACAGACCAAAGATGTTTGTTGACAAAAGTTGTAGTTTTACCAGTGATAAAGTGGACAAAAACAGTGGATCAAGATGATAAATTAAACTTTTGGCCGAGTTTTGGCCGTTCATTCACAGGTCAGGACAACGCCGTTTTAGGGGACCTGAAAACGCAAGCATTTAAAAACTGGTTTCAAAGTACATGTTTTTGAAACCGATACTGTTATTGTCTCTCTGTGTAAACAAACAAAAAAACATGAATTTGTGAAAACGGTAACACCATGTGCGCATGCGGATTATGTGTTCATGTATAGGCTTGCGAGTACTTGACAACCAAAACAACAAAGTGTCATCGCCAACTACTGGCCTGGCATGAATAATGTAGCGTTTTTAGTCGTTTTCGCGGATACATGTGAACAAGGATCATTTTGATAAAGTTTTTCGTCTGTACACAAAACTTTTAAAAAATGCGAAGGAAAAACCTTTACATTTTTAGTACATCGTTGTGGTGTAAAAACACCCTAAAATTATATGCCATTTCAGTCAGAAGACCTAATGAAAATGTACACATCTGACAAACTCTTCCAGGGACAACATCACACTGCCCTCTTTAATATTTTGAGAAGGGCATGTACCGTGGAAAGCCCATGTGGTGGTTGATGGTGCTTTTTTCACAATAGTCATTCGCCTTTTTCCAGACAGCAGGGCTCTGCATCCCAATGTGCATACTATCCATCCTAAATGTGAGATTAGAATAAGTGTGTCCTAATGCATAGCCTAGTATCAAATCCTCAGTTCTCATCCTGCTGGATCTGTCTACTGCGTTTGACACCAGATCCTCCTGTCAACCCTCAAGATGAAAGGCATTTCAGGAACAGCACTCCAATGGTTCATGTTTTAACTCTCAAGTAGTTCCTTCAGGGTGTTATGGAGGGGTGAAGTGTCTAAGTTGCAATGTCTAACTACTGGGGTGCCTCAAGGCTCGGTGCTTGGACCACTTCTCGTCTCCATCAACATGTCATCACTAGGATCTGTCATTCAGAAATATGTTTTTTTTTCTTATCACTGCTACGCTAATGACACACAACTCTACCTCTCATTCCAGCCAGATGATCCGACGGTAGATGCTCGCATCTCAGCCTGTCTGACAGACATTTCTTGCTAGATGAAGGACCACAACCTTCAACTCAACCTTACAAAGGCAGAGCTGCTTGTGGTCTCGATCATACCAACTTCTCTATTTAGCTGGGTTCATCAACCATAACTCAATCCAGGAAAGGCCAGGAACCTTGGAGTTTTGATTGACGATCAGTCACAGACCACATTGCTAGAACTGCCCGGTCCTGCAGATTTGCCTTGTTCAACACAAGGAGAATCAGGCCCTTCCTATCCGAGCATGTTACAGAACTCCTGGTCTAAGCTCTTGTTATATCCAGCCTGGACTATTGTAATGCTCTCTTAGCTCCAGCATCAACTGTCAAACCTCTGCAACAGATCCAGAATGCTGCTGCAAGAGTGGTCTCTAACGAGCCGAAAAGAACGCACGTCACACCTCTCCTCATAAAATTGCACTAGTTGCCATCAAATTCAAGGCACTAATGTTTGCCTACAGAACAACCACTGGCTCTACACCCCTATATCTTAACTCTTTACTTCAGACATATAGGCCATCCAGAAACTTGCGTTCTGCAAGTGAATGGTGCCTTGTGATACCATCCCAAAGAGGCACAAAATTACTTTCAGGGACCTTTACCTTGACTGTTCCAAGCTGGTGGAATGACCTGCCTAACTCAACCCGAACTGCTGAGTCTTAAGTCGTCTTCAATAATCTACTAAAGACGCATCTCTTTTGCCAGCATTTGACTCAATAAAACGAACTATTCTATATCTATTATATAAAAAATCCTTGCTATGTGTGTCTTGCTATCCTTGCTGGTCTAGCTGAGACTGGTCACGAGATTTGCATATTGTTGCCCTATTGTTGATTTGACTGCTTATATTGCTCTCTTCATTTGTAAGTCGCTTTGGATGAAAGTGTCTACTAAATGATTCAATGTAAATGTAAACCTACCGTGTTAAGCAACGTCAGAATTGTGAGATAAACGCAGTAAAAAAAAAATTTCAACAATCAGATTTTTGAGTTTATATCTCACCATTCAAACTTTATAACTCACAATTGCGAGTTTTAGTGCTGTCAAAATTAATGTGTTAATGCACAGGACACATTTTTTCGATTCACAATTTTTTCAAACACATTAAAAACGCAATTAGCTCAGTATCCGTTTTGATTTCCGTCAACCTTTGGCTAGAGTTACAATAGCCTATATGATCACGCTCTTATTCATGCAAATGCTTTGAAACCATTCACATGCGATAAGACGAATTTCATAGAGGCATCAGTATTAGTATTGGTGATACTGTCCTTCATTCATAAAAAGATGCCATTAAACAAATATTTTAAATATAGGCTAGCTGTCTTTGTTACAAAATAAAAATACATTAAAAACTTTAATCGCTGATTAAATAGTTAATTTTTTTAATCGATTGGTTAAGCTTTCATATGTAACAAGTAATGCAACCAAATGGGTTCAACATGAGTCCTCAAAACCCATGTAAAGCAATCAGACAGTCTGCATTGACATTTTCAAGAGTTCACCCTGAGGTTTCAGTCTGTTTCAAACAGTAACTACTGTCAAACTGTGGTTACTTCTGCAGTTTTACTTCTGTAGCATGTAACTACAAATAGAAATGTCCTCTACTGACCGCGTCATTCATGAATCCTTAGACACTCAGCAGTTGCATACCGAACAAACAAATCAATGCATGACACCAATTCTCCTGCCTTGAGCTGTTCATACATAATCTGGGATGTGTGTACTGATTTATTGTCCACAGCTCCACCTTCAACATTATAAATACGTCAAAACCGGCCTTAAAACTTCCGGAGCTCAGTAAATCTGTCTGAAACTGGGCTCTTGACTTTTTATCAAGCAGCCTCCAGGTGGTCAATATATGGGAAACATAATCACAGGAGCACTTAAAATGTGACCCACACAGTGAGAATGACCTGACATTTAGTCATTCTTGTCTTACAGACACGTGTCTGTCCAGGTGTTATTTTAGCATCATTTAACGTCTTATTTTATTTCAAGGTTTTCCTATGGTTTTAGATTTAGTCTCAGTTATAATAATAACCCTGCCAGGTTCAAGTTAAGCTCAATCGACAACACTTGTGGGATAATGTTGATAAGCTAAATCTTCACTGGTTCCCTTTTTTACTTTAATGAATGAATCTTAACCATACTGTAAGTGCATATCAGCTATAGTTTGCTCTGTGAATTGTATACCGTTTCAATGAAGCCCTGACAAAACTCAGCCTTCAAAGGCAAAGATATGAAAAGAAAGTAACAAATCAGCTGAGAAAAAAAAAAAATCAGCAGCGATTTATTCAATACTGTTATTTTTGGTGTACTTTATTTAGTTAACACTTGAACGGAGTGAAAACAATACAGTTTTTGCTGAATGAAACATTGTTTTAATCCCTGCAGTTAATTGATTGAATTTATGGTTATGATTGTTCATATTTGTCTCTTTACTGGGTTAAGCTGTGTTCGTGTTTTGGATGTTTGGACCCCACTGTACACTGTACAAGTATTTTGCATTCACATTCACTGAAATATAATAACTACTATGAAAATGCATTATGTTTTTAACCTGAGTCCTAAATACTAAAAAGATGGTCATTTTTTTCAGAGCACCTGCATTGCACAGAGCTGCTGCCTCAGCTATAAATAATAGCTTCTCACTATTCACCTATGACTGTCTCCACTTCAGCAACCACATCATCAAATTTACTGATGACAACACTATTGTTGGTTTCATCAGTGATGAATGAGGTGTAAAACAGACTTGGATGTCAGCAAAACAGAGGAAATTATTTTTGGGCGACTCGCTATTTTGGAATTGTAATACGAGAGATTTTGCTTCAACAACCGCTACTACGATTAGATAAATAAAAAGACAAGATATCATTTCCTCTTCACTGCGATAAACTGAGTCAGCATTGTGTCCTATAACACTTTCTGTTCTGCCTACAAATAAGGTCACACTACATTTTGCATATGTAGAGGCCCTTGCCTCAAGAGGTGTGCTATAGGGTGCGGTCTTAGCTTCCTTTTTTAGCGCCCGCCCCCAATGCCGGTCAAGCTGGTTCAAATCCCCCTCGGAGCGGTGCTAGCACTAGTCCAGGGGTGTCCGATCCTGCTCCTGGAGGGCCACTGTCCTGCAGAGTTCAGCTCCAATCAATTAAACACCCTAGTGTTTTCAAGGTAACCAGCTAATCAAGGTCTCACTAGGCATATACTAGAAACTTCCAGACAGGTGTGTTGAGGCAAGTAAACTCTGCAGGGCAGGGCAGGGCAGTGCAGTTTGGGCACCCCTGGACTAGTCACATTGGTGCCGTGACCCGGGTGGGATTGAGTTTAAGGGGGGTGAGTATTATGGATGCCAGAGCAAGTAAGAGCTTTGCAGGTAAACCTGGCTTTGAGATCATTACATAAAAATGTTGAATCGGTGGCCAGGCAACTCCCCGGGAGTATGGAATGCCAAAGCTGACTTAATTAAAAATAAATAAATACATAAATAAATATACAAATATACGAAGAAATGTAAAAAAGCAAAAATACATAAATAAATATACAAAGAAATGTAAAAAAGTACAAATAAATGAGTATTTATACTTTTATTTCCTTATTTATGTATAATTGTATTTTTTTTAATTTATACATTTATTCATTTATTTATTTCCACTTTTATTTATTTCCACATTCATTTATATATTTATGTTTTTATGTCTACATTTATTTATTTCCACATTTAATTATTTCTACATTTCTTTCTCTGTATGCTAATGAGGTCGGCGTGTTTTAACTCAGACATCAGCAATCGAGCTCAGAGTGGCAGTGCTGAAGCTTTGAGGCCACAGTGACACGTGTGACCAAATGAAACTCAAGAGGTGTGCGAACAATATCACATTTTAAGTCATGCATATCACCCTAACTGTATGTAGGGTAGGCTAAATAGGGTTAACACACATAGCACACATGAACAGAAACTGCACTTCAACAGGTCTGATAGCAGACACAAAATTAAGATTTTTACTTTTAATGACAATGACTTTTGTTAATTTTATTTTACTGATAGCCATAGTGCCTTATTATTATAATAACTGAGTAGTTTATCAATTAATATTAAGAACTTGACATATATGATGATGTATAGCCTACCTATTTAATAAGGTTTGGGTAGGTATAAAATACATTTATAGGGGGAATCGACCGGTGATATTTGAATGGGCATGATGATGCTTCTGTGCTCCAGTGCATGGCGTGAGATGCGTGGCTCACTGCGTTTACATGAGCCCCTTTGTTTGATTTAAGAATAATTCAAAATTGATGACTTGTGATTAATCAGTATATAAGAGCAGCATCTATGAAATATGGGTTGCGTTTTAAGCATTTGAATTGTCACCTGTTATTCATACGAAATTAGGAAACGCGAATGTAAACCGCGTATTGAGTCAAACTCATTGATCAATATGCTCGCGTAGGAGTCAGTGAAATGTGCGCTGGTTTCTCTCCGCGTTCTGCGCTGGTGTGCGAGTCTCATCGACAATAAACGCAAGCTATCAGCCCTATCCACCGCGTTTACATTGTTATTAATAGTGGATACTTTCATGTCCAACTGTCTGCTATCAGACCCGTTGAAGTGCAGTTTCTGTTCATGTGTGCTATGTGTGTTAACCCTATATAGCCTACATACAGTTAGGGTGATATACATGACTTAAAATGTGATATTGTCCGCACACCTCTTGCGTTTCGTTTGGTGTCACACCACAAGGTGTCACTGTGGCCTCAAAGCTTCAGCACTGCCACTCTGAGCTCGATTGCTGATGTCTGAGTTAAAACACGCCCCCCTCATTAGCATACAGAGAAAGAAATGTAGAAATAAATAAATGTGAAAATAAATAAATGTAGACATAAAAACAAATACATAAATGAATGTGGAAATAAATCAAAGTGGAAATAACTATATAAATAAATAAATAAAATGTGTGAAAAAATACAATTATACATAAATAAGGAAATGAAAGTATAAATACTAATTTATTTGTACTTTTTTACATTTCTTTGTATATTTATTTATTCTTTGTATATGTCTGCTTTGGCATTCCATACGGGAGAACCCATAGAAAGCCTGTCGTCAATCCTCAAAAGGCGAGTTGACAAGCAGATGTTCACAAATTGTGATCAACTCCGAGCACCAATAAGGCAAGAATGGATCAGGCAGGATTTATTCCAGAATCTGATATCCAGCATGCCAGAGCGAATTGCAGAGGTTATGAAGAAGGGTCAACACTGTAAATATTGACTCTGACTATTTGCATATATATTGAATATTTTTGACAACAAAAGCCTTTAAAATGTATGAAATGCATATTGTTTTCCAGTATACCACAGAAACGTGAAAAAATAAAACCAATACTGAAGCAGCAAACTTTGCAAAACACGAAACTATTGTAATACTTTTGGCCACGGCTGTACTGTAGCAGAAAATGTTACCTCGTATTTATATATACCCTTTCTATGAACTGGCAATCAATAGGGTGAACTGATGTGTTATGAAGGCCGTTTACACCTCTTTTTTTAAACACAACATGAATATTCAATAAGGCAACAACACCATGTAAGATAAACATTTTTATTTAACCATGGTACAGGAATGTTTGTAGAGAGTCAAAATGAGTTTGTTTAAAGGTATTGAAAAAAAGAAGAGGAGAAATAACATTGTGTTGCAGCGTAGGAGACATAAATAGGAACCATACTCCTTTCAGGCGCTGGGTGCGTATTGCATGGCAAGTCTGTCAAATTCATTCTCCTATGGAAACAATTGAGTTTACATTAAACTTAGTAGTTATTTTTCAGTTACTTAGATTACTTAAACATTTCCATGACAAGGCCCCCCAAATACGACTAGGTTCTGGACAAGGCCCCCTTTTGCAGGATGTGCTATTGAACCCATCGACAATACTATGGCAAATGTAGAAATAAATAAATAAAACATCAGATTATGTGATGGTGATACCAGCCTATCAGAAAGATTATAGAGATGCACCGATTACAATTTTCGATTTTTCATTGAGTTTGACCTGCCGATACAGATTTTAGCCGATTACGATTGAATTTTTTCTAACACACAAATATTTATCTTCTATTTTTTTTAATTTTTTTTTTTATAAAACACCATATAGTTTTACCCAAACTGAATAATTAAGACAAGTTTAAATGGGTAAATTTTCTATAAACATGTATTATATATTTTCTATAATCATTTTCTTTTCTGACATAGCCTACTCCAGTTCTTGTTAAAACACACTAGACATGCAAATTATGTGCACTTTAAATGAACGTGAGCTGCGCCGCAAAATAGACTTTGCGCCGAATCCCGCTTCACTGCTGCTCACGCAACGCTCCTGCTCGCTGTGTGAAAGCACTCATTGATTAACATGCACACCGAAAAAATACGCGCTGCTCACGCGTCGAACTGACTCGCAATCTGAAACGCCCGTAATTCACGAGGTTTCCTACATGTGCGTTCCGTGTGCACGTGTGATGCTGATGTTGCGCGATGTTAATCATGCGGCGCCCCAGTGCAATTTGAACGGCATAAAATCGGCATATGTCAGACTGATCGGCCGGTCGGCGGTCATGGCTGATCACGTGAAAATCGTCCAATTCCGGTCACCAGCCAATCAATCGGTGAATCTCTAAAAGATTAGCATTAAAAGTATAATGTTCAGATAGGCTATGCGACAACTTTTTATAATGCTATTTCATAACAATAGTCATAATAATATAAATATTTTTTAAATATTATGCCTATATTTCTTTTTTTTCTTCTTCCAACTTGCTGCGGCCCCCACTTTGAAAACCCCTGACTTAGATAATACTCTCACAATACGGTTTCAAACTAGAAAAACAGCATGGTGTCCCATAACATACTAAATAACCTTACCTTAGCAAGATAATCCTTAATAAAAGGATGTGATTTGTGTGCATCTTTCAGTTGAGACAAATATCGATTTGTCACCTGTGCAGAAACACAAACACAGACAATATAAGCATCTGTGTTGATTTCTCAAGGGTGTAAAATGAACAATTGAAGACCACAATTTAAAAAATATATCATTTTTTAAATCTTGACATATTAACATTTACATTTATGGAACTTACCTCAGGAGGTTTGCCCAAATGCTGTGTCAACACAATGAGGTTGATGAGGGTCTCCGGGTGGCTGCTGTCCTGTAGAAGATAAAGGACAGATCATTACATTTCTCTGCAGCTAAACCTGGACCACTGACTGATCTGAACACATAACGGTATTTATGAGCTGCAGTTTTAAGGAGAAAATACTCAGCAATGGTGATGACTTATGAATTTTGCCCATGGTTTCTCTTAAAGCATATGAAAAAACACCACATAGACATATAAACAAAATTAAAAACTTGATTCAACACAGGGGGACTTTTACAGTGATAGTAGTTTTTAACTGGGAATGCTTGGTTTCCCTCCATAAGCGACTAATGGGATTTATAAGAAAATGTATATTCAGTAATATTATCGATTTAACTGCACTGATAGATGAGAAGACAATTTGAATTGATTTGAGCTGGATAATGACAGCAACTTTGCAACATTGACACTGTTATTGAACTGAATTGAATCAACACTGAACTGAATTAAGCTTGAATACTGACACTTATCTTCTGTAGAGCTGCTTGACAGCTGAAAATGAATGTGTTTTATAACTGATGAAGCACTACAGTATATAAATAAATGTGACTTGACTAATGGATAAATAAAGCAGAATTGTCCCAGATCAGAAAAAGTGTGCATTAGCGATATCATTTCTAGTATTGTCTGAGTTTGGGATGTTTGGTCAGGACGAGAGTTGGTCAATCTGGTATCACTTTATTTTGATGGTCCACTTTAGACATTCTTTTAGAAGTAATTTTGCAACTTCATGTCAACTAAGGGTGTGTCCACGCTTGTAGTTCGGTTCACTTGATTAGTTTGGTCCAGACCAAAAAAAAAAAAAAAAATGTATTCCTGCTTAGCGTTCATATTGGCATTTTAACACTGAACCTAAAGATACAGAACCTAAAAGCATAGGGATACGTTCACACGTTTAGGGTCGCATCTTATAACATCATGTCCTGATTTTGGTTTGTTTACAATCTTTGCACCAGGGTTTGTTTTAATCAAACCAAACATGGCAAGTGTGAACACACCCTGACTCTCATTAGAGTATTAGTAGACTGTCTGCTTAATACCTTAATACCTATTAATACCTGCTCCACCAACAGACATTCTACTGACTGTATATCTTTACAACTACATGTCAACATATTACCCTAACCTAACAGTCAACTAATACTCTGAGTTAGATGACAAGTAGTTGCAAAGTTACTTCTAGTTAGTAGAATGTCTAAAGTAGACCATAGAAATAAAGTCTACCCATCTATCTACACTTGTCAAATGTATTTTCGCTATGCAGGACTCAGGACCAAAGTTAAACTTTTGTTTGCAGTGGGAGACAAAACTTCCTGGCATTTGCTGTGCTGAAATCCAGGCTCTTACTTTGTCCAGAGCGTCCTGTAGTACTGACTCAGCCTCATCCCACTTATTCTGAGCCATGTGACTGGCAGCCTGACCGTTCAGCAGCAGCAGTGTGGGCGAGTACTTGTCTGACATTTCCTGGAAGATGTAGAACGCATCCTGCAATTTCTCTCCCCCCTGTTGGTAGAAGAAGGAGAAAGACATGTAATTCCCAGTCGATAAGGAAAAAACATCATTCAGTAAAACCAGCAAATACTGAATAGGCAATAGGCATGCAGAGAGATTTTAAAGAAAACAAAATCATCACAAATGTTTGTGCAAACCAACGCATTTGTCTTAATGCAAAAATGTGCACAGTAAATGGGTGTATTTGAATAGCATACATGCATGTATTTGTTCATAATTAAGGCTATTGAACCTCGGCAGTCAAAACAGATTGAAGATTAATAATTTTTTAATGAAATTAATGCCCAATATTTTGGTTTAATACTTATATATTTTGAGGCATAATTTTTATGGTACTAAACCATGTTCACCTCATAATCACCTCTAAATTATGCAGCATTTGTCTACACAAAATCTTAATTTATGTTTACACAAAAATATAGCAAATGTATTAAAAATCCAATGCATGCAAGAGCATCTGGTGGGAAAAATAAAGAAAATCATAGATTTTAGAGATTAGATAGATAAAATCAGCTAAAATAATGCTTAAATATCAATTTGGCTATTGGTTAACTTTACCCAATAGCCTGCAAAGTTATTTCATTTTGATGAAAAATAATGGAAAAAAAAACAAAAACACTTTTTTTCTTTAGGATGACATGCACCATGGAATGCCTATTAAGAAAGTAAATTATTTTAATTTCAAATTGACATACATATATATATATATATATATATATATATATATATATATATATATATATATATATATACACTCACCATGGCAAGGTTGACCCAGGCTGTACCAAGCTGAGTCAAAGTGGCATCTTCATCTTGGTCTTGCATCTTCTTTAGCTCCTTTCTATGAACACAACATATCCATGAAAATAACATATTTAAAGGCATTAAAGGCACAGTATGCAAGTTTCGCCACTAGAGGTTGCTTATTCGAAACAATAACAAAGGCGTAGCTTGATGACACCGTGAATGAGCGTGGAATCATGGGAGTTGTCGCCTTCACCTCCACAGTCGATGGAATGCAAAATCATGTTCAATGATTGAGCAAATGTATTAAAGCTTCGCACAATTACTACTCGCACTGGTCACTTTATTTGAACGTTGTGTTATAACATTATACGTGCGTTAGATCGGTGGCTGATCGGTATCATATTAATAAAATCTGGATGACTTGTGCTGCTAAATGGCATGCAATTAATTTTAAAACATTGTATGGTTGAGAAAATGCTGTATTACTGTTACTACAAATAAAGCTCTTTCTGATTATAACACGTTAGCTACTTTAAGGAATAATGTTGACTGATTTACTTTTTGGGTACAAACATGTTACACCATATTTTATCTTGAGTAAATCAAGAAAACAAGACATTCAAACAATAAGACTAAAAGTGTCGAGCTATTTAAAGATGATTTTTTTTTTTTTTATCCAAACAGTTCCTCACCTGTCTAATACACATAATATATGAAATCATCTTCCATGGTTTCTACGGAAGTAAAACCGGATATGACATCATTGACAGGCGACCCAATGATACGGGATGTTACACTGGTTAAAATAGTACATGTATATGATAAATACATTGCCGGAAACATTTGAGATCCTGTAAGTATACAAGTCAACAAAATATATAACATTGTTCAAGTGATTTTTGGATATTTTAAATCCAAAAATATTACATATTTTGTGGTTTAAAGTCAGAAGTTAGGCTACATAATATATTGTCAAATAATATTTAGCAGATCAAAAGGTATTTTTAATAAAACATGTAAATAGCTCACACGCACACACACACAAACCTAAAATAAATGAATGAATAAACAAACAAACAATACCTTGCCATGTCAACTCTGTCCAACTTTAGAAGTACCTGGACAGTCATGGCCATGCTATAAGAGAAATACAAATTGACAGTGAGCAACTTATACATTTGTAATCCCACTCATAAACTATAATGAAGACTCCAGCCCCACCACTCCAGACTCTCTCCCTGGTGCAGGGTCCGTAACGCAGCGTCTGTGTTCATCTCATGCAGATAGATGGAAGCCGCCATCAGCAGGAAGGTGGTGTTGGAAACATCCACACTCTTAGCCATCTTTTTGTCCAGTTCTGCCACTATTGCATCCCTAAGAAAAGCATTGTATGGTATACTTCACTTCATGCCTAATCATTTATAGGGATAGTTCACCCAAAAATGAATATTCGGTTATTAATTACACACCCTCATGTCGTTCTTAACACGCAAGTCTTTCCTTCATCTTTGGAACATAAATGATGATCTTTTTACTAAATAAAATCTGAGAGATGTGTGTCCCTCCATTGGCACAGTTTCACTTTCAAGCCCCAGAAGGATAGAAAAGACATCATTAAAATAAATCGATGGGACTAAGTGGTTAGTTCAGAATAATGTTGAATTTTATTAAAATAATCTTCATTTGTGTTCCGAAGATGAACAAATGGCTTACGGGTTTGGAACAACCTGAGGGTGAGAAAATTAATGATACAATTTCCATTTTTTGGGTGACCTAGCCTATACCTTTGATTGATAGACCAAATGGCTTACCTGTATGTATCTAGGTTTTTAGTTATATATACCTTGAAACAATAAAATAAAAATGTGACAGTTTTACTGCACATACCTCTTGCCAACATCGGACAGGTATTCGGCAAACATCCTAACAGCCTGCATCTCCTCAGAGGCGCTGGGCTTTATTTCATCCAGAACCACCCCATACTTCCTCTGAAAAGACAACAGAAATCATCCTTTAACTAGAACTCAAAATCAACAGCACTAAATCAAAAACATAAGTATATGAACAACACACAGACACACACATAACAACTGACAAAGTGGGAAACCGTAGTTGTTAATGACAGTTGCATCAAAATATAAATGCAAATCAATCTAATTTTTAATATGGGTTGCTTTTCGACATCGATTAGTTTATTCTCATCAACATCAAACCAACATAGGACCACAACAAACTGATGCTAAACAGAACTTACCTGAGCAAGATATGCTCTGTACAGGAAAATGTTCTTCTCTGCATCCTTTTCTGGCCCTGATGTCTAAAATAAATATAAGACATTTACACGTGGTTGGTTGTCATTTGTTAATTACAGTCTTGTTATAATATAGAGACACTATAATGAATTAGCCGAAGGCTAACAGACATACTCTAGAATCTATAACGTTAAGAGTTTCAGTAAGAAATGATTCCGTGCCATGGAGAATATTTTCAGGACACTCACCTTTACTTTTTGGGCTTCGTTAATGCAGTGTTGATAACTGCCTATGTAAAAGGCATTTTTAACATCGAACAGCTCGTCCACTTCATTCTGCTGCGACGCCATGTTTGTGAACGTCAACTCTGTCGACGTCACTATGGCCACGTAACCAGAACAGTTTGCTTCGTTTCGCTGATGAATGTGTATGGTGTCCTCTTGTGGCGTCGTAAGGAATTATAAAGATTATACAAAAACATCAAAAAGTGATCTTACGTTCAAAGGTTTAGTAACCTGATCTTTTTGTTACAGGAGGTAGACAATAATGATTTATATTATAGACCTTAACATCTTGAAAGTTTCAAGAAAAATTGGGGGTCACTTTCAAAGTTTTACATTTGAGGATAAAGCCAATCTTCCGTCCAGTGGCGCTCACTGCCTGCAAATTACCATATTTGAAAGGATTTTGGAAAGTAATGTAAAAGTTTTTATTTTTTATTTAGGCTTTTTGAATAATTACTATAAAAACATGCCCCAACCTTAAAAAATTACCCAAAAATTCAAATTCTGTCATCATTTACATCATGTCGTTCCAAACCCAAACTTTAGCTCATCACCTTCAGAACACAAATGAAAACCTTTTTAATGAAATCTGAGAGCTTTCTGTCCCTCCAATGACAGCTATGCAACTACCACTTTCTTTGTCACTTCAGAAAGTTCCTAAAGAGATATTAAAACTAATCCATATGAATTGAGCGGTTTAGACTAATTTAATCCGAAGATTAACAAAAGTCTTACAGGTTTGGAACATGACGGTGAGTAATTCATGACAGAAATTACATTTTTGGTTGAACTAACCCTTTAAATTTATGAACAGTTATTAACACATTAAACTCGTGGTTGACTCTCGTCTGAATGTACTGGTTTTATTGTGTTTATTGTGTTGATTTTAATTTGAGGACAGAATTCACACAAAAAAAGCATAAATGTAATTGGACTTTTGTCGGAAAACCATACTGAGGTACTAGCCCCAGACTCCCCTATCTTATCTATAAAGACACATTTTTGTCCGTAATGTTTATAAAAAATATTCTGAAGTATGTGATTATATTACAAGTTTGAATTTCGCAAGTCATTATTCTTTTGCTCATTGAAACTCATTGAGACTCACTCCATCTACCACCATCAACCATCGCTCTTTCGTTTCAGGTAATTAACTGTATAGTTTGGTTCTTTGTGAAAAAAAATGGAAAATACATATTTTTGGGGATGTTTAAATACAGCCAATTGTAGGTTTTTATTACAGTTGTAACAACTGTGAATATTTCCCTTCTTGTGCAAGTTTTCTTTATACATAATTAGATAAAAAGGAAAAGCAACAATTCAAACTTATGCACAGTCGCCTAAATGCAACAAGTTAAACTTACAGCTAAATTAATATTTGCACATATTCCGCAGAGGTGTCTCAAGACTTTAGTGACGTCCAGGGCATAAACCACAAGCAAAAACAACAGAAAATTATAAAGAAAATTCAGAAAACACTTTACAATAAGGTTCCTTAGTTAACATTAGTTAATGTATTAATTAACATGAACTAACCATGAGCAATACATTTGTTACAGTATTTATTCATCTTTGTTAACGTTAGTTAATAAAAATACAGCTGGTCATTGTGTGTTCATGTTAATTCACAGTGCATTAACTAATGTTAACAAGATTTTAATAAAGTATTAGTAAATGTTGAAATTAACATCAACAATGAACTGTATAGGTGCAGTTCATTCTTAGTTCATGCTAACTAATGTAGTTAACTAATGTTGTTAACTAATGAACCTTATTTTAAAGTGTTACCGAATTTTCTGTGACATAATGATTAAGTGCATCATATAGCACAAAGCAAATAATGATTTTTGATGTCAGGAAGGTTGGTAACATGATTAACATTCCATGACAAAAAAAACATATGGTTGCAGACTATGAAATATTAACCCAAATTACATCAAGGATGAACAAAATACTGATACGGTGCTTGTGTACTTGTTAAAAGGCTCAGATATCAAAAACTGATACCATATACTCATACCATAGTCATATGTTGTCACCATAACATTAGGTAACACAAAGAATGTACGTGATCTGACATAATTCAAATAAATAAAAAACAATCAAAACAACATTGACTCAAAACCATTATTCTACATTAGGACAATGAAGAAAGCAATGTCTCAAATTTGGAGGTCAGGGTGTAATTCAGCAGAGCACAAGGAACAGCTCTCACAAAGCTAGCACCCATCCCATTATAAAAACCTCGGACTCCATTTTTCTCATAGATTCCGACGAGTCCTTGAAGAGCATCCGCAGTCTTCTGTGAGGTCGAACAGAAAGCTGAGATTGTGAGAGAAAAGACAACAACACAGTGATCAAATTACAGATATATTTAGTAAATGCTAAAAAAAATGAGATGAGATGAACGTATCCTGCATATGTTCAAAGAACATTTAGCTAATGTCCCAATTAAGTTATGAAACCGTTATTGCTGAATGTTTTATTTAGTCAGTTTAGTTTGTTTAAATGCTTTAAAAAAAAAAAAAGCTATGTTATGAACGTTAAAGTTCCCATGAAATCAAAATTGAAGTTTTATGGCTTTTAGTATGAATATGGTAGCCTTAAAGGAACACTCCACTTTTTTTTGGAAATAATTAGAACATTTTTAAAATCATTTTCCAGCTCCCCTAGAGTTAAACAGTTGAGTTTTACCGTTTTCGAATCCATTCAGCCGATCTCCGGGTCTGGCGGTAGCACTTTTAGCATAGCTTAGCATAGATCATTGAATCTGATTAGACCGTTAGCATCTCTCTCAAAAAAAACCCCAAAGAGTTTCAATATTTTTCCTATTTAAACCTTGACTCTTCTGTAGTTACATAGTGAACTAAGACCGACGGAAAATGAAAAGTTGTGATTTTCTAAGCCGATATGGCTAGGAACTATACTCTCATTCCTGCGTAATAATCAAGGAACTCTGCTGCCGTACCACGGGTGCAGCAGGCGTGATGCTATTACACAGAACAATAGAACATAGTTAAGAATAGATAACTTTGAACGAACATTCTATTAACGTTTGTTCATAACTCTGAAAGAGACCTTGGCAGAACGTTAGTCAAAGTCCTGAGAACATTTCCTGTTAGCTGGGATTCTGATGCTGTGTGAATGCAGACAGAAGATGAGCATGATAAAAATTTGCCAGATTGTACAGCACAGATATTAATTATTAGAAGGCTTGGAGTACATTTTTATTGATAAAGGAAAACGTTGATGAAAGTAATTCTTATAACTTCGGGTTAACGTTCACCTTGAGCTTGCTGTTGTGTTCTAATGACAGCAAGTGGGTAACTGGTGGCCTGTCCCGATGCAAATGCAGCAAAACTGAAGAGAAACAGCTTGGAGTCACTGACTTGCTCTGGATCCTGTCTTGCCCAGCTCATAATTGACTGCAAGAGGATCAAATGTTTCATGTTAATGACTGATGGATTTTAACTTAGTGAGAAGAAAATAAAACCTGCAGCTTGCCCATGCCACACTGCCTGAAAGTAAAAGCAGTTTTGTAGTTTGTCTCTTATTGATTGAACACTCAGATACCTCCTCTCCTCTCGAATACCTGATGCACTGCACATTCCACTCCAGCATAAGGTATCATGCAGAGTATGCTGGGTTTGAACCCTCGGTAGAAAGCTCCCACAGACTCGTTCTGGTAAATCAGCTTGGCACATCCCAGCACTCCATTGTAGGTGCCGGCAGGCTGGAGATTGAGTCTCACTTTCAGCACCTGCCATCAGAAAACAGAAAGAAAACGTCAATCGATGTACAGTATAAGTCAAGGAAGATAACTGGGGTTACTCTAATCAGTTCGGGATGTTAACTACAACTTAGTTTGTATTGTTGATGAAAAATGACTAATATGGTAAGTACTTGTACTGTACAACTTTATTTCTTGTAATTCACAGTTGCGACTTACTATTGTGACTATTTCGCATAGTTACACCTTTTGTTCATAATTGTGACTATATATCTCACATGTCACTTTACCTCACATTTCTAATAATTGTGAGTTGAATTAACTTAATATTTTGCAATTTTGCAATTTTATTTCTTGTAATTATAACAGTAACACTTTACAATGAGGTTTCATAACTACATTAGTTAATATGAACTAAGAATGAACAATAGTTCAACAGCATTTATTAATCTTAGTTAATGTTGATTTCAACATTTACTAATACATTATTCAAATCAAAAGTTGCATTTGTTAACATTAGTTAATGCACTGTGAAGTAACATGAACAAACAATGAACAGATGTGTTTTTATAAACTTGTTTAGTTCGTGTTAGTTAATACATAAACTAATGTTAACAAATTAAACCTTATTGTAAAGTGTTACAATTATACCTCAAATTACATTTTAATCTTTATGTCACAATCAGTGTTATTTTAGTATCATTGAGATACTATAGGGTTATTTATTTTAAATAAAATTGAATTTTAATTTTAGTTAAAGTCTTATGTCTTCGTGCCATTTTTATTATTTAACATGTTTATATAGTTTTTATTCATTTTTATTTTATCTTTGGTTTTAGTTGTTTTAATACGTCAAGATAAACTAAATGAAAATGAGAAACTAGCTGAAATCAAATTAAAGTTCTTTATGATTTTAATTTAGTTAACGGTCATTTTATTTCAAGTAGGATTATTTTTTAAATGGTTTTAGTTTTAGTTAGCTGTAATAACCATGGGTCCCTCGCCACAATTACCGACAATTATTATGATTATATTTTTTTAATCTGAGGCAGAAATGTAGCCATTTATTTATGCATTTAGCCATTATATAAGGCAACAAGTTTGTGTGACAAAATTACATTTAGCCATCATTCTTTTTGGGAGCATGTAAATGATACAGTACAAAGATTTTTTTTTTTAAATCAGTTATACGCATAATTTGCTCTTCATGTTGTTTATTAACAATAAAAAAAAGCTTTGCCGGAAAGTAAAGAAGGGAGAAACCAAATTGAATTTACCCAATGTGTATTGTACTCTGAAAAACGACATATTTGACAGACAACACCTAACAGTAAGGAGCTCCAACCTGTTGTGTCACTGTGATACCTCTAAAGGGTAGAACACAGCATGTGCCACCGCCCCGGACACACAGCCCAGTCCAAACCTCTGATGGACCGACAGACGCTCCCTCTCGCCCAGAGTGCTCATCCTCAACTGTTGCGAGAGTGACATAAAGAATGTTTGAACATCGGCGCACATGTGAGTGAATGCTTGTGCATGTCTGTGTGCTCACCTGGGCATAGATGAAGCACTGAAGCGTTGATTGCGGCGTTCCTTTAAGAACATTCACAGCATTTCCTTGCCACAGGGATCTGAAACCTCCAGTCTGCAGCTCTCGGAGTCCCAGAGACACAGCTTTGGATCCAAAGACCTATCCGGTATATTGCAATGTGTTAGATCTCACACACTCAGTTTTACAAATAGAACATATGGTATATACTCCTATTTTAACTGAAATACTAATATTCAGTATAATATACTGCATTTTCACTGACACCTTTGGATGAGAACCAAATCTTGAACTGAATTGCGCTGGATGACGACACTACTGTCTTCTGTAGAGCTGCTTAATGGATTCATCGATTCATCGAATTTAATAAGTGGCCAATTTTGCAACATCGACACTGTGCAAAGTTCAGGTTTGGTGAAGACGGGCTTCAAAGTGCAAATTTTTGACAACGACACCGTTATTGTCTCTGTGTAAACTACAAAACCATGAATTTGTGAAAACGATGAAGTCATGCGCATGTGCATTTTGTGTTCAATCTAAAGGTGAATAACAAACTGACATCGCCACCTCCTGGCCTGGCAGCAGAATATAGCGCTTTGAGGCGTTTCTTAGTCAGATCAGTGTGAATGTGATCGGTTTGACAACTTGGCGTCTTGTATGCGAAGCTTTTTAAAAAAAAAAAGTTTTTAGTACATTATTGTTGTGTAAATGTAACCTTAATTTTTAATGTTGTTTCATTTTTAATGTTTCCTGTACTTCCTTTTGTTTTCTCCATAGAAGGTTCTCATTTGCTGTCATGTAAACTCATTGTTTGATTGATTTGAGCCACCAGCACTTTAGTTACTCTGCGTATATATTTATTCCCCAGTTTGAGTTGTTCTTTTTTATTAATAATAATAACAACCGAATGTTTCTAAGCATGTGTAACAGACAGAGATACAAAGATTACATACATGGAGTTTCTATACAGAATCCACTGCTGTATTATGAAGATGCTAGGAGGTGGAGGGGTGGAGGTGGGTGTAAATGTCTGTGCGACAGACTGCGGAGCATTCGTTGAATGAGCTTAAATACTATAGTTGATTAGAGTAGGTGGAGTAACAAATTAGCTGAGCCGAGCGTCAGCTGATATTGTTTAGCGTTCAGTGGTCTGCCTGAACTACGCTTGAATTCCATTTGATCATTCAATTGTTTCAATTCAATTCAGCTATTTGGTTGTGCTTCTCCTGTGCTCCAGTGTTTTATTTGTTTTGGTTTATTTTTAATTTTTTTTTAAAAAGTGACTGCTGCATATTAGCCAGGCTAACGTCAGACCTAGTCTCATTGAGACGTGGGTCTGGGAGCCTAGAACCTAGACTAGATCTGCTACGGTGAGTGAAGGCTACTGCCGAAACATGCACATGAATACAGGGAATAGGATACGAGCTGCTGCAAGGAAAGGCAGGTGGTGCTGGGGAAGGGGGAGGGCTAGGAAAATTCCCATGGCGTGCTGCACTGAGTTCAAGACAGAAATATATAGGTTTCTTATACAGAACAAAAAGATTGACTGGCCAAAGTTGTCATTTTTTCTGGCTGTTGAGAGTATTTTTTGAGTTATGGAATATTCAAAAGAGAAATCCAAAACCTGCTGTAAAAACCTTTAACTCTAATATGAAATCAACAAAATGAAACATGAATTTTGAACCCGTTTTTTTAAAATTTCTGTTCTGGAAATGTATGCAAAGAAGGGAATATTTAATTAGATAATGCCTCATTTGCATAATTAAACAACATATCAGAAAACGTTTAATGTTTTTAATTCTTAATGTAATCGATCAACTGGGAAAGTATGTTAATATACTGGCAAAATAAACCAATAATATGAATGAGTCATTTTGAGCAATCATTTCTCTTAAGTTGTATCTTAAGTTGTATACAACAACAACAACAACGCTCATACTTTAATTTCTTTGTATTTAAAATCAAAGACATTTAAGTGAATTTAACAGCAATTGTGGACAAAAAAAAAATATATACATTTCATTTTTGACTGACAAAAATACCTGAAGTCGTGTCTTTAACAGGTCAATTGGTGCTGTCACAGTTCTGGACACTGCATCTGCCAAGCCTGCGGCCAATATAAAGTTCCCCCAGATTGACAGGTCAGTCTCGTCCTGGGTTAACTCAATAGACAAAGAGCGACTCTCTCCTACATCAAACACCTAAAAAGTCAACATCCTTTTATAAACCTGATGATAACAGTTTTGAACAGTTTTGAAACATGCCGTATATGTGCAAGATCTTGAAGGAAATGTTTGGCTAAAGTAAAATTTTCCCCTCATTTGCTCATGTCATAACATGTCTTTATGTAAAGTATGACTCTGTGGAACACAAAGAATTTTAGAATGATATCTTAGCTCTCAAGGTCCACACAATGCAAATCAATGGTGACCAAAAGTTTGATGCTCCAAAAAGCAAATTAAGTATAAAAGTAATTCATATTGCTCCAATGGCATAATCACGTCTCATATATAGTTTTTTTAGGTCAAAATGTAATTCCTGGATGGATCTACACAGCTGAAATGGAAGTGTTCTGCAGAAGAAAGAAAGTCAAAAACATCTGATATAGCACTGGGGTGACTAAATAATGAGATCCTTTCCCTTTTGGGTCAATTATTTATTTAAAAGTTTGAAGGAATTTTAAAAATAAGTATTTAAAAGCTGATTTTTTTTTTTTTACCAGGTTATGTTTCCAGGAAGATACTAACTCTCCAATGTTTTCTGCTGGGTTGATTATGACGTGCTGAAGGAATTCATCCCAGTCAACTGTCATAGAGTTGTCTTCATCCATCCTAATGACAATCATCAGAGTTTAATGTTAATAATAATAATCCAATCAAAACAAATTCCTAAGCCTTTCATTGATTTCATGCATTTAATATAAACTGTATCAGAACACAAGGTCAATTTAAGATTTACATAAATCTGTAGATGTCAAGGTATCTGACCCCATAAATATAAAACCATGGAGTAATCTTGATGTGACATTTATTTTCTATGGCATTGTTACCAATGGCATAGAAATTAATATCAAATATCATTATAAAATGTTGCAAAATGTGAAGGCAGCAGCATCAGGTCTCTTACATTTGAATGATTCTTTTTGCATTGGGTTTTGATATGACCAAACCTAATTCCTTAAACAGAGTCATGATATCCTCCAGGTCAATTGCCCCTAAACAGAGGACAGAATTTTTTTATTCATATTTTTGCTTTTCACATATATTTTTCAAAGCAGCTTTAACGAAAATGCATGTTTCTAATTACAGTTTTTTTTATATATAGGTTTTTGCTATAGGACACATTTCTCAATAGCCTACTTCAGTCACTTTTTCAAAACTTTTTACACAGTCTATGAGCTAAACTGTGGATCATTATTTATTATGGATTTGGCTCAAAATGCATTCACTAACTTTCAATTCACATTAATTCTTTCCTCGTTTATATACTCTTTTCAAAACTGTTAAACGTAATGCAACACAAATCAATCATGTAATCCCAAAACAAATGGATTAAGTAAACTTCAATTTTACATATTTAAGTAGATTGAGGACAATCAAATTAAGTTAGGAAGAAATTTACAGCAATTGTCTTGCTTTAGTTAATTTTTATTAAGCAATTTAAACAAGCAGCAAAAAAAATAAAATAATAATAATAATAAAATTGCATGGTGGAACAAGCTTACTTTGAGACATATGAAGTGTTTTGTTGGTCTGAGTGAGTTTTGGAGGTGAGATTAACTGTTTGGTCAAGATTCATCTTTTACAAAAGAAAACATTGTATAATGCTCCTGTTGTTCGCGTTTTTTTAGGTTGCTTTATGAGTGACAATGTTTGTTGGGGGAAAACTTTTGAGTGTTATGGCAGAATGACTTTTTTAAAGACATGAATAAAGTGTTTTGATAGATTTAGTGCATTTTGAATGTGAAATTAACTGCTGTGCCAATATAAAAGTTGGTTAGGAGAACTGTATAAAGAAATTTGAAAAGTGACCTAAAGAGAAATATGTCCTATAGCGATTGTATAAAACCTGTAAGATTGATATTACCACAGGTGACTATCAAAGTAATATCCAAATTGAAATGTGCAGTTATAAGACAATACAGATCATGTTACATCATGTGCAAAATACAAAAATAGAATATAATTTAAATGTATAAATTATAGGCTAAATTAATAGACTATATAAAAATAATATGATTAATATAATAATTATTTGAAATATATTTTTTACACTGTTTTGGTACTTTGTTTTGTAGTTGAGAGAACATTTTACACCACTGCACAAATGCCAGGTCTATAACAGTAGCCTACTCGCTGTTTCGGTTAAAAAAATAAGAATGATATGGCTATTTGTCATAGACAACTTACCACATTTATTTCTGTCAAGGGCATGGAAATCGATTTTCCATTTCTTCTCTCTGTCCATTATGTAAATAAGAAATTCCTGATAGCTTAGACGTCCATCCTCGTTTTGGTCATAATTTGACAAGATTGCCTGAACGATAGAATTGTAGTCTGTTATTTGTTCACACAGAAAATAACTGTATCTCTAGATAGGCTACACAAAAGAATGATTAGCCTACTTGACATGATCTCTGCAATTGATATCAGAAGAAAATCTTACTTGAACCTTTTCACACACTGGTTCCACGCCTATCCTTCGCATTTCACTCTGCAGCTCCTCACGAGATATAAAACCGTCTTTATTTCTGTCGAGTTTATCAAACAAACCGCGGAAGCTATCCATGATGTAAAAGACAAAAAGCTATTTAAATAGAACGATTCATGCGAGAAATAGTTTTAAGTAAGCTTACTACTTAATTTGTGGTCAGGTATTATATTTTGAGCTCATTAACGCTGAGTCATATCTCTTGCCAGAGGATGGAGTTCAGTGTGGTGGTTAACGTCCTGTTCTCCCCGGGAAATGTCGTGCTGTACCGAGGCTAACCAGCAGATGGAACTGTGGTGGTGTGTGTTACAGTGTTTTAATTGCTTACACACACTTTTCTGAAACTATGGCTTCATTTGTCAAACCTCTACACACGATAACGCACACAAGATGCAAAACGTCACACATCTCTTGCAAAAGCAAACACTTCATTCAAAACTATTTTAGCTCTTTTAAAATGCACAGTAACTCTGCAAACAAACCATCATTATAGCCACATAGAGTATGCCAAATACACACAGATAAGGAAAAAATGTAAAACACTACTATCTTGTGATTGCTTGTTCAGTGTGCTGTGCAGTGGAGTGTAGGCCTACAGGAGTTTGTCACACGCAAATGTAGGCCTATGCGCACAAATACACTGTAGGCCTGCACAATTGATAAACTTAATAGTTATTGAACTGAACTGAATAAATTGAGCTGAGCTTGAGCTGAATAATGATTTTGGCTTATTAGAGCTGTTTCACAGCAGAATTTGAACGTGTTAATTGTGAAGCTGCTTTGAAAAAAAACTCATTATTGTATAAAGTGCTATAGAAATAGAAGTAGGCGTAGGCTAGTTGACTTGTGCATTCAGTAGGCCCTTTTTAACTAAATAAATAGAAATGCAAGGGTGAATTTATTTTTTCTAAAAACATTGAGTTTTGATTTCTAAGAGATGAAATTAGGTATATTTACACTATAAACAGAAATGAAGAGTATAACAAACATTATTTCTGAACCCATTGAGGTATGATTTCTATAAGTGATCAATCTTGCAACCAGTAGCCTAAGTGTTTTCACTCATGATCATTGGGTGGAGGAATGGGAAATGATTGTGGCATTTAAATGGCAGTGTTTTAAATGAAACAGAGCTGTTAGTTTTGAATTATGTGTTTGTCTAATGTACAGAACTGTGTTTAGAATTTTGCAAAAAAAAAAGAAGGTTTGTTTTACAAATGTGCTTGCCGTTTTAAAGACTTTGTCTGAAGATTGTAGATGAGTGAATGGTTTCACTGAGTGGGCCTCAAGTACCAGTTTTAGTGTGCAATTCTAAAAAAACTATGTAGGCTAGTGTGGATCGGCAATATTGTTCACAGACCAAACATGGTCATTTCTAAAAGCAAACCTGTAGGTGCCTGATCACATTTTACAATGTATTCCTATTAGACTCGTTATCTAATATTTTTTTTAAAGATTAGGCCTACTTTAAGTACGCAAAGTCAGTCTGGGTGAAGGGGACAGGTTGTGATAGAGAGGAAATAGGACCTTTTGATGGCCGGCTGCCACTACTATACTTAGAGTGCTGCCTGTTAATGTCAGATTTTCCATCTATTTTCAGAAAATGACGTGTAATAGCCTGCGTCAACTTTGCTTGGCTTCTGATGAAGACTGTGCTTTACAGTTGTATCTTATTGAGCTAAAGCTTTACGCTAGCCTAAGGGGTTTCACTTATAGGCCTTATACTTAATAATAACCTGTTGTCTGCAGTATGAATCATAAATGTCTCCCATATTCGTCTAAAGGTAATCTAAAAGACAGATTGTTTAGAACTGGTGTTCAATGGCAGGAGCCAATATAATAAAGGAAGAACAATGCATTCAATGACGACGTCTTTCAAATTATATCTATATACATCTTATATACAACTATATAAATATAAATAAATAAAATATCAATTCATTTCTCACTCAGACACAAACCACCAGAACTCTACACGAAAATTTGCACGTTTACATACACTTTTCAAAACTTTTAAACTTAAGTTAAAAACATAATACGCCTGCATAAGACAGCAATTTGCTACAGTAATACCATATTTAAATATATTCTGATTCATTTCTGACCTAGCACAACAGTATAAATAAAGCAAATTAGAAAATAATAAGTTATTGATTGCATCTGAAGCAAAAAAAAAAAAAAAAACATCCAATCACATAACGATGTTACAGTAATAAATTAGACAATGCACTGGCAATTTAGTGATATCCTTATATTTATATTTCCTATTTAGTGATAATTGTGGTCTTGACCGGGAAATAAAATTCGAGTCCCCATAGTCCGAGACTCAAGACCAAGACCGGCCTCGTACAACACTAAACAAGACAGGAACTGTAACAATAATATTTGTTTGCATTTTGTGAGCAACCTGTAATTGGTCAATTTGAATGAATTATAATAAATGATAATTAGTTATGTTATGATTGTCAACAAACAAACACACTTTGTCACTCATAAAACATTGAGCTAAAAACACTAACATCAGGAGCATAATGCAATGTTTTTTTAGTTGTTTTTTTTAGTTTTCTTTACAAAACAAGAATTACACTTTCTACTGCCTATAATTCACTAGTGTATATTACATAGTCCATGCTTGGCTACATTAGTAGCCTACACAATTAATCCTAAAGCCCCCTTTTAAATCGATGGTAATGAAACTCAAAGACTAACACCTGCACAGGTGTTCAGATATTTTTTATTTTTTATTATTAAAGCATGCAGAGCATACAAAACACAGTTATATGATACATTCAATACAAAATACATAAAACAGAAAGTATGGATGGATGGATAGATAGATAGATAGATAGATAGATAGATAGATAGATAGATAGATAGATAGATAGATAGATAGATAGATAGATAGATAGATAGATAGATAGATAGATAGATAGAAAACATGCTCCGAGACATTGGCTATTTCACATCGTTTCATGCGTTTCTGGTTGAGAGGATTTTAGATCTGAAAATGGATTTATCTGAAAATGGGAAATGACGTGCTTCAGCTATCACACGTTCTAGAAGCGCCCTCTGATTCCAGAACTGCACTGGCACAGGGGAGGGAGCCGTGGCTATTTAAAGAGGCTAAAATAACACAAGATCTTTAGTGCTGAGTAACCGCCTCCAAACAGACACAACAGGATCAAATGATCATCTGTGTCACGGTTTAAAGAGGCAGGGTTTGACAGCCACGACGGTGCTTTAATTCACGGTCTTCTTTTTCAGTGGACTGACTGAATCCTCGGGCAGCGGTGCCAACCCGCTCTGCGCAGGAGAAAATGGGCAAAGATTTCTACAAAATATTGGGAATCGCGAAAGGAGCATCAGACGACGACATCAAAAAAGCGTACAGAAAACAGGCTCTGAAATGGCATCCTGACAAAAACAAGGCGGCCAATGCGGAGGAGAAATTCAAGGAGATCGCGGAGGCTTATGAAGTTCTCAGTGATCCAAAGAAACGGGAAATTTACGACCAGTACGGCGAAGAAGGTAGGCTTCTTCCATCTCTGAAACTCATCCGTATTAGCAGTGAACATTATCTGACCCGCGAATGCTTAATCCTTCTGATCATCTTTGAAAATGTCGGATGAAGACAATGACAAATAGGCTATGTTGAAATGAAAACGAAATCTCCAGACATTTACCGTACAGTATGGCTATACAAAGTTGACCATATGGAGTCATGGTTTTATTGTGCTGGCAGTGCTCAACCAACATATTTTAAGTCGGATAAAAAGGTCTATATTATGTATCTAAGCTGTCTGAAATTAGATGTCTGTTGTTTAATTCTAAGTGGTCTCTGTAGCCTACGTGCGCCGTTAATGTTTACTGGGATACATAGCCGGGTTGTAGCTATACAACGGGGCTAAAATGTGCTTTTCACATTCTCCTAGCGTATGATTGAAGAAAAGATATGTTAGAATTAAACGTTGCCAGATAGGCCTAGTACTCGTACTTCTGCAAGATGTCTGTTAAAGATCACTTCATCTGGAAATAATCTGCTGTTTAACATCTGATAGACGTCTTTAAGATGTCTGTTTGACATTCTAAATCATAAACATCTTAAATACATTTTCGAAACGTCTATTTGACATCTGGCAGGAAACGTCCTGCAGAGGAGCAAAAAGTCTATGTGATGCATAGATCAGGTGATTGAGCAACAGATTTTGTGTGAAAATAAATCATAAAAGTGGCTAGCTTGTTTTGTTTAAAAATCCTGATAGCATCTCAGAGATGTCTATTTGATTACATTTGCAAGATGTATTTTTTAGTGTTGCTCATCAGCAATACATCTCTGAGACATCTTCTGTCAGATGTCATACAGACATGTCTGTAAGATATTTATGGTTTAGAATGTATGTAAAACTGCTCTTTCTAAGATGTTTATCAGATGTATTTACACAGAAGATGTTTTCCAGATCTTTAGTAGACATCTTACAGACATGCCTGTGCTATCTGGTGGCAAGGTGGTATTCAAATACTTTAGTTAAAATAAAATGTTTTGCATAATTTCTAAGTTAGGCTAATTCTTGTTCAAAACAATTACTTTAACGAAGTTTGTACTATTTTCTGTTTAAGGCGCCCCTTTTACCCCAAATACCATACATGTTGCTTTATTTACTTTGAACCAAACTGAAAGACTCTAAGATGACCTAAGATTACTTCATCAAATATTAGATCAAATCGTTGCTGCCCACGATTGCGTCAAGGATCCAACAAATTTCCACGTGCATCTTGAAAAGCGGATGTTTTGGAAAGTCCTGTGGCAAGTTTTTGTGCCATCTAGTGGTGTAGAGGAAATTAAAATCCGTTGTACCCTAATTCAAGCCTAACACCATGCTTCCTTTGGCCCAGGGGCGTAGGCTTGATTTTGAAATTGGTGGGGACCAATTATGGTGGGGGAATATATAAATATATTTTAAGTTTTGATCGAAATTATTGCTAGGGATATATCAGTGTCACTGGATATTGGTAGGGACATGTCCCTAGCGTCCCTACTAAATTCTACGCCCCTGCTTTGGCCTAAATCTTCCATCGAGATAAAACGTGTTTTCTCTCAAATTTGTCCATTTCTAGGCCTTAAAGGAGGTGGAGGAGCATCCGACGGGCCAGGAGGCAACTTCACCTACACCTTCCATGGAGATCCTCATGCAACATTTGCCACGTTTTTCGGAGGAGCCAATCCTTTTGAGATATTTTTTGGCAGGAAAGTCAATGGACGAGATGACGATGACATGGAGGTGGACGGGAGTGACCCCTTTGGGTCTTTTACGAGTTTTAACATAAACGGATTTCCACGCGAACCACGCGTTGGTCAGGGCGGCCCGCCGCGCAGAAAGCAGGACCCCGCGATCCACCACGAGCTCCGGGTGTCTCTAGAGGAGGTCTTTCATGGGTCCACCAAGCGCATGAAAATCTCACGCAAGCGCATGAATCCGGACGGTCGGACCATGAGAACCGAGGACAAAATCCTCACAATTGAGATCAAGCGTGGCTGGAAAGAGGGAACAAAAATCACCTTTCCACGCGAGGGTGACGAATCGCCAAACACGATTCCTGCCGACATTGTATTTGTCATTAAAGACAAGCCTCACGGCCACTTTCGACGAGAGGGGTCTAATATTGTGTACCCGGTCCGGGTCAGTCTGCGGCAGGTGAGAAGAGCCACTTACAAATGAGTTTGCTCAATGGTCATTTATGATCTATCCATCCGCCTGTAAAAGTGTTGTCTGGCTGAAAATAATATAGATTTTCACCCCAATTTTACAGTAAATCATTTTTTATTCCAAAAATTATTATTATTATTATTATTGTTTTGACAATATTTTATAGTAATAATACATTAAATATAATTTCCCACCATAAATGGTAAGTTAAATTACAGTAGGTCCTCCTATAAATTACAGTTTACCAATTACAGTTTTTCTCAGTCGCTTTGGTACATTTCTCACATCACTATTTACATTTGCACAACATGCAGTTCTCAAAACAATTAGTACAAACTGCAAAACCTAGTTGATAACCTGCAAAAGCGTGTCACATGCTCAAAATGGATAGCTCATTCCTCAAAAGCAAGTATTCATGTCAATGAAAGTGTCAGTGTGAAAAGATGAAAAGTCCCGACACCATTGTTTATGAACAAGATAGTCAAATGTCTTTGTCATATGACAGTTGTCTCTGTAAATGTCTTCCTTTGCAAAAAAAAAAACCTCAGATCTTGGTGACACTACCTGAAAGTGCTCAAGACAGCACTATATACTATATGCACACCCATTTGAAAACTACAGTAAAGTTACACATTACTGTATTTAGTGAGGTAACTGAGTACAAGACACTGATTATGTATGTTTCACATTTTTACTGCATATGCTCTTTGCAATTCTAATTTGTTCACAGCATTGTGCAAAAGAAAAAAAGACAATACACCCTTATTTACAACAAACATAAACTCCCTTTGGGTAGAGCTGTGCACAACGGTAAACAATATTGCAGTACATATTGGAACTGAACATACAACATACATAGTACTGTAAATCATTCATGCACATCCAGACGTTCCTCTCTGTCTGGCCACATAAGGTCACCTGAGAGAAATTGTTCAATTTAGGAGACATTTTCAGAAAAAAAAAAAGTTTCAGAAGAAAAAATTCTTCTTGTAAAATATGCTTGACAGATTTTGACAAATAGTTCAACATTATTGTATGTGATGACTCAAGCAATGAAATGAGGACTATTCGTTTTATATGGAATGACTATTCAGCATTCACAAGTATAGTTAATTTTGACTGACATGATATAAGCAAATGATAATGTTTTAAAACAGCAGAGAGTTGTATGAAGGCAATTGATGCATGTCCAAAAGCATTTGCAATTGTTGGAAGGAATGAGAAACTGCTACTATGATGTGCACAAATGACTAAATGTTGTGGAGGTTGAACTAACAGTTGTGTAAATGTAAATCTATCTATCTATCTATATTTATATCTATCTATCTATCTATCTATCTATCTATCTATCTATCTATCTATCTATCTATCTATCTATCTATCTATCCAATTTATACAATAATATTACAGTACAGTAATATTAGGTCTGTATCGTCCGTTAAATGCAATATAATTTTCCACCATGTAGGTTAAATTGCAGCACATATAAATTATAGTTTAACCAAATCATTCCTATATTGCTTTTCAGTTACAATTACAAACACTTTTACAGCCTATACTGACACTTTTTTAGTCTGTGCTTTCGATTCTGTGCAGGTTTCTATAAGGCACTGTTTTGTAAATTTCCCTCGCTAAAAACGTTACATTCTTCTGTGTGAAATTTCATCTCTTACATAATGCAGTTTACACGAGAAGGAATATGAGCTCGATCAGCTGTTGTGAGATGCCAGAAAAGGAGCTCGCCCACTTAAACTGTTAACTGCCATCAAGATGTACTTCTATGGCAGAATCATTGGTAGACAGCCCTGTGTCTGTACAACGAGTACCAAACATGTAAACCAATCAAATATGCTTATAGGCAGAGTTTGTTGAAAGGGAAAGAGTTGGATTCCTTTTTGCACACTATATCTGCAGTATAATGAATGAATTGAAATGATGGCAGTGGTTAATTGCACGGTTTATACTGTCATAATTCTCAGATTTCTGTCCTGATTCTGGTCATGTAAGAAGCAAGTGTAAAGAGTACACTGTGAATCGGGATGAATGGATGAATATGTATCCATAATATGTAAAAAATAATAATTAAATGATGGCATATCTAAGCAGGTCCAATTATCTTCAAACAGCAGCTCACCCCAGACATGAATATTGATTTGCCTAACTCAATTATTATTTCTAGATGGATGACAATGTAAAATTAAATTATTTATATGCAGTTATGCACACTCTAAAAAAAAAAAGAAGAAAAAAAGTAATGGCAACATGTTTTTACATTGTTGTAATTCTGACAATGTAAAGTTATAATAGTTCATCAAACAATGAAACCATTTTTAACTTTTTTATAAGTTATACAGGATTCAATACTTTTTAAATCAGTGTAATGTAATTTAAGCTGAAATTGCTTAAACATCCAAGTTGATGTTAAAATGTTAAAAGCCACTTATTTTTTTTTACAGTGCAGTTATGAACAACAAATCTGCTTTTGTGTATCCTTGTCTTATCCTTGTCTCATCAAAATAACTGAAATTTAGAACTAATAGCACAAAGTTAAAGTTTAAAGTATATTTCTTATCCTACTAACAACGATTCTATTTCTTTGATCATAGTCATTGTGTGGCTGCTCCGTCACCGTGTCGACGATAGACGGTAACACGTGCAATATGAAGATAACCGATGTTATCAAACCCGGCATGAGGAAGATCATTGCTGGACAAGGACTGCCCTTCCCAAAGAACCCAGAACAAAGAGGGGACCTCATTGTGGAGTTTGATGTGAACTTTCCCGAAAGTCTGCCATCTAATGCCAAGGATGTCCTGAAAAGACACTTACCCGTCTCATAAAGTGAACTTGGACTTAAGTGACATTTCTACATGAACAATTCAGTCCCCTCGCATACGTGGACTAAAATGACAAATCAAATTTTGAGAATGTGCAATTTCTATTTTTTATCTAAATGTTTGTTAATATATATATATATATATATATATATATATATGTTATATGTCTAACACACACACACATATATATATATATATATATATATATATATATGTATGTGTGTGTGTGTGTGTGTGTGTGTGTGTGTGTGTTGCATGCTTATGTATGACAGTGCAGGCTTAAAGTGCCATTTTTGTCTGAAATGTTTTTTTCCCTGCAGTTATTTTTTTTACGCTTCAATTGGATTGTTTTAATGTTTTATTGAAACCTTATACAGCATCAGTATTTTACAGACTAAATTAGCAAGATTGTTTGTTTGCCTTTTTCAAGTAGAAGATTAATCTGTACTGACAGATCATGTACTGTTATTCTCTCTAAATGCACAAAACTATATCATTTTAGTAAATGATGGCTTGAAGTGAACTGTGTGATGAATACCATGGATACTTGCCTTCATTCATGATACTTTGCATTTAGCTAGACCTAATGCATTTTCAGATCTGATATGTCAGATGATCCCTGTAAATGTGAGCAACACACTCACATAAAGTACCTGTCTTTGACAGGGACCGAACAATGGTGACTTGTGCTGTGGGTTCAGAGCAGTTTTATTCATTGAAATATGAAGAGCATTTGCATACTTAGTATTATTTTACCTTACATTTTTACTCCGTTTACTAGTGTCTTGTGTTTGGAAGTTTATTACTAAATCATTATGATACAATTAATAAAAACTGTAGGAGGTACAGAACCCTCAACAACTGTACACGCGATTCATTGAAACATCCGCCAGAGGACGCCACATAATTTTTTTTTTTTTTTTTTTTTTAAGACTAAATGAGGGAAGTTAGGTCCAAAAAAAATAAATAAAAAATCAGCAACATTTGCTACTGAGAATCATTTATCATATTAGAATGATGATTGTGAATTATGAAAGCAGAATTTCGGGCCTAAATCTCAATGAAAACAGCTAATCGTCTGTATCCTTACTAAGTGATTAAAAATTAATGCTCCAAATATGTAGCCTAAAAAATTGTTTGTAGTATTTGGATGAAAGTATGAATAGGCTAAACTCGTAATGTGAATTTATTTATTAGTTACAGCCTATGTATATATATATATTTTCTACATGCCCGTAACTGTTATAGGCTATTGGCTAATCTGTTCATTTGGAGAGGAAAGTAATTAGTAATCTTGAGTAATAGCTTATTTATGGCACAATAATCCCAGTTGTTTTTAGGCGTATGTTTTTCTTTATCTGCTTTCACCGGTTAGTAAAAAAAAAAAAAAAAAAAAAAATCATTATTTGACACCTGAGCCAGGTAAATGAGTTTCAGGATGACGTCACTGCGCCCTGTAGCGCGCGTGCGTTCGGCCATAGAGCTGTCCATTGTGTCTGTCTGCGTCTCATCGGCAAGAGAGTTTACAGAAGATCCGCGTACAGTCTATTTCTTGTCTAATACCTGTTATTTTTAAGCCCCTCGGTCGCTTTCGAAGAGAGGAAACTAGCGCACCGAACTAAAACGACCCATTCAACAGGTTGTTTTCCGTCTTTCAATGCTCTAGCCGTCCGGTTCCCGTGTGTACTTCAGTCCCCCCTACGGATTTACAGGAGGAGCGAACATGCCTTTGGGACTCAGGAAAAAGAAAAACAAGTCGAGGGAAAGCTCGAACTTAGTGGAGAACGAGGAGGTGAGCGGGCACGCAGGTGTCGGGAAGTCCGCGGTGAACGGTGGCGGGGTCGGCGGCGGACTCCCTCCTCCACCTGCCAGCCTCCGACCGAAACTCGTGTTTCACACGCAGCTCGCGCACGGGAGTCCCACGGGGAGGATCGAGGGCTTCACGAACGTCAAAGAGCTGTACAGCAAAATAGCTGGAGCGTTTAATTTAAGTCCGGATGAGGTAAATGTCAACTGTTAAATATGTAAGTGTGAACTTGAGTCAGTACGCAGGCAGTGAGTCAGGAATAAATTAGCAACACAAAGTTGCAAATCAACAACATGGTGTTTGCATAAGGTGCGTCTTTCTGAGTACAGGGAACTTAAAATCTCGAGGAGTCGTGGATATATTTTTTTTTTTGACTCCTGAAAACACTCGTTGTAAAGACACAATTTTACATCTTCAAATGAGTTGCCAAAATAAGAAATGTAGCATATGGGTCAATGACAGATAAGGATATTGGATATGATAAAAAAAAATTAGATTCTTGGCTATTATAAAAAAGCTAGTTTAAAACATTTGCTAAGTGCTTAGAAATGTCTTCCTTTTCCTAATTGTTAGTCCATTTGACCTGAACAGGTCTGGACTTAATGAACTTGAGGGTCTAAAAGGGTCCTCACGGTTTTCTAGTGTAGCCTGTTATATTTAACATTTCCTGCATGTTGGTTACACCATGTTGACTTCAATTTGGTGTAACAAACTAGAATATGCAAAAAAAAAAAAAAAAAAAATGGTTCTTCATACTTTTAAAAAAGTATTTTTGTTACTTTTAATAATACCTCCCCACCCCCAAGAATTTGCTTCTTCAAAAAACTTGTCTCAGTTTCAGTGTTGGTGTTGTTCGCCTTATAGTGCACCAAATAATGTGTTTCAAGTACATTTTTGTATTGAATTCTTAATATATTTTTGAATGACTTGCAAAAAAAAGAAAAAAAAAAGATGAGCATTTGTCATTGGCCCATATAGCTACATGAATTTCAAAGCACCACAGGATGATACAAACTATTTTATGTTGTGTTGAATTCGTGGCTAATTTGATATCATACGATCTCATGTGTAAGTTTTTCATACAATCTGCTTATGCCCCACTGATGGTTAAGTTTAGGAGTGACATCATGCTTGCTTTTTCCCAAAAATAATTTCCAGGTAATCAGATCATAAATGTATATGGAAAGACCACCATGATTTCTCAAGATAAAATTGGAAATGAGGTTTCTTGACCAGATTCTTGAATTTGGTAATTTGGAACTTGAATTTAGAATTTGATTTGTTGGAGATAAAATAATTCTTGATGAAGCGTTCTAGATCCTTCAGGTCAGTGTATTTGTTTCTGGGAGCATAGATACTTTCTAAATTGCTAATAAACTACAAAAGTTCTTTGTTGAAGACAATAAGGCTCTCCCTATGGCATCAAGTGTTAAAAATCTTTTTTGTTGCAATTGAAACGTTTATTTTTGTGAGTGTGAGTGAATAGTGTTGTCTGGCCTCTCATATAGCAGCTGGTCCTCATTTGAGAAAGTTTCCTATTACTTCCTGTACTAAAAACACTTAAGGGGCTTTATCCTAAAAACCAGTCAGACCAGTGTGTGGTGTTTAAATGATTTAAAGGTCAGCCAACAGATTGGTTTGATAGTATTGATGATGGCCAAGGTGAAGTTTATCCGTTGCGGAATCCAACACGGTTCCTTTGAATCTACCACTGATTATGTGTGTTCAAATGGTGGGTCCTGATGATGGTATAACATTGCAGGTCCTCAGAGGAAGTCCCTCACATCCTGTTGTAGTCGGTACAGCCCAAACACACGATGATAAACCCCGGGGATGGAGGGTGTGTGAAGTAGTGCATACACTTACACTATTACTCTATTTGCATGTGTTGCCTTTTGAATCCTGCCTTTACCAGGATATTAGGATCCATTTTATAGCTAATAAAGTGGCTATTTGGGATCTGAGGAGTAATTTGAAAGCTGGATTGTTTGTTGTATACTGCCAATATCATAGTAACTTTCACCATGTCGACTTTGAGAAAATGAAGTATACCCGGTTAAAAGGGCTTTGTCGATTAGGTTCGACTTGCTCTCTGTTTAACGCGTTTACAACATTCATTACCTTCCCATGCAAAATTAATGTGACAAAAGAGACTCCTTTTCAAGTGACTTTCAGAAGCCAAGATCATATGGTTTAACGCAGGTAAAAATGTAGACATTGTAAAGATTTATCTGTCCTTTTTTGCAGAACTTCTCTGGTCAAAGTCTGTTTATTACCACGACACAACTCTGTTGCACATGCTGGACTACGTGACCTCAGTAAAGTGTGCTTTCATGGAGCTGAAATGTCATTTGTTTAGCATTTGCATGCAGGTGCTGATGTCTGGACAGTGTGTTGTCCGCTCAACAGCTTTCTATGATTTTGCAGGGTGCATGTATTATTGACTAGTTCATTTTACTTTCTTCTCGCACCAGTTTTTGTTCTAATAACAGCGAGCCAGTGTAGTGCGATCTGAAGCAGTCTCCTCATTGAAGTCCTTTTTAATACTAAAATTGAACCGGAAAGCTCCTTTCTATCGGAGTGGAAAGCATGTTTGTATTGCTAATGGAATTATAATGGACGCCCAAATAAAAGTCCCATGCATTTTCCATTAAGGCTGAAGAAAGCAGAGCTGAAAATGTTGACATTTTTGTAAAAAATTCAAATGAGTAGATGCACATGCTTTCTTTTTTTTTTTTAAAGCTGGATAGACAGCAGCATTGTTTATTAGTATCAGTATTATCTGATGTGGTAGGAGTGCACAGTTTATCTCAGTGTGACATCGGCATATTATACGGCCCCCGTGAGCTTATTTACAACATAGATTTCTGTAATCCATTGTAGATACGAGACCCTGTGTTCACAATCTGACTGAACACTCAACTCCAGTCAGGTCAGTGTTTATCTGGTTGAATTATGCACTGACAATGTATGCAATTCCATATTGTTGTTCATTAAGGAGTATTTTGTAAAGCGCAGCAAGAACATCTAAAACCAAATAAAAGTAAAACATTTTATATTTTGCATATAAATGGTAAGCCTGTTTTAATGCATTTTAAAGACATTAAAAAAAATTGTTGCACTTAAAGTTGCAGGTATAGACTATACTTATTAAAATGTATTTTTTTACCCTGTGATATGAAAATATTTCATACATCCTGCACTACACAAATGTTTGTCCAATCAGATCTTACAGTGAGAACGTCCCACCCTCTTACACCGGCAGCCACTTACTAGAATTATGGGTCAACTAAAGCATATTGGCCATTTTAAAAAAACATTAAAAGGAAAATAGTCCTTTGGATATGTCAGAATTCCAGACTTCCTGTTTCATATGTCATGTTAAGAATTCTTATTACCATATTTCAAAAAATGGTATTTATACATGAGCTGCTGCACTGCTGATTTTAATAAAAGTGTGTCCTGACACGATTCTAGTTACTGTATTAGATTGTGTCATCATTGAGATTGACAATTACAGTAACAATGTATTTGTACATTTTTGTACTCAAGTGTCTGTGCTTTATCGGAGTAGGCTATTTTTATTTTGGAAAACTTTTACTTCACTACATTCCAAAGCATAAAATCATACTTTTACTACACTTCATTTGTTGACGGAGAACTGCTGAAATTGGATCAGTACAGTTCACAAATGAATTATTCATTGGTATTTTTAAAAAATAACAGGGATCTATATATATATATATATATGTATAACAATAAATTATTAATTTGCGAATTGTACTGATCTAATTGCAGCGGTTCTCCAGTTCGATTCAGTGATTCAATCAGAGCTAGTCTTCCACTGTTTCACAGTTTCAAATTATATAGTGCTAGTATGTTTGCATAGTGTTCTTCTTAAAATGTTAACGCACACTCTTAAAAATTATGGGTGTTTTAGCAGTTATAGAAGAACCATTTTCGGTTCTCCAAAGAACATTTCAGCCAACAGTTCTTAATTATTATTTTTTTGTTTCTTTAGTGTGAAGAACATTCTTCCACTATAAAGAACCATTTGTGGAATGGAATGGTTTCATGAATGCTAAAGGTTCTTCATGGAACCATCAATTCCAATAAAGGACCTTCATCTTTTTTTAGTGTATTTTGCCCCATGTCATCTGTTTTTATATTGTCACCACACATTTTGTTTTTCTTCATTTTTTAAAATGCTATATCATGCTATATTTTGTTTTCTTGTTTGCACATTTGAATTCTCTGTAGCCTATTTAAAATTGACATTTTAGCTAGTTGAAGTTTAATTTCGATACTCAATTACTTTTATACTTTGCTCATGTAAACTTGAAACGGATTCATATTTTGTTAGCGTGAAACGGATTCATATTTTGTTATGGTAAAGTAAAGTACCTGACTTGCACCACAAAGCTTAAAAGTAAAAGATGTCTATCACATTAATGAGAATAAAAATTTAAAAAAAGTCAAAATCTTTGAGGATGTTTATTGACACCCTACAAAGCATATCATATTACCGGTATGTTGCAATTCTTGTCATCCACTGTGAACCGAGGCTGATCCCGCAGCACTCAGGGTCATTATAAGGAATATGATTTATCAGTGTTGAAACACGTCCTTCAAGTATGTTCTTGCTGTTGTTATCTGAATGGAATGTGAGTCACGCCTTTATTGAAACCCGTTTAGATGGCTATGTTGTAACTTCAGACGTCAGTCTGTGTATTTTGAATGAACACATTTGAACATATCCTTTTACTTTATGAGATACAGAAAAAAAGCAGAACCCTCCCGTTTATTTGATCTCAATGGGACAGTTCTCCCAAAAAATTTATTGATGTCTTTCCAAACCTGTATGACTTCTGTGAAACACAAAAGAAAAAATATATTTATATATATTAGATTTTTTTTTTAAATAAATTCAATGAAAGTAAACAAAAGTCCAGTGTTGTTTTGGACCCCATTGACTTTCATTATATGGACACAAATATCTAAAACAATGTAAGTTTCAGAAAGAAAGTCATAGATTTTTGGAACGACTGGAGGGTGAGTAAATGACAGAATGAAAGTGAAAGTGAAAGTGAAAGTGACACGTGATGGCCAAGTATGGTAACCCATTCTTGGAATTTGACCTCTGCATTTAACCCATCCAAGTAAGTGCACACACATTAGGAGCAGAGTAGTGAGTAGTGAACACACACACACTGCAAACGTGGATACACACACCCGGAGCAGCGGGCAGCCTTGAGTGGCGCCCCGGGAGCAATTGGGGGTTAGGTGCCTTGCTCAAGGACACCTCAATCATATTCCTGCCGGTACTGGAATCGAACCAGCAACCTTTGGGTCACCAGTCCAACTCTGTTACCATTAGGCCAAGACTGCCTTTAAGAATTTAAAGTCCCCCTGAGGTGAAAATCAACTTGTGATTGTTATTTATGTCTGTGGTGTTTTTAATATGCTTTAAGACAAACCATGTGCAAATTCTTAAGTCATTGGTGAGTATTTTGTCCTTAACTGCAGTGAACAAAAGATTGCTGGTGTTTCTGACGTCACAAACTACCTTGTAACCAATCACGTCAACGTGCCGGTGGGCTTTAGCATATCATTAACAGCGAACTAGCAGGGGAGTCTCAAAAGAAGCCAGCAGGTTGTTCCGGTATATTCTTCTGTTGATAAAAAAAAATCAGGTAGATTTGTATATTATGATGTTATGATGAACTGTCTTTCTCCGCTGACGTTCTGAGTTGTTCAAAGCGTTTCTGATGAATGTTAGAAGGCAGCTGCCTGTTCCCGTTCGCTGACATGGTTTGAGTAACATTACCAACACATTATTAGCTGTTTAATAACGCAGTCAAGCAAGAAGCTAATCATATTAATTAACGTTATGTGTAGGCGTTGTAAAGAGCGATACAATTGTGCAGCGTTTACAGTCAGTTGGCCAAGTGGATCTTTGAGCTGGCGTGAGTGAGTGGAGGCGGGGCTAATTTGCATATTCATGAATCAACGTTTACTGAATAAAGCATGCATGGGTGTAAAGTTACATTCAAGCTATTTTAAGGCATGAAGAAAGTTTTTCACAGGGAAAAAACACTTTTAAATGTGTAATTTTGGTAATCAAAGATGAGTTTTAAGGGGTAGAATTATTGACTAGCCTACAGGGGGACTTTAAATTGAACTATCCCTTTAACAGTTGGCATGTTTGGTTTGTTGATAAATGTTAAAGGGATAGGTCACTTTGAAATTAATGTTTGGTTTGTTTTAGCTTTTTAGCTTACCTCAAGGGCATCCAAGATGTAGGTGTCTTTGTTTCCGCAGTAGTTTCAATTTTGATATTTTTAGGTCAAACCGTTCTTGTCTGTCAGTCATATAATGCAGGTCTATGGTCACCACCTCAAAGAGCATGCACAGAGAAGTCCAAATTAAACATGATTTAATGACTCGTAAATGTAAGTACACATTGATGGCCTAAGACACGAAACGAGCGGTTTGTGTGAGAAACCGAACAGTATTTATATAGTTTTTACCTCTTGTAACCACAGCCACGAAGCGCCCGCGCCCTCAGATCACTTGGACGTGGCTGTGGTTACAAAAGGTAAAAACTATATAAATACTGTTCGTTTCGTGTCTTAGGCCATCAATGTGTACTTACATTTACGAGTCATTAAATCATGTTTAATTTGGATGCCCTTTGAGGTAAGCTAAAACATATCAAAAATTCATTTCAAAGTGAACTATCCCTTTAAAAACAAAGTTCACTCTCATTCATAGGGTAAACACTGTGAAGTTTTGAAAGCTGGTAAGTCCTTCCTTTACCCCACCAATGTTAATAGTTACCTATAGAAAAATGTCGATGAGTCTCATTTTGCTGTTGTGAATGGATTTACACAGTAATATCTAAGCTGGCTGGTTAGTCAGTCGTTGTAATGAGTGATTCGATGATTCTCTTCACTTCATCAACAAACATGTTGGTGTGGTGTGAAACCTGGCTGCTTCAGCATTTTGACCTGTTAAACTGTGTTAATCTTTCAAAGCGTATACATCACGTTTGTTCTTTTTTTGGTCCATTATTAATGCCGGCTTAAACTTTAGGCTCTGCTCATTCATTCATTAGAGCAGATTGCCCTGCCAGGGCCCCCAAAATAGCACTCCGTTACCAAAGAAACGGGCCTCGCTCTCCACTTTATTTCCACGAAGTGTTGTAGTAGATTACTATAATCCTGTATATTGGCTAACACAGTTGTTTGGATCAGCTCAGTTGATTTCCTGCCTGTTTCAAGAATGTGCTTCTGAAAGGTCGGCCTGTTGCAATCCTGTCTGTGGGTGTGTCTCGTATCGAAGGTGAAACATTTGCCAGTTGAAGGAGGTTATTTTCCTCATTTGATGTGGGCGGGTACGCCAGAGCGTAGATCCGTCGTGTCTCTAAAAGTGTGCGATGTGTAAGAGGAAGCATGATGTCAGTCGCAGCCTTGGCAACGCAGTGTATGTGTCCGTGAGTCGGCCCACAGATCCGCCTCCAGCCTGCCCAGGACGAAGCAAAGCTGGTCATCTAGTAGCCAACAGCCGTCTCCTCCCCCTCCTGTCCCTGCGAAAGCTCCCCCTTAATCCCGGGCCTTTTGATAGGCTCTGGTAACCAGGGCAACAGTCTTGTATGAGTGTCAGCTGATGTGTGTCCAAAGTGCCCGCTGCGCACAAAAGGGGGAGAAAACAAGTCGTCTTTGTTGGAGCATCTCTCCACCGCCAAAGGTCGCTACAAAGAGCTGATACGGACTCTTACGTTAAATTGCGTCCAAAGGTTGTCCTTCGCTTACAAGCATGAGATCATGTTTACTATCAAGTTCTCAAAGCAAAGAAATGCTTTAGTCTTTTCTTGACTTGTTACACAATACTGTGTTTAGTTGTCATCAAGTGTTCACTGGCCCATCAGCCTTCAACCTTAAATCTGGTGTCTCAGGTTGCCAGGTCTCTTGTTTCCTCACTGCTGCCAGACACTGACAGACATGATGCCAGATTTTTAGATGATTGACACCATGTGACCCCATCTGTCTCTGTGGACATTGGTTATTTGGTATTATGGAATTGGTGCTTTTTGCTGTTATATATTTTTGTATATACTCTCGCTATAATATAAGTATTTTTTTTATTATTATATAACATTGGACAGAAACTAGCTTTATAAGACACTCTGCAGTATAAAAGTCAAAAAAATTTAATAAGTGTAAAAATAGAGGGACAAAACTATTATTTTAACAATAATACATGCTTCATTGGCTTGTGTTGATTGTGGGGGAAATTCTGTGAAATTCTGTTCTGTTTTGAATGTTGTGAAACAAACATGTTAAGTGATTATAACTAAATTAAGTGATATATAAAAAATGTACAAATTAACCAAAATGTCCTAAAGGAAAATAGTACATCTATGTAATTATATCATAATTTGGAAACGGTCTGAAACGATCTTTATGGGATCTTAAGAATCCAATTAAAATGGAACAGGATCCTACTGGATTAACTGAAACAGGATTTATTCATTTGTATTTGATTATTTTCTCCTCCTAGATATGTCGCTATCTTTGTCAGAACCTACTAATGAAATACTGTTTTGTAACTGGACAGTTAAAGGAAATAATTATGAAGCATTAAAAGTTTTTCTTTTAATTCATTTTGATGTCTGTCATGCTGGGGAATTGCACTACAGTCATATTTTTCCTTTTGACCACTATGTGTTCTTAAAATAATATATTTGTTGTTGTATATTTGTATACTTTGCATTGGCTTGCAAAAGTTTTGCATTTGCTGTTAAATACTTTCACAAGCACATACAAAAGTGATCGATATAATGAGAGGGAAAAGTATACAGTATGCAATGCTTTTGGGAGTGAACGAATGCAAAGTTTCTCTGCGGAACTCAAATGTTTTGAATGGAACGTAAAGGCATGTAGATGTAATTTTTCTCATCTCATATTTTTGACTCCTTAGAACAGAGCCCCTAAAGGTGAAGGTAAAAAAATGAGATGGGAGGAAAAAATATATTTCAATGCATTTGCTTTCTCGCTCAACTTTCGCTTTCTCTAATGCCCACTACATGTTGTATGATTTTGTCCTGTCTTGGATGAAAGATGACCCAAAAATGTTCCGTCCATCTTAAATGAATTTCTGTCAAGAAATCTGCAGAGCTTTGTTTAAGACTGCAGTGAAAATTTTCATTTCTGTTTTATCTTCTTAAATTTGAACCGTGTATTTGGTGACGTGTAAAATAATTTAATATAGCAAATGAGGAATTTAGATTTCTGACTGTGGGATTAGCTACTAAATTAAAGTTAGTAAAATTGCATGAATCCTTAATTTTCTCTCTGGATGTTTTCTTTTTAAAATGTGCCGTGTCACTATAGTTGAAACTCTCCTCTAAATGTATTACAACAGATCCTATTTTGCACACTCAACACCCACAAAATTGATATGGAAAAGCTGCTGGGAGGGCAGATAGGACTGGAGGACTTCATCTTCGCTCACATAAAAGGGATCAAAAAGGAGGTGGAGGTGCACAAAACTGAGGATGCACTTGGGCTCACCATCACAGACAATGGAGCTGGATACGCCTTCATAAAGGTAGAATAATTCACAATGATGCTTCTCTCTAGAACAGGCTGTTATTATGGGATGCCGCCCCTTCAGCAGCGTAGTTTTATGAGCATAGCGCACACACTGTGGCTTGCCGTAGTACTTGCGCTTCCCATGCACTGCCAATGATTTGCATGTTTTTGAAAGTAAACAAATGTAGTGCCTGAAGAGTATTTTATGACTTTGTGTAAGTTGTCATATAAAAATGTTATTTAATCTTTTGTCATGTGTTGCTTTTGTTTGGCCATGCTTTGATTGAGAGAACTTAAAGGATTAGTTCACTTTAAAAAAAAAACTTTTGCTGATAATTTACTCACCCCCATGTCATCCAAGATGTCCATGTCTTTCTTTCTTCAGTCGAAAAGAAATGAAGGTTTTTGATGAAAACATTCCAGGATTTTTCTCCATATGATGGACTTCAACGGGCCCCAAACGGTTCAAGGTCCAAATGACAGAAATGAATAAAAAAGTTTAAGTTTTATAAGCACAAATGCTCGCCTTGCTCTGTTCTGTGATGCGCGTTCGTGACTCACGTAATACGCAATTACGTTGAAAAGGTCACGCTTGACGTAAGCGGAAGTACCGAGTCAGTGTTTACAATTGTGAGGACCATATACACATATTCAAATGTCTTTGTGTCAGTTTATCGTTTAAATGCCCATTTCGAGTGCGTATCCTGGGTGTTTTAATATTAAAAAGGCCAAAAGAACATTTTCGTCAGTACAGAAGCGTGACCTTTTCAACGTATGAAAAGGGATGCGTATTACGTGAGTCACGAACGCGCATCACAGAACAGAGCAAGGCGAGCTTTTTTGCTTATAAAACTTAAACTTTTTAATTTATTTTTGAAATGACCGATCGTTTTGCTAGATAAGACCCTTATTCATCGTCTGGTGTCGTTTAAAGCCCTTTGAAGCTGCACTAAAACTGTCATTTGGACCGTGAACCGTTTGGGGCCCATTGAAGTCCATTATATGGAGAAAAATCCTGGAATCTTTTCATTAAAAAACCTTCATTTCTTTTCGACTGAAGAAAGAAAGACATGGACATCTTGGATGACATGGGGTGAATAAATTATCAGCAAAAGTTTTTTTTAAAAAGTGAACTAATCCTTTAATCATTTAATTATAAGTTAGAATGACTTAGTAAGATCACATGCCGTAGTTGTAGCTCTGAATACTGGGTTTTTATCTTTAAAGAAAAGTGTCAGTTGTGTTTCAGACCCATTTTTTTTATTTGTTTATACATAATTAAGCCTAGGTACTGGTTAAAGTAAAAGTAGACCTAAATGTATTTGTTCAATTGCCATACATTCTTAAATCTGAAGCATGTGTGTGTGTTTTCCGTTTGGCAGCGTATCAAAGAGGCCAGTGTGGTGGATGGGGTGAAGGTGATCTGTGTGGGAGATCATATCGAAAGCATTAACGGAAAGAACATTGTGGGGATGCGGCACTATGAGGTGGCGCGAATGCTGAAGGAGCTCCCGAAAGATCAGTCCTTCACCCTCAAACTGATGGAGCCCATGAAAGCCTTCGGTTTGTCATTCATGCTTCTTGTTAAAGTACTATATTCTTAATTTTTTATCTTGTACGTGACTGTTGTATGGAAGAAAACCTAGACAACAGAGTGCAGCAGTAGGTTTCTGGAGTAAATATCCCATTCATTTTCTCCATAGAGAACTTTATTTTTAACAAAATATAAACCAATGAGCTCTAAGTGATGGTATTTGCTTCTCAAGAAGCCACAAGTCAATGATTTCAATTTGATTTAAAAAAAAAAAAAAATGTAATTGCTGAATTCCCAATGAGAAACTACACTACCCACAATCCTCTAGAGAGATCCACCAATGAGAGAAGACGTGGCAATGGAAACTGCAGCAAAATAACTCCTCAGCGAACAGTCAATCCCATGAGACATTCCGATTTCTCCTTACACTTCATCATGTGATCCGTTGAATGTATAAATGCAGATTTAATGTAAAAAAAGAATGTTCTTTCACTTGGCAGAGATGCTTGAACCAAGGTCAAGAGGAGGCGGAGGCAAATCCTCTGGAGAGGGCAAGATAGGCACAGGCAGAGAAACGCTCAGATTGCGCTCAAAGGGCCCTGCAACCGTCGAGGAGATGGTAACTGTGTTTTACCAATGTTGCCATATAGCATATAATAATATTAGCAACATGGTCAATGATAATCGAGTTGTACCATTCATTTAAAGTTGATGGTAGTATATCTAATGCCTTTCTATTACACTACTACAGCCCAATGAGTTTGAAGAGAAAGCAGTGAAGAAAGTGGATGATCTTCTTGAGAGTTACATGGGCATTCGAGACACTGAATTAGGTGAGACTTCTTTGCATCACCTAGTTTTACGAGATCGTATAAAGGTTCAATTTTGACTTAAAAGTGTGTTTTAACTAAATACACTACTGTTTAAAAGTTTGGGGTCTGTACGATTTTTAATGTTTTTGAAAAGTCTCTAATGCTCTCTAAGGCTGTATTTATGTGATCAAAAATACAGTAAAAACAGTAATAATGTGAATATGATTACAATTTAAAAAAAAAAAATTAAATGCAATTTATTCCTTCAATTTTCAGTGTCACATGATTGATTAGAAATCATTCAATATACGGATCGGGTGTTCAAGAAACAGTTCTTATTATCAGTGTTGAAAACAGCGGTGCTGCTTAATATTTTTGATGAAACTGTGATGCTTTTTATTATTTTTTCGGGTTCTTTGATGAAACTGAAAGTATAAAACAGAATTTATTTGAAATATCATACATAAATAACATCATAAATGCCCTTTGCTACTTTTGTTTAATGCAGCCTTGCTGAATATGCTTTTATTTAATTAACCAGGTAAAAAAAATAGCATAAATATACACATTCACAACATCAACCACTGCTCATTAACGCAAACACCTAATCAGCCTAATATCTAATCATTATAGTTACTCTATGCATTAAGGCATGTAGATATGAGCTAGGTTTGAAATCACCCCTCATTCACTATTCCCTACATTACTCCACTAATATAGTTCACTCGAGGGAGTGAATGAAATCGAGTGAGGGGATTCGAACACTGAGTGCGCCGCAAGGGCTCCCGCTTTTGCATGGTTTGTGTTGTTTAATAATCATTAGAAACTTAGCAAACTGGCAGCTCGAGTAGTAATGAAAAGATTTATATTGAACTCTTGTCATGGAAACTAGAATCTATAAACCTTAATTAAACAATTTAATAGTCAATTAAAAAGGAATGTATACCTGTATGATATCATGCTTCAGCCACATGGGACTAGCAGTTTGGAAAATGGATGGATGGATGATTCAGCTGTGAGCGCCATCTTCTGGTCAGATGTGGGAATTCATTTGGCACATGAATCTCACAGTGCATTATGGGTATTCTCTAGCCATTAAGTGTACATCAGTTGTACACTCGTTATTGTGTTGCCATATTTAAGGGCAAAGGGGGTTATATCAGACATGGTCAAGATGATCTGTTGAAGTTCTGTTGAAGGCATGGTTGTTGGTGTCGGACGGGCTGGTCTAAGTATTTCAAAATTTGGCACAAACAACGTGAAAGCATCCATCCTGTCTTAGATCAGCGGTTCAGGCTCCTGGTGGTGTAATGATGTGGAGGATATTTTCTTAGCACATTTTGGGCCACTTAGTACCAATTGAGCATCGATTAAATGAGAAGCCGACTATTGGTACCGAGTATTGTTGCTGACCATCTCCATCTCTTTATGACCACAGTGTTCCCATCTTCTGATGGCTACTTCCAGCAGGATAAACACACTATTTCACAGAGCTCAAATCATGTCAAACTGGTTTCTTGAACATGACAGTGAGTCACTAAACTCAAATGGTCTCCACATTCTCCAGATCTCGACCCAGAGCAGCTTTGGGATGTGAAGGAACGGGAGATTCACATCATGGATGTGCAGTCGATAAATCTGCAGCAACCGCTTGATGCTTTCATGACAATATGAGCCAATCTCTCTAAGGAATGTTTACAGCTTCTTGTTGAATCTGTGCCACAAAGAATTAAGGCAGGTCTGAACTCTGAAGGCAAAAGTGGGTCCAACCCGATACTAGCAAAGTGTACCTAATAAAGTGGCCAGTGAGTGTGTGTGTTTGTGTTGGATAAGCTGAGAGACAAATAGGATGGAGTGAAACCACAGATAGGCTTATGAATAAAACAGTACCAGTTAAAACGTCTCTGGGTGTAAAGAGATGGTATCTCAGCCTTATCATTTAACATGAACTGATGTTTTTGATAGCTACAACCAGTAATAAAACGTAAAGCACTGTTAAAATTATTTATTTTTTTAGATAGTGTACTGGAGCATTCATTAAAAGCAGATCTGCATAGTCCAATAGTGGTAAAAAGTTTCCAGACACCAAGCTGAAAATAAAATAAAGTTCTGTTGCTAAAATAAAACCCAATTTTAAGCCTAAATTTAGACATTTATTTAGCAGTATGCAGCTTAAAAGATAATTGACTATCAAATAGAATACCCAAGTACTTATAACTAGCAACACATTTAGTTTTTTTCCCTTGGAGGATGTAATATCAGGAAGAGCTTTGGAGTTTTCAAATATGATTAATTTAGTTTATCTGTATTTAAAACCAGTTTAAGTTTACACCGACAAGACTGTACAATATCAAATGCTGATTGCAAGTATTGAAGAGCTAGTGAAGCTGATGATACACAACAATAAATAGCAGTATCATCTGCATAAAGATGATTCCTAGCATTAGGAATGTTATCACAAATATTACTTGTATACAAGGAAAATAAAATGGGTCCTAGAACTGACACCTGAGGTACTCCTTCAGATACCATCCTTTAAAAGCACACACTGAGTTCGTACTGAAAGGTAATTGGCAAATCATTTTATAGCATAATCTGAGAGACCAACAATGGATCATCAATGGATTGTCAAAAGTTTGTTAGCTTGGTTTACAATCCAAGGCATTAATAATGTCACTAAACACTTTAATAGCAGCAGTGACTGCGCTATACTGAAAAGGAGAAAGACGATGATTTATTTCCAGAAAATATTTTAATTGTTTCTTCTCTAGAAGTATTCGTTTCTTTAAAAAAAATAAAAATCATACTCCACATGAACCCATAACATTTACTTTCACTTATTTTTCATGTAAAAATAGATCATTGTTAAATTGTAAATGTGTATGTGCATGTACTGTATGTGTATTTATGAATATATGATAAATGTTAACATTTTACACACACATATATATATATATATATATATAAGTGTATGTACTTAGATTTACAGACAATGCTAAATAAAAAATACTTGAATACTTAAAGTAACCATACACCATATTAATTGGATATTTGGGGCAGCAACATGGATAATACATTTAATTTACTTTTGTATATCAAATAATTTTGGTACCGTGTTGTAATGCTAACCCTGCTTGCCGAAACAAGACGGCTGACCTTTGCAATGTAATTTGGAAACATTGGTTCGTTGCATTAACAAATGCTCTGAGTATTGAGTATTGCAAAACGGGATGACTTTATCTTCCTTCTCACTTCTGCACAGCGGCCACGATGGTGGAGGTGGGCAGAGACAAGAAGAATCCTGACGAGTTCGCCATGGCTCTGGACCAGGCTCTCGGTGACTTTGCCTTCCCGGATGAGTTTGTGTTTGACGTCTGGGGAGCCATCGGTGATGCCAAACAGGGACGGTTTTAAACGCTGCTACATGCACACACCACCATACACTGAAAAACTGCACAACAGGATTTCAGCTGTAAAAATAAGATTAAATATCACCACTGTATTTTCACATTTACAGTCTCAAGCCTTTAAAAAAAAAAAACATCCAACAGCATTTAGTCACCAAGTTTTGACCTATTGCTGTGGGTATATATGATATTTAACAAGCAAAGGGATTGGGTGATGTTTGAAAGTTTTGCATAGAGAGAATTTTGTATAGAATAATGAATATACATCAGTTGTCTTTTTAGAGCTATTTTAGACTTTTTAATTTATTTAATAAAGTGATAAAACGTTTGATTTGGGGGAAAAAGATTGCAGCGTCAATAGCTAATTCAGAATATACACATGAACATAAAAACGTCATATTAACCATTAAAATGGTGCCATAGTTAATTTAAGAAATTCCACAGATTAATTGATATCACATTGTTGATTTTGTTGTTTTGAGTTTGTAAAATACAATCCATAAGGGATCACTTTGTATGATAGACATATGTTTATTTTTGTGTGCCTTCACTGTTGTGTTGTCAATTTAATTTTGTATGAACAATTTCTATTGCGCTCAGATCACAGGATTTGTCTTTGCCTGTTTTTTTTGTTTTTCACAATAAAGGTGAAGAAAGATATACTAAATTACTTTGTGAATTTGATCATTCACTGTTGATCAAATAATAAATTGTTGCCTATCTAGTTCTCTTATTATTTTAACATAGCTTAACATATGTAAGATTGTTGTTTATCATTCAAGCCACGCATCATTTAATTCTAATTTAATTGGCTCAAACTGTTGTTAGCGATTTTGCAATGTGCAACAGAGGGAATATCTGGATTTTGTATATGATGTTTACAGATATTTGAATCACAGAGTTTGATATAATTTCTTATTTTTAATTTTAATAAAATTTAATATAAAAAAAATAAAAATCACAATTTAAATATTTTTTTTTTAAATATCATTTAATTATCATATTTCAAAATTTCAACTTCAGATTTGTATTGTACACATTGGAGCTGTGAGTGTAGAGTGTAAACTTGAGTTTTGCTACTCTTTTACCTTCATAGAAATAACTATATTACAATTTTATATCAACTTTATTTGTAGCCTCATTTTACATATTGGTAAAAAATACAGTATGGTGAAGAAAGACAATTCCCTCTCAATCAAAAGAAAAAAATGCCAGTTTACATTACAGTCCTTATATCACAAGTATTGTCAATAGTAAAAATCTATTTTTTTAACCAGGCAACTCTATATATTGAGGACTAAAACTTTTCTAATACATGTCTAATAGCCTTAACATAATAGATCTGTCACGCTCATGAAAACAAATCATATGTTAGATTTAGGTGGGTACAGTTTGGGGATTATAAGGCCCTTCATATATGCGACTGGGTAACTGGATCAGTTTCACCACAGCTTGCAAGATATGGCTTGGAAGCACAAGAATCACCTGTGTTAAATGTTTCTTAGTCGGACAAAATGTGGAGTGCCTTGAGAGTGAAGTCAAGAAGGTTGATCGGTTTCGACATAATCAAAAAGGACATGCAAGCTTTGAATTTGAAAAAAAATAATAATAATTTTTTAGCACCCTTTATGTGACATGGACAGTAATTTTGCTTTGGTTCTCAAAGTAATCAACCGCAAGCTGCGATATCTGGAAATGTAATCAGTAGATGCGTTATGAATTTCTTCATTTTTGAAGCTTCTTGTGCTATAGCAGGTCAAATGAAATCCCAAGAGGAGTTGAGGGTTGGGGATGAACAGATGGATGGATGGATCTAGTGTGCCCGGCGGAGAGATGTAGTGTTCCGGTTGAGATCTTTCCATGCCACTTCTGCCGTTCTCAGAGCTCGTCGCCAACGTGAGCGTTCCTGAAGGCATCTCCAGTCAGCTTCTCTTGAGCTTCCTTCATGCTAGCCACAACTGCACATGGAGGAGATGTGACGTCAAGGAACATTGTCACATTGCACTTAATCAAATTCAGGTTTTAAATTTATCTTCAGAATGGACTGCACACACTGTCAAACCTGTTTTGCTTTGCTATTCAAATGCACGGTATACTATATGAAGCAAAGTGAACGAAAACTAAACTACAGTGCATTATTTATGGTATATTTCACAACACTTTCAAAAGTAAAATGTCTTACCTTGATCTGCATTGCTGTAGAAGTACTTGTAGTTTGGGTTTCCATTCTTGTTTGTGATCTCAGAGTGGACTTTACCAGTGGGATCTAACAAAGAGCAAAACAAAAAAAAGTTTTCCATCTATGTTGTGACAGTCGCCTTGGCCATTTACTGACACCTAGTGCTATGGATGTAGCATCACACAAGTAAAATGTGTCGTTGCTTATGATATTGTAGAAACACACTATTCAAGCATGCTTAATTTGTTCTGCTACGGTCCAATAATGTGAGGGTTACTGAGGTCAAGGTAGTCATATTTAGCATGTTTATGTGATGACAACACTTCACCACTCATTAAGACACTGACTCCTCCCTCCATGTAAAATTAAATAAAACTTGCTTAGCTGATTTGTTTATGTATTTAACATACCCAGGAAAAGTATTCTGGGAATATATCCACCATCTGGGCTGAAGGCCTCATCTTTAGGCTCCTCTTCATCCTGTAGTCACGTGGGACATGTAATGAGGAGATTAATAAATGCTGTAGAAGTGCAGTGCGTTTAACTAAAGTAGTTAACTAATGAAACCTTATTGTAAAGTGTCACCATACAAATAATAATAAATAAATACAGGAAAATAATACTCGCCTCCAAGTTAATCATGACAAAGTTGTGGGCCAACTCAGAGATGTCCTTCGATTCAGCAAACTTGGGCTTTAGTGCTAAAGTTATTTTTACAGCATAATCATTTGTGTACACTTCAAGGTAACAGAATAAGCAATACTGTTCAAAAGTTTTAGGTCAGTAAGATTTTTCAAATATATTCATAATTTTATTCAGCAAGAATGCATTACATTGACCTAAAGTAAAAGAAAAAAAATCGATTTCAACTAAATGCTGTTCTTTTGAACTTTCTATTATTTCTATAATATTTTGTTTCTTGAGCATCAAATCATATTAGAATGATTTCCGAAGGATCATGTGATGTGACACTGACTGGAGTAATGATGCTGAAAATTCACCTCTGCATCACATGAATAATTTAGTCCAAAATATATTCAAATAGAAAAAGTTATTTTTCTATATTGTAATATTTTACATTACTGTGAATTATCTTTTTTATATTGTACACATTACTTTTTTTTTTTAAAGTGTTTTAAACATTAAACAAAGATATTACTGACCCCAACCTTTTGAATATTATTTTGAAATACTTGCATTTCCATTCTCATGACAGCTATTCTGACCAAAGACTCGAGCAGACACATACCTTTACAGGCGCCACACCAAGTCTTGTGAACGATGACCATCAGAGGGAGTCCACTGGACAGAACAAGGTCAGAATTACGTTCGAAAATCACATTCAAAACCGAACGCTGGAAGATGTAAACCTTATGTAAGCACACTCTCAGTCCCCCGAGGAGCAATGGCAATACTTTTACACTTGTATGAGCTCATATTTTTATAGTCGTCGTACTCAATTTGAATTGGAGCCAAACATATTCATTTTGGTGCAGTTGCTGATATTTATATGGCACATCAATTCTGATAGTTTCTAAGTTTTTTTTCATTTTTTATAACAGTATAGCAGACTACTTACATAAAGAACATATAAATATCAGTCTCACACTCTATATCTGAAGACTGTAGTGAAAGTTTTCTGATCAAAGCTTGTAATTTCTATTGTGGGTGATAAAACCTGTAATCAATCAGACAACAGAATGCATGTAGTAGATTGTGTACAGGTTTTTATCAAAGTTTGTATCATGCTGATCAATTTCGAGGCCTTAGAAAAGCCTGTATCAAATATGATACAGTAGGCTTTATAGGATTACACATCACCTGATTATATTTCTGATCTGGTACAGGCCTAAGTTACCTTTCATAGAAATATTTAAACCACAACTTTACAGAGATGAAAGGGTATTATAGTCATATATACCTTGATTCAGCCTCCTTCTTCCCATCTTCAAGGCTCCTCCAGTGAATGTGGTCTCCAAATCCTTTAATAAACACAAACAAGTGCAACATGATACATCCGGTTGAGAACCAGTGTACCTGTTGGAACAAGATAACAACAGAACAAAGAGATCTGACACCAAACACCTGTGATCAGAGATCCCATCAAAGTATTTCATCCAATTCCCAAAATGCAATGACTGTTCTCTGACTTCGTCGTTCAGCATTCATAACTCTAAGTTCATCTGATCACTTATGGATTGCAAAATCCAAACAACTCAGGTTAAAGATGAGCTCATATCTGAATAAAACACTCTGATTTTACTTATACGGAGATAGATATACTTTAAGTTCCAGTCTGTAACTAACAACAGACAGTCACCCTTAATAAGATAGTGAGTTTTATCTCGGTCAGTCGAGAGTTACATTAACGTTAGATCCGCGTTCCGGGTCAGAAGCCGGTGGTCTAACGTTAGCACGGCTAGCTTTGATAAGGATTATTCTAGATCGATTGTCTACATTTATTGACATTTTTTACCTCGTCCGTTGCCATCAGCTAAGACCTCCCCGAAATGTGATGCAATAAAAACCAGTATAAATGAAACCAACGTAATGTTGAGTAAAGACGACGGCATTTTCATTCCGATGGTTGTTAGCCTTGAGCTGCCTGGATGTGACGGAGAGAACCCGGCCGCTGGGTCCTAAATCCTGCCCGTGGAACAGAGTTGACATATTCTTTTGGGAGTCTGGGACGGTGGGACCCATTAGACATGTGTCCACGTACTGATCACTGTAGTGGACATTATATTTTAGTGAATTTCTCTGACACTATGTCACAGTCGGGATGTCCTGTAAAGAGCACACTCAGGGCTTTTAAGAGATACCAAATGTTTGGAGGTTTTACCATGAAAACAACTTCTCCTTGGTCTTTAAAATTGACTGACATTAATTTAGTGATCAAATGTAGCACCCTTATGGAAATATAATCAATTCTAATTATCATTTAAATTGGACTACTTTTCAAATTGCATACAATTTGAAATTTCATAAACCAGCGTCTCATGAAACCGTTACAGGGTTTCTAATCCAAAGTTACTTTCTGTTACAGAACAGGGCATCAATTTCACACATGTCCACTGTAGTGGACACCAGGACTTAAATCATGTTTATCAGGCATTTTGGGAGACACAACAAGTGAATAGGGAAAGAGATGAATACACCAATATTAAAATGTTGCCAATTATTACTCCAATTAGTACACTTATTTTTTCATTACGTTGCCCCAGGAATACATTAATATGCAAATTAGATACAGTGTATTGATACCAATGTATTGAATGGGAATATTAATTTATGACCATTTTACCCACATATTGCATAAATAAAATGGTATATCAATTCATTCTGTTATATCTGTCATAGTTGAGAAGCATCTTTATACAAATTTTGGTTAAAAATACAGAAACCCAAAAATTGATTGATGAATGAAAAAAAAAAATCCCATTGTTTTTGCCTATAGGCTACATGTCATTTTATTTTTTAAACAACTGAGTCCTGGTGTCCGCTATACAGGGGACATAGAATATGACATATGAATAAAAAATAATGTTTCAAAATTGTTTTTATCATTTATTTCTTATGCTTTAACCAATGTGATGACATGAAAAACATACTAAATTCAAAAAAAAAAAATTCTGGGTCTCAGGGGGATATGGCAAGAATTAATTTCTACTAATTTCCTTGTTATTCAGAAATGAAAATGAAATTAAAAGGGCATAGCATGATGTGCTTGAATGTCCTTCAAAACTCTTTCCCACAGTCACTCTCACACGAAAGACAACCGTTGTTGTGTCCAGAAATTGCTCTAATAACCTAACCTAATTAGATTTTTTTTACAGCATAATATTTTTTCACAAATCAACTTTGTCTAACATAGCCTAGTTTTACTGTAAATTGAGAAATATCAATGTTACCATATGGCAACGCTGTACCACTACGGAAAAATAGGTATGCCGTTTGGCAATGCTGTACTAGTGGAATTGTAGTAATGTATTTCCCCATTGGATTTTTTTTTTCTAGATAGTAGCATCAATAATATAATTGCAGTTATTTATTTATTTGATGTGTTTATTGTAGTATAGTTGTATTTATGTATAAATAAAATGATTTATTCTTTTCAGAAAATGAAAACAGCAATATTTTTCAGGAAGGGCAAAAGGATGAGTGCAGAATTAGCTCTTCCATGTGATGAGAGTGAGGTTGAGTTAGCCTTCAGTGACTGTGACCATGTGAGGGAGAATCTTTAGAGTCAGAGGCAGAAGTGACAGGTATGACCATATGAATAGTAGTAAAGAATAGTGTGTGTTAATGTGTATGTGTTTGTATGTGTGTGGCAGATTTTGATGGAGATTAAGATTGGATGTTCAAATTCTATAAAATCAATTGTAAAATATCTATAGGCCAGTACTGTTTTCAATCATGATAAATAATGTTTATAATAATGTTAATCCTGACATTAGGAAATCACTTTTTGCAGAAGATGGGGCAGTTTGGAAACAAGGGAGGAATATGGACTTTGTTGTAAAAAAAATATATATATATATAAAATGTAGGGTCTGAATGTAATATAAAGGTCTATGAAACTCCCCCAAAACTAACATCACAAATGAAGTTACTATGTCCGTCGGGTGTCCTGATTACAGACTTTTACGACCTCAAAAGAATGTGGCCTCATGCGCAGGACAGAGACAATGGAAAGACAGAAACCATCTTCAATACAAACTTTGCTGCATTAGTCATGGAGTAACTGATCTATGAATGAACATGCATCCCAGAAACTGTGTGAATGATTTACTGTCTTGTGTACTATTATGTATAACACTATGGTATGTTTGATTGGTATGTATGTGGTTTACAACCAACCAACGGTCAAGGTAACCTCACCTATCATGTCTCCTACCTAATTAATCCTCACCTAATGACTCACACTTTGATGTACATCACCTTCCTTTAGAATGCAGTGTGGATTTGTTATATCTATCTGAGCATTACTGAACAGAAAAATGTTGAGGCAGAGGTATAATCACTGTTAAGACAGAGACTCATAAATCTTGTCCCCAGATGAAACTCCCACCAGAAAGTCAACTCCTCTCATTGGTAAAGCAAAATGAGAGAGGTGGGATCTTCTCTGGCTGTATTTAGAGACAGTCCACCGTGACCTCGCCCTCTTCCCTTTTTTCCATCCGACTACAACACTGTTCCTGAGGATACAAGGGGGAATCCTTTCCCCCTTCCCTGGGGGCCCTAGGCCCAGCAGGCCGTGAGCACCATCGGCCATGCTTTCATGCTCCCAAAAGGGAGTCAGACTGTCTTTTCTTCAATCCAGAAACTGCAACCTTACCAACTGAAAAGGAGAACCTCAGGAGTGTTGGCACAAGACTTCTCCTAAGGCAGAAGAAGTCCGTCGCAACTCACATCCTTTACTCTGCGTATCCTCCCCGGACCAGGGCTGGCAGGCCACAGTCTGCACTCCAGCCATGAGAACAGAGTCAAACCAACCATGCAAGTTCATCCAACGAAGAAGAAAATGATTGAGACTTCAACATTTGACACTCGCAGAATCATCAACAACTTCAATTTTCAACAACTTTGATAATAGTGTACGCTACCCAGGCATGCAAGTATACTTTTGATTTGATGCTTTGAAAATGAAATGCTGATGTTTCTTCTCATAGTTACATGGAACTGCTCAATAGTTCCGTTTCCGTCCTATTACTCACCTATTTATTTTTATTTATGTGTGTACGTTGTTTAGTTTATGTGTATTTATGATTTAGTTAATAAAACTTGTACATAATATGTATTTGGTTCTTATTTGCTGCAATACGGAGTACCTTTACGATTTTGATTTAGCTACATGCTCAAAGCGCTGTACAATTACAAGCTAAGAAAAAATTATTCGTCTGTGGCCAGGGAAGGTACCTTTTTCTTATAATAAATGAAAATCAAAGAGTTCGTTGGACGAACTGATTAATTGATTGTAATATTAATTCAGCCACATCAAGTTAATACAATTAACTGACCCAAATATTCATAATTAATAATCACAAGATATTATTGATTATTAATATTCCAAAGAGCTGGTTCGTTACAAAAATATAAAAATATTAATAAGGTGGAGGATAAGTCTAAGAAAGTACAGAATATTATGAGATGTTTAACAGGCAGTGTTTGGGGAGCTGATCGAGTGGTGTCAACTGTCAAGAAATATTTATATTGCATTAGTTACATCAGTTCTAGAATATGGATGTATTGTTATTGGATCAGCTGCTAGTACATCTTTAAAAAGGTTGGATAAAATTCAGGCCCAAGCATTGAGATTATGCTGTGGAGCAACACTAACATCAGCGCTTCAGGTTGAAGTTGCAGAAATGCCACTGATTCTAAGGAGAATCTTACTGTATTTTTGTGTAATTAATTAAGAGAAAGTACTCCGCCATCTTACTCCGACGAAAGTGACTTGAACGCACTACCGTTGTAAACACGACTTCCCACCTCGTATGTACGAACTGCCCCAGGAGGAGGACTTGAACGCACCAATACTCCAATGTTTAAACTGGGGTAAAATAATCACTGCATCTCTGTCATTTCTGAACTGCCTCATAGCACAATTAAGCCCAGCCCATGATGAGAAAATATAGCCCAAAAGTATTGTAATGCATTACTTATGCATTAAAGTAATGAACTCCATAAAAAGTAATGAAGTAACGCAAGTTACATTTTAAAAGTAACTTTCCCCAACACTGGTCATCACAGCCTGTGAAAAGGGTCCATAGCAAACCATAACGATCCAACAATATCCAATGGACAAAATCAAGTCCCATTGTAAATTTTTCTCCTGATTGAGAAGCAGTTTCACTCAGATATATGTCACATTAGAGAAAGAAAGACTATCACAAATTCATTTTCTCCAATTGATTTTTAACGATAACTTATGATAAACCTTTAAAGACAGAACTACTGTGAGGTTTGGCACATCACGCCAAAAGAGCTTGCAGGGAATGGCAAATTTTATGAAGCACAGCATGACTGTCACGGTGTGGTGTAGGAGGAAGACAAGGCAGGCAGAAGATCCGAAATTAACTTCTTTACTTAAAGGTCCCCTGACATGAAATTTTCACTTTCTGAGGTTTTTTAACATTAATATTAGTTCCCCTAGCCTGTATTTGGTCCCCTCGTGTCTAGAAATTTCAGTCGGTGTAAACCGAGTTTTGGCTATCTTTCTCTGCCTGTGAGAAAATGAGATCTCAGACGGGCTGATCTTGAATCTCCCCTATATGACGTCATATAGGGGAAAGTTACCTCCCCCTTCTCTGCTTTGCCCGCCCATGAGAAAACGAGCTAGGAAGTACGAACGCGCGCGTGCGATTTTAGTTTATCCTCGAGAGATGTCATGGCGTATGACCGATCGAAGCACAAAAGTTGAATAGAGAGATATAATGGCTTGCAAACGAGCGAAGCATGGCAGTTGATCAGTGTTCGGATGTACAAATGAACACAAAAGTATTTTTTAGTTCCTTCATCCGAGCCTCTGAAGAAACAATGGGTTAATTTTACTTTCTCTGGAAATGCGCCGACACAACTTCCCAAAGTTTTGGATGGTCCAAACATTTCACAGACGACTGTTTCGTTTCCTCAACTTGGGCCAATACAGAGCTGGCCTCGATGAACGAAAATAAATCGATCGAGCTACCAAGCAACAATTCAAGTTCAGACAGGTAACTTAATCTTTCTCTCAAAATCGTTCAATCGAGTTTATCTGGACAACTCGTTATGAAATCAATGACGCACGTGACTGCACTTACTGTATATACATCATCGTGTTTGCATTGGTGAAAGCATTAGAGAGAGTGCAGAAACTGCGTTGTCTCGCGATCAACACACTGACTGTCATCTGTTTGCTCAATGCTCATCACAGCAACATTTTATGTGATGGGAATAGATCTAAATACTTTAAAAACTTCTCACGATTCGTTAATCTCGATAGCTGTATTAGTAAAAACGTATAATAGCTGTAGTAAAAGTATTCGAGAGAGTTTCACATGTAATACGTAGCTATTTCATATGCACGCATGTCAGCCAATCACAGCGGAGGCCGGTTACACACAGCAGACACGCCCCTCGAAACAGAGCGTTTGGCCTCAGGGCAAAAATCAGGCTAGGAAAAATGCCTTTTATTTCTAAATTATGACTATTTTTGATCTAAAAAACATACTAACATTATAAGGGCAACCCAGGAAACATTATAAAATAATAAAATAACCCCATGTCAGGGGACCTTTAAGTGAATATCATGATACAGACAGGCAGGTAACACACAAGGTAACATACAATAACCGACAAGGACAGACTGAAACAGAGAGAACTAAATACAGATACAAACGAACACTGACGAGGTGAGGACAGGTGACACAGATGATGATGATGATGATAAACAATGATGATTGAGGGAGTGAGTTCAGGTGTGGAGACAAGAGGGATGCTGGGAAGTGTAGTGAAGATGACGAAGACAGACTGGTGCAGACGAGGACTGTGACAATGACGTCTTGATATGCTGTCAAAATACTTAAATATGTGTATACATGCACATTCTGCAACAAACTTAAAATATATATGTTTCTATATAATCAACCATTTAAATTAATAGTATTTATATTCCTCCATTCTTTTTAATTCAATTATGTCATTTGCATAAAAAAAAAACACATACTAAAGCTGATAAGTTTTACCTTTGTCTTTTTACTTGATTTTCAAATACTTTTCTGTAATGTTTGTATGTTGTGATTTGTCTCGCAGCTGGTTGGTTTGGTTCATGGCTTATTACACTTAAACAAAGACATTTTTCTATGGGAAAAAAGAATGCAAAAAAAAAAAAAAAAAACACTTCCAGAACCAACGCCACTGATGAAAAAGGTGGGTGGCCACTCATGCACTCTATTGATGTATTCACATACTTTGTTATGATGTAAACTTTGTTTACATTCTCTGTTTACAACTTTGTTTATATATACACCAATATTAGATTGTATTCATTACCTACTATTTCAGTACTTTGTTTAAAATATAATGTGTATATATAATTTAAAATTTAAGATCTCTTAAGTCATCTAGAGCAAAAGAAAAATATGGTATGGATGTTGTTATGCTCAAAGAATCTAGTTTGACCCTAATTAAACCTATTGGTAAAGTTATCTTGGTTAGATTGGTAAATCTTTCAATTTCTCAGGGAAAATTCCCAAGTGTTTGGAAGTTAGCGATTGTTGTTCCAATATTTAAGAGTGGAGACTCCCTTTCTATTGATAATTATAGGCCAATTAGTATATTACCCACCGTTTCTAAAATTATGGAGAAACTAGTTGCAGAACAGATTAGCAATTACTAGCAGTTTGGTTTTAGAGCAAAATACTCAACGGAAACCGCAAATTGTTTTTTAATAGAAAATATTAAAACTCTTTTATATAAAGGTGGTGTAGTTGGAGCAGTGTTATTGATTTAAAGAAAGCCTTTGACACCGTTAATCATGGAATCCTTATGTCTAAATTACCTTATTTTAATTTCTCATTACATACACTTAACTGGATATAGTCATATCTATCAGATAGATTCCAATGTGTTAGACTTACATAATCACCTATCTAATGATTTAGGTATATCAACTGGTGTTCCGCAAGGATCTATCTTGGGTCCAATGCTTTTTGCTATGTATATAAATGATTTTCATCTTTCATGTCCTGGCACTAATATACAAATGTATGCAGACGATACAGTGATTTATATACATGGTAATAGTCTGACACAAGTTGCAAATGAATTTACGAATTATATGGTTAATGTGTGGGCATGGCTAAAAGAGAAGTGCTTGCAACTAAATGTGTCCAAAACAGTATGTATGTTTTTCTCTAACTCTAACGGTATTAATAAAGAGCCTGATGTTTACGTGTCAGGGGGTGAGGTTGCAGGTAGTGCCACATCTGGGAATACTGATCGATTCTAAACTTGCATTTAAAGCTCACGTAAAAAAGGTTTGTAAGCAGGTTAAGTTTAATCTCTATAATTTTAAGCTAACTAGAGATAACATGTCACTAGAAGCAGCTATATGTTTATGTATTCTATGGTTATTTCTCACATGAATTTCTGTTTAACCACCTGGTCTCAGGCAAGTTCAGTGACTAAAACCATTAGAGTCCTTATACAAACGTACACTTAAGGTCTTTGATAAAAATCAGTACATTCTCATCATTGTCCAATACTGAAAAAATATCATTTATTAAGTTGGGAAACCATGATTAAGTATGCAAATGTATTTATTTAGGGTTCAATTGAAGAATTGGTTAGTACTCAGATTTGTCAACTGCTAGCCATCTTATTATTGTTTGTATTTTGTTGCATATTTTAATTGATCCAAAATTGTCTAAATAGATTTTATTGTATTGTGTAATTACAGGTTGACTTTAGGTTGAGTTGTAACATCTTGTCCAGGGACTACGGATGAAAAATAGCCTTTGGCTAATTCTGGAACATTTACAGGAATGTTTTTATTAATGTGCAATGTCCCTGTCAAACTAAATAAAAAATAAAATAAAAATAAAAATACAATATTAGTAATATCCAAAGCTGTCCAGTATATTTTGGAACTGATGTGAGGTTCTCCAAAATTCTCCTGAGGGTTTTAAGGTTTTGCTGGCCCCGCTAAACCTTGTTGATAGATGTAACTACACCATCTAAAAAACTGCTGCCTAAGTTTGCTATTGCTATAAGTTTGCTAAATTTTTTTTTTTTTTAAAGAATTTAAACCATTTTGTTCTGCAGAAGATTGTGTTCATGTTAATTTTCTAATTAAATCCCCCTTTATTTTTTTTCATTTTTTTGGTGCTGCAGAAAAATCTTTTTCTATGGCTGAAGATGAAATAAAAATATTCTAAAATGTTGTCATATTATTGAAAATATTTCTTGAAATTACAAGACTTCCTCTTTTGTTAATGTTAAACCATTTTTGTGGTCATTAAGCATTGAAACTATAGAATTTCTCAATATTTGGTAGCTGATGATGAAACTGCATTGAAACCATTTTTGCATGTACGAAAAGGTAGGGAAGCAGAGAAGAATTAGAATGTTAGTATTGTATTGGTAATAAGAATGGAAATGAGTACACCTGTTAAGCAATACCAGACTACAGTATACACTTTAAAGGGGTAATGAACTGCATTGTTTTATTGTTTTATAATGTTTCCTGTCCACTTATAATGTTAGTATGATTTTTACATCAAAAGTTGTCATAATTATTAAATAAAATGCATTATTCCTACCCTGATTTGAACGCTCTGTTTGAAGGGGCGTGTCTGCTGTGAGACTTCAGTGTAAACACCCACTGCTGTGATTGGCTGACATCTTTGCATATGAAATAGCTATATTCCATGTGGAACTCGAAAACCTTTTTTACTATAACAGTTCTCAAGATTAACTAATCGTGAAAAGTGTTGATTAGAGCATGTACTGTAGATCTAGCATTATATTTAGCTCGTGGCATGAAAGGTTGCAGTGATGAGCATGTAGCCGATCACAGACATGTTAAGCGCATGAATGCAGTGATCTCATCATTGCAACTCGATTTCTGCACACTAATTCATTCATACAATTTCAGCATAACTAACAGTGCAATGTGCAACAATCCATGGTGCAAACACAATGTAAATAAGAGGTTTGTTGAATATAACGGGAGTTTCGGCGAGAGTCCAGAACTCAATCACTGTTACTCGCACTGTTTAATTGACAGCTCCAGCAATTGTAAAGGGAACGTTCTTTGATTGCTTTCTATAAATTAATGACAGTTTAAATACCAGATTTGCAGTGTTGGGAAAGTTCACTTTCTACATGAACTAGTTCAAAGTTCAGTTCACACATTTTAAAATGAACTAGTTCAGTTCATAGTTCACATTTCAAAAAATGAACTAGTTCATAGTTCTTTTTTTTTTTTCCATAAATTTTTTGCGAGCTATTTTTTAAAATTATTGCCACAGCCCACAACAACAGACAGCAATTATTTTATCGGCGGGCAAAGTTTGCTCAGAAATGTAAGATTTTTCCCATCCTCACCGGCCTTGTCATAAAACTCGTTTAAATGATCATACTGTAACGAGTGGATATAAGGTGTGGCCCCTTTAAGAGCTGCGCGCGCGCCCTGTTAAACTGTCTACACTCTATATCTGTATGGTATTGTACCGTGTGCCTCAATGTATGCGGGTAATGGTGCTCATTTTATTTGATCTGTTTATGTTTAGTTTGGTAACGCTGTGGACGGAGCGTGGGACAAACAGTTTCCCCAAGTTTGATTGGGGAAATAAAGCGCGAGCTGTTGTGATATGGCAATCGCCTCCGTGAGTTTGTCTGGCCTAGTGGCTTCGGCTGTGAGCTATCCCGGCGTTACAATACGACGCATCCAGTCCTCGCTGCTTTGTCGACCACATGCTGCTTTTTGTTTTGATGACGCATGCGGCGGTGCAACACTGGTGGCCGGTGGTGCCAGATTGGGTGTTTTTTTCGCTACATATTAAGGCCTGTTTATGGTGTGTTTTATGGCACCCAATTGAACGAAGTTAAACTGAGAGAGCGTTCGTTCACAGACACCAGAATGAACGAGTTCACAGTAACGTTCATCAGGCATTAATACAGTACGTTCAGTTCACGTTCGCCTAAAATATGAACGAGTTCATGAACTATCGTTCAATGAACGCGTTCAGGCACAACACTGCAGATTTGATCCTACTTAGAGAAACAATGTGACGTTGACCGTTTAGTCACTGGTTTGATTTACTGACACCTAGACAAAGAACATCTGACATGAATCATTACACATGATCAGAAATCTCTAATCACAGATCAGGCATTAGAATGAACACAGTTGTGTTGTCGCATTACTGTCGAGTCCATATTGGAAAAGTCTGTGCCGAAATTGCGACTGATTTACCAAATAATCCACAGTGAACTGTACAGAACAAACAAATAATGCTCAACTGAGACATTCAGATTGTTGAAAATAAATAACCACAATATCATTATCACTTTAATGCTTGTTAAAGGTATAATTCACCCAAAAATAAAAAATTCTGTATACAAAAGAAGATACTTGAAGAAGGCTGGTAACCAAACAGTAGACAGTAGCCATTGACTGCCATAGTATGGAAAAAAGTATCAACAGATGAAAGAGACTTACAAAGGGTTGGAACAACTTTAGGGTGAGTAGAGGATGACAGAATTTTCATTTTTGGGTGAACTATACTTTTAATATAATAGTGATCAAAAAATACCAAGAAAGGATCACCTGAGCAATTATTTTTCTTATTGGTCGTTATTTGGGTAATAATTGTTTGATTCCACTTAAACTTCACAACAGTCACGAAAAAAAAAATAACTTTGCACTATTTAAAAGTGTTTCAGTTCAGTAATATTCTGATGTTGAATCCATTTTGTTTTATGTACCCTTTTCTCTCAGATTATGTTTGTTGTTGTGACTTTGCTCATATTTCCACCAATTTAATAAGCCAAATTATATTGCAGTATTAACAATACTCTTAGTAATCTTACTATGGAAAATCATGACCAGTACAAAGTTTTGCTGAAATGCAAGGCCACCTTTAATAAAACAGCAAGAAACAAATCAAAAGTTCATAAATTACTGCATAAATAAATAATGCTTAAATACAATAAATAACTTAATAATAAATAATCATTCCTTTTAGAAACTGTAAACTAAAATGATTCGGCCGGTAACAACTGCTAGCTTGTTACTTTTCCAAAATGTAGTTGAAAACTCGATTTATTGTTATTGTGCGAAGGTTGAAACCCTTTAGGACTTTGCACAGCTGCAGTCGCTCTTGAAAAGATTTTTGTTGATCCATGGACACCTGAAAAAAATACATAATCATACTTAGTCACACATCAAAGAGGTCAAAAGAATATATATATATATATATATATATATATATATTTATTTATATATTTATAATATATATAGCCGGTTTTACCTCTTCCGGAGAGTTGTCCATTGGAGAGACAGAGAAACAGTTCTATTATGGTGAAAAAAGGAAAGAATATTCACTGATTGAAAAAAAGAGCCTTGCAGTTATAGTTACTTAACAGTAGAGCCTTGCATTTATAGTTACTTAACAGTAGTTAAAGGTGTTTGTACCTGCATGAGGTCATCAATGCTTCTAACGACTGTTTTGGTGAGCTCTGTGTTCGAGTAGGCTTGAAATGTTTCCCGATAGTAGTGGAGATCTTCTAGAATTCTCTTCAGGCATTCATTCTACAAAGACACATGTCAGTGTAACAGACAAAAGACGCAGCCAATAAACAGAAGAATTGGAAGAATGGATTGTAAATTTACCTCATCCATATTTAGGACAGCGCTGTGAGCGCATTTGGCGTTCTGTTGAGTGAAAAACAAATAATAGTTTTAATTTTGACTATGCTGAAATTCAGCAATCAAGAATGAACTGTGATGAAAGGAGGGTGATCAGTAGTGATTTTTTAATACATTGGTTATTTATAATTAGCAGCAAACCTAATATAGAAAACCTGAAACATAAGCCTTTGAACGCAATTTGAGCATCAGAGAATTTCATCAAGTTGCAAAACACACGCACAGCACTGACTGACTCTGATCACGGCCGGGTGTTCTCCGATCGACTCTTGTATTTCACACAATAAACAGACCCGGGACACGAAGTAATAGATTGGGACCCGACCTGGTCCTCCGTGTAGACCTCTAGTGCCAAATGACACCAAGCTCCACCTCTCCTGGATGTCTAATGGGTGGAGGGATCGAGTTATGGGATTAGGGTGGTTGGATATCCTAGCACCACCCACTACACCCAAATTACATTCATAGATGGGGAGCTCTCCACTTCACACTCCACCATGGCTCTGCAGTGAGCAGACTCTCGAGTTTGGTGGCGAATAAATCCCCAAGGAGGAGTAGTATATCAAATTCCAGCCATGTTTTTTTTTTTTCAAACAGTCTATAATATCCGACTTCCTGTTGTGCCGTAAACACGGCTTGATGAGAAGTTTGGTTACTGTAGGTGCAAAAGCCCTAAAAAACATACAAAGGGCTGCGCTACAGAGCACCGAAAAAAAAACATACAAATAAGATGCGCCTCAGAACCCCCCTGTGTCAACTTGTGCATGGACCCAATGGCAGACGATTCCAACGCGCATGCACATTTTCAAGAGTTTCTGAGCATTTTAAGGGCCTCAAAAGAACCCAAAACTTTGAAAGGAATTAATAATAATAGGCTACTTTGGAAAACAAAATAGGGCCTCCGGTCCTTTGCGGGTTGGGCACTATACAATAATAATAATCATTTTGAAAGTGTTCTCCACTATGAGAGCATCATGACATCACTCTTACCTGCGGAGTGCAGGCAGCCACCGTTTGTGTCCCGAGGTGCACCTCTGCATTTTGCTGTGTACAGTCAAACCCGCTGAACAAGTGGTCCTGTAAACGGATAATAAATATTATTATACTACTTGTGTATGTGTGAGAGAGAGAGGCTATACCCCATACCCTCAAATAGGGCGCTATTTGAGGGGTCATCTATTTTTGGTGTCTGAAACCACAGTGGACGTTATTGAGTGCACTTATTCAATCCCACATTGCACTGCAATAAGCACAACCAATCTACGCTCAACGGCAGTCCGAATTCCCTCACTCGTTTTTATTGACTCCTTCAAGTGAACATTATTAGTGGACTAACCTAGGGAATAGGGAATAGAGAATGAGGTTTTTGAGGGCGATTTCTGATTCAGCCAGAGTGTGTGTTTATTAGCTACATGTGCGGGTTTATTGAATAACAGTCACTCACCATCGTGAGCACCGCGGTCACGTTCCAGAGCAGAGAGCGCGCGAGCGCGTTGCACGTCGTTCTTGTGAGGCTCAATGGTGATTCACGCGCTCCGACCGGACCGGCGACGCCACAGCGACACAGTGCGAGGCACAGGAGGCTTACGGCAAAATCTTAAAACAACAACAACAACAACATAACATTTCACAAAAGGTGAAGGTTAAATTGGATAGCTATACTAGAGCCGGAATCGTTTGCAAATTAAAAACAGTAACAATACTTACAATTACAGACCCTGGGCAGCATTGTTGCGTTCAGCTGTTGCAAATTATAGTGCTTAGGATCAGGATTTGTCCTTTTATAAATCTTTTGGAGATATGGGGAGTTCCCTTTTCGAAACATATTAACTCAAATGAAAACAACCCGCTGCCCGTGTGTTTTGTAATTTCCGTGGTATTACAGATGTTGAGTTCTGGAGTTTAGGACACGCTGCTTGCATACATTGGGAATTAACGCACGTTTCGATTTACGCAGACATACTTCACACGTACAGTGCGCGTACAGGATAACAATCTTGAGCCTGCTTATTCAGTAAAGCCCCTACTGTCACTTTAACAGCATTTTATATTTAGTTGCATTCTCGTTTACAGTCATAATAAACTTTTCGCAGAAACACGCAGAGAAATATTAAAAAGAATACTGGGCATTTAAGAGATATCTAAAGTAATAGACATCCCTACGTTCGTCCTAAAGGAATGTATCGAATGTTATAATAAAATAATAAACATTAAACATTTAAAAATACCCCAGGTTAACATCAGTCAGACAACATTTGTGGTATGCTATTGGTAATGTTGATAACGAAATTAATTTCTGAAATTACTTTTTTTCCTGAAAAAAAAAAACGTTAAAAAAATATAAAAAAACGCAAAGGTCATTGGGACATATCCAAGTAGTATGGGAGAAGATCAATGTGGATTTACTTTTACATTGTAACAGTTAGATCAAAGTTAAAGGACAAGTTCAGTATTTTACACTTAAAGCCCTGTTTTAAGATAGTTTCTGATAAAATAGAAATTTGGACACATGCTGCTGGCCCGAGAATTTTCGGTTCCTGTCGCAGCATTTCAGTCCAAATTTCAATCTTAACCGTTCTATTTCATCAGAAACGATCTTAAAACAGGGCTTTAAGTGTAAAATACCGAACTTGGCCTTTAAGCATGTGCAGGACGATGATGATGCATCAGCCAATGTGTTATTATTATAGGAAATGAATAAACATCTTCTAATTTAGTTGTTATAGCACAAAATGTCAAATATTAAAATATTAAACTCACATATTTTACATAAAGTATAGCCTAAATTACTTCTGATGTAATTCTTAATATTCCTATTCATTTTGAAAATGTCATTTAAATTAAAATACTAAATAAAGAATTGTATTTAACATTTTATTTTTTGACAATTTAGATTAACAATTGAATAACCGATGACAGACAAAGCAGAATACCAGTAAAAGAGATTAATCTGAAAGGAAAACAAAATTCTATGCATTTTACTAATTAAAATTTAATTGCCCATATTTTAATTGAAGATATGTCATAATAGCAACACTATGAATGCTAATTGAATGACTCCGCTCAACTAACCTACAGGTTTTAAATAAATCAAAGATGTCTGAAATGTACATCTAATTCATGGAAATACTGAATAATAACCCCATTAATTACAATAAATAATATTATTGTAATTATTTAAAAAATTACAAACAGACACAAAAAAATTATATTCAACATAATACAATGTCATAGATCACTATTTTGCAGAGACACAAAATTAGATAAATTAACCTCAAAATGGTTTCGGCTGACTACATTTCACAAGTGTTGATATTCAGATGAAATGACAAAATTAAAGATAGCAAAGCCATTCATCAAGAAGTGCTGAGATGAGATTTTGTGCCATCACTAAGGAGAAAAAAAAATCATCTTTCCCTGGAGGGAATCTTCCACCAAAATTATCAAGTCACCATGAAATCAAAATTGACTTCTCTTCCTTGATGATGTACTGGCAGGAGGGTGAGGCAATCTGTCAATCACATGAGATCAACCAATAGCAAACCACAACCATCCAATAAATTCCCCATGGACAGAATCAAGTCCCAAACAACATTTGTTCTTGTCCGAGGAGCTGCTTCATGTGTCTATACATCACAGTGCGGGATACATCACAAATATGATCTATGATAAAAGTTAATCTATCCATCGTACAATTGCATCTATCTATCTATCTATCTATCTATCTATCTATCTATCTATCTATCTATCTATCTATCTATCTATCTATCTATCTATCTATCTATCTATCTATCTATCTATCTATATCTATCTATCTATCTATCTATTATAAAAGTGCATCTATCCATCTATCCATATCATAAAAGTGCATGTGCATCTATCTATCTATCTATCTATCTATCTATCTATCTATCTATCTATCTATCTATCTATCTATCTATCTATCTATCTATCATAAAAGTGCATGTGCATGTATCTATCTATCTATCTATCTATCTATCTATCTATCTATCTATCTATCTATCTATCTATCTATCTATCTATCTATCTATCTATCATAAAAGTGCATCTATCTATCTATCTATCATAAAAGTGTATCTATCCATCATAAAAGTACTCCACACGACTCTGGGAAACTAAATCAACTAAAATAAGCTTTCGGCAGACGGCAGTACGCAAGTCGACTTAGGCCAAAAGAGTAACACTTGACGATGTATGTCGTATGATGTCGGATTAGCATCAGCTTTGACGCCTCTCGCGGTTCAAACAAACAGGACTGGACCACAGCGTTCGTCATTTCATTGTGCGTCAAGGTCAAGGGTTACTCTTTTGGCGTAAATCTATGCATATAGGCCGTTTGCCGGAAGTAGTTATTTTAGTTGATAAAGTTTTAAATATGAATATTTGTCTTATATGAACGCATCGCTTCACTTCAGAAGGCCTTTATTAAACCCCCAGGTTAAGCGTGGACTTCCAAAAACAAAAACCCATTGACTCCCATTATAAAACTTAGAAGAGCCAGGACATTTTTTAATATAATTCTATTCGTCGGAAAGAAGAATGTCATATAAACCTAGGATGGCTTAGGGTGAGTAAATCATGGGATAATTTTCATTTTTGGGTGAACTAACCCTTTAAGCTAAGGTTTAAAAAATATATATTATTTGAACCAATATTTTAACGATTCATTAAAGATAAACATGTTACCAAGCTTTTACTGTGATAAAATGAGAGTTTTTCTGTGTAAAAACCCTAAAGCGACAGTAAAAATGATAATTTATGTAGGCCTACCTCTCAAAAAACACGTTTTACAGAAAAAAAAGTATGTAAGTGATTTTATGAAATTATAAGCTTAAAAAAATAAACTTTCAATGCATGTGCCTCACTGTAACCTTGATATTTTCTGTTTCTTCTTCTGACAGGTCATAATTTAACTTGCCAACTGGAATATTCCTCTTTTTTTCCCTTTAATGTCACATTTCAAGTAAAACTGTCACATTTCCTCTCTTTGGCACCATGCCAAAGTATGAAACGGCAAGTTTTCCTATATCGTCATTTGGAGGGTTTTTCAAAAATGTACATAAATGCAAGAAAAGCGTTAACAGCGTTTTTTTGCAGGTGACAAGTTGCAGTTCCTGGAAATGCCTCATTACTGAGTTTACATTCTGGACAGGTCCTTACAGTCATAACTTTTATTTTATTTTATGAATATACTATATTTCATTTATACACATTCCAATAGTATTGCTTTTGTAAGCCACAATGTTGAACAAGAGTGGAAAACCCACTAAATTACAATTAATTTATTTTCCTTATTATTTGTGTCCATTTGGTGGAGCAGACACGTCATATCTGATGTAATATTGTGGTACATGGGCTCTTGTCAGGGAGAGAGTGGGAGTACAGTCTTGATCTGGAGTGTTATGCGTAATCTGACCACAAAAAGGAAGTAGAACTACTCGACTTTCGGGGTAGGGCTGTATGACAAAGTGCTATTTTGTCAGATTCGCTATTGTGTTAAAATTCTGCGGAGATCTTAGATACAAATTGTAGATATGAAGTGAACTCGAAGAAAGAGAGATCTGGTTTTTACACGGTTATTTTCATTTATTGCATTTTTTTTTTTTTTTAGAGGTTTCATTTTTGGGACTGACCTAATACAAACCACAATGACACTTGCTTCTTCCCTTGTGACACTTTAGAAGATCAAAACAATGTCGTACTGGCCCATATTAAGTCATTTATTTGACCGTGATTTCCTTTTACAGTTCTGTGCACAAATACAGAATGGTGTGTCACTTACATCCGTGAAACAGGAAACGTCACATTTAGAAGAAAAAGTAAGTAAAATAGGCATTCTTAAAAGACTTGACATTATAGTTCATTGTGAACACAATAATACATTTCCACCACACCAGGCAGCTTCAAACAAATATAATGCTAACATTATCCTAAAATTCACGTTTGGTTATGTTTTCTTTGTTTTAGGTAGGAGAGCTCCATCCACAGCACATTAGCCAGTGCAAACACTGCGTCAGAGTAAAACTAGAGAGTGAACATCCTCAAAGAGAGATATTGCTGAAGGTTAGTGAGCGAATCCAGCAATAATCTGCACAGAGAAGCAGTTTACTATAGTTTGATATGGAAGCTTGTTTCTGCCACGGAATAAAAAAATAAAAAAAGGTAATTGCCATTTTTTAACCACAAGTTTATATCTCACAATTTGGAGTTTATAACTTGCAATTACAAGTTTACTGTATATTTCACAATTCTTAGAAAAAAGCCAGAACTGGAAGGTATAAACTTTTTTATAAACAGAAGTCTTTTTCCTCACAATTGCGAGTTTATATATCACAATTCTTAGGACGACTTTATGCCTAATATTGTGAGTTTGTCTCACAAATCGGACTTAATTTTCACAACTGCAAGTTTATAACTCGCAATTGTGAGAAAAAAGTACAAATTGTCAGATAAAAGTTACTTTTTTCCCTCATGGTGGAAACAAGCATCCATAGTTTAAAGGATAGTTCGCCTAAAATGAATAAGCGTTTTTTTTTATTCTATGGAAAATAAAAAGATATTTTGAAAATGGCTTCATATTTTTTGCCTATACAATGAAAGTCAATGGGGTCCAATGTTGTTTTGGATGCAATTGACTTTTATTGTACGGACAAAAAACACTCTTGAAAATATCTTTAAGCAGGTTTGAAACGACATGACTCTGCGTAAATGATGACAAAATCATTTAATTGTTGGGTGAACTAGCTCATAGTTGTTTCCTATTAAGGTCCGCGCTTACTGACCTAGAATTCAGTACATCATGAAACCAGCATACATTCTACACAGGAACAGATCCATCCCGTCAGTGATTGATTCATGTTGAATGATTCTTTTACATTATGAAGGATCAACAGGACTTCCTCAAAAGTGAGTGTGTAACCCTCAGCTAAGGTGCGGGCATGCATGAACACTTACAGCATGTATAATTGACATACATCCACACAAAGCTTGTAACATAGGCAGAAACACACACATCTAGTTGAAAAAGGGGTCTATAGCGAGTACACTGCTTCATAGTATAGTGAAACACAAGTGGTTGGACCCTGTGCTGTTGGCCTCAAAATGGAGAATCACAGCGACCGTGGCAAACTGCTTTGCTTTTGGCCAGAGACTTCTCCATCATGTGCCTCTGCTGGCTGTGTGCATGCCTGTTCAAAAACAAGAAAGACGTTTTTTTTTTACATGTCATTTCATCCAAAAAACTCATTGTAGGCTCTTATTTAATGCACCCCTATTATGCTTTTTTGGATATGAATTCATGTAGTGTTATACAGCTGTAAATATAAAAGGTCTGCAAAGTTTTAAATGGAATTATTGTCTTGAAATTATTCTAAACGGCCTGAAATGAGTTGTCAGTAATTCTAGTCTTACCTCCTATTCGAACCCACGTATGTTTGAAACAAATTTGCATAATGGCAGCCTGTGGTGTTCATTGGTTGCTCGTGAACAATGTCTACTTTGATCCGACCTCAAACACTGTAGGTGTAACTGAGGCCTGGCCTGAAACAGTTTGGTTCATGTTGTCGTCATGTCGAGAAGAGGCTGTTTTATGTGCGGCGAAAGCAAATCCATTGCATGCACTTCCAAAGGATGAGGATTCAAGGTAGAATTGATACGGTAAAACCGACACCATTGTTATTGTTAGTATCACTGTGTATCTAGTGCTGAGCAAGATCCGGGGCTGAAATTCATATATGGTAATGAGTGTTTGGTTTCCGACACATACTGAAAGCTGCACATAACTATAGAATAAATTCTTAATGCGCATGTGAACGCCATCAGCGTTTATCACAGGTTCGCGTTTTAAGTCTGTTTAGAGAGAACGGTGTCGTCTTAGCGCCCCCTAATTTAATAAAAAAAAGATCATTTCGCCAGAAGTGAATCAATCAAAACTAACTTTAGCTGGAAATAACATTATTCTAATATGTGTTTATCTCTGTAAAGCTGCTTTGAAACAATCTACATTGTTAAAAGTGCTATATAAATGAAGATGACTTCACTTGACTGTAGACCAATCACAACAGACTGGGCCATCTGACCAATCAGAGCAGAGTACACCAATCACAACAGACTGGGTCATCTGACCAATAAGAGCAGAGTAGACCAATCACAACAGACTGGGCCATCTGACCAATCAGAGCAGAGTGAACTGATGGAAAAAAAAGACTGGGTCCTGACCAATCAGAGCAGAGTTGCCTGCAGAAAGAAGAGGTTTAGAGAGACTGAATCCTTTATCGAGCAGTTTCAGACACTGTGAGAAAAGAGGTGATGCTGAAATGTATATTAAAGCTGCCGTCGGCAACTTTTTTTTGATCATATTCAGCGAATTCGACACTATATTCCGACAGAACAACATAAATAAAGTGGTTTTAGAAAAAACCCGAGCTTCTAACTCCACCTGGAGCGTTTTATTTGTTTTGCAAAAATCCACCGCTCCCGGTTCATTGAGTCCAATCAGCGCAGGGGGGTGTGAGATAGGACTGTCAATCACAAGTCGTGCACGCACACGTCAATCACATGCACACGCCTGAAGTTCGCGCAGTAGCGAAGAGTGATGGCGCAATAACGAGCACGAACTCGATGGGAGGGTATTCGTTGATAGTGGGGGAGGGGCATGAGAGTTGTAAACATTCAAAAATGTTCCTAAGTCCACTCAATCAGCCAGACGGCAGCTTTAAGAGAGAATTACAGTGTTTTTTTTTTTTTTTTTACCTTGGATGCATGTAACCCCATTGTAGGAGACCTCCAAAACAAAATAAGGAACCTTTACAATAGCATAATAGGGGCACTTTAAGCTGCGTTTTGATTGTGTTACAGGCCTAACCTGGTCAGATCCTCCACATCTACCAGCATGGCATCCTGCTCCATGTGTAGTTCATCTCTCATGAGCAACAGCTGAACCAGCTCCTCATTCAGACCTGCAACGCAATCACAAGACGAAATATGTTTGTCTTACACTGCTTGTTGCATATTATAAAAAAAGAAATAAGAGCATGGCTAAAACTGACAATTGTATGTGTTGTCAATTAGATGTTATTAATTAGATGACAAAAAAAATTGATATATAAATAATGAAACAACAAAATAAATAATAACAGAATGGCTGATTTTGAATATGTCCATCTCTTGTCTTCACCTTGTATCTGAGAGTGCAGGTCGTTGGTGATAACCTGTAACTGACCGAGACTCATGTCCCTCAGGTCCACAGGCCTCAGACTCCTCTTCATTAGACTCTCACTGATGTGTGGCAGATGTGGTAACTAAAGCACAAGGACAAAGTTGAGTCAAGTTAAATGTATTGTGTTTTTTAAAATTATTATTAGCAAGCGGTCTACGGTGACATGAAAGCCCTTTTGAAAACTGAGGACACAATAAGCTTTGGGAAAGAACTATAACACAGCACTCGTCTCACTGACCAGGTCTGCCACGGGGGACCTGCGGTGTAGCTGAATCTGTCTCTCCACCTCCACCTGCATGCGGGCCATGGGACGGGCCAGAGCCAGAGCCACGCGCGCCTCCTCCTGCAGCCGCCGCTGTAGCCGCCAGAATTCAGAATCCTCCGAGTCCAGGTCTTCCTCTCCCGTGTCCCGGTCAGACAGAGATGAACTCTGTTTACTCTATTGAGACAGAGGGAAAAACAAAACCTGCTCAGTTAAGTTGCATAAGTTTCAGTTTCAAAATGCAGAACTGTGTAATAGACATTCAAGGACAATGTGTCGTGTACCATAGGTGACAATGGGGTGTCCAGGCTGGTTTCTGTTCTGCTGTCCTCTGCATCGCTGTCTCTGTCGCTGCTGCTGTCATTCACAAAACACATCTGTAGATTCACCCCATTCTGAAACCTATGAGAGCGCCGCGAGAAAAGAGCGAGGGTGAGACATGAAGTCTGATTTAGAAGAAAGAATAAATATTCTGCAGGTGTACTGCTCATCTATATATCTATCTATCTTATAAATCTTTTATTTTTTTACTTTATTTTAATTATTTTATTTTACTTGTGACCTTTTTATTTCACTGCTATTCGTCGTTTAAGATTTGCATATTCTGACTGTGTTTTTGCATAAAAAAATAAAATAAAAAAAAGTTTGGATTTGTTAAAAAAAAAGTTAGTGTTCATCCACAAGAATGCAGCTTTTTGCCATTTTACTCAATTCCATTGTCCTTTGTAATATTGTTTTAGTATGCTAAATTGATGCTTTATTTTGTAGAGGTGTGAAATACAACCAAAGACTTTTAAATCATGCGCTTTAGAATATATTTCGATTGGCGATCTATCAGTGTCATGTGAAAAAAGAAAAAAAATTTACATTTATTTTAGTCACATGGCATGAACAATTTGAAGAAAAGAAAAACACAAAGAAAAGTAAAAAAAAAAAAAAAGAGTAAACTTCACATAAAAACTTAACCGCGAAAGTCTGTGAACCACAGTGAAACACTTCTCACGGAAAGACTTTCCTCTTAAAATGCAAGATAATCTTGTGGTTAATATTCTAAGAAAACACTGACTGCTTCGAGTAATTCTATAATTACAGTTGAAGGCTTCATTGGCAGAGTTTACTCTTATCAGGTAAACAAAGATAAAGAGTTTTGTGGGGAAACATGCTCATTCTGTTTCATTTCAAGCCACTTTGGACTTTCTTTGGCTTGGATTTCTTCTTTAACGTGGCAACTCCACACCATCAAACATGGCCAAACCATGGATCTGTGGTAAAATTATGACTGATGCAAAAAATAAAAGTCATATATTTAGATGGGGATCCCATAAATAAGATCCCATTTACTGTGTTCTTTTCATTCAGTTTATAGGCAGAACAAAGTATAATAGCAATATTAATGCTGATGAAAACAATATAGCATTTTTAACACTTAATAGCCTACTTAAAAAATAAAAATCACTGATCTCTTAAGGAGCGCATTTTTGCAGAAAGATTATTTTGCAGATGAATTGATGGTATTTGCACTCTCTGCAACATCTTTTCATCTCCACATCAGCAATGTCTGAATTCCTTCTACCATCCCAAAGTGCTCTAAACATGAAACGGTAAGAACATCACACCAGACTAAAATAGAAACAAAGTAAAAATGTTCCCTTTTTTTCTGTCAAATATTTGTTTGAGCAAACAGGGAAGGCAAAGTAGAGACTGGTGTCAAGCGAGAAATTGGGTTGACTACACAAGACAACATAAATTATACACTGAAATCGAATTCTAATGTTTGGTGTCCTGCGATGAGCCTGACTTCCTGTCACCTGATGGAGTTTGGGTTCCTTCCCTGCCTCTGCCCCCTTTGTCTTGCTTAGTTTTGACTTTAAATGCACTTACAGATAAAGATTCTCTTTAAATGTACACGAATGCTTCCTTTTGGCATCTTAACGTCCGACTTAAAGGGATTTTTTCTTCTTCCATGCTATGGAAGTCCATGGGGTCCATGGTTAATTGGAAGAAATAAATTCATACAGGTTTCGAACAACTTGAGGGGTGAGAAAATTATGACAGAATTTGAATTTTTGGGTCAACTATCCCTTTAAAGGGGTCATGACATGAGAAACCAAATTTGCCTTGATCTTTTGGTATATAAGAGATCTATGTACTATTAAAACTTCCTGCAAGTTTCATAGCTTAAGACGTCCTCCCCATTATAAACGAAGCATTTATTTAATCATGCTCTAAATACAGCTCGTTCTGGATCCATGGTTAGAAGTGACGTCACGGTGCGAAGTGACGTACCAGTCGTTTGCATATGACCGACTCCAGCGCAGGACAACTACGCCTCATTTCGCATCGTTGTCGTGCGGCTCACACCCACATGTGTTCAGTCGACGACTCGACGTGCAGCGAGTGGGTCTGTTTACAAGAAGATTGCTATGCCGCAGATGTGCTGTTCCTGTTTGTGTGTTTGAATACGCTGCCGAACGATCCAGACGTCAGGGAAAGCAGTCGGATGCAGTTTATTTGCAGCATATGCAGCGCGCCAAAGCCTTATTTGAACGGTGAGTGAGATGAGTGTGACAGGGAATGTTACTGAAAGAACGAGCAGAGAGCGAGCGAGCCCCGCGCCTTCAAACTCTCTCTCTCTCTCTCTCTCTCTCTCTCTCTCTCTCTCTCTCTCTCTCTCTCTCTCTCTCTCTCTCTCTCTCTCTCTCTCTCTCTCTCTCTCTCTCTCTCTCTCTCTCTCTCTCTCTCTCTCTCGCGCATATGAATCAAAATCAATTGAGAATTGACACGATGGTAAAAGATTGGAAGACCGAAGTTTCACGTGGTGGAGCATTGTGTTGTCTACATGTGATACAAAATGATTAACGTTAAAAATGTATGCATAATCAGCACTGACGTTAGCCAATCATAACAGTGGGTGTTAACACTGAAGTCTTAAAGGGGAAACACCCCCAAAACAGACTGTTTGAATCAGAGGGGGAGAAACAGGGTGGGAAAAGGTCATAAATCACTACATTTTTAAAGTTTTTTGTAAAAAAAAACTTTAGTAATACTATAATTGCACCTAAGGGAACATAATAAAACAAAACAAAAAACCATGTCATGACCCCTTTAATCTCCTGCGCTGACACCAGATCCCACCTTCACTATTTTTTAGTAAAGGTGAAATATGGGACAAAACATGATTTTGTTTTTCATAGTAAGTTGGGACTCTAAAAATAGATCTTAAATACAGGACTGTCCTGGTAAAAACTACACTGACAATATCAGATTAGAACCAAAATTGAGCTGAATTGAGATGGATAATGGCGTTATCACCATGGCGATAATGGCGATAAATCACCACGATTTTGCCAAGTAAGACAACATATTTTGTTTATCCAGGAACAACATTCCAGTCGTAACCCTATCTCTACCCATAAACCCCTTCCCTAAAATCAGAGAGAAATGATGGTGAATAACACTGATGTAGAAGCACCTGACCCTGGTTGTAAGCCTAAACTTGACATAAACTGTAAACTTGTCCCTTAAATCTGATTGGTTGACTCAAATGTTGATCCAGGAACATGTACTGTAGTACTTGGTGAAATCGCGTTCAGTGGATAATGGCAATTGCCAATTAACATAACATCAATAAACATCGGTCAGGGAAGCACAATAAGTGTAATGAACCAGAAACAGATGAATATGTTCTCATACACTGCATAACATAAAAAAAGAAAAAGACATGTATTAAGTGCAGGAAATGGAACATAATACACTCCCATTAGAAAATCTTCTAGATGATGTAAAATGTGAAAGAATTTGTATGCAATATGCAATTTTGAGGTTTATGAAAGAGGAATTGATTTAAGAATATAGTTTTTTTTTCTTCTAATTTCCCATCGATGCTTCACACTCTAGTTCAGTTGGTGGAGGAGGAGGAAGAAGAAGATGAAGAAAGCCCCTATTGTCTACCGAAGAGCTGCTTATAGCGGAACTGAACTTGTTTCATTATTGACAAACTTTTTAGTTACTTTTAGTTGCTGAAACAACACTGAACTTTATACATTTTAAACCACTAACACTGTTATTTTTATGTTTATTAATGTGAAGCTGCTTTGAAACGATCGGTATTGTATTAAGCGCTATATACATAAATATATTCTCTGCAGAACCTTTTAAAATACTTGAAAATGTTTTCATTATTATTTTACCAGTAGCTATATCATCCCAGTCAATACAGTTATACACTAAAACAATCAACATTACATAAGACACACAACATCAAGCCACTGATCACAAGCGCACACTGACCGGGAGGACGGGCAGTTTTTGCTGCTCTTGCTGCAGCCAGTAAAGGTAACCGGTCCGTCGTCATAGAAACTGCCAAGGGCCAGCTTCTGCCTAATGGACTCCCTCTCGTTCCTCTGGGCCTGAGTGCAAACACAGTTGACTTCAATAAATGAAGAGTGCGCTCACAGATGGTCAACACAACATGTAGGCCACAGAAGACCTCGCGATATTTGATGAGGCATTTAAAGCAGATGTCATCCGCTTTAATACAATGTCTATTGAATTGTGTTAAAGGGTAAACAACTCTCTAGGTTTCAAGGACAAGAAGGTATCGGTGTGGGAGTGTGTGAATAGGAAGGTGCAATATAAAACAACAAACAGCAAATTACAAAGACGAAGAGAAAAAAGACTAGACTCAGAGACCTGAGTACGCATGAAGCCCTCGACAAACATACCCACATAACCATTCTAAATACATAATCGCCTGACTGTTCCTGATGACATTATATTGGTAAGAATAATGTTCTCTCAGATGTGCATAATACACTCAGTTCATTGCCATGGCAACACGGTTGCCTTCTGATGGTGCTCAGAATGACTAATATTTAAAAATGCCTTGCTCTCATCTCTGCAATAATCGTAAGGCCTTGTAAAATTCAATAACTTTACCTTCCCATATCCACGGACATGCTTATTTTAGCTCACTTTCATTTTCAGCCGGATTGCAGAGCACTTCCACTGAGATTAACATTTGGCTGGAGAAATATATGGGGCAGAAGAGAGGCTGATTTATGATGTACGTAACTGAAACATACATAGCTCGGCTTGTGATGTAATATTAGCAATCTGTAAAGCAGTTTCCCTGTGCATTCTGAGGAATGGGAACAGCTATTAATGAGTGAGATGTTGCCATTAAACTAGCAGATAATGCCAAGCAAAAACAGCCATCCATATACACAAAAATATGACCTTGTCTGGGATGGGTTGAATTGGTCCCAATTCAAGCAGTGTATTTATTTATTTATTTTTGCCTTTTTCAGTTTAGGTAATATATCGACAAACTAAATCTACAAGAAATGTAACATCCATCATTCAGAACGCAGTTTCTTTCTTATAATCAGAAATATTTGTTTAATCTTTAAGCCACCTCATACACCATGATTTTGCAAATATACACTGTGTGTACACAGTGTACCTTGTTTACACACACAATATAAAACACACTGATGCCAAGCTTACACTATAAAAAAAAAATATAGACCTGTCTTACCTGGTAAACACATTTCTCTTGGTGCACCATCTTTCAGCGCATCGTATAGTGCAGCAGCCAAGCCCTACCTTCTACTGCAGTGTCTGAGCTACACCCTTGAGACCAGCATCACACACACATGAAAGAGGGGGAGGAGGGAGTGTGCAAGCGAGCATGCAAGGAGAGCACAAGCGTCTCACAATGGAACGCAGCCACTTAAAAAAAAAGCAGTGAACTAGATCCGTTTTTTGGCATCAATTTCACACTAGATTTTTAAATCAATTAAAAAAAATATTGAACTAGATCCATATTTTGACCTCAATTCCACACTAGATTAATCTATTTAATCTATCCACAAATTTTCATAATGCACAAAACTGGGTGGTACAGTTGGGTTACCCATTGCAAATCATGTTTCACGAGTTCACACTTACATATAATTAAATAGAGTAAAAGTAATGCGTCTTTGCCGTGCTGTACAGGAGGAGGGCTCCGGCTTCTCTCCCAAACCCAGAGAACTCCCCCATCCCAGGTTGGGATAGGAATAGTTAGAAGTGAGGAGACGGGGTGGTGGAAGAGTGCTAGAAAACTGTCAATGAACAGAGGCAAGTCTGCTGTAGCTCTTGTCTCGTTAATTGAGTTGATTAAATGAATGTGCTCCTTCGGTGTTGATTAGGATAATTATCTGAACGTGCTCCTTCAGAACTTTGTTAATAAAACATAATTTCACGAGTTCACAGTTACATATGATTAAATAGAGTAAAGGTAATGCATATTTGGTGTGCTGTCCGAGGGGAGGGCTCCGAGCTCGGAATTTGGCCTGAACCCAGAGAACTCCCCCAAAGAGCAAATTTAGCAAAGGACATCCAGCAGACTAAAAGACCCCCCCAAAATGAGCCCCGAAGTTGGCGGGCTGGCGTTTCGGAAGAAGTCTAGTCATGTGACCGGGAGGACCCATGCAACCTCTGACGGGAGCAGCTCACAGCGTCGGACAGGTGGACCCTACTGGCCACTACACAAGGATTTGGAACGTCCAATTGATAGGGCAGCGTGATTTAAGCCGTCTCACCAGGAGCCTACTGGCCTGCGGGAGCGGAGGGGATATCACTGGAGAAAATTAGCAAGAGAAAAAGAGCTCCTGCAGGAGGGCGTTCGTCGAGAGGGACAGGCATTGTTGAACATCGGGGAAAGCCGTGGTGTGTGGCTGAGCGGAGGGAGGAGGAGTGGGGAATGGCAGCGGCAGAAACTGGAGCTTGCTGAAGGCCTGGTGCCGTGGCCTGACACTCGTCTTCTAGCGTGTTAATCGAAGACTCGAGGGAGGTTAAAGGGCATCCTTGCGGGATTATTCACATCGTAAGGTTTAAGTGGCCGAGAAAAAATAGAAGTACGCATTTAGAACAGATTGGACTGTCTAGGTAGGTTGATGCAACCAGAAATATCCTATCAATTTTTACTGACGTGGCTGGATCCATGGTTTTATCCTGGCCGAATGGAATCCAGAACAAACTGTGCGGGGCAGAGAGATTGATTAAATGTTTTGTAAATATTCTTTGAGAAAAAGCCTAAAATGCATTATAACCTGCATATTCGCCCCTGACCCATCGGTTTGATACTGTGCTTTGATACAGTAATTGTTGTTTTATGTTGAATGATCATCATACAGCAAAGTACCGTCTACTTTAAATGATCGTTTGTCCCTTTACCTGATGCTGGTAAATTCTTAAGTGGCACACATGCATTCATTCACTGAATTTCAAAAGAGACTAACTTATGGTAAAAGCATACTTAAAAAGTGTGCCTTAAATTTATTCATTTGTGTATGCCAATCACCAGGATCACTAAACTTCACCATGGAAATGCACTGCTTGTATGATTTTTTTTTTTTTTAACTACGTGTCAAAACAGAAATACGTACATGCTATAACTTTCAGATCCTAAGCGATTTTGTTGATGAATCGCAGGACAGTGATGACAATAAGTTCTGCGCTCCTTAATGGTCAAAAAAACCATCATGCCATCAGTGAGGAAGCTGAAGCTTGGGCGTCATTGTACCTTCCAGGACAATAATTCCAAGCATACCTCAAATTCCAACAAGGCTTGGTTGCAGAAAAAGTCCTGAAAGATTCTACAGTGGCCATCACAGTCACCTGACTTGAACCCCATAGAGAATCTCTGGATGAATTTGAAGAAGGCGACTGCAGCACACAAACCCAAGAATATTACCGAACTAGAGGCCATTGTTCACGAGGAATGGACTAAGATTCTGGTTATACATCTCATTTGCAGCAGGTCATAACGGCAAAAGGGTGTTCTACTAAGTACTAAATATGCTTGCCATGAAGGGGTTGAATCATTTTGATACTCCAGAAGTCATTAAAAGTTGCATTTTCAGTTGAATTTGAAACATTTGAAACATTGCAACATTTGTTGTGTTGAGCTATTGCAATTACTTTTGTTTGATTTGTTCATTGAAAACAGCTGGAAGTCTGTACATTTTGCCAATAAACCTGATTTGCAATGGGGGTGGAATTTTGATTACAACTGTATATAGTACTGGGGTGGCTCATTTGGAGGCTGGTTGGCTGACGTTTTGCATTCAGCAGCTGCAGTTGTAGTACAGGGTTGAGGGGTGGTAGTTATAGGTGGCATGGTAAGAGTTGTGGGATGTTGAACTGGGTATTGTGGATAAAGCTGTTGCAAATAAAGAGGATAATTTTGGCAATATTTATACTGAGGGAATACATCTCCAGGGTACATCGGGTTGCAGCTTCTGGGTTGTTGCTGGCGAACTTGATAGGTAGGCAATGGGGACGGCTGGAACTGGTTTCTCTGGGGGCTTTGGTTTGCCATTAAGGTAATAAAGGAAGTTATATGGCCCAAACTCCTCCTGGAAGTTGAGGCTTCTGGGTTGGTGCTAAGGCAACTGATGTGGTGGGCTTTGATTTACCATAATGACTTTCTACAGCCCGTACTTCATTGTACCCAAGAAAGGCGTTAGGTTACGACCAATCTTGGACCTGCGTGCCCTGAACCCTGGAAAAGTAGGGTTGTAACGGTATACTGTTATGGCGGTTTATCACGGTATTGACATGTACGATTATCATATCTTGAACATTTGCTTATCCACGGTTTTGAAAAAAAAATTTAAACCAGATCTCACCTGCGCATATGCAGGTGCTAGGTTTTATAGCCTACGTGTTGAGCCTGAACTTCAAGGAAAACCCTGCGTTCGTTTTTCGGATACCCAAAGTATGTTAGGTGTTAACAGTAACGTACTGTCTCCCTCTTCACCGTAAATCCTTTCTGGATCCATTTTAAGTGCATCATTCTGTATCCAATCATTTTCATTCACAATCAAGTGTTTTTCGCCAGTCAGGCGCAGTAGGCTATGTCTTTTGTAACGTCTTAAAACAAATGGTAATGCCATGTTGGTAGATTCGTTTTGTAATTTTGACTATTCTCAAAATATTACGACTTTATTCTTGTAATGGTTTGATTTTAATCTCGAAATGTTTCAACTTTATCTCTAAATATTTGGACTTTAATTTCGAAATGCTAGAATTTTTTTTTACGTTGCGTTTCAGGGCTTCCGTAGTATAATGACACTATTTTATAGCTGAAATTGAATTTGTTTAATCATTGATGGATTTTAACACTTTTAACACTTATTGTGTATGTATGTTTATTAATGTAAAGCTGGTTTGAAACAGTCTGTATTGGATTAAATGCTTTAAAAATAATTAAAATATATTCTAAGCAGAACCTTTTAAAATATTAAAAATGTTATCATTATTTTACTAGTTACATTTTAGGACGGGATGGCAATATCCCTTTATATTAATCTCTTTTTTACACTTTCCTGAGATGAGTGGGAAACAGATGTGGAGATACTTGGGATAAAAGGAGGGCTTTCCTTGGTGTATCGATGATATATGCCCACGCCACCTCCAGAAGGCTCATCGGCAACAACTGGCGTCACAGCTGTGCCCCCCTCTGCTTTTACCTGATAACTACAATTTCCGGTACAAAAGCCTGTGATTCAAGATAGCTAAAAGCTTCCAGTCACAAGCTCCACCCAGCTGGCCAGTTTCTGAGGTTTTCACTTTGACCTCCCTTGCCCCTTCCCCCACAAACACCTTTATTGGAGCACAAAGACATAATGAAGGAGGTAGGGCATTGATGGAGGTCCGTCTTGAGTCCAATGACGCTGCAAGATACTTCAGTACCTGGTTGTGCCTCCATGTATAACAACCTTGCGTCAAGCTTACTTTGCAGTCAACCAAGATGTGCTTCACGTTAGCTGGAAATGAACAGAGGACAAATTTAAGTCTTAGGACACGAACAAAGCATTAGAAGATGATTCAGACGTTTTAGAGTAGCCATGTAGAAAATAGACCCTAGAAGAACATGGGTTAAAGTTTGCAAGTCTTTCAAGCCATCTAACTTTTCTTTCTCGTATTTAGTTTCTTTTCCGTTGAAAGTCTCGGTTCTAAGTTAAGTTCTGCAAAGTTTCAGTAAACGATGAAACTGCAAAGCCCACTTTCAATTTCAAACATCCACGAGACTTTTCATCTATCCGCCAACACACCATGTGGTTGGCAGCCCAAGACATCAACCCAGACACGAAGAGACCACCAGCCAATCCCTTTTCGAGCAAAGGACTCCAACAAAAGAAAATCCCCAAAGGAATGAAAAGACAAACGCAAGTAGCCTCCAGACTCTAAGCTGAACTGGTGCTTTGATATAAAATGTAATAACTTGCCTAAGAAACAATAGAAGGGTTAAATTAATGATTGATGGTTCATTCAACTCATGCCTTGTAAGAGTCTGTCATATAGTACTAGAAACTTGGGATTTCATCTCATTCTTTCCTCACTCAGTTTCTGCAACTTGTATGAATGTGCATGTGTTAGATGTGTTTGAGTTAGTTTTATGTGCTAGAGTAATCAGTCTTGTTTGCATTTTAAAGAGAAGTGTTCTTGTGTTATGTGCTCACGAATTTAAGTACTTAAACTGCTGATCTAAGTTACCGTGCTAATAAATGGTGTTTTCACTATAGATCGAATATTAATATCTGCTGCAGAGCTGATAATTATGGCCCAGTCAAGTGGACGCTGGTTAAGCCATTTGCTCGGCTGTACAATAAGGGATTCTTTCAAAATATCCTATAAATTCCCTTTGTGCTAAATTGACCCGTTTCCCTTACAATTATAAGCAATTTATAAAGCAGGCCTACCGTGCATTTTGAAAAATAGTAATCGCTGAAATTCATTGTTTTTATTATGGGAGATGCTGCCACTGAACTAGCAAATAATTCTAAGCAAAAGCAGCCATCCACGCACACAAAAAAAGAGACTGTGTGGGATGGGTTGAATTGGTCCCAGTTCAAGCAGTGCATTTTCACATTTTCTGTTTAGTTTATATATCGTTGAGCTAAATATACAAGCATTTTAATACCATCAATCAGAACACTGTTCATTTCCTGGTATCTGAAATTGAAAAAGGCAGTAAACTTGATCAGTTTAGGGATCAATTTCACACCAGATTTTTTAATAAAAAAATAAATACAAAGAACACTTGGGATTAAGAAAGGACACTGCAAAGTAAATTTAACAAAATGTATTTTATTGAATGGTTTATGGTAGTTATAACAGAATGAAGAATGAAGCAGATACCTGCATATTGATGTTAGGAATAGGAAACACTTTGCAGTCACTCCTGTGACCATTCTTAATATTCACGGGAAAGAGTCAGCTGCAATCTCTGAAAAGTCCACAAAATGAAATGTGATCGGGTCTTCTTCAGAAAACATTGAACTGAGTGGTATATAGTACTGGGGTGGGTCATTGAGAGGCTGGTTGGCTGATGGTTTGCATTCAGCAGCAGCAGTTGTAGTACAGGGTTGAGGGGTGGTAGTTATAGGTGGCATGGTAGGGTTTTTGGGAGGTTGAACTGGGTATTGCGAATAAAGCGATTGCAAATAAAGAGGATAATTGTGGTAATAGTTATTCTGATGGACTACATCACCAGGGTACATTGGGGGTTGCAGCTTCTGGGTTGTTACTGGTGAACTTGATGGGGAGCCAATGGGGATGGCTCTAGCTGGTTTCTCTGGGGGCTTTGGTTTGCCATTATGGTAATGAGGGTAGTAATTCGACCTTAAGTCCTGGGGGTATCCTGGAAGTTGAGGCTTCTGGGCTGGAAGTTGAGCAACTGATGTGGTGGGCATAGAGGTTGGAACTGGTATCTTTGGGGGCTTTGGTTTGCCATGATGAGGATTATGATGAGGGTAGTAATATGGCCAAAAGTCCTTGGGGTATACTAGAATTTGAGGCTTCTGGGCTGGTGCTTGAGCAACTGATGTGTCACCGGGGATCGAGATTGGAACTGGTATTTCTGGGGGCTTTAGTTTGCCATGATGATGATGATGATGATGATGATGAGGATTATGATGAGGATTATGATGATGATGATTATGATATGGCCAAAAGTTCTGTGGGTATCCTGGAATTTGAGGCTTCTTGGCTGGTGCTTGGTCAACTGATGTGTCGCTGGGGATAGAGGTTGGAACTGGTTTCTCTAGGGGCTTTGGTTTGCCATGATGGTAATATGACCAAAAGTCCTGGGGGTATCCTTGAAGGTGAGGCTTCTGGGCTTGTGCTTGAGCAACTGAGGTGTTAGCGGGTATCGATCTTGGAACTGGTATCTCTGGGGGCTTTGGTTTGCCACTATGATGGTAGTAATATGACCAAAAGTCCTGGGGGTATCCTGGAAGTTGAGGCTTCTGGGCTGGTGCTTGGTCAACTGATGTGTCGCTGGAGATAGAGGTTGGAACTGGTTTCTCTGGGGGGTTTGGTTTTCCATGAAGGTAATACGGCCAAAAGTCCTGGGGGTATCCTGGAAGTTGAGGCCTCTGGATTGGTGCTTGGTCAACTGATGTGTCGCAGGGGATAGAGGTTGTAACTGGTTTCTCTAGGGGTTTTGGTTTGCCATGATAATGATGGGGGTAGTAATACGGCCAAAAGTCCTGGGGGTATCCTGGAAGTTGAGGCTTCTGGATTGGTACTTGGGCAAATGATGTGTCGGTGGGGAAAGAGGTTAGAACTGGTTTCTTTGGGGGCTTTGGTTTGCCATGATGATGATGGTAGTAATATGACCAAAAGTCCTTGGGGTATCCTGGAAGTTGAGGCTTCTGGGCTGGTGCTTGGTCAACTGATGTGTCGCTGGAGATAGAGATTGGAACTGGTTTCTCTGGGGGTTTTGGTTTTCCATGGTGGTAGTACGGCCAAAAGTCCTGGGGGTATCCTGGAAGTTGAGGCTTCTGGATTGGTACTTGGGCAACTGATGCGTCACTGGGGATAGAGGTTAGAATTGGTTTCTCTGGAGGCTTTGGTTTGTCATGTTGATGATGGTAGTAAGGCCAAAACCTTTGCAGAAATGCTTGAGGGTACCCAGGAGGTTGAGGTTTGAGAATTTCTTGGGATATGGGGGTAGATGGTTCACCAGTTTCAGTAGTTGGGGGTTCTAGCAGTGTGTCTGCTGCTGAACTTAGTGCATCAAGAGGAGAATGAGGCAGTAGATTCTGCAAATATGCAGGAGTAAGAGGTCCAAGGAAGGTTTCATTTGCAGTTGTAGAGATCATAGGACAAGAAATGACTGCAGAGTTTCCCTGCCATTGCATCTGCATCACATAACTCCCTCCCTGAAAAACATCATGAACATCCAGGTTGGTCCTCCTTATGCTATGCTCACAATAAGTAGAATGGAAAAAGTAATACCTGTTGCATGATACCACATCCATCATAGGGTGTAGCATAGACAAGACCTCTGTAAATGGGAATGGTGTGTCCACAGTGAGGTGGCAACTTGGCAAGGGGAGCAGGTGCTCCATTACCTGTGATTTACATTAAAAAGGGGATTAAGACTTAGACTTGATTTTTAATGTGAACTGCATGAATACAGGAAAAATCTAGGTGGTTTGAGTGGGACAGTTAAGGACTAACGCAACAAACTAAGATATTGTGCTGGCATTAAATTCTTTATTAAACAAATTAACAGGTTACCTCGACAAAGCTCAATTTGTGCTACTTCTGGACCAATAAGTTGTAACTTCATGAGATCATCACACCTCAATTTTGGAGACATTGCGTCCCAGGCTGCTTCAGAAGAACTGACTAGTTGCCCTGTAAGCAAGCAAGCAGAGATAAGTAACAAAACACAAATACTTATGTACTCAAGTAGATTTCTGAAATCAGTACTTTAAAAAGTTGTCAAAAAAACAAAAACAAACAAAAAAAACTACACCTCACTCCTTAAATTTTTTCACAAATATCTGTACTTTCTACTCACATTTTCAAACCAGGCATATTACTTCAGTTTTAATCTGTATTTGGTGGAATCTCTACTAAATCATGAATCGGTTAGTCTTGACTGGCAAGCGCTACGATTCGGCTCGTGTGGCCTCTGCACCAAAATACAAAATGAAAAATGAAAACTAAAAACGTTCTGAATGTGTGGAAACTCGACGATCAGAAGGCGGGTCGATGTCACGAACAGTTTCTCTGTCAGAACAAGCAATCGTCTGATGGTCATGTGTACAAAAGTGCCACTAATCCTCACAAACTCTTCCTAAATGTGCTTCAGCAATCATCCGTTATACAGTAAATACATTTTGACAACTGCGCAAATACATTGAACTGTTCATGAACAAATACGACGTTATAGCAATCAGTGAGCCGAGAGCGCACATACACTGTTTGCATTAATAACAAACTCACTCATGCCTAATGTACGACTCATGTATGTCACTGTAATCGTCTATACCTTCATTACAATCGTCATTCATCAAAACTTGATTTAAGACACTGGTTTTCTTTATACAACTGAAAGATGTAGTTTGGGTATCCTAAGTTCATGAAGTGTTTTGGGCAGTGCAATGAGAACCGGTTTGGGCTGCGCCGAAACAAAAGAATGCGTACGAGAGAGGTGGTGCTTGGTTTTAATTAATTATTTTCTTATTTAACAGTAATAATAAAATTTAAATAAATTTTAAAGCAGCACTATGCAGGATTTCTGTTTTTGTCAAACAGTGACTTCTAGAGTCGCTGTGGAGTACTTGTACTGTCGTAAATAGCACTCACGCAGAGATGTCTCTGCACTCACGGCCTGATCCCCTCCCCATGTATACCAGTACCTGTTCAGTAGGATGGAAGCTGTAACGACTGGAAATGAGGTGTGGCCCCTTTAAGAGCTGCGCGCGCCCTGTTGAACTGTCGGCAGTCTGTATTGTATGTGCGCCTCGAACACCACATGTATACGGCGCCAGGTTATTGCTGTTTGATGCTCATTTTAGCAGATCTTTCTTGCCGTAAAGCAATTCGTTACATCGCGAGACCTGACATCACGCGACACTTCCTGATGCTGCGGCCTTTAAGCCACTTTTAACATTTAAAGCCACTTAAATAAACGAAATGACTCGAATGACTCAGAGTCAGTAAAATGATCCGAACTTCCCATTACCCAGTCATGACTCGTGAGAGCAGGGGCTCGCCCTCGCCGGCTCGTGAGAGCAGGGCGCGCTGACGCTGCGGGGCGGCCGCAGCTCAGTAAATCATATAAATAACCTATTTTGTGAATTGTTCATTCCCGGTTGGCACACATTTTGCCGCCCTTACAAAAGCGCCTCTCTAGGCAATGGCCTAGTTCGCCTATATGGACACGCCGGCCCTGTTTACACCAGGTTTACAGTGGAAGTTCGATCATAGACTTGGGTTCGATGCATGATGTCTGTGGTTCGATGCGGCTGTGTCGGCGCATAACATACATCATAAATAAACGTATCTGATTGGCTTACGGGTAACCAATGATTTTAAACTTCAGACAAGCACCACCTAGCGAGAGAGAAAACACTTCTCTATTATGCCATTCCAGACTCTGTCTACGAAGCAAAGTGACGTAGCAGAGTCTGGTATTACCAGGCTAGGGGCAGACAACCCTTACAAAAAATTGACAACCACTAGGGGTGGGACAAAATATCAATAGGGCAATATATATTGTTTTCCTTCTCCATGCAATACGAGAATAGACACGCTGGCGCCAAATATCGATATTAAAATGAATAAAATAAGTGCTCTAAACAGAGGTCCCTGCTCCCAGCGTCGCTACTTCATGGCTCCTAGAGGTGGAAGTCATCACATGAATGAGGGAAATGTGAAGTTAACTAGCCTAAGAACTTTTTTTTAACGGAATGGTGGACAGCAGTGAGAGTCAAATGAATGCCCCAGAATAAATGCATGTTTCAAGTCCCTGTAAAGTCAAAAGTTAAGTATGAGTGTCACATCACAGAAAAAAAAAAAATTTGTTATTAGCCACCCAGCCAAACTTGAATGATAATAAAAATAAAACAAAACTCTAAGTAAATAAAACAAGCTATCAAAATCTTGAAAAAATTTAGCAGTATTATCTGCTCTCAAAAGCTGGGGGCGTGTCCGCTGGCTGCACTGAAACCATGGGAGGATGAAGGCCGATGCGGGAGACAGTCGGTTCGGCCCCATTCACCAGTTACAGCAGATTATCAGTGAATCCCAGTAGTCTCCGACGAAATTTAAAACGATCCTGTGTAAATGATCACTACAGAGGCGGGTGTTGGTGTTGATACTCAGCTCTCCATCAAGGTGGCTCTTCACAAAACGAATCCACCTCTTCTTGATATGATCGTTTTTCGGAAATTTAAATAAGGACACCGATAGTTTTGTAAGTGATGGCATCCAGGTTATACGCATTTCAAGTCATAGTTTACATCCAAGTAAGGTGCTGCTCAGCTGGCGACTTGCAGCTTGCTCCAAACAATCGGCTGTGTTTATTGTTTGTGCTCGTCTGTCATCGAACTAAGTACCTTCTTAATATGTGGATGTTAAAGTCTGGGCTAAGAGTGGTGAATATCCCTTGTTTTTTGGACTTTTAATCGTATTTGGTCTGCTTGTGCATTCACATGCCGAGAGTGTCAGAATGGAGGAATGGCCGACCAGCGCTTATATATGCACGTATCACACTCCTAAAACTTAATAAAGTGGGACTTGAAGAACGAGCTACACCTGGGCTGCTGGCTAGTATCCCAGGGGAATTGACGCGATCTGCAAGCCAGTGTAGAGGGAAACGATCACGGCTGGCAGCAAGGGAGGGGGATCCGGAGCGGCTGAAAGGACAGAGGAGGAAGCGAGGGAGACGGGGTGGAATAAGGAGGAGACTGCGGCAGCGAAGTCCAGACCAGCCCTACCTGCTGTGATCCTGACCAACCTACTCTCTATCAACAATAAAACTGACGACATACGGGCACTTGCTAGGTATTCTTTTGAATTTTGCGAGGCTGCTCTACTCTGCTTCACTGAATCACTGGCTGCACACCGATGCTCCAGGCTCACTTTATGACATCAGTGGATTTTCAATCAAAAGGGCAGACTGACAGAAATGAAAACTCGGGGAAGAGTCGGGGAGGAGGGATTTGTGTTTACTTAAACGAACTGTGGTGTCGCCAGTACACAATCAAGCTTATGATATGTAACAGAGACTTTGAATTGCTGGCAATTGGGTTGAGACCATTTTATCTTCCCCGGGAGTTTGGCTGCATTTTGCTATTTGTTGTCTATGTACCCCCAAGCGGCAAAATCCATTGCGCCGCTGCATCAATAGCAGATTGTGTACATAATCAACAACAACAATTTCCAGATGCTCCGGCAATTGTTCTGGGTGATTAACAACTGCAATTTAGAGAACACCTTGCCAGGATTTCAACAGGTTGTGAATTGTGGAACAAGGAAGGAGAGCATACTAGACAAATGCTACATTAATCTCCCCATTGCCTATCAATCCAGGTCAAAACCACCAATTTCTAACTCCTAATGTAGTACATCTTATCCCGACGTACAAATCAAAATTAAAAAGTCTTAACCAGAGACCAAGGTGGTTCGACAGTGGACTGATAACAGCAGAGAGGAGCTGGGAGCTTACTTTGACTGCACGGATTGGCAAGTGCTGAGGGGGGACACATTGGAAGAAACTTGCACTGCAACAACAGATTACATTAACTTTTGTGTACAGTCTATCACACCCACAAAAACAGTTAAGGTGTACCCCAATAATAAAATTAATGTAACCAAAGACATTAAACAAGTAATGAATTTGGCTTTTAAAAATAAAGATAGAAGGGAGCTACAAAAAAAATAAAACAGACAAAGAACTGAAAGAAAAATTGAGGAAGGAGGAACACAAGAAACACCTGGAGGAAGCTTTCAAGGATGGCAACCCAGGTAAAACGTGGGATACAATGAAAAGTATGACAGGCATGACAGGTAAAAACAGGAGACCTTTTGTGACAAGTGATGAGCTAACCTCTGCTATTGAACTGAACACCTTTACTAGGTTTGAAACCTCTGTGAGTATGGAGAGATGCAGGGAGGTGCTGGAGTTATTCACGGTGGGCTCTGAGGATAGTGTGACAATCACAGTGGGTCAGGTGGAAAACGTCTTTCGTCAGCTTAATTCACGTAAAGCCACCGGCCCGGACAACATCAGTGCCTCTATCCTGAAAATTTACAGCAAGGAGTTAGCCCCAGTGTGGAAACCCATCTTCCAACAATCCATGGATACACCATGGCACCAAAACGTTGCACATCATCTCCCTACCAAAGAAATCATGCCCCAAGGAGTGCAATGACTTCAGACCTGTGCCATTAACATCTGTATTAATGAAGTCATTGGAAAAAATAATATCATATGTACTCTCTCAGTCTGTACAGAACATACTGGATCCGTTCCAGTTCGAATACAGGCAACAGCACAGCACGGAGGATGCTGTTGGCACTCTTATGGATCTGGTCTCAAAACACCTGGACACTCCGAAAATAAAGCCATATGCCAGGGTACAGTTCATTGACTTTTCCTCTGCATTCAATACAATAAGGATGTGTTAGCCCCACAAGGATGTGTTAGCTCTCCTTTGCTCTTCACACTCTATACCAACGACTGTTACCTTTGCACCTTACCATCATATCAAATTGTCCGATGATACTGCACTAGTAGCTTTGATGGAGGGGAAAGGGGCTGATCTCTATGTGGAAACAGTGAATAATCTGGTAAAGTGGTGTGATCTAAATGCCCTCATCCTCAATACACAGAAAACTGAGGAGATTATATTCGGTACCTCATGAGTGCCACATTACACCAATAATCATTCACAATCAAATTATAAAGCAAAAATCATCGCTCAAATATCTTGGAGTGCACGTGGACCGTGACCTTTCCTGGACCTATCATGTAGACTATATCTGCAGCAAAGTACAGCAGAGAATCTACTTTTTAAGGAGACTCTGGTCATTTGGAGCGAGTAGCGAAATCCTGTCTTTTCTTTGTATCAACAATTCAAAGCATTCTGCAGTATGGAGGCGCAGTGTGGTTTGGGGGCCTATAAGCTCATTTGAAGGTCTCCCAGGATCCTTCCCATGTGTTGCAGCAGGAGTATCAACTCCTGCCCTCCGGGAGGCGCTATAGTGTCCCAGAATGCAGAAAGAAAAAATATAAATAATTTTTTTTCCCTCTGTCAATATCTCTGCTGAATCAACACAGGAAAGTAAAGTAGTGATAGTTTCACTTTCACCTATATATTTATGGCTATTGAAGACCACTCTTGTAGGGCGGAGCCCCCATCATATTAATTATCCATTTATGTTTTTATTTATGACTATGTTATTAGCTTTTTTTTAGGTTGCGTGTTGTAATTGTTGGAGCTTGTATTGCAAGACAAATTTCTGTGTACACGGACAATAAAGTGCTATCTATTTATCTAAATTCCGTGACGAAGGCATAGCTAGCAAACTGTAGGCCGTAGTAGGCTAACTAATGCCTGGTTCCGATTACACGATTTTAGCCCGATTTTGGCACGATTCGTTTGACGTAGGGTGTCGTGGGGATTCGTAAAGGACAACGGGCGTCAGGACGCAAGATTCGATTGTATCATCTCGTATAGTGTGTCATAGTGTGCGACAACCTACGTCGCGTCTGCGATGCTTCACGACATCCCGACAAAAAGACTAGCATGTTTAATTTTTTTAACGGTTGTCCACGACGGGTCCCGTCACATGTATGAGGTTTTAACTGTCTGTTTTTGTAATATGTTATCGTTGTGGCAAGCTAGCAACATTATTTTACTTGTACTACTGGCTAAAAGTAAAAAATATACAAGAAAACAATATTTTACCTCAAGTTCTCTTTGGAGGATTGATTTGACAGCCCATACTATTCTCTTCGAGCAATCCAGGAACGTGTCCATTGTCGGGTTTTCTTTCTTTACGTTTTTCTGAACACAGGACAGCCAATACAACACTCACCACTTCATCCATTGTTTGTTTAAGTTCGTTTCCAAAAGTCAGTCACTCGCTAATTTCGCCTTCTCGATGACATCACGCGCGTCGTTAAAGACGGCACGAGATGACTGGTCAGGAAGCAACGTGTAGTCTGACATGTTTCTTGTCCACGATACGACAAGATTTTAGGAGTCAAAATCGTGTAATCTGACACAGTGACTATCGTAACAGACAACAAAATCGTGTAATCTGAACCAGGCATAATAGTACTGACAGTAACTCCCGATTGAGCAGCGAACTGAAAATGTTATTGTGCTCTAGTTAAAATGTTAGGGGAGGGGCCAGCCTCAGTGGCTCCAGTGCATCATCAACAGTAGGGGCGATCAACTCATCGAGCCACCGTTTTAGCCCCACGCAAAAAATCCTGAACACAGCAATGGTGAAAAACTGTTTAACTGTCTAACTCCACAGTTCAGTACTTCACAGTTCAGAGTCTTTGTAATGTGTTCAGAAGTTTTTTTTTATAATTGCCTTTACAGGGACTTTAAGTAATTTTAAGATAAAATAACATGGAATGGACTCGAGCCCTTGCCCTATTTCAAAATTAATCAAAGTGCCCTTCTCAAACAAATATTAATGATAATATTGTGGTCAATAAAACAAAATGCATTTGATTATAATTAACATGACAATGTGCACAAAACTAATTTCCTAAATTCACATTTATTTTTTGTTTCTGTCAGTCTGAGGTGTCGTTGCTATACACAAATCCAGAGCTCATGTAATTCTGACCTTCAATCAATGCCTTGTAGTTTAGGTTCTGAAGCTCATCGCATGCCAGATGATTAATAAAATAATCTTGAATACCTGTAAGAACATGTATTTTATTGCAACTGGTTGTGGCTAATAGTTATTTGCAACTTGTGAAGCTTGTGAACATATTAGCAACACAGCTAGTAATGACAGTGTTCGGTTTTATTGTTGTCATCAATTAATACACGTCTTATTTACATTACATTTGGCTGAAGCATTTTTACATGTGTCTGCGTGTGTCTTGCTTCAGTCTTGACCTTTCTTTTACTGTCTATGGTCTTGACAGAAGGGGTCAGTCTGCCTTTTCGATGGTCTAAAACTCCGGAGTAGTGTGTGTGGACGGTAGGCATAACAGTAGTAAAAGTTATGCGTTTTAAAATGAAAATGCACTAGTGTAAACATAGGTATCCCACAGTCTGCTCGGGAACCGATACTCTCAAGCCAAATATGGTTCTTTCAGTAAGTATAATGGCTCGACGGCAGGAAACAAAATAAACCAAACAATTTCTCAACTTTTTTTTTTCCCTCAAGGTTTCAATTAAAAAATCCACATCACATATTTTAAAATATTACATAATTGAAGCCTGTTTGTCATGTATAATACACAGATCAATCGTCATCTGGCACAATAAGTTCAAATTTCAATGGACAATGTGAAGATGAGCGTAATTATCCAGTCATTTTTAAATAAATCGTTTTAAAGTTACATAGACAGACGAATTTACATCTATGAAGCGATCTGATCTGTGTCGTTGAACTAATGGATGTTAATTGACTACAATAAAGCACTGCACAAAACCAGCACCATGCAAAAGAAGCATTAATGGTAAGTATAGTATTCAAGTTACTTGCATTTAGTCTATATTGAATATTGATACACCGTTTACCATTTGTTGAAACTATCATAGTTTGTTAAATGAAGCAGGCCTACAGGCCTATTATGTGAAGTGTAGGCTGACACGCGAAATGGTGCCTTATCTTAACATTTTTGATAATTTTGCAGCAATAGTATAACTACTGGTCAAAAATTTGCACACACATTATTATTATTATTTTTAAAAGAAATCCCTAATGTGCATCAAGCCTGCAATTATTTGATCAAAAATACAGAAAAAAAATTACAATTTAAAATAATGGTTTTCTATTTTAATTTAATTTATTTATGTGATGCAAAGCATATGCCCTTTTTTATTATGATTTTTTTACATTTGAGCCCCTGCCCCTGAGGAACTCTCTGCACGTCCCTGGACCTACCTGTGACACTGGGGTAGTCACCAACGTGCTCAAAATCAGCCAAAGACTCGTCAAATCCCTCGTGGTCTGACATAGATTGTTCTGATATAATCCCGCTCCCTCCGTCGTTTGTTTCTTGCGGTACAGATAATGCTAGCAAACCTCGGCACTCTATTACAATAATACATGTGAAAAAAACAAACAGTTTCTGCCGCATTTTCCCATTCGCCATTCTGCTACGTGCGTGTTCCAGGGACATGTTTTTTTAAGCATTTGCACATTACGCAAATTATCGCGCAAGTAAAATCACCTGTTCCCTCTTCAATAGAATCTGTCTGCAGCCTGCAAGACTTCAAGTTACGCCCCTTTCAAGTTACGCCCACTTCAGGTTGCTCACTTTTTTTTTTTTCGATTTAAAGCACAGACCGTATGACAAGAACAGACAGTTCCGTATATGCTTTTGAATCGATCTCGCACGAGTTTAACATAGGTTAAACAGGGTTCTTTTGTAAATCATGTTCAGATTTTAATTTACTGGTAGTGTTTCCTCTGTATTCATTTTAGTAGTGAAAGTTGCCACCACAACAAGTAAAATGTGAAATGAAAAGAAACACTTATTGTCTAAAACAAAGCATTAGTCTATTGTAGAAGTAGCCTAATTATTATATTATGGTTAATAGGTTAAGCACTAGAACCTCGACTTGAATCATAACTTAGGCCCAAACATAGATAAAGGACAAATGAGGAATTTTCACTCAAAAGCACCACAGCTGCACAAAAAATAAAGAGGAAACAGTCGTAAACTGGTAGGCTATAGAAAACAATAAATTAGACGACATTTACATTCAGTGGCGCGGGAAGTGGGGTGCTGCGGGGGCTGCAGCCCCCCTCGTCATAACCACAGCCCCCCTGGTGGGGGCTGTGGAATAAAATAATATTGTACTAAAAAACGTTAAAAAAAATTAAAATAGATGCTGTGTTTGATAATGTATGTGAGTGTTCAAGCTACGGAGAAAATGAAATAAAGTTTGAATTTGTCATGCTTAGTTGGTTTGTTCCGATCAGAGCATAAGCGGAGAGCGCATTTCTGAATATCCCTCCGCTCGCTCCTTCCGCTCAGGGTCGCGCGCTCAACCCAGAATGGCCTGCTGGTTCGAAAATTATGTGGAATAAGGGCTGCCTCCGACTAAAGTTTTTTTTTTCTAGTCGACTAGTAGTTGTTCATTTTAGCCACTGTGGACACATCGCCCCTTTATATTGATTTAATCATTTAAATAGGCTATATAAGCTATACAGGACGAGCGTTTACGTAGCACTCAAGCGCACGCCCGCACTCATAAACCTCGCCACAAAGAACCGGCGAAAGTAATGATTATTAATGTGTCAAAAATAGCAAGGAGACATTTAATTGTTTATTAATAATAAACATGTGTTTTCTGTGTCACTGCAAATATGAAGTTATGCGGACTCGCCATGAACGCCAGAGAGAAATGCACATTTGATTACATAATCAGAGAATAGCCTATTTATTTTCGTTTTGAATAGTTTCGTTTAAAAGTAGACATTTCAAGCTAGATAGCCTATATTTGTTGTGAGGCAAAGCTGAGTTTCGGCGCACTCCAGTTTTGCAAGCAGTGGTGTAGTCTAGTTTTTTGTAGTGAGTATACTGTGATATACCACAACCCAGTGAAAACTTGTGTGATATTCTTTTAAAATTATGTTTTAATAGATTTGATTATTATTATTTTAAAAAGTACATCTTACTATGCCATTTCTTACATAATTCCTTCGAGTTACTTTCTTTCTCTCTACAAACTTTTATTTTGGTGGGATGTAAATTAAAGACATTTGAGCTTCTGTGTGTTTTAATAAACTATTATTATTATTAGGCCTACTTGAAGTATACTCTACTGTGCAATAGTAATATATTTCTGTTATATTTTCTTCGTTATACAAAACTTTTATTTTGACAGGTTGTCATGAAGATTTTAAAGTTTGTGAGTGTATATGATATGAATTACGATAGTTTTATCAAATGAAATGGTAAAATTCTTGTGAAGTGACTCTCATAAAAGCTCTGCGATGAAGTTCAAATGTGTGGATGTCCTCCTCATAGACGCTGAAAACACCATGAGTGTCACGCGCTTCAGTGTGTAGTAGAGCACACATTGAGCGCTCATTCACAGAAACATGCAGAGTTTATTTCTATAGCAGTCTTTTTGAGCTTTAATATTCATAGACACTAGTAGCCTACATATCGAGATTTGATTCATTGTACATCCCTACTTTTGATTTATTCATTCAAAAATGGCCAAATTGCGTGACGTTCCGCTTTACAGTAGGCCTAGGCTGTTACATTTGTGACTGGATTCCGCGATTCGATCCGCTGCGCAAACACAGACGGCGGGGTGAATTTATGAATGAAAGTTCACAAAACGATGTTGTTACGAATCCTCGCTCTTTTTTTTAAGTGGGTATACGGAGATCCTTGACCTTTCCTAGTGGGTATACGGAAATCCTTGACATTTTCTAGTGGGTATACGGCGTATAGACCTTATTCACAGCAGCGCCATCTTTGATTTTTAACAGGAACGAAAGCGAGGCTGTGAGGGATAGACCTCCATCTCTTCAGTGGGTTGTACTGCGATTAAATGTGTTTGTGGATTGTTCTGCTGACGAAACCATGCAAAAATATGTTTCTGAGAAATTCCAGTAGACGAAATAATCCAGACAATATGATCTGTTTAAAATGATAAGTGATCTAGGAGCTTTATACAGCTTTTTACAGCGGATCCCATTGAAAACACAGTAAGTCTATCCCTCACAGCCTCACTTTCATACCTGTCATGGCGCTGGTCTGAATAAGGTCTATACCTGCGTATCACGTAGACTACACCACTGAATGCAAGTGATCGCCGGCGCCTTACATTGTCTGCTATATATTTGCTTCTTATTTATTAAATACAGGCAATTGGTTGATAAAACATTGATCAAAATTAAGATACAATTTATACTAAACGAAAATCTTTTAAAAAGAGTCTTTCTACAAAAAAAAAAAAAACTTAAAGTAAAAAATAATGTCTTACCCACTCCATGTGACATGTCTCCAAACATTTTGGGTATCTCATGATCTCATGTACCCTATCATATCTTTCTCACGCTGCATACTCACTTTCATAATCAACATTGATTAAATAAAAAAAATAACAGTAGCCTATAATATTTAAACAAATATGAAACTAAATATGTTTTCTTTAATGGCTACAACACATATACAGTACAGAGAAATGTCATGTCTTATCGTCAGCCATAACATAATGACGTCACATATTTTCCAACCCAGCCCTCAGCCCCCCTCGTATGAAACAGCTTCCAGCGCGCCTGTTTACATTTTAATAATGGCAAGTGACCACTCCAGGGCGATCTACTGTGTTGTGTTGCTGGCATCTGTGGGACACTCAGCGAGACAGATTGACAAGCTCAAAGTTCCAAACGCTTTGCTCATGCCCTTGCTGCAAAAGCGCCAATGTGACTACACAGTAGTCTTACACGGTTATCTCAGGAAAATATACTAACCGTTTTCTCTGAGCTGGCATCTTGCTGACAACATCTCATTTTGAGTTTGACATATATCGTGTGGTTCTGTGTGATTTGGACAACTTCAAGTTACGCCCCCTTCAAGTTACGCCCACTTCCTGTTACGCCCCTCTCTTGCAGTCCGCAGACACACGAGATTCAATGCCTGGTCTGTTTCCTCATGTGTTTTTTTCTTCTCTCTCTCCTGCAAAATCTAATCTAGCGTTATTTGCATTAAGAAGCCGGATTCCACAAATGAGCAAACAAATAAAAAGTTGATTCTGGTTATGTCTTACTTTATTTCTTGACTTTTTATCTTACAGTTTTAGCACTAACAATGTGTGTAGCCCTTTATTTAAATAACAAAAACTATTTTAATTTAGCAAACTTTTCTGTTGGCATAAAAAAACCTGTCTTGAAAGTTTAAACAGGATAGATATTTACACATAAAATACAAACATGCAGTAAGAGAATACAAATAAAATAGATAGATTACTTATTGGCGAAAATAGGCTACTAGTTGTGTGAAGATCATAAGAAACAAATGCAAATGTGCTTTTTCAGGACTCAAGTCTGTCTGAACACTACGGTCTCCCACAGAGTTTGATATTACAGGCTGGACAACTCCTCTCAAATATCCATGGATACCATCAACACTGAACTGGGTGCATGCCTTCAATGCACTGCTGTGGAACAATCCAAATGGTCTATTCTTTCCATTAGGTTTGATCAGTGTGACAAAAGGGAATAAAAGCTCCCAGTCGTAGGCCTACATCAGGAATACATATGGAAAATCAAGAGAAAACTTTTCAGCCAGGTGAGAACGTGAATTCATCATCTTTTGCAGACTTTATTTAGAGTGTTGTTTGTCAGAAACCTGCTAAGTTTTGTAGTTGTTTGTAGTTATAAAGTGACTTTTTAAAAAAGTTGTTTGTAAAAAACCTTTTCTACAACTCATCAAAGTGATATCAATGAGCTAAAGAAAATCTGAAGAGACAAATATTGGAATATTTTAAACTTGCATGCAAGAATAAACAACAGATCAAATTATGCATTTTTTCTTATATTCTGAAGTGTCACTGGCCCACCGGTGGGCCCAAATCCATTACATATTTAAAACAGTAATATCCTATACTAAACCTAAACTAATCTTGACAAACTGTATATCATTAAAGCTTTCAATCTCTAGTTTCCATATTTGGTGACTGATTCTCAAAACAAATTACAGAGGAGCCGTAATTTATCAATTTGCAACTAGAATATTTTCAAACTCCTAAGGCGTGTTCAGGCCTTTATTTTGAAATAGCAATGAACATGAAAAATCATGAAAGAAGGGTAGAACCCTCAGTTTGTTTTCATGCCAAGAGTTCAAAAGATAGCATACATTCAGTTATTTGAGGGAAAAAAGGTCTGAAATTTTTTTTAATATAAAGAAAAAATAATAGATTCACCATTTGTGATGTGGCCGTGAGCTATAACGCACATACATGTTCTTTTAGCCTATGTGTTTATTAGAGGTTTAATTCATATCAAAATCTGCCAAACTTCCAATACTACTTCTAAATAGGATGTCTACTTTATAAATTATATGAAAATTGTGGAAATAATGGTTCAGATCACTCAAACCACATATGGACATATGGCAGTAATGGAGTCTGGTTGTGACCTAGTGGAAGTGTTTGGTACTGCGCCCAAACAAAATCTTACTGAAAGCTCATTTCTTGAGATATCAACATAAAATTTGAAACACAACTTGTTCAGATTTTTGGCTTTGATTTATTTGCAGTTTTAGAGTTTCCCAGGTTTTGAAAAAATATATTTTACTTAAAATATGATTTTTTTTTTTTTTTTTTTTACATTTTACATTTTCATAAACTCAAACTTCTGTAACTTGTTTTCTGTTTCACTTTATTAATTTATTTCACTTCTATAATAATGTGCCAAATGTCATCTTTAAAACAAGACTAATGTTACATCTATATTCCAAAGGATTCTTGAATTACAACCATTTAAGTTCGGAATGTGTATTTTCATGTCTATTCAAAAAAAAAGAAAAAAGGGGGGTGACACTTAAAGGGTTAAAACATCTAACTAAAACACAGACCCATGAAAGCTGATTATAATTGTGTGCATATTTCAAGTTACTTTTCACATTATCAGATGCTGATTCTGCAGTAATGGATTCAGAGATTGGAACACTGATCAAACATATTGAATGTGTAAGAAACATTTCTTCCGATCATTTTCGAAAGTTTTTTTTAATTGTTATTTTTGTACTTTTTCCACATCATTTATAAGTCTCTTTATTATGTTTAAACATTTCAGTACAACAAGAAAATGTGTCCACACCATTTCTGTACTGTCCAGCAGATGGAGCAGGAGTATTTCCAAACACTGGAATCCTCACCAGATCTCTGTCATGGGCTGCCAGGAGTGCTAAGATACAAAAGAGAGTCCCAGGAGAGGATGCACAGTCAACAGGTTGCCTATTCATTTGATTTCTGTCATTTTAAAAGTGTAACATCTTAGAAAATGACTTATTTTGAATAAATAATTGTTGTTTTACCCAGCCTCAACCTCAACGGGACTCTCCGATATGCTGTCAGTTCTGTGGTTTGAAAGCTTGGCCTCCTCTGGATCCAGGGTTTGCGGAGACTCGAGAGGTTTGTCTCTTGAGAAAGGACATAGCCGACACAAACACTTATTGAGTGTAATGGGTTTATATTACGTTACGTTACTCCCTAAAAAAAAGTAGTACTTTTTCTCACCTGTGCTGGACTTGCTTTGTTTTGTTTTTCAAGGCAAGTCACCTTTATTTCATGCATTTTACAATACAGATTGTTTCAAAGCAGCTTTACAGTGAAAACAGGAACATAATGCAAATTAGTAACTAATTAGAAAATTAGTTTCGGCTGTACTGCAGATTGAGAAGAAAAAAGTGTCATTGTCCAGCATGAGTTCAGTGTTGATGAATTTGCTGTAAAAATCATTTGTTATTCACTTAGTTCAATTATCTGTACAGCCACTCTGGAGAAAACAGTGCTGTCATCGTCCAGTTCAGTCCAGTTCTCTTAATGGTGTCATTGCAGGCAGATCAATAATATTGTTGAATATTAAGTAATAATTAAGAATATTAACTAAGAAAACCAAAATCCAAAGGTGACAAAGGCGATAGTGGCAAGAAACCAAAACTCCATCAGGTGACAGAATGGAGAAAAACAACCTTGGGAGAAACCAGGCTCAGTCGCAGGGTCAGTTCTCCTCTGGTCAATGAACGAACAGTGTGTGATTATGATTCAGGCAGCATTACAGGTCAGAAGTCAGATTGGTTTGGAACAATCAGAATATTATCCAGTTCCATCTGGTTTAAGATCAGAGTCATCACACCGGTATGGAGACGGGTTTATTGAGGATCAGTGCCGATGGCTGTCGTGTCGATGAGGCCCTCACAGGGGAGAGTCTAGTTGACACAATCTCTGCTGACACTTCAGGGATGCGTTGTGGTCGAATCTTGGTGCAGGTCCTCCATCTGGTCAGGCCCAACGTGTCCATCATATGCACACTTCAGAATCTCATTTTCTGAGTTTGCATTTCACTGTTTTTATTCATTTTGAGAATTACTGAATCTGTTTTTGTGGAAGTGAGATGAGTAAATGCCTGCTCACATTTAGTCTCGTTATACTTTATACTGATTTCTCAGTACATGAGGACAGGAAAGGTGTCAGTCAATAAATGGGAAAACAAAGTAACTTGTGTTACTTATAAAAATAAAATAAAAAAAAAGATATTTTGTAGTCAATTTAAAAGTAATGTTTCTTTACTTGAAAAAAGTAATCTGATTACTTAACTTGCGTTACTTGTAATGTGTTAAACCACAACACTGCCCATATTGCTTCAACACTTTTCCTCAATCTAATGTTTAATTGGACTTAAGGACTTCTGCTGTGAGAACTACAGAGAGTTGTTCGAGATTGTGGTCCATCTGTCTAAGAGACATTCTGAGGCACAGTCAATCGGACCTGGTCGACTAGATGACCCCTTCATCAATGAGGACGAAGAGCTACAAGATAAAGCACGAGAAAGAGGAAAACACAGGTTTGATTTGTACAATACTACACACTACTGCTTACAGGTTTGGGGTCAGTATGAATATTTATTTTATTCAGTTTTATTTCAGCAAGGATGCATTAAATTGAATTTTTATATTTTTATATTTCTATTTTCTTTCTATTCATCAAAGAGACCTGAAAAAAGCGTTATGGTTTTCACCAAAATATTAGGCAGCACAACTGTTTTCAACTGATAATAATACGAAAAGTTTCTTGAACAGCAAATCAGCATATCAGAATGATTTCTGAAGGATCATGTGACACTGAAGACTGAAGAAATTATGCTGAGAATTCAGCTTTTACACCGCAGGAATATATTACATTTTAGAAATATTATTTTAAATGATAATACTATTTCACAGTATTGCTGTTTTTACTGTACTTTGATAAATAAATTAAGCCTTGGTGAACTTAAGATACTTCTTTCACAACGATAAAAAATATATATATATATTGACCCCAAACTTTAGAATGGCAGTGTACATGGCATATGCACTTTGCTGTGTTGTTACTTGAGTATGTTGTTATGAAAACTGAAATATATGTTTTTTTTAATACTTATTCCTTTGGCTTAGTTTCAGACAGCAACAGAGAGAAAGACAGAGATATGACAGAGCTGCTCATTCCAGTTTATTGGTATCAAATAACAGTGAGTATCCACATATGTGAGTGTCAAGACGTACTACAATACATTTGTATGGGGAATATATATATACTGTATATACAGTTTAAATCAAAATAATTCAACCCCCATTGCAAATCAGATTTATTGGCTACATTTACAGACTTTCAGCTGTTTGCAATGAAGAAATCAAAAGTAAGAGTAATTGCAAAAGCTCAACACAACAAATGTTTCAAGTGTTTTCCCCAAATTCAACTGAAAATGCAACTTTTGACTTTTGAAACTTTTGAAACTTTTGAAATGACTTCTCCAGTCTCAAAATTATTCAATCCCCTGTAAATGTGATAGTTTTAAAGGTAATTTGACAAATTACTAAAATATCTTTCAGTGACAGCACGTTGAAGGGGTAAATTAATAATTTCTCTCCTCAGATGTGCCTCATGATAATTCAGTTATCAGTTTCCGTCTCTCTAACTGTGCACCCAAAGAGGATCTTTGGAAAGTCAAAGAGTACATGTATGTGGACGAGATCTCCGGACAATGGACACGTGATAAGTTTTCTGCACTAGGGTCAGTTGAGTTTGGCTTAACTCATCACCAGGTAACTGACCATAATAATTTTCTGTTAGAAAGTCGTATTATCATGGTATGGAAGAAGCTTGGTTTCCGCCACGGAATAAAAAAAAAAAAAGGTAAGTGCGACTTTTTTCTCAGAATTGCAAGTTTATATCTAACAGTTCTGACTTTATAACACACGATTATCGTAAAAAAAAAAAAAAGTATTCCGTGGTGGATCAAGCTTCCATAATGAGGTCCTTAAACTAAACATCTGATCTCTTTTTTTTTCAGAACAATTCAAGTTTCTTGGAGAAGTACTATTCTAATGGAGATAAATTTCTTACAGTGTTTCCAGATGGTTCTGCACAAGTTTTGTATCCTTTTAGCTATAATCTGGAATACTATGTGGGTACTTTTAAGTAGCAATATGTCACCAGTGTCAAAGACAAACAGAATGGACAATAAAGTTCAACTTCAACTTCGATAGCTGTATGAAAGTGGCTATGCTCATAGCCTACTGTATTATATTTGATATGCAAAATTTCAAGACTTCTAAATTAACAAGTTACTATAGAAAAATAAAACGACATCAGCATGTGCTAGTAAAATCACAAGAAAGATAAATCACAATTATGGTTCCCTATCGATATGGTTCACTCATACTGCGTCGCTAGGCGGTTTGGAAAAAACTCCTTTTTCTCAGAATACTGAAGCCGTCTCACGGCATCTTTCAGTATCTGGGTTCTACTCCCCCTCAGAGTCTTTCAGAGGATGCTGGGCCTAATGGCGTCCAAATCATCAGTAATTCCACAGGGTCTGCTACACATGCAGTCCCTGCAGTACTGGCTGAAACCCCTTTCTCAGTCGCCTTCGTACAAAGGGGAACCACGCCTGTATAATGGCCCTGGCCCCTTGGAAAGACCCTCGTCAGCTTCAGACCACCGTAGACTTGGGGTTGATCTCCAGAAGGAGGGAAGTCTCTACAGATGCCTCCTACGTGGGTTGGGAAGCTTTGTGCGAGGGCAGGCCGACATCCATGCTCCTGGTCGACTACGGAGAAATGGCTACATCTCAACTGCCTCAAATTCTGGTGGTTTTTCTAGCTCTCAAAACCTCCCTACCAGACCTGAAAGGGACACCATGTCTTTGTCTGCTTTGACAACATGGCAGTGGTGTCCTACATAAACCACCAAGGTGGGCTCAGACGCAACATGCGCTTACTAAGAACAGCGCATGTGCCGGGCAGACTGAACCAAGTGGCAGACATGCTGTCCCGTTGCAACGTGTCCTCAGGTGAATGGACGCTCTATTTCCAGACTGTTCACAAGATCTGGAGTATCGTCAGGAAGGAAGAGGTCAAACTCTTCGCCTCAGAAGACAACTATCACTGCCCAATATTTATCTCAACGGACAGGTACGCAAATGGTTTATACCTTTCCACTGGTTGCACTGCTCTCTCAGGCCATCAGACAGATAAGGGAGGACAGACTGGTGGCCCCTCTCTGGCGGAACCAGTCATGGCTTCCCCTCAGGAAGGACCTCCTTTCCCAGGCAAAGGGAACGATTTTGCACTCTCAACCCAAGTTGTGGGCCCTCCATGTCTGGCCCCTCGACAGGAGCCTATGGACCTCTCTGTGAGAGTCCTAAACACTATTTCTGAGGCTAAAGCCCCATCCACTAGACACCGCTATGCCCTTAAGTGGTCTGTCTTCTCTGACTGGTGCACAGTCCGTAGTGAAGACCCGACATCCTGTGAGGTTTCACTGGTACTGTCTTTCCTGAAGGAGCTGCTGGACAAGGGGCGCACCCCTCTCCACGCTCAAAGTCTACGTGGCGGGCATAGCAGCATACCCCGCTCCTGTGGCCGGCCAGTCTATAGGCAGGAACAAGTTGTTCGATTTCTGAAGGGGTCAGCTAGAAGGTCAGCCAGAAAAAAATCCTTTTTTCCAGATTCAATCATCGTCTTTTTCTTACATACTAGAGCACGTACGCACATGCGCTCTCTTCAAAATGGTGCTTTAAATCCCTCGACAAACTAAAAGATGTGATTTGTATATATTCTAATTTGAAATGTAAGATATAGATTTTACTGAATGTCAGCTTGCTTATTTTGCTCAAGATAATAATTCATTATGTCCACACAAACAAGAAACTATACTTCTAACCACAGGTCGAGATCTGCTGTTCCAACCACTCAACTTTGCAATGCTGTTTGGAATGTTCGTTGGAACTATAGTTTCAGTAAATATAGACTCGCTAAACTATAACGACGAAACTTGCGACCTGGCTAACAATGTTTTTGGGAAACGCACCCCAGAACAGGGAAAACAGATCCAAAACACAATGAATCCAAAACATAGCATGATACAATATTATTGGGAGATACAGAGTGAAATCTGATATTTAAATGCAAAGTAATTTGCAAAACTGTTAAAAAATCTCATTGATTTACATTAAGCTATCAGAATTTCATCTTATTTTTGGGGCACATAAATATCAGCAGCTGCATCTATTTGCATATTTTTGCTCAATTCGGGCCTCTGAATAAAATTGAGGTGTTTTTTCCTCCCAAAGTTTAAACTCCATATACTCCATTGTCTATGTTCAGGCTATTATTTCATATGTCAGGCTTTACATGTATAAATGAGTAATTAGTAATTTCTCTGGATTGTAGTGTGACTTTAGATTTCACAAATACAATACAATTAGTTAATTTAGTATCTGTTGCTGTTGATTGTCCTTATTGTCATGGCAATAGCTATCCTTCAGGAAATTTGGCTATCATCATTCTCAGCTGTAAGACGGAAATGATCTGTATTGTACGGGATGACGTGACGACGACTCTTTGTCCAGTCAGAGCCCTCTTTCAGTCTAATGGCAGAGCCACTTGTTACCATTGCAACGGCAGCATATGGTATGGTCCACTGACACGAATCTAAATATCTCAAATGGACTGATTCTTGATCTAGGGGAGGAGGGGAGAGTCTGAAACCTTAAAGGGATAGTTAAACCCACAAAATAAAAATTCTGTCATCATTTACTCACCCTCATGTCGTTGAGTTCACGAAAGCGCCACGACCTATGTACAAGAACTGAGAAGATGGAGCTCACGATCATTTGATGGGGAAGTGGGAAAGGTAAGTCATTAATTTTGCGGCATTGGTAAGGCACTTATTACGTTTTCTCGTTGGTTTCTCACAATTCGGACATCCAGGAAATGCACACTTTAGACCCCTTTTAAACACTACATCGAGACCCATCTGCGCCATCTTCTCAGTTCTCACGCATGCGTCGAGGCCCACGCAGAACAAAATGAATAGTTGAATAAAGTTTACAAAAAGTATTCTCATCGCTTGATAAACTTAAGGTTGAGCCACTGTAGTCACTTGGACTATTTTAACAATGTCTTTATTAACTTTTCTGGACCGGCAGAATTAAATTGTCTAGAAGCCTATGAAGGAGCGAGACAGCTCTCAGATTTCCTCAAAAAATATCTCAATTTGTGTTCTGAAGATGAACGAAAGTCTTACGGGGTTAGAACAATATGAGGGTGAATAATTACTGACAGAATTTACATTTTTGAGTGAACTAACCCTTTAATAGATGGACAGAAATGAAAAAATATCTTCATCTGTTTTCTGAAGATGAACAAAAGGCTTGTGGGTTTGGAACGACATGAGGGTGAAAGTAAATAATGACCAACTTTCATTATAAATTTAACTCTATATAGCTAAACTGTGGTATAATATAATAAAGTTCAGTGAACTGTGACGTGGCTCTTGTTTCCTGTGGAGCAGGTTGAGTATGGATGCTTGGGGTGGGCGGAGTCTAGATGAGAGCGGGAGAAGGATCAGAACGTGGAGCTGGACAGACCAGGCTCAAACACCAACACCCCTGAGACCACTCTTTCTGTCTCTCAACAGAAATATAGGGGTCCGGGTTCTTGGCCAACAGTTGGTGTTTGTGTCATTCCTTGCTTCAGGACAGCAAGCCAGGTTCAGAGTAGGCAGCTGTGAGTCGGTAAGAAAATACACAAGTCCTGTCTTCTAATCTGATCACCAATTTTAGCTATTCAAATGAGAGTTTTGAGACATTTTCTTGATCCGTCACACTCAACTCAGATTGGTCCAGCAAAGTGTTTTGTCTGCCGTGTCTTTGCTTACAGTCCAAAGAACACAACATTCCTCCTCAACCCCTCATGTGTAAAGAGGAACTAGTACTTCTGGCATGCAGGATTGGCCTTCACATGGCTCTGATACGGTTACAGCAGTGCCAAGCCTTCCCATCCAGCCTCACACATCTGAGGATCAGACCTCCACCTTTCCTTCACTCGTTGGTTCGAAGGCTGAGGAGTTTGAGCCACAGAGTACAAATGGAAGAGCCAGACAAGGCCTTTATCCAGCGCTGTCTGCAGGCCTGTCCATGAGCTGACACTCACGCAAGACATGCTAGTCTCGCTTGACTAAAGGTGCAGGCACATTAGCAAAATTTCATGGGCAAAAAAGTCCCATTGTGTATTGTCATCCATTGTAATATGTCAATCAATGGTAAATGTGACCATACCTTAACAAACTTGGTAAATCCAAAAAAAAGGTTGCCAATAAATAGAGATTCACCATCAAAAGTGACCACAGAAAGAAAATCTTAAAGGGACAGTAAATCCGAAAATGAAAATGATCTCATCATTTACTCACCCACATGCCATCACACATTTATTTGACTTTTGTCTGAATAAAATAAGCGCATAGTGAAACTCACTCGAGGTGTATCACAGACACTTAAATAGAACAAAAATTTGTCAATATTGTGACTACAATGTAAGTAACTGAATATGAACTACTTGTTTATTGAACTATAAAATCAATGTTACATTTGCAATTGTGAAAATATATGTCAAAACAGCTCCCTTGGTCGTGTTACATTACTTTATTATATCATATGTTATAAAAAACATAACATTTTTAATTTCTTCATCAGTGAGTTATTTCTGTGAGTTTCTTTATGGATTGTTACGCTCATTTGCAGACATCCCACCTCTCCCGGAAGGTCAGAGAGTCTCCCACATATTGATAGTGGCTCCCTGATGCCCACAAATTATATACATGTTTGTTATATACATATTTGCTTTGCTTTTTCCATGAATGTGTCTCACAGAGAGGAAGGCAGCAAGCCTCAACAGCTTGACATTGTTACCGGAAATAGCCTACACTATCCATTATAAATCACTGTTTACACTGAATGTAATCAAATCAGAATCTTTGTCGTATTTCGATGCGCCTCCCTAGTTATTTTTTGTCACTTAAGTTTTAATCAGGCTACTTGTCCAGTTGGCCAAGTAAAATTATCTTGCCACCTGGACAAACATTAAAGTCGAACCCTGTAGTTATCATCCTTAGTGTGAACCTAGATTAATAAAAGTTAACTGAATTTAGTTACCTGAACCTAGATAAGTTTAACAGTGACCTGGGTCTAAGGTACTAAGGTTCTTTGGTACTAAGGTTACCAAAAATGTCAGGTATAATCAAAATCTTTTTGATTTCAGTTAATGCAGGTGGAGCTGGGGAAGGTGGAGGGTTTCTGAAAGGACGTTGCAACTAAGGCTACGTTTACACGTGGCCAGCTATTTTCATAAACGGACAATTTCACCATATTAAACACTGTAGCAAACGTATTGCTCGGTTAGTTAATATTACTTGCGTTAATTACCAGTAAAAGATCTGATATAGAAAAATAAAATAAAGCCTTCACTAAACAACTACATTAACTGTAAATGTACCAAATTAGAAGAATCCAAAAAAAGTTCACAATAAGATTCTTAGACAGTGATAAGCACTTAAGACTTTTCACCTGAAGTGATCTGGGTAAAACCTGACTAAACCCAATTCTGGACTAGATTAATGGCATTACAAATGAGTGAACAATGAGATTTTTTTTAATCAAGAGAAGTGGTTCAGTTTTCTGATGGAAATTATTTTTCAACCTTTATATGCAATATAGTGTGCAACTCAGCTAATACGCTTTTATTTTTTTATCGTTTAATTTTTTTTTTTAACTATTTGCTAGGCCAGCCTTCCAATAAAGACAATATTTTGTTAATTTCATTTTATTTTCAATTTTCTAAACATTTTAAGCTATACATAGCAATATAAAAAAAACAGGGCTCAGAAATATAATTAATGTCACTTAAAAGTTAAATGATCATGAGGGATGGGTGTATAAGTTAGCTTCTCATATCTACGGATTACATAAAACAAAGACCAAGGTTTAGCCATACAGTAGAATCAAATGAAACAAATATGCCATAGTAAATTTAGTTGACTGAGCTAATTGAACTCAAATAGAAATTATTTATTACATATTCCTTGTGAACATATATCCTGAACCAAATCGTTATTGCACATGATGGGCTAGTCATATCTATATGGCCACTGTTGTTGCCATGAATCCCGCACCAGCGTCTGTAGGAGGTGCATCTCCGAGAGGCTCGATGAGGACGACGCGGAGCATCGGGTGTGCGCTAGCAGAGGCTCTGCTTTCAGCGCAAACCGTCATAAACGTCACCTCACAACCGTAGGAGAGCTTCACCACAAAACTAAAAGAGAACATGTGAGTGAAGAGAATTAATTAGGTTGAGAAAGGAATCACAGACATGCATTGAACATTTAGTAAGGTTATGATGGTTGCACGTACGTGGAGGGGTCCTAGGCTCCATGCAGTGAATCAGAGGCAAGGTTACGAACGAGGGTGTGGAAGTGTGTCCATGTGGACGTTCATCTTCATCTCATTCTCCAGGATTTGAACTAGTTGCTGCATGGAAGGCAGGTGCCCGGACTCCAGCTTGGACCAAACTGGAACATCTAACCAGAAAAAAATAATAATAAATCCCCAAAAATAGTGTTACCATAGTATTAGTGCAACCACAGCATTTTTCATTTCCGCCAGACTAAACCACCGAATTAGGCAACCGCCATGCAGCCACTCTACAGATGTCAACACATCATGTATGATAGACAGTGAACACCTTGCATTCTTCTTATTTAATAATCTAATCTGATTTAATAACAAGCTTTAAAAAAAAAAAAAAAAAGTGTCATACATCCCAAGTGTTCTGGAACTATACGATAGGGTTTGGAGAAAAACAAACCAAAATTTAACTATTTAAAGTGCCCCTATCATGGATTTTTGAAAATGACCTTTCATGCAGTGTGTAATATAGCTCTAAGTGAATGAAAACATCCTGCAAAGTTTTAAATCTGAAAGTGCACCGTATATAGAGTTGTTGTCTTTCAAAAGTAAGAATCTACTGTGAGTCAATGAAATTAATTGTTTTTCAAACAAGTCATAAGCCGTTTCGACGTGACGTCAAGACGAAACATTAGCCCGCCCACTAATTGCACGTGAGCAGACAACATTGAAACTTAAACCTCAAACCGGCAGCTGATCCTGTGGATACTGGATAGATCATGTCGAGGAGACGTGACTGTGTGACGGTAAACCAATGTTTATGTTAGATCAGTCATTCACGCTAGAGCTCAGCTATTAGTTACCTCAAACTGAGTAGTGAATCGCTGAAACGTCCTGCTCGAGTCCTTGCGATGGAGGTTCGGGTTGAAGGAATGGTTCTTCTTCTAGTGTTTCATCATAGGACTCGTGCTCGGATTGATATGGTAAAATCGACGTCATTGTTCATTACTGTGTTTAGTTTACGGTGTAGGAAGCCTCAGGACACGCAGAGTCATCTGTGTTTTAGCAATGGGAATTACGCGGTAAACCAATCACAACAAACTGAGCTGTCTGGCCAATCAGAGCAGAATAGCTCGTGGAAAGGAGGGGTTTAGAGAGATTGATTCATTTGGCGAGTCGTTTGAGAATCATTGAAAATCAAATGTGATGAGCAAATGTATATTATGAGGAAATTAAACAGAATTCAACGCCTAGAAATCCAAAATGCATGAACTCTCTCCGAACTGCACCAAACCCAATCATACAGCCCTTCTAAAACACTTGGAATATACGGCATGGGATTATTCTGGTACTTTTGTGTCGGTTTTAAAAACTTGATCCTGGACGCAATTCACTGCCATTATATTAACAAGCGGGAATTAGGGTGAGTAAACAATTACTTATTTTTAGGGTGAACTATCCCTTTTAAGGGTTTAAATGTCTTTTGTCGAGTTATGTTGTTCTGAAAGGGGTCATAACAGGGATTTTCTAAACTATCATTCAATTATCCCTTTTTACAAACAAAAATTCTGTTACATAAATTAGTTAGGTAAATTAATATTATACACCCTTACATATACACATATACATATATAATAATTCTAATAATTTCAACAATAACTATTATAAACAATAATATTATATTTTATACATTGAAATATTAAAACAAACACTTACCATTGAGTGTGATTTCAAAAGCACCCGTAGACATACACTGATTTTCAATCATATTGCTGAAGAAGAACACCATCATACAGGCATATATCTAAGAAAAAGAAACAAATCCCATCAAATAAGCATTGCTGCAGCTAGATTTCTTGTACTGTACATATTTAATGTTTAAATACTTTATTTTGTGGGTAGTTTATACATGACTTTTTCAAATTGTTCTAAAAATCAAAGAATGCTGAAGAGTAAAGATTACAATCTTCCTTGTCTACATTTCAGGAATGGCACATTGAGAGTCAGGTGAGCATTAACATGAGGCTTGTCCTTTGGTCTTTTGGGTGTTGCATTCTCTCCTAGCACTGCAGACAACACCGAGGTGACGAAGTTAAAGACTAACGAGGTCCATGGGGGAAAAAAAAAGTTTGTATTTGAACCCATGTTGGATCTTCCATCTAACCTAGTCCTAAAAATAGCTCGGTACAAGTCGTAGTTCTCAGAAGAGTTTACACGCAACTATAGGTTCTAGTTCTACAAGCAAGACTTTTTACAGTTCAGAATTGTTACGTTATCATGACATGATGTAAACACACCTTTAAACCACCAAATGAAAATGTTTTAACAAATACCTGCTACAGACTGTGCGATAAAATCCTCTAAGATCATTACAAATAACACTGTACAACATGGATCTAATAAACTTGGAAACGACATGCATGTAGACTGTACGATTATGACGCCTTTTGAATCTTTGGCTACAACACAAGTTAGCATAGAAGAATAAAACTTCATCAGCCTGTGCTAATGGTAAACAAATAGAGCGATTTGACACTTTGGCAGTTGTGGTTTATAATCTGCGCTGAAAAAAAAAAAAAGAGAAGGAAGAGAATATATACATATGTGGTCATGGCTAAAGGGAAAAGAGACCAATGGAGCTTGAGGTAAGTAGTTTTAGCGACATGTCGCATCGATCAATACGCCATTTCATGTTGCGTTTTTATTGGTTAGTCAGTAGACGTGGGTCGTAGCAGCAAACACACTGTGAGATGATCATGCAAATTTCTCACACTGTCAGAAAACGACCGCAGGCTATCTTTGGTCGCAAGACCGTGACAACGCCCCTCTTTGAACCTCTCTCACTGGACCACCGTTTAGGAGCCACGACCACAGAAATCGGTCATCTTTCGCCTGGGACAGCCCAAAATCGTACAATGTGTACCGGTCATAATGGTCTTGCCTTATTCTCCTGACTCCAAACCCAGAGGCCTGGAGCCTGCATGCCCAAAAGAGCAAATGGATCCTTGCCCAAAATGATCACTCCGATTAACACCAGCTTAAACATAGACAGAAAGGAAGCAAAGTGCCTGGAGGGAAGAAAAAGAGGACACTTTAAAAATAATGAATTATACACAAACAAACATATTATTAATATTATATACATTTATTCATTATTTATTTTGAATTTTTACATTCATTCCAGGCCACGAGGCTAGAAGTAATGTAAACGTGATTATGTAACGATGAGCAGTGTTGTGTAGGCCATTACCTGTAGAGAGGCATTGGAAGGTAGTTCTCTCCTTCTATGCGGATGTCTGGGTACCGCTGGTACAAAACCTGCGTGTACTCCTCAAACACCCGCTTGTACCCTCAGGAGATGCTGAAACAGAAGACAAACAAGATGAAGACACACCTCAGAGCCTTTGCTTCACTTACATGTGATATTGAATACAACTGCACTGTTGTGCTGTAACTGTAGAAATTAGAGCTCGGCCAAATAATCGGTTTTGACGATTAATCTACACCGATAACCGATTGAACCGAAAGAAACATTAACAAATCAGAAACACATTTGATTTTTTTTATCATGACTGTAATACATATTTTGAAAGATAATCAAGTGTTCTAAAATAGAAGCAGATAGCGTGTGGGAGTATACATAGAATATACATGCGTCTATTTTCAACGATATGACGTGTGTAGATATTTAAAGTTGGCCCTCTTTAGGTATGACTATTTTGATTCATATAAAATGCTAAAACTTAATACAATTTCCACTGGTGACACTGGTTATTAACAACAATGAAAGTATTGGTCATTTGTTAATTTCACCATTAACAAACACATTTTTGCATTTTAAAGTTGTATTTCTTTACATTAGTTAATGCACTACAAACTAACATAAATGATCAAGGTATATAGGCTAATTCATGAATATTAGTACTGTCAAATTGATTAATCGCATCTAACAAAAGTTTTTGTTTTGATAATAAGTGTATGTGTGTATACCGGTACATACAAACATACACACGTATAAATGTGTGTGTATATACAGACATAATAATAATAATAATAATAATAATAATATTATTATTATTATAATAATAACACACACATTTATTATGTAAACAAAAACTTAAATGTTAGATGCGATTACTCGATTTAACAGCACTAATTTATATTTAAAAAGTACAGTACATTTTCATGGTTCAGTACGGCTTTTTAATATATATTCAGCCATATTTAATTTTTTATGTTTGTTTTAATACAGTATCCATTTTTAAAACTGAACTGGAGCCTATCGTTAAAATTACCTGGAATATAAACAATTTCCATTTTAGACTGTGATAAACGCCCTTCCAATGGATGCTAGATATTATAGCAGCATCGAATGTGCTTTATAAAATGAATAAAAGCTGCATTAATTTAATGTGCAGCGGTTCAAAAGCAAGCACACAGACATAACGTTATCCACTAACGTTAATGGGCTAATGCTCAAATGAGAGCTCTCCACTTAACACCGGATTACTGGCCGATTATAACATCCTGCTGAGGTTACTTGCGAGACTGCTTGTGCCATATATGAGACAAATTAAGGCTTGTTTGTGCATACTGTCACAGTACCGTTTATCTGCGAGGTTAATCTGTGTTACTATCAACACACTCAATGTCATTACACACAGTCATTGGCCTGTTCCGGTGATCGACGCCGACCGACATAAAAAGTGTCCAAACTCTTACTCACCAAATCTGGAATTTAAGAAGTGGACCGGCGGCAAACTGCATCTTCATCTTCTTTACGCCATTGATATCCGCAGAGGCGCTGTAAAGAGTACAGGCCCATAATATAATCACTGAGAGAGGCAACCAACGCATCTTCCCCCACGACGATCAGTTACAGAACTGAAGTCAGGAAGTGGACTGCTGAATTTCATACGGGTAATCCTGAAAGCGACGCTGTGATTGGTTCGTTCCACGACGGGAAGCCCGGCTCATTTCACGAATCGGTTCTTTTGAACAGTTCATTTCAGAGATCCGGTGTGGTGAAGTGTTGGGTCCGACACCATAGACTGTAAAAGAAATTGCGTCTGCGTCATGACGTGGTTCTTTTTTCTTCTTTATTTTTCTTTTTATGTAGTCTCTTATTATTTCTTTATTCTAAATTGTCATCCCAATTCAGGCTGTTTTTGCAACCCGGTTCAATCAATTCATTAAAAAGATTCGACTCAAAAGAACAAATCGTTTACAAACCGGATATCAGCATTTGGTTTTGGTTTTTCTAGAAATGTTACACTTAATTGACTGTTTTACGCCTCATGTCCATTAATTGACATTTAATGTAAAAAAGGAATTATTTTTGTAAGAATCCAAGGCTGCCAACCCAAGGTCTTGAATAATATGAACTATTTAAGTGTATGACCACACTATGCAAGGTCGGTAACGAATTTTAAAAACTGAACTTAATGAACTTAGTAAATAATTAAGAATTTACTAAGTAATTTAGCGTTGACATTTATTATCGGCGTTTTACATAAAGCGGACTGGTTCAAAGCGTTCAAAGCATCATCAGTCCATTTGCGATCTTCCGGTGTAGGCGGAGCTTACATTCTGAGGACGTAGACAAAAATCGACGTAGTTTTCTCCTCATCCTTCCTCACTAGTAGTTTGTGTTGTGGTCGTCATATTTGTGACTGTGACCTGCTCACTTTTTATAACACACCAGCATTTTGCAACGATGGTCGCCAAACAGAGGATTCGTATGGCCAACGAGAAACACAGCAAAAACATCACCCAGAGAGGCAACGTCAAATCGACGGTATGACGTCTCTTCACGATCTTCAACACTGTAACCGCAGAAGAGAGAGGAACTTACTGTAATGTGCTAACATGGCTGGTTGATTTTAATAAATTAATATTTGGAGTTATGGTTTATCGTTCTTTGTAGCGAAATACTGTCCTAATACCGCAGTATGCTGAAGCCCAGTGCACTACAGCTATTAAATAATGCGCGATGAATTTGCAACTGATTTGAATGTGAATTCACACAGAGAACCGTGAGTGATGAGAAAGTGTCGGTGGGACCATGGCTCTTGGCACTCTTCATCTTTGTTGTTTGCGGCTCAGGTGAGTGAACTTACCAATTCTAAACATTAACAAGGGATTTATCATGTCGGGGACCGAATAATAAGCAAGGTGATTTGAATACCATTTGTTTTTATACGAGCTGGTGTTGCACTTTTTATTGAGTCCAAGATATGTAGACAAAGCTGACCTCCACTCAACTTTTTTTTGGCTCACACACACTGTGAAACCTTGTGAAGGCCGAGATAATAATGCACACTATTTACATGGGCAAGGCTGGACTGATAGCATGACTTTATCTGCTCATTTTCATGGAGTACAACACGTGAATTTGCAGGTGTTGCTATTCTCAAAACAGCATTGAAGAATATTGCCAACAACACTGCTTAAAGTCACCATGAAATCAAAATGTACAATTCTTTTTTCTTTTTTTTTTTATACAGTATTTATCATAAAGGATTTATCCGTGCTGGATAATGTACATCCACACGGTTTTTATCACAGAATAAACTCAGATAGAGTGATCAGTGGTCTTGCATCAGCCTGAGAGGGTTTATTCTGCGATAACAACTGGCTGGAAGTGCATTATCCCGTTATTACACGGCTACTTGCCACATGAGTAAATAATCAGACATGAAATATTTTATTGGGTCTTTAAACGCAAAGCTTCCGGGGAGAGAGCAGTTGCTAGCGCGGCAAGTTCAAACTAGACGGACATTTAAGGGGTACGGTTCAGTCATACCACTTATTACACAACATTTCGCCACATAAATTATTGTGGGGATAAGAAATATTGATATGAGATTAAACTTTTAGAAATCTTGCCAGTTTGTTATCTTATAATAACCCTTTATAGTGTACAAAACAATAGTCGCAAAATAGCAGTAGCTGCGTTTCTATGAAACAGAGAGAGTGAGTCAGCGATACCGGATGACAGAATTAAATAACTACACAAAATAGTGATTTGACTTTTAATATTTTATTAGCTCACAAACGCAAAACTTCCATGAGGTAAAAACATTCCTAGCAAGTGTAAAGCACTGACTTCAGTGACAGTTACCCGGATGAGTCTGTGTCATCAGTTTTTGCTGAGTATAAAATACTGCTGGATGGTGCGACTGACCAATCAGAATCAAGTATTCCACGGACTTAACTTCCCCCTCCCTCGTTTCTTCTCTTCTCTGATGATGTTTACTGGCATGAGGGCGGGACAACCTGTCACTCACATGAGATCCACCAATAGCAAACCACAACCATCCAATCAATTCCCCATGGACAAAATCAAGTCCCGGCCTAATTTCTTTTCTTGTTCGAGAAGCTTTCACTCAGATATACATCACAATGTGCAAGAAAAGGCTATTGCAACGTCCGTATCTTGTACTCGAGTAATGGATCTCATTACCAGCCGGCTCAGATCTACAAATTCTTTAAGACATATAGTAGTTTAAGCCGATCTCAGACTATTGGTGTTTCAGGCTGATTTATGCCCGATTTCCCCTCCCGACATCCAGAGAAAAAAAATCACATCCAGGGCATCGGTTGGTTTCCGATGATCGGCCCAGATTATCTGGTGATGTTCGCCATTTACAGATCTATCTAACCTTAAACCTCCCCTTCTGCTCGTGGACACACCGGGGCCATCCCGATTTTATCAAACATGTTTCATATTTAGGATTTTAAATCAGGATGATAACGACTATGGTTACATAGTCAGTAGTACTATCATAATACTATCGTCAGGACTTCCACAATAGCCGATGAGAGGCACATCTACAAGGAGCTGGAAGTTCAAGTGACAGAACTTTTGAAACGGTGACCGCGGAACAACAAGCAGCCGTACGGGTCCGGTGGACAATGGCGATGGATCAACACGATTGCCTTTATAATGACTCCTCAAATAATGTCTACAGCAAGTCGCCATGACACCGCATCCATTTAGTTTACACCCACTTCCCTGTGAGATGCTAAATCTGGCATTATAATCTTTAGAATTTCTTGTAGTGTGTGTTGTGCCATGATTTAAAAAAATTGTAGTGTGTGTGGTGTGCATGTTTGAGATTGGAAAGAAGAAAATCTGTAAAGATTCTCCATGATGTGCGTGATGCAACCAGATTTCACTATCAGTTAAGATTTTAAAACTCCTGTAGTTTGAGCCCGGCTTTAGTCATAAACGGCCCCATCTGGACTTGCTCTGAAACCGGTTTCTTCCAGCTCTAGCAGGTCTTCTTTACCTCATGTACTTTGGGAATATGTTTGCATTGAACGCATGACATTTTCGCCCCATGCTTTCGGGGTCATCTTGCTCTCTGTTTGCCTGCCCTAACTTTTGTGACATGGGATGATTTTGCAATCTTTTTTTATCTGATTAGATCCAGAAAGCTTCTGTTAAAGATGACGCTCTTTGGGAAAAGTTTTGGCAAAAACAATGGCCCATTATAAACCAATAAAGCTTGCACTTATGTTGTTATAAACAAAGTTCAGGTTATCTATATTCTTTCTCCTCAACTTTTCCAAATCTGCAATATCACTCTGAGCTTCACTGTTTGTTTTTTGTTTTTTTGTCTCTCCTCAGCAATATTCCAGATCATTCAGAGCATTCGAATGGGCATGTAAAGAGGACCAATGATGTCTCAACTCTCCACTCCTTGCCACTTCCACATACTGCACCCGACTTTGCCAAGGAGCTTTTCTGAAAGGCTTTTTGCTGATTTTATTGATTTATCTTCTTCTGTGAGGTGCAACAGTTCTGTCATTCCTCTCTGGTGCCTTTTTAATGAAGAAAAAAAAAATCAAAAAGCCATAAAATTGCATTCCGATCAATTGTAACGTTATCTTCTGTCAATCTATACTTTGATGTAATGTACAAATCTTGATGTCGCAAGGAGTGGTGTGATTTGTAATGCCTGATTTCTCTATCATTCCTGAAATAATTGTGCAAAACTGATTTAATGTTATTGTTTTTTTTTTGGGCCCCCAAAGCAATGAACAATTTTGTAGTTTCTACAGGATATTATGAATGAAAAGCCAGTCAGCTCATCTAAATCACACCTCGTATTACTTTTCTTTAACTTGTTTTCTTAGTAATTTAATAGCTGCCTCCTTTCTTCCAGAATATGAAATTTCAGGCTGGATAATATAGTTCTCTGGCACATTGTGGTACTCTTTACTGTAATAAAATGAGTTTTTTCTCAGATGATGTTATAGTCATGTGTCATGATAGCATAATGGAGGAAGAGAAACAAAGAGCTGGATGTAAAATAAAATGTTAATGTTGGTTACCAGACAGTTAACGGCACCCATTGACTTCCATAGTAGAAAAACAAAATACCATGGAAGTCAATGCGTCGGCTATTCTTCAAAAATATCTTCTTTTGTGTTCAACAGAAGAAAGAAACTCATACAACTTGAGGGTGAGTAATTTTTTAGGTGAATTATCCCTTTAAGTAATACTTGAATTTCAGTGTGGAACAAATTCTGCTCCAACACAAGTAACATTTTATAAGTGTTTGTAAAAATGAAAATGTTGAATGAAAATGAAAAATGAGTATGTTCAGTACCATTGTATTTGATTATAGAAGCAATATTATTTTACGGTTCATGAACATGGTATAATGCTGTGCTTCTCTCCCTTGCATCCAGACAGTATAAGACAATCTTCAGTGTGGATTTTGATTGCTAGTTCTTAATTTAAAAAAATCTTTCAGTTGTGACTTAATAATACCAGAATGAAGAATTTGCTGAAAATGAGAGATATGTTGTTAAAGTCCCCCGTAGTCAATAATTGTATCCCTTAAAACTTAGCTTTGATCACAAAAATGACACATTTAACAGTGTTTTTCCTAGAAAAAAAAATGCATGCCTTTAAATAGCTTAATTTAGTATACGTTGTTCTATGAATATGCAAATTAGCCCCGCCTTGACTCACTCGCACGATCACACGTTGACCTGATTGGTTACAAGGTAGTTTGTGATGTCAGAAACATCAGCGATTTCAAACCTCTTTTTTTTTTTGTCTGTCTTTGGCTCACTGCAATTTTAAGGAGAAAATATAATTATTATATGAAAATATTAAGGATACATTAAAAAGATAAATATTTATATTTACTCGTAGTTCAGTTTTGAGTAATTTTAAACCGAAGCAAGAGGAATAGTATGAAATGAACTGGCTTTATAGACGCTACTCGAGACTCCGCAAGGTGGCGCTACGGACCCGTCAGTTCTCTATACTGTCATTGGTCACGAAGAAGAGCGGAGCCGCGCTGTTGTCAGAGCTGTTGCTGTGGAGACCTGCTGAAGTTTACGAGTCAGGCAAGACAAACAATTTATTAATTTTCTTATTAACAGTTACCAACTCAAGCCATTAGCTCCGCATTTCCGTGTATGAAAACCTTTGGTCAAACTTAAACGAACTAACGCTGGTTACAGCAGTCTGTGAATGTGTCCCGCTCACATTAGCAGGTTAGGTCAATATTTACACGTTTACAGTTACACTGACAAAAAACATGTAATTTTGTGTAATCAGATGTGTAACGTTTGCGTGTCTGTTTTGCACGAGAACCAGGTTTTCCAGTTAGCCGGGTAAGCTGGGGAAAAATTACAATATTTCCCTCTATTGATCATCATATGGCACAAAATCTCACCTCAGCACATTAACGTTAATGACCAGCTGTTTTTTCATCTGGATATTAACGTTTGTGTGATTTAGTGATTTGAACGGCGCCTTAATTAAAATGCATTATTATTATTATTATTAGTCTTAAAAAAACAGTGATCAAGTTTAATTTTTAGCAAATGTTTTTCTCTGTCTACTTAATGAAGATTTTAGAGTTTTATTTTTTCAAGTGAAAAGATTACAATTAGGCCATTGTGGTAAAATTATATTTAATAATTCCATAAATTAGATGTAAGTTACATCTCAGACGACTTTGCATTTCATTACAACCTATTGATTGAAATCATTGAATTGCTACACTGAAAATATACAGAACCGGTCAAAAGTTGGCATACATTAAACATACAATTTTTTTTTTTTTTAAGTCTCTTAAGAGGCTGTATTTATTCGTATGTAGCTGTACTATGACTATTTAAAATGGCTGTTTTCTGTTTTAATATAATTTCAAATGTAATTTTATTCCTCTGATGTCACAACTGAATTTTCAGCATGATTACTCCAGTCTTCAGTCACATAAACCTTTAGAAATCACAGTTAAATGCAGATTTTGTGCTCAATTACTATTGGTGCTAAAATAGTATTTATTAATGTTGAAAACTATTTTTGCATGCTTAAATTGTTTTGTGGAAACCTTGATTAGTTTTTTTTTTTTCTGGATTCTTTGATGAATAGAATAGAAAGCTAAAAAGAACAGCATTTATTTGAAATAGAAATCAATTGTAACATTATAAATGTGTTTATGCAGTTTATGCATCCTTGCTGAAAAAAAGTATATTTTTTTCACATATTACTTACCCTAAACCTTTGAATGGTAGTGTATGATGGTTTCCACAAAAAAAAAAACAGAAAAAAAAAAAATAATGAGATTTTTGGCTGATGCAGAAAACCGATAATTCTTTTTATTTGAAAGCAGATAACCGATATATTGGCCATTGAATCTAAATCCAATTTTTTTATATAATTTTTGAGAACCTAATTACAAAAACAAGTCTCACCACTAGAAGCCATGTCCCAAGCACACAATTATAATATATTATAATTATAATTGTATGTAGCCTATATGAAATACTAGCGCTGCACACGTTGCACTTAAAGGGATAGTTCACTTTGAAATTAATTTTTGGTATGTTTTAGATTATCTCAAGGGCATCCAAGATGTAGGTGTCTTTGTTTCCGCAGTAGTTTAAATTTTTATATTTTTAGGTCAAACCGTTCTTGTCTGTCAGTCATATAATGCAGGTCTAGTTCAAGTTCAAGTTAACTTTATTGTCAATCAAACCATGCAACTGTACATTACGCAGCAGACTGAAATTGCGTTTCTCCCATACTCCAATGTGCAATATTAAAACTAAATTTTAACACATACTAAACATAGACTAAACATACGGCTAAACATAGGACACCACTAAACAAGTGCAAATCTATGGTCACCACCTCAAAGAGCATGCACAGAGAAGTCCAAATTAAACATGATTTAATGACTCGTAAATGTAAGTACACATTGATGGCCTAAGACACGAAACGAGCGGTTTGCACTTGGACGTGGCTGTGGCTACAAGAGGTAAAAACGATATAAATACTGTTCGTTTTCTCACACAAACCGCTCGTTTCGTGTCTTAGGTCATCAATGTGTACTTACATTTACGAGTCATTAAATCATGTTTAATTTGGACTTCTCTGTGCATGCTCTTTGAGGTGGTGACCATAGACCTGCATTATATGACTGACAGACAAGAACGGTGTGACCTAAAAATATAAAAATTGAAACTACTGCGGAAACAAAGACACCTACATCTTGGATGCCCTTGAGGTAAGCTAAAACATACCAAACATTAATTTCAAAGTGAACTATCCGTTTAACTGTAACTTAACTTTTCCTTTGAAAAATTAAGTGATTTCAATCATATTTTAAGCAATTCAAAAACTTTATTTCCCTTAAAGGAGTAGTTCACTTTCAAATGAAAAGCCTCAAGCCATCCTAGGTGTATATGACTTTCTTATTTCAGTCGAATAAAATCAGAGTTATATTTAAAAAATATCCTGGCTCTTCCAAGTTTTATAATGGCAGTGGATTGCAACCAACAGATTGAAGCTCAAAAACGTGCATCCATGCGTCGTAAACTCCAAACGTCGTAAAGGCATCTGAAGCAAAACGATGAGTTTGTGTAAGAAAAATATGCATATTTAAAAATGTATAATGTAAAATAAATAGCTTCCGGCCAAATGAACATACAACTTGTGCGAGTAATGCGATGTACTGCTGATATCTACGCTACGCCATGACACACTGTGCTACTTCCGACGTCATCAATCTCCTAGGTTGCGCATTAGGGGCAAGAAGACTGCGTATGTTTGTTTGGCCAGAAGCTAGAATTTTACTTTGTAACGTGTTAAATATGAATATTTTTCTTACACAAACTCATAGTTTTGCTTCAGATGCCTTTATCAACCCACATGAGACGTTTGGAGTTTGTTTACGACGGATGGACGCACGTTTTTGAGCTTCAATCTGGTGGTTGCAAATTCCCTGCCATTATAAAACTTGGAAGACCCAGGATATTTTTTTTATATAACTCAGATTGTATGGTTCAGGTGTTTGAATGTTCAATACTTAAAGTTCTCATGTGTTTATTTCTTGTCTTTGCACCTAAAGGCTTTTTACGATGTCTTCATCACTGACTGGTGTTTAGAGACGCTCTCCAGCCCAGTCTACACTCACGATGCTGCAAGCCGAGACCCTCCAACTGCTGTGCCTCACAGCCTCCAGCGGGGTCCCTCTCTTCTCACGCGGCTCCACCAAGCAGCTTCCCTTTTCCATCGTCGGCTCCCTAAACGGCGTCCATATGTTCGGCGCGGGCCACGGGGCTCAGCTATCGAGCTGCGAGACGGATCGAGGCAGCCGTGTGGTTTGGGAGGTCTTCCAGGAGAGCCTGATGCTGATCGCGGTGAGTGGCGGCGGGGGCTCCGGCATCAGCGAGCTGCAGTTGCGCCGCCTGCTGGAGAACGTGTGGAACTGCATGGTCTTGGTCCTGGGACGGGACGAGCTGGCGAACATACGCAACGTGGAGCGGTTAAAGCGAGAGCTGCGCTCTTGCTACCGCCTGTTCGACTTGCTCTTGGAGCGTGTCAATGACGAGCAGGGCTTTATGGGAGATCTGACGCAATGCGCCGACTGCTTGCTTCCCTCCACATCCGCCTTGCTTCAGGACGCACTGGACTCCTTCGCCCAAGCGGCGGAGAGCGAGTTCGGCTGCCTGCTAGTGCGCGGCCGTGTAGCACTGGCCACGGAGAAGTGGTGGTCTCGACTGACTTCCCAGGAAGTTGTTGTGCTCTCAATCCTGATGCACTCACTTTCTAATGCATCGTCATGTGACTACCCGGTCTTCCTTCCCCAAGGGAGTCCCACCGTCGCCATTCGCTTGCTCGGTTTCCAACTCCTCCCCGGGGTTCACGTGTGCGTCCTCTGTGGACCCAAACCCTCTTTGTACAAGGCGGAGAATGAGCTTGTTAGTCGTTTTTGGTCCACTTTGGTGGAGAATCTGCGCAGCTGTTTGGAGCAGGCCGACCGTTCCACTCTTCCTCCATCTGTGAGCCTTCGCTGGGACGTCCAGGCTCTTCTGCTCATCAACCGTGAATCTCGACGCGCGGTCACCGTCTGCCCTCGGGTCCGCGGTGGAGCTCCAGCGGAGGCTACGCCTCTCCTTTCATCTCGAAGGCGCTTGGAGCTCCTTCGCCTTTTTTACACATTTGCTGTGACTCGATATTTTACCTCGCAGGAGACATCAGTGTTGTCAGCCTCGGAGGATTTTTCTCAGGGATTTACCCACGTCCCTGTGCAGTGCTACCTTGTGACTGAGGAATGTAAGTGTTACGGCCTGCAGAGTCCCCAACACCAGCTCTTCCTCCTCATGGATCTCTCTGTGCCGACGTTTGCCTTGCGTACTGTCGCTACACAGACTCTCTCAGCGATTACTTCTGCGACTGCTTTTTAAGACATGGCTTTGCTCCTGTATGGGTTACTTAACCGGGTACCAACGGATCTGGCATGAAAGGGAAAACTCTTCAAAAAAAAGAAAATTCTGTCATTGTTTTCTCACCTACGTCGTTGCATAACCTGTTTGACTTTGTTTCTTCTGTGAAATGCTAAAGAAGATATTTTGAAAAATGTTTCAGCTGTTTGTTTTTTTTAAATCCAAAATAACATTGAATCCCGTTGACTTTCATTGTACCCCACCAAGACATTTAGCCAAATATCTTATTTTGTGTTTCACAGAAGAAAGACATACAGGTTTGGGACAAAATGAGGGTGAGTAAATGATGACAGAATTTTCATTTTTGGATGAACTATCCCTTTAACTTCATGGTTAATCTTGTGCCTGGTTGCGTTTTAATCAAAAGGAGATTTTGTTTTGGTAACAGTCGGCTAAACAGAACAGGGGTCAATTTGTTAGCATTAGATATCATAAACTAACCATGAATAGTCCTTTTTGATTAATATTGGTTAATCTAATGATCATTATAATGCTAGAATGTTCAATCCTGTTATTCTAGCTCTTAAGGAAATGTCATTTTGTATTGTTACAGCACAAGTATTACATGTGAGACTGCTGAGAGAGCTAGAATAACATGATTTAAACAAACGAGATTCTGTGAATCAAAATATGGAGCACTTATTAACTACTGTATGACTATATGTGTAGCATTCACACTGTGAGAACAAATTCTACCTTTGATTTGTTATTGTCTGAACATGAATGCATTTTTGTAAGCTGTGTTAATATTCACTTAATGACACTGTTTAATAAATTAGTGTATTGTTGGTGTTAATGTTAATTGGTGTGAATAAATACATATGGTTTGAAATGCATCTTTAGATTTTTGCTTTTTGGAAATAAAATGCGTTCTAGCATTAAATCTGCTTTTACTATTTCTGATCCACAGTCAGATTTATGATTTTTTTTTTTTAAGTCAGTCATTCTCTGTAACTACTCCCTCTGCTGGCCAGTCTTATTATATTCCAAAATATATCCAGTTCTGGGTATTTGTTTTTTTAAGAAGTGTAAGACCACCTGTCGGCCGTTCCAGGTACGAGACAAACAAATTCAGCAGTCTCACATGTAACTTGAAACTGCTGAACAATTCCAGTGTTACAGTTTTTTTCAAATTTTACACAAGTCACACTGGAATGCACAACCTTTAACCTAAGTACTATTGCACACAACACTTACAGTAAAGCAGTTGTGTGTTGTAAAAATAAAGCTATAGCACAAACAGCTATAATGTGTGTTCTATGAGATAAGCACAATGTGTGTAATATTACAAATTTGAAAATACAAAAAAATGCATACCTGACAGCAGAGACAACACACAGTGGTTTGTGAGTTTTGACTCGAGTCAAGTCATCTTTTATTTATAGCGCTTTTTACAATACAGATTGTTGCAAAGCAGATTCACAGTGATAACAGGAAAATAACGCAACAAAGTTTGTTTCGGCTGTACAGCAGATCTAGAAGAAAATAAGTCCAAGTCCAAGTAAGTTCAGTGATGGTTCATTTTTGTTGTAAAAAAAAAAAGTTAATAATTTAGTTCATTTATACAGCCGCTCTGGTGAAAACAGTGATGTCATCGTCCAGCTCAGTTCATATCTCATATAATGGTGTCAATGCAGGCTGATCAATTATATTGTTGAATAGCAAGCCAGAAGCATCAGTGGCAAGCAACCCAAACTCCATTAGGTAAGAGAATGAAGGATGAAAAAAAAAAAAAAACGTGAGAGAAATGTGCCCTGAAGGCTTGCACCTGGCTTTGGTGGAGTGGAGACATGATTATCAGATATCTTGAAGGGACACCACCACCCACAACAGCAGAACACAATTCTCCTTTCAATCTTTCTCATAATATAAGTGATTGCAGGGAAATTTAGACCATTTTACCAATCGCACTGAGACATTTAAAATGATACCAAACATGAAAGGGGAAAAAATATATAGATTCACAAGATGCATCATATGTGTTATCAACATTCTTAATAACCTTTCAGTGACTTGAGTCAGGGGGAAAGAAGAGGAGAGCAGTTTGTGCAAAGTGGTGTACACTCTTTCTTTGATATCTTTTCTCCAGATTGTTTTAGGGTGTTTTATCTCGTGTTCCGTCATGGCAGGAAAACCAGTCTTACGCAAGAAGTGAGTAGACAAAGAAGATGTACTTAAACACGCTGTATAAAAATAAAGACAGCATTTTGGGTGGGAGTTTCATTGCATGAACATTTTAGGCAATTAATAGTATATTTATATCTAGTTTTAAATATAAATACCATTGTACAACCTGCACAAAAGTTAACCAGCATTACACCCAGCAATTGAGAAACTAAAAAAAAAAGAGATAATGACAAGTTGAATATGCGTGAAATGTAAAATGAAACATATGTTTTCATTGGATGTAGTTAAGAAAAGAAATCCATGGGTTTCTGCAACTAAGCTTTTCTCATAAAATTCTCATTTTAGTACTCCAGTCCTTGTTGTTTTGTTCACATAATTATTAACAAATTAAACTTTTGTCAGCAGTTGGCGGAGAACTATTGCTGAGTCACTCCCGCAGTCAAAGGTCAATCTTCATTAAGCTGAAATATCGTTGCAGTACAGTCAATAAGCTCTAAAAATGGCAAAAAAAAAATTAAGCCATGTTTTATATCGCTATTCAACCACACCCAGTCTCATTATCTTTGCTTAAAAGAAATGATCCGGGTTCAAAACCAGATGAGATCTGTGACATGCTTCAGTGTGCAAAGACAATGTTTTGATACAAATGTGCTTACAATGGAAGTCTATGGGGCCCCTAAACTGCCTAGCACTCGTCTCACTAAAACAAGTTTGAGGATTAGTCAGATCAGACGTTATATAACAGAATACAAGCAGCAGGCATTGCCTTAACTTACAATATAGCCTCCACTTCGTAGTAATCTTTATTAGCCTCCTGAGTGCCTGCTAATGGTTGTAATACAGGTAATAACAGATTTTATATTGCATTTAGAGAAATAGTTCACCCAAAAATAGTATCTCTAAGCTAGTGCACAGGATAAGATAATGTCTCTACAAGTACATATGTAATAAGACACTTTTATTGAAGGGCTGTGCTACTATTTACCTATTCATCCAAGTCAAGCCACCTTGATTAATACTATCTCTATCACAACACACTTGTGACTTAACCCAAATTGGCATCAAAGAGGAATAAAAAAGCTGATACATTTATCACCGCGTCAACATTAATTGATCTTTGGCAATTGTGCATAAATATTTTACAGTTGCAATGGAGTAATGAGGAAATGACAAATATCAGGACTGCTATCAGGATTGCTTTATGCTGAATATGGTTGGTCACATGTTTCTGCTAAGATGCAACTTAATGACATTATTTGCTTGTCACTGTCATGCTTTTATGACCGCAACATGACTTGTGTGTTCTTTTGACTAATCATTGAACTCTGGAAATGATATGATGACATGTCTGAATAGCTGGGTTACATTGTTTAGCCAGCTCTATCTATCTATCTATCTATCTATCTATCTATCTATCTATCTATCTATCTATCTATCTATCTATCTATCTATCTATCTACCAAAATTACATTTTAGATGTTTTTTCCTTGAATTAAAATCGTTGCCTTAAAATAGCTTGAATATAAAAATAGCTTGCCTCATTTATCATACGCGGTTCAATGAATATGCAAAAGAGCCAAAATTCATATTTACATCAAAATAATTTAACCAATTTCAACTTCATATTTTTTATCGAGATTCTATATTCTATCGAGATTCTATCGAGATTCTGATTTTAAAAAAAAAGTTGAAATGACTCACAGCGAATTTAATTATACAAATAACATTGGACTTTTAAACCTACTGGCCCATAACCAGCTCTCTCCCATGTTCTAATAAGTGGTTGAATAATGAACAACAGGCTGCCTTGGAACAGCATGGTCCCTGATCACATGACAACTGATTAGACTTAGCATCCTTTTTCAAGTCTCCTATAGCTTTTTCTCCAATTGCTCTATTATTTCCTCAAGTTTGACAGTTCCTTTTGCGGAACTATTCTGTCAGAGAACACACAACCCTGTAGAGTGATCGCACTGCTTGTTAATCTCTCCTGCAAGACACAAACAGAGCCTAGTCAACATGGGAGGAGCTGGCGTGCTTTATTCTCAGTTATTGTATCAATGGGAGGAGGTTCACTCACTGTGCATGGAAGTTTTACACTGGTCGGGTCAAAGTTTGGAGCTTCTTCAGACACTTCACACTGCTTTATCGTTGCAGTCTGTCGTCTCGGCAACCCAAGAGGCTTCCCTTTCTACACTTCTGGTGCGTAATACAGTCTGGAGGAGGTACTGGCTATAAAACACCCCATTTAAAAAGGGCTGGCAGTCATGGAAAAGATAATGAGACCACTGAATATAGGACTGTTTGTGAGCCCCGTAGATAAAAAAAGAAAAAAAGAAAAAAAAAAGAAAAAGAGGCGTGTGGATTTAGTGGGGGCCAGCAGTGCTTGTAGGCTACTTATGAAATCTTGAACTATCTGATGCACAGTCCAAAGGTCGTCGCGAGTATATCTTTGAAGGCTTTACTACGCGCATAACAGCGAAACCTGCGCGGAAAACCAAAGTTTAAGAACCCAAATTTAAGTTCTACCTCTTAATCTTGTTGTGCTTTACCTGTTTATAAAATGTTTTCTAATAGAAGCGTGAAGGTTTTGAAATTGGGAAGATGTGAGGCTGCCGCGACGGTGTACCCCAAGGTTCCAAACTGGGTGCTGAACTTTTCCCCACTGCCTTACCTTTCTTCTCCCCATAGGGATATTTCTGCTTCCCCGACGGCCCAAAGCGAACATCTACAGCAGAAAATGTCCGAAAATGGAGCGTTACCCCATCGGGGCAGAGTGCTCACCGTTGATACCATGAACCCCAACGTGAAGAAGGTTGACTACGCGGTCCGCGGGCCAATAGTTCAGCGAGCGCTGCAGATCGAGAAGGAACTGAAGGAGGTATGAGCAGTATTTGTTTCATCTTCGCTTTCAATTCTGCTAACACCCCGTCATTTTCTTGCGCATAGTCTGGAAGCAAGACACGTATAACTGGATGTTTATGCGACCTTCGCTCTGAAGTGAAAACAAGTCTGTGAACTGATGCTGTCCTTCCTGATATGCTGTTAAATTAGTTTAAAAAGTTTTTTTCCCCCCCTCATCATCTGAATTTGCAGAATTGTTTTGTTGTTGTTGTCAGCCACAGGCTACTACATAATGTGTTTTACACATGAAAAAAAGAGAAGCTTTGGCTATTTCTGGCCCATTAACGGGAATGTTTATTTATGCGAAACGCCCCTGATAACACAAATAAAACAAAACATATTGGTTGAAATTCAAGTTAAAAGCATGGATTAGTTCATCCAATGACAAAGTGACAGAAAAAAAGTCCAATGTATGTCTAAGTCACTCTCTATCCTCCTTTTTTGAAAGATTTCTAGGTCAGTTTGTTTGTAAAGCAGACTGTCATCACTCATTTGTGGATAAAAGTCCACTCTTTGTTACTCATTTAGTTATTTTGGCTATACATCTCATAGCAATTCTCATTTCTTTTGGCCTTATGATGGTCATGCCCTTGATGTCAGCACTGATTGTCATGGGAACAGAGAGCATCTCTGTTTGTCAAGTCTTCAGTTCTTTAAATTGGTGGCTGTTAGGCAAGAGACCTTCCAAGAACTAATGCAAATGGAAATTATATTAGATGTCAAACATCTGTTGCCATACAGTTGCAAAACAACATCTGACATTGGATTTCGACATTTTCTTCCAGATTACATTTATTACGGAATGCATTTGCACTTTTTACTCTTTTGTTTTACCATTGTCTCAGAGCCATTCAGTCATAAACAATGAAATGCATTATAAAAGCAATAATTATGTAAATACATGTCCTTACTATAGGTTTAGGGTAGGATTAGGGTTTGGTTAGGGTGAGTTGCATGTAATTATCCATACTAATATACGAATATGCATACTTACTACACTTAAAAAAGTTCCTGCCTTCAATTAAGTACAATCAACTTGAATGTTTAAGTAATTTTAATTTAAATTGCATTAAACTTAGTTTAAATAAGTAGAAAAATTAAAATTGAGCAATGTAAAAACATATGCATTGCTGTCATAACTTATTGATCATATAATTTTTTTTACAGTGTATAATAACTATGTAACGTGTAACAAGGTCACGGTAATCACTTATAATAATTTAAACAAACGGTGAAATAAGTATGAAACTGCCATTTCCATAATTACTATAAATTTGCCCCTAAGCCACAAGTAATTTGCTTAGATGCAAGGTTACCAGTGAACACAGTGACAACATTCACACACACTGCAGGAACAATGAATATTAAAGTTGTCCATGGTAGTTCAATTGTGAAAGAATTTAATCATAACATCCTACTCTCATTGCTGTGATAAAAAACTGTGCAACTGTTTTTCATGAATATGTTGTAATAATGCAACCAAGACGTTTTTTTCAGCGCATTCCTCTGGGGGATTTCTTGATCTAGGAAAGAATATGCACTCTGTTTTAGACTTGGCACCTGTTTTTAGGTCCTGTGGTTTTATGTTTCTGGGAAAGACATTTATAACAAAGGTGGCCTTCACCCAATACTGTACAAATCTCTCTTTCTCTTCCTGCTTACTTTCTTTCGTTTACTCAATTCTCTTTTGTCTCTTTTCGTCTTTCTCTCAGCAAAGTTCTAATGGTATGTCAAATTTAACAGTATTGCAAAAGCAAGTCTTACATAGTATCCATCCATTTGATTGGTATGTATGTGGTATGTGACGCAGATGGCGTCAGTTCTGCCAGGTGTGTTTGGAGCTCTGTTAGCAGTTTCAGTTTATATTGTGTTTTTTTTGTTGCAGTTTTGGTTACCGTTAAAAAAATTCTGAAGAGGGCTTTGAATATGAATATGATGCCTTCATGCAGCATCTTCATGTCTATTTATATGTCCGTCTATCCAGCAATTTTGCATTTGGACAAAGACTGTCGTCTGTCAGTAAATGCTGACAAACTTTGTGGATACGAAAGTGTTGCCTTGATCACCTGACGGTCTAAAGCTGCTTTCAAAGCTAGTTCTGGAGGAACCCAGCGAACCGATGCCTATGGCAAAATATTATCAATCTGCATACTGCTTTTGAGAGATATCCATCAGTGTCCGGGCCCTACTAACTGGGAAACAGCGGAATACCAGCAAAAGAAGCCTACCATCAATTCCTGCCCTAACTGCGGAAAGGTGGTAAGAGCAAATGCCAAAGCAGTTGCCTGTGACTTCTTTTACGTTTTTGTTCATATAAGGTGCGGTAATATTGCTCCAAAATTGTATGACCGGGCAGTAAGGAATAAGTCGGATATCCCGTTGATTTGTAACCGGTGTTGTGTGCGGGAAATGTGCAGCGTAAATGTCTTTGATGACACAAATGCAAGGAGTCTTCTACCCAAACTGGATGAAATCGGACACCTCGCGTCTACGTCTAAGGCTGCTGTGATCGCTGTATCGGACCGCTAGACTGTTCCATTCAAGATTGTGAAGTTGGGCTTATAGGTTATTACATCTATTACTTTACACTGACACGGAGGAGAAGTGTGCCTTTTTATAAGGACTGATATAACTTTCAATCCGCGCCATGATCTACAGGTGGATGGCTTGGAGGCAGCTTGGGTGGAGTTAATTCTTCCTAAAACCAAGCCCAATATTGTTGGTGTATGTTACCGCCCAACTAAGCAAACATACTTTTATGAACTTCTTGAATCTGTCTGTTGTAAAAGCAATGTATGCCTAGAGAAAGAATGCATTATCATGGGTGATTTTAATACAAATCTATTATTGCCACGAAGTAGCAGGTTGTCTGGTTTACAGCAATTATTTACTGAGCCTACTAGTTGTCTATAAATAGCCAGTCCCTTCTTGAATTAATTTTGGTGTCTGACTGTGGAATGATAAATCAATCAGGTGTGTTGGATGTGACTTTTAGTGATCATAATGCAGTTTTTTGCACACGAAATAAAATGAAATCTCAGCCAATAAATGAGCACTGTTCTATCAAATACAGATGTACAAAACAGTACTCTGCTGAGGTGTTCAATCAAAGGCTGTCAGAGAGAGACTGGTCTGATGTTTTTGAATGTAATGATGTTGATAAGGCTTGGGATTTGTTTAAGCAGTGATTTGTAGCAGCTCTTGATGAAATCGCTCCAATGAAGGAAACAAGAATTAAGCATAGAAGTGCATGTTGGATGACATCTGAAATTGTTGACATGATCAGACAACGTAATAGATGTTTCATAAAGTTTAAAAAGTCTAAACTCCCAGCGGACTATAACTCTTATGCTTATCTTAGAAATCAAGCTAGTTACAAGGTACAGCAAGCTAAGTCTGAATTTTATACTGATTCCATTGCTGCAAATGTAAAACAGCCTAAAAAACTATGAAAATTCTCAATGATATGAGAATGCAAATGCAAAATCTAAGTCTGGTAAAGCGGGGCTTATTATTGAAGATGAGATGTGTTTTGATAAGCGGCTGATTGCCTGCCACTTTAACCATTATTTTACAACCGTTGCTGCCAGTTTGGTCAGTAAATTGCCTGGTGCTTCTGACAAATTCGGCATAAATTGGCATAAAAACTCCTTTTATAGAAGTAAAAATGTCTCTGCAGATGCATTTGCAATTAGTCCTGTCTCAGAGGATACGACCCTGTCAGTGAATAAGGCTTGGTTTGGACCTTATCCCCTCAAGGTTTCTTAGGGATAGTGCTGGGGTTACATATAGTATTCTTACCCATATCATGAATTTGTCCATTAGTCAGGGTGTTTTTCCAAACGATATGAAGAATGCCAGGGTGGTTCTTCTTTTTAAGAAAAATAGCAGAGCTGATATTGGGAATTATAGGCCAGTATCAATTCTGTCATATATATCAAAGATTTTTGAGCGTCTTGTGTATGAACAGGTGGAGGAGTATCTCATCAGGCTTGATCTATTATATGAGCTCCAGTCTGGCTTTAGAGATGCATATTCTACCGACACCGGTCTCATTCACCTTTTCGACTATGTGCGTCAGAACTTTGATCAAGGGAATTATGTTGGTATGCTACTACATGACCTGCAAAAAGCATTCGATACTGTGAACCACAAGATTTTAATTTCTAAATTACAGTGCATGGGATTTAGTAACTCCGCACTCATGGTTCACTTCTTACCTAACAGATAGGACTCAAGTCTGTGATGTTGAGGGGACCCTCTCTGATCCACAGAGTATAACAAGTGAGGTGCCCCAAGGTTCGATCCTGGGGCCCCTTTTATTTTTAATATATATTAATGACATATCAGCTGCAGTACGGTGCAAGGTGCTATTATATGCTGATGACTCTGCTTTACTTGTCCCAGGGTGTAATGTAAAAGACATTGAAAATACTCTTGGCATAGAGCTTGAGTCTGTCAACCAGTGGCTAGTAGACAATAAGCAAGACTGAATCAATCCTGTTTGGTACAAAAAGGAAGTTGGCACAATTAAATACTTTAAAGGTGATGTGTAATGGGTCTGAAATTGTATCCAAATCAAATGTCACATATTTGGGTTTAACATTGGATCAATCACTTGATTCCATGGCAGCCAAGGTTTTAGCCAAATGTGCCTGTAAGGTGAATCGCGTACTGTTTATATTGCAAGACAAAGCTTTTTGATTTCCCTGTAAAGAAATTATTGGTATTTTTATTCCAATTAAAATTAGAGCACCCCCTTAGATGTACTCTTTATATCTAAGAGTAGAACAACTTAAGCTGAACCATATGTTTAACATTGTTAATGGTCATGCCCCCAAATATTTATGCTCTAACTTAACCATGGTCCATACGTAGCATAGTCATAATACTAGGGCTAGCATCCGCTCTTGCATTGTTCCTAGAGCATCTAATGCAATAAAAAATTATTTCTTTTATTCTGGTATCATGGCATGGAATAGTTTGCCTATCACGAGGGATTTTTAAAACACAGGTCAAGAAACTTTTATGGGACAAGGTGAATATATTATTGATAAATTGAAGAGTTTTTACAGCGTTTTTGTTTTTTATTTAGTCTGTTTTTACGTGATGTCTTTTTACCCCCCTCCTCATACTGTAGTCTGGTTTGTTTGCTTCTTGTCAATTGTTTTCCTGTGTGTGACACCAAGGACCGTGCTGGAAATAAGTATTTTTCTTTAGGATGTTTAATGTTATCCTTTGGATTACTGTTTTATTGTCTTGATCCAGAAATCAATCAATCAATTCCATGCAGTTACTAAGTACAAATTAACTTATGTCAGAGGTGGCCTTCGAAGTGCACTGTCCTGCAATGTTCAACTCCAACCCTAATAAATCACACATGAACAAATCTAGCCTACGTCCGCAGGATTATTGAAAATCACAGACAGCTCTGTTTGAATCGGTTTGAGATAAACTCTGCAGGACCGTGGACCTCAAGCGCCAGAGTTGCCACCCCTGACATACATAGGACAATATTACATTTATAAATGATTATTTGGTGAAGTAAAGTCCAAAGATGAGGTCACGTAAATGTGCCTGGAGCAAGAGAGCGAGTGTATAATTATATAGTATTTGTGTGTGCATCACTCATTCAGTTAAAAACTCATTGACGACCACCTTACTGTAAATTATTTGCATTTGTTCTTAAAATGAATAATTTAGGTTAAACTAAGGGTTAAAGCTGCCGTCTGCAACTTTTTTTTGATCATATTCAGCGAATTCGACACTATATTCCGACCAGGCTTGGGAGGGTTACTTTAAAAATGTATTCCGTTACAGTTACAAATTACTTCATAAAAAAAGTATTCAGTAACGTAATCCAAGTACCACAATATGAAAGTAATGTAACTGATTACTTTTGGATTACTTCAAGGACAGATATTATTTTAAAAAACAACAGCTTTTATTTATTAAGAATTTAAGAGCCCTGAATAAATATTTATGTAAAGGACTATACAGCCATCTAGTGGCTACAGTATGGTATTACAGATTATTTTGTTTGATTTTTAACTTGACATGTACAAGGAAAAAATAAAATAGAAATGTTTCTTCAACAGGAAAATAGATATACATATACATACTACTAATAACACTATATTAAGCGTTGCTTTAATGACTCACGACACGACTTGTGTGCCACCCGCTGGTGCACGCGCAAAATAACATCTCTCTACAACAATCTCCACTGCTAAAGCAGCAGTGACTCGATCCGTGTCTGAGGAGATTGTTGTAGAGAGCTTTTGCGCGTACACCCGCGCAAAAGCAAGCAACGTTTAATATAGTGTTATTATGCCAAAATACAGATTTATTTAGTTTTAAATGAAACCATTGTAATCCTGAAAGTATTCCCCCTTTTTTCAAAAAGTAACTATAATCTGATTACTACGTGTTTTGACGTAACTGTAACGGATTACAGTTACTGGATTTTTGTATCCTGATTACATAACGCCGTTACATGTATTCCGTTACTCCCCAACCCTGATTCCGACAGAACAACATAAATAAAGTGGTTTTAGAAAAAAACCCGAGCTTCTAACTCCACCTGGAGCGTGTTATTTGTTTTGCAAAAATCCACCGCTCCCGGTTCATTGTGTCCAATCAGCGCAGGGGGGTGTGAGATAGGACTGTCAATCACAAGTCGTGCATGCACACGTCAATCACATGCACACGCCTGAAGTTCGCGCAGTAGCGAAGAGTAATGGCGCACTGACGAGCACGAACTCTGTGGGAGGGTATTCGTTGATAGTGGGGGAGGGGCATGAGAGTCGTAAACATTCAAAATTTTGCCTAAGTCCACTCAATCAGCCAGAGTTGCCAACGGCAGCTTTACATTAAATGAGAATTAAAATGTTGAGCCTTTTTTAAATAGATTTGTTACTTTTGTGTCGATCTGTGTTCTTCTCCTAAAAGTTGATGTAACATTTCTATGCCTTTTTCTGGGAATACTATGATGACTCATCTTGTGCTAAACTAATTTTTGTCCAATCAGATGCTTGCTAGAATAGATATACACTGATAGCATGTTAGTGTGTGTTATGAACATTTGCTCAAGCTATGACACACAAATAAATTATATTCTGTGTCTGTGGTGGTTTCAAACTAGATTTGAATGTTTTCAGTCTTGATCTTACCCACAGATTCTCATTGTTCATGTCCTGTAGCATAATGTTAAATCTATTATATGATATGTTTCTTAGCAACTGATACCAGTGCCTGTTTCTAGACCGGGGTGGATGATGGCCAATATAATACACATCCATCCATCCGTCCGTCCATCTGTCTGTCCATCCATCCATGTCTATCTATCTGTCTGTCTGCCTGTCTATCCATCCATCCATTCATGTCTATTTATATGTCCGTCTATCCATCCATTGTGGGACTACACATTTATGAATCTGTTTAAGATCTGCGGATCCTACATTCTGGCATAACATCACATGGAAAAAAGGGGAAGTACATCATATTTAGAATTTAAGGTAAAGATCATGATATCAGATGAATGATTATGTTAAGCAAATATTTTAGCAAGAGGTTTCTGCCAGTCCTGTTCTCTTTATATTAAGTCAACTGAGTCAGATTACTGAGACTCTCACCTTTTGTCTTTAATGGCTCTTGGAGTCTCTGTCCCAATCTTTGAATAGTTTTGCTGATTGGATTAGGATTGGTAACACTCTGGGGTCTTGGGTGGGTTGCTATAACTGACTCCTTTGTTTAAGGCCGTCACCCAGACGCTTTGTCTCCACTTGTAAGGACTGCCCCCTAAAACATGTATAAATATAAAGCTTCTGTAGTGGGACTTGATGACTGCAGCTATGAAACGGCACTCTCTCAATAAAGAATCCAGTTGAAGATTCATCCAAGTCTCCTGGTCTTCGCTTCTGAGTTTCCAACCCTATCCATTTATCCAAGTCTATCTACCCGTCCGTCCGTCTATCTATCCATCTGTTCATCCATCCATCCATCCATCCATCCATCCATCCATCCATCCATCCATGTCTATCTATCCGTCCATCTGTCTATCCATGCAAATATTGTATAAATATTATATATATACAGTATATATACACTCACCGGCCACTTTATTAGGTACACCTGTCCAACTGCTCGTTAACACTTAATTTCTAAGCAGCCAATCACATGGCGGCAACTCAGTGCATTTAGGCATGTAGACATGGTCAAGACAATCTCCTGCAGTTCAAACCGAGCATCAGTATGGGGAAGAAAGGTGATTTGAGTGACTTTGAACGTGGCATGATTGTTGGTGCCAGAAGGGCTGGTCTGAGTATTTCAGAAACTGCTAATCTACTGGGATTTTCACGCACAACCATCTCTAGGGTTTACAGAGAATGGTCCGAAAAAGAAAAAACATCCAGTGAGCGGCAGTTCTGTGGGCGGAAATGCCTTGTTAATGCCAGAGGTCAGAGGAGAATGGCCAGACTGGTTCGAGCTGATAGAAGGGCAACAGTGACTCAAATAACCACCCGTTACAACCAAGGTGGGCAGAAGAGCATCTCTGAACGCACAGTACGTCGAACTTTGAGGCAGATGGGCTACAGCAGCAGAAGACCACACCGGGTGCCACTCCTTTCAGCTAAGAACAGGAAACTGAGGCTACAATTTGCACAAGCTCATCGAAATTGGACAATAGAAGATTGGAAAAACGTTGCCTGGTCTGATGAGTCTCGATTTCTGCTGCGACATTCGGATGGTAGGGTCAGAATTTGGCGTCTACAACATGAAAGCATGGATCCATCCTGCCTTGTATCAACGGTTCAGGCTGGTGGTGGTGGTGTCATGGTGTGGGGAATATTTTCTTGGCACTCTTTGGGCCCCTTGGTACCAATTGAGCATCGTTGCAACGCCACAGCCTACCTGAGTATTGTTGCTGACCATGTCCATCCCTTTATGACCACAATGTACCCAACTTCTGATGGCTACTTTCAGCAGGATAATGCGCCATGTCATAAAGCTGGAATCATCTCAGACTGGTTTCTTGAACATGACAATGAGTTCGCTGTACTCAAATGGCCTCCACAGTCACCAGATCTCAATCCAATAGAGCATCTTTGGGATGTGGTGGAACGGGAGATTCGCATCATGGATGTGCAGCCGACAAATCTGCGGCAACTGTGTGATGCCATCATGTCAATATGGACCAAACTCCCTGAGGAATGCTTCCAGCACCTTGTTGAATCTATGCCACGAAGAATTGAGGCAGTTTTGAAGGCAAAAGGGGGTCCAACCCGTTACTAGCATGGGGTACCTAATAAAGTGGCCGGTGAGTGTATATATATAAACAAAAATATAATAAAAAAAATTCAGGTCCACATGCAACCAAATAAGCCAAAATAAATTAAAGGGGAAAAAAAATCAAACATTCTTTTTATCCTTGCAGTTCTTTTGACATGTTTATCATGGAGCTTTGCTAGTTACCTTGCAGTTTTTTTCATGAACTTTTTACCCTGCACAATCTTTAATGTAGATGCTGCTATAAATCTGTAATGCAGATCATCAGACACATGTTGACTAAATGAAAGGCAGTTATTTGATAATGCCAGCTGTAATAACTACAGGAATGCTTTGTGAAATCTGACCCACGGTCCCTCACGCTTCATGCTGTGAAAGTCAGCGTGACTCAGTTTTACAGTTCTGAAAACCTCTTTTTAACACAAACCATCCACCCTCTGCTCAAACGGGATTAAAGGTTGTCAGTCCTTTAGGGGCGGTAGTCACACCGCTATCTCTGATTGGCTGCCATTTAGAATCGTCTCCCCTTCCCGACCAATAGGTGAAGGGTTGGGAAATAATACTTTAGGTATTTTTGGGGGGAGTGGGAGTTAATGGTAGATGCATTTGGTTATATTGCACAGAGACTGATAGCCCTAGTGAGAAACAGATGTGCAGCTTGCATCCAGTCCTGTCCGTACCAACTACTGGGAGCGGCGCTGTTGTTTGTTGAATTCCAGACAGCTGGAGCCTGAGGGACAAGATGACATGTGAGACAATGAAAGAGCTGTAATCAAGTGCATACACTGAGCCTATATTCTTCCCACACATATAACGTGCAAGACATTTTGCAAGAAAGGCTTTTCTGTCAACAACTCTTGAAGTGATTGGCATGATAATGGATATGACCATGTTGATATGTTTGGTCTTAGTGGAATGAAGCCCCCATGTGTAGCCTAATTTAAGAGAAGATACCCACTAGAATTAGCTACCCACCCCGGGCCTGATCCAATCTCATAACATGTTATAACCTGAGAGCCAGGAACTCATAAATGAGTGAGAGTTGGATGCAAATGGGGTACTTTAAAATATAAAAACAAAATTACAAGAAACTAGGAAACAAGAAAGACCTGATCATAAACCATGGAAACACAAGGACAATGTGTATATACACAAGAGCTAAGAGGGGTATTTATTTATATAGCGGTTGTCATACCACTCAAATTACTACAAACTTGATTTTTGTGAAATCTAACTTACATGAGGAGGGGATAAAATTTACATCCACATGATAATTAATTTACATGGAAAGGATTCAGTCAGATTCACTGAATAAAAAGAGTGCATGTCACTGCATGTTTAACATCCAATCAAGCCCCTCAGTCATCTTAACAATAGGTGAGTGTACATACCAAAATTTTGTTGTTTCATAAATACAAAGATTTGGCACGAAACTCTAGATGGCACAGACTAATAGCTCCATTGATCACATCGTTATCTATAGCTGATTGGTTCTTGCTGTATCAGTAGCCAATGAGCTCGCTGCTCAACCTTCAAATACTTGGGTAACATTTGCCTTAGCAATGCAGCACGCTTCAGAAACCCTCCACCTTCCCCAGCTCCACCTGTAAATAGATCTGCTATGGGTAATTCATGTACGCTATATTGTACAGCAGCAGCAAGTCTTACATGCTCACAGCAGCGTGCTGTATGTGTAAGTCCCGTATTGCACTGGAGGAGGATGCTGCCAAATGTGCCAAGCTTACAGATTTATTTTCAAGAGGACAAATACAAGTGGCAACAGGTAAAGAGAGATAGGCCTATAATAATTAGCATTAGCAACGCTGCAACATAATTATTTGGCTAATACCGTTTTAGCATTGTCAGCCTATTCACAAGCAAAATATTAAATATAATTAAAATATTAGCCTTTTGTTATCATCCAGTAGCCTATATGGCGATTTTATTGATAACAGTATTAAGAGCTGAACTGTTGCTTAATTTATCCAATTTACACCACCATGGGAAAAGTGGGCCAGTCTTGGGCCTAAAACTCCCGGGCTGAAAAGTGGCCCCACTCCGGCCCTGGATTGAATTCATTACACATTCCTGCTGATCATGTAAGTACCTGCTCTGGCTGCATTAGTACACTTTAATTCCACATTTTTATGAGCAGGTATTTAAACACTTCCTATTAAAATGTTGCAACACTGACATATAATAATATATCATGATTTTTATAACGCATACATTATTTATCTTGTTTGTAGAACTGCCCATTATCATCATCTCTAAGGTGTGTGTGATATTATATCACTTATTAACACAAAATGTATGTTTTCACACATTTGTTACATAGACTTGACAACTGCAGTAGTGTTTTAGCTGATTTACCAAAGAACTCTATCAAACACTTATAGAGTTGAGAATGCAGCTGCAGAAACGCTGACTCATAATAGACTGTCAGCTCTTTACTCCTTACACAATACCTTCATTTTCAGTCCACTTTAGACATTCTACTTACTATACTTTGCAACTACATGTCAACTAACTCTCATTAGAGTATTAGTAGACTGCCTGTTTAATATACTACTAACACTTAATTTGGATCATCCCCTACAGACATTCTACTGACTATAGGAAAATTTGCAACTACATTTCCATTTATTCTAACCCTAACCTAACAGTATACTGACAGTCTGCTAATACTCAAATTAGAGTTTGTTGACATGTACTTAGAAAGTTACTTATAGTAAAATGTCTAAAGTGGACCATCAAAATAAAGTGTTATAATATAAATATAAATGAGCGAATGGTATTATATTATATTATATTTATTTATATATGTGCTATAATCATTTTACTTACAACAAATAATTTGTTCAATTCTGATCGCATGGTTATAAAAGTTTATGGATTATCCATGAATTGTCAGTTTGCTCTGTGCTCTTTCATTGCTCAGGAAATGGTGTTTCATGTAAGCATCAACTGTACTTCAGATGTTTCTTATAAAAAGATAAAAATAGATACACAATCTATCCGTCCATAAATGAGACAATTATAAAAAGTGCATAGCAAAGCTCAGATCATTTGGTTTTGGAAGAATTTGATCAGTAATCTTCATACTGAAACTCTGACTTTTATCACAGACATTGATATCTTTGCATATATGAGCACAGTTTGAAATATAACAGGGATTTCGGCTTAAACTCTGCGGGAGGCACTTATGGGGTTAAGTCTTCATTTGCTCTCCATTTAATCTCTTTGCTGTTTAGGAGCAACAATTGAGCTATTGAAGAGATCTCTTTTCTCATTTTCACACGTTCACATTCAATGTTTGTATAGACTCTCACTCCATCTTTGATTATTCATTTCTTGAATCATTTGCTTAATTTAATTTCCAGGCAATCATTTTTTGTTGACAATCAGATGACAGTATAATAGCATGTTTTTTTTATCTAACCCTGTCAGAACCATGTGTTCCACACCGGAGAGTGTGAGAGTGGGCAACATATTTGGAAAAACAGGGTGGTTGTGTGTTGCAATCAGCATGCCGCGAGAACGATAGGGAGGTTGTTTGTGAGGCTTCAGCTGCACACTCTGTTAAAGTGCTTTTGAAATGAGTAAACAGAAAGAGTGGGACACAGAAGGGGACTGGGTGAACCCCTGCCATCAGCATGAATACTGCCCCTTGCTGCTTGTTTGTTCTCCATAAGGCATGTAAAGCACTGCAGCATTTTAACCCTCTGCTGATCAGACAAAGTTAGGTTTAAATAAAGGTTTTGTCACAAAACTCACCAACCAATCAGGTAGAGCTTTCATCATGAATATGAATGCCCCTCCCCCCTACCATTCAACACACACCTAGGCCATATCATAGAGAATTGTGTGTGGGCACTTTTGACTCGGCCACCCATATCTCACGACCAACCACTTAGCAACTACCCTGAATTCCATGGCAACCACTCAGAACACCTTAGCAAAGCCTTGACAATTCTCCAAACCTAGCATCATACCCAGCTAACAAAAATATGTTCTAAGAATTTTTTGCTATTATTCCCATTAAGCTATGAAAATGTTAGTTCTGGATTTTCTCCGAACAGTCGAAACATCCTGTTTTATAAATGTTTTAAAAACGTTTTTTTCTTGGTTATGCAAACAAGTGAACATTCCATTTTCCAAACATTATGGGATTGTTACTTTTGAATGTTCTCTGTACGTTCTGAAACAAGTACAGTTGTAATAGAAATTCACAACCCCCTGTAACGAGCTGGGGAAAGCTGGTGAAGGCGAGGATCTAAGTGCAGGATTTTTAATAAAGTAACAAATAAACAGCTAAAACAGAACTGAAGGAACAAAGTAACAAAGCCATGAGGATCACAGAAACAAAAGCAACCAATACATGTACAACAACTGACAAAGTAACAAGTGAAACACAAGGGGCCCTATTTTAACGATCTGAAACGCAAGTATCAAGTGCGAAGCACAAGTAAGTTTGTGGGCGGGTCTTTGGCGCTGTTGCTATTTTACCGGCGGGATAAATGACTCTTGCGCCGGACGCAAGTTTAAAAGGGGTTGGTCTGAAGTAGCTTCATTATTCATAGTTGTGGTTTGGGCGTAACGTGAAATAAACCAATCAGATTCCCTTTAAGAGTATGATGAACGAGGTGCGCTTGTGCGGTTTTTTCTGGTCTGTTGCGCAATTGTTTTCTGGAACTGCAAAATAGCACCAGGGATTGTTTGCGCCGGAATACGCCTCCTTTTTTGCGCTGAACCACACAGGGAGTGCAAGTTCATTCTCTAGTTTGCCGGCGTGCGTCTGCGGAGGGAAAAGTCCGCTTTGCGCCGGTGCAAAATACGAATGATACATGCGTCAGTGTACAAAGTCATTTGGGACGGGTGCAAGATAGGGCCCAAGGGCTATAAATACACAGGGGCAAACAAGCTTAACTAGGAAATGAGGAAACAAGATACACCTGGGGAGACGAATCAACATGAAAAACTACATAAGACTACAAAACTTGGCACAAAACAGGAAATTACACGCTCGGGGCGGAGCAGAACTGGCAGGCGTCCAGAGTGGAGCCGACGGTTCAGGGACAGAGGCGTCATCTTGTCTGTAGACACAGGTGTGGACACACTCAAAATCGCTCAGGCTCGGCAGGCATGACGTGAAGAAGCTCAAGCTCGGCAGAGATGACATGCAGTGGCTCTGGTGTGGCGGCCATGACAGGGCGAGTCTCTGGAAGGGCAGACATGACGGGATGAGACTCTGGAAAGGTGGCCATGATGACTGGGGTCCACAAGGGGCCAAGCTCCACTTCGCCCACAGTGAAGGAAGAGCCACACAGCAGCAGGGCAAAGTCCAAAAAAAGTCCAGCTGGGACCTCCCTCTGGCATCAGCTGGCCAATGTCATCATCCAGCCCACTGCAAAAACATTCAATCAGCATGACCTCATCCAAGGGAGCCAGGTGGCACCAAGCTAAAAACTCCCCCACATAGTCCTCAATGGGACGGCTATCCTGGACAATGGAGCAGAGAATGCTCACCGGGTCCTGATCACCTCCTGCTTGATCCATTAAATTGGGCAGTTGTTCTGTAACATGCTGAGGAAAGTAGGTGAAGGCGAGGATCTAAGTGCAGGATTTTTAATAAAGTAACACATAAACAGCTAAAACAGAACTCAAGGAACAAGGGAACAAAACCACGAGGATCACAGAAACAAAAGCAACCAATACATGTACAACAACTGACAAAGTAACAAGTGAAACACAAGGGCTATAAATAAACAGGTTCAAACATGCTTAACTAGGGAATCAAGTACAATTGCATCTTAAGGATACAAAGAAACAAGATACAAGATAATTTAGGAAACAAGATACACCCGGGGAGATGAATCAACATGAAAAATTACATAAGACTATACAACTTGGCACAGGACAGGAAATGACAAAAGTACACACAAGACAAGGGGAACACAAGACAGAAATCATGACACCCCCATTGCAAATCAGTTTTATTGGCAAAATTGACATACTTTCAGCTGTTTGCAATGAAAAAATCATTATAACTATAACTGGTTACACTACCTGGATAGAGCAGAAAAAGGAAGCTATGCAACCAGATTTCTGAGAAGGCAGGTTCAGAAAAACCCTTGAGTAAAAGACCCACAGTAAGTCTTGGTGGCAACAGACACTGAGGTTTCAGCTTGCACAGTACTCAAATGTACTAAATGCATGCCAAAACTCCAAGACTACACCACTACTGACCCAAAAGCACAAGAAATGTCTGCTCCAATTTGCTCAAAATCATATAAATAACCCACAGAGGTTTGGGGATTCTGTTCTGTGGAGAGATAAAACAAAACTGGAACTTGTCGGCCCTATGGATCAGCAGTGTGTCTGGAGGAAGAAGAATGAAGCATATGCTGAAAAGATCACTCTGCCTGCAGTTCAGCATGATGAGGCTCAGTGATGCTCTGGGGCTGCTTTGTATCCTCTGGCACTGGAAACCAGCAGCGTTTGGAAGGCAAGATGGATTCATTTAAGTATCAGGAAATCCTAGGAGAAAACTTCATGCCGTCAGTGAGGAAGCTGAAGCTTGGGCCTCATTAGACCTTCCAACAGAACAATGATCTTGTTGTCTTGATCTTGATGACCTTGAATTCCACCAAGATTTTTTCAGACGATTTTAGAACTAATTTTGTTTTCATTGGTAATGCGAATATACTCATGTTTCTGTGTGAGTTTGTTGTGTTGGGAACGACTTGAAAGTATGGTATTGTGTGATCCTCAGTCGTTAATGCCCAGTTTTTCTCTTTAATCTTCTACAAAGTTGGCAAGTGATGCCCAGTGTTTTAAAATCTGTTCAGATTTTAAAAGTTGTGTATTGTATTCCAACCTCAACTCTATTCATTACTGATAACATCTATGCTAGATATCATTGTCTGCTTTCTTAGATTTTGTTTGAAATATTTTACTCCATTTCAGGGGGTCAAGAAACCTTTTGAAGAGGTCATTAAAGCCAATATCGGGGATGCTCACGCTATGGGGCAACAGCCAATCACCTTCTTTCGACAGGTAGCTGACTCTTCTTCATTTGCTGACTAGGAGTTTCAATGAATGATCTATTCTTGTCCTTTCCAGTCATTTTCAGGTCCACTGCACTTTCAGCTGTTCCATGCATTAACCAAAGTCAACAGTTTAGATGGACCACTTTGCACATAGCCAAGTTATTTAATTTTACTAATGTTGCTTAGTTTGTTCTAGATGTTTTTATGGCCTTGTAACTGAATTGTTTTTCAAGGTGATGGCACTGTGTACTTATCCACAACTACTTGATGACAACAAGTTTCCAGAGGATGCCAAAAACCGAGCAAGGCGTATTTTGCAATCATGTGGAGGGAATAGCATTGGTATGTGATTTGTGTATAATGGGAGTTGACATGTATTAGATGATTTTTATTGTGTATGTTTTTACTTTTTTATACAATAGAAGCCAGTGGGCTCCCGTGTTTTTTTGGACCCCATTGACTTCATCATTAAGACTTCATCTTTTATCATCTCTTAAATTATTATATCAACTTTTGTGTTCTACAAAAGAAATGGTGACCAGTTACAGGACACAAAATATACTTTCCCTTATCCATGCAGTATATATGTACATTTATAACCTAATATCCCACATAAAATTATAAACTAAACTCTACTAATTGTTGACTGCTGAACTAGCTGTTGTTACTCTGTGTTATTCAATCTACTCAGGGATGTTACTGATTAAAGTGCTGATGTTAGTCACTGTCCAAAAGGCATCTGAGGTTTTAAGGCTCTGTAATATGAAACCCTTCCTGTATTCACACCTCCCTTTGCTCTTTCCCTCTTGTTTGTCAGGTGCGTACACAACCAGTCAGGGCATTGACTGTGTAAGGCATGATGTTGCAAAGTACATTCAGCGCCGTGACGGAGGTATTCCGTCTGATCCTGATAACATCTACCTTACAACAGGAGCCAGTGACGGCATTGTGGTACGTCAGGCAAACGCAAACACAGTTCTTGTACACTTAATTTGTGTACTTAAAGAGTCAGCCTGCTCCAGTAGGTGAACGTGATTTAGGGGTAGGGATAGCAGGGTTAGGGCTGTTTTCGGACAGGAATGTTGTTCCAGGATCAGCAAAATATGTTGATCCAGGAACATGTCTTACTTGGCAAAATCACGGTGGCCGCTCCAGTATGTCAGTTAAAGAGACAGTCCACCAGATTTCTGCTCTACTTTATCCAGTATATTTATTATTCCATGTCAACTCATCATTAGAGTGAACAAAAAACAGCACCTGCGATATTGTAGAATCTATATATTGTATATCTCAGAATTGTAAGATAGAAATTCAGAATTGCAAGATAAAAAATTAACTGTGAGATATAAGCTCGCAGTTCTGACATTTTTCTCTACTTCCAATTCAGATTTTTGTTTTTTATTTTTTTGTTTTGTTTTGTTGTGCATTTCTGAGTTAATATCTCGCATATTTGGACTCTATTTCTCTCAAAAATAGAGTTTATAACTTGCAATTCTGACTTTTTCTCACAGCTGGGAGATATAAATTCGCCTTTTCGAGAAAAAAGTCAGATAATAAAAGTTTATTCCGTAGCTGAAACAAGCTTCCATAGCAATCAGACTAAAGATTTTAATTTTTAAAAATCCCATGAGACACATACAGGGGCCAGAATATCATAGGAATTTTGGGGTGACTCTTTTGACTTGGTCTTGTAAACAGCCATCTAGAAACCACATAACAAGGTCCCAACAACCACCTGCCTCCCCCTAGCATCATGCACCTCTCATATTTTATTAAGGAAATCAAGTTTTCACTCTTATGGTCACATTGTCTTTGTCTTGTTGTCTTTTAGACCATACTGAAGCTGTTGACAACTGGGGAGGGTCGTACTCGGACAGGGGTCATGATCTCTATTCCTCAGTACCCTCTGTACTCTGCATCTATAGCAGAGCTGGGTGCCGTTCAGGTGAATTACTACTTGAATGAGGAGAAGTGCTGGAGTCTAGACATAAGTGAGCTACAGCGATCTCTACAAGCAGCCAGAGAGCATTGCAACCCCCGTGTGCTGTGCATCATCAACCCCGGCAACCCCACTGGTAAACCATTTAGATCATTTCCAAAAGAACAAATTCAAATTGGTAATCTGTAATGCAGTGAAGTTAAAGGGTTTGTTCACCCAAAAATGAACATTAGCCTATGATTTACTCACCCTCAAGCCATCCTAGGTGTATATAACTTTTTTCTTTCAGACGAACACAATTGTAGTTATATAGAAAAATTGTCCTGGCTCTTCTAAGCTTTATAATGGCAATGAATGGCGGTCCTGATTTTGAAGTCCCAAAAAGTGCATCCATCCATCATAAAAGTAATCCATATAACTCCATGGGGTTAATAAAGGCCTTCTGATGCAAAGTGATGTTTTTTTTGTGAGAAAAATATCCATATTTAAAACTTTAAACACTAGAGTAACTTGTTTCCGGCAGACGCCCAACGCAAGTCGACTTAGTCACAAGAGTTACTTCAGATGCGATGTATGGCATAGGATGTAGGAGTATCGTAAGACTCCTCTCGCGGTTTAAACAAATACGGCTGGGGAACAAACTCAAGCTCCTCTTCTCTTTGAAATCATTCTTTATCTCTTATATTGAAATCATTCTATTTTTCTCTTTAAAAATTCTCGCTTTAGACTTCGTGACTGGTGTTTTGTTTTGCTCTATCCGCTTCCGCGTTAGTCAATCCGTCATGCGTCAGGTCAGGGGTTACTCTTTCGCTGTAAAACGATGCGTATGTTTGATATATATATATCAAACGTTTGGGGTATAAGAGACTTCTTTAAAAAACGTTACAGATTCCAAACTTTTAAACAGTGTAGTCAACCAAAATGGGTTATAAATAACGTTTTTCAAGATTGTATTTCTTCCCATTCTTTCTTTTTTAATAGGTCAGGTACAAAGCAGACAATGTATTGAAGATGTAATTCGATTTGCCGCCAAAGAAAATCTCTTCCTAATGGCTGATGAAGTAAGTTAATACTGGGGGTCATATGGTGTTTACACCTTATCATATCATACTCTGAATCTGTATTCACATCATATCAGCATCTACAGGCATAGAAGTGCACACTTTCAAGCAAGGGTTTATGCGTCTGTTTCTTAGGTGTATCAGGACAATGTATACGCAGAGGGCTGTGAGTTTCACTCCTTCAAGAAAGTGCTGTTTGAGATGGGTCCAGAGTATTCAAGGAAAATAGAGCTGGTATCATTCCACTCCACCTCTAAGTGCTACATGGGAGAGTGAGTACACATCCGTCAGGTTTATCGTTTCACAGGGAAAGACATTGCATTGGTATGGACCTGGCTCTGTTGTATACAGTACATATCTATTCAGTCATGAAACTCTATAGGGCGCAGGCTGATAGGTTAATGCAATCTGCAAGCAATCCCATCATAACTGCATGTACAAGTTGATTGGCCTCTGCTGATACTGCAGCCAATGAGATTGCTTGCTCAACATTTAAATAGTCTGGTTCAGTGTTTGCTGTAGGTTAGTCAGAGTTCCTCTGAAACCCTCCACCTCCCCAGCTCCACCTGTCTAGATCTGCTACATGATTTATGTATGTCTATTAATGTAGCAGCAACAGATATTACATACTCACTGCAGCATGTCTGTGTATCTCTGGAACAATAATCAACAGCAACAGCAGCAGATCTAGTCTTCCAAGAACAAATACACTAGGGCAGGGTTCCTCAACTTCGGTCCTGGAGGGCCGATCAGGGTTGGAGCTAAACTGTGCAGGACACCGGCCCTCCAGGACCGAGATTGAGGAACCCTGCACTAGGGGGAGTACTCTGGGTTCGGGCCGAACTCCGAGCTCGGGAGCCCTCCCCCCGGACAGCACGCCAAACATGCATTAAACTTTACTCCCTCTAATTGTATGTAAGTGTGAACTCGTGAACATTGCCATATTCAATAACATGCTGAAACTATTTCAAGAGTTGCAATGATTGAAATGGTTTACATTTCATCCAATCCATATGACGTACTTTATTTTCTAACGTTCATGAACACACTTTCAGATGTGGTTTTCGAGGGGGATACATGGAGGTCATCAACATGGACCCAGAGGTTAAGGCTCAGCTCTCCAAGCTGGTGTCAGTGCGCTTGTGCCCACCTGTGCCTGGTCAAGCCCTCATGGACCTGGTGGTCAACTGCCCTCAGCCTGGAGAACCGTCCTACCAGACGTTCATGAAGGTGCCTTCCTCTTTCCAATTTCTAGCACTTTTAGACGAGTAGACCAACTAACTTGCTGGTGTACAACTCTGGTTATGGGAAAATAAGACATTGGGTCTCATGCACTAATAATTGGATTATTGGAAAAATAAGTGGATTATTCGTATTAATATGCTCAGGAGAACTTATTGCGAAAAATGCATGTATGCACATGAATTGTGTGGATGGATGGATAGATAGTTAGGTAGATGGATGGATGGATGGATATTGTATATATAGTTTCAGTTGTTCCTAAAAACAATTCGTAAAAAACTAAATGTAGTATAGATTTTAGTATTTGTGATTTGTTAGTGAAAACATTTGTACGTATCTGCACAGTTAGTGACAGACTCGTTGTCTTTCTTCTGGGGAACAAAAAATAAGATATTTTAAAGAATGTTTTAGGTGTTTTTGTCAATAAATAAGTCAATTTGGTCAAAACCCCCTTTGACTTATTGGGCCCTATCTTGCACCCGGCGCAATTGACTTTGTACACCGACGCATGTATCATTCCTATTTTGCACCCGCGCAAAGCGGACTTTTCCCTCCACAGACACACGTCGGTTAACTAATAAATACACTTGCGCTCCCCGGGGCGGTTCAGCGCAAAGAGGAGGCGTGTTCCGGCGCAAACTTTCCCTCATGCTATTTTGCAGTTCCAGAAAACAATTGCGCCACTGACCAGAAAAAACCCAGTCTAAAGTCATTGGCGCGTTGCGCGTACATTCAGATGCTATTTTAAGCGCGCGTGCTTGGTCATAATACAGAGTGTGAACAACGCGCATACACTGTAGATGATTCTCTTATCTACACAGATGCATTTTCCTTTTTGCAAATGATACATTATTATAAGGAAAAATATTAAAACACGAGGGAAATCATTGTTGTCCAGTCAAGTCAAGTATATTTATATAGGCTAGTGCTTTTCACAATAGAGATTTGTATCAAAGCAGCTTCACAGTATTAATATGTTGTGTCCATGACGATCGGAAAAATAGGCATAAAGCTTAGGCCTACATATTTACCCAAATTATTACATGCATGTATAACCGAAGCTAATTTGGGTGGGTTTGTCCCATCTCCAATGCCACTTCTCTTTCTTTTACGGCCCTGGCGAGAACATCGATCTCCTCGGCTGTGAACCGATTCTGAAGCGCTCCTGGTAAATGCGCCGTTATAATAGTATTGCGCCATGGAACAAGCGCACCTCGTTCATCATGCTCTTAAAGGGAATGTGATATGACGCTCTGATTGGTTTATTTCATGTTACGCCCAAACCACACCTATGAATAATGAAGCTACTTCAGACCAACCCCTTTTAGATTTGCGCCAGGCGCAAGAGGCATTTATCCCGCCGGGAAAATAGCAACAGCGCCGGGATCCGCCCACAAAGTTACTTGCGCTTTGCGCTTGGACACTTGCGTTTCAGATCGTGCACTGAGTGCAAGATAGGGCCCATTATGTCAAACATGTAATGCTGTACTGCTGTACAATGTTTCTTTGGTTTCTGCAAAAAAGGCTGGGTATTTTGTTCCCAATTAGCTGTGTTTAATCAAGTTAAACGTACTGGCTAGTGTCCCAGTCTCTTCCTTTTTTATATTCCTCCTCCTCTGTCTTGTGTAGGAGCGAACAGCCGTTCTGAGTGCCTTGGCTGAAAAAGCCAAACTGACCGAGGAGATTCTGAATACAGTGCCAGGCATCAGCTGTAACCCTGTGCAGGGAGCCATGTACTCGTTCCCCCGGATTACCCTACCTCAACGCGCCATCAACGAAGCCAAGGTCGCTTTGTGTCACATGTTCTTTATGTCTTCTGCTTAATGATATCATTGCCTTGGTTCATGGCTTGTTTGTCTGTGTGAATGCAGGCGAAGGGTCAGGCTCCAGATATGTTCTACTGCATGAAACTTCTGGAGGACACCGGGATCTGTCTCGTTCCTGGCAGCGGTTTTGGTCAAAGAGATGGCACTTACCACTTCAGGTGTGTGTGTTTGTCCTCAAGAGTTTGGAACTTTCTTCTCATGGTTTGTACAGGGAATTGTAGATACACAATAAACAAATAGTGGGCTCTTAAAGTCGTGAAACTGAGTCCGTCGACTGTAGAAAAGGGGCGGAGTTTAAGCAGACTACATGATTGTCCAATCCAATTCCGTTTCACCGGAAGATCACGTTATGACAGGTAAAAAGAAAAGTAAAACAAATGCATGGATAAATTGTTCACAATAATATCAATAACATGCCATTAGAAAATAAATAGGTATTTTTCATTTTATGCCAATATTATTAGACATGCTGCTGAGCTCATATTAATTGACAAGCTACATGGAATATTTAGTTAGAAAAAAATCACACAGGTTTTCCTTATAAAATATGCATAACCGATGTTTGTTTTCATAAGCAAATTATTATTCATTGATTTTTTTTTTGGTTGCAAATAGTCTATGAATCTCATTTAATATAACTGAAATTATTGTGATTGAGAAGCTACATGGAATAATTAACACACACCTTTTTATTATTTTAATCTTTTCTATTTGCAAACAGTCCATGTAGCTTCTTCTTACGGAGCCTTTAAGGGTGATGGGAAAAAAGTTTATTAAATTTTTTTTTGTGTGTTCTCTCACAAAAGTATTGGATTCCAACAAAAAAAAACTTTGTGTTTGGTTGGAAAGTCAATAAGTAAATCAATAATAATTTTTTTTACAAAAGATTTTATTTACAACATTTTCAAGTCACCTTAATCTGTATTGTAAAAAGCGCTATATAAATAGTTTCAAATCAGCTTTACAGTGATAACAGGAAAATAATGCAACAAAGTTTGTTTCGGCTGTACAGCAGATCTAGAAGAAAATAGTATCACAGTCCAGCTTAAGTAAGTTCAGGGATGGTTCATTTCTGTGGTAAAAAAGTTCATTTTTATATATAGCATCTCTGGAGAAAACAGTGATGTCATCATGATCCAGCTCAGTTCAGTTCTCATATAATGGTGTCAATGCAGGCAGATCAATTATATTGTTGAATATTAATCAAACTCTTCTTTCCCCTCCTCTCCATTCCTCTTCTTTACCAGGATGACCATCCTTCCTCCAACAGACAAGCTCCAGATTATGCTCCACAAACTGAAGGAGTTCCATCAGACGTTCACCCAGCAGTTTGCTTGACCCAGTTCATTCCCAGCTCTTACTACCACAACTGACTGACTAAAAGTGCTACAGTACTACAATCAGGATGTGGCCAAATAATCTCTTGAGCCTTGAGGGACACTAATCTGCAACATTTCCATTGGATAATGTTATGCCTAGTAGCTAAAGAATGAATGAGTACACCATAAAACTCTCACTATGAACTTTTAACATGCAAAGGGTAGAAATAGCAAGTCTTGATTTGACATTTTTTGAAAACTTTCCTGAACCATTTCCGAACATCCAGATCGTCTTGATGTTGTATAATGTATGTTAGGCCCTATTTAAACAGGGTTGCCAACTCTCACGCATCTGGCGTGACACTCACGCATTCAGCCTCAATCTCACGCTCTCACGCTCGACAAAGAAATCTCACGCTAAATGAGACACTCTTCTGTGCTGTATTTTATTTTTCCTCATGTGCGCTAATTTCCGAATTACTAAACAAGTTCAGGCTCACTGATTGGACCACTGCTGTGTCTAATGCCTTTCTCTGATTGTCGATTCGCTGGAAACATTTGTCGTCGATCGTTCAGTGACGTCCGTGACCGTAATTTACCCTTTTCACACGCGCTCACGGCACATCTTTCTCAAGCAGAGAAAAATCGCGAGTCAAAGAGGACACTGACACCGACAGACAAGACAGAGAAAGTTATAGGCTACTTTTGATATGGAACAAATTCTCTGCTCTCATATTCTGTCAATATTTTTACGAGATTCAAACAATAAATACAGTTTTTGGTGCTTTTAAATGTGACAGACCGCTGTAGCGCTTCAGCTCAAACAGCACGCGATACCCGGTTGATATTGGCAACCCTGGTTTAAACTTGGTATTAAGATGCGTTTTGGTCGATCTGTTCACACCTGGTGTTTTAATCCGTCTCTTTTGTCCACTTTCAACCACTTCTGTCCTGATTTCTTCGAGGGGAGGGTCTATGGGTGGGTAAATGTATGGTCTTTTTCAGATCTTTCGATCTAATGGACAAAATAAGCCCACCCAATTTTCATATGAACGCACCTGGAGACAATGGAAAAACACTGAGAGCAGCAGCTTTAGTTTCTGCACTGATAGACGCAAGATCACGGCGAACGCTGTGAGTGTGTGTTAGAAATCAGGAATGGTGGGAGAACATCGTGCTTGGTCCATTTTTCGTCTTTCAAAAAAACCTTGCTTCTCCAGCCGACATAGTTTAAATCCCGTCTGGCTAGCGCGCTAGTTTACTCAGTAGGCGGAGAGTAGATGGTCTTTTGTGGCTGTTCGAACGCATTCGACCACATGAGCGATTACATTTCGAAAGCAAACCAGTCGAAGGGTTTTCGACTTCCTCTGGAAGTGGTCGAAAGTGGACAAGCTCAAAACGTTTTAGACCCCATTTACACCTGTATTTAGCGTCGTCCACTTGTGATCTGATCGACCAAAACAAGTTCTTATTGTGGTCCGTGAATAGTAAGATGAAAATAATGGGCATTCAAGAGAGATGATTCTGCTCTGGTTTCTCTTCAGTGCTCTGTGGCAGATGTAATTATAAATGTATTCATGAATCAATGTACGCTCCAACATTCCTGTATCTGTAAATAACAGATTGATTTTTATGACAGATATAATACAGTATAGATTAATATTTTTGTGCAGTGTGCTGTTTTTGTTGTGCAAGCTACTCACCACTAGAGGACACACCACTACATATAACACTTGATGATGGTTTTGAATTGAATTGAATTGAAGCCTTGTTTTGTAACACCTCTGTCTCTCTCTCTCACACACACACACTACTGAGAAGCCCAACTGCTCCATTCTTTGATAGTGTCATTTTGTTAATGAGTTAAGAGACATAATGGGATGAGATGCACTTTGAGAACTTCACATCTCAGAACTTTTAAAAGCTAGCCTAATTGTCTCCCGTCAGCGCTCTGTTAGAAGTGCTTTGATTTCAATTAAGTGCTGCAGTTTTTTTTACCAATGTTTTTTACAACAACAACAAAAAGAGTTTGTTTGGTAAATGCAATGCCACAAATATTATATATATACACCACCAGACAAAAAGTTTTTGGAGGAAAATTCTCAGCATCATTACTCCAGTCTTCAGTGTCACATGTCCCTTCAGAAATCATTCTAAAATGATGATTTGATGCTTAAGAAACATTTTTGATTATTATCAATGTTAAAAATAGTTTTTGATGCTTAATATCAAAACTGGAAAAGTTTGGTGTAAGAAACAAAAAAAAAAAACATTTATTAAGCAATGATGTGTTAAATTGATAAAAAAAAAGCTGTCAGAAAAGACTTAATGCTGTCCTTTTGAAGTGACTATTCATTAAAGAATCCGGAAAAAATCAGATGTGATGTGACGGATGTGAAATCGCAACGTTCAGGAGCACAAGATTCTGCAAGTAAAAATAAATAAATAAAAATTATATTTTCTTCTCATCTGAGAAACTGTGTAAAACATCAACATCACAAGAACGAATGACATTGCAGATCTGCACAGAAACATTGCCAAGTATATAAGACCAATGATTGGCGTGTGACCAATTCATCTGTTATGTGAAGCTAGTCTTCTGTTTGCCCAGACTGGCTAGGCCACGCCAGAACCTTGATATGCTTCTTACAGAGCCACTCCTTGGTTATCCTGGCTGTGTGCTTCGGGTCATTGTCATGTTGGAAGACCCAGCCTCGACCCATCTTCAATGCTCTAACTGACGGAAGGAGGTTGTTCCCCAAAATCTCGCAATACATGGCCTCGGTCATCCTCTCCTTAATACAGTTCAGTCGCCCTGTCCCATGTGCAGAAAAACACCCCCAAAGCATGATGCTACCACCCCCATGCTTCACAGTAGGGATGGTACTCATCATTCTTCTTCCTCCAAACACGGTTAGTGGAATTATGACCAAAAAGTTCTATTTTGGTCTCATCTGACCACATGACTTTCTCCCATGACTCCTCTGGATCATCCAAATGGTCATTGGCAAACTTAAGACGGGCCTTGACATGTGCTGGTTTAAGCAGGGGAACCTTCCGTGCCATGCATGATTTCAAACCATGACGTCTTAGTGTATTACCAACAGTAACCTTGGAAACGGTGGTCCCAGCTCTTTTCAGGTCATTGACCAGCTCCTCCCGTGTAGTTCTGGGCTGATTTCTCACCTTTCTTAGGATCACTGAGACCCCACGAGGTGAGATCTTGCATGGAGCCCCAGTCCGAGGGAGATTGACAGTCATGTTTAGCTTCTTCCATTTTCTAATGATTGCTCCAACAGTGGACCTTTTTTCACCAAGCTGCTTGGCAATTTCCCCGTAGTCCTTTCTAGCCTTGTGGAGGTGTACAATTTTGTCTCTAGTGTCTTTGGACAGCTCTTTGGTCTTGGCCATGTTAGTAGTTGGATTCTTACTGATTGTATGGGGTGGACAGGGGTCTTTACGCAGCTAACGACCTCAAACAGGTGCATCTAATTTAGGATAATAAATGGAGTGGAGGTGGACATTTTAAAGGCAGACTAACAGGTCTTTGAGGGTCAGAATTCTAGCTGATAGACAGGTGTTCAAATACTTATTTGCAGCTGTATCATACAAATAAATAGTAAAAAAATCATATATTGTGATTTCTGGATTTTTTTTTTTTAGATTATGTCTCTCACAGTGGACTTGCACCTACGATGACAATTTCAGACCCCTCCATGATTTCTAAGTGGGAGAACTTGCAAAATAGCTGGGTGTTCAAATACTTATTTTCCTCACTGTAAGCCTGTATAAGCTTTGAACCTGACTGTCCTCCTCCAGAAACTCAATACTGTGTTCCTGGCTCTGATCAAGTGCCATAAGGGAGAACTTTTTATCTCCACGTTGGACCACAAACTTCCCCTCCATGTTTTTTTTCCAATCCATGTACTGTTATCCACCTCAGAATCAAGATCGGTGTAAATTTCACCTTGCTTTTGCAAAAAAAGTAGCTAGTTTTAGAACAGCTGTTATGAGAGGGTTCCCCAAACCGAATACTAAAATATATTTAAAAACAAAACTTCCTTGGTTGTTCAATATTGGATCTGCTGATTTTCTTTCAATTGAGAAATGAAGCGGAATTTGCATATATTAGCTAGCTAGCTAGCAAGAGCTAGGAAGCTCATCAACATGGCGAATTCAAACTACTCAGAGGAATGTGGGCAAGTCAGTGTTCCCTTAAAATATCTAAAATCACTGTACACTTTCTTCATATGGTCCTTGTATCATATCAAGTAGAAATAGTGTCATTATACAACAGTTTAAGACTAAAGGAAAAACGCCCTTCTACTGTGGCACCCTTCTGCCACTAGAGGGCAACCCCAACTTGTATCCATGGTTTTTTAAAAACCTTAGGCCCATAGTCCCATACCTAACACCCTGCCAAAAATCTAAAACTTTTCCAGAAGTGCCCAATCTTCATGATTTTTCATGTATTCCTTCCCAGCTATCAGAGGAATAAAAGCAGATTTAAAGAGGTTGTCCTCTAGTCTAGCAGGTTCTGAGTGGCCATCACGGCGGTTATGGTTATTAAATAGCCTATAATTATTAGGCCTTTATGCACACCGTAAGGTGAGCCACATGACTTCTCGCCAGCTTTCTCTCTATGGCCTACTTTACATTCACGCGGAAAATGCATGTTACATTATTGCGTGACTGATAATCGCATAAACTAATCGCACAAATTTTATTTCTACTTAAAGCAGCGTCTTTATCTGACACTTGGCAGAGAGCGCGCGTAGTTTCTCTCTCAAACACGCACGCGCATTGACAGAGAGGAAAAGTGAATCCACATAGGCCTATCTATCATGTCCAAAATAATAGTTGTAAAATAAAGGTTTAGGTGCTGCCGTGCTAGGTTTATATATTCCATGTTTTTTTTTTTCCTGTCAAAATTACATTTAGACTTGTCCATTTGTTTTTAAAAGTAAGAATCCTCCCTTGCAAATAAGGCTGGCCTTGAAAATCCAGGCCCTGTCCTAGTGAGCCTCTATCTCAATTTTAAAAAGCGTCTCTCGTCCCTGACCTCTGTCAGCCCATATTAGTGACGGGAAGCAGATTCGGCTTTTTAATTAAGCATCATCTTGTTCGTATCGCCCGCTGCCTTTGTCTTTGCACCTGGAGACCGCCTCTAAACGCTGCTGGATGATTGATCTCGATGTGCTTGTCTTAACAGGGAGTGACAGAGACACAGAGGCACTGAGATCTAATCTCCTAGTGTGGCACAAGACAATCACACATCCAGAATGTTCTAAACATCACAGTTTCATATACAGATGTTCTAAACATCACAGTTTAATATACAGAATGTTCTAAACATCACAGTTTAATATACAGAATGTTCTAAACATCACAGTTTAAGATACAGATGTTCTAAACATCACAGTTTCATCATCACAGTTTCATATACATAATGTTCTAAACATCACAGTTTAATATACAGATGCTCTAAACATCACAGTTTAATATACAGAATGTTCTAAACATCAGTTTAATATACAGAATGTTCTAAACATCACAGTTTCATATACAGAATGTTCTAAACATCACAGTTTAATATACAGATGTTCTAAACATCACAGTTTCATATACAGATGCTCTAAACATCACAGTTTCATATACAGAATGTTCTAAACATCACAGTTTAATATACAGAATGTTCTAAACATCACAGTTTCATATACAGAATGTTCTAAACATCCCAGTTTCATATACATAATGTTCTAAACATCACAGTTTAATATACAGATGTTCTAAACATCACAGTTTCATATACAGATGCTCTAAACATCACAGTTTAATATACAGAATGTTCTAAACATCACAGTTTAATATACATAATGTTCTAAACATCACAGTTTCATATACATAATGTTCTAAACATCAGTTTAATATACAGATGTTCTAAACATCACAGTTTAATATACAGATGTTCTAAACATCACAGTTTCATATACAGATGCTCTAAACATCACAGTTTCATATACAGAATGTTCTAAACATCACAGTTTAATATACAGAATGTTCTAAACATCACAGTTTAATATACAGAATGTTCTAAACATCACAGTTTAATACAGAATGTTCTAAACATCAGTTTCATATACAGAATGTTCTAAACATCACAGTTTCATATACAGATGTTCTAAACATCACAGTTTAATATACAGAATGTTCTAAACATCACAGTTTCATATACAGATGTCTTCTAAACATCACAGTTTAATATACAGAATGTTCTAAACATCACAGTTTCATATACAGATGTTCTAAACATCACAGTTTCATATACAGATGTCTTCTAAACATCACAGTTTCATATACAGATGTCTTCTAAACATCACAGTTTAATATACAGATGTTTTAAACATCACAGTTTAATATACAGATGTTCTAAACATCACAGTTTAAAATAGAGATCACGATTCGATTCTGAATTAACAAATAAACAGAGGTTCTGACTTAATGTTAATTGCTGAATTCTAACCATTTCAAAATGATTTAGTTCATTTTAAAATGAATGATTTAATGACTCACGAAAAGACTTCACTTGGTTCATTTAATGGATGAATCAGCGTTTTTGAACGAATCTCTTGAACGATGAACGATTCAGTGACAAATACATTCACAACAAATAAGTGAATTTGTTTACTATATTTTAAATAGACATTCAAGGCAGGAGGAGATGTTTCTCAAGAGCAAAGGAAGAGTTATTAAAACTGGCTTTTGTCAACACAGATGCTGTGATGTTTTCATTGTTGAGATGGTCATTGATTTGGTTCAAAATGATGGGTCAATCATTTTCACTTGCGATGACTCTCGACATGATGTTGCTATTATTCGTTAACTGGCAACCCTTTTAGTACTTAAAGAAAAGCTTAGAGTACTGAGAGTACATTTACACGACAGTGATCTACTAAAAACAGAAACATGTCAAAATGATCCAGTTCACAGGGATTAGTGAAAATGACTAAAAACGCTGTATTCTGCTGCCAGGCCAGTAGATGGCGATGTCATTTAGGAAAGAAACACACTGAACACGTAATACTGTATGCATCAAGGGGGTAATTCATCGACCGGAAGTTGAAGCCGGCCGCGTGCCGCCATCTTGTAGCAGAACTTCACTTGCGTTAGCATTCCCATTGACACCCATTCATTTTGGCGTCACTTTGACAGCTAATAACTTTACATCTGAGGCGTTTAAAGACTCCATTTGTCCATTATTTATTTCTAAAGACACACGACAATGTATAAAGGGCTCCATTACCTTCTATGTTACATTATGGCCCCGTAGAAACAGTTTTTGTAAAAATAGGCTAACGATTGCGTCATAACCACTCGACTCTCTGTCGCACAGTAGAGAAATTACCGTACAGACAGGAGGAGAAGCTCGCAGGCAATCAATGCATTAACTTAATATGGCGTACTGGCGTTACATTTTTAAATAAATACTATACAAATTACTTACTCCTGCTCACTCACGCCAAAGAACTCTTTGCTCAAGCTCCCCGTCTCTGCAAGATCAACGTTGGCAGTTTTCACGCACAGCTACTAGAAGATTTACATCTGTCAGACAGGGTGCTCACGTCATCAAGCTTAGTTTGAGTCTGCGCGTCAGGAACGGAAGTGCTAAAAAATCGCTAAAAATGGGCTTCAACTGTCTCAACTGAGTTCCAATGAGATGGCTCTGTCCACTTCTTATACTGTCTATGGTATGCATGTGCATTTGCCATCCCCGTTTTCACAATTTTTGTAGTTTACACGGAGACGACAACGATATCATTTTCAGAAACTTGCGTTTTGAAACCCGTTTTCAAAAGTTCGCGTTTTACAGGCCCCCAAAACACCGTTGTCAACAAAAGGCATAAAAAGTTTTCAGTTTTTAATTGAAAACAGTGTCTTGTAAACGGTCCCTTAGATCCAGAACCTGAACTGCTTCCGCCAATTTTTATTGTCTGCGTGCAACTCAAATGCTCCACTATCTCAGGTATAAAAGCAGCCTTGTGTCTGAATATATACCTACTTCCCTATTTAGCATGGCAAAACCATATATGAGAATATACTATATATTTTTTTAGTGGTTGTGAAGTTAATACTAGAGAGTATGTGATTTCGTACGCAGCCCTGGTCTACGGCCTTCTCCATAATAATAGCATTTAGGGAAACCGATTTGGTGTTTGCGCGGCTGAGAGCATCAAAATTTTCTATTTACAATGTGTTTGTGCAGCGTTGAGCGTAGCCAACTGCGTAGCCAATCACAACACATATCTGTTGATTTCTTGAACGCAATGGCCAATCAGAGAGTGTTTGAGTTAGAATCCGCTCACGAGTTCTGCATGCTTGCGAATCCTTTTGTTATAAACTAAATTAAAGGGGGTCACGCTTTAGATTACAGTCTGGAAAGTACTAGTAATTAAGAGGAATTTACAGTGTTACTTTCTGTAATTATAGAGTACCTATAAAGTGCATGTAAGTATAAGGGAACAATATGTAAAGTTTGGGGAATAAAGGGGTAACAACCAGGAAAATTAAAAACATATTATAGAACTAAGGGGTACTTTATACTATTATGATACAACAATCTTACATCTGGGAGCAATTTAGCGAGATCGTACACTGCGTACCTTTTTAGTAGTAATTGTGTACAAATACATATAGGCTTTAAAAAAATTACAGGGTACATATCTATGCATTTATTAATACAAAAAAAAGAAAATGTAATATCAAAAGTGCAGATGTTTAAGTTTGGGCTAACATGTTTCAAGGCAAGAAAAGCTAAGACCATTGCAATTTTTTTAAATACTGTGAAATAATATCTTGTTTGATGTGGTAACAAGGTAAGTGGTGATTGTATAATAAATAAAGGTTTCCGAGTCAGTGGTATAAGATTGTATGTATGTATTGTATGTATTTGTATTTACCCAGTAACTACATGGAACAAGAGTATATTTCCCCAATATTTAAGTCTAAATGTATCATGTGTGAATAAAATGGTCTTAACCCTGTGTTTATCAATAGAGAAATATTTTTATTCAGAATAAAAAAAAAACATTTTTTTTTCTCATGTAGCCACTATAGCAGATTCAGAAATATTCTGTATTTATTTTTTCCAGTGAGCCCTATTAAGTCTTTAATTTTTTTGAAATATGATATTGTGAAAATGCTTAGTCATCAACCACTCAAAGTAAAACACAAATCATATCTTGGAACGAACTGTCGGTGTGTGAAACCGCCACCATACACAAGTCCATTATGCTGATTATAATGAGGAAAGTCTGTCTTTACTGAAAATATATCAGAGCGTTTATCATTTGATCAGCTGATGAACTTATTTGAGCAACGGATTTGTGAACCTAATCATATTGTGCCGAATGGACTGTTCCTTTCCCAGATGGCAATAGTTTTAGTTTTGAGTGCACTTTTGTTAAAAAGATTACTTTATAAATGCATAGATATGTACACTGTAATTTTTTAAAAGGCTATACAGTACTGGTTCACCATTATTTCAAAAAGGTACGCAGTGTATGGTCTTGCTAAATTACTCCCAAATGTAAAATTGTTATATCATAATAGAATAAATAGCCTACCTCTTAGTTCTATAATACAGTATAAATATATATTTTTTAATTCTCCTGGTTGTTACCCCTTTATTCCTCAAACTTTACATATTGTTCCCTTATACTTATATTGTAAGTACATTATAGGTACACTATAATTACAGATGGTTACGCTGTAAAATCGCTTTAATTACACAGTACTTTCCGGGCTGTAATCTAAAGCGTTACCACAAAGTGTAGACTATATGTAGACTAAAAAGATTCACTGTTTAGTCAGCTTCATTGATTATAGTAGTTTTGCTGCATTAGGTAAGGCAATGGTTACTTATTCAAATTAGCTGCCATCCCAAATTACACATACATTCGAGACACGAAGGTTGAGGATCCAAATGCAGTTTATTAAAGTACTTCAAAATCATAATCAGAATCCAGGCAAAGGTCATACACAGGCAGGCAATCCAAACAAACAGACAAATCCGGAGGGTAAAACCAGGACACAGGCAGAGAACAAGAACCAGGAACAATGACAACAAAGGAAACGCTCAGAAATGCAGTGGAATAACGTACAAGACTTCGCAGGGAATGATGAGGTGAACCAGGCTTATATGGGGTGAACTAAACAATATAATGAGACACAGGTGAATGTGATAATCAGGGATAATGAGTCCGGGCAGTGAATTATGGGAAATGTAGTTGTGAGTGATGATAGTCTGATGTGGAGTGCCCTCAGGTGGCTCTCAAGGGCACTCCAGCTGATGACCGTTACACATACAGTGTGTTTGCTTTTTTTTTCTCTTTTTAAAAATTTTTTTTATAGGAGACATCTTTTTCATGACATTATATTTAAATGATAGGCTATTTGAAAAATCACTTACCCTGAGTTCATCCAGCTTGAGTGCTGCTAAAGCAAACAGGGCAATTAAAATACTGAGACATTCTGACTTTTAGATTAGGTTTAAATGTAACTTTTTTACCTTAAATTGTTGTGCTGATAATTTGCTATAAATAAAATGTATTAAATAAGAAAAATTCTAAATAAAGTTCAGTAGTGTACCCCCAGTCTCTCTCTCTCTCTATATATATATATATATATGTATGTATAGATGATATGGATATATTTTTCATGTCAGGGAATGTGATTGATCATTCATTCATAATACTGCACTCCAAACAGAAACATGTATTTTTAAACTGGTTTGAAACCTATTTTAAATCAATCATATGCCTTATTTTTCCATTTGTATAAAATTCAGCAGAAATGCACTGCACAATAGCATCCACAAGTGTGTCTAATCACTATAATTTTAAACAAGTGCAACAATGTAAAAACACCAGAAAGTTTGGTTTTATATTCCAGACGCTGTCTCAACCTCCATCGTTCATGCTTTCTCACCTTTGAGTCACTCGCTTTGCTTTCATTCCCATTCTCAGCGTGGTTCCTTTAAACATTACAATTAAGACATGCATTTAGTCTGGCTCTTGCCATTACGAGAACAAACCCTCCGATACGCAGTCACAAAAAGCAAAATGGCAATCAGTAGCTCTATTGTTCGGTGGGTCTCAAAACTGGCACCTTAGCCTCACACTCAAGGTTTTTTTTTTTTTTTCCTTTCAAGTTTCCCATTGATCTTCAGTACCTAAATATGATGCATCATGTGAATCTTGGAATCTCATGAATATCATGGATTGGTTTCCAGAATTTATTTTAGGTCCTGGGCTCAAACAAATTTGTACCGCAGTCACAGTGCGATTCAGCTTAGGCTTAGGCTTTTTCATGGAAATGTTGCTCGGTAATACGGAGAAGACTCATTGTCAGAGCAGAACAAAAGTGGTTTTACATGCTTGTTTATATGCTAGTTTCTCTCTTCCATACATGTTTTTCTATATCTCCTCTGGCTGTTCATCTCTGAGAGTCTCTGTTGCTCTGTTTGAGGCAGATTAGTAATGCTTCCCCTCTGTCACGGACAGCAGAAGGAGAGAGACATGGTGTGAACGTGTGCCAGTCCTGAACCGCTAACACCCAGTAGGGTCTCTGAGCATGTTCACCCATTACATAAGCACAAACAACTCCGGTGCCTATAGATACAAAGCTGACTGCATCTTGGAACAAGTTCTTGATATTGTACTGTTTTTTTTTTTTTTTGCATTATCTTTAAATATTTGCTTCATAATAAAAGGCATCTTAGAAAGAAAAGCTCCTCTGTCGAGATTAGTTTTATTATTTTAAAAATAAGTGGTTTATTCCTAACTAAAATCATGACTTTAAAAATCTGAACTTGTAAACCACATTTAAAAAGATACACTGTAAAAAAGAAAGAAATGGGTTTAATGGTATTAAAAAAATGCTTGCGAAGTTCCCGTAGTGTAAAACTGTAATAAATCTAATGGTACGTTTCGTATATATTTTTATAGTAATATAATATCAATGTACAGTCATCTTATAAGTAACAGTGAAACCGTGTAAATAGACACTCCAAAATTTTCTTCAACTTTGATGTTACTACTTAGTTTTTTTTTCCTTATCAGTTATGTAGGTTTTATGCTACATCTTACAGTATGTTGTTAAATAAATGTTCATTGCATTATTTTAGTGTCATGTGTGTTACCATGATGGTGTTTTGTGTTTGTGTGTACGGCACAGCATCTTCCATATAGAGTATATTAGTAACAATTACCTCAGCACGTGGAAAAGTAAATACTTTTGATGCGTTTTGATTCTACATTAAGTGTTGTTTTTCTCATTACCACCTGTTGTTGGTGTATTGTAAATGTACAAAACAGATTTCAGTGCTTTGGTAAGTTGGTGTTTTAATATTATATCAGTTAATTAAATATGCTTCTTTTTATATTTAAATTTAGGTTAAATCCATGAAACCTAAAATGTTGCTATCAAATTAGTGCTGTCAGATCGATTAATCGTGATTAATCGATCTGACAGCACTAATATATACTGTATATTTACAGTGTATGAGTGCCATTTCATTATGTAAGAATTATACCACAATCACACATTTCAAAACGTTGCAAAAAAGTTGTTTGAAGAACTTCGAGTGTGTTTAAAATACCCAAAAGTGTTCAAACACATTAAGGCCACAGTATTTCAAAGTTCACTGAGATCTCTCTAAGTTTGGTCTTCAATAGCACACACACTTGTCAAACAATGTGGATGGGTGAATATGTAAAAGTAGACGCACATAAAATGCTAATGAAAATATACTAAGAAAATGATCAGGGTTGCCATGGTGATTGTGATAAATCTCTTTCTTATCAAGGTTATCCAATACTTTTCCTCCCTGCTGTCTGAGGAGTGTACAGAGTAATTGATCAATACTAGACTAGATCTATTGAGCAGAATTGGTGAACTCAAAGATGTGTCAACTGTGCCGAAACACTCTCTGCAGCCCATATGTCTCCGTCAACAAACTCGATGTTTGCTTCAGTTTCAGGATTAATTAAAAGGTGCAGAGAATAATCATTAAGCCCTTTTGAATGCTTTACAAAGCAATAGATATGTGTATTAGAACAACAAGGTCCTTTTTAGTGGAATAAAAAAAAAAAGTTATTATTCAAACCAGTCCAGATGAATCCTTCCAGTCATTCTATTTAAATAGAAATTTCTAGACCCTTTCACACATAGTCTTTACTGGTAAATTACCGGAAGCAGATCATGTGTGAACAGACCTTTTCAAATATACTGGTAAATGTCCGGCGATTTACCAGTAAGGACAGCTGCAACATTACCAGTAAATTAAGGTATGTGAATGAAGGAATGAAGATTAGCGGTATTTTGCTCGTACGTACGAGGTCATAACGCGGTGACGTAAGAAGTGATTTGGGCCAATCAGAAGCCTTTGAAGAGTATAGGTTGGTATAGTGTTAGTTCAAAGACTGTGGTCATAGAGAATGGAAACACAGAGGGAAGTGAAATCAGTCCAGTTTTATTATGATTCGGGTTATCTTTATTTGCAGGTGACAGGGCCATTTGGAAAAGAGGGCGTTATGTAGAGTTTGTTTTAAAACAGAGTTTCAAACTCTGCCTCTAAGACTAAATATATGGTATTTGGTTTTAAAAGAAAGTTACCAAATCTCGAGCTATATATGTATGGGTCTCCATTGGAGACATTTTTGGGTGTTTGGTTTGAAGAGCGTATGACTTGGGCTGTGCATGTAGGTAAAATTGTATTGAAGGTGCATGAAGGTGTTGGGGTGCATGTGGAGCAGCTAGGGTTGGAAAGTGGACAACCTATTTCTAATGGAAGCTCTGTTCTCACTGCTGAATTAATGGCAATTTTATGGGCTCTATGGTGGATTGAGGAAGAAAAAACTAGAGAAGTCATAACCTGCTCTGATTCTGCAGCTGCTCTAGAAAATTTAAGAGTAGGAAAATCTAAAGCTCGTCTTGACATTGTAAATTACATCTTGAATGTGTTTTTTAGAACAAGGTTTGCTTGCAACATCAGGTGTTGCTGGGTTCCCGGGCACGCTGGGGTGAGGGGCAATGAGCGGGTGGATAACATTGCAAAGGAGAGCTTAGGAAGAGAAGTAGATCTCCATGTATTATTAGGGAGAGTGGAACTGAGAGAAATAATTAAAGAGGGCTTAATAAAAGAATGGCAGAGAGGGTGGGAAAAGGAAATTAGGGGTTGACACTACTTTTCTATACAACCTGAAGTTAGGAAAAGATGGTCATGTAATTTTTTGTCCCATAGGGAGTTAAATGTGTAGATTAGGGTTGGGGCACTGGGAGTTAAATTATTCTCTGTGCATTGCAATAAAAGCATGTTTCTGACTTATGTTCTAAGCCAGAATAAGCCATGTCTGGCTAAATCTTCCTGGTGTCCTTTATATATCCGATTGGGAATTATGGGAAATGTAGTTTTCGGGACAATATGGGATGGGGTCGTGTGTTAATTCGAATGTGTTTAAAGGATGTTTTTGTGTGTATGTTTAAGTGTATTTTTTTATTGCTTTATGGTAAATGTGATTTTTGTTCATTCCAGTTTGTGTATTTATATTTTTCCCTTCTTATGTTTGATGTAATGGAATGAGAATTTTTGCGAGACCCCTGTAATTATAAAAATGGTTTGGTCTGGTTTGTTAAAAGGGCTTTATTTTCAGTGGCAGAGTTAGTTCCCCATCGTTGTCACTCCGAGTTCCGTCGGATGACGACGATTGGGGTTTCGCTTAGAAGCCTATCGGCTTCGAGCTTTACAAAACGAGCCAATGGCAAGAAAATGCCATGGGTCTGCGGAATTTGCATAGCGTAACTCCGCCCCACCTCGTGGGTATAAAAGGAGGATGCCGGCAAAATGCAGGCTATGTTTTCGCTTCGGAGCCAAGTTATTCACTCCTAAAGCCATTCCTGACAGTCAGCTTGCAGACGAGACGAGACTCTTCAGTGTTGGTGTGACGGCGTTTCTCCCTCGAGTGCACGCTTCCTGCTGATCTGTGCAGTGGTTTGCCAGAGAGTGTGTTTCTCCCTGGGCGCTTCAACACTGCCTCCACCCGGGGCCGGTCGCGGAGGAAGCCGTAAGAAGGCGCCCCAGCCCTCTCCAGCCCCGCCCCCCGCTAAACGCCGGGCTCAGCGGCGCTCCTGAGACGGGCTGCTCAGGGATGATGGTTGTTTCTCGGGAGATGGTTGCAGGGCCACTCCTTCCCCCAGTGGAGGGCCGGGGGAGAATCTTTTGTTCTCCACCCCCCGCTGCTCACCCACGGGTGGGCAGCACCCGAATGTGGTTAAAGAAAGAAACGACATGTTCATCCCTGAGCTCACAGAGTTCTCGGACGACACGGTGCGCTGCCCCTCGGCCGTGCTCCCCTCGTCCTCCTCTGTCCCAGAGTGGGCTGACAATGCGTGCCGTCCCCGTCTCTTCACAGGATGCCGTTCAAGATGCTCACTGCCAAACGCATTTTCGAATGTGTGCGGCCCCAGGATTGGTTTGCAGCGATCGACCTGAAGGACGCCTACTTTCATGTCTCCATTATTCCTCGACACAGACCGTTTCTACGGTTTGCTTTCGAGGGGCAGGCATACCAGTACGCGGTTCTCCCATTCGGGCTAGCCCTGTCTCCTCGCGTCTTCACGAAGGTAGTCAAGGCAGCCCTTGTTCTCCTTGTTCGCATCCTGAACTATCTCGACGACTGGCTTATCCTAGCTCACTCTCGAGACCAGGTTTGCGAACACAGGGGCCTAGTGCTCCGGCACTTAGCCCGTTTGGGCCTTCGGGTCAACTGGGAGAAGAGCAAACTTTGCCCCGTACAGAGGATCTCTTTACTCGGTATGGACATCGACTCGGTCGTCATGTCCGCGCAGCTTATGAGCGAGCGCGCACAGTCACTGCTGACTTGTCTTCGACAGTTCGAGGGCAAGAGTGCGGTTCCACTGAAACTTTTTAAGAGGCTCCTGGGGCATATGGCATCTGCAGCCGTGGCGACGCCGCTCGGATTGCTTCATATGAGACCGCTTCAGCTCTAGCTTCGCGACATGGCAGCAAGGCAGCATGGCAGTCATTCTTCGCATGGCAGCAAGGCACGCTCCGAGTACCAGTTACTCCGACCTGCCGTCAGACCTTCACCCCGTGGTCGAACCTCAGTTTCCTACGGGCCGGTGTCCCCCTGGAACGAGCTTCCCGGCATGTTGTTGTGTCAACAGATGCCTCTACCACTGGCTGGGGTGCCATGTGCAATGGACATGCTGCTGCGGGCTCCTGGACAGGACCCCACCGTCTTTGGCATGTCAATTGCCTCGAGTTGCTGGCAGTACGTCTTGCTCTGCACCGCTTTAGAGCGCTGCTCAAGGGTCAACACGTACTAGTCAGGTCAGACAATACCGCCACTGTAGCGTACATTAACCATCAAGGTGGTCTACGCTTGCCGGCGTCCTCCTTTTATACCCACGAGGTGGGGCTGAGTTACGCTCTGCAAATTCCACAGACCCATGGCATTTTCTTGCCATTGGCTCGTTTTGTAAAGCTCGAAGTTGATAGGCTTCTAAGCGAAACCCCAATCGTCGTCATCCGACGGAACGTCTCCGTTCCCCACTAAAATAACTAGCCTTCTTCAGGAACAAGGCATAAACTTCTGGTTAATGACATCTTGACAGAGTTTACCAGTATTTTGGAACTGATGTGTGAATGGTCTGTTACCGGTAAAAAGCCAGAACACTGTTGCTTGTGTGAACAGCACATTTTTGAATTTATCGGTAAAGTCATTCTAGCAATTTTACGGTAATTTACCGGGTGTGAAAGGGTCTAATATGCATGTCATCATGTTGGTGGATACTCAAAGAACAATGATTCTCAAACTGCACTCTAAAAATAAAGGTTCTTCATTGGCATTGATGGTTATATCTGCACAATGTTACTTATTGACTAGTGCTGGCTACTTGGCAATTTATAATAATTCATAATGATGACAGACTACCAGATAGCACACATACTTCTGTAACATGTCTTTTAAAGATCACTTCATCTGGAAAGCATCTGCTGTTTACTAACATCTGATAGACGTCTTTAAGATGTCAGTTTTACATACATTCTGAATCATAAACATCTTAAAGACATTTTCTAAACGTCTATTTGACATCTGGCAGGAAACGTCCTATAGACGTATTGCAGATGAGCACACACTCTAAAAAATACATCTTTTTTACACGCATCAAATAGTGTAAAAAGGACGTGATGTACGTGTGCTACCAGCTATCTGTGGAACAGTATACCCCCCCTCTTCCCCCCTCCTCTCCCCTCCTCTTTAAAAGGGTATCTGTACATTTACTCAACTACTTCGTCCACCACTGGCCAGAACTGCCACTGTTGGTATAAATAAATACATTTGAAGAATCCATAATTATGCATGAGGTGTGTGAATGTCCTTAAGTAAGTAAAGAACTGTCTGGTTACATAAGTCTAGTTAATCATCCCTCGGCAGGAGTGAGTGGCAGCGCTGTGAGAGGCCATGCTTTGAGGGGGTGATGGTGTGGTCGCACCTACTCTTCCTTTCTGTTCATCTGCTCTCTCCATTCTGGCTCAGGCCCGGTGCCACAGACCTGCCGAGTGACAAACTTAACAAAGACCACAATAGAAACAATTAGTCACAGAGATCCACAGAAAACATGCTTCTGGAGAGGTCGTGGCTCGTGAAGCACGATGTTAGCTGGAAACATAGAGGGAAAGCATCTACTTAATGACACCCCACTTACAGGGATAAACCCATGTGCTTATTCTTTTTTTTGTGACACAAAAGTTATTTTGAGCTGAATGTCCAGGACATTTTTTTCTATGCACCTGTAATGGTGTTGAATATAAACTGGGGTTGTTAAGCTCCAAACATGATAAAGCAGTATTCAACACAATAATGCACTGGATGGAATATTTGCATATCACGCAGCTCAAAAGTACGTAAAATTTTATGTTAGGTTTACCTCATTTGAACCAAATTGTAATGCTATTGATGTTACTTGCGTTTTTTCATTTACTTTATGTATACACTTATGTTCACCTATTAATGAAAATTTTTGCATTGCATTCACTAGAAATGTTATTTTCTCAGAGAAGTGTTTTTTGTGCAGTAGAGGAATAAACTGTTTTGAACAATTTTGTATATTTTTTTAAGATTTGTAGTAGCCTACACTTTTTTAAAAACGTTCAAAAATTTTTTATAAAATGAGATTACATCAAATCAGTCACAAGTGAATTATAACTCATTTACAATTTTTCAAGGCAACGATATTCCTCAAATTAAGCAGACAAAACTCTTGTATATATCTCTTATATAATTAGCATGTACTATTAGGAAACCATGACACATCGTTTTCCTACTAATAGATAGCATCAAATTTCAAGGCAATAGCAGTAAAATCCAGCTGATGGCATGAAATCAAAATTTTTTGACTAAATTTGTCAAAATCAGCTACATTTACAGTGCCTTTGAAGGACTTGAAAAAGACTGAAAAAGGTGATTCGTTGGCTCAACATCCATTACTCATAAAGATAAATAGATTAAACTCAAATATTTATATATTCATAACATTTCAAGCTCTACTTAACATTTTAAATTGTCAATCTGTAATTAATTTAAATTTCAATATTCAGAAAAGCAAAAATTTTATTCAAAGCTATACATGGCCATGGGTATTCAAAGCTATACATGGGGGATCTCCATCAACTGCAAGATGCTATCCTATCAATATGGGCCAACATTTCTAAAGAATGCTTTCAGCACCTTGTTGAATCAATGCCACGTAGAATTAAGGCAGTTCTGAAGGCGAAAGGGGGTCAAACACAGTATTAGTATGGTGTTCCTAATAATCCTTTAGGGGAGTGTAAATGTCTCATTCATTCATATGAATGGAATCCAAAGTAATTTCATTATATTAGGAACCAGGCGCTGTTGTTGTGTGGATGAGCGGGCCGGAGCGCGTTAGGTGTTTTCTGTTAGAACGGTGTCGTGTTAGCGGCTCCTAAGTTAATAACTACTGATCTTTGCAACGGAAGTGAATCAATCAAAACTAACTTTGGCTGGACAATAACTTTATTCTAGAGCTGCTGTAAAGGCAAACCTTCTATGTTAATTTCCTATTATCACTGTAAAGCTGCTTTAAAACAATCTATATTGTTAAAAGCGCATTATATACGAAGGTGACTTGACTATTAGCTGTATGTCCATTCAGATCTATATGTGGAAAAACATGAAAATACAGACATTGAAATCAGACAATTTAGTATTGTATATCACCAAAACATTGCTTATCGGCACTAAAAAGTGGAGAAACAGACGTGTACCAGGAATGCACTGGCTGTTTTCAAAGTACACACCAAAATAGAGAAGTCCAAATACATTGTTAACTTTTAGCATATTGATGGTTATGACCGAGAGCTGTCGTGATTGTGCTCAATCGTCAAGACCGAGACAACACTGAGAGCTCACATTGTGCCTGTCTGTTTTCAATCAACAAACAATTGCATAATCTTCGACAATCTTCCCAAGGGTTTTCATGTGTTAATTTTTTATTCCATTTGAGGTCAGACGAGAGCATTGCTTATTGAACATGTTTACTTTTGTCCTATGCAACACAACGAACGTGTGATACAAGTAAATACATATATGGGAAAAAGTTGCTTGATGTTTTTTTGTCTGTTTGAGCACTGCTGTGCACAAGAAGATGGCATGTGACTCATGGTCAGCAGTGATCGTCCAATCACGCGGAGTAAACCACTGAGAATGCCAGCTGGAGAGGACAAGACAGGACACAAGTGCTCATTGACTCAGAGAAGGGTGTGTGTGTGTGTGTGTGTGCACTGGTGCATCTGTGTCTGTCTGTGTACATACACTACAAGAGGTGTGAGTGAAGCAGTGAGCTTCTCATGCTAATCTATCATGCTTCTTCACATGAGATATGGCACGTGTACGAATGTTCTGTGGATATTATTTATGGTTTATTGTCAGTCTGAATGAATATCATTTCTGTTTTAATTAACCCTTATTACAGGCCAGAGCTTTCTCAGGGAAGGGTGTAATAATCTTCTCTCTCATTCTCATACTCTCAACATAGCTGTTGTGCTTCAGTTTGACGAGGTGAGAACTTCATTGTGAGTCGTGTATTGATATTAATGTCTAAGATGACAATGTGTGGGACTTTTTAAGGTGCTCCATCACTCTGAATGGGTGAAATTGATTACATTTCTCAAGCTGATTTATGGATAAGGAGAGACTTTGGGAGACACTGTTACTGGATGTGCAGAATAACAATTTACACGGATCGTAAATGTTTGCACCTTTTGTGGTTGTGTATGCTCTTATGCTCACTACATTTATGAGCAAAAATACAGTACAAACTCTGATAATGTTCAATATTATGACTATTTAAAATAAGTTTTCTATTTTTAGATATTGCGAATTATTATTTATTCATCCATAGAGAGCAGCAGTCAAGACGAAGCTCTCTGGAAATTGAGTTCTAAGAGTCGGAAACTGGTAATTCTGACATGGTGTGAAAGCACCTCAAAAGGCTTGCTATGCTGTCAAAATATGTTAAATATTTATACATATATGCATATTTTGCAATAAACTTATAAATATATTTAAATAAATAGTTTTTTTATGATTATTTCTACACATCAACTTTTTTCTGTCATTGGCAATGTCTTCAGTGTCACATGATCCTTCAGAAATAATTCTAATATGTTGATTTGGTGCCCAAAACAGTTCTTATTTCCAATGTTAAACACCGTTTAATATTTTTATAGGCCAAAAAAAAAAAAAAAGTGATACATAGGCCTATTTTTCAATATAAATACAAACATCAAAAGAACATGCATTTTAAAAATAAAAATTTTACATTGTAAATGTTTTTACTGTGACTCTTGATCAAGTAAATGCATCCTTACTGAATGTATTAATTTCTTTAAAAATAATTATTGACCCCAAAACTTTACTAGACCTATACATACACAATTCATGAAACTGCAAAAAAAAAAAAAAAAAAAAATAGGCCTAAATAAATGTCAATGTCAAATTATTGTAGACTAATTGCAAATAAAAAAAAATGTCCTGATGTCACAGTTTAACGTTAATCTTATTTGGCTATAAAAGCAGCAAACAAAAATGGGTTTACTTTTTGATTTTAGGCCACTTTGTCTTTCTAAAGATACAGCTCACCGTGCGCGCGCACTCTCTCTCTCTCTCACGACTTACCCACCGACCGCCCACCCTCAGGTGAGATAGTAGGGATGCAATGCACATCTCTCTCACACACATTTCTGTTTGTTTCTCCAGTGTTTAAGTTTTCACAAACTAAAACTTCGTTCAGGTGTCGTTTACATCAGTTCAGGAATTTATATAACGTCTTCATAGTTCATAGCAAAGTTAACTGACTTTCTCTGGAGCACCAGGGAAGTTGCATTTTTTTTTAGATTTGGGCATCGCTTCTGCGCCGAGCACGATTGCGCGTAAATCTCAGCGCGAGGCGCGCCCGGTGCTGTCGAGACTGGGCGTTAGAGCGCGGGTGCTCGCCACGGGAGTGCTGGGTGTCGTCATGGTACTGGTACTGGTCATCCTCATCCCAGTGCTGGTCAGCGCGGCAGGGTCCGACCCGCGCTACGAGATGCTCGGCGCGTGCCGCATGGTGTGCGATCCGTCCGGAACGAAGTCTCCATCATCAGTACCGGCGGACAACCGTTTAGTTCAGTCCCCACCAACTTTCATCCGCGGTACGAAAGGAGAGCCAGGGCGCTCAGGAAGGATCGGTCCGAGGGGTCAGCCGGGTCCGCCCGGACCTCCAGGTCCCCCGGGGGTCATAGGACAACCAGGGCCACCTGGATTACCCGGTCCGCCCGGAGTCACCGGTGTCATAAGCGCAGCGACGTACAGCACCGTCCCCAAAATCGCCTTCTACGCAGGACTGAAGAAGCAACACGAAGGATACGAGGTGCTGAAGTTTGATGATGTGGTCACTAACTTGGGCAACCACTATGACCCCTCGAGCGGTAAATTCACCTGCTCCATCCCGGGGATCTACTTTTTCGTGTATCACGTATTAATGAGAGGCGGTGACGGGACCAGCATGTGGGCTGATCTGTGCAAGAATAATCAGGTATTTCATAAATCCAGCAGTCACAATCCGCAGGTGTTATTTATTTTATTCAGCAATCAACGAATCAATCTAGTTTTGGTGCATAAGAAAAACAAATAAATAATAAAAAAATAATATTATATATACACACTTTTTTTTAACATATATAAGTAGTGCTGGTAATAAGTTTATTACCATACGTTTTTGTTTACATTATGTGTGTGTATATTATATATATGTGTGTGTGTGTGTGTCTAGAGTATGCACGCACTCAAAAAATTAGAATATCGTGCAAAAGTTATAATTTTGATGATGTGTATTTCAGTAATTCAAATAAAAGGTGAAACTAATATATTTAGTATAACTACATAAATATGCATTATTATACTTTTCAGAGCACCGACATTTCTATATTTAAAATCCTTTTTTTTAATTATTGATTTCATGTAATATTCTAATTTTCTGAGATTTTGAATTTTGGGGGTTTCATAAGTTGTAAGCCATAATCATCAAAATTATATTTTTTGCACGATATTCTAATTTTTCGAGTTTCACCTGTGTGTGCATGTGTATTATGCACACATAATACATAATACACACACACACACACACACACACACAATATACAAATCTCATAATATACCTGCTATATACACACACAAACATTATGTAAACAAAAATCTGTACGTTAGATGAAAATCGTTTTGACAGCAAATATTATTTGGAAAAAAATACAACAAAAATGTTTCTTTATTATGTTCTGACATGTATATAAAAAGTTTAATCGAATTTATTTTAAGTTGAATGTTTCTTACACACCACAACTAGACTGAATGATAAATTATAATATTTAACTTGATATTTTCAATATTTAATTTACATTTTGTCTTAAGAATAATATAATGATTATATCATTAATTATTATTTCAAGTTACTATATCATGTATTATAATATTGTTCTCAGCCACACCTGATATTGCAAAAAAAAATCAAATCCAGCATGTGCATCAGCAATATATTTTTTTTTTTTTTACAAACATGCCTTCTTCAGTGGACAAACTGAAATGTTGTCTCGTCTTAAGAGAATAAAGTTAAACTTAAAGTAGAATTTAGTTGTACATCTTTGGAAGTACCAAGGAGTCATAACTTAATGTGCACTTCTCTCATGAGATTAAAAAAAATATATATATATGTATATATATATATCTTGCAGGTGCGTGCAAGCGCGATAGCGCAGGATGCAGATCAGAACTACGACTACGCCAGCAACAGTGTGATATTACACCTGGAGCCCGGAGACGAGATCTACATTAAACTAGACGGAGGCAAAGCCCACGGGGGAAACAACAACAAATACAGCACCTTCTCAGGCTTCATGGTCTACGCAGATTAACCCGTGGAAGAAACTGCACTTTCACATGTACCTCGTTCTGACGTCACGGGGGGCACAACCAAAGCTGAACCCCTCGAGCCTGTGAATCGTGCGGTTGAGAACTATACATCTCCAAGCATGTGAACACACACACACACACACACACACACCACGCAAATTAGTTTTTAGAGAAATCACTGTGATTTAGAAACAAATCTTACAGTGTAAGACTGGTGATTGTAGTATGTTTATTGAGAGATTAACCGGCAGAAAATCATCATTCCATTCCACATGTGCCTAACGTACACTGACACATGGCTGATCCGAAGAGGCTGTTACAGAAGAGCCCGGAAACAGGTCACGTGACATTTCTGCAATCATTTCTCACACTAAATGTCACATTTAAACCACAATTCCCTACCGTTTTATATCAGTGTTTTCATTTAAAAATATCACCACTGTCTGGTATGTGCAGTGTCATCGAACAAATTGTGAATAAAATATATCGTATGATTTGCATGAGTGTATACATTTCCTATAATACTAAGTATAGTGCAACTACATCAATCAACAAATGAAATTCTATGAATATCTTTGACTATTTAGAAATGTGTTTTAGCTTTGAAAGCACTAAACTAAATGCTGCTGTAAAACATCATCTATATCCACGAAAGAATTAAAAAAGGGAACTGGTTTTGTAAGCAAAATACTCATGCTAGAAAAGTCACCCGCAATCAAAAAAAAAAAGCTCATTTTAAAGCGCCCCTATTGTGCTTTTTGGAAAATCACTTTTCATGCAGTGTGTAATATAGCTGTATGTGAATGTGAAAGGCCTGCAAAGTTTTAAAGATTAAAGTGCACAAAATAAAATGATTGTCTCCTAAAAGAAAGAAGCGATTCTGAATTCCGACACCGAGTCGTCAGCAATTCCTGTCTCACTTCCTGTTTTGAACCAACGTACAGGGCTGGAAATGGCTGAGATTTACTGGACACACTCTTGGGAAGAGTTTCTATTATTATTTTATCATTATTCACTTTCAAAGACTTTTTCAGATGTATTTAAACGCCTCTAAGTTTAGTGCTTTGAAAATCCACAATTATTAAACACATTTAAAGGTGAATCCAGTTAAGGCAAAGGGAACTTAGTGCATTCTAAAAATCAAAATAATTTGGATAATAAAGTCTTTAGAATACATAATAATATCGACTCATCCCTTTTCTTAAACAATGGTTTAAAATTTGACGTATATCATTTTATAAAGCTTTTTGGTTTTGAGAATGTTACCACAGACATTTAAAAAAACGTTGCTACCCAAAACATTTAGTTCTATAACATAAGAATTCTCTGAAACAATTTCAACTGCTGATTCTTATTAATACGCTACTCTTTAAATTTTGAAAAATAAAATTTAAAAAATGAGTTAATCTCCCCTCCTTCTCACAACCCGTTTCATCACATGAGGTTATGATGCTGTTTTTACTCAATGAAATTGGAAATTGAGAGAATCACTTTTTAAATAGAGATACTAAACATTATATGTAATTTACAGAGATTATGAGAAAATTTTAGTTGCTGCAGTCTATATAAAAAGTATATTTCATAAAAAAAAAAAAAAAAAATTAAATATGAGGCTCGCTCATAAAGACACTACTTGTTTCATTACTGGTTGAATCAGTGATTTTTAACAAATTTCTTAAATGAACAATTCAATGACAAATACATTTTTTAACAGTCGCTTGTCGCCACCTACTGGTGTAACGATGTAATTGATCATCTTTATTTGAAGCGGCAAGGTACTTTCAAGTGGTGATTTACTCGATTTTGCTTGCTTCCGTAGACATCAGTGTTTCCCCAGTATTTCTCTGATAATTTGAATTACTGTAATAGAATTAATGATACTGTGGTTGAAAAGACCTACATGACAACGGTTCTCTCTTGCTCAGCGTTTGAATGTTCGTTGTGATCGTACTCGAAGGTTTAAAAGACGGAGCCGAGTCTACTGTAGGAGTGAGATCGAGCGGGTCTTTGAGTCGAGATCGTGATCTTTCAATTAATCGTGCAGTTTTATTGCACTACGTTTTAGTGCTGGAACATCTGACCAATCAGAGAAGAGAAAGCTCTTGGAAAGAAGAATCTTCGAATTAACCGTTTTCAGACTCTTTGAGAAATTAGGTGATGTGTAATGTATATTTTGAGAAAATTAAAGTGTTTTCTGACATTTGATGAATGTAAATCTATTGTAGGAGGCCTCCAAAACCTTTAAAATAGCATAATAGGGGCACTTTAATTTGAAATGGAAGAAAACGGGATAAGATGTTTTGATATGCCGTCATCTAATAAGAACGTTATGGATGACACACAGGCACAGCATGATTTTTTTTTAACATTACCTTGCTGTTACACAAGAACAGAGCAACTGACAGTGTCATTATTTTACTAGAGGAGTCACTGTGAGCGGCCATCTGCTCCAGAGGAACTCCTCTGTCCTACACAATGCCCTGTCAGAACGCACACCTTTCAATTATTAATGCGCTGTGACACATCAGGCTTGCCAAAGTGAACGTGTACGGCAGACATACGGGCAAATCCAAACACCTTAGTACTAATAGTCAGTTGTTGTAAAGAGGCATCTTTACATTCAGCATTCAGTTTGAGATGTTAGCAGCTACACAATATAAGAAAGCACATTTAGCACATTATTAGTGCATGATTGATTAATAATGAATTTTGCACAGGCTAATTTAATTAGAACTTTGATAGCACCAGTACCGTTCCTTCTGTGCTCATGCCACACTTTCATTTTTTCATTGTGATTCCCTGAGTTGAATTATTAGTCTAATTACTTAATAGCATTTTCTTTGGTAGTTCATCAAAGAAAACAAAGCACCCATTTTCTATGACTCAGAGCCATGTTTTTTATTTGAACCACTTTTTTTTGTGGTTTGAGAACTTTAATCATTGAAGCCTGGTGAATATTTGATTTGAATATATGAAATATATTTTGAATCTAGTTAGTGTTAAACCTGTGATCTATGGGTCCAAACTTTAACATCTTACGTGATTTAACGTTCACCAAAGTATGAAATTTAGCACCAAACTCAATTTGGACAACAACGTTCTTAATTAAAGGTGGAAATCAATTTTTGGTATGTTAACTTGAGGATGTAAATCGACTTTTAAGGCAGTTGATTTACTTAAACGTCAGCCAGTGTTTAGGATTCTCAATCAGTATTTTGTCCACCTGGTTCTGAGTGATTCCTCGAGACAACATTTTGGGAACAATATTCTTCAGGATGTGGGAGTAGCCATGACCGCCATACTTGGTCAGTCGGTGCTTGGTGTGGATATCATGGGCGATGAGGATTCTGTCTTCATAACCTTCCTTGATCAGAAAGGCTAAGCTGGTGGAACAAGACAAAATGACTCTCAATGATCTGTTGACAGTATCTAAAATGGATATTCTCATTAAATGTGTTAAATCAATCAAATTTGCATGTTAGAAGAAACACAGGGTGTGTTCACACTTGTCATGTTTGGTTTGATTAAAATGAACCCTGGCGCGATTGCTCTGTTAGTGCGGTTGATTTGAATAAGTGTGAAAGCTGCCATCTGAACCCTAGTGCCACCAAACGAGCGGACCGAGACCTCTGAAAAGATGAGTCTCTGTTCACATCAAAACGAACGCGGTTTGAATGAAATTAAACGCAACACGAACAGAAGACTTAAACGAACCAAAACAGGACATTTTGTCACAAGACCCTAAAAGGACAGAATGCTCAAGCAAACCTGTTTTTTCGCCAGTGTTTTTTGCAAGTTTCAGCCCGACGCAGTTTTCATTCGATTTTCTGCTTGCACGCTTTAACGTCGCGCACGAGCAGATCCGTTTCCTCGCTAGAGAAGCGTTCAGTCTTTCCGCTTGAAAATTCCGCCATGTAAATAGTGAATCCGCCATGGCGCGAGCGCAACTGGCTTTTAAAGGGAATGGGAGATGAGACTCTGGCTGTGTCCGAAATCTCCACTCAAACCACTACTCCCTACCTCCTATGTAGGGGGTAGGGAGTAGAGCACTATATAGTGAGCTCACCAGCATAATAGAAACACCACTTTCAGACACTACTCGATCGTCTCTCGGCGCCGTTGATTACGTCATTGCTGTCGCCCGTCCGTCTTTTTTACAATCAGCGCAATGCATGATGGTATGTAGGGCTTGGGTTAGTGACCATCGGTTGTACACTACTTTTCAAAATGCATTCTGGGATACATTGAGTGGACTATATAGGGTATAATAATCATCACTATACATTCGGACAGCACTACAAAATGGCGAGCTCACTATATAGTCCACTATATAGTGAGTAGTGGGAGATTTCGGACACAGCCCGTGACTGGTTTATTGCACGTTACACCCAAAACACACCCATTACTCATTAAAGGGGCATTATGTAAGAATTACTCCCATCTAGCGGTGAAATTGTATTTTGCATTCAAACGAATTGTGCTCTCCAGCGCCTCGCGTTTTCAAATGCGTGTTGCTTCTACGGTAGCCGTTATGTACCAAAAAGCTATGACAGGATGTCTTCTAATAGCACTTCGTCGAGTTTTCCTTCGGGTGAACAGGTTTGTTATTTCAAACAAACTTCAAACTGACACAACGAACAAATGAATGTTACAGTATGAATTAATGAGTGTCAAAAACATGAACTATTGTAATAAGTAGTTTTGTTTACTTGTTTTATTTTCTGAAGTACGTGCATTGTTAGATATCATCATCAGATGATTCAACAGTAGGGAGAGGAAGAAGTAGAGGTAGAGGAAGAGGACAGAGAGGCAGTGGATCAGTGGGATCTAGGCGAGGAAGAGGAGGAGAGCGACAGTCAATACAACGAGCTACCAGAGACGATCTTGATAGAATTGAAAGTTTCCAAAGGCAGAGAAGAGAAGCGACCGAGGTTTGTACAATTTATGTGGCTAGCAGTAACTTTAGCAATTCATTTTCATTCTCTGTACAATCTTATGCACGTAGCAAAATATTCACAACTTGAGCTAATTGATTGTTTATGAAAAAAGAGAGCTATAGAGAGCAATGTTTTCTTTTGCGTCAGTTATGTGACGCTGGCTCTGAACGAAAACGCGTTGTGGAAACGCGTTGGCGTACTTTTTGTCCCTCTCTGCTATTATAGTTTTTCAAGATGGCGGAACTACATGGAAGCCTCCGTGGACTTACCCGTTCCATGTATATAAATATAATAAATTCTTCGTTTACGAGGATAAATCAGATAATTGGCAGAGGTATTTGTACACCATTGGGGGCATATTTATGAATAAAAATATTGATTTTAGATAATAAATTACCTAAAAAGTTACTCATAGTCCCTTTAAGAGAATAGTGACAACCCTTTTAGATCATGCGCTGGGCGCGCAGACCATTTATCCTGTCGTTAAACCAGCAAAAGTGGATTTGGACACTAAGTCCTAAGTGCGCTTACGCTATGTGCTTTAGACCATGCGCTTAGATCGTTAAAATAGGGTCTTTTTGGTCCGGACTAAACGAACCAAGTGAATTGAACTACAAGTGTAAACACACCCACAATCATGTACTGTACGGATTACCTGAAAAAGAAAACGAGGCAGATGTTTATGACCCATCTAATGTAATGCCTGCGTGCTTGTTGGAGGCAGAAACTTACTTCTGAACTCTCTGGCTGTCGCCGGGCATGTCAACACGAAGGTTGAACGGGTAATTCAGCATTTCCGTGCCAAAGAGGTCATATTCAAGGTAGCATCCCATCTTTGCAAACTCCAGAAGCTCTTGACGATCATATATGGTTCTATAAGGGACACACAATAAAGCGTTAAAGGCATGACATAGTTTTGTAGGTCAAAATTTTAAAGTCAGAATTGCGTGTTATAAATCTTGCAATTATGACATCTTTTCTCAGAACTGTGAGATATAAGTTGAAGGTATAAGAAGCTGATTTATACTGCCATTCAAAAGTTTGGAGTCAGCATAATTGTTTGTTTTTTTAAAGAAATGAATACTAAAAAAATCCATCTCAAATAAATGGTGTTGTTTTGAACCTTCTATTCATCAAAGAATCCTGTAAAAAAGTATCACAGTTTCCACAAAAACATTAAGTAGGTTTTCAACGGTTTTTAACATTAATAATAATTAGAAATGTTTCTTTACACCAAATCAGCATATTAGAACGATTTCTGAAGGATCATGTGACACTGAAGACTATAAATGAATTGTAATAAAATGTCAAAATGTTACTGTTTTTATTCTACTTGACCCTGGTGAGCATAAGAGACTCATTTAGAAAAAGTACATCTGCATAATACTGACCTCCCTGGTCATATTGTTATCAGACAGCTGTTAATATTTTGTAGTTTTCTTCCTCATAGGAACCATTTATGGAACATGTTCCAGTATGCATATGTTTTCCCACCTCTTCTTACCTGTCAAGATGAGACATGACCGTTTTGGAGATATCTCCACCAGCTTCTTGCAGAATGCGGATGACCTCTCCAGGAGCGGCTGTGTCCCGTCCAGGGTGGATGATGACGGGGCAGCCGAGCTGAGTCTGAGCGTGAGCAGTGGCTCGCAGGACCTTTTTCTCACTCTCTGTGATTGGCCAGCTAGTACCGATCTCTCCAATCACGCCACAGCGAATATCTGTGCCGTCTGCTCCATGGAGCACCTCGCTGACAATGATGTCAGTGAGCTTGTGGGAAAAAATATGACACATTTGAGAAATGAGAACAAATCATTTCCATCTAGGGGTGTGCGATATATATTGTTTATGACTAGGGCTGGGTATCGTAACAAAATTTTCGATACCGATACCGATACCGATACCTTGACTTCGATACCGGTTCCTGAACGATACCTTTTTCGGTACCAATTTTAGGAAATCCGTTTTAACAATATTACATTACCTTTCTTGTTTTTTTCAGTTTGTTGACTTTTTTACACTCATATTTTGAGTCTGTAAAAAAAAACAAATGCTAAAGTTTTCTATGTTTCCTAATCATTTAACAACATGTAGGCCTATTCTTTACTTCAATGAGCTCATTGTTTCTGCCTTAATGCCTTGTTTAACAATGAAACAATGAAAATTAATTGAAATGCATTACACATAGTCACTCACCTCTAACAGATCACAAATTGTAATTTAGACACATGCATTTTCTGTAAAGCTGCTTTGAAACGATATGTTTTGTGAAAAATGATATACAAATAAATGTGAATTGAATTAAATATACCGTAAAACTTCAAATAATAGCCGAGTCCCAAATAGACGCCTGTCTCTTTTACACGCCTGTTGTGGCGACAGGTTTGAGTAAGAGGCCGGGTCTGTTTTTTAGTTTCGGGTTGTATTTAATCCTCTAAAACCCGTCGCATCGTCCGCTTTTTGGCGGCCGGGTCGGTGAATGATGTAGAATATAATAACTGCTGCTCTTGACAGGGCGCAAACGAGCAGAGAGAGAGCGCGCCCCGGCCGCGCGCGCGCCCTCTCACGTCTTCAAACAACACGAGCGCTGTCTTGATCTCTCTCCCTCGCGCATATTAATCAAAATCTATTGACACCATAGTAAAAGGTCGGAAGACCGCAGTTTCACGTGGAGCATTTGGAGATTTTTAGAGAGACTCTAGGAACAACATCTCAATGAACAACATCTCAACACTAAATTATAAAGGCCTGTGTCATATAGACGCCTGTCTCAAAAACAAGCCGGTGCAGTTCGGCGATTTGGGAAAATAAAAGCCCGGGCTATTATTTGAAGTTTTACGGTAGGCTACTGGGGTGCGAAGTATACCTCGCGCTAAACAACAACAACAACAAAAAAACAACAACAACGCATAAAGCTTGCCGCAAGCAGTGGGGAAAGTAGCCTAATGATTATGGATGTGTCGGGAAAAAACAGCAAGGATCTATTTAAAATATATATTAAGATGAATATGGCGATGTTGACTCGATCGTCATTCCTGCAGTAACAGTTAGTGAACACGGACGCCGGGACGCGCGCCTATGGATTATAATCAAACTCTTTATTTCTAATGGTTTCGTTTTAAAGTAGACACATTTTAACCTATATTTAAGTCTATATGCCTATTTCTCGTGTCTGTGAGTCAAGTATCCTATACGCTTAGTTTCGGTTCGTTTGTGACGCGCTCCAGTTCTTGCAGTCGAAGATGGAAAAACGCTCTCAAGTGTTGCCAGTCTTGGCAGCAATTATCTTGTCGAAAATATTGGATCGCGTGCTTCTGACATCGAGTGTGGTACATAGGTAGGTACACTGTTGATCTTTTCCACATATTTTCTATCTATCTGGGTTGGGACACACACACAACAGCCTCACTTGCGACGAGCCACGTCTCTCTGGGCAACCGCGTAAACTAACATTAGTGTTTTTCCGCCACAGCCAATCATGCTGCATGCTTATTCATTGTTTCACTGACGTTGACTAGATTAACCCCTTAGGTATCGAAATGTGGTACCGAAAATCAAGACATGTTTCGATACTCGGTAGTATCGAGACAATTCGGTCGGTACCTAAAAAGTATCGAACTCGATACCCAGCCCTATTTATGACAATATCGTAATTGTTGTTTTGGTCACATTCTAAAGTTAGAAGTGCAGTTCCAAATAAAGCCTTAAAGTCGTCATGAAACGGAAGTTGAGTGTCCTTTTTTCCTTATTGTGACGTATATTCGAGTGAAACGGCTTCTGAAATTAGAAAAAAAAACATGTAGGGCGGGGCTTGATTTCAGAATTGATTGGATCGTTGGAGGTTGGGCGATTTGAATGTCAGTTTACAGTCAGTTGTGGAGGATTTCTCTCCACCGGACTCACCACCGTTACCCTCCCATGAAGCACTTTTAATTGAGGAACCCGACGATGAGAACGACTACGAGCAGCCAAATTTTCCAGAAGGAATCACCTCATATTTATATGAGTCTCCCTCAAACCAAGATGAGGCGGCTGATAGCCACGCCCTCTTAGTAATAGATTTTGACCGCAAGAGAAGAGAAGTCGTTTTGAGGGGGGAGGGAAGGGTAACGTATTTGATTAAAGATTATAAGGGTACATGAATTAAAAAAAAAAGAATGAAGTGCGCAGATAAATCATTTATAAACACTACAATATTACATATGAAAATACGAATGGTAAGATTTGATTTCATGACAACTTTAACACTACTTCCAGCGAGATCCGGAACACTATTTGATGAACACTTTACTGTCCCATGAAGCCATGGGACAGGATTTGTGAATGGTAGTGACGCTGGTAGTTGACAACATGGCGCATGTACTGTAGTGCGTCCGGATTATATTAATAATACACACATTCATACTACATTGAACATACTTTTTTAACGGCTGCAAAGTAATTACCTATTCAAAATAAATACCAACTCAAGAAATTATGCGATTTCACATGAATCAGACGAATCGGTTTAAGGAATAATTTAAAGACTCACTCATTAAGACAGTGACTTGTCACCACCTACAGGTGGTTTTAGTTGCCAAATATTTTTTTTAATGATTAATCTCAGCATTTTGTATGCAATTGTAAGCAGTGGAAATAAATATAAATACTCCTTTAGATGCAGCTTTTTGGAAAGTGCAAAAATAGATTTTGTTGATATGGATTTAATTTGATTGGTAACAGCCTAGTGTTTCGTGTCATTGTAATAAATGTAAGTATTTAACTCAAAAGATGATGTACACATCTATTAAGATCAAAATGATTCTCACAATCGGTTTAAGAGGGAAAATTACGGAAGCCCTGAACCGCAACAAAAAAAAAAAAAATCCGTAAAAAAAAAAAAAAAAAAAAAAAGCTATCAAAAAAAAAGCTATCATTTCGAGATTAAAGTCGAAATGTTTCGAGATTAAAGTTGAAATGTTTCGAGATTAAAGTCGAAATGTTTCGAGATTAAAGTCGAAATGTTTCGAGATTAAAGTCGAAATGTTTCGAGATTAAAGTCGAAATGTTTCGAGATTAAAGTCGAAATGTTTCAAGATTAAAGTCGAAACATTTTGAGTGCGTCCACTGGCACAGAGCGCGTATTTCCAATTCATTAGTGTGTGTGTGTGTGTGTGTGTGTGTGTGTGTGTGTGTGTGTGTGTGTGTGTGTGTGTGTGTGTGTGTGTGTGTGTGTGTGTGTGTGTGTGTGTGAAAAGAAATGAAATAAAGAAATGCACTTGTGAAGTCGAACTGCCTCGGACATGGATCAGCACAAAATAGTAGCATTTTACTTTTATCTGGGCTTTTAACTAAAGGAAATTCTACACATGTGCTAATCTACCAACATGAATGACCATGGCGTTGCCTATAGACGAGCACAGACTCCGCCGGAGTAGGTATCACAATCTGGTCCAAACTTTTATGTGGCATTGTTTTTGAGGTGTTTTCGTGCTCGTCTATGCAACATCTGGGTCTAGAACACTCAACAGTAACCGTTCTGTCTCCCTCTTCACCGTAAATACGTTCTGGATAGGCTACATTTTAAGTGCATTATTCTGTATCCAATCATTTGGCCGGATCCCGTGATTTCCTCAGATTTAATAACCACTAATGGTGGTTGAGGAGAGATTCTCTGATATGATTGTAACGCGCTTTGAGTGTAGGCCTAGTAGACATATGAAAGCATTATATAAATGCCTCATTCATTCATTCATTCATTCATTCATTCATAAAGCTGGATATCTCCATCCAGTCTGAAAAGTGTTTTTGCCTGTATAGGCTAAAGTCTATTCCGGCGCAGTATTTATAACGTCCTATAATGGTAGCCTAATGTTGGTAGATTGGCACCTGTTGAATTTCCTTTTGTTGAAAGCCCAGATAAAAGTAAAAAGCTATTATTTTGCGTAGATCCATGTCCGAGGCAGTTCGACTTCACAAGCGCATTTCTTTTCACACACACAAACACACGCACACACACACGTACACACACACATGTTTGAAACACTCGTTATGAGCCAGTGGACTCGCTTAAGAATGCCTGTGCGGCAATGTGAAACAACGGGAAGCACACACGCAACTTCTGCGGAAGACGTATTCGAAACGTTTCGACTTTAATCTCGAAACATTTCGACTTTAATCTCGAAACATTTCGACTTTAATCTCGAAACATTTCGACTTTAATCTCGAAATGATAGCTTTTTTTTATTTTTTCGGTAGCTTTTTTTTTTTTTTACGGATTTTTTTTTTTTTTTTTTTTTTTTGCGGTTCAGGGCTTCCGTAAATATCACCCTTTAATAAAAAAAAAGTTATGAAGAATGTGAAAATCTTTGGGAGTCAGCTGTCCACGACAGGCCTGAAGGTACAAGCACTAAATCACACTCAGAAAAACATCGACTAATTGTCGTTATTAAAAAAATCCTAGAAAAAAAGAAAAAAAATCAAGATAAATTTTTTTCTTCAACATCGCACACCCCTATTTCCATCAAGTCTAAAAATAGAAAAGGCATCTGTTTTGTTTTGCAGTGTAGTCACAAGACCAACCTTCTCAACGGTCATCTTTCTCATCTCATCAGAGTGGGTCACGTCCACATAGTACCCCGCTCCAGCTATGACATGCACACCCGTGTCCTTCGCCAGCTGGCGCAGAACGGGCAGATTTCGGTTGATGCCCGTGGTGGTGTTCTCCACTATGGATCCTCCTCCTGCTTTACGGTAACACAGCAACTCTTCCTTCACCGCCTCGATCTCCTGATTCAACAGCAGGTTCTCTTGGTGGCTGTATGGATTCTGCTGCAACCAGTGAAGGTGCTTCATCTCAATGGGAGCTATGGCGAGACCCTCGTCTCCAGGTGCTGGGGGAACGTGGCTGCACTCAAATGTCATTGTGAGGTGTTCGTGTGTCATGGTACGGCCCAGCTGATCAGGCTCGATCAGACCAAGCACTGTCTGCACCTTACCGCTACGCTCAGACATGGTTTCGGTGATCCTGTCCAACAAACAGTTACATTTCATTAATATAACACTGTTCGGACAGTGTGAAATGTGATTAAAAGTAGGGGTGGATTTAACGGAAGACACGATTAACCGGTAGAAATTTTGACAAAATAAAAGTTTGTGTTTACATAATAGCCTATATGTGTGTGTACTGTGTAAATACATAAGCATGTTTAAGAAATATTAGCATACTGTATATATATTTAGGCCTAAATGTAACTATACTATATATAAATAACACATTTTTCTTAAATATACATATACAAAATAATTATACACAGTACACACACATATATTATGTAAACACAATTTTTTTTACTTTGGATGCGATTAATCGCGATTTCACTACCCTATTTTGGACTATCGTGTCTATCGCTGTTACACTCATGTGACGTTGCTGTGCGGTCACGAAAGCTTATCGTTTGCATGCATTTTTAAACATCACGGATTTAAAACAGTTGAGTGCTTTTTGCCACCTAACCGGGCTTGAATGGTTAAACACATAACTTAACACAAACACAAACTGTCATAATAACCAAGTATTTGCAAGTAAACAGTCATTTATATCTTAAGTGAACGTAAACAGTAGAGAAAGAAAACGCACGAGTATATTGGGTCAGTGCAGTCGATCTTAAAATGACAGCATCCAAATTTACCTGCTGTCGTTATTAATGTTAAACAACAAAAAAAGAGAAAATCTGTCACTACTCTCGAATGAATCACTTTTGTAACTTTTAAAAGAATACATTTATTTCCCAGACAGCAATAGTGTCGGTCCAGATTGGGCCCACACTATGTTGCTGTCTGGGTTATTATACACAGTAAAGACTAGGCTATACATTGTTTTTTTTTTATACATTTGATTACTATATACATCTTATGTAGTATTTCTTATTTCTAGTGCTTGACGTTTTTCAGGTAGATCTAGGCTATTTCATGTGTGTCTTTGTTCTATTGTAGTTTTTTTTTATCTATCACTTTATCACTGTTTACAAGTCTTCGTGTATAGTTTGAGAGTCTTTTTAGGCTAGTATTAGTTTTTTAAATGATATTGAAAATGGTGAGAATTATGAAACTTCAATGGTATCAAATTTTAATGTAATTAAAAGCAAAAATAACTATATTTATCATTAAAATTACTCCTATCGTAATATAAGATTTAGGTAATTTCGCCCACCCCTAGAAAAAAATACTTAACAATATTTAAACCAAGAAAGAAAGAACTGCATGTTTGAAGAACAAGTGAATGCTTGGCTGGTGTAAATATGCTAACGTTAAATGACTTGGCTATGTCTCATGTAACGGGTTAGACACACCTTGGTGGTTCGGACTTTGCACTCATGAAAGACTACAGACATTGCATAGCAATGCATTTAATGCTGTTAACTAATTTCCAAATATGGATTACAGAAGTAAATGCACTTGCAATGCATGTAAACAAATGCATAATGCATGCACGTGCCGTCGATATTTTTAACAGTCCGAATAACTATTACCTGGTTTAATAAACTGTCTATTTAACGCTGCAGCATTTAAAGTAGTTTAAAATGATGCGCAAAATAAGATGCAACCATGTTCAAAAGATTGAGATTCTAAAATGAACTGAACACAGAACTAACGTTACGGCTGCGAGACTTCCTCAATAACAACCGTTAAAAGTCACAAAACAGACGATTAGCAAGCAGTGTAACTAGCTGTTAAAATCACACGGCGTTAATATGCAGTTAGAGCTTCTTAATAAACATTGAAATAGAACGCAAAGTGAAAACCAAGACCTGCAGTTATGAACTTCTCTGCAGATTCAGAACTGACAACGGAGCAATTCTCGCGCTTTTATGCATATATCGCGAGACACAGCTTTCACATTCAGATTTAAACACTATAATCTGAAGTGCTCAAATCTGAATAATTTAAACAGTACAATTGAATAAGTAAGAATGAATGCAGTAACGTTACCTCTAGTTTGAAGATGTGGTTCCGTTTACACAGTTAGCCTGCTTTTAAACTTTGACGCTTATGCCACGCCCCTTTCTGTTCACGGCCGTTTGTGAGAAGTGCACTTGTTATATAAGGGACCTTTGTGGAAATCATGATTCGGAAAATACATCCTCACTCAGTGGCATAAGGAAATAAAGCATGTTATTATGAAACATAACATTTGGAATTGGAAACTATTATCATTATGAAGCTGAAATCCATCCTATAGGCTACTATTTTTGTGATTGGTTATGGAATGTTTTACCAATAATTGTTGTGTTTCCATGGGAATCCATGGTGGAAAACAACTTAACCCAGCTTAGATCAAGAGCCAGTTGCATAAACAAACACACTGAAGCCATTGACTTCCATAGTTGGAAAAAATACCATGCAGTCATTATGGCAAACTCATTTTTGGAACAACTTGAGGGTGATGATGACAGAGTTTTCATTTTGAGGTGAACTGTCCCTTTAAGAACTAGTTTGACATTGTTGTGCTTCTACATTATTTAATTTCTATGCCCTGCTGCTATTTTCACAGCCTAATGAAAACAATTTGCTAGATGTGTTTGTAGCCGAAATCTATGTTGTATTCTTTGTTCTACAATCAAATCAACTGACTAACCCAAATCTGCTTTATTGGGAAAAGCAATTAGTATGCAATAAAGTGCACATATGCAAAGCCTGATCTAACCATTGATCCATGATTTTAAAGTGGCACGTTGAGTCGTAATACATTTTCTCTGTGCAAGTCTGATCTAACTAATAGTGACAGGTCCTGGGGAGGTATCTGACCAGGGATTCGTGTGCAAAATTAGTCCTGAGAGAGAGCAAGAATGACAAGTATTAAGTATCAACCAACTGCAAATTGCTAAACTGCTGTTGGCGTCTCATGTCACTTCTAATTCATCCGCTGTGGAATAGACTAAGGCCCGTGCACACTGTTAGAAAGATGTTTATTATAAGTGGTCAGTAATCTGATTTTCCCTATGAAATTGCTTTTATTTGTTATGTTATTCAGCTTTTGCTCTATAATCCATTAGCAAGAATGTACTCCATGGTTCAGCCATCAATAAAAAAGCCCATCAAAGACTTAAATTTATGTCTATGGAACAAAGGTATATCTGAGGTCTCATTATAATTGTTTTAGAAGATGGTTCGGCTGAACAATGGCCCAAATGAGTCACTGGCCCTGAGGATGTCAATCAAATCACAGAATAATCCAGATATATTTGACATGACGTGAAGAACAAAGGCCTTATCAAAAATATGTGTGGGATTATATTTAAAGGGAAAGATCACCTAAAAAATGTTTCAGTGTTCTGACTTGCGCTGCATGGACAAAAAGATTTTTCAAAATATATTTTGTGTTCCACATAAAAAAAGAAAGCCATAGGTTTCAAACAACACGAGGGCGATTAAACGATTTACATGCCTAATTTAAGATTTATAATTAACAACTGACTACAGCCTATACCTCAAATAATACGAGATCACCAAAATAAAGGTAAAGTGGGACACTTTTTGTTAAACATGTAGTTTATGTAGGCTATATACCCAGAAGGAAATTGTTTAAACTCTTTTAAACTGTTTTTATAATAAGTTATTTGGAAGGTATGCAAATATGCCAGTATGCTGGAATCTATCCCAGTGTCTGGGAAACACCCTGGACAGATGGCGAGTCCAACACAGGCAATTATACATGTCAATTATAAAATAATCAGTGAATGGCAATCAGTTTCAGTTTTAGTTGGTTTATTGGCATGACAAATATTTGGACATTCGTACTGCCTAACTGCGTACACAGCACAATCTAGGCCTCATTTGAGTGGAATTACTGACAGTTCAAATTGGCCCATGTCTAAACACCTTAGAAGAAAAACTAAAAACAAATTGTCTTTTTTTGCATTTTGTTACCTGCAGTCAAAAAAAAAAAAAAAAGTAGCCTACTGTCACAGTAATATTTACTTAGCCTATATTTAGTGTAATTTTGCATCAGCTAAAATGATTTTATAATTTGAATTATTACCCTTTTACCTTACCTTACCTTTACCTTAACCTTAATCCAAGAACATGTATATGCTCTGATGGCATACCCACAGAGTACAGTATACATATATTATATATATGAAGCGTTGTCTCTGTTGTGCACCTCTTGAAGCTCAGATAAGCCATCTCTTTGATGCCCGTTTGTATATTCTGCCAAACTTCTGTATCTCACCTGAACAAGCGAGTAAATCATTTGATTGGTGGATAAAGTTTATCTTGACTCATCTGTAGCAGCATCAGGCAGAAGATTATTCAAAGCTGACACGGTGCTGCAGCCCTGGGTGAGAATTAGTTCAGCATAATACTCCATTCTGCCTGATAGACTTGTGACCCATCAGAAGTTTATGCAAATCTTTGGCGCAATACTGGGAGATTCATATCAGTGTGTGATGGCTCTGCCATAATAACACGCCAAGTGTTGATAGAGGAGTTCAGTTTATGCTGTGCCAAAAAAATTAAATAACTGTACAGTGAGGCAGAAGCTTCCTCATACATTTGAGTGAAGCAGGCCAGATCTTTTTTGAAAGAAACCTCAAATGATGGTTGCTTAAACTTGCATAAAAAGCAAAAACATGTTTTTATTTTTTTTACAAAAAAAAAAGGAAACTGCCTTGTTTTGTTGTATGTTTATTTTGATATTAAAGTTTTGTTGAACGTTCGCCAGGTCTTGCCTCCTCCTTCCCTGAGCTTTAACTTTGTTACAAGCACATAAGTTTCATATTTCATATTATAAGATCTCCCCTGACGCTGTTGCCTCCTTGGTAAGTACGCTTTTGAAAAAACTTTATGGGGCAAAACCGTTTGTCATTGACTCTAATTCTATGTAGCCTAAATGCTCATTTTACTTTATTTATCAGTACATTGGTTAATGATTCATCTTTAGTGGTTTGATAAATCTTGACTAATAAACATGGGTGTGAATTAACTTCCCCTATAGAATGAACACAAGAAGAAGAGGCAGATATACTGTATAAAAGTATAAGCATTAACCTGAACATGTTTCTGCTGTTTGTCTTCACTCTCAGAATTTTTTTTTACAAAAGCTGTCACTGGGATGGTGCCCTTTTAAAAGGTTCTAATATGTACCATTTAGGTACTAATATGACACACTTTTGGTACCAATATGTACATTTGAGGTACTAATGGTACAATACATGTAGGCTACACAGTAAAAAAAATCTTATTTTAACGTTAAAAGATGCTATGGTGCAAAACTGTTAATTGGTTAACAAAAAGTTGTCGTTCTTTATACGGCGACTAACTGTGATATCTAACCGTACATTTTCATTGTACAAAATCATTGAATAATTTGTGTGAATGAAACAGCTTCTATATATTAATGTTATCTTTATCAGCTTGTGGAAAAGCTGCTTGTGATTAGCTTTAATCCATCATGTGACTCTCATCGCCACTGTGATTGGTGGTTGTCAATGTATTATAGTACAAAACAAATATTAGTACTTCAATATATCGGTAAATTAACATTATATCAGATAATGAAATACATATTTTTACTGTAAATTTAAGTTAAGTCTGTGAAGCCTAAAATGTTGCTACCGTATTTTTTCACGGTAAATTTCTGGCTACCACAGCTGCTGTTTTTTTTACTGTAAATTTAAAAGATTATTTTTTTAAAGTTTACCTTTTGAAAGGGTGACAGCTTTTGTACCTTTTTTCGTGAGAGTGCAGGGCTTTTCATGCGGCAAACCTCTGACTGCAGCTCATCTGCATTAGGGCTGCATTAGCGCTGCTGTTGTGATAACTCACTCCGCTGTGTTGTGGAGGCAAAGCTGAGTGACAGCAGAGAAGTATGAAAAAAATCCAAAATCACCTCATTCGCAATTGCGATCTCCCAGCAAGACCTCTTCCTAATTTATGGAGAGCTCTGCTCTCTCAGTGTGGGCTCAAGGCTTGGATAGATGGGGATGAGAAATGGTGCTTTGCAACTCAATTTCAAACCTCAGAAGAATAAAACACCCACTACGTTGATGACAGATGTTAACATCTTGAGTCTTCAGAGATAAATGTCAATGACTTGTTTTAATCTTTTGATCAAATATAAAGTCAAAACAGAAAAAAACACAAAGGTTTCAGACAAAAGCTGTCCCGTGTTAAGTTTCCAGTGAAGCTGTTTTAGCTTCTCCAAAAGTATTGTTGGTTTTTCATTGTTTGTCCTTGGAGGCATTTAATAGAAAGCACCCTATCCAGTCAATGCTGATGTCTACAAGAAAGTGCAATAAATGTTTTGCTATGTTCTATAAAATAGAGGTGTGCTTATTTGTATTGAATGTGCCCTTGTAGTCTTATATTCTTTCAAACTGTACTTGCAGATAATATAGGCCTACTAATGAAAGGTGACTGGGGGGGAGTCAGACTGGTAACCCGAAGGTTTAGGCCTATTCTCAATATTAGCAGGAAATTATTGAGATGTTCTTGATCAAGGCAATTAACCCCCGATGGGTCCCCGGCCACCACAGCAAAAGTCTGCCCACTGCTCCAGGTGTGAGTGTATGTGTGTGTTCACTACTCCTAATGTGTGTGCACTAGTCTCGCGTAGCCAGACAGACAGTATAGGTCTAGACTCTATCGCAGCTTTCATTGGCCAAGGTCCATCGAAGAGGACGTTTGACTGACATGTAACGCAACCAATCACAGTTACTTTGGTTCCGCGTCATGTTTTGGGCGTGAAAATGTGAAGTCAATGGCCCTGTCCCAAATCGCACACTTTCGGTCTTGTGGACTTACAATGGCTGCCGCGTGTGCGTGTCAGTTAAGTCCGCGAGACCGCAGTGTGTCCCATTTGTCATTTTTAGATCTCAGAAGGGTGCTCGCGAGCGCCCCCAAGTGGTCGATTTGCGCCCTTGATGCGCACTTTTGCCGAGCCCGCACTGACACGGGCTCCGCAGCAGACTTCTTCCAGACAGTCAAAGCGGCATTACGTCACGAAAGTGCGGACTCAGAGGAAGGCCGCGAGTGCTTAGGGTTCCATTTGGGACAGGGCCATAGTCCCTACAAAAACAGACCGGCGTGCGTAAGTTATTCATTCAAGAACGTTGTGGAAGTTTACTGCAACAATGGTGCCCTGAACTTCACATACTTTTGAAAATCCAGCATGTAGTTGATCCTGGTAGGCGCTCACTGTCACTGTTGTAAACACGACGGCTTTCTTCTTCCATGAGGGGGTTTGGCGTCACGGCATTTGTTTCCAGGCGGGCCGCTAAAGAACGCGACACACACGTCTACCGGACATCCTGTATAATTCGACCAACCAGATGACGACTTCGAAAATCCTGAAGTGTTTCCAGTTAAGTGTGTCATATGCATCAGACATTCAGCCAACGGTCCGTGAGCTAACTTGGATGGATTAAATGCAGAGGACAAATTTTGAGTATGTATTATTTAGACGTCAAAGTAAGTTGTGTTTAACACAGGCTTTATTTTACTCATAAATTGAAAAACTCCATTGTAATACCCCATAGAAAAATGTCCATATTTATGATTCTTGCAGACGCTGCCTACAATACACTGAATCCTTCTCAGGAAACTGAAAGTAACTCAGTCCCGCTAAACATTTACTCTTTGAATTCTTGCACCCTGAAACAATACAAGTCGACACCATAGTGGCCAAAAGTTTGAAGTATTTCCTACAAAAAGCAAGACAGTATTTGATTCTGGTCAAGCATATATCAATTTGTGGTAGTGGCCTGGGCTGGCAACATGCCCAGTGCATTATGGGTGCTGAAGTTTTCCTACCTAACGGGAAGACAGCAGCCTTATTTAAGTGTCCGATTACATTACTTTAAATTGGCACTATTGTTTTTAAAGTATGCTACAGTGTACTTCTCCTTCACAAGACTTCACCCCAAAATAAAAAATATTCTGTCATCTTTTACATGCCTTCATATTGTTCCAAACCTGTATGACTTTCATTCTTCTGTGGAACACAAAATAATATATTTAAAACATTGGGAACAGAACAACATTAGAACAATATTAGTCTTTATTTTTGTAGTCAATAGAATGAAAGTCAGTAGGCCTATACTGACTTTCATTCTATAGTAAAAAAAAAAAAAAAAAAGACATTTTAGTAGACGTTTATTTCTTCATCACAGGAAAAGAATGTCATGCAGGTTTGGAACAATATGAGGTTGGATAATGATGACAGAATTTTCATTTGTTTTAGGTGAACTAACCCATTATATAATATCTTAATTAAGTTGTAATATTCAAGGCAGAAATGTTATTTAATACGACCTCATCAAGCTGACTACATTAGATTACACCAACAAAATATCATTTATAAAGCAAAATTTCTTTTTGCTTCTCACACAAAGCTATTGTAGGCTATATGACTTCAGAAGAGAATACAATTAGATTGAGATTACAAAAATATCATATTAAATATTATTTTACATAAATACATATAATACAAAAAATATATTATTAAATTATACATAAAATGTATTATTAATATTATTATTAGTACCCATATAAAAAATATTTTTTTAACCTTTTTAAATTTGTTGGAAGATGGGTTTTTTTTGTGGGTTTTTTAAGAGCGGCAGAAATTTAGACTCAATGTCAAGGTCAGTTTTGGTCCCATCCAAATAGCTTACTTTAAATTGTGGAATCTCTGTTTTGTTTTGGGCAAACGCCAGCAGAGATGTGATTTGACATTACTGCAACAAAAGCTTTCATCTGTGCCCACATTTATGAAATGCATGTAAAATTGTTATCTCAAATACTGTTTCTCTCATCTCTGTCATGGAGGATTGTAACTCTCAGATTTGTGCAAGGCTCTGGGCAAATCCATATTTTCCTGTTCAAGTCATAAACAGGCGGTAACGTAGAGAATGAGACAGATAGTTGTGTAATGGCGTCATCTACTGGTTTTAAGCACAACTACACAGTTACAAGTATGTATTTTATACTTTGTAAACAGTGGGTCTCTTATTTTATTGATCTCCTGTGCATCTATATGAACATACTATTTTCAACTTCTACACTTACATACAAACAACTTTCAACAAGATAGGTGTTTGCAAAACAAAATGGCTGTTAAAAACTCGGACACTAAAATAATTCATTTTTAATAGCCTACCTCATACTTGCAAATGTTATATTACATTTTAATAAAGTCAATGTATATTACAAGAATATTCATCATTTCTTAATATATTACTGTACAAATAATATACACTGTGGTCCCAGAGATGTACCATATAATTTACACAAAATTGAGAATGTTCTATATTAGGCTGGGCAATAGCTGGCCTAAAGATTATTCTTACCAAATCACTTATTAATCATGAATGTCAAGCAAGTACTTGATTGATATAGACTAGAGTATCAACTATCCCCATTATGTAATCCATTCCCAGATCAGGATCTGATGGGTGAACCAAGTGAGGTTTCCAGATCCTATCCAATCACACAGAATCGGGATTCGGGTCATCATCTGGCTCAGGAACATTCAGAACTCATTTAACGTTACACTTGCATGCGTTATATTACCAGCCTGAACTATGTTCAGTGTCGACACATTAACAGGCACAACCAGAGCTGCTATTGGAGTTCATGCATGGCAATCAAAGAAAGTGACAATCTGAAACTAACATGTTTTTGTGATTATCATTCCGTACATTTATTATGATGTGCATGGTGAGCTGGGACATGGCGCCTATGCTGTGTCACAAAAGGGGAATTCGGAAGTCTGATTGGCCAAAGGTACAGTAGACCCTACTTTTTTCCCCTCTTCCTTTATTTGTTGTGAATACATTTACTACAGATCAGTGTAGACCTGTGTCCACTGTTTTGATGAAGTTAAGTTTGGTTTTCATATACAGGGGCTTATGTTCGCCATCTTTTAAACCACAGGTCGCCATCAAAGTTGGTCCTAAATATCCAAGAAATGACGGCTACAAGGCCTATGTAAGTTTCCTTCTCTTACAATGTATATTAAATATATATAAAAATACAAAAACACTTTGAAGCAAGATTATATTTAACTAACCTACTACTTTTGAACTATTTTCTCTAGCCTGGCTATTTGGACCTTCTGAATTTTGCTTTTACATGAAAAGACCTCCCACCTGCCCCCACATAATAGAATTATATGAATGGTTCAAGGAACCAGATCAAACCAGGGGTGCCGCACACGTCCTGAAAAGTGAAGCCAAAGCAGTTCGATCACCCCCAGGTGGCTGGATGCAGTATAGGTCATAAAACATGTCCTCCCCGTGTAAAAAAAATATATAAAAAATTCCTAAGATGGGTTCTGTCATTTTAGGAAGTTTTTATCACGCTGTAAGTTAAAGTGTTAGTTAAAAAAAAAAAAGTTTTAGCTACTTGTTTGATGCTATAAAACGGAGGGTGACATCATTATTGACAGCTGTGATTGACAGCTTCTGAGTGAAGTCATCACAGAGCCACCAACAGCCTTTTTTTCGGGATATGACTGTGTGGTTAGTGGTTGTGTTTACCTTATTTTAACAAGCCGTCGGTTGTACTACAATCAGCAGACATCAATCTCAGGCGCGTGTGCGATTGATTCTGCGGGAGTGTGGGCGGGACCTTCACACTTCACGCTCACTAAAAGGTCTCCAAACAACGTAATTAGTGTAAGATGTCAGCGCCATCTTGGGGCATTGTGGGTTTCACTTTTCTGCAATGGAAGAGAGTAAAGGTGCATCGTCCATCTTTTTTTTTACGGACTAGGGATCAAACCATTCTAATTTTGGAGTATCTGGAGACATGTGAGACACTGACGGATTTAATTATAGGCGCATCAACGGTCGTCTGGACCAATGGCCAGCACAGAGGCTAATGCACCAGATTTTGCAGGCTGGGAAGGCCTGCACTGGTCATGGTATCCCCCATGGTGACATATATGATTGAAACATTCTAGTCAACATCAAGGAAAACGACTCTGTTTAAGTTTTCCTTATTGATTATTTTCTCAGTTTTGCATATTTTATCGAAACACTAGAGCGGAAACTAGCTTGAATAAGTCCTGGGCCGAGGCTACGTCTGTATGCTCCTGGGAGTTCTAGAGAAGGCTCACCATGACAAGGTTTGTCTACTACTAGTAGCCCTGTTCTGGCCAAGTGTGAATCAATGGGAAATTCCCGTTCGGAGGGATCATCCGTCTCAAGCAGGGGGCATGATTTTTCACCCCCAACATGAGATGTGGAAATTGTGGGTTTGGCCCTTGAGGGCGAACAACTCTTGAACTCTGGTTTCTCAACTGAGGTTGTTGAGACCATCCTGAACTCTAGAGCTCCCTCCCTGAGGAAACTGTATGCCCTAAAGTGGGGACTTTTCACTTCACGGTGCAGAGAGAACTAGTTGGATCCAGTCTACTTTCCAGTTGGTTCAGTACTGGAGTTCCTTCAGAATAGTTTTTTTTTTTACCTGGTTTAACCCCCTCCACATTTAAGGTTTACGTGGCGGCCATGGCTGCTTACCACATACCTGTCAGTGTTGAGTTTTTATGGAGACACCCTTTAGTGTCCTGTTTCCTGTGACCTGCATGCCATGCATGAGTTCTGGGCTGGGACTAGGCTGTTGTATTGGAGGGTTTGTCTATGGCACGCTTTGAGCCTATTGAGTCAACTTTGGAGACATTTCTGACTCTCAAGATGGAATTCTTACTTGCAATCACTTCACTTAAAAGAGTGAGATCTGCAGGACCTGCATGTTGCCTCCTCCTGCTTAGAGCTTTTCTTCACCCTAAACTGGTTTATGTTCCTAAAGTGCCCACTAATGTAGCACACTCCATTGTTTTGCAAGCCTTTTACCCTCCTCCCTTTTAGACAGTGGACCAAGAGAAGCTTAATTTGCTTTGCCCAGTTCGGGACCCTCAATTGTTTTGTCCACCGCTTATCTCAGTGGTGTAAATCTGAGAAGTTGTTGGTGTGCTTCGGTTCCCCCAGAAAATGGGCTCTTCAGCGTCCAAACAATGCATAAGCAAATGGATTGTACAGGCTTTCATTGTGGCACATAATCTTCCTTCACTGCCAGTCATCTACCAGGAGAATGGCTTCCTCTAAGGCATTATTGTCAGGGGTTTCCCTTCAAGAGGTCTGTGGTGCGGCAGGATCGTCATCTACCCACACCTTCTTTAGATTCAATAGCTTGAATATGGAGTTTACCCCAGGCTCTCTTAAGCTTTTGTGCTTGTTATGATTCACAATGATTGGCCAGGCATTTGTTCAGTATGGGAGAGTGGGCATGAATGTTTCCAAAGTGTCAACATGGGAAGGTAACGTTTGGATAACACTAGAAGTAAAGGGTCTAGCCCAACCCCTGAAAAAGAGCCCATGCCATTTTCCCTCCTCCACCAAGCATTACCGTTTGAAAAATGCAGTCAGGAAGGTAACATTTTCCTGGTATCCCTCAAACCCATACTCACCCATCAGACTGCCAAACTGAGAAGCGTGTTTGGTCACTGTTTCCACTGCTCCTATGGTAGCATGCTTTACGCCACACCATCCAACGCTTCGCATTGTACTTGTTGATGTGAGACTTGCATGCAGCTGCTCGGCCATCGAAACCTATTACATAAAGCTCCCGCCACACCTTTTTTGTGCTGATATTAATGCCAGTGGAAGTTTGGAACTCTTCAGCGATGGAATCAGAAGAGCGCTGGTGACTTTTACACACCATGCGCCTCAGCACTCGGTGACCCCGCACTGTGACTTTATGTGATCTTCGACTTTATGGCTGAGTTAATGCTGCCTAAATGCTTCTACTTTCCAATTATACCACTTACAGTTGACAGAATATATAGCAGGGATGAAATTTCATGAACTGATTAATTCCAAAGGTGTCATCCAATCACAGTACCATGCTTGCATTCACTGAGCTCTTCAAAACGACCCATTTTTTCACAAATGCAATTCAGGGTTACAGACCTAAATGAATGATCACACCACCATCACAGTGCCAATGGTTTTCTTTCCAGTGTTCACTAACCTTTTCCTTTTAGAGTGAACCTCAGTGCTTAAATTTCTTCTGAGATGCAGTGAACCAGGCAGCTTCTGCAATCTGCTCTCTACCAGATTCATTTAAATTACACACTCTGTTTTACATTGCACAGAACTTCACACTAAATGGAAGTCATGAGTGTGACCTATTTTACAGTCACTGCATTTCAGGGTGGAGGAACATAATCCATCAGTGTAGTTATTATATTAGATTGAGTATATTTTGCCCTGTTGCACTGCAATATTGTGCTTTTTTTAAATAGGCAGTGTAGTATCTGCACAATATTACAGTACAACAGGGTAAATAAAAATATCCTGCTCAAAAGTTATATATAGCCCTAGTTAAAGTTTATAGTATATAGTGTATAAATATATAAAATAATATAAAAAATATCTACACTACCGTTCAAAAGTCAGCACATTTCTTTTTTGAAAGTAATAACTACTTTTATTCAGCAAGGATGCATTAAAGGTTGTATCAGTGATTTCAGGCCCAAAAATAAATGTCAAATTTTTCCTAACGATCCGCTAGCTGCCCGCCCCATAAGCAGGCTGTCAAAAAAACGCGTCTCTGTAGGCAGCCTAGGCTCTGAGATCTGCACACAAAAACAAATGGGTACAACCACCACTCAAAATCAAAATAAACAGTGTTCCAACCAATCACAGACAGGGGCGGGTGTTGTGAGGTTTTGAGCTCGTTCACGGCTAGACGCGAAGTCGGAGCAACACCTGCCCCTGTCGGTGATTGGTTGGAACACTGTTTATTTTGGTTTTGAGTGGTGGTTGTAGCCATTTGTTTTTGTGAGCCTAGGCTGCCTACAGAGACGCGTTTTTTTAACAGCCTGCTTATGGGGCGGGCAGCTAGCGGATCGTTAGGAAAAATTTGACATTTATTTTTGGGCCTGAAATCACTGATACAACCTTTAAATTGATCAAAAGGGACTGACGTGTAATGCTACAAAAGAGGTCTATTTAGAACCTTAGTATCACAGTTTTCACAAGAATATTAAACAGTACAACTGTTTTCAACTGATTATGATAGGAATTGAGTTTTGAGCATAAAATAATCATATCAGAATGATTTCTGAAGGATCATGTGACACTGAAGACTGGATGATGCTGAAAATTCAGCTTTGCCACCACAGAAATAAATTGCATTTTAATATGACAATAGAAAACAATACTATATTAATATTTCACAATACTACTGTTGTTACTGTATTTTTGATCATGCAGCCTTAATTGGTGAGCAAAAGAGACTTCTTTCAAAAACATAATAAAACTTACTGAAGTACAAAGGTGTGACATTAGAGAGACAACATTTTCATGAGTCAATACTATTATTTAATATATAATTGTTTAATTATATCATCCAAACAACCTTTCATGAATCTCAGTGATAAATTACATGTTAATGTCTTATGGTTGCCTGATACATTTTGTTAACTTCTTCATTAGAGTTCACAAGAATGATTCACACGCCACATCTTAGATAATATCTTATTATTGACGTACTGCATAATTTGCCTTTCATGTCCGTAATAAAGACACTACATGAGATATATATATACAGCATGTTCAGATACGCATCCAAGTGACCTCAAAGGTAGAATGGGGCATATTCTTAAAATGTTCTTATGGTAATAATGAAAACAACAGTTCACTCATGGAAATTCATGTTCCCGTCTCAGTATTGTTCAACTGGATGGCTGATGCTGATGGCATGGTGAGAAACACCATAGTCCATTATAGATCAGTTCTTAGAAGAAAAGATAAAACAAGACATGTGACAATATTCACCACTTCCAAGAAACACTCAAAAGGAATATAAAACGGCAACATTTGATGTGTTCAGTCACAGATATATATGCTCTGAGAATGATCATGCTAACAAATATTTTCACATGGTCATCATTAAGCAGTAAAGCTATTCCTCTGATTGGAGTTTCTTAGTTTCCTTTTAGCCGTGCCACAAATGCAATTTTTCCCAAACCCATGCCTGAAAAGAGCATTTTATGACACTCAAGCGTGGACTTTACCAGATAAACTTTGGGTGTTTGCAAGGCAGCACTGTAATAATTAACTCCACACAAAGTGAACTCCTTTTATTCTTCTTTTCTGATTGGTCAATCACAGCACTGTAATCTGTATTGTAATTGTCAGGGTTCTGTCATTTCTTACTAGTCTATTTCTTGGTTTTGTGACAGAGCCCTGACACTCCTGTTTTGTCTTGTCTGTGTGCCTTGTTTCATGTGCTTTCATGTCATGGTTTGTCTTGTACTGTGTTGTTTTCATGTTGTCATGTTTTGTGTGAACACGTGTCTTTTGAGTGTTTTTATTATGTGTGTTCAGGTGTCGGTTTGTGTGAGCACATGGCTTGTGATTTGCTTTACTGGCCATGTGCTTGTGTTTTTTGTCATGTTTGGTGTGAATACATGGCTTGTCATGTGTTTCCTTGTGCCATGTACCATCTTGTTATCTGATTATTGATTAATTTGCCTCGCCTGTCCTCCCTTGTTACCCTCTTTTGTTTGCTTCCCTATTTATTCTCCTTGTGTTTTCAGTCCTGTATTGGTTTGTTGTCTAGTCCAGTCTGTAAAGTCTTCCTGTCTTCCCCATTGTCCTGCACTTGAGTCCTCGCTACTTCTAAACCCTGACAGTAATGGACTGTTTTCTTAGCAGAAGTTACAGGATAATATAAAGGTATAAAATAATGAACTCAAATCAATATTTTTTTCTGTCCATTTATTTTTTCATGTAAAAGTTTCTTTATTTTAGCCGTGAAAAATAAAGTGGGATAATGTACAGCCATTTATTATCACAAAAAAAGTGATTTGTGTATTAATAATAATGATAAATGGTTTTGTCTGTTTTCTGCATTATTAGGTATCCTGCATCCTGATTGGCCCATTCTAGGCATCATTTTGCATACTCCAGCGTTGGGGAAGGTTACTTTTAAAAGTTACAATATTGTTTTACTCCCTAAAAAAATTTAACAAATTGTGTTACTTAGTTACTTTTAATGGGAAGTAATGTTACACTACTTTTGCATTACGGTGTCTCACCTGTGTAGGGCTTGCTTTGTTTAAGGTTACATTTTTGGGCAAAAGTGAAATTCATACCTGTACAGTGGAGGGCCCAGCTCAAACAAACCTTTCATCTGTGCTGCCATTCTGGATTGGGGAAGAATGCATTAAAAAAATAGGGGAAAAAAGTGGTAACACTTTATTGTCAGGTGACGTAGTTCCACGTTACTACATGTACTTTCTATAGTAATAACAATACATTTTTCATAATTACAAGTAACTAACCCTAACTCTATAGTTAGTACATGTAGTTAATTAATATTACTCAGTACTTATTTGAGTAAGTACAATGTAACTAGGGTGAAAAAAGTAAACCAAAAAAAAAAAAACGGTGCCGACACCATATGAAAAAGAATCAGAAGATAAAAAACAACAGCAACAAACCACTGGAAACATGCCGGTGTTGACAAGCACGTGTGTGGGTGAATAAAGAGATACCCGGCCTCAGCTCTAGTTTAAAGATACAAAGAAATGTAATCAATCATAACTTCTGTTAAGAAATAGCACACAACAAAGATCAAACTCTCTAGTGTGCCTGTGTTGAAAACCGTCTTGCTATCAAATGGAATATAGCTATACAATCAGCTGTATGCATTTCCTAAGCACTCGCGTCTAAACCAAAGTGGACTGTCAAAGACTATCTGACATTACAGGTTGGGTTTTTCGAAGACGGCCAACAGAAGATTCATACAGTAAGTGGCTCTGATTCAGCATTTCATTCACTGAACCAAAGCTCAAAGCTAAACGTACCCAAAACCTTTCCACTATCTCTTGCTGCCTTGCAAGCACAAGTATTTTCTTCAGGAAATTCAAATATAGTTCATTTCAGTGTTTTTTTTTTATTATTGATAATCTATTGATTCTTAAGAGGATAAGGAAGGTTCATTAGGAATTTCTGCTAAACGGCATCCTTCCGCTTAATAAATTCTCTACGATTTGATTTGGAAGCACTAACCCAAAAGTCAAATTTTCGATCCTGTAGTTTGAGGTCTGGAAAAAAAAATGCAGCAGTACAGAACATGGACGGAAGCCACACACTCTTTTTCAATTCAACTTTTCAACAGTCAGCGGCACTTTAAATCGTACTCCAGGTTCCCATTGGTCAGCAGAGCGTCAAAAGAACAGTGACGAACAAAGGAAGTAATGGAAAGGGGTCGCATTCACACAGGCACATGTACACTAACATACAGAAAAATAAACTCAATATGTGATTAAGGCATTCGACGAAATATTGCATGTAGCCCCAATGTTATACATCAAGGCCCTTTCTGATTTCCAAGCAAACAGATCCCATATATTCTGCAGATGAATGCAGCTCAATGGAACTCAAATAATGATCGATAATCCAGTCATCTCAGGATATCCCATGTGAATGAAGCAATCCTCTTTGGACACTAAGGGCATATTTGGTTTGGGTATCAGTTTTTCAACACAAGCAAGTATTTCGGAGTGACAGGTGACTTCGCATGTTATATGGAGTATCGAGATCAGCAGTCTGAAGATAAATAATTCTTGAGTCAATTGAAAAGTTGATAATTATGGTTTGTAGAGTAAGAGTTCACTCCAGCACAGGACTCTGGGAACCAAAATGGCCGCCCAAAGCCACACAGAGTTCCAAAACCATACAAAAACAACACATTGCCCCCCTCAAAGACTGACTATGAGAGAAGGAAGTTGGCATGCTGTCCATTTATGCCGTCCTTTACTTCTGCCAATTACTTTGACCTTTGAGGGGGATTTTAAGACGGAAATAGTTTTATCAGTGGGAGTGGGACCTCAGTTTCTCAGACCCACTCCTGCATGGATCTCTTGCAGTACAGTATGTGGCGCTGCGTGTCCTTCCTCTTGAAGCGGAACACGGTGTAAAGCAACACCATCATGCACAGGGCCAGGACACAGGGGATGGCAATGGCCACCGCTTTCTCCGCTCCACCGCTGCTCTCCAGCTTCAGCACGATATCAACGTCATCGTCGTGGTCATATTGCGGCGGTTCCTCTTCTTGTGGGGAGCTCCAGTCCCAGTCGGGGTCGGTGGTGTAACCGTCGCAGCCCATAAAATCCCTCAGGATAGACCTAGGGTAGCCTTGCTCCACTCTCAGCCGCTGGTTGTTGAACTTCCAATACTCCTTCCCCTTGTAGAAGTATGTGAATCCTTGGGGAAAAATGAAGACGGCTCATATTGAACCACACATAATGGAAAACATAACCAGGATATTTTTCAGATCAGTTTCAACCAATCCAATCATTGCTTGTACAATGATTTTGGGTAATAAAGGAATGTAATTAGAAGTCAATTATATGTTACTATAATTATAGGCCTATTATATTATATTATAATTGTGCTCACCGAAAAGCCGCTTTAGACCACACTTGAATGGACAAAACTATATTTAATTTAATATATATATATTTTTACAGTGAAGACTGAAGTGTTTGATAACTTTATTCAATTTCTGTATATATCATACCTGTTAAACCTACCTGCAAATCTTAAAGCACTGTTTACAAAGGTTACAAGGGTCGAAAACAATGAAAACAATAACTTTTTGTGCATTTTGACAGGGCAAGTAACAATCTGAAGTGGTCTGACTGGGGCAATAGAAAAAGTGGAACCCTGATATATTGAAGGGCACATGTAAATATGACATTTATTAATGGGTTGATTGTTTTAAGTTCACTTAAATTACAATTTGTTATATTATTTAACCCTTTAGCTGTCACCCCCCTTTTTGAGAATGGGGGTTAAAATGCACTATTCAAACTAAAATGGTTGTAATGCATTGGAATATATACCCAAGTTTGGTCTTGTTTTAAAGAAAACACTCAGCAGATTATTGCTGAAGTGAAAAAAACTTCAAAAAATGAAAGTATGAAAAAGTTATGGAAGTTTAAATTTACAGTAAATCAAATATACTGTACTATATATTTTTTATTTTATATAAAATATATATTTTACTAAATATTTTTTACTCTAAAATTACTATAAAACCAAAGCCATATATCTAACCAAGTTATGTTCCAAATTTGAAGTTGATATCACAAAAATTGAAGTTCCCATGAGATTTTGTTTAGGCGTAGTACCAAAAATAGCCACCGGGTGCCATTGAATTTAGTTGTATATATTCTGCCTTAACAAATTAATAATTTTCTGTCCAAATATCAATTCTGTCACAAAATTTGGAACCTTGAGACACAGACCTTTCTGACAATATGTGTTTTGTCAAGATTAGAATAGGTTTTGATCATAAATTATGAAATATAATGATGCCCAAAAGGGGAGGAGCCTGATAAAATAATTTAGAGTACCGTTTCTATGGTAACGCAACGTTCAATTATAAAACGGTTTTCACAGGATGAATTCTGAGTTTGTAAGCTTTCAAATGATACCTATTTTATGATAACTACTAAAATATGTGATATAATAAAAAAAGGTGATAAAAAAAGATAATGTTATATTTTAGAGGATAATATGTATATATATTATAATTTTTAGAGGATAATATTATATTATAATTAAAGCCTAATAAATGTTTAAAAAAAAATAGCTTTCAATGAAATAGCTTTCAATTATAGTGCAATGCTGAATGCCTATAATTAAAGGCTAAAATAGATAGAGAAAACAAATATATATTTCATAGAGACATCAGTAACATAATTGGTATCAGTGATACTGGCCTTCTTTCATACAAAGATGCCATTAAACAAATATTTAAAATATAAACTACTATCCTAATGTTGTTTCTACGTTAATTTCAAGATTAAATGCAAACTTATTACAATATAAAAATATATTAAAAACTTTTGTGATTAATTACAGAAATTATGATTAAGTAGTAAATTTTTTTGATCGATTGACAGCACTAATATCTACTTGAAATGAAAACGTAACGTGCTTTTTAGAATGTACCATGGTATTTAAAGAGCACCATTGTGTTGTCAGATTTGACAAAACTGGTAACCAACAAAAAAGACCATTCCAAGTAAAGTAAAAAAAGTAAAAAAAAAAAAAAAAGGTATAAATTTAGTAAAAAGCTACCAAAACTTTTTTGAAGGTCCCATTTGGCAACTATTGGTTCAATTATGAGGAAGTAGAAGTAGAGGTTGAAGTTATAAATCACCCAAATGCTGCCTAGAGCTAGTTCTCAAAGAGATTGTTGAGAGAAACCACAGTGAGGCCAATTATCACACCGAAGGAGCTCAGAGATCAGGTGAGGACTCACTACTTGCACAGAGTACAGCCATCATACACAAGTTTTAAGAAACTTTTTATCTTCTGCCAGTTGTCACCAACACAAAGTCTGAAGCTCAGCTCCTCAGAGTGAGCCAATTACTTAAACCCTGCGCCTCTGAGGGGATTCTAGGGTGGAAAGAGTTTCCAAAAGACAAATCTAGATTAAGGTGTCTCAACAAAATATTTAAATGTGGGGTAAGGTGACCAGACGTCCGTTTTCTGGGTTCTGTCCTAGTTTTCTTGGTCGCTATTTTAGCCTTGATAAACTGAACCCAGATAAGAGCAGAGGATTATGGTTATAAGGTACTACTTGCATGCTAACTATTTATGTTAAAGTAATACTGTTTTTAAAAAACATATGCAGTAATTGCCAAACACACATATATCTTAACACAGTGGGGAAAATACACCTGATATAAATTAATAATAATAATACAAATAATAATAACAATATTAATAATAATAATAAACCCACTAAACAATTATATTTTGATGAATGCATGTACTTTGTGCTTAAAATTAGCCTAAAATGCAAAATATTAAGCCTAATTAGCCTTAGATTTTAGCCAATGATCCATTTCCAAAAGCACAAATATAAAATAACCTTTGAAAAGTTAAAAAGATATTTTTTCATACAGTATATGTTTATTGTTTGGTATTTTTCGTTGTGTGATTTTTGGTAAAATGTATTAAAACCAGTTAGACCTGCAAACATCATAATACTTAATAATAAGTATTATTACCATTTACCATAATAATAATTATTGAACTAGGAAATGTCCCCGGTTTTATAAATCTTAATGTGTGGATTTAGTTATGCAAAACATAATATTTCACTTTGTAATTAAATATAAAAATAAAATAATATTTTTTGGCCTTATTCCAGTTTTACTTAAAAGAGTATAAAATGCAAGCATACTCAAACTTGCATCACCCACATAAAAAGTCATATCTCAGTGTGTCTGAGCATTATGTGCAAACCACCAGACCATGGCACCAATGAAAAGGCAATAATGGCACTTACAATGATTCATTTTGATTTCCAGTATTATTACAAGGCACTGCACAGTTAGCTGGGATCATTTCAATGTCTTACCATTGGCTTTGTCCACAAAGGCTCCCTGTGGAGAGTCTGGGATGCCTTTCCACACAGTAATAGGTTTTGGATATCCAGGGTCCATGGTCCTCATGTCCTCATTGTACCTCCAATACCTGTAACAGTAAACAGAGAAAGAAAAATCGGTCTCGGACGTTATGGAACAATCCAGTGAAGGGGGCATCCACTGGGTCCTATTGTACACTGTGCCTGGAAGCTATAAAACTGACCTATCGCCTTTGAAGAAGTAGGTTTTGGCCACATCTTCCCACCAAACAGCTGTTTCAATGCTCTGCGTAGGCATTCCATTGCCAAAAAGAGAAATGTTCTGAGGATATGTGGGCTGCAGAGTTGTATCCTTAAACACCCAGAACCGGTTGCCTTCAGAAATACGGAGAAATGGAAAAGATTGACTAAAGTGTTTCATAAATGGCATTCTCTTCTCATAATAATAATAATAATTTGAATACTAATAAAACGGATGACAATTATATACTTTATAAGAATGCTTGTTTCCACCACGGAATAAAAAAGAAAGAAAAAGTGTCTCACAATTCTGACATTTTTTTACCTCGCAATTCGGACTTTATAACTTGCAATTGTGAGTTTATATCTCATGATTCTGAGAAAGAAAAAGAAGTCAGAAATTGTGAGATATAAACTTATGACTTTTCAGAATTTTAGCAATTCTGACTTTATTTCCTAGTATATAAATTATATAAATTACTATATCTATAATATACTATATAAATTCTCGCAATTTTCTCTCAGAGTTGTGAGATATAAACTCGCAATTGTGTTATAAAGTCTGAATTGTGAGATATAAACTGAATTGTGAGAAAAAAACTTCTGTCATGAAACTCCAGATGGTTTAAACTGATAGGTCCTTAACTCAATTTGTTAGCGATCCCATCGTTATCTACATAGCGCAGCTGATTGGTTGCAGTGACATCAGCAGCCAATGAGCGTCCTGCTCATCATTCAAATGCTTGACATTGTTTGCTGTTAGCAGTCTGCAGTGCGCTTCAGAAACCCTCCACCTTCCCCAGCTCCACCTGCATAGATCTGCTACGGGGGTTATTTCATGTATGTTACATGTGCAACAGCAGCAGCATGTCTTACTTGCTCACAGTAATATATGTGAATGTATTAACAGTAGCAAGTCTCGGTACTTGCTCTGCAGCAGCAGCAGCGTAGCAGATCTATTCCGCCAGTACATTAAAGGAACACTCCACTTTTTTTGGAAATAGGCTCATTTTCCAACTCCCCTAGAGTTAAACAGTTTTACCGTTTTTTAATCCATTCAGCCGATCTCCATGTAGCACCTGATTATTACACAGGAATGAGAGTATAGTTCCTAGCCATATATGACTAGAAAATCGCAACTTTTCATTTTTCGTCGGTCTTAGTTCACGATGTAACTACAGCTCTTCTGTAGTTACATCGTGAACTCAACCGACGGAAAATGAAAAGTTGCGATTTTCTAACACTTTTAGAACACACTTTTAAAACACAGTTTTAAAAGCGATTTAAAACTTGCCTCTTGCAAGTTTTAAATAGGAAAAATATCGAAACTCTTTGGTCATTTTTTGGAGAGAGATGCTAACGGTCTAATCATATGTACTGATCTATGCTAAGCTATGCTAAAAGTGCTACCGCCAGACCCGGAGATCGGCTGAATGGATTCAAAAACAGTAAAACTGTTTAACTCTAGGGGAGCTGGAAAATGAGCCTATTTCCAAAAAAAGTGGAGTGTTCCTTTAATATTGCTACATCCATTACCATGCCAATCTCTCAGAGAGTTGTCATGACAGAAATAGAATTATGAGATAAAAAGGTTGCAATTACCTTGGCAGAAACAAGCTTCCACAGTTTTACCAGACCCTGAAAGACGAGGCCTCTCCTTCACATATTCACGTCTATATTTAGGCTGTAAGATTTAAAAGTCAGAAGGAGAAACGTCTTACCTTTGAAGAAGACAAATCTCCCCTCGCTGTTTTCGTAGACAGCATCGATCTTTGGAGGCAGACCTCTCCAGAAGTAGCTTATTTGCATTGGGTATCCAGGCACCACAGAATTATCTCGAACCCTCCAGAACCACTGATCCTAATAAGAGCGCACTGGTGTTAGGAAACACACAATTTATACCGCACTAATACTCTGTGAAGCTGTTCATTAGTCATACCTTGAAGACAAACAGCTCCTGTCGCAGGATTGCCAGAGTGTTGAATCCTCCGTCGCAGATGTTGGGTTTGGAGTTGGGGTGTGCGGGTTTGGACTTCTGCGGAGGGCGATGAGGGCGACCCTGGCGGTCCTGCTTTCGTGGGTCAGTCGGTGGGTGCAGGCGAGGGGGCGTAGCGGTCGTGAGCAATCGCGTTGGCTGAGGGTTTTTGTCTGGAGGACCTGCAGAAGGAATAATTAAAGAATATAAGTAAATAATGAAGAATTCAAATCACAAATAAGAGTGACAAGAAAAGGAAGAACTCTTTTCGAAATCTAGATGAAAACACGTGTTTCACTACATTACTCCACTAATAGAGTTCACTTGAAGGAGTGAATGAAAACAAGTGAGTGAATTCGGGCTTCTGCTTTTGCATAGTCGGTTCTATGGAAGTAAAATAATGCCAAATGTTTTTGAAACAAAAAGCCTGTTGAATTGCACTACTTGAAAAAAATATGCATTGCATTAACCATGCTTGCATTTTAATGCATTGTATTTTTAGGACTTGCATTTTTTATTGGCTCAAATTTGACATGGTTGAATATTTAAGCTGTGAATATTTCAATTCAAAAAATTTCAAACACATTTTCATTATTAAAAATTCAATAATCCATATTCAAAAAAGCGAACCGTAAAGCGAAATAAAATGGACCGAAAATTCCCTGTTGAATATTATAGGCTGTATTTTTAAACAGTTTGAATATTTTGGAAGTGAAATATGAAAGGTGAATATGGATTATTGAATTTTTAATAATGAAAATGTGTTTGAAATGTTTTGAATTGAAATATTCACAGCTTAAATATTCAACCATGTCAAATTTGAGCCAATAAAAAATGCAAGTCCTAAAAATACAATGCATTAAAATGCAAGCATGGTTAATGCAATGTATATTTTTTTCAAGTAGTGCAATTCAACAGGCTTTTTGTTTCAAAAACATTTGGCATGATTTTACTTCCATACGGTTCTTGCTGTTTAATAATCACTTGAAACTGGCAGCTCCAGTAGTAATGGAAATACATAATACATATTTCATTCTTTTTAATGGCTTTTTTCTTCATTATGACATCAGGATTGTGAAACATGCTCATCATATAAAAGGTATGTCATTGTATGTATAAACTGCATTTTTAATATGTCTTTGAATAAATGAATCGATAAAAAATAGAACATCCATTTTAATGTCCCTTATTTCACATATTTGCAAATGATTACAAAAAGGATATGCTTGTGGCACTTAAAATTCTGTTAAATCCTTGAAAGTTTATACAAATTCACTTTTTTAATATACATGTTTTTAGTGTGTTGCTATGTGGTTGTTTGGGTATTATGGGTGTTTGCTGTGGTGTTGCTAGGCTGCTCTGATTGGTTGAAAGGTAATTGCTTGCTGATCTAAATCAAATAAGCCCACGCCATGTTTTTATAATAACCTGGGCAGCAAGATATGCCTAGGATATGGAGAAATGTGTCCTAGCGATTGTAAAAGAAAAGAAAAAAAGTAATAGTAATGCTGTTAACAGGTTTAAACACACCATATATTTTCTGGATGCCCTGGAGATCATCATGAGGCAGTTTGAAGCTCTCAGTGTCCATATACTGATAGAATGGAGCCATTATAGCCGTAGGATCATTCGAATGTTCCAATCCCAAAGCATGACCAAGCTCATGGACCGCCACAAGGAACAGGTCATTACCTAAGGAATAGAAAACAACAGTGAAAATACAATACACAGGATTTTATTTGTTGTAGTAGTTGTTGTTGTTTTTTGTCATGCTTTTGTTCTTATTTATAAAAAGCATCAGGCATTATGACTCACTACACAAGTGCTTGACCTGAGACCCATCTTAATGTTGTAATGTGCAAGTGTACGGTGTGTGTGGGCATGACAGAAACAGCAGCTTTGGAAACAGAATGCAAAACAGTTCCCACATTGCTTTAAATCATACAACAAAACTGGAAATATATTCCATCCTGAACTAACGAAGAATGAAAATGTTATGCAAGATATCGCTCTCAGCAAAAATATTGTCTTGAATGTTCACTTTTGGAATAAGTCAAATACTAAAAGTATGTTTTTGAAAACTGCACTAGTCTGGCAGATAATATAATATAAATAAAAAAATGTGTATTTTCAAAAAAAGACATACTTTGTAATTATGTCAAACCTTTATGTTAAAGTACATTTTGAATGAAAAAGTACACTTATGTTGATGTGTTGCCTAACATACTGAAGCACATGTAAAGTATCATAATTATAATTTCAACTGTAGTGTGTTATTCTATATTAAATACAAGTTAATATATTTTAATTGTACTAAATTGCAATGTCATCATTACAAATGTGCAATTACAAATAAATGTACATGCATGACATATGTTTCAATTGAAATTACATTCAAGTATATTGTAGTTTACCACAAATGCTTGCCATTACATTTGGCAGTAAACCTAAGACAATATAGAAGTAACTATGAAATTACATAAAGATGATCCTACTTACTTACAATAAGTGGGTCAAAAGCACTCATTTAAATATGAATTTGAACTGTAATATATTTTTATTTAATGGCACTTAACAAGCAATAAATCTGTCCGAAAACATTACTCTCAGTTGGCACTTAAGTATAATATTCTAATATATTATTTCAGTAACAATTACTCTTTTTAAAATTGTGCTATAAAGTGTACAGATCTGAACAGACCGAAATTTCAGATCTGTTTCTCACAAAAAACCTGTCTTTTGTTTTCAAAACAATATAGAACCACACGTCATATAGACTATTGTTATGATACTTTTATAGTGCATATTTGAATTTTTTTTAGCTTGACGCTCAAATCTCCATTCACTTTCATTATCATTATATAGAAAAGAGTGGTCACGCTTTTTATTACTTAACCAATTGAGACAATTTACTTGTTATAATACTTGGTATAATGTATACCCCCAATCCTAACCCTAACTCCTAAACCTAATATTCTTCAAACTCATTAGAAGTAAATGTGGGAATTATTTACAAAGTCATCTAGGTATTTAATGTAAGTAGTTCATGCCATAAAGTGTGACCAAAAGAGTTGACTCATCTCATTTTGTGTTGCACTCACGAAAGAAAGTCAGGTGTAGAACATCATGAGTTTGAGTACGTGATGTAGAATTTTTGGGAAAACTATCTTTTTTTTTTTTTTTTTACACTTTATGTAAAGGGTCATCTTCACTGACCCCTCATAAAACCGATCTGGTAACAGTGAGTGAATGTTGTGGAGGCTTTCTAAATGACTCATCAAAAATAATCCCCTAATTGCTGCTTATTCTATATTACATGCTGATGGCAATCAGCTTTAACATAAAGAAAACCACAGTGTTGTCCATATGGACTGTGGTGATTCTAATGAAGCCTGACCACAGGAAGCTATTATGCCAGGCACGTGTCACATCAGAGACGGCAGCAAAACAAACAGCCGATGAGTGCAGGCGGCAGTAAAAATGCCTGTAGCGAATGTATTCAGAGCCATTCATTACTGTTTCGACTGAGACATTTTGTGAAAGGAGATGAGCATCTTAAAAGCTCTCTGCATCCAGTCGGCCCAGGTAATTAAAGCTGAGTGCCTCTAAGTGCGGCTCGCAGTGAAGAGATGGATCTGATTACCTCTCATTTAATGGGCGCAACCGTAATGCAAATACTACATATCAAACAAAGCTGACACCTGACATGCTCACAAACATGAACACGCGCACACACAGACTTATTCAGGGAAGAATAACTTAAGAATCAATTGAGACCAATGATAGCATTGTTTACTTGCCTTGTTTTAGCACCTGATTCACTAAAGGAAATATGTAAATCATACCATGACTCAAAAATGTGCTGAACGCTATTAACATGGCACAATTCCCCATCTCACAGGTCGGTTTTATCGGGACTGTGCGCTTGACTGCATCACATGGATATATGTCTGGATATATGACCACCATTTACTGCCATGATCATTAGAAAAGTTTGAGAAACCAGTAGAATCCAGTTTACCAAATAATTATATGGGCAGTAATAGAAAGCTGTCATGTCTGTAGTAAAATTAATTTTAAAAATGTGTTGTAATGCTTCAACAGGGCAAAGTAATGGAAGTAAACGCAAAAATACATGAACAGAGATACCACTTAAAGCAATGATCATTAGATTTGATCTATACCATCTCACAGAAAACATTTTTACAGATCTCAAGTTAGCACAGACCATACAAAATCTAACACTTATTTATACGTTACTGCTCAAAAAAGTGACTGTTCATTCCATTTTTCCCCGGGTTTGACTGAAGCACAGAACCCTCCGCCTGAGTCGTGTCTTGAAGCAGGGTCTTCCAGTCCCTGGGATGAGCTCTTTTGATCTCGAGAACCCGACAGTAAGTGGGTTTTCGCCACAGGTTGTGAACCTTTCTTTGTCGTAAGACACCTTCGGGAGTGTTTGGAGTTTCGACATCCTACGAAGACATTGTTTCCGAGTGGTCGCAGCTAGCACTTAGTTGGCTCCCCTTGATGGCAATGTTTTCAGAGGTAGTTTTCAATAGTAGGATTCCCTAAGAGAGAGCTTTTGGTTTGCAGCTGGAGACCAAATTATTTTACAGGTTTTACAATGGTTGTAGCTATAGCCTTAGCCTTAGCTGGTAGCTTGCATTGGTCATTTATGATGAGCATGGAATAGAACCATCCCTCTTATGGGCAAGGTCCTCCACTCCCTCTAATGAGCTAATTCTGACTTCAGCATAATTCCATTATAGACAGTGACATTGAGTGGTATGGCTCTCTGTGAGCCTCCTTGGTGGAACTGTCTATAAGGTGGAGTTTTGTTAGGCCTCCTCATGCTCTAGAGAGTCATCCTGCTGAGACCTCTGCTCCCCAGAGCTCTGCTTGGATAGCAGTATTGAGTTGTAAAGACTCTCTGGGAGCCTCCTTGGTGAGGTGGTCTTTTAAGGTAGAGCGTAGCCAGACTTCCTCTCGCTATAGAGGGTCGTTATGCCTAAGCCTCTGCTATGAACGCTCCTTGGAGACTGGGCTGTAGGCTCTTTTTGAGGCTCCCTGGTTAACTGTCTTCAAGGTTGGCGTTGCTAGGTCTCCTCTCGCTTTAAAGAGTCGTCATGCTGAGACCTCCGCTCCCCAGAGCTCCGCATTAGATAACCGGTCCAAGTTGTGTGGCTCTTTATGAGCCTCCTTGGTGAGGTGGTCTTTTAGAGAGCGTAGTTAGGTTCCCTCGCTATAGATTGTTGTTATCTGAAACCTATCTTCATGCAGGCCGTGGATTTGGTTCTAGGCTCTTTTTGGATCCTCCCTGGTTAACTGTCTTCAAGGTGGCATTGCTAAGCTTCCTCTCACTTTAGAAAGTAGTCCTGCAGAGGCCTCCGCCTGGATAGCAGTTTTCGTATATATTAGGATCCTTTGAGCCTCCTTGTAAGCAGTCCTTTGCGTAGACCGTAGCTAGGCCTTCTCTCGCTTTAGAGAGTCATCTTGCTGAGAGCTCCCTGAGTGTTGCTAGGTTTCCCCTTGTGAGACCTCCACTCATCAGGGGTGTGTCCGCTGTGGCGACTGGCCGGGTATATTTATATTATTGGCCATATTCAGTTTAAGGTATTCTTTGAATACCAGGCCCTGAGCTAAGCTCTATGTAGCCAGGGTGTCTGGCCTTAGGGAATTGAGTCACGACGACCGCTGGTGAGCACTGCTAGAACAGTGACTCCGGATCCGTTCCGTAGAGGTCACTGACTTATGTCATCCATACATCACTCATTCCTTCAGCATTCGTGGACATTGGTTTCCCATTAGTGCCTAGGATGCAATGTGAGTTCCCATTCGAAAGGGAATGACTCGGGTTACGAATGTAACCATGGCTCCCTGAGAAGGGAGACACTGTGTCCCTTTGCCATGCTTCAGGCATGCCTGTCCATGTCTCCTTCAGACAAGGAGTGGATGACATGTCCTACAGGCACCCTATTTATACTCTGGTCATACCAGTAGTGACGTTATAGGCTGTCGCAGGCCAATGTTATCGTAGTGCTTTGACACGTGCTTCAGACACTGGTCATGCCAGAGGCATTCCCCATTAGCGTCCTAGGACGCAGTGTCTCGTTCCCCTTCTCAGGGAACCATGGTTACATTCGTAACCCAAGATGCTTTGCATCACCGAATTTTTTTTACTTTTTAAAATATGTTAAAATAGAAAACAGTTATTTTAAAGGGGCCAAAATGATAGTTGCTAACTAAGTTAACTAATTTCCCATTGCCAACCAACTAAGTTGCTAACAGGTTAGCAACTATGCTTTTGGGAAACGCTCCCCAGTTTAGTTCCGGTCTCTATGAAGGCAATCCTTCTGGTAAGCACATGCACTCTAATTGGTCAGCTGTGGACCAGTGTGTTGTGATACGTTAACTGCTTCAAGCGTGTTTCGTAAATGTCCCACCACTTACCATAACTACAAGTTTGAACACATTTCTAATGCAACTCAACCAGCCATCACCCATTTTTGCATATGCCATGGTCAGGAATTATTTTAATGATTAATATTGTAATGTGTTCATTCCTGGAAGACTACAAAGTAGGCATTTCATCGAGGTCAGAAACAGTGTTTATGTGAATGTTAGATTTGGTAGCGTCTGGGCTAACTTGGGATCTGTAAAACAAAAAGTGTACAGAATTCACTGCTATTACTCTGCCCTGCAAATGACTATAAATATGGCTGTAAAAGTAATGTTCATGATACCTATGCTGCCATGCAACAACTAATGTTAACACTCAGAACTTTTTTGGTGTTAGCAAATAACATACTTTACTAATGGCTTCAGTACATTTAGTGGCTGCTTAAGCTGGTTAGAAAATGCCTGCCTGAGATACTATGAACAGGTGTTGCAGCAGTTTAGTGAATTCTCCACCTTAATATGGAAAAAGCTACAAATGGCAGTTCATTAAAACACTAATTTCAGCCTGTAAATTATAGCACTAATTACTTTAAGTGAGTCTTGTTTTGCAGAATTGGTGTTGGTTTAGCTATAACACTTTCTAAAGTAATTTATTTTTCAGTGGTACTTGTAAAAGTCTCCAGATGCCATTAAAGATTTAGCTGCTCTGTCACATTTGGATTCGTGCTGAAATGGCAACTATATTGTTTGTTAATTGTTGAAATTGAAAATGTGGCCTAACCTGCCGTTCTCTCACCATCATGGTTTGGGTTGCCCAACGTCCAGGGTTCATCTGAGTCAAAGTGTGTGTCGCCCCCTATGCCAGGCCCTGGAAAATAAGCATGTGCCAGGAAGCCTCCTTCTCCATCAAAAGGAGAGCTGTCACCATGGAAACCGGAGGCAAAGATGATGGTAATGTCGACGTCGCGTTTGCCGCTCTCCAGAGCGCTGTAGGGCACGGCCTCAAAGCGTAGTGGCGTGACGCCTTGCCATACGTCGAACGCCCGGCGAATGGCCTCGTGTGTTTCTCGTGCTCCCACTTTGGGAGTCACATTTTTAATGCTAGAAAAACAACAGTAAAAAATCATTATTTAGCAGTGGAGTTGATCTCTCTAGCAAACATTAAGACTAAATTTGGATCAGCATGAGCGTGATTAAATTATTACCAAATTAAAACATTTGGCTGAACTATCCCCTTTCATTTCTAAAAGCATCTAAAATATATTTTTACTTGTGATTTAAAATTGTTTACATGAACTACACTGTAACTGATACAGTTAACAAATTTAAGTTGTTTAGTGTCTGCCAAAATAGCATTTTACATCAGTAATGCGATATTATGGAAGCTTGTTTCGACTATGGAATAAAAAAAAGGTAATTGTGACATTTTATATCATAATTCTGACTTTTTTCTCGCAATTGCAAGACTTTTTTCTTTTTTTGTGCTCATAATTGAGCATAATTGCTCATAATTGCAAGAAACAAAGACAGAATTGTGAAATATATACTTGCAAATTTTTTCTAAGGAAAAAAAGCCTTAAATTGTGAGAATTACTTTTTTTTTATTTCCTGGTGGAAACAAGCTTCCATTCAATATTAAAATTTTGTTTAGCTTCAATGCTTGGATCCACAAGTAAATCATGATTACTTTTGAATATATAAAGCTTATGTTATGTTCACTGAAAGCACAGACCAAATGTAAGCTGATGTAACTAATTTTTCCAGTTGAGTAAACTTTAAAAAATCCCTCAAGCTGTGACGGAGGCCTGCTAGTAAGAGCTGTGCATGTAACTCCCCTATCTTGCCTAAAGAGATGCACTAGCGACTGAAGCTAGAGGATTCGGTCTTTAGCGTCCTTGGTAGCGCTCCCGTCTTCCGTGCCAGAGACGTTCAAATCGTGTGTAACGGAGGCCAGCTAGTAAGAGCTGTGCAAGTAAACCTCACTCCCCTGGCCTCTAGCGACTGAAGAGGCGCAATAGCGACTGAAGCTAGAGGCTGTTGTGTGTAACGTCCTTGTTAGCACACCCACTTCCCATGCCGGAGAGTTAATTTGTATTACTAAATGGTTAAAGCAGTTGCATAAAGCATAATATTGTGAGAAATGTAAAGGGTTATATTGCAGTTTCTTCTGGTACCAGGGAGAGCTTGTCTTTACTAGGTAACTGTATTATTTTTCGCAAATCTTCGTTTCATGTGTGCTATTAATGGGGTTTTGAGATTGTGTTAGAGTGAGAATTTCAACATAAAAATCTGTTTAATCAGATATTAAAATCCACCACTATCAAATATCATAGTAAAAGACCCTCACCATTATGATTTGTTAATATCACAGAGAAGAGAGTATATTTTCATTTCCAAAGTGAATTTCACCGACTGCCCTTAGACTGGCATCTTTGCTGAATTCCCCACATTGAAGTCTTTATCTTCTTCTAACAGACTGAGAGGCCCTGAAAATCTCAGCTGACTTTTCTCTATAGAGGCCAGTCACTCACTGCCAAGCCTGTCTTCATTTACATTCCATTTGCATAGGTGGCCCATCAATTAAAAAAAAGCAGGATTTGAATAAATCATTTCCGTTATCGCCCGCTGTAACCGGGAAAGTCTAAATTGAGGTGAGAGAACACTCTATTTCCTCTGAGCCCTTTAGAAGGTAATCTTCAGGGAATTCAAATATGTTTCTTGAAGGTTAAAGAGTGAATGCTGGAGGTTATTATATGCTTGGCTGTGTCTTCATTTCAGTGCAGGATCCACTGTATGGCAGAGACGGGACGATTTGAGGGACGTTAGCTGTTCCAAACTATTAGGTGTTGGTTGATCAAGGTTCAGTAAACCGTTCCTCATCTCAAATAATAGCCTAGTAACCAAACCTTTTAGCCTTAACTTTACTTAAAGTTACAGTCCACCTATTTTAAGTGATTCCTAAGGAAACTTCCAAATGACAATACCTGCTAATGCACTTGCTTTCGCGTAAAGTAGCCTTGATGACAAGTTTGGGTGAGTAAGGGCAAAACGCACAAGATTCAGTACCTTCAATGCCCTGTAGATAGTGACATAATTTCTTGTGTAGCAGCAATAAACTGCTGCACAAAAAGCTGGGTGCCATGCAAAACAGTCACAACATTACTAAAAAAAATGCAGTCAAGTAGAGGGTAAAAGTTGCTAATATCTTTGATTCTCAGTCAAGTACAGTAACTAATTACAATAACTCAAATACTTTACACCACTGCTAATACTTCCCTGCTATATAATATGTGAAATACGCCAACAGAGCAGTATATCCAAAGTATGTACGCCAACAGAATAGTATTCCCAAATTCATATTCGAAAAATAGTAGGCAAAAAGTCCCCTGATGACCTACTACTTCAGCCGAGATATGTGGAGTGTGCATTCGATGGACACTTTACGATCCCATGAGGCCACAGAAGAGGAATTATGAATGACGGTGAAGCGATGTATCTGGTGCTGCTAGGTCACGTGACAGTAACAACATAGTGGATATAGTAAGTTTGGATTACTACACACCTTCAAACTATATAGAACATACTTTTAATACGGTAAATCTGAATTTTGGTAACTACTCAGACAGAATGTGATTTCAGATGCACCGACAGTGTTTAATTATTTTTAAAAATACAGTGTTTTTTCCCTTTCCTGAAAAGTACCAGTTGGACATGCAATGTTTCCGCCCAACAGAGACGAAATGTTAAAACATACACGCTCATGTAAGAATGTCCATGTATATTGAATGATAATTGTAACATAAAAATATGCATTTCATACGCATTGAAATTCCAATGAAAATTGGAATGAACTAATGTTTAACAATGATTCATAAAGACTGTAACAAATGTATTGCTCATTCTTATTTAATGTTTGTTAGTTTAATGCATTAACTAATGTTAACTAATGGGGCCTTAATGTAAAGTGCCAGCAGAACATCATATGCACTTGGACCAACATAAAGGTGATTAAATAATTACAGAATTCAATTTTTTGTGTGAACTATCCCTTAATTTCTGTTTTTCCATAATATCTTTATGTAAAATAAAGATAATAAAAATAAGCATGTAAAATGGGTATACTATACATTTAAAAAACGTATTTAGAGTGCTGTTATACATTTAGATCTTGTCTTTGCTATATTTATAGATCAAATTGTTAGATCATTCGCACTAACAGAGACATCGTCTCTCTCTAACCTGTATGTGATGTGTGTGCGTTGCCACTTCTGTCCAGTTAGTGCATAACGCTTCTTCCTGCGAGATCCAGATACGCCCTCAAGCTGGTCTGGCACCCCACATCTGGGTTTCTTCATCCAGCTAGAGGAGAAGAGAAGAGGAGTGAGGTTATGTCTGCCCTTCATCCAAAATAAACAAAACAAAAAAAAAACACTAGGTTAGCTAAATTTACAGCTTTAAAGGTCCCGTTCTTCGTGATCCCATGTTTCAAACTTAAGTTAGTGTGTAATGTTGTTGTTAGAGTATAAATAATATCTGTAAAATTATAAAGCTCAAAGTTCAATGCCAAGCGAGATATTTTATTTAACAGAAGTCGCCTACAGTGAACGGCTCGTTTGGACTACATCGCTCTACTTCCGTTTTTAATGACGTCAGTAGAACAGCTCTCTGACTAACCTCCGCCCACGGGAATGCTCCCTCAACTCGCGCACTTCTTATAACTTACTGTGTTTACTCAGGTCTTACGGTGATTTTCTGAAGTAAAACTGACGCTTCATCTTTTGTGTGATGTACAATAAACTTTATTAAACTCATCAGTATATGTTTGATCATCATTTGGACCTGGTCTGACACAGCAGACTTGTAGGCTATTAATAAATAATGGATGCATACAAGCAGATGACAAATACGTTATAATAACCGTAATTAAACTACTAAACTATACCTGTTCCATCTCTATACAGCCCTCTGACTCTGTAGGCATTATTGTCCGACTCGAAATGAACACCGTTACTGAGAGTTGCTGATGTTATCTGTGGCCCTGTCCCAAATGGAACCCTAAGCACTCGCGGTCTTCCTCTGAGTCCGCACTTTCGCGACGTAACGCTGCTTTGAATGTCGGGAAGAAGTCTGCTGTGGAGTCCGCATCAGCGTGGGCTCGGCAAAAGTGCGCATCAAGGGCGCAAATCGACCGCAGAGGGGGCGCTCGCGAGCACCCTTCTGAGATCTAAAAATGACAAATGGGACACACTGCGGTCTCACGGACTTAACGGACACGCGCACGCGGCAGCCATTGTAAGTCCACAAGACCGAAAGTGCACATGAAGTGTGCCATTTGGGATTGGGCCATTATTCCATGAGATGAAATTGTCCTAAGAGTCTGAGTGCGAGCTCTTGAAGCTCCGCCCCCTGTGTCGTGCAAGCAGGAGCTTATTTGCATTTAAAGGGCACACACTAAAACAGCGCGTTTTTCTGAGTCCTCAAAAAAGACAATTTAAACATGCTGTAAAAAATGATCTGTTGGGTATTTTGAGCTGAAACTTCACAGACACACTCTGGGGACATCAGAGACTCATTTTACATCTTGTGAAAAGGGGCATAGAACGGGACCTTTAAGGCTGAACTATAAAAGAGTTAATGGATTTAAAAATAGCCAGTTCTTAGTTCATTCATCAGAATACTCATCAGAATTTTCAAATGAATCAGTGTTCTTGTGTTTACTCTGTTGTTGTTGTTTTTTGTGTGTGTGCGTGTGCGTGTGTGTGTGCGTGTGCTTGATGCATACAAATATTTAACACACACAAACATTGGGTTCACACGAAGACGAAGGAGATCTTTACTATATCCAAAAAGATTTAAAAAAAAAAAACATGCAGGAGATCACAGAAATAAAGTTTAGCACACCACACTAACACTGAACAAAGGGAACAAATGGCTTAAATACACAAAGGAACCAGGAACAAGTGCGTACTTAATTAGAAACCCACAACCAATGAGTGATTAGGACTACACCAAACAATGACAATGCAGAACGAAACAAGACAAGGATGTGACAGGTGGTATGGTGGTAGGTGTGTCCTCGTGCAAACTACAAAACATGAGGAGAATGGGCGGGGGCTTGGGAGGAGGGCGCAGAACTGGCAGACGGGACAACCCAGGACGAAGAAGGAGCCAGGGATGAGATGAATGCAGGAGGAGCCAGGTGGGAACCCAGAGCACTGCAAGGAGGACCAGTGGAACCGATGGTGGCAGGAGCCAGGGTGAAGTCAGCGGTCCGACCACCAGTGGTGGTGCCAGGCGATTTGGAGAGCCAGGCATAGCCGAGGAGACGACAGGGTGCCAGAGGACTGAGGTGGAGCTGGTGTGACTGAGGACCAAGGCTGAGCCAGAGGGAAACCAGAGCCAGACAGAGCAGAAGGGGTGGAGGGACGAGGCGTAGCCGAAAGGCCGGAATTCTATGGCGCAGGCACAGAGTGACAACTCACCAAGGCCAAGCCAGAGGAACCAGGAAGCCCGGTGGAGCCGTAAGGATGATGGCTCCACTTGGAGGCGGTTGGGGGTGGGGTGAGGTATGGGTGGTGGGACCCAAGGTGGACCCGACTGGTTGACGGGCCAAGGTGGAGTGATGGGCTTAGCAGCCGAGGCCAAAACAGAGGGGATCAACGTGCCAAGGCGAAGCTGAAGACTCAAGGTGGATCCGCACAGCAGAGTGGAGTAAACAGAGGAGATGCAGAGAAACTGAAGGGAACCAGGGGAAGCGGGGAAGAAGGACTGGCTGGCTTAGGTAGAGGAGGAGGGAGAGAGAGAGGGAGGCTAGGTGGGACCATCACTGACGAAGGAGACTTGGAACTGGGTGGGACGAGCGGAGACGCAGGAGACTTGGAGCAGGGAGGGGCCAATGGAGATGCAGGAGATTTGGAGTTTAGTGGGACCGGTGGGGATGGAAGACTGCGGAGAAATCCCTCTTCTTCAAACAGTAACACAGAAACCTTGCACAGCTCACCCTCAGCAACGGGAGTATGGGCAGGGCTCTATTCCATTCCCTCGAACTCTTCGATGACACCCACTGATACTGACGATGTTGCCGGCTCACACATCTGGTCAGACATACTATTGAGCTCAGGCTCCAGGGCGAAGTATGGCTCTGGCGCTCTGTCCACGGCGGGCTTGGGCTCCGTGTCTGCGGTGGACTCTGGCATAAACACCATGGTCAAGTGTGTGCCTGGCGTTGGTCTCATCCATGAGGCAGATGGTCATAGGAGAGATGTTGTTAGCCAGCACCCCATCCACAAATGCAGTAAATGTCCCTTGAGAACCATTAGGCCAGGCCTGCCTTACACCGCTCATTTAAGCTGGTCAGGAAAAACACACACAGGGAGCAGTCAGGGAAGGTGGTAAGGCATGTTAGGTCTAAAAAGTCACTTGTGTGGTCCTCGAGGGTTTTATTTCCCTGCCCTAAACAGAGCAATCTGACCGCAGGAAGATCTATTTCTTGTTCGGTCTTCTGTCACATTGTGGCTGTAATGAGCGCACAAAGACAACAAAAACAGTCTTAAATAAATCCAAAAATGTAACAAAGAACAAGCAGGAGATCACAGGAACAAGTTTACCACAACCACACTGATTTAAACGAGACTGAAACCTGAACAAAGGGAACTAAGGGCTAAAATACACAGGGAGACCAATCAAAGGAACTGGGAACAGATGAGTACTTAATTAGAAACTATGGCAACAGATGAGTGATTAGGAATAAACCAAACAATGACGATGAAAACTAAGACTAGGCAGGATAAAACAAGAGAACGTAACAATGTCAATATCACAGACATTCAGCACCAAATTATAGTCATTAAAATCACACTCTCTGTAGCTTCATGAAAAAAATGCTCTTCAAACGCTGTTGTCTTTCATAATCTTTTTTTACTGCACGTTACATAAGAGAAAATTTCACAATAACAGCTAACATTAATTAGCATTTGCAAACCTACTACACAGGATGTTTCGATAAAATATGATATATTTATTTATATCACTGAATGTGAAAAACAAGGCCTGATCTTAATTATCAATAAACTAATAACACAGAGAATAAAAATAACTGTTTAAAGGCAGATTACTACTGACTACAAGTCGAACAGAGAGTGTTATGCTCTATATAACACTGTGGTTTTCTCCTCAAATCACTTACACAAGCTGTAGAAAATGGACATGCGGTGTCCAAGCTAAACATCAGAGACCAGGGTTGAAACTTTCAGTCCAAAGAAAAAGTGATACATTTTAATTGATGCCTCATTTCCAGGAAACATTTGTGTACATATGACTTAATACTGATAAAAATACCCATGGAAAACCGATCCTGGACTTCGTCATACTGTTTGATAGAGTTGAAAATCAGCCAACTCGCATGTCCTTATTCATCACTATTACAGTTTAATTGGGTTACATAGAATATTAGAAAACTTTTACTGGAATAAAAATATCATGGTTCCAGTATTTCTTTGAGTCCACGTTTTTGCACAACATGGTTCATTATATACGTGTCATTATGTTTACACATGTGGTGTGATGATATTATAATATAGTTAAGACCATTTCTAGCTATTTTTGTGTTGACCTTCAACTTAGTGACATTCAACCCTGAAACATTTGGAATGTAACAAGGTGAAATTGCTGTTCATGAATTCTAGACTTATTGTAACAGAGTTAAAAAAAATAGCGCTTTAGGGTTAGGCTAATAACCTTATTGGCATTTTGAAAGGCTGTAACCTTGTAAATATTCCATTAACATACCAATAGTATTTGGTTGGTCTAGTACTTAGACCTGGGAAATATTCATTATAATTTTTTTTTTTTTTTATCATGCAAAAATGTCATGGTTTCATGAGAATAGGCCTAGTAAATTGTAATCCCTTGTGAAAAAGAACTTTTAAAAAGTGCACTTTGTAATCATGTTAAATTAAAAGTTTTAATAATATTTTGTCATGCTTTAAAGAAGAACACTTGATGTGTTGACTAACATACTAAAGCACTTGTAAAGAAAAAAAGTTGGATTAAGTTAAAAAAGTAAGTTACCTGGTTGCCTTAAAATTTTGAGTTCATTGAAATGAAAAATTTGAGTTAATACAACAAAGGAGATTGGTTTAATAAATAGAAACTCAAAATATTATGTTATCTGAACTACATTAATTATCTAAGTTGATTTGACAAAATATAAAAAGTTGTGATAACAAATCATCAAAATTAATTTTTACAGTGTAGTAAAGTAGTAACTTGTGAAATACTGGTTTATAATTTGAACAATATTACGTTCAATATTACATTTAAAGTTAAAATATTTGTTTAAATGTACTAAACTGCATATTCATCATTACAAATGTGTCATTGGAAATACATTTAAATACAGTGCCAGTTTCAATAAAAATTACATTTAAAGTATATTTTAGCTTACTTTATTTGAGTGCTTGTCAGTTCAACAATACACAATAGTATTTCCGTAATAAGTACTCTTTTTAAAAGTTCATGCTAAAGTGTACTTCATTTTCACAAAGGATTTTTGTTATAGTTTGTTGCTTCAGTGTAACAGGGGACACTTCGCTGTATGTATGTGTGCTTAGCAGTACTTACTCCACAGTGTCCTTGTTTAGAGTCCCTGTGATGTTTAGTCCGTACTTGTGCTGCATGGCAGCAATAGCAGAATGCATGGTTTGCGCTGACCGCAGGACGGCCATGTTAGGTTGTGTATGGTGGAGGTAGCCATACCTCTGTAACCACGCCTGCAAGAGACAGAACAAACATAACCTGACAACATGTCCTCAGCTAAACCCCAAGGATCAGCTGTAGCTTGAACAATACAACAGTGAGAAGGAGCTAACATGCCCTCACAATTAAGCCTATACGTTTAGGGCTTCATTTTACATTGGTTCTCAGATGGTTTTGCTTGAGGACCAAGGTTCAAATATTGGTGGTATCACACAAAAGTAACAAAGCATTGCAATTGATTACTATTCAGGCCCAACTAATAACTGACATGATAATAAATGAATAGGACCGTTTACAATATTGTGTATGCTGTACACAGCAGAAGTGCATTCAGCAGACATTCAAGTTTCAATAGAGATGGAATTAAAGTACATTTTAGTTTGTCATAAAGGCTCATCACATTCGGCAGGAAACTTTAACCATATTTCAAAGACAATAGAAGTAAAAGTGAAATTACAAGTCGTACTTAAGTATGTAAAAGAAAAAAAAAACACTCTTAAATGTAACTAATTGCATTTAATCTAAATATAGACTTTAATATATTTTGCCTACCAAATGAGAAAGTACTGCAGAGTTTGTTTGGACATGTCCCATGGCATTCAACAATAGAAGAGTTATATAGCATCTTGCCACTCTTTTACTTTGCTAAGCATTACATTATATTGTTAGCGGCAATTGTTAGCATTTAGCATTGTTTCTTTTCTGCTTTATGACCCCTATCAGAACACAGCTGCGGCCATTTTTAGGTTGTCTAGGTGACAACCACTTTTTTAGATGTTAAATAATGGCCAAAAACTTTCAGTTACAGTTTCATCATCAGTTTTAACACGTAACATACTTTAGATGCTAACTTTGAAATGTAGGCTATTCAGAACTGCATCCTAGCAAACTGCTCTTACTACTTTAGTTTTAACATACATTTAAATAGCAGAAATAGAAAGAGTATTATGTTAAAATGTAGTACTGAATTCACTAAAAAGCACAACTGGAGAACACTGTTAACGTGTGAGCAAAATAACATTTTATGAACTCTCTTTGTTGAAATGAACCGTAATGGCCTGTTGCAATGCGTCCTATGAGAGCGGTGATTCGAGTAGAGTGGTATTCTGAAGGTACATGTGAAGATCATTTCATTCCAAACAACATTATGCTGGAAAGAGCTTTTAAGATAATGTACTTGAGGTCAAATATGCTTTGGAACAATCTATAAACAAAAGGCAAACTAAACGTTTTAGTGCTCTGCAGCCACTTAAATCAATAATTCAGTATGAATGTTTGTATATGTAAACGTATGATACAGTATATATACATAAATATATATATATATATATATATGTGATACAATCTTAGTGTTGTACCGTGTAAAGGACATTAGGTTATATTGTAGGCCTAGTTCTCATTATGAGAGCAAAAACGGTTGAGAGCCAAATTGATTCTCCAGCATTAATCAGCCTCTGCGTCTCTAACAAACACAAGGGCTGATTACTAATTTATATGAAGAAAACACAGATGTGCGATAGAGCCGTAGGGGTCTGGGATGGCAGGGTGTAACCATGGTGATAAAGAGTCATAGATAGAAGCAACTTTGTCTTCCTCCGGGTGTTGTAATCACTTTCTTGTGAAGCTATAAATACAGAGCTCAGCCAAACTGATGCGCACTAAAGATGTCAATGAAGGGGGGGGGGATTGCAATGTTAATATACTCAATGTGTGTCAAATAAAACCAGGATTGCTTAGCGGGTAAACACACAGGCGCTCTCAAACTCGTGTTTATGCATAAATAATGCAATGTAATGAAAACATTAGGGGAAAAATTAAGCATCGAGCAAACATGATCGTATAATGAACATATTCGCTGCGGCCCAACAGTGTTCCAACATCCCCAACCGAAGGAATTTCATCCAAACGAGACAATCCCTCCAAGTTTAATTGTTTATTGAGCCGACAAAGCAAAGAAAGAACAAAGAAAGAAAGAGTTTAAATTGAGTACAATACAAGATACTCTACCGTTCAATAGTTTGGGGTCAGTAATATGTTTTGGAAAGAAGACTTTTTAATGCTCATCAAGGCTGCATTGCTTTGATAAAAAATACAGTAATAAGAGCAATATTGTGAAATATTTTTACAGTTATTGTTATCTATTTGAATATGTCACATTCTGTTCTGTCGTGTTTGCACCTGTCCTCATTATCCTTAATTAGTTTACCTTCTTCACCTGTGTTCAGTTAATTATCATAACCTGTTTTCAGTTCATCAGTGTTAGTATTTAGTTCCTTGAGGTTCGGTCAGTCTTTGTCCGTTCACATTGTTTTGTTTTTTGGTGTGTGTTAAACTCCTGCCCGTCTGTACCTTTTGTGTGACATTGTGAGTAAAAGTTTATTTTGGAGCTCTTTGACTCTTTGACTAGTCTTCTTCAACCTGCACCACACCGTGACAATATATTAAAATGTATTTACACGTCTGATCCAAGCTGAATTTTCAGCATCATTACTCCACTTCAGTGTCACATGTAAACATGCCCTTAGTTTGGTTTCACTCTGTGCCTGTATTTTTTTTTTACTTTTCCTGTGTCTCCTGCGTTTTGTTATTAAGGACTTTTTTTTTTGTTGCACTTCCTACAACATCCACGCATTACATGTGCATTCTGTTACTTCTTACACATACTGTAAAAAAAAAGCTTTTAAAATAACCATATTCTACCTAATAATTTATTCCATGTCTTACCATATTTATCTAGTTGTCTAACATTATTCTTTCTGGGTGAATGTATGGTTTTGTTTTACACTTTTTAATAAAACATATTTAAGCTGCAGTCAAAATAATAAAGCTTCTTATACTGTCCATATATATATATATATATATATATATATATATATATATATATATATATATATATACCTATATATTGTTATGGAGAAAAACATATTATTTATGTTGTATATATTACCCACTTGCCTAATTACCTTGACTCAACTAAACACTGCAAGTTGATGGACCATTAATATTTTTGTAACTGTAGACAGTGATACACATTTTTTCCAAATGAGCCAAATCAAATTGTTCCAGGATTTGTCTATAGTGTTTACAATAATACAGGCTTTCTTAATGAAATGATTATGCTTTAAAAGAACCTGAATTATCTCTGTTTGACAGAATCTGACAAGAGTGAATATTACCCACTGAGAGAAGAGATGCTAAACAAAGAGATGACGTGAATCTTCGTGAAGGGCTAAAGCTGAACTCTCATAACGCATGTGCAAGCAGAACTTTAAAACATGAGGTTTGATTTCGAGGTCAGCTCAGGTTTTCTTGATGTTCAAAGTGCTTAGTCATTCGGAGGCGGTGGAGTGCATCCTGTCGCACATCTCGCCCTACCATGACAACATGAAAATGATCAGTACCCTCACTACCCTGAAGCTGCTGCCACATTTATACCAGATGGCAGAGACAGACAGAAAAAGGGGTATGGCGAGATGATGATGAAAACACCCTTCTGGAGGACGTTGGAGCAACAGTGTAACTTATGAAGATGAAAACCCCATCATAAATACAGGTTTTCTTGAAACAGAGCGAGAGACATATTCTTTTACATATTCTACGAGTACAGTCACATTCAAAGTGTCTGTTTTGTCATTTATATCTGTAATGCTGTTAATGTTTTTGATACATTTATGGTAGAAAAATTGTCAGTGTTACAGTCATTATGATGTGGCTTTTTGACTGTATTGCATATTTTATTATTCCCAGTTTTGTGTCTTTAAAGCCCTCCTGTAGTCAATAACGTTATCCTTTAAAACTCATCTTTGATCACCAAAATTACACATTTATTCCTTGAAAAAAAATCAAATGAGCCCCGCCTCCACTCACTCACACCAGCTCAGAGATCCACTCGTTCACGATCACACGTTGACCTGATTGGTTACAAGGAAGTTTGTGACGTCAGAAACATTTCAAATCGCGTTTTTGAGACTGTCTTTGGTTCACTGCAGTTTTAAGGAGAAAATACTCAGCAATGGTGTTGACTGATGAAGAATTTGCACATGGTTTGTCTTAAAGCATATTAAAAACACCACATATAAACAACATTAATAGCTGGGGTTTCACCACAGGAGGACACCACATGTGACTATAAATGTTCAATGTAACTTGTAAGGTAATTCATACCTTTCAAAATTGGTAAGGTAACTTATGGGTTACACTTTATTTTAAGGTGACGTAGTTACGTTGTACTTACTCAAGTACTGAGTAATATTTACTACAGTAAAGTAATATGTACTTACTATATAGTCATGGTTAGGGTTTAGTTTGGGGTTAGTTACTTGTAATTATGCATAATTTACCGTTATTACTATAGTAAGTACATGTAGTACCATGTAACTACGTCACCTTAAAATAAAAGTGTTATCAGTTATAGTTACTGACAGGTTTTTCTACTGTAGCATTTTTGACATTAATTTCTCTTTAAACATTTGGCTTTATACTGCATGCTTTGCATGAACACGAACTGCTCAGGACTTCATCTGTTTCTGCTTAAGGGAGCATGTCTTTCTTCTCCTTCCACTGCAGAATTTTCTCACTTGTCTTTCTCTGTAGCTCATTCTCACTTTCTTTCTCTCTCTCCCATTTGCATCTTGCAGCAAAAGCCAATCAATGAAGTCAATTACAGGTTTGTGAAATGCATTTGCATCCAAAAATGTGTTACTGTTTCCAGGCAAACCATTCTTTGTGCAAATTAGCTGCTATATTTTCCCGAGTGCAACACCATCAGTTTCCTAGGGGTCAGTGCTAAGACTAACCAACGGCAGAGAGGTGAAACCTCAAGTGCTGCTTACATAGTCTGCCCACTAACCAGAACCCAGGAATATAGCCTACTCTCTCTCTTGCTTTTGTCTATCTCTCTCTCTTTTCCTCTTTTCTTTCGGCAACTTCCTGCTGAGCCAAACAACCCCCTTTATCTGCTTTCTATGACTTTAATCAGCAAGCGCATGAGTAAGTGTATGATGCGCATTATGAGGACAGGTTTCAGGCCCACGCGATACTGTGGAATTTGGTTTATTTCCACTCTCTTCTCACAACACTCAAACTGATTTTTGCTGATTGTCCATACAAAGCTCACAGCCATGACGCTAGGTTGTTGTGAGTGGTTGCCAAGACACTGCTAGTTGCTAAGTGGTTTTTAAAGGGTATCTTTTATGCCCCTTTTCAAAGTCTTGATTTTGTTTTCAGGGTCTACTAAAATAGGTTTTCATGCTTGATTTGTCAAAAAACTTTATTTTCCACATATTTTATTTCCTGTACAACTATGTGACTTGCTGCTTAACTATTAGATGCATCGTTGGAGAAATTAATCAGCTAGTCCCAACTGTTTCCCGAAACCGTAGTAACACGGTTGCACCACATTGGTTCAACAATATAAGACTGTCGTTAATAATGTCACATGCAGTCCCATAAGCATCGCTAGCCATCTATGGTCGCAAGTTCTGTCATTATCAGCATAGCAGAGTTTCTTGTTTGCATGACGTGGACTTAAAGTGTTAGTTCACCCAAAAATTTTAATTCCGTCATTAATTACTCACCCTCATGTTGTTCCAACCCCGTAAGACTTTCGTTCATCTTCGGAACACAAATTAAGATATTTTTGATTAAACCTGAGAGTTGTATCCCTCCTCCATAGGCTTCTAAGGGATTGAAACTTGCCGGCCAAGAAAGTTAGAAAAGACTATCAAGCGACGTGAATACTCTTTGTGCGCAAAAACAAACAAAAATAACGACTTTATTCAACTATTAATTTTCTTCTGTGGGCCTCTGAGTGAGTTAACATAGTGTAACAGCGCAGCGCTTCTGTGTTGTACGGCACACGTAGGCTCACTAATTGGCCGACGCTGGTCATGTGTGGGATGCTATTTAGTACCGTATCGCCCTGAACAACCCTTGATGTGCTGAAATGGTTCTTTGTATTCGAGTTTAGGGTTCTTTATTCCCGTTCCAAATCTGTAACTGGCAAAGCCTCCTCATTACTGATTTTCTGGAGCTCAGCTGTACAACTACAGTTACTACACAGACTGTCAACATACTCTCTCAACAGGTAAATTATTTCTTTATTAAAATGTCTATAAATTATAACTATAAAAATGGTAACAATCATTAAGGACTTTTGTTAGGACTTTTTCTCTATTTAGTTTAACAGAACATGCAAGAGTGAAAACTCTGTTCAGTTAAGGATACTTCTCTTTTATTCTACACTGTAAAAAAAAAAGTTGGATTAACTTAAAAAAGTAAGTGTCACATGCTTGTCCTGTCTTGTGCTGCACATGGTGTTTTGTTATTTTGGGCCATGTGCTCTTGTCGTTGTCTGATCCCTCCCCCTCGTTACCTGATTATTGTTTGAGTTCTCCCACCTGTTCCCTCTTGATTTGTTCCCTTCTTAAGTCTCCTCTTGTTTGCAGTCCTTGTCGGATCGTTGTCTAATGTCTCCCGTTCCCTGTGATCCTCTGTTCAGGTTCTGTTGTTGTTTTAGTTTTATTCATTGTATTTTTCCCCCTTGTGGGTTTTTGTTTGTGTTTGTTAATTTTATTATTAAAGTATAATTTCTCCTGCACTTGAGTCCTCACACCTTTTGTCTTACCCATTCCGTGACAGTAAGTTACCTGGTTGCCTTCAAATTTTGAGTTAATTGAAATAAAAAATTTGAGTTAATACAACAAAGGAGATTGGTTTAATAAATAGAAACTCAAAATACTATGTTATCTGAACTACATTAATTATCTAAGTTGATTTGACAAAATATAAAAAGTTGTGAAAACAAATCATCAAAATTCATTTTTACAGTGTAGATATGGAATTTATGATCCATATTGTTTGATTTTTTTAATTATGACTTTATGCCTAAACATACCCAGCCACAAAAAAACATTAAAGCTACACCATGACTTTATTTCACTTTTTCCTTTTAACAGGGATCATTCTGTCCATTTTTACTCATTTTGACCTTCCATGAACATAATGGTTTTTACATAATCAAGTGGAAGAGACACAATGTAACTCTAAACTCGATTGTGTATTTCAGATGCTGTCACATATCATAACCTCATCATCTGCAGAGAGAAACTGCCACTCAGAATACACACATAATGAAGGACGTATAGACATCATAGGGGATTGTGAAGGTATTTCATTGGAACTTGGTCTTCATTACTATATCGTGTTCAATGTCAATGGTTATTTATTAATGTATTCAGCTAACCTTGTTTGTAAGGGCACTGTCATTTTTGATACAATCTGCCATGTCAATAAAAAATAAAAGTACCTAATTGACACAACATGCTGTTTAAAAAAAAAAAAAATCCCAAATAGAGGCAACAAGATATAAGACCAGGCAGATAGAGGGCAAAAACAAATAATAAAAATATTAATAAATCATTTATGAAAAATATTAATATACTAATATTAATGAAAATAAATATCATTGAAAAGTTTTTTTTTTAAATACCATATAACTCCTATATAGCACTTTCAAAGCACGATTCTTTATAAAAAGGGTTCTGCTATTGTTACAAGCCGAAGAACCCTTTTACTGTTGAAACCCTTTTTCTTAATTTTCTTATTTCTCTGATAAATTGAGGTCAATCACTGCATCCATTACCAAAAACACTCCTCATACAAGTGACTCAAATGTTCATTTAAGGTTAGCTGGTTCCGCTCACTTGACTAACTCCCTTTCTGCTTTCACTTTAACTACTCCTGCTGCCATAAGTGATCTAATTGTGAAATCAAATTCCACATCCTGCCGGCTTGATCCTATCCCTACTGTTTTGCTTAAGTTGTGTGTGCCCGAGGTTGCACCCTTCATAACACATAATATGATAAACTGTAGTTTAGCGTCTGGAGTTGTTCCAGCCAGAAATGGCTGCGGTGACCCCGATTCTTAAAAAACCAGGCCTTGACCACCTAAATATGGATAACTACCGACCAATATCCAATTTAACATTCATGAGCAAAATCCTTGAAAGGGTTGTTGCTTCACATTTACGAACACATTTGGATGCTAATGGTCTTTTCGAAACTTTTCAGTCTGGATTTCGTCCATCACATAGCACTGAAACTGCCCTTCTTCGGGTGGTCGACGATATTCTTTTGTCCATGGATTCAGGGCTGATAAACATTTTGATGCTCCTTGATTTAAGCGCTGCTTTTGACACAGTTTGCCATGAAATATTGATCTCTAGGCTTTCTGATATTGGCATCACTGGCTCTGCTCTTTCCTGGCTCATTTCATACATCAGTGACAGAAAGTATTATATCACTATACAAGGGTTTAGATCTGCCACTGCCTCACTTACACAGGGTGTTCCTCAAGGTTCGGTTCTTGGCCCACTATTGTTCATCATATACATCTATCCACTCGGTGACATCATACGCAGACATGGACTTAAATTCCACTGCTATGCTGATGATATTCAAATTTATCTCACCACCAGCTCTGATAGGCCATCTCTGCCTGACTCACTCACTGCATGTATCAGGGACATCAAGCATTGGATGTCACTGAATTTCCTCAAACTAAATGATAAGAAAACCGAGATATTAGTGATTGGCTCTGTTGCCTCAGTCAAAGGGATAGGCCAGTCCTTTGATATTGATGGAATTCACATTAAGCCCTCGTCATCGATTCGTAACCTTGGTGTCTTATTTGATCAAACTCTATCCTTTGGCTCTCATATTTCTTCTGTTGTTAAAAACTCTTTTTTCCATCTTCACAATATTGCTCGCTTACGATCCTCTCTCACCTTAGCTGATGCTGAAACTTTAATTCATGCATTAATCACATCACGCCTCGACTATTGCAATGCCTTATTTCTTGGTCTTCCCATAAAACGTATTGCAAGATTACAGTACGTTCAAAACTCTGCAGCGAGAGTCCTCACCTCTACTAGGCGTTCTGCACACATTACTCCTCTGCTTTATGAACTTCACTGGCTACCTGTGGCATCACGTATCCACTTTAAGGTATTGCTTTTAACGTTCAAGGCATTAAATGGTCTTGCTCCACAATATTTGTCTGACCTACTCCACCCATACCGTCCTACACGGTCTCTCAGATCAGCTGAACTTGGTTTACTGTCTGTCCCTCGTTTCCGGTTGTCTACTGTAGGAGGAAGGTCTTTCAGTGCTAATGCTCCTCAGTTATGGAATTCGCTACCTTTTACACTACGCAATACCTCTTCTGAGGCTACTTTCAAGACCCAGTTAAAAACATATCTTTTTAACATGCATTTTGGATAATGTGATTATATGTATCCTATGTGTCTGTAATATATGGGTGTCTAAATGTATTGTATGTACAATGTAAAGCGACCTTGAGCATTTGGAAAGGCGCTATATAAATAAAACTTCTTCTTCTTCTTCTTCTTCTTAAGAGTGTAGGTGTATATGACATTCTTCTTACAGACGAATACAATCAGAGTTATAATAAAACATTTCCTGGCTCTTCCATGTATGCTGTATGTATGCTGTTCCATGTATGCTGAATGTATGCTGTTTTTTTAAGTCTATCAAAGTGCATCCATTCATGATAAAAGTTCTGAAGTGAAGCGATGCGTTTGTGTAAGAAAAATGTCCATATTTAAAACGTTATCAACTAAAATAACTAGCAGACGGCCTACGCAAGTCGACTTACGTCAAAAGAGCAACGCTTGACGCATGTATGATGTAGGAGAAGCGTCTCGCGGTTCAAACAAACAGGGTTGGGCAATAAACTCAAGCTCCTCCGACATTTCTTTTTAAAATTTCTCGTTTTAGACTTCTAATTTGTGACTGGTGTTTTGTTTTGCTCTATCCTCTGCGCATCTGCTTTCGTCAATGCATCATGCATCAGGTCTAGTTACTCTTTTGCGGTAAATCGATGCGTACGGCCGTCTGCCGTCATTTAACAAGAAACTATGTTTCTGTACAAAGCTCGAGAGCTGTAGTTCCAACCATGTTTGCGATGCTGTTTGCGAATGTTCGTTGGAACACACAAGCCCATATCTTACCCCAACCCTGACTACTGGGCCCCATCCACTTCCATTGCATGTGCTTAACATACTATTTAAAGTTTTGGCAAATTTGGAGGGAAATTCGTATGAGTTTGTACAACTTTATGCTACAAGTGCTGTTGCTTGAGCTTTTAATGATCCTGGAATATCTTTAAGGGGCCTTTTTACACGACACTGTTTTCAACTAAAAACGTAACACTTTTTATGCGTTTTGGGCAGACATTTACACGACAATGGCGTTTTGGGGGCCTGAAAAGTTTTTGGAAACAATACCGTTATCGTCTCAGTGTAAACTACAAAAAAACGTGAATTTGTGCAAACGGTGACGTTGTGCGCATGCGTATTACATGTTCAGTCTATCGGTGTGTCGTTTCTTTACACAGTGACATTGCCATCTACTGGCCTGGAATGAATAATACAGCGTTTTTAGTCGTTTTCACTGATCCGCGTGAACAGGGATTGTTTTGACACCGTTGTCAACCTGTACGCGAAAAGAGGAAAAACTTCTCAGTTTTTAGTACATCGTTGTCGTGTAAACATACCCAACGTCAATGGATTTTTTTCATCCTTTTAATCAGGAAAATCATAAGTCTGATCACTGGTTTTATGACTCCTTCATGACATAACAGATTCAAATGCCTTTTAAACCTCATTAAAAATGTATTACTAATCTACAAAACCCACACGCCTTATCTGAACCAGTATGACTGTTTACAGTCTCTCAGTGGTCCATAGCATGTAGCAGCAACCCCTGACTCTCTATTAATCACATATAGACCCAGAGCTACATGAAATGTCATTACCAACTTAGCACTAAGCTAAGCACATTTGCACCTGTATGCGAAAGACGTGCGTAATTAAAGCCCTGGGGACCCAATCTTGATTCCTCCGCTGAATCCTTGAACCTTGCGCTCTCTAGTCTATTCCTAGTTCGGGGTTTAGAAGTCCCCCCTCCGAGCAGTCATTACTCATCTCTCTCTCTCTCACACACACACACAAACACACACACACACGCTCTTTCTCTTCCCCAAAGACCACTGACCTGTGCACTCAACTCACAACTGCTGCCAACCACTTCAGCCCTGCCAGCAAAAAAACCCACACATGAGCTACATGGGTGGCAGAGAGCTGAGAAGAACAAGGGTTTATAGTTACTGAGAGAGTGAAGACCATTCATTTAGCATTCTGATGGTTCTGTCCCACTGGTATTGTTGTAATTTGTGAAGGACAGTTTCATCAATAAAGCCTGATCCGAAACAGCATCAATCTTATCATGACAATAGCATGTCCACCACGAGCTGATCCACTGGCACAGCGCCCTCTACATCTCTCGCCTCCCAGCCAAACAGAACCAGGCGGGTGACAAATTCTCTCAATGTCAACCAGCACTGCCAGCAGCACTAAACATCACATTTGCGCCCATTTCGGCCCAGAGGAGTTTGGGGGAGATTTGCTAAGCAACTTACATAATCTTTATGTACTTCACATTATCACAAGAGTCTGTGGTTGAGTAGCACTGAGTGAATCGAGGTCTTGCTTTCTCCATCACCCCAATGATTGTCACATGGCCCGTTAGAGGCGTGTGATTGTCATCTCTGAGGGAATGGATTTGGACCGGAGGAAGGAGCAGTAGCTCTGATTGCTCCTGATCTCTCTCTCTCTCTCTCTCTCTCTCTCTCTCTCTCTCTCTCTCTCTCTCTCTCTCTCTCTCTCTCCTATGAGTGTGCAGTGTTAGGAGCTGTAAGGAGCTTGTGCATTAAATTGCGTAACAGTGAACGATTGAGTATGAAGCATGAGGTATACTTCATACTATCGATCAGTACACAGAATAGAATACAATATGATAGAATAGAATAGATTAGATTAGAATATAATAAAATTCCTGTTTAATCAGTGCACAATTGCAGAATAGGTTAAATTAGTATTAAACAGAACAAAATTCATCTCTACTTATGACTAAGAATGGTATTATAGAATTGTATCATTATATTCCATTCTAGTTTAGTCAAATATGCTTAATTCTATTCTTTATTTCAACGTATGGCATAGATAGGAATTTTTATTCCATTATATTCTATTTTGTTCAGTACACCGAATGGAATAGAACAGCATTTCAGGTATCTTTGTATTACATAATACAATAGAAAAGAATATAATTTTGTTTAGTAAACTGAATCACAGAATAGGATAGACTAGACTTGAATGGAATAGGATAGCATTTCAATTTACTTTTTAATACAGAATAAAATAACATGTTTCCTGGTTACTCTGTATCAAAGAATATAAACATTCTATTCCATTCTTGTTTAGTCTAATCTACTTTTTTATTATTATTCTGGTGAACTAAGAAGACAGGAATGAGAGTATACACTTGCTATTCCATAATTCAGTATACAAAATAGATAGGAATCATATTTTATTCCGTTCGTTTCTAATACAGTGTAAACAGGAATTGTATGCTCTATTCTGTAATACAAAGCAAAAGCAAACAGAAATGCTATTCTATTCAATTCTACTATATAGTCTATTTTAATAGAACAGAATATACATTTTTACTTTGCATACAAAATTACTGAATACTACAGTATAGACTTGCATAGAATTTAACAGGATAGAATTGCATTCTTGTCAACTCAGTACACAGAATAATTGAATAGGGTAAACCAGACTAGACTAGAATAGAACAGAACAGCACAGCATTTCTTTTTACTGTACTAGGTACAACAGAATAGAATTTCATTCCTGTTTACTGAGCTCAGATAAGACTAGAATAGAACAGCTGTATATATATAGCCTTCAATATCACATAATCAGGCGGCACATGGTGCAGATCCACCAAGTGATTCTGTGCTGTCCTGGTTTATTTATGACCTGACTGCAATATATCGTGTTTTTGTAGGTTTAGTAAAAGCGTATTGTCAACACACAAGCAGAAGATGCTGATGCTGATGTTGGGCCAGTCTTACCTCAACGCTAAAATGATACTCTTCGGCCGCGGAACAGCACATCCACACACCGTGATGGAGCCAAAACAGCACCGCATACACACAGTCCAGCCTTCGCTTTCTAAGCAACGTAACGTTCATATTTGTAGATTTGCTTTATATCCCTTTATCAATGACTGTTTATGTCTCTATTCTCGTATGTCAGTTAAGCAAGTGGCATTTTGGACCGAAGATGAAACGATCGGAGCGCGGAGAAGCATCGGCGTCCGCACATTTTGTCATTTGGCTGGCAATCCTTATTTCATCTTGCATATCTGATGCACTATTTCGAGACATTTCTTCTCCTTTAAATCGTTACTTTGGCGAACAGGCAGCTTGCTTTTCTATATTGAGCAGCATCCAGAGCGTAAGCACTGCGCATGCGCTCTGACTCACTGGGCAGTGATGCTTGTTGACTATAGGCACCATTCATTCTGCCTTCATTCTTCTTTCTCGCCTGTCAATCATTGATCAATGAAGGTGTAAAAATGGGTTTTAGGTAGGCGGGACACTGGAACGGCGGACACTGACGGTGACATCTGGCAAAACACCGTCAGTATTTCCAGTCGTCAAGTAGCCTATCCTTCTGTTTAATAAGATAATAATAATAATAATAATAATAACAACATTAGATCTATGATTCCAGCGGAGTAGGCAGAACAGTCAATAATATTTCTTTTTGTTTGGGTGCAACGTACTGCTTCCATCTGATTTAATGTTGTCCTCCTTTGTTCGATGTGGTTTGAATGACAAAATAATATGTAAAATATATTATAATTATTTACAAAAATAGTTTTTTTGTTACTTTACGAAAACAGTTGCAATTCTAAAAATTTTGTGGATATTTGGAGACATTAAATAACCAAATTAATTATTTCATTTGTATCACATAGAATTTTAATTGCAGCATATCTTTCTACATTTCTCTTTGAATCACATTTATCTATGAGAAAGAAAGAAAGAAAGAAAAAAAAGAAAGAAAGAAAGAAAGAAAGAAAGAAAGAAAGAAAGAAAGAAAGAAAGAAAGAAAAATGTGAGATTTGAAAGGTAGGCCTATAGACCTTATTCAGACCAGCGCCATGACAGGTATGAAAGTGAGGCTGTGAGGGATAGACTCACTGTGTTTTCAATGGGATCCGCTGTAAAAAGCTGTATAAAGCTCCTACATCACTTATAATTTTAAACAGATCATATTGTCTGGATTATTTGGTCTACTGGAATTTCTCAGAAACATATTTTTGCATGGTTTCGTCAGCAGAACAATCCACAAACACATTTTATAGCAGTACAACCCACTGAAGAGATGGAGGTCTATCCCTCACAGCCTCGCTTTCATTCCTGTTAAAAATCAAAGATGGCGCTGCTGTGAATAAGGTTTATATCTGTTTAGCATTGGTCATTTCATGTCCACCACAAGATGGGGGTGGTTCACTAAGAAATTTACAGATTTAGTGTTTGTTTGTTTGTGTGTGTGTGTGTGTGTGTGTGTGTGTGTGTGTGTGTGTGTGTGTGTGTGTGTGTGTGTGTGTGTGTGTGTGTGTCACAAAGATGGCATTATCCTTAAGGTTATGAATAAGGTGGTGTGTTCCAAAACAATGACAACATTTGCATATAGGAGATATACGCATTCTAAACTTACAGTCTCTCACTTCCGCATAGAACTGCACATGCACATGTTATAGCTTGAAAATAAGCATATTAAATGCTATTTGATTTGAAATATGTTATTTATTTGCGAGTTCGGCAAGCAGTTTTTGAGATTTCAGGATTTCCCTCATTTAAGTAGATTAGGGGCCCTATCATACACCAGGCACAATGTGGCACTTTTTTATTTTATTTAAAGGAACCGTATGTAAGATTGTGGCCAAAACTGGTACTGCAATCACTTTCAAATTACTGTAGAGCGGTGTATCCCCTCCCCCTCCCCCCTGACTCGAAGTTGCCAGATAGTCTTCAAATTCTTCGCCGTTTTCAGCCGTCTCCATCTTTCAAAGGCATCTCCTATACAAATGCTTGTTTTATTTCGGACTTTGTCACAAAGTATTTCGGAATCATAACAAGGTTTTTTTGGATTCGTAACATTAGACAATTTTTTATCCGACACGTTTGTTGCTGCAGCTGTGGTAACTAGAGCAGAGCAACCCGGATGCCGCAACACTACTGACTTCGTGATTGGTAGATCGGTGGAGGGTGGAGCATCAGACCAAAACACAACATGACAACATCAACATCAGTTGAGGGCTGCAACTTCACTTTTTAAAATCCTGGCCGGACTACTGTTGTCAGTGATATAAGTATTTGAAATGAACATGATTTCTTAATGTCTAGTGACATATCAGGGCCATTTTATGATTAATTGAAATACATTTCTTACATACGGTTCCTTTAAAGAGTGCGTTAGTAATGTGCGCTTATAGGCGGGTCCATAATGCACGTACACTTTGTCCCATAGATGGTCTGCTCTTTAACCTCGCGCACGAGCAGACCCGTTTCCTCGCTAAAGAAGCGTTCAGTTTTTTTGCTTGCAAATTCCGCCATGGCGCGAATGCAACTGGCTTTTACATGGAATGGGAGATGAGACTCTGATTGGTTTATTGCACGTTACGCACAAAACACACACATTACTCATTAAGAGAATAGTGACAACTCTTTTAGACCATGTGCCGGGTGCGCCGACTATTTTTCCCGTCGTTAAACTAGCATAATTGAATCCGGACACAACCTAAGTGCGCTTGCGCCATGCGCTTTAGAACATGCGCTTAGATTGTTAAAATCGGGCCCTTGGTCTTGAATGCCTGAAACAGACTTTCCTTGAAAAGGACTTTGCTATTGCTGTGATGTCATGTGATTGACAGGTTGCCCCGCCCCCGCGCCAGTAAACTCATCATCAAAGGAGAGAAGAGATGAGCTGCAAGAGAGAGGGTAAGTTATTTAAGATTATGAGGGCACATGAATTACCCAAAAATAATGATGTACACGGATAAATCATTATAATAACTACTGCAATATTCCATAAAAAATTAAAGAATTTTCTATTTTGATTTCATGGTTATATCAAGACATAATTGGAAATGTTGTGTATTTAACAGTCTCACAGCAAGACAAATTATGCCTACAGCAGCAGTGCACAAGACCAATCACGGCAGGTTGGTGTTTGAAAGCTCAGTCATGGGAAAATGAATTAATCTGCTTCACATATTAAAGAGTGAAGATAAAGAGGCATCTGCAGTGGCCTCTGCTTTCGGTATTAATAGCGCTCAATTAAAAATAAGCTCAAGGTTTTAATTTTCACACAGAGGTTGTGCTGGGGAGGAGCCGGTGATGCAACACTGCAATTTAGTTTGATCAGATGATCCAAAAAACAAAGCAATTATGTATGATACTTCTCGCTGCTGGACTGAAATGTGCTGTGAACTGAATGGCAATAATTCGAAAAGTCCTGACTCAAAATATACAGTGGTTATTATGTGTACCTGTTAGGGATAATCTGTTTCAGTCTCCTAGGTCACAAAAGGTTTGATTAAGTGGTCACAGGTTTCTTTGATTGGTTTACTTTGTCTATTTAAAGGATTAGTTCCCCCCCCCCCCCCCCCCCCCCCCAAAAAATTTTTTTTATCTCATAATTTACTCATTCTCAAGCCATCCACGGTGTATATGACTGTCTTCTTTCAGCCAAACACATTATAGGGTTATAGGGTACACGGCACACCCTAAGAAAAAAGTGCTTTTCACATACTCCCATAGTCCCATTTTCACATACTCCCATAGCACAAAAAAAAGATGTTTGCCTCTTGTTAAATTTAATTAATTAAAATAAGCAAAAGTAACACAATTGTTTAATATTATGTCACAACTTAATTTAATTGTGTTTAATCAACCTAATCTATTTAAAACTAAAGTTTACTTAATTAATTTGTGTGAAAACTACATGAATCATTTTTGTTGACAACTAACTGGGCAGTGGATCTGTAGTTCCCAGCATTCTTTGCAAGGGACTGCATTAGGAGGGTAAATTTAGGGATTAAAGTGATATTTTATGTGTTTTTCATTAAAGGCAAAGATGTTGTTAATGTCAGTATTTAATGTTCAGTTATGTTAGAAACTTAGAGGACTTTCTGTAATGTTTTTGAATTTTGTGGTTACCATTATGCAGAAGAGTGACGACTGTGGCTGTGGCACTCAGTATACACAACATATGCATTAAACCTCCCACATAGACTAAGTCATCTAATATTAGGCTACTGTGTAAAAAGTTTTTTTAATTAAATTGAACACTTTCATTGGAAATAACTGTAGAGTCAAATTATATAGCTAAAATTATAATAATGGTGATTTTGGGCAGGACAAAAATTAAAACTAGGTAACTTGACATAATTATTTTAGTAGCCTTGACTACATGAATTTAAGTTCATACAGCAAGATTACAACAAATCATTCAAACAAATTAGATTTTGTTGGTAAAATGTAATTTAATTTCGTGGAAAAGTTTTCCTTAATTTAATTAAGTTCGTTCAACAGCTTATTTTTTTGAGTGGCAGAAAAAATATAAATGTTTGTATATATTGAGCATTGATGATTTGATTTAACTTGCGTACGGCTGGTATTTCAGTATAGCTCCAAAGTCTAAGAAAAACTTACAACTTGCAACTTAGCATACAGTCTTTATAAAAAGGATATTAAACTGAAAAATCAATGCTTTGAAAAATATTCCAGGTTCAATAGTAAAAACATTTTTTTATGGCATAATGTTGATTAGCCTAAAATGTTGATTAGCCTAGCCCTGGTCTGGTTGTATTACAAATGTATTAAAGGTTTAATTCAGGTTCAACAGTATATAAACTGAGAAAGTTTAGTAGACAGAAGGTAGCATTTGAGACATAGATGATGAGATTCAAAGAAGATTAAGTTAAGCAATTCAGGTGTCTGACATTACCTTTTGTCTTTATGCACTTCCTGGCATTTTAAGTTCAAGATACAGCTGTGCCTTTGTCTCTATGATAATGTTAAGGTTTGAGCAATCTAGTCAGGCTGATTGAATTAGCATCAATGCTCTGAATAACTGTTATGCTGATGAGATTAGAGCCACGGAAAGTTTGGTAACGAGCTAACGCCTACTTCTTTTGCATGCTTTGTTCAGAGTCTCCTCCTCTATGTAATCCCTCCCTCTTTGAAAAGTATAAACTCTACAATGTACAATGCCTTAGTTGAGATTTTGATGACTACAGCGTTGTGAGTCTTAATGACTGCAGCTACCAACAGCTCGTGTTCTCAATAAAGAATCATGCTGAAAATACATCCGAGTCTCCTGGTCCTCGCTTCTGAGTTTCCTTCACGTCACAAAAAGTTCACAACAGTCTTCTAGGCAAAAAAAAAAAAAGAAAAAAAAACTGTTACTGGGGATGTGTCCTTTCAAAAGGTTACAATGTAGATAGTAAATTGTACACTTTGGGTAATAATACTTATGAGTCATGCTCATAAGTTTACATACCCCTTACAGAATCTGCAAAATGTTCATTATTTTAACAAAATAAGAGGGATCATACAAAATGCATGTTATGTTTTATTTAGTATTTGCTGATATTTGACAGAAAAGATGTTTACATATAGTCCACAAGACAAAAATTCCTGCATTTATAAAACTGACCCTGTTCAAAAGTTTATGAACCCTTAATCTCAAAAACTGCTTGCCGAACTCGCAAATAAATAACATATTTCAAATCAAATAGCGTTAAATACCTAGAATGATCCACTTTTTTGTGTGATGGTTGTTCTTTTTATATAATTATATTATTTGACAAGTTATTGTCCAGCTAAAGTTAGTTTTGATCGATTCACGTCCATTGCAAAGATGGTTAGTTATTAACTTAGCTAACATGACACTGTTCTAACAGAAAACCCTTAACGCGCTGCGGCTGCTCATCCGCACAACAACAGTGCCTGGTGGATCAAGAACACACACCTTGAAATAAGTTCCAAGAAAAAAAAAAATTTCTTTGGAGAATTCAAAAGCTTATGTTTTTAAATTGCATTAATTCTCCCATTAAGACATGCAGTATTTAACCTGTAATATAATTCACTTAATTTTACGTACATTAAAGTTCTACAGTATTACATTATAATGGCAACAGTTGAATATATCTACAAAGAAATTTTTTTTTTTTTTTTTGACACAAATCAGAATTCAGAAACCCTTGTTATTAGTGGCAACACTAATACAGTGGCAACCTAGGAATAAGTCGAAAATTAAGTTTGATATACTGAACCTGCGATATTGCTTTAAACTGAATCTACAGACAGACCATAAGGGACCTTGTGAAACCAATCCATCTTGTATTTAAAAGGCTTTACTCAATTACATGACTTAAAGATATTTATTGTTTATCCATGAGAGGAGCCATGGTGACATGCATGCTATAACAAGTGTGCCTAGGCAACGGTATGATGTGCCCTTGCACAACACTATTCTCAACAGAGAGCAAACTGAAAAAGAATGCCTGTGTTGAGTAAGAAAATAAGCGTTAAATTAATTTACCATTTCCCCAAGGTAAACTTGTTATGTGTAGCTAAGAGTAATATATGCATCTATAATCCACTGATTATTGCAGATACTTGAGAAAATGTACCTGACCTTTCTACCATTATTATTATTATTATTCTCTCTTCTAGACTTCTGTTGTTGCTCATTTTACCCATATATGGGTAAAATGAGCAACAACAGATGCATATCATGTATACATACATATAATATTTATAATATACTGTAATAAGAAATACTCTACTTCTGGATCTTCAACACAATATAATGTAAGTATAATGTTTAATCCATCTGGGATTGGTTTGATTCTGAAAGTATCAAATGCAAGTTTACTATTTTGTTATTAATTAATATTATTAACAGAAAAGGAATGCCTTTTGAGAAAAAAGTGTGCTTAACTGTATTGATGTCACAGCTATGTTCAGTTTGTTTTAGTATTCGTGGACTTTTAGTTTGTATTCACTAGTTTTCTGTCTTCCTTTGTTAATTTTGAGTTTGTTTGGTTCAGCTGTTTAATTAATTAGCCTTGTTTTTATGTGTACATAAGTTCCTCCTTTTCCTCAGTTCAGTGTCCAGTCTACTATATGTATAACGGAGTCACCAGATCTGCACGCTCCACCCACTTGTTCACTCTCCCCAGAATTCGATTCACTGCACCTGCACATCATCATCAGCGCACACTATATAGACTCTCTTCTTCACTCCCTTGTCTGGTCTCGTCCCTATGAACGCATACAGACTCTATACTGATACCTATCTGTACTTATCCGCTTCAAGGATTCCTTACCCGAACTCCGTCTTCAGTCATCCATCTTCAGCCACCTGTCATCAGCCTGCTGCTCTCTCTCCGTTCATCTACAAGACACAGACCCGTATTTATCATCCAGCTAAGTCCTTCATCCGTTCTGTCTCTCTGCCATAAGCTCACCTGTCTGCATAACTGTTCGGATCCGTGCCACTGCTCAATAAAACTGTTTACGCATCACTTACTTGTCTGCTTCCCTCTGTATCGTGACAGAAGACCAGACCACATCCTGCAGCGGATCGTCCCGCCGATCTGTTTGCAGACCTGGTTCACGCCGTTCGTCTTTTCCTCCAGCCTTCAACATCTGTCAATCAACCCGCCATTCCCGACGATCTGATTCAAGCCGCATGTTCATCACTTCCACACCCAGCACCTTTTGCTTCGCCTGCTGCTTCTGCCAGTCCCATGGCCCGACCAGCGACATTCATCGGAGAAGCGGAGGATTGCAGCGGGTTCCTTTTGCAATGCTCTCTATATTTTGAGATGCAGCCTCACCAGTTCACCACTGATCGCGCCAGAGCCGCATTTGTCATCTCGCTGCTGGCTGGACACGCCCTGCAGTGGGCTCAATCAATGTGGCAATCCAATGCCCAAATCATTACTCCACTCTCAGATTTCTTATGACACTTCAAGGAAGTGTTTGGACAAACCACTTTGGAACTCTCTGTTCATGATCAACTGTTCAATTTACGGCAAGCGGATAATTCGGTAAGCGCCTACGCTCTTCAATTCCCCACTCTAGCTGCCACGATTGGCTGGAATGAGACTGCATTGCTCACCGCTTTCCGACAAGGTCTTAATCCCGAGTTTCGTCAACTGATGGTTGTTTATGATGACGCGATGGGTCTCGTGAACTTCATTCAAAAAACCATCTGAGTAGCTCAACGTCTCACCTCTTGTTCTCTCCTGAACCCCACTGTGTATCCTCTGCAATCTGCACCATCAGTCGCCCTTCCAGTACCTGAACCCATGCAGGTTGATTCCTACCATCTAAATTATGCGGAGCGTCAGAGGAGAATTCTCCATCACCTGTGTCTCTACTGTGGGAGAGAGGGTCATATCATCACCGCCTGCCCGGTTCGACCACCACAACCTCCACCTCAAATAGACTCTTTATCCCATATTGCGGTATATGTTATAACTCCCTGCATTTGTGTTTCAGCGCAAGCTCTCACTGACTCTGCCCAATGGCAGAGTTAATCTACTGTCCATCCCTGAGCAGAAGGCCTTGGAGGAGTATATCCAGGAGGCACTTCAACAATGTTTCTTCAGACCATCTACATCCCCTGCCGCTTCAAGCTTCTTCTTTGACCAAAGAAGGACAGAGGCTTGAGGCCGTGCATCGGCTGCCGTAATCTCAACTCACAGACTATAAAGTACAGCTATCCACTTTCTCTGGTCCCGGCAGCTCTGGAACAACTATGGGGAGCTCGCATCTTCTCCAAGCTGGACCTGCGGAGCGCATACAACCTCATTCGTAGACGCCGAGGCGATGAGTGGAAAACAGCCTTTGTTACCCCGTCGGGACACTGCGAATATCGGGTCATGCTGTATGGCCTGTCCAACTCACCTTCTGTCTTCCAGGGCTATATGAATGAGGTGTTCCGGGAATTCCTCCAAAGATTCGTTGTGGTCCATATCGATGACATCCGCATATATTACCGGAACCTGGCAGAACATCGCCTCCACATTACGCAGGTCCTCAAGAAGCTCCGCCATCACCATCTCTACCTCAACCTGGAGAAGTGCGTCCTTAACCCCGTCTGCCTCAGAAGCGTTTCTACAAATCAAAGAAGCCTTCCAAGCCGCTCCGATCCTGGTCCACCCAGATCCAGATCTCCGCCCATTGTCGAGGAGAACGCCTCCTCTACCGGGGTCGAAGCGGTTCTATCTCAGCGGCAGGGTAATCCTCCTAGACTCCATCCATGTGCCTTCTATTGCAAGAAGCTGTCCCCGCGAAGCAGAACTACGACATAGGTAATCGAGAACTGCTCGCCATCAAGCTCCATTCCTCTGGACTGGAGGAATGGAGACATTGGCTGGAGGGAGCATATCACTGGTTCGTGGTAATCACCAATCAATCATCGAACCTTATCTTCGATCTAAAGTATCTTTGAATATCACGGGAAGCTAAGAGATTGAACCCACGTCAAGCCCAATGGGCTTTATTCTTCACCAGGTTCGATTTCACTGCCTCGTTCGACCTGGAGATAAAAACGTCAAGGCTGATGCCTTATCACGTCTTCATCAACCTGATCCAGAAGATTCTTCTCACAAACCTATTCTCGCTCAAGCCATGATCGTAAGTCCTATCCAATTGGCCATCTATAAGCTAATTACCCCTACTACTGGTTCCAACTCTGCTCTACCAGGAGGTCCAGAAGGGCTCCTCTACGTTCCCTCTCGCTCCTACATCAGCACTACTGATGGGCCACCATGACTCAGGATATCTCCCGGTACGTTAAAGGATGCTCAGTCTGAGCCGTTACCAACACTCCCCGGAAATGTCCTGAAGGAAAGCTGGTTCCCCTGCCTATTCCACATCGTCCATGGTCGCATCTGGGCATCAACTTTTAGACTAACGTTCCACCCTCAGCGAACCATACCTGTGTGTGTATGCATCGTGGACCGCTTCTCAGAGGCGTGTAAATTGATTCCCCTCAAGGGGTTACCTACGGCCTTCGAAGCGGCCGAAGCCATGTTCCAGAACAATTTTCCGTCACTTTGGTCTTCCTGAAGACATAGTATCGGACCAGGGTCCACAGTTTATCTGCCAGACTGAGCGGAAGATCCAGGAAATTGGGAGATACCTGAGGTCCTATTGGCATTAGAACCAGGACAGCTGGAGCCAATTCCTCTCGTGGGCAGAGTACGCCCAGAACTTCCCTTACAACAATCCACCACAGTGTTCACCACTTTCCAATGTATCCTGGGAGACCAACCTCCATTATTCCCCTGGTCGGCTGAACCCTCTGAGGTTCCAGCTGTCAACAACTGGTTCCAGCAGAGCGAGAGGGTATGGGACTCAGCTCATGTGCATCTCCAACAGTACACACATATATATTATGTAAACACAAACTTTTATTTTGGATGTGATTAATCGTTGCCCAGCAAATTATTATTATATAAAAAACTGTATTTGCGGATAAAATAATACTAATGAAATAAAAGTTCAATTAATTGTACTTAAAGAGAGTATACTTTCATGACTGTTTCTTAAAGATGGGGTATGTGATTTCCAAACCGGCCGACAGATTTTGAAAATACACAACTCCAAAGGTCCTACCTTCTTTCCTCCAACGCTGGCCCTGACTCCACCCATTTGAAGAACATGGACACGCAATCATGCCCGAGTGAAAACTCAGATGCGCGAGCCCTGGCGTCTGTACAGCGGTCTTATATTCAAAGCAGGATTCATAGCAATGTGCTTTGAGTATGCACACGAAGGGGATGGGGGGAGGGGTGTGTGGTACGACCGTTTGATTGATGGACTTGCTGTCCAATGCCAATGATTCTAGGTGGTCTTGGAAATGATTGGCTGGAGTTTTTCGAGTCCTGCCCGTTCCACAGATGATTAAATTGATTCATTTTCATTTCAGTGCTTCTAACTCAGTGGCTGTAAGTGGGTCATGAACAGGATTTGAAGTGATTTTGAAAAAAGGGACAAAAAAGAGAATCACACCACCTTTAACCCTTATGTGCTTTTGGGGATGTTTTCATCCACTATGGGGTATTTTTGAGCATTAATTTGGCCATAACTTTCTCTGTGTTTCAGCAAATAGAATGATTTTTGGTGACAAATCTTATTTTGACACATATTTTGGGAAAATTCTTACACAGTACACTGTGGGCAAATTCACTACCCTTTCGTTATGTTCGTGGCTGAAAACCGCCACTACTTTAAACTGCTGTAAAAATGTATCAGATAAATATTTTTTTAAATTTTTTTTGCATAAATCTATTAATCAACCTCAGTCCTGATCAAAACTACTAAATGTTTAAAAAACAAATTCAGGATTTTAACTCTTTAACCCCTTAACGCCTGAATTTATATAGCTGTACATAAAACATGTTTTATGTGTGTTTTGGCCTTTAAGTAGATGGTAAATAATGTTGAGATTATCAATTTCACTTTTGCACAACAAATAAATCGAAATGTTGGTATGTTGCAAATTTGCAACAGTGGGCATAATGGTAAATTTGGATTCAATTTGGTATGTTGCAAATTTGCAACAGTGGGCATAATGGTCAATAATAAGATAACAAAAAACACAGTAAAATAACAGTGAAAAAACAATATTTTATTTATTTACCCTTTTTTTAAAAACTTATTTATATAAATCTGCAACAGCAGGTATTTAATAATAAGAATTATGACCACTTTCATGTCACCAACACAATATACACAAATATATATTTTTTGCGTGGTATTCAGTTGATCACAATTCCAGCTGGTTTGGGGGTAGGGATGGCAGTCTTAACCCACTGTCATAAATATACGATAAACCGTTTGACTCAATCAACCAGAGATAACGTCTGCATTCCCCCAATGCCGGTTAGTGCATATTCGCTACGGACTTAGGAACCTTCGACAAGCACTTGTTTCTAGTGGGACCGCAAAGTGACGAACTTATTTCCTGTATACGCACAAGGATTACTCCGGTCGCGAAGTTATGGATATGAGTCGGGAAAGTTTGATCCTGAGGTGTATATATGGTAAGTTGTGCTAAGATAAAAATACTCACCTGCTTATTGTGTGCTTATGGATCTGCATAAAAATAAATAGCTTTTGTATTCATATCCCAGCATGGTGTCTGTATACAGACTATTGAAAATAACTAAGCGAAATACAAAGGATTACCTAGATAAACTGTCACGAAAAGAGTTTTTCTATATAGCGCTGGTTAGCGGTCAGCATTAGCCTTATGGTCCACTGTCGCAAATATGCTACAAAGCGAAATATTACAATAACTTCAAAAATACTTGTCACACATATTTCACCTCATTACGTCGAGTGTATAAGCACACAATAAGCAGGTGAGTATTTTTATTGTGCGACAGTGGGCGTTGCCAAATTCATACGGGCGGGGGGGGGGGGGGGGGGGGGGGGCACAACATGACTTATTTCCAATATAAAATGTGATTGTGGACTGGAATTTTTTTTTACCTTTTATAACAGTCTTGGACATGTCAAAGATTAGAAACAACATTGGTTTTGATGCATTGTTAGTTTTTGTGCAGCATCAGATTTGAACTTTTTCTCCCTCATTTACTGTTTGTGGCTGTTTTTGCCCCATTGACTTCCATTATAAACACATGTTTTGATTGCAAAGCCATGACACCATATAATCATGCATTTTTGATTGTTGGTGGTTTTCCCTGTTGGGAAGATTGTAATTTGTAATTTGTAATTGTTACTGTTGATAACCAGGTGGCACCATTAACCCTTTGAAAAAAAAAAAAAAAAAACTTAGTTTCTGGCTTTTACATGGAGTTATATGGAGAAAGTGTGTGAGAGACCTTACATCAACTCACCTTGATGTATCTGAGAAAATCAAAATATGCACCTCAGCTCTGAGAACTACATGTACATAAAACAAATGTATTTATGCATCTGCTGCCTTTTGATGGTGTTAATTGAATTGTTTTGATTTTTCCTGATCGTCCCGACCAAGGCAATTTTTTTCCGCAGAAGCTCCTGAGCAAGTGAGTAAGAGGTAAAAAAGTTGTCACAAGTGACAGTGTCCTGGAGTCCTTCTGTCATCTCCATGACAACACGCTTTCCCTGACCCACCTCTGCAGCATTACCTGTCTTACCCAGGTGAATGTCACTCCTCCAGGCATAGGATGTGGCAAATCAGCAGTCACCCAAATTGTTTATCCATATTTGGCTGGGTTTTTTTTGGCATGTACTGCCGAAACCTGCATCTTTTTGAATGGCACAAGTTTCTCATCCACTGTGACATCTTTGCCAGGGTTGAATAGGAGGGGAAGGTGATTTTGCGAAGGATAAAAAAGCCTGTTTTGTGTGTGTTTCTGCAATCATACACAATGAGAGTAGTGAAAAGCCTACGTTTATCCCCGTTGTATCTTTTTAAAAGTACTCTAAAGTTTGTCTTATTCATAAAGGATGGAAGAACAAGTTATTACGTGTTAATTATACGTTATGACGACAAACAATTACTTTCTTTGGAATAACGTGAGTGGATGAATTGTTCCCAATGAAACCAGGAATGTGCATTAAGTGGGGTCATTCATGCCTTCATGTTGACTTTAAAAGTAATGTCACATATCCTCACATCTGTGTGATTGACACGTGGGGTGTAGACAGCCTAAAGGAGAACAGCTGTTATGGAATGTTATAGAAATACTCCCCTCCTTAATTAAGTCTAATTATTTCTCTTCTGTGTTGTTAGTGCCTGGAGCAGTTTCAGTGCTCAGTCAAACAAGCAGCGCAAGATTCCAGCCTTCTCAACAGAGCGCAGCTCCCCACTTAACCATTAGAGCAGAACCGTTAAACAGCGTTTGAGTTTTTAGTGGGATTGGATTGTTGAAATAACGGTACATTGTGGTTGAGTTAAAGTGTTTGTAACTTATGTGTTAAGCATTTGTCATGGCAGGTGCTACATGGATTCATTATCAAACCTTTCCTGGGGCAAAAAAAAAACATTAAAACAAAGTGAAAATGTACACACTTTAGATCAGCACTACATGATGAAGTGGACAAAGAACAAAAACGGGATAAAAGCTGCTGGACAATTTCAATTTCAATTTCAATTTGTGAAAACGGGAACATCATTACGAGAGTATTGCCAGCTACTGGCCTGGCATGAACAATGCAGCGTTTGTGAGATCGTTTTGACATTGTCGTCTGTAAGCGAAAATCCAAAGGAAAAAACGTGTCCGTTTTTAGTCCTACATCGTTGTTGTATCATCATTCTCAGTGTATTTAAGCCCTCCGTTTCCAGTTCGTCATTAAAGGTTATGGTTTATGCGTTTTATCACTCTCTGTGTTTCTTGTTACATTGATCATTCAGCATCACACATCTCTTTTTGGATTCAACTAAGCTGCCGTGACACTACCAAGCATTTACGGTCAACTAAAATATACATTTACATTTTAACATTACATTTAAGAGGGTTTTTAAAACCAACTAACAAAAAAAAAAAAAAAACATTTTGTAGATTTAAAGTAATTCAACTTACATGACAACTCAGTGTAAAACTCATTTCATTTTGATTTGATTGCCTCAAACAAATTAAGTTTCAATACCAATATTTATACTGTGGACATATTTAATTTGAGTTTGTGAAAAGAAAAACTGTATTTCCTAATTTTAAATAACTATAAACTCTGTTCAAATACATTGTGTAGGTCAAACTCAACTGAATTAACAACTAAATAATAGCATATATCACTGCTCTGGCATGTGAACAGCTATTATATAACAATATGCTTTATTTGATGCTTTAATCTCAACATAACAGAACACTGAAATTATGCAAATAAAATCATAATGCTCTGCTTGAGTCACTTTTCTATTGAGTGCAATGAACGTTCATTCGTATTTAAGTGAAAAAAAAAAAATTTTATTAAGTATTTTTTACTCAATTGTGCAGTAGCCCATAGTGTAGCCTACAATAAATGCCATCATGAGCACGATTCTTAAAGAAAAAGAAAAGAAGCAGATCCTTAAACAACCTTCTAATGGACCTCATTACAGTGTTGTCTTTTGTTCATCAGCCTGTCCAAGCCTTTTTCCCTCAGTGATTTGAAAAGCTCAATTCACCATCCAGCTGGATGTCCTCATCCAAGATCAAAGTGGGGGAAAAAAAACTTTCAAGACCCTCCTGTACAATCACATATTCGCTCTTCTGCATCTGTAAACAACTTAATTGCTTCCTTGTCTGATAAAGCACAAACCATCTCAAAACACTCTTTACACCTTAAGATGTGCTGTTTAGTCCTGCTTTGTCTTTGTGAAAATGATTAAAGATTAAAATAATGTGAACAGAATGGGGCTGTGATTAATTTCTGTGCACCCAGATGGCATCCTTGAATTCAGTCGTGACCCCTGCTGACTGTCTTTGTGTGTGTGTGTGTGAATTGGGGTACATAAGTGCATTGTGCTGTGCAAATGTATGTAAATCACCTTATGTCCAAATTTTGTCTATGTGCCCATCCCTCCATTCAAGTTTTATTGTCGTACCTCACAAGAATACGGTTATATAAACATATATAAATACACACAGCCTATATAAAAAGAGGTAATCTAACTAACTAAACATACTCTGAAACATTCAGGGCAAACCGTGCAAACGGAAACAGTGCAAGAGGAAATTAAGGGACATTACTATGTATTTAGTGTACATAACAATATGGACAGAGACAAATTCACAATATACTAAATAAAAAGAGAGGTGCTTCACACATTTGTGATGTGTGTGCATGGATAACAGTCGGGAAGTTAAAGTGCGTATAGTCTGCTCAGGTAAGGATTATGCACTCAATAAAATATGTTGGCTTAAATTCAAGATTTATGTATTTAAATTGCATTTAAAAAATATATCCATTTGGATTACCCAGTTTTAACTTTAAATAAATGTTAACATTAACTACTAAGCTTAATTTGATGTATATCAATACTCAAAAAATCATGACATGGTTTAGTTTTATTATTAGCATCTATTTGATTTGATTTAAATAATCATGGTTGAAATCTGGCTGTGGAAGAAGTATTGTTCAGTTAGTTAAAATATATGAGATTGAAACAAATTGGATTTATTTATGATAAAAATTGAGTGCTATTGTGTATTTAAGGGTACGTTTACACGTATTAAAAACTGAAACGTTTTTCATTAGCTTTTTTCGCGTACAGACGATAACATCGTCACACTGATAAGCGACTAAAATCGCTGTATTATTCATGCCAGGCCAGTAGTTGGCGATGTCACATTGTAAAGATACACTACGCACCTATAGACTGAACATGTAATACGCATGCACATGACGTTACCATTTTCACAAACTCGTAGCTTATACACAGAAACGATAACAGTATCTTTTCAAAAACTTGCACGTTGAAACCTGTTTGTTTGCGTTTTCAGGCCCCCAAAACGTTGTTGTCGTGTAAATGAACGGCCAAAACGCACAAGAAGTTTTACGTTTTAGTTGAAAACTGTGTCGTGTAAACAGCCCCTAAAACACATTTGGTTTATTAGTACTATTACTATGTTATTATAGTATTATTACATAAATCTTACCTGTTTCATTTATGACTGACAAATATGCATCACATCAAAATGTGTAATCCAAATGGATGGGAATTTTAAACTTTAAATTTAAACTTTAATTTTTTTTGGAAATTTTAGATTAAATTTTATAGAGAATTTGGCATTGAGAAACGTTTGCCATAAAACCATGGGCTTTATCTCGCAAATATTTTTTCCTTCTTCATCGATAGAGTGTGCAGACTTAAAATTAAATAATTCCCAGTTTTTAAGGTACGGCGAGTTCTTGTCTGTTTCTTGAAAATGTTATATGTAATTCAAATACATAAATCTTATATTTAGGCATATTTTTTGGAGTGTATAGAAGGGGACGGTCTCTTCTGGAGTTAATCATTCTGTACATGAGGGATTAAAATAAGCTTTTACTATTTTAATCTTTTCAATTCGAGAGGAACGCACATATGTCTCTGATTAAATTTGCTTTTACAATACTCTACAATTTGACTCTCTATAATGAAACACAGTCCTCTGATGATGTGATTACAGAGAACTATAAATATTTGACTTTATTTGAACATTAATTATTAGGCATAAACAAATTCTCCAACAGTTCAGTCTGTTGCTCTTCCAGTTGTTGGCAGCAGCATATAGCAGACATCATATCACACTGTGATCTGTGACGATTGTTTTCATTTAAGCTCATGCGCTATTTTGGATGAGAATCAGAAGCGTCACGTGTCACTCATTTATATGTTTCATCACTGAAGTTGCACTGAAGATGTTTAAATGCTCTAGCAGAAATCTCCAATTCAATCAAGTTGCCCCTTCTGCAGAACATTTGCTTTAAACAAAAAATTCTGTCTTATTATCTATGCACCCATATGTACTCAAAATGTTAAAATTCCCCGTAGTCAATCATTTCATCCTTTAAAATTCATCTTTGATCACCAAAATGACTTATTTAAATGTTTTTTCCTTGACAAAAAGAATCGTAATGCCTTAAAATAGCTTGAATGTAACTCTACACCCTTGCTTCATTTAGTATACGCTGTTCTTTTAATAAGCAAATGAGCCCCGCCTCCACTCACTCACACCAGCTCAGAGATCCACTCGTTCACGATCACACGTTGATCTGATTGGTTACAAGGAAGTTTGTGACGTCAGAAACACCAGCGATTTCAAACTGTGTTTTTGAGACTGTCTTTGGTTCACTGCAGTTTTATGGAGAAAATACTCAGCAATGGCGTTGACTGATGAATTTGCACATGGTTTGTCTTAATGCATATTAAAGACACCACATAGACATATAAACAACATTAAAACTTGAGTCACCACAGGTTAAAGCTGCTCTTCTCCAATCGCGTTGCAGGCAGGAATGAAGCGGAGAGTGAATCCAATCTAGCACTTTAATAATCGAACAAACAGGTAATCCAGGGTACACGACAGAACACGAACAAGGAACTCAGACCGGGAACAAGGAGACAGGAGCAGCAAACATCAAGAACTCACAAAGACAGGGCTGAAACACAGGGCTTAAATACAAGGGACAAACGAGCTAAACAAGGTAACAAGGGGGCGTGGTTAAACACCTGGGAAGACTATTAAACAAGGACTAGGAACACCTGTGGACACTGAGCAACAACATAACAAATGACAAGACACATGGCAGGATCACATGACAAACAGGGAATCACATGACAGACAAGAACAAGGAACAAGACACAAAACCCACACAGTGACACTCGTTCACCTCACTACGATGAGTATATTATTAATTTTATTGTCTTGTAGATACCACACTGCTGCATTATGTAACAGTTAGGTCCTGTCCACTCCAGTATAACATTTTTGGACAAGCAGCAATTCAAGAGAACTGATTTTTCACATCTCTAGACATGTGTGGTTTTGATTATCCTTTTCTAGTCAAATCTACCTATCATTCTTTTTAAACTTTACATATTACACATTAGAATGAGACTTTGTAATCTCTAGACACTAGATAGCACTCATGCAACTTTCCATTGAGGACAGACTGTTCTTGTCTTGATTCTTAATCCTATCTTCTCGTGATGTTTACAGTTTTCCCATTGACTGGGTTGGCTGACAGAAACACTGGAACTTTCCAGCGACAGGTTGGTGGCCATCATTACACAAATAACTCAGAATATAGACCTCGATCATCCCCAGCCCACCTGTTGGTAATAATGGGTTTCTTTTTTATTTTAATGACCTGTCGTTGTCATCCATAATCAGTCAAAACTCAACCACCCTCATATCCTGCGTGAAAACCACTTAACGAGGCATTAGCTTACTATAATGTAATATTAGCTCATAAAAATGACCAGAGACATATGAGGTCTTTCACATCTGTCCCCATTCAGTCTAGCTATAGGGACATTATTAAGATTTGTGGCCTTCTCAGTTTGCTGAAATGACCACTTTGAAACTCTAATGAATAAATGTCAGCCATGGTTGTTTCCCAGGTACTGTTGTTTATGTAAAATATGTGACGTGAACAGAAAAAAACAATTTCGGGATTAACACAGCTCATTAAATCTTTTCAGATGCATTGATGTTTTATGCTCTATTTAAAATGTCATACTTCATACAGCTGAATTACATGTGTTAAAAGTTACACAAACAGAAAAAATGTTCACTCTACTGCGCTACTTCTTCATTGTTTACAGTATATACGTGCTAGATGGACGTGTTTGATCGTTGCGCTCGCGTCTTTTGTAGTGTCTCACACATGACATGGCATTCTTAAAGAGAAGTTCAGCATTTAAATAGCCAACCCGATCTCACTGCGATCCGTACGGATTTTACGAGATGGCTATTTCGTACAAATTCGACCTCACTCGAATGAATTCGCATGATTTTTGCTTATTCGTACATATTTTACGAGTTGGACAATTTTGTATGAATTAATACGAATGTTAAACCATCCTGTCATTGGGGTTTGGACAAATCTTACGAATTCGTACGAGTGAGGTCGTAAGAATTAGCCACCTCTGTCACAGATCACCCCAGCCACCATCCTCTTCACTTCATTTCCCAGCACTCTCCTCGGTTCCCACCTGCACACCATTCACAATCATGTGGACTCATTTCCCTGTCTCCAGCAATTTCCCCAATAACCCTTTGGTCTCCACTACCCTGCTCACCTCATCTAATCCTTTGAATTCAATAAATATCACCATTCACCATCATTCTTCCTCTCCTGTGTCCATATACCGTTAACACCTTGCAAAATACATACGAATTGGATGTGAGACAGCGTTGAAATAATGCAAGAGCTTGCAGTTTTTTTTCTTACCGCTTGTTGTTTTAAACGCCAAAACTTAATCTGTGTGAACGGCTCCTTACTCTGTTTAAATATCATGACACAAGTATTTGGCAGCTAATTGGGCTGCTGTATGCAATATCAGCTATTGAAATGAATAAAGTATTGCAAATAATCCCAAATAATTCTTACAAAAATAATGTAAGAAATTTCATATGTACATTCAATGCCTCTCAAAATTTCTAAAAAGACTACCAGTGATCTGGTCACTTCATGTGTTTTTACTGATTGGATATCTATCTGGTTCCATTTACATTTGGCGACATAAATGTTTCTCCGCAAAACGTATAAAAATCCAAACTTCAATTCCCACGCTATATGCTAATTTAGTTAGGGTTAGGGTTAGGATTTGGGTTAGGGCTACCCTGTCCACGTAAACGAAAGCAGCAGATATGCACTGCAATTTATTTATCATCAGCTAATTTCAAGATCTATGAAAATGATTGAGATTTGAGCGTCTGCAACTTTCAGTTTCATTTGTGGCAGTTTGCACGTTGGCTTCCTGAAGACTCAGGAAGACTCGGTTCCGCGTCATGTTTCGGGTGTGAAAATGTAAAGTCGATGTCCCTACAATAACGTGAGCATCTCATAAATTATTCATTCAAGAACGTTGTGCAACAATGGTGACCTGAACTTCACATACTTTTGAAAATCCAGCGTTTAGTTGATCCTGGTAAGCGCTCATTAGTCACAGTTGTAAACATGACGGCTTTCTTCTTCCATGAGGGGGTTTGGCATCACAGCATTTGTTTCCAGGCGGACCGCTAAAGAACGGGACACACACGTGTCCCGTTACGACACACGACATCCTGTATAATTCGACCAACCAGATGACGACTTCGAAAATCCTGAAGTGTTTCCAGTTAAGTGTGTCATATGCATCAGACGTTCAGCCAACGGTCTGAGGCTGAGACTATATAGCCTATTACATGCTTTCACACATTTATTTTTTAACATTTTGGGAGGAGTAAAATGTACATATGTGATTTCATCAACCAGATGCATTTACACTTGTTCCGTTTTGTTTGGAATGCGTCTCAGACCATCTGCTGAAGCGGTCTGAGCGATCGAATTTAAATCCGCCTCAAAAGCATTTCATAGAGCATTTACACCTGGTCTTTTCACGATCAAATAGATATCTGATCAGAGAAAACGCACAATGTGACTAGTGTAAATAGGCCCATATTTTCTGTGATGCTCAACCGTCAACCACTATACCATTGAAAGGAAGTACAGCAAACAATTTACAACTTTATCCAGGCCTATTGAAGTGGTCTGGGACACACATTCCAGACGAAACTGGAGTTGTAAATGCATCTGGTTGTTGAAACCACATACACTACCGGTCAAAAGTTCGGGGTCAGTAAGATTTTTTATGTTTTTAAATGAAGTCTCTTCTGCTCACCAAGGCTGCAATTATTTTATTAAAAAAAAAAAAAAAAACATTGTGATATAAGTAATATTGTGAAATATTATTACAATTTAAAACAGCGTTTTTCTATGTAAATATACACTCACCGGCCACTTTATTAGGTACACCTGTCCAACTGCTCCTTAACACTTAATTTCTAAGCAGCCAATAACATGGCGGCAACTCAGTGCATTTAGGCATGTAGACATGGTCAAGACAATCTCCTGCAGTTCAAACCGAGCATCAGTATGGGGAAGAAAGGTGATTTGAGTGACTTTGAACGTGGCATGATTGTTGGTGCCAGAAGGGCTGGTCTGAGTATTTCAGAAACGGCTAATCTACTGGGATTTTCACGCACAACCATCTCTAGGGTTTACAGAGAATGGTCCGAAAAAGAAAAAACATCCAGTGAGCGGCAGTTCTGTGGGCGGAAATGCCTTGTTGATGCCAGAGGTCAGAGGAGAATGGCCAGACTGGTTCGAGCTGATAGAAGGGCAACAGTGACTCAAATAACCACCCGTTACAACCAAGGTGGGCAGAAGAGCATCTCTGAACGCACAGTACGTCGAACTTTGAGGCAGATGGGCTACAGCAGCAGAAGACCACACCGGGTGCCACTCCTTTCAGCTAAGAACAGGAAACTGAGGCTACAATTTGCACAAGCTCATCGAAATTGGACAATAGAAGATTGGAAAAACGTTGCCTGGTCTGATGAGTCTCAATTTCTGCTGCGACATTCGGATGGTAGGGTCAGAATTTGGCGTCTACAACATGAAAGCATGGATCCATCCTGCCTTGTATCAACGGTTCAGGCTGGTGGTGGTGGTGTCATGGTGTGGGGAATATTTTCTTGGCACTCTTTGGGCCCCTTGGTACCAATTGAGCATCGTTGCAACGCCACAGCCTACCTGAGTATTGTTGCTGACCATGTCCATCCCTTTATGACCACAATGTACCCAACTTCTGATGGCTACTTTCAGCAGGATAATGCGCCATGTCATAAAGCTGGAATCATCTCAGACTGGTTTCTTGAACATGACAATGAGTTCGCTGTACTCAAATGGCCTCCACAGTCACCAGATCTCAATCCAATAGAGCATCTTTGGGATGTGGTGGAACGGGAGATTCGCATCATGGATGTGCAGCCGACAAATCTGCGGCAACTGTGTGATGCCATCATGTCAATATGGACCAAACTCCCTGAGGAATGCTTCCAGCACCTTGTTGAATCTATGCCACGAAGAATTGAGGCAGTTCTGAAGGCAAAAGGGGGTCCAACCCGTTACTAGCATGGGGTACCTAATAAAGTGGCCGGTGAGTGTATAGTGAAGTGTAATTTATTCCTGTGATCAAAGCTGAATTTACAGCATCATTACTCCAGTCTTCAGTGTCACATTTTTTAAATTATTATAATATGAAATTATTATAATATGATGCTCAAGAAACATTTATGATTATTATCCATGTTGAAAACAGTTTTTTACATTTTTATTTCAGGATTCTTTGATGAATAGAAAGTTCAAAAGAACAGCATTGATCTGAAATGGAAAGCTTTTGTAACATTAATAACTACCATTCAAAAGTTTGGGGTCAGTAAAGAAATTTAAAAATACTTTTATTCATCAAGGATGAGTTAAATTGATCAAAAGTTATACAGTAAAGACATTTATAATGTTAGAAAAGATTATATTTTAAATAAATGCTGTTCTTTTGAACTTTCTATTCATCAAAGAATCCTGAAATAAAAATGTAAAAAACTGTTTTCAACATGGATAATAATCATAAATGTTTCTTGAGCATCATATTATAATAATTTCATATTATAATAATTTAAAGAATGTGACACTGAAGACTGGAGTAATGATGCTGTAAATTCAGCTTTGATCACAGGAATAAATTACACTTCACTATATTTTCACATAGAAAACTGCTGTTTTAAATTGTAATAATATTTCACAATATTACTGTTTTTTTTGTATTTTTTATCAAATAATTGCAGCCTTGGTGAGCAGAAGAGACTTCATTTAAAAACATAAAAAATCTTACTGACCCCAAACTTTTGACCGGTAGTGTATGTAAATTGTAATCCTCTCCTTTTGCGGTCTTTGATCTTGAAATTAGCTGATGATAAATAAATTGCAGTGCATATCTGCTGCTTTCGTTGACGTGGACTTTAAATTTGCATATAGTGGAGACACATTTGTATGGCCAAAGTGTAAATCTGAAATTGTTTCGTTTGTAACGATTAATCGTTATTTTATTATTTTATTTTACGAATGAGAAGACTTTAAAACTAAGCTGGTGAAATGTTTAAATAACTTTGACAAAATGAAATAAATAAATGTAAAAGGTCAGTTTACTCAAGAAAGACTGCAGTTTGAGTGGGAAACACAGGATTCTTTGTGGTCAGTTGATCTTTGGTGACCTTTGGGAACACAAACTTCCTGGATGCTTTCCATCTCCAACCACTGTCTGGATACTGTGGCAACCCAAATGAATGCAGCCATGTCTATACGCTCATTTCTCAAAGGATTCAATAGACGATTCACAACAGAAAAGGGAGGTTTCCGGACAGATAAAGAGGCCTGAGGAATTATGTCAAAGGACAATTTGAAGATTACACCATCTCTCCTACAACCTGTTTATCATTACTGTCAAATTCCTGTTTTCTGTCATTCTTATGCGTAAATAGTCTTAAATTAATGTTCTAAAAGTGTGCTAATTTACAAAGAAATATGATACTTTTTCATCGATCAGGAAAATTCCCAGTTATTATTATTTTTTGGTAAATTTACAAATCAACTCTGATGTATCTCCTACAATATTCCTTTAGAATATAAATAAATTAGAAAGGGTTAACAGTAACACACTAGAACAATACAATTAATATGGATAGAACACTTCAGATAATTTGGTCCTGGACAAGAGATGTTGGAGTTCCTATTAAATCCCTGACTTTTGATTAAAAACTTGGCAAATCAGATTTGATTACAGTATCTTGGCAAATCTGGGAATATGTTGAAATCCTTTTGAAATGGCACACATAAGCATACTGGAGTCCTTGTATTTTATTTTATCATTGAGAAACAATTATGGGATCATTTTCATTTTTGGGTGAACTATCCCTTTAACTAAACCATATTAGTAAACTATAATCATATTTTTAAATATTTTCAAGAAGTAAATCTGATTAACACAGTAAATTTCTATAATTTTATAAAATACACACACACATGCATGTACATATTTGTAAAAAAGTATTAATAAGCCTATATAAAATATTTATATTTATATAATTTAAATTATGTAAATATATATGGCTACTACAAACATGCAAATACATCATAAATACATGCATAAATTCATAAATACTGTGTAAAATAATTATACACAGTACACAGACATATTATGTAAATACAAACTTTTATTTTGGATGAGATTAATCGCGATTAATCATTGCCCAGTAGGCTACTTTTACAAGTAGGCTAATTTAGTGCAATTAGCTCAACAGCACTTGGCATGATTTAGTGATAGGCCTACACACACACACACACACACACTGTGACACACATACACACAGGTAGCCACATAAACAGATTGTGTTCCCATTTTCGTTTGTGACCTCCTGATTAATTAACAACGGGTTAAAGTTTGTTCGGAATGTGTTATTGTTTTTTCGGAATATGAATGCTGATGTCACAAACTCCCAGATCAATAACTAGGCTAGCCTACGTAACCTCTCTCTACCTGAAGCACACCGTCCGAACTGCACGCGCACGATCCTCCCCGCTGCTGACGTCACGAGCGCGAGCGCGGCTCTGTCCAGCAGCGCGCGACTCTATCACTGCCGAGGCTCGCGAGCGCGGAGGAGGAGCTGTCAAAGTTTACAGCCAAGTCGAGCGAGTTTTCTCAAGAAGACGAGAAGGGAAGATCTCTGTACATTTAGAACCCCCGAAAGAAGAGCTCTTCAAACTATGGAGTGAAGTCTGAGAGGTCTGAAACATAAGAAATGGCAGGACCAACTGAGCTCGGATTGATTTTTACCTTACTGCTCTCAGGGAGCTTCTGTGCGACGCCGGAAAAGAAAGGTAGGAGACACTCAGTATTATGAAACGGCTTATTGTGTAAGATTAAACCTTCATCTTTGAATGATCTCCGGTAGATAGATCTCGCACATACCTTCAGAGATGTGCGTGCGCTTAGAGGAACCTCAGTCAGTCAGCGTGGGAACAGTGGGAGTTTGTGTTCAGTGTCCCACTGAGAACTACTTGGATTCTATTAGCTAGTCTTTTAAATTACGTTTTTATTGAACGTGACATTTACAGATAATAACACTCCTTCTGGAGCAACCTGATGTTGAGTCTATAGTTCACACATGGATCAGTCCTTGTGTTTTGAACCTTCAACTTTTGACTTCCCAGCTCAAATTTTAAGGCTCTATAACCCCACCCCATACTTTTAATAAGGTTGTGATTTCTTTGCTTTCATTAGTGAACTGGCGTGATTTATATTGCGTAGTTGAGGCGAAGAGAAGAGGACATTGCCTTGAACTACTTCTTCACTATAGCCTAAAACAGCTTTAATAACAATCTAAAATGTGCTTCATGTGGCAAATTGACAGGTTTTATTCATGTCAAAATATTACTTACCAATTATGAAAAAACTTAACTACATAAGCTGACGGTTATGACATAATGGTGACGCTTTACAATTACGTTTCGTTTGTCAACATTAGTTAACTACATTAGTTAACATGACTAACAATGTACTTCTAGCATTTATTGATAGGTAATGTTGATCTTAGCATTTACTACATTATTTAGTTTCCATCTTTTTTAAGTTTGAATTAGATTTTTTTTTTAAAAATTAAATTCAAAGTGGTTGAAAAACACCAGTGGACAGCAGCAGGTCATGAATTTTGAATCACTTTGATTTGAAGTTGAGTTTTTAATTGTAGTGTGTTGACTTTTTTATAAAATTTTTTATTTAATGCGTTTAGTAAATTTTAGTTGTTACCTAATCAGGTAAATTCAGCCATATTAAATATTATATTTGACTTCATATTACATGAAGCTTCTAAAATGTGTGCTGATGTGCAGGTCCACCACATTTTCTTTGATATGAATCCAACTAACTAAAGCCATTTATTTAATCTATGATGTTAGTGTTAGAGTTTGTCACATTTATTAGATTTGTTTAAAGTGTGTTTATGTCACTCTGCATATTATTTAGATGGTCTCAGGGGTGTCCTGTGTGTAAACACATGGCTCTGCCAATACTGACAGATGGGACACACACAAATCACTTTATTACAGTCTGCTTCCTCATTAGGACTCATTCAGGTTTACAGTCACGGTGCCAAGAGAGGAATCACCTTTAATATTAGTTCTGTTTTGACGGTCATCAGTGACCTTACCTTTTCATGCAGATTTTTGTTTGTTTGAATCGAGTACCTTTTGCTTTCTACTACATTTGCAATTTATATAATGGGAGTATATTGAACAAGTGGGTTTACATGGTCACTCAATATCATTGCCAGTTTTCCAGACCCCATAGTGGTTTAGAGGACAGGTATTATAGTGTCAATGAGGACAGTCATGACGTCCTATAATGTCTTCGGGCTCCTTTGTGCCTCGCTCAAGGTTAGAGAAATGCTGCAGCTATCTGTTATATTTAAGACCGAAACAGCTGTTTAGTCTTCATGGACTATCCATCTGAAAACCAGATAAAAATGCGTTTACTGGCCTAGATTCCAAGGTGGACCATGTTGAGCTATATTTGAATTTTCAGTAAAATGTCCCACATTTGGTCATCAGTCCAGTCACATGCAACATAGACTTTTTAAAGTGTCTCTTTCATTTGGTTTGGCATTGACCTCTGCATACTGTCCAGCCTCATTGTGACCTAGAACAGTGTCTCTCAGGTGGTCACCTCAATCACCAGTGCAGTAAGAGTTTGCCACCTAAATAAAATAGCTTCAAAGCATAGTCTAGCCTACTTCCCCCAATAGTACAGACAAAACTCCTAATTTCTTCTGAAAAAGGGATGGGCTATAAAGCAAAGCTTGTCATATCAAAGTGGATAAGCTTGTATTCTTTAAACTTAAGTTTCTTGGGTTTTATTCCAATTTCATTGGACCCAATTTACTCCAAAATGAGAAAATCCCTAACAACTTGCCTTCATTGTATGTTTAAATTGGTTTGGTCTACAGGCACTGAGATTTAATCTAGTTTATCTGAGAGAGTTGTTCTCACAGGTCTTCTTCAGACACTTGTAACTCTCATCCGGGCGGGTCAGAGGTGACTCAGAGTTAAAGCATACAGATACGTGTGAGATTAGCTTTAGTTGTGTTTGCCGGGTCTGGGGCTTTGACTGGTTTAGTAGTAAATGTGTGGGAATGAGGTTTGTCTGCATGTTTATGTACTGTATGTACAGCATGTCTGGAAAAGTCAAAGTCTTATTATGCTCTTTAGTAAAATGCTGCTCTTCTCAAGAAGGTAAGATAAAATCTCTTGTGAAGTCATCCTTCTCTATTTAACAGTCCAAAGGAACAAGTTACATTAGTATTTCACTCTCTTTTGTCATTATAATATAGTTTCTTAAAGCATTTTAATTCTGCAGAACTGCTTCATAAAACCATATTCACCCATGTTGTTCCAAACCTGTATGATTTTATTTCTACTATGGAACACAAATCAAGATATTGTGAAAAATGTTTTTTATTCCAGGCCTATACAGTGAAAGTCAATGGGGTCCAAAACAACACTGGACCCCAATGATTTTCATTGTTCGGACAAAAACAGTTGAAACATTCTTCAAAATCGCTTAGGCTATGTTCACACTGCCAGCAAAAATCCAGATCCAGATGGACAGCAAAAAAAAAAAAAAACAACGCATGAAAACAAATTTGGAGTTGATTTGAAATGTGATTCCAATGCGTTTTTTTTTTTTTTACAGATGCGTCTGAGTCTGAATGCTCTGGCTGCTCAAATCTGATTTTAAGTAGTTTTTGCATCACTCTTAACGTGACACAACAATAACGTCAAAACTGGTGAGGAAATGCCGGAAGTTCATATACGGTATTCAAACGGTATGTCCAAAGATTTTGGCTGTGACTACAGCAAGGAACGTCACAGTATATACCAGTCTTAGTCTTAGTTCTGCACCGCGACTCGACAGGATTTGAGGAGCGAGATGATGCATCATTATAGCTGAATTGAACTAATTTCATAATTGATGAACTTTGCAACATTGACAAAGACAGTTATTGAACTATATTGAAACTACACTGAACTATATTAAGCAGAATAATGACACAATTGTCTTCCGCTACTTTATAGCAAAAAAAATTAACAACTTTAACAAAAAAAGTTGTTTAACAAAAAAAGTTGTCCTGTTTATTAATATGAAACTGTGAAGCTTTAAGAAATATAAAGGTGCTTTGAATAAAGCACTATATAAAAGTGACTAAATTTTCATTTCTTTTTCATGTGAACTGTCCTTTTTTCAGTTCCTTGTAAAAACATTCAGAATAAATGTTTTATATAGTCACAAAAACATGTAATTTATGTTTTGATCAATCGTAGGAATTCTTGGACACCTTTAGTGTGTCAGATTATATGTACTAGACCAGGGGTGCCCAAACTTTTTCCTATGAAGGGGCAAAAATCAAACTTGATTGAGGGCCGTGGGCCAAAAGTAAATTTTGCATCATAAATCAAACTGTATTACATTAAAGTTGCTATGGGTTTATGATTATGCTCTTGATTTCTCCATTATTGCGTTTAATTTGTTGACGTTAATTGACGTCACGTCAAGTGTCGCAAATAGGGTTGCCACCTTCAGTGTGGCAAAATAAGGGACACCCATTCACGGCCCCCAATCACAATAATTTATGGTCTGATCTAGGGCTGCACAATTTGGGGTAAATGTCATATTGCGATTATTGATGTCAATATTCCGATTGCGATGTGTGATTGCGATATAATAAACAAATGGTTTCATGAGTCAACTTGTTTGGTTCTAAAGCAAATGCACTCACAGATTAGTGATGATTCTGAAATGTGTATTTCTCAACTCAAACTAGCAATAACAACTAAATAATTGATAACACCTATAATGATAAATAGCTATCAATTTTTTAAAACATTTATTAGGCTTCAAAAAATATAACAGCTTTTAATTTAAGTGAACTTCAAACAATCCTCACATAAACCCATAATAAATGTCATATTTACCTAGCTGTGACCTTCCTGTCTAACAGGTAGGACATATACAGAAATTGAATAAAGTTATTAAACAGTCTACGCTGCATAAATTATAAATTATAGACTAATCCTTATTAAAGCTAATTACTGACAGAAAGCTTTATTGATAGCTGGCCCTTTAAGAGCGCTGCTGACAGAGACGCGGATCTCACACTCGCCTCATTCTCTCACAACTCTTTATGTCCATCATAACATAAGACTGCTCTTATGTTATGAAAATACTTGACAAATGACATTTTGTTATTGTTCGTTCAAGCGCGAAAGAGAACTGTATTCTTTCGCGCGGTCTGTGCATGCGCTACTGGCGCGCGTCTTTCTGTGAGTCACATTCAGGACATTCACAAGCAGCGCGCTCTCTTTTGACTTGTCGTGCATTGGTTTAAAGCAGGTTTGAAGTTTTTATTCAACTATGTGTGGGCCTTATGTAAAATACGGGACAAATCGCGTCCCTTATTGATTTGATACGGGACGCATCATTTTACTTGTAAATACGGGAAAATTCCGTATTTTAAGGGACGGGTGGCAACCCTAGTCGCAAAGCACGCGGTGCTGCACCATGAATTGCGCATTTACAGGAAAAAATCTAATTCATTTAGCTACATTTAATTTAAACATTTAATTTCAGTTTACTCTGTTGTAGTTCAACAATAAAACAAACAAAAATGTTATGTCAAATAAGAAATGACGATCTGTGTCGAAGGTATCACCCCCCTCCTCTCTCTCCCCAAGAGAGCCAAATCAAAGGCCCGCGGGCCCTAGTTTGGGCACCCCTGTACTAGACGGTCCGATTGTGTGTCTTCATCGAAGAGTCTTCTTGTTGAGTCAGGCCTCGTCTAATCATTTGCAACTTGCTTGTGTTTGTGAGCCAAAAGACAGATCTCCTAAATATTTCAAAACAGCTAAACAAAACAGTCCTCATGTGCTGTACCCGTCCTCATCCAGTCGCTGGCATGTTGTGTAAGGCGTTCTTAGGAACTTTCCAGAGTATCAGTGAAAAGAGCATGATCTTCAAGAGTGTCCATTAAAGGGATAGTTCAATCAAATATGAAACGTCTATCATCATCATCTACTCATCCTCATGCCATTCTAAACCTGTATGACTTTCTTTCTTTTGTAGAAGTCAACAGGAGGTTGTTCTTTCCATTCACTCATAATGAATGAGGAGTTCTATATGCCAAGTCTTCTTAAGCAACTTGGTAGTTTTGTAAGGAACAGATTAAAGGTTAAGTCATTATTCACTAATAAACGTATCCTCCAACCCCTGCAGTCAGATCATTGAGTCATATTTGAACTACTATTAAAAATGGTGATATCTAATATTCGTATTATATGTCTTGTTATTGTGTTTTCATTTCAAAACAGAAGGACAGCAGTTGTGAGTAAATTTTCAGTCATCTTTCCTGGAATGCAATATGAAGACTTTACAAAGGAGCATTTCTCTTTAGCAACACTATGAAAGTATAGCAGGCACTACTATGCCGGTATAACCATATATCTGTGCACGATATGACTAAACGTGTCATCGGTTTCAAATACCTCCGTTTTCAAAGTCAACACTGCAACGCGAAAACGTTGGTTTTAAATGTATCCACGAGGGAGAGCACGTCTTCTTTGACAAAAACAATGTGGATGGAAGTTCGAAACGGAGAGACATGCGTTTTCAAACCAAAACGTATTAGTGTGGAGAAGGCCCAAATAAACCTTTGGTGGGACAAAGATTCATTTTGTTGGTTGGCAAAATATTTTCAATGCAGGAAAAAAACTGCATTGATGGAAGTCTGTTGCATGACGAGGGAGAGTAAATTCTTTTTTCTCTTTTCTTTAATTTCATCCATTCATTTACGTTTTTCCAGGTTTAACCAGGAATTCCTGTTCATCTCAGGTCTCTCTCCTTTACTGAACATTCAGATTTTTCTCCTGGAACTGTTAATGATGAAGGTCAAACATGGATTTGTTTTGCACTCTTGTGGGAGTTTTGCCTCAGCCCCTGGCATCAAAGCATTCAGATTTCTCTGGAAAACACCCTGATATCCTTGCCAATCCTGAGACCTTATAAAATTGAACAAAGAAAGACCATTTGCATAATTATAGACTCGCTTAATGTTCAAAACGCAGATTGCACATCACTCCATGTTCCTCAGGTCTGCCAATTCAGCTTATTAGGATAAATGGTCTTTTTGATTTGTCATGTAGCAGATAAATGCACGATAATCCGATTGTCCTCTGTTGTAGTCACATATCCTTCTTGAAAAGCCATCATTTTCAGTTCTTCCACTAATGGCTGGAGACCATCAATGTTCTCTATCGGGATTATGAATTGTTTAGCCAGTGATCTTGGGAAATACATCAACCCTGTATTTTCCCCTAATTGTGAGATGAATTTGAGATGTGATACTGCTCTTCTTTCCCATTACCCTCCTCCCCCGCCTCAGGACGTTCCAAGATGGAGGACCACTGCGTTAAACTGTCAGGCATCATTTCATCGCGTTGTCATGGCAGATAAGAATAAATGGAAATAACATGTGCAGTTGGATTCTCTGGAACATCTTGGTCCGTTAATTGACATGGGAACCGCGTTTGGCACTGGATTGTTGGCGTCATGCGACTTTAACAGCAATGACAGCTCTTTCTCTTTCTCTCTGTCTCTGACTCTAACAACGTCTCAGCACAAATCGTTGCAAAGGAATGCTTTGAGCCTGCTGCCTTTCTGTAGTCCAACAGGTACAGCATGGTGTTAGCGACACTAAAGGTTGAGTTAACTGGAAGAGTTTTGGCTAATTCAAAATGCTTTTCATCATTTTGAGAAAAGAACAAGAGAAAAATGTTTAAACTTCAAAACTTTTCATTTTACAATTATCATTATCATGAGCACTTAGCCAGATAGACAACAATTAGTCCTGTTGTCTTATAATCTCAGACGGCTAGACAACAGGACTTTTTAACACATAAGTAGCTAATGTGCTACTTTCCATGCAGCATAATTATTCATTTATTTCATCATTTAGTCACCAACATGTGGTTCCAAAACTCTGACTTTCTTTTTTATAGAATTGAAGAACCTAGGGTCCTGGTACTTTAATGGATGTGTTGATGAATTGATGAATTTGATGAGTTGATGAATGTTTATATGTAAATAAAAGCCAAAAGAGATCAAGTCTCTTCAGAAAGTTTTGATGAAACCGCTCAATTCATATGGATTAGTTTCACAATCTCTTTATGACCTTTTTGAACTGACAAAGTGGTAGTTGCATAGATTGTCAACAGAGGGACAGAAATCTCTCAGATTTTATTAAAAAGATCTTCATTTGTGTTCCGAAGATGAACGAAAGTCTAGCACACTAGGGTCCTTGCACACTAGGGCTGTTGGAACGAATTCCGAAATTCGAATATAATTAAAATATTAAAAAAATCAATACTATTCGAATGCTGAAGTTACTATTCGAATATTGCTTTTTTTATGTATATTTTAAAAAAAATGTATATGCAATCTTGCCTTTCTCTCCGCCGCCTTGGCTTACACTCATGTGAAAATGAAATGCTTTTGTTTCATCTGATGAACAATAAAGTTTTTGAATCGTAACACAATTGTGCACATTATCCATGCGGTATCATCATAGCAATACTGTCAAAAGTGGTAAATGTTTAACGATGTAAAAATCGTCCCCTAAAGCGACCGTGAGGCGAAAAATGCAAAAAACTCAACGGATTCGGCGAGCACCAAGCTCATTGGAACCGTCTAGTCTAACTGAAAAGAACGATATAAGTTTCAGGATTTTTGGTGTTGTTTTCGCTGAGATATTAGCCGGAAACCATCGGTAGCGCTTCAACCATATTCAGCACGAATAAAATGTTTATTGTATTATTATTGAACATAAGTGTTCATTGAATCGATTGTGAAATCAATTTTCCATGTCTAAAGACGATTCCATTTTCAACACCAAATAGGCAAATCCACGGACAACTAACAGGCATAAGGACGAGCGTAAAGAGTGCGCTTGAGATGCGCATAAGTCAGCAATATTTCTGATGATTTATTGGCGTGAAGTTTCGTGCATAATGACAAACAGGAGTGTAACATTCAGGGATTGAAATTAACACCCGCCAACCCGCCAAATAGTAAAAATGAACTTTGGCGGGTAACCCTGTCAAATCACGAGCCAATTTGGCGTGTTTCTAGGTTTACTCACTTCGCTGGGGAAGTTCGTGTAGCCAAAGCTGCGTGGATTTAGCGATTAAATACATCTGTATGGCGGTACATTAAAAAATAATATCATAACGAAAATATACACCGGTTTTCGGTGTGAACGGTATACCGCCCAGCACTTGTTTATTGTAAGTTAGATGTCCCTCTAGTGGACAGAACGTGTAACAACAACCACATGCTATAGTGGCATTGGCGATTCATAAACCAGTGTAATGTCGTAAATAATAATAGGATGAATTTGAGCATTTAATATTCAAATATTATTCGAATTTTAAATAAAATAAGGAATGGAATTTGAATAGTATTATAGAGGAAGTTTGACAGCCCTATTGCACACTGGGTCCTAAATTCGCGTCCGAAATTTTCGCACGTTAAAAATTTTTTTTGTCAATCACGCTTACACACTGCCTCCGAAACTCGTGTCTGTTTGAACAATTCAGAGCCACCGAATAACGAATACGAAAAATTCCATGGGATCATTTTAGCTTTTTAAATGTTTACACATCTCTACATAAATATAGTGTCAAATGGAAATTACAGGGTTTTTTTTCTCAGCGACAATCTGATTTCTTGATTATTTGCAAGCGCTTTGCTTGCTGCCTACAAATGCATCGTTTTGCAAATCCACTCTATTTCTACATTATTGTTTACACTATAAAGCGAGTTGCAAAAAAACATAATCTCTTCACCATGCTGATTTGCTGTCTCATTGTCCTCATCTGTCATTGAGCTCCCACACTGTTTGCACACGCTTTGCATGACCCAGTGATCGGTTTTGCAGACGGCCGGCTGTGATTTCTCTCAGCAAAACCTAATGCCCAGCATCAATTTCCTGTCTTTAATATCTGCATACTTCCTCCTCCACCTCTGCTAAGTTTTCATCATCCGTCCTGAACGCTCTTTCAAGAGTTACCAGAGCCCACTCATGGCTCCATATTGAGTTCCCGGGAGGGCGATTATAAAAAAACTGTCCGTTACTAAGGGGCCTTCAGCATGTGAAGGCTGGTTGTTTCTGGGTCTTGATGCCTCTCCCCGGTGATTGGCTTTTCCCGGATCACATCTGCTGAAGCGGTTGGAGTTTCAAGAGCTGCGGAGAAAGTCAAACAAGTTTGTCTGGAAAAAAGCAGACCTCCTGCTTTGATAAACTGTTGAGCAGTTTCCTAAAACTGGCGAAGAAGTCAGTGCCTCATTTTGCTGGAGTGACTCTCTCTTTCTTTGGCAGAGAACAATAAGGGTTTTCTTCAAGCAGTTTTTGAATGTTTCTCCATACGACTGCTATAAAGGAAAGAGCTGTGTGTCAGAAGTGTCATGTTTTTGAGTTCCTTTGTCGTTCACAGTCGTGTGGCGGCTCTGACAGTTTGATTGTACGCTGATTGCGATGACAGCGACTGAGCTTGAAATGGCCAGAATCTATTTAGAGATAAACGCTGTGATTACCTGTGACAGTCTTTCTTTCTTTCTTTCTTTCTTTCTTTCTTTCTTTCTTTCTTTCTTTCTCTCTTTCTTTCTTGCCACACATAGGCTACATGGACTCTTATCGTCTCTGCATGTTATCACACATGCTAATTCTGTGACGTTTGCCCACTCATGGGAAGTCTATGTTTGGAAACTCATGAATGTCCCCCTGAAATGGAGCATTGAACCTGCACGTCATGGAGTTTATAGTATTTCCATTATTGAGTGAGCCGAGCCACTATGGTGGAAAGAGACCTTGGAATCCAGGCTGGAAAAAAATAAACGTCGTCCTTGACATCTCAGTAGGGTGTGGCTTCACGTGAGAAGCTGCAGTTTCTGCCAATCCCACATGATTCCTCATCACATTTAATTGACCATTAGAAAAGACCACTATGTAATTCCTTTTATTTATTCCAAGGTAGGGAAAGGGAACAAAATCTAGTTTAAAACTAATTGCCACACACACACACACACACACACACACACACACACACACACACACACACACACACACACACACACACACACACACACACACACACACACACACACACATAGGATTTATTTATTGCCAAACAAACAGTAAAAAAAAAAAAAAATGAATGAAAAAAAAAAAACCCATACAAAAGTATCCTAAAAAGGTAAACTTGTCTGGTATTTTAAGAGACGACGTGGATTTGGTGACAATGTTTGAAATATGAATAATGTTTTAACAAAATTATGAAATAAAAATATTAGGCTACTTAGGGTTTTCAATTTCAAAAACACAATTTTAGAGAGTTTATTTATTTTTATTATTTTATTAATCATGTACTTAATGATATATCTTTTTTTTTTTGGATATAAGGACATTTGTATTTATTCCCCCAAAATGATAAAAATTAAATATCGAAATTGATATCAAAATGATCGAACATAAAACAATGCTTATAATAGGTGCATTCATGCCACTGTTTTTAAATGTGGTCTATGTTTGATTAAATTAATTGAGCTTTTAATCAAAATTACAGCATAATGACATTGACTGTGTGGTGCGTCACACTGGCGTTCATTGGCAGCGGTTATATTTCATTCACTATTGGAAATCACTGAGGTGTAATATTGGAGGGAACACATTGTGCAGGATTTTGACAGAAGCAATAACACAGCAAACAAAGCCTGTACTGTCTAAGGCGTCAAACATTTACTCAAATATTTGTCTATTCGATCAAACAGTGCCAGTTGTCCTATAGCAATATAACACTGCTTATGAACCCTTCGAATCTGATATCTAGGGACTCTTGTATGTATTAGACGGACAATCTGGGAGGATGTAGAATAGCTAGTTGTTGTTTTTATTAGAATTATTCTTAGACGTTCAGGTGCTTGTTCTCAGACCCTTTGAATTGAAAAGTGCTGTTTCCATTTATTATTCCATGAGGTGTATATTTAGCAAACCTTAAAGGGGGGAAAAAAAGAAAACGGTAAAGGAAAACATTGAGAAACAGGATGACAGTTTTAGGCCAGCAGCTCCTGACGCACATGCGCTAAAATGCACACTAATGCAAGAACGTGCAAAAAAAAACAAAAAAAACAACATAATATTCGTGGTTGACAGTGGCCCATTTTGAAGTCTGGAGTTTTTTATCCTAAAATATCAAGATTGTGTTTTTTCCAAAAAGCCAATTGAAATCTCAGCATGTCTGTACTGTGTGTATAGTCAGTGAATTGCTGACTAAACAAAGATGTCAAGAAAGACGTTTTTTGCTTTTTTTAAGCAAAGGCAACCATTTTGATTCACCTCATCCCAAACCTGACCACATCTGACCGGCCTTTCAAAACCATAATTTATAACGTATGTTCATGAAAAAATTTATTTGAGGCAGAGCTTGTAAGGAAATCTCCCTCAGCCAAAGTGAAACATTCAGCTCTCAGTAACCTCCTGTGTCTTCATGGATGATCACGTTTCAAAATAACACTTGATCCGAACAGGCCGCAGATGCCCTGGGATAGGTGATATAGCTATCAGTGACACTCCCTCTTGTCTACACACTACTACACACACTCTGTTTGTGAGAACACAGTATAGGACATAGTGAATTGTAATGGATCTCTCTGTTTACATGCTTTGTTTAGTGTATTGTGGCTCTCAGGTGAATGGCCACCGAGGCAGAATACAAACACCTTCAGACACAAAAACATTGCTTTATTTTATTTATTGGCATTTTGCCTTTTATTATATAGGACAGTGGAAAATTGGCAGGAAAGTGGAGGAAGAGAGAGCCAATGGGGTCAGGACATACATAACCCAGGCCAAAGTTGAACTCAGGATTCCATTGCGATGGAAACTGCGTTTGAGAGTTTAAGTCTATTTTTAGGTCTTTTAGGGTGTGTTTACAATTGGCAGGTTTGGTTCAATTAAAACAAACTCTGGTGCGACTGCTCTGTTTGTGCGGTTCATTTGAATAAGTGTGAACGCTGCCATCTGAACCCTGATGGCATCAAACGAGTGGACCGAGACCTCTGACAAGATGAGTCTCTGTCCACTTTCAAACCAACTCTGGCGCGGTTCGAATGAAATATGAACGCAGCACAGAACAAAGATATGTAAACTAATCAAAAACAGGACGTGATGTCACAAGATGCGACCCTAAAAAGGACAGAATACTCAAGCAAACCTGTTTTTTCACAATGTTGCCCATTACAGTTCGGCATATCAGAACCGCATCTTCTTGCTGTCTCTTCACTTGTGTAGAAAGTTCCTCCTGCTTTGACTCCTTTACACATTTCATAAACTCATGAGTTTTCAGCTAGTCAAAATAAATGATATACACATACAACAAGCGAGTTAAACCCAGTACAGCATTGGTTTAGATGTTCGGCAAGTACCGTCACAAAATATATATATATTTTTTCTTCTTTAAAATGAAATACTTCTGTTTTCATTGCAGTGTTATATTCGTACTTTACTACAGGTTTAGGGTTTGGTTTAGTGTTAAGCTACTTGCAACTATGCATATTTTATTAACGTTTCAAATAAAGAGTTACCAAACATTTTAAGCTTTACTGATAACAATTGCAGACATTTTAAGTACTATAGAAAATTATTTAGATTCACTTAGTAGAAACAAACAAAAAACAAATTGCACTAATAGGCTAGTGGGAGTCACAATGTTAAAATTGTGCAGTAATCGGTAGCATTCCACGAATGCGCTTGTAGCCTATTTATAATGCTGACTTGAATTTAACATGGAAAATTCCTTTTTATAATCGATGAATTTCCAACTAACAATTGTAGAAATGTCTATGCTAATGAATAAATAGATGGATTTTGCATCCCAATCAAGTGTCATTTATCTTGACAAACTTAAAGAATTAGAAACTCTTCTTGAATCAAATGCATCCTATCTCAGTAAACTTGCTGAAATCGCTCTTCAGCAGTGATGGGAATAACGGCGTTATAAATAAACGGCGTTACTTTTTTCAGTAATGAGTAATCAAACGAATTACTGTTTCCGTTACAACGCCGTTACCGTTACTGACAATAAAATATGCCATTACTATAATTGAGCTCACTGAAGCGGTTTTCATCCGAGTAGGCTCTCTCTCCGCCATTGGACCTGCAACGTTTTTTCTCTGGTGGTGTGCGTGTGTTTATGAGGCGCCGGACTGGACTAAAGCGAGGCGAACGCCGCGAGCGCGCTTGATAGTGCGCGAGAGAGACCGTGTCCGAGAGCGCGCTCGATAGTGCGCTTAATTGTTTATAAATAAAGTGGGCTACACATTTCAGCATTAGAATATTCTCTGTATCATATTGGTCATCTGCAACGTTTTAATATGTTTGCATGGCTATAAAATAAAACACAAGAATAACCTGCAGCAGGGACGTTCCCAGAAAACATCTTTGTTTGACCGGTTGTGAACACGTGCGGCAGACACGACTAGAATTTGGCTTAAATAACCTCTGATGATGACGTTCTCTGTAGGTTATAAAAATAAAACCCCAAAATATTATATTTTATTATTATTATTTATGTTGGTACATTGTTCAGTATTATATTGAGAGCACTTTTTGTTAAACACTTTACTTTTGTGAGGAAGAAAATACTTCAATAGGCTATTCAGTATGTCCTCCAGGTGTGTGAGTTTTATACTTTTAATTTGCACTACAAAGAGTTTATGTGTATGTATATTTTTTATTACTATTTATTTATTTTTGGTAAATTTCTTAAGAAGCATAATTTATTTTTAGACTTATTTGTTGGCCAGTTGTGGTGTGCAATAATATTAAAAGTTCTAAACCATCTATTGTGTTTTGTTGTTCCACTATAGTAATGATACTATTTTAATATTTAAGTTAATAGGTGTCTCTCGTCTCACATTGTCCCACAGCAACATTAAAATAGTGTAGATTAGTGTACAATGTTTTATAATAATATTTTTTTTCTATTTAGTGTCCATTTCATTCATTTAACATATTTAATATTGGGGGTATCCAAGTTGTTTTACATATTAAATTTTTTTTTATTTTTTTTTTTTTAAGGAACGCAATAGTTACTTTCCCAGGTAATTAGTTACTTTTGTAATAATGTAACTCAGTTCCTAACTAGTTGTCAGAAGTAACTAGTAACTATAACTAATTACTTTTTTTAAGTAACTTGCCCAACACTGCTCTTCAGTGATATGCATCTAGGATGCAGGCCCTGCTGGATGTGGTTTTCCCAGCCCTAGGCTCTCCGCCGCTGAGACTTGAGAACAGCTGAACTTTTTCCTCTCTTTCATTCTTTCCTACTCTCTTTTAATTCACCGAAGTCTTCTACAGCTCAGTGCAACGGAACTAATTCATCACTGTGCGGCACATCCACATGTTGACATGTTCATATCTGCCATCGCAGTGTTATTTACTCACTTTGCCGAAGGCATTTTTGGCTAAACCTCTTCAAATGTGCATTAGGGATATTAGATACTCTGACAATACTGACATGGAAACCTCCACAGGTATGTTTTCACATGAATCCTTTCGAAACTGAAGAAATGCAGGTACGATCGCAATAAAAACAAGTGTATGGCTCATTTAGAGTTTACTGGGATCTGTTGTCTTGCTTCATATCCATCCTGCTCTACTTTTTGGACATTTTTGACTCATGTTATGATAGCCTGATGATTAGCCTTGGTTTCTGCAAACCGTATCTCTTGATTTCTTTTATATCACACGACTAGTGTTTTTTTTAGTCAGACTGTTTGTTTAGTCTAGAGGTGCGTTATGGTAGTCCCAAAGCGAGACTGCATGTCTCGCCTGCAAGGTCTCGCAGCAAGTGTTGATTTGCAAAGTGGATCTAATGCCAGATGTCCCAATCTCCTTAAGATAACTCTTCGGTTAATTTGACCAATATCCTCCAAGCAGAACAGCAACTCTTTGTAATGAATGAGGCAATGCATGCCATAGTGTTTGGGGAAAGATTAGTGCCTGCAAATGTAATTATAGAGCCATTACATGAGATGAGATTCTTGTGACCACTTCAGGGCTGAAAAATGTGAAACTTTTGTGTTAAAAGTCTTTTTAGTGGCAAAACAACATATTTCCTTAGTGTTCATTTCATTAATGAAAACTTTGACGAAAAATGTTCGTTGATTACCTTTTTTTAACATGACTAAAACAAAACGATGAGACGACAGCGACGTCACTAGACAACTTTATCAACGCGCAATATTGTTGTTGAAAAAAATATTTTCTTAAACAAAGAAGAGAAGAACAAATATTACACTGTTTTTTTTTTAACAAGCCCCCACCAGCATTCATGCTTTCGGTTGCCAGATATCAAGAGAAGAGTTTAAATCCCCTCTCAAAGCCTTTTCTCTTACAATTATAAGTGTTTCTGCCATGTGTTTATTGATGTAGTTGGAGTTTAGCAATCTCTATCCATTCAGTTATTCTGCTCAAAATAAAGTGTTACATGACAACTGCTCTCTCTGGCTCAACTGCAGCGCAAACGCAGATATGAATTTTTGCTGCAATTGTACTTGGAAAAGGTTTATTAGACATATAGCCAAATCGCTTTCATTGACGAATAATATTGCATGGGTGTCTGAATCGACTGAATTGTACAGCTCTACTTCTCAGTGATAAACTGTAATAAATCCAAGCATAGGTCTTGATTATATTGATTGTGATTGTGGAATAAATGCACTTTTGCAACCTCCTTTTATATATTTTAATATAAACACATTAACGTTTGGAATTACTATTAGGAATTTGGAATGTTTTTAGCTTTGGAGATAAACTTTTGAGTTTTACCAGTTTTCAGAGAATATGGTTGAGTTTTGTGCTTACAGGTAAAAGTGCAATAATTCTGATGAAATGTGAAAAGAAATTTTGAACTTTGACAACAATCATGCTCAAAAATTAATCATGCTAAATTAATTGTGATTATCAGTTTAACCATTATGCTCCATGCATAAAATATGTTTTTTAATTTTATTAATGACTAAAACTAGACTAACTTGACTAAAAAAAAAGAAAAGAAAAAAGAAAAACAGGATCGAGTAAAGCTAATAAAAACTAAAAAAGACATTTGACAGTACCAAGACAAACACAAAATGTACTGAATTAAATTAACACTAATACAAAGACTTGCCCTGTAACCTCAACACATAATTATGGTGTCTGAAAATTCAGAATATGAGATCGATAGGAAGTGACAGATAGTGGAAACAGAAAGAGAAACATTTGCCCTCACGACTGAGGCCAGGAACAAGTCTGAGTATAATTACGTTTCCATGGGGACATGTGCATGTAACACAAAAGATCCTTTATTTGATGATTTAGCATCGACTTTGAAACAGGATTTACCGCCATTGTTGGCAGCATAATGCTTTGTATACACATGACTTCGCTTACAATATGACTCCCTTTTACAGTAAAGACTGCGATAAAGGAAGATTATTATCCTATCTTACTAACCCCTTTGAAACTAAAATGAACAAACCTTAGAGTTAAGCAATAAGAGTCATGCTAAGAGTCAGAATAAGTCACCTAATGCCGTATTGATGAGATCTCCTCCAGCAGGAAGTTAAATCATTCTGTGGATTTTCTGTCTTTTACAGAGACACGTGGAGTGATTGTGATAGCAAAGGTCCTGCTCAGATGCTCTACTAATGAAACGATTTGAGTTTGTGCAATTCTTCATCATTTGTTGAATTAACTGAGTTAATTTCATTTTACACTGGCAGCGTATGTTGATAACGGACACATCTGTGGTCATAAAATGATCTTCTTCCGATACTTTATTGTGATTTATGTGATATTTTTTGTATCACCCTGGTTCCCACAACAAAAACCCAATAGTATTTTCCCATTGGCTTTTAGATTATTGCAGAAAATAAGCTCTGTGACCATCAAAGTTTATGATAAACTTTGATGAATCTTTAATTGGCAGAAGTAAAAAGCTAGAGCAAACTACACGATCACGAAGCTTCCTACAACTCTCAGTCTTAAAAAATAAAATAAAAAATTGTTTGCTGTGGGAGTGTTTTTGGCTCCTATTCCTTGGTATTTTATGATTTGGCTTTGGAAAAGTGAGGTTCACTATAAAAAAAAAAAAAAAGTTGAGAAACCTTACACGTTTAAGGCAACCAGCTGCAGGAATTTCTTTTGAGTTTTCTCAAATTAGGGTCATTAGTTGTACAAACCTTTTCATGTTAAAAAGTTGAATAAACTTTGAAAACAGAATTTGTCAAACAAAATGTAAGTTGGATTTTTTACAGTGTGGCTCACAGTGAAGCAAAGACTTGAGTTTTCAGAATAATGCAGGTTAACAATTGAATAGTGGCAAGCTGCCAAGAAAAAGATCCGGTTCGCCTTTCAGAAGTAAAATGGGCCCTGTATTTTCAGTTATGTACGAAATGTCCAGGCCTCCTTGTGTATTTCCTTTCTGAAAATAAACTAGCCTTTATAGTATTTAGATTGCAGGTGTGTTAGCCGAGCTAAACAAGACAGAACCTGTTATCAGACCTGACAAAAGGATATTAAGCCTTTTTCCTGACAGTTGACGTCCAACCTTAGCAATAGTAATGGGAGTCACATTTTGTGAAATTTCACAAAAAGAAAGAGGTATTTCTTTTGCCTACTCGTCTACTGCATAAGAACACTTTATTGTATGTTGTATATTGTACTAAACCGTCAGGTGACATGCTGTTGGTGAAGAATTTTACTACATTTCCTCCTAAGCTAAAAACAGGTCATTTTAAGCTAACAACGATATACCAACGTTTTTTTTCTTTTTCTGAAATGTTCCTCTACTGTCAGTGTTGGGTTTGATTTATTAAGTAATTGTAGTGTAATTTAATTACTTTTCCCTGGAAAAAGTAAAGTAATGGATTAACAATGCAATTACCAATAAGTAATGGTAATTTATTTACAGTTACTTCTGATGTAATTGCATTATATGTACACTGCATAGACTATAGAACAATTCTAAATACAACAATAGTGGATTAAACATCAACACTTAACGTCTACTGCATTTGTCAAACTGCTATCAAAAGAGATAGTTGCAGACATTAAAACCGCTCAGAAGGATGTTTCATGCGTCAGAGCAAAGCAATTCATCTGTATCATTTCTAGTGATAGGTGTAGAGTCTCTTCGGGACACTGATAAAATCTCCCTAGAGATAAGCTTGGAAAGGGTCCAGGCGCAGATTAACTCCCTGACTGGTTCAGGGACATTGTTTTATGTATTTTATCTCATCAAACTGATTCTGAAAAGGAATCCCTGAATTTTTTCATTTAAAGAACTTGTTTTGGTTTTACAACCATATTTATCCATTGCCTAATCTAATCTAATCTAATCTAATCGTATGCTCATAGCTCTTCCGATTAGAGGATTCATAATGGTTAAAGGGTGAAGGGGTCATGAATGCGAGAGGCTGTTTTCGTAGTGGCTAGCCAAAGCTATGATAGGAATTTGAGGCAGCCGATGTGCGTATTGCACAGTTTTCCACTCTTACAATGCCAGCCGAACAATGAGCTGCATTAGGAATATAAAGCCAGTTTACCAAAATGCAGTCAGGACACCATGATAATTCTTCTGTTTTGCATTTTTCTAATGTAATATTTGTTATTACCCATTGTTCTATTCTATTCTATTCTATTCTATTCTATTCTATTCTATTCTATTCTATTCTATTCACAAGCTGCAGTAATCCGCATGGTTTGAGAATGATACACAAGCTCAATATCACAAGTTTACATATTTATCTATAGGTCTACATTTTAAATATTTTCATTTAGATTTTTTGTCATAACTTTTCTTGATTCAAAAATTTCGAAGGTTCTTTACTTTTTAAATCACCAGTTGTGGTCTCAGACTTTTGGACACCACCGCGTTGACCCATAATGTACAATGAATATTTTTGTAGTAAATTTAGACAAGGTTAAGACCCTCGTGAACTTTCCCCTTTTCCCTGTAATTTTCCCCTACATTTTGTATACAAACTTCGCAGTTACAACTTCCATAACAGATCCTTCGTTCAAAAGAAAGGCTTGAAGAATTTTCAAGGTGCAAATTAGGTTTAGTCACAAGTGCAATTTCTTGTATGCAAAGATTTGCCAGTGAACAACAGCTGAAAAATGCAAAGCATAAAACAAATGGTAATGTTCTTTGATTTAAAACCCGCAAGGTGCTATTTCACACCTGACTATTTGCTAACCTCAAGCACATCTGAAAACAAATCATCCAGCCAAGTTACATGGTCCATGCTGGTGCAATATGCAGCATTCTTCCCAGGAAGTATCACCACATCTGCAGCCGGGCGAACATCTGCTCTGACTGATGTCATCCAGTTACGGCACGTGAGCATTCTTCGCTTACGCCGCTGAAAACCATCAATATAAATAAACAATTATTCAACTGATTTTTTTAGGTGTGACTACGGACTTAGACATTCAATTAGAGATGAATTATATTTATAGAAACGATAAAAACATTTTGTAACTAATAATAAACAGTTTTCTCTTTTCAAGTTTAAATTATATTTTGGAGTTTTTAAAGTAACCGTAACAGGAATGCTCTGGATCGGATGAAACATCTGTGGTATGCTGTTGATTACAGCTGAAAAAAAAGTGAACTCATCCCTCAGTTTGCAAAAACAAACAAGAAAATCATGTGTGCATTTATGTGCTTCCAATGAAAGTTTATGGGGCAAGTCATTCTGATGGGTTTAAAAATAGACAGATAATTAGTTTAGACTTAATATATATAGACTTAAAGGAGCTGTATGTATGAAATTTATTTCAATTAATCATACATTTTCCCTGATATGTCACTAGACATTAAGAAATCATGTTCATTTCTTAATACTTATATCACTGACAACAGTAGTCCGGCCAGGATATTGTCATTTAAAAAGTGAAGTTGCAGCCCTCAACTGTTGTGTTTTGGTCTGATGCTCCACCCTCCACCGATCTACCAATCACGGAGTCAGTTGTGTTGCGGCATTCGGGTTGCCAGCTCTGCTCTAGTTCCCACAGCTGCAGCTAATAACGTGTCGTAATCGGATCCTGCAGCCTATCTGGCAACCTCGAGTCAGTAATTTGAAAGTGATTGCAGTACCAGTTTTGGCCACAATCTTACATACGGCTCCTTTAAAAAAAATAATTTTCATGGTTTTAATGTATGTTGCTTTACTGCTTAAAAAAATAAATTAAATTAATACATACATTTACCCAACACTGGCATTGCACAACTTTGCATTCAATGTGTAACAATTAAACCAAAAGTGAGATCTGCTACAAAAAGGTTTGACGTATTTATTGTATTAAATATTATAAATATATAAAATCAGCATTTTATTGTAGTTCTAGACTTAATGTGGGGCATTTACTCACCTGCACAAAAACAGATATTCCTCAAAATGAATGAAAAGGATGAAATGCAAACACAGAATATTACACAAACCTGCAATAATTAAACATGTTAAATTACACAAATACTTTATGTATTTAATCTCACTTTATTAACCATTGTCTTTGCTGCTGACTTTCGATGATTCAAATAATCCAATAAGCATAAATTACTTTAAATAAACATAAGCCCTGAATTACGGATGTTGCCTGGGAGAGAATTCCAAAGACGAGGAGAAACGCGGCTAAAGGCCCTATGGCCATGGTGGTTAGGCGAGCAGAAGGTGCACGCAATTGTTTAAATTGTATTGTTAATTTATAAATGTGTTCTTCATTCTACATACCAGAACATTCCTTTAACAAACTCACAAATTAATATATTTTAGTCATATTCGTCATCAGTCATTGGTGCGTGATCTTAGATTTGATCACACAGAGGAACGTTCTTCAAACCCCAAAGTTCTGGCAATGCGACTGCTCTTCAGTCTCAGGCTGTCAGTATTGTCTGCATCTCCCAACACATCATCATCTCATGTTTCATTGCACCAGTGGAAGTCCGGCCATTTCAAAGTAGAATTTATCTTGGAAAAAGTTTTATTCCTAGCCAACATTCTATGCCCAGTTGAGTGATACGGTGCAGGCCGCTCAACCCTTTTGAGTTTAGAGTGAGGGGGTGGGCTTAAAACAACTGACTTGAGGATGTGATTGTAGTTTTAAACAAATAGTGCCATTGTTTTGAGAGCTCTGCCTTGGCCAGTGCCTTGTTTTCAATGGAAAAGATGACTGTTGCAAAGACGGTGAACTCCAGATGAGATTTTGAAACTGCAATATGTGAAATATATGGCATTTCAACTTTGAGTCTTACTCATTTCCACAGAATATTTCCTGAGATTAACTCCTGTCGATCACAGTTTTTGGCACATAATCTGCATTTTAAACATGATTCCTTAATGTGTCATCCAAACCCCTTTGGATTTCTGAGCGAAAAAACGGATTAGTCACAGTTCAGAGGCTTGCCAAAAATACACCAAGACGCTTTTGTGCTATTGCGAAACATAGTGTGTACCTCAGGAATCTTTAGGGTTAGCGCGAGTAGTCCATCTTCTGCGTCAGTCTCTCGAAGAGAGTCATTCTTAATCTGCATGAACAAAACCACGTGTGTCATAATGTGAAATGCAGAATGCTACAATGAGTAAATGATGAGTAACGGTTGGGAGCAGCACACAGGAAGCTCATCCCTGTGCTCTCCAATGCACTCTCACTCTTTAAATCAGAGCTCCGTCCCCTCGGTCACTCACACACTCCTAATCAAAAACATCACATCTTGTTCTGGATGCCTGAACATCTGTTATAATGATACCAAAATCTAGGTTGTTAGGGCAGAGGAATAAACATATTCACACAAATACATATTGATGTTCCTAAATATGCTCGATGAGAGCGTTGTTTCGTGTTTTTGTCCTAAAGATACATTTGTAGTTGGTGGTTGGCTGTCACCTCTCAGATTCATTGTGTTGTAGTTGGTGGAAAAGGTTCAGGGCAACAGGGGATTCCCGAAATGCAGCTGCCTCTTTCCGGCTGGAATGATGTGTGAAATGTGTGGGTTATCCAGCAAATGGTGTAGTGGACTCTTTTATTTTCAGAGTAGGGCTAGGGGAAAATGGGAAAGTGACCACAATTTTGCCCATGTTGCCCACACGTTTTCTCTCAGCTCTCGTAAACTTCTTTCCTCTAATGATAAAATGTATTGTAGTGTAAAAGGTATGTGTGTGTGTAAGTTGCTGAGAGCTTCGAGTCGGGAGTCTACTGCATATTGATAGGTGCTCCCTGACGCCCGCAAATTATATACAATATCCCGGAAATCGAGCGAGACTTCCTGTTTACACATTTTTTATTTTGATGTATTATATGTAATTTTTATGATTTTATTATGATTTTATTATTGTATTATGCAAGTTTTCGGTTAGCCGATCACAAGTAGCCAGCCAAAACACATTACCATTATTCCTCGTATTATCAATGACGATTAATGATCGTTTCAATGATGTGTTCAGATTTCGTTGAGACCCTCGCCTCTTATTTCGCCACACTTCGACATCACTTTCACTTTTGCCACATGAATACTACTGAATGAGCTCTCTCTCTCACACACACACACACACACACACACATAGTGGACCCATGTAGACCCTTATGACGTAATGTTAAAGGTGCAGTAAGCGATTTCTGAAAAACGTTGAAAGGGGACCAAGCACCAAAACAAACTTGTAGCCAATCAGCAGTAAGGGGCAGACACACTCATTAGGAGGGAGGATCTATCAAGATAGGGGTGTGATCCTTTTGGGTCAGGGCGTGTTTGCTTTGGCAATTTCAAATATCAACAGCGTTTCTCAGAAATCTCTTACTGCACATTTAAGGTCATTAGGGCACAAAAATATTCTACGCAACAATGTGAATGCAAACGTAAATGCTTCTCCGCTTGATTTCACATATTGTTGCATTTGGAAAATGTTCAATATGCGTTGCTTTTTTAGTGTATCCGCAAGGGGTGCTGCAGCAAACATTAATAAACAAAAGTCTTCTACTGTGGTCATATTTTTTTCTGATTATTTATTATTTATTTATATATACAGAACCAGAGCAAATGTTTGAAACTGTTGCTCTGTTTATAGTTAGCTACTGGAATAATATCACATTTTGCTTAATGGCACAGACAATTGAAGGTCCAATAATGCCACAGTAACTTAAGAACTCAACAGGACTTTGCTCTTTTTTTTGTTTTTGTTTCTGGTGCAGAGTTGGAATAATAAGTAAACTTGAAAGCTTAAGTTTTAGCACATTCATTAAGCAGCATTGCCTCACACTCAAGAAATAAGGACAAAAGCTAGCCAGGGATTTTGACTCATAAAACAGTTTTCTTCACTTACTTGACATGACACATTTTCTGGAAGTTCACTTTGAAGTTTTTAAAACCCTACTGACCTCACTGGCTTGCTGGTTTCTGTATTAAAATATAATGTCCTTCTCAACTTTGCCTAGTCATCTAATGTTCTAGGTTTATGACACGCTTGATGGCATAATTACAGCCCTGCGAACACTAATGTTGGGTTTCATACACCATTTGGGATGAACTGGCTGGATTTGGGATGGAACATTGTTTCAACTCATATCCAGCCATACACAGCAACAAAAGAGGTTGTACATAATGTTGTAAGTCAGTCAGTGATCTAAGCTTGACACTGATGAGAACAGTGCATCTTTGTTACTGTAAAAACACAGATGCAGTGTTTACTTCTTGAGAAGAAAGAGACACAAATCAAATCTGTGGACAGAAAGAAGACAACCATTGCAATGAATCAGCTCTTGGCTCCCTCTGGCTCTTCCAAAATGATGAATAAAGCCCACGACTGTGTAAGCACCAGTGATCCCATTAGCAACTCAATGGGTAACAGATCTGAGTATCATGAATGGGCACGTTCTGTTCACACGGTCAACACAAGATGAATGTTCACCAGTTTTGTAGCTTTCCAATAGATTCAATTGGGTCATTCTGACAATTTGGTGCCATTTATGTTCCTAATGCGACAAGTTATAATGTTCTACTGATTAAGCCCAAAAGCTACCAGGTTAGGAATGATCTATAGTTGCATGAAATCCTGCAGACGTGATCTCACCGCAACTTGATCACAAGTCTACAAGGAAAATGTGAAATGCTAGTGTGCTAATGTTTTGCTAATGTTACAACTAGGTGCTCAAAAGTCCCTTTCTCCAGCATTCCAGCCCTGGGCCTCAGGATAAACAAAGTCAAAGATTTGCAAAGTGTAACTGGAGATGTACACCGAGTTGTTAGGGAGCGCTTTCCAAGAGAGATAAACATTTGCCTCAGTTTATATCCTTATTTGTCTCTTCATGAGTTTTCATAGAAAAAAAGTTTGATGCTTTGCAAGATGAATGACCTTAAATTGATTATCCATAGAGTTCTTAAAAAAACAACAAAAAAAACAACATCAATATCTAAGAACACAGTGTTCATCAGATTAAATTCATATCTCCTTTGTAGATGAAAAAGATTCGGCAAAATGTTATTTTCCAATGGAGACATTTTGCTAAAATGTGTTTGTTTGAACTCACCATTATGGTGATGAGTGTTCCCTATGGTTGGGCACTTGGAACTTCAATTATATTATTGTAATTTTCCTCCTATTTATGCAGCGATGCAACAAGAAATCACAGTTATTTGGTTTTAAAGGAAGGGAAGTAATAAACAGGTTGCTTTTAAAAGCTGATCATCAATAATCAATAACTAGTCTATTTGCATGTCAAATAATGATCTTGCAATTGACCGTGCTTGAGTCACAGACTTTAACATTCAGCATGCCAAACACAACAATGGTAGCTATACTAAATCAAGAGTAAGTCTAAAGTACATTATCAAGTACTCTCTACAGTTATTTTTAAGTTACTAGAACTCTTGTGTAAGTAGGTAACTACGCATTTGTCAGTACAAAATACTATTCCTATTTCACTTCATTTTTTTAAGGCAATTGGTTTGCATGCTTTTTTTAAGTAAGTCTAACTAGATTTTACAGTGTAGCATTGTTACGTTTGTTACTCCTAACACTGAAGCCTACGTACTCGTGTGCAACAGAAGAGGAAGCTTTACAGCGAGTGAAATGAAATCAACAAAGTATCACTTTCTGGTAGTAAAGCCAATAATGCATTTAAAGTACACTCTGTGAAATAAAATACATGGCTCTTCTGTGGGTGTTTTGCATCTGGCTTGGTTCAAACACGTGTCTTTCTTCCCAGTTCTCTCAATTCCGCCCTTTCCATCCCTCTTTCTTGCTCCCTCAACCGTCCCCAGAGGCCTCTATAGCATCTGGGTTTGGAGTAACCCCATACAAGGAACTTCCTGAAATGTCAGAAGGGCCTTTTTTTTTTTGGTTTCTCTGCTTTATTGCCATCCACTTTTTCAAATGGCAGTGGTGTTGGTTTTTTGAGTGTGAGAGTGTGTCTCTGTTTGTTCCATCTCCTTCCTGTGTGTTCTTCAAGTCCCTGATCTGTAACACCCCCACATCTCCACAGTTTTGAGTCTATATCCCACTCATTGGATCCACTCCCAGATGGAATCCAGAATTTAGCTTCAAAGACACAGAATACGTTATTGTCATCTACACCCTGAGAATCTTTCATTGTGTTTTGATGCTATCTTTGTTTACATTTCGCCATATTTAGCGGAATACATCTCCTTTCCTCAGCCTCAAACAATTCTGTCCTAGCAGGAGAGGGAAGTGTGGGCTTAATGCACAGGAAGACCTGAGGAAATGCTTTATTTTCCTCATTAAAACTGGAAGTGGTCCTGAGAGGTTTAAACTGCTCTTGAAACCTAAAGCCTTGAGCTCTAGATCCAAGAAGGATGATTCAGAGACTTCAAAATTACTTTACAAAAACATCTGCCTTTATTCTTGCAAGAAAAAAATTACGCATTTGTTCATTTTTGTGCAATCCATCTTCCAGACGGACAAATACTTTCAACCAATGTGGGGTCACATGTAATGAAATTGGGGAAAGAATCATCTAAATGAATGTTATCTTAATATCTTATTTTATACAGGAAGTTCCTAATTTAACCTGTTAATTTGGTGTAATTGTTTATTATTTTTATTAAAAAAAGACAATAAAAATGTATATTTTACAAATGAATACATTTTATTATAAAACAATTATCATAACAATTTTATTTTTTTCACCTTCGTGTGATTTATTGCAATTAGTTTTATTAATAAATTGGCATATCATGTAAATGAATAATAAATAAAAAAACTACTTATCCCGACTGTATGTATGTTCAGCTGAATGCCACACTAAAAAAGGCCAGTGTTCTCTGAATAAAAGACACAGGTGCCTCCAAAGAATAAATAATGGCGTATATAATTACATTAAAAATCATCTAGCATTGCTGTTTCCTCATAGCAGTGGGTTTATTTCCATGTAACTCAATTACATGACTTGAACAGCTAATGCCATTCCAGGTAATGACACTTTATTAATGGAAAATGATCTGTTCCATTTTATGTTGTCTTAGAAAAGATTTTAGTACAAATTATTATTGTCTGTCTATTTTGTCTTAAAGATGTATTCAGTAGTTTGGAGCAAATTTAAAGTCACAACTGACAATTATTGTTTTTTTTTATGGAATATTGCAGTATTGATTATAAATTATTTATCCATACACGTCAAAAAAAGAAAAAAAAGATATATGAAATATCTTGAATCACAACAACTTCCTCTCCCTCTTGCAGCTCATCTCTTCTATTTTTTGATGATGTGTTTACTGGCATGAGGGCGGGGCAACCTGTCAATCACATACGACCGACCAATAGCAAACCACAACCAGCAAACCACAAAATATCAATTTCCCGTGGACAAAATCAAGTCCCGCTTAACATTTTTTCTTGTTCAAGAAGCCGGTTTACTCCGATATACCTCACAACAGGAAAGAAAAGACTATTGCAGCTTTTATTTCATGCCACGGCGAGATTCTGAAGTGTACATCTGATCGACACTTTACTATTCTATACAGTCCTATGTCACTGTAATGTATGTGTGGGTGTCTAAATGTATTGTATTGTACAATGTAAAGCAACCTTGAGCTATGGAAAGGCGCTAACTTCTTCTATTCTAGGTCACAGCGGTTATACAGTAATACTAACCAAATGTAGTACCTATGCGATTTCTCTGTCTTTAATCAGCCATTGAGCAGGGGGGATCGAATCTCAGATGACAGCTGCCATTTTTAAGCAGGAACTGTGTCATACTAACCACCCAAACATTTTCACAAGCCTTTTCTGAATAATTTTGTAGTAACATGCTAAAGAAACAAAACACGCTCACACCCTCTTCAAGAAAGATCATAATGTGTGAGCAGACAGTAAATTACATTTTCTTCCGTATATTGCAACAATTTTTACATGACTAAGGTTCTTCTTGGTGTTAACCCTGTAGTGTGGATGCATGGGAACACTTAACACACATTATGAAGGACGTCCAACACACCTACAGCCAGGGGCAAAAAGTAACACTCAAACAGTTACGTCATATGCAGAGAGGAACAGTACCTACTGAAGTTGAGCCAGCCTAGGTAAAGCCTCGCCTTATTATGGCACTGGGCCAGAAGGATTGCGAGAAAGAAGTGAGCTAACTCAATCTTTAACAATGAAACAAGTGACATTACCTCTGGTCATAATTTCTTCATCACATGATACATCTGTGTTAATGGAAAACATCCTACTGTCTCATAGAGTCATGTGTTTTATGCAACATCCAGTGAAACCAATCAAAGTCATCTGCTCTAGAAGGCCTTCATTCTGCCTGGGACTGACGCAGGAAATGAGTAACTCCATATCGGCCATCCTAGATAACACCGTTAAAGACATTGTTTATGAATTTATCTTGAGTAGGCAATGGGTTGATGGCTTTACTCTGCACTATGAAACGCACTGTTTCATTGCGAGGAGAGTATAGCAGAGCACAGGGAACCTGTTGTCTCACCCTCAGTTTTTCCTACTGAGCTGTTTCTTATAACAGACGCCTTCTTCTGTTCTTCAGAACTACTTGGCCAACGAACGAACAGTGTATGATTATGATTCAGGCAGCATTACAGGTCAGAAGTCAGATTGGATCGGAACATTACATTATGCAGTTCATCTGGTTGAAGAACGGAGTCATCACGCTCGTATGGGGACGAGTTTGTTGAGGATCAGTGCCGATGGCTGTCGTGTCGATGAGGCCTTCACCGGGGAGAGTCTAGTTGACACAAGCTCTGCTGACACTTCAGGGATGCGTTGTGGTCATGTCTAGGCGCAGGTCCACCATCTGATCTGGATACGGCCCGGGTCCGGCTGATTACAGTTAACAACGGAATAAACAGAAAGACTAAAATTAGCATAGATGCCATTCTTTTTATGATGTAGCGGGTACAGTCAGGTGTTATAGGAAGTGTTCCCAGTTCCAGCTGACCTAATTTATGGTATCAGTATCAGCCGATACTGCTCCCTGTTATCGTGATTGGCCCCAAAAATCCTCTTTGGAGCACACCATGAAAGTCAAAGGGTTCCAATGTTGTTTTGCACCCCACCTACTTTCATTGTATGGTCAAATATTCTTTTAAAAACATTTCTTCAAAATGTCTGTGTTCTACAGAAGAAAGAATTAAATGAGGTTGAGTAAATTACAACAGCATTTTTATGCTTTGGTGAAATTTCACTTTAAATCCTTTTTAAGTAAGACAAAATTTGAGACTTCAGTTGTTGACAAGCTTTAGCTTTTTCTTCAAGATCAGACACGTTAAAGAATGCGACCCAACAACCTAACAATAGCGAGTATCCTCTGTGATAAAATCTCACCTGCCACATGTCAACACCTCATCTCACGGTACAATACTAGTTTTGCTAAGAAGACTTGGAGGAGGGGTTTCTGTAAATGTGTTGTGCAGTTCATCTATTCAGTGATTTTAGAGAGAGGCTTTTTGCACTTGTGCGACTATAAAGCTCCATTCTTCAGCTCCTGGTCTCCTTGTCTCAAGCTGGCTCCTATAAAATGTCTCAACATACGTTTATCTTGAAAGTGGAGTCTAGCTTATCCAAAAAACAGAAACAACTTTGAACTGAGACTAGTTGAGTTGTTTAGCTTCTCTGTTATCTAAGCCAAAATGAAAAAAAAAATGTTTCATCAAATCATGAAGACATGGTCTAAGCTGTATTTTATTTCACCTTTTGTTCACAGTTTTTGAGATATTAAAAAAATAAATTCTGCCAAATTTCTTTACCAAATAACAGATGAGTTTGCACAAAAATACCATACAGTTTGATTTGAAACATGGTCTTTTATTTTGCTTTTGCACAATTGTTTAACATTGTTTTACCCTGCAGTTTGCTACCTTAAAGGGATAGTTCACCCAGAAATGTAAACTCTGAAAGTCATTTACTCACCTTCAAGTATGAATTTCTTTTTTCTGCTGAACACAAAGGAAGATATATTGAATGTCGGTAACCAAACAGTTGACGGGCCCCATAGTATTTTATTTCCATACTATGGAATTCAATGGGGTACATCAACTGTCTGGTTACCAATATTCTTCAAAATATCTTCTTTTGTGTTCAGCAGAAGAAAGAAGTTCATGCTTGATAGTGAGTATTACAGGATTTTCATTTTTAAACAGAAAATTTCATTTAAATTTTCCTTAAAAAGGAAAAATATTTCCTTATAATTTGAAAAATTCCTATTAATTTACTCGCCCTCAATAGATTTTCTTTTATTTCCCAAATGGACTGTAGCAGAACAGACCAGAAGCCATGAACACTGTTGATTGATTGTTTTGTGTTTGTATTGACGTTACTTTTTTCTGTCATATTTGTCTTATCTAACGTTTTGAATGCTAATTTCTTTCAAATGAGTGGGAATTCCCATCACCCTTTCCAGCTAATCAAGTGATGTCTTAGGAAGTCACTTTTGAAATTACTGGATCTGTCTTCTGTTGCACAATAACTTAATTATTACTGATGCAGTAATGCAATTATTCACAATTTGACAGTCTGATGCATCTATTAGTGGAAACTGCCAATATGTTGGTCTCATTGGGGATATCTTGTGGTGCAAAATAGAGGTTGTTGATACGCATTTTGTCATTAATCATTGACGCCTCACAGTTTTATCTGTTTTGATTGCTGCCTTTTTCAGAATCAGAGCTCATAATGGTGTCTCTGCAGCAATATAGACCAGAATGAGTAAATGTATTAGTAATTTTTTCCCAGATGAGTGTGTGAGAAAGAGTAAGTTCTCGTAGCATTCATACGAGCCCCCTCTTTGCCACAAGCACTATTTATCTTGGCCCACCGCAGAGTCTTTCCTTTGCCGCGCGGAGCACTTAAAACGAACGCCCAGCTTGACTGAATTCTGATTGGTTCATTAGCTGCAAAAGACACCTACATGCCTCAGATTGGCTCTGGCTCTAGCATTCACAGTTGATTTATTACAATCATTTTAGTCTTTTATTTGTATTAAATAAAGATTGTGGAAATGGCTTGGCCAGACCTGAATTCAAGTGAAAACCTGTGGTTTGACCTGCAAATTGCAGTCTACAGACACACTCCATCTAATTTGTGTAATTGGGACAACTTTGCATTGCAAAATGGGCTAAAATTCCACAAATGTGAAATAAACAAGAAGGCTCAAGACTGTGATTGTTGTTAAAGGACTGTGTATAAAGCTTTTTGTGCTCACCAAGACTGCATGTATTTGATTAAAAAATACAGGAAAAACAGTAATATAAATAAAGTTTTTTTTGACAGTTTAATGTTTTTAATAAATATATACGTATACTTAATTCCATTGATGGCAAAGCTGATCCTTTTTCAGAAATCATTTTAATATGCCGATTTGGTGCTCAAGAATATGTATCGTATACATAATTCACACGCTATATTGCTAAATGTACCATATTTTTTCATATTAACAGACAAATATACCAGTATGGCTTCTCTTAAGACTCCTCTGCTTCAGAGCGGTCATAGTTAATGATATGCTAAAGCTCGCCCTGTACGTTGATATGATTGGTTACAAGGTCTTTGGTGTTTCTGAGACCGGTTTAATCTGGTTTAGATCTTATCTCTCTGATCGTCAACAGTTTGTCTGCATGAGTGGTTTCCGGTCTGAGGTCGGCTCTGTCCATACAGGTGTTCCTCAAGGTTCAGTATTGGGTCCCTTACTCTTTAGCATTTACATATTTCCTCTCGGACTGCTCCTAATATCACTTGGGCTTAATTATCACTTTTATGCAGACTGAAAGGCTTATTAATATTTAGTTTTTTCCCGCATTGACTATTGCAATGCACTTCTTGCTGGGGTTCCTAAAAACATGCTTAACAAACTGCAATATGTGCAAAATTCAGCTGCAAGGATCCTGACTGGAGTCAGGAGAAATGAGCACATTACACCAATTCTAAAGTTTCTGCACTGGCTCCCGGTCAGGTTCCGAGTTGAAACACTGATTTCAAACCTCGGTTTTGAGACTGTCTTTGGTTCACTTCAGTTTTAAGCAATGGTGTTGACTTATGAATTTGCACATGGTTTGTCTTGAATCATATTAAAAATGTCACATAGACATAAACAACATTAAAAACATTTATATATTTGAGGAAACTGTGATAGATTTTTTTAAAGAATTCTTTGATTTTATTTTTAGCATTTATTTTGAAATTACTTTTGAAATTGATCACTTTTGATCAATTTAATGCATCTTTGCAGAATAAAATTATTTTAATTTAATTTAAAATATCTTACTGACCCCATGTCTTACTGTATTATTGAATCAATAAAACTGATTCCAATGTGTTTGAAAGTATGTTCAAAAATAATTTGGTTGGGAGGTTTAATGGATAAACAAATTTCAAAAAGAAACCAAAAACATGTTTGCTTCTATTGGAATGTGAGTTTTATTATGCTTTTTTCCATGAAGGCCTCAGAGGATTTAATTGTTCTGTCTTTCTCTCTGTGTGTTTAAGTGTGTCAGGGAGCGAACAACAAACTGGCCCTTCTGGGAACAGTGGATGACCATTATCAGATCCTGGTAAAAATGTACAGCAACTGCACCGTGGTTCTGGAAAACCTGGAAATCACATATATGACAGAAAACCATGACTTGTCTTTTCTCAGGGTATGATAAATATATATATATAAATATATATCTGTTTACAAACACTACGTTCAGTGCTATTTTACTGTTATCTTACTGTTTGGTTATTGTAAGTCATCTGTATACTAATGTTTTATTATTTTGTATTTCTTGACAGATGCCTCAACAATATTTAAATTATGCAGTATAACAACTCTTTATATAGTATTAGTGTTGGATGTTAGTAAGTTTTATGTTTAATGTTTCTGATTTTTAGAGCATCCAAGAAGTTAGTGGGTACGTTCTGATCGGGGTCAACTCGGCTCCCAGCATCCCCCTTGAGAATCTGCGCATCATTCGTGGCCACACCCTTTATGATGACACATTTGCCTTGGCCGTCCTACTAAACTCCAACAACAGCGTCGGATTGAATCATTTACCACTGACTAGCTTAACTGGTATGTGGTTATATAAAAGTATTCTTTGTCCTAATTCTTTTTTTCTCTTCCAAATGAGAATAACACATGCTTCGAACTGACCTGTATGTCTTTGGCACATTTGTTTTGTAAAGGGAATAACATTCATTAATCTCCATGCCTAGTGCTGAAAGTTATATTTGGAAAACAATAATAGACCTAAATTTCAACTGTCACTCTTAGTGAAGTTTGTCATACAGTACATTAATGCATTGTTCAAACACTGTAATTTTCCCTCCTAGAAATACTGAAGGGTGGAATAAAATTTATAAGTAACAGTTATCTATGTAATGTGGAGACCATCCAGTGGACTGATATTCTGAACATGAAGAGCCATCCTAACATATCTATAAAGCAAGAACCAAACTTGGCAAGTGACTGTAAGTTCCTCAAGATTATTATTATTATTTTTAAATATATACACGCATATTAATGGTACTGATTATTTTTTCACGTTGATTAAGAATGTTCTACTCTACCTTCCGCAGGTAAGAAGTGTGACCCACGCTGTCACAATGGTTCCTGTTGGGGCCCTGGCCTTCAAAACTGCCAAACAAGTAAGTGGTCCTAAACTACTCAAGTGACTGAATCTGAAGCTTTTTAGTAAATTTGTGAAAACATACTATGTAGAAGTGTTTTAAAAAAAACAGAAACCTTCTAAAAGCTAGCGACTGGAAATACAGACACTTCACACTACTATTCAAAAGTTTGGTTCAGAAAACAGTTTATTTGAAGATTAGATCTAAAGATTACTCTGCTCTGATTGGTCAGATAGCCCAGGCTGTTATGATTGGTCAACTCTGCTCTGATTGGTCAGATAGCCCAGTCTGTTATGATTGTTATGATATGATGGTCACCGCTTACAGCTCATGTCAGAATTTTTTTTGAAATCTGAATTTCAGCTCCGGAGGCTTCCTAAGGTATGATAAACAGTCATATGAACAGGAACAATGGAATCTGTTTTTCCATATCATTATTTTTTGGATTTGCTTTTGCAATGCAGAAAGCAGAAAGCTTTTTGACATGTCGACAACATGAAATAGAGGGAGTAGACATTGTTCATGGGCAACCAATGAAGACTGGCATTATACAAATTTGCTATATTGTTATGTAGGTATGTAACAGGAAGTGAGACGGGAATTACTGACAACTCGTTTCAGCAGTTCAAAATCGATTGCTGTTTTTTAGGAGACAATAACTATATTTGTTGTGCACTGTGCTCTTTAAAACGACACCTTTTACTGTGGTCACCCTGAGTTTTTGCAAGGAACACATACGACAAAAGAGATTAGAACAGGGAACAGACTTTAATGATAAATCCACAAACGCACAGCTTCAACATTTACATAAACGAGATTGGACAAGTAACTGAAAAAAAAACGGAGTATAAAAACTCATATATGTATACTTGGGGTGAGATGGTTATAACCGTGAGACCGATGGTTATAGTTGAACACCGTCATTAGAACTCTATAACCGCCAAAACCGTGTTATTAAAATATCTTGCATATAAGGTTATATACTAATATCAGTGTTGGGGAGTAACGGAATACATGTACCGGCATTACGTATTCAGAATACAAATTATGAGTAACTGTAGTCTCCACAGAACATAAAATATTCATTTTATTTTATTTTTCGTGTTCGCATTCATGAGGAAACGTGACCTCACAAAAGCACAAAACCTTTCTTTAAAGTGAATTTCGTGTTGTATTAATTGTATCTTAATTTTAATCAGTGTTTCATCAACCCATTGCCTGGATTTAATAAATAAGAAGTAAATATAGCAGACAGATAATCACGAAACGGGGGCGCCTGCGCGTGAACTGGAGCTCGTCTCATAAATGAACCGAAACTCAGTGTATAAGGTATAGCCTCTCTCACAGACATGTCTACATAAACAGAACAATTCAAAACGAAAGAGAACAGACTACAGACTGCTCTCTGCTTATGTAATCCGTATGAAATGTGAATTTCTCTCTGGTGCGTTCACTACTGCGAAGATCGCCAGTCAGCATCGTCAACTTCATCTTTGCACCCGACACTGACAAAGAAAACACTTGTTTATTAATAAACAATTAAAATATCTCCTTGCTATATTTTACATATTCATAATAATTACTTTTGACGGTTCTTTGTGACAGATTTTAGGTGCTTTACTGGCAGCGCCACCCTTACATATTACATGAACGTGTCACCACCGCATCACCGCACCCACCAGAATAGGCTTGTTTTTTTTTTTTGTTAAGGATTTGTTTACTGTGTGTGATTCATTTAATGGAAAGCACATTCACTGCTAGTTGTCTTGCTGTTAATTTTAAATAAACGTAGAGCATGTAGCTAATCAATGTCTGCTCGTTTAGTTGTCCTATAACAGACGAACGTCGCAACGGATTTCTGTTTTGGATTTCTGTAAGGATTTCTGCTTTTTGAGTAGTTTTTTTAAATGCTCCTCTTTAGTTTGTTTAGTTGATCCTTGACTTATATTTCACGACTGCCGAAGAACACTACTTGACCCCCGGAGGACTGTTTTGAAAACTCTTCAGACGAATATTTAATTGTTGTTGCTGTGCTCAGCTGTAGCGAACACTGCTAGGTCTGTTAGCATCTCTAAAATTCCTTCTCTCTCTGAATCTAGAGACTAAGGTGATCTGTGCGGAGCAGTGCTCGGGCAGGTGTAAGGGACTCAAACCTATGGACTGCTGCAATGAACATTGTGCTGCTGGCTGCACTGGACCCAAACCAACCGACTGCCTGGTGAGAAACACACACACACGTGTGCAGATGTGTTTGATTCATTTCCCAACCAATCCCTTGTTTGCTCATTTATCATTTAGCACATACTGTGTGCTATATTTGGCATAAATATAGTTCGTGAATTAGGTGTAGACATAATGTTTAGATAATTATGAACTGAACTAGTGTGAATAATGATAGCAGTATGACTCACAGCCGCTTGAATGTGTTAATAAAAACTAAAATAACAGTTTTTTATTTGAATATATATTAAAAGGGGATCAAAGCTGAATTTTCAGCATCATTACTCCAGTGTTACATTATCCTTCAGAAATCATTCTAATATGCTGTTTTTCTGCTTAAGAAACATTTCTTGTTATTATCAATGTTGAAAACAGTTGTGCTACCTAATTTTTTTTCTAGAAATTACTTTGATGAATAGAAATTTTAAAGGAACAGCATTTTTTTTTTTTTAAATAGATATCTTATACAGTCCTTTTTCGCATGGACATACTATGTACTTATTATAGCAATTACTATAACTGGGTTATAACTAGGTACTAACCCTGAACCAACCCCTAAACCTAACCTTAACCCATGTAGTTACCTTATATTACCAGTACTGTCTTGGGCAATTACACTGCAAGTACACTATAGTACACATACTGTAAAATAAAGTGTAACCAAATATTTTGTAACATTATAAATCTTGTTACTGTCCAAGAAGCATACTTAAAGCATCCTTGCTGAATAAAAGTATTCATTTATTTTGTTAAAAACTTTTGAACTATAGTGTATATATAAGCCTTTGAAAAAATACAAGAAACTAGTTATTTATCGGCTGGAAACATTTGTTACAGTGAAAACATTCATTACCAATGAAGTGCACAGCTGCAGTAAATGTAACCTCAAGGGGAATGAAGATGATTTCGGACTAGTGCGCTCATAGGAAATGCTGTTTGTGTTCTGCAGGCCTGTAAGGACTTCCAGGATGAAGGAACATGTAAGGACGCATGTCCACGACTCATGCTCTACGACCCCAACACCCACCAGCTCGCTCCCAACCCCGACGGGAAGTACAGCTTTGGGGCAACGTGTATCAAGATATGTCCACGTAAGGCCAGGCTGAAGTCAGAATGAGACACGAATCTTCACTTGTTTTTTTTTTAAATGTTTTTTTCACTTGAACACACTACCAGATTCTAATTATATCTTTCATGCGAATTCAAAGCTTGCATTCTGGAGATTAATGTTTTAGGTGTTCAGGGTTAAAATATAAACAAGACAATCCAGGTAAAGAGAGTCACTCTGGTGTGGATCGTGAGCCTGCAACTCAAACTCATCTCAGGAAGCAGGATAACCGTGACTAAATGATTTGACGCATTTGGGTTGTGTTGCTGGTTGGTTGTGGTTAATGACTCTGGAGTGACTGATGGTTTGATGTTTTTCTCAGATAACTATGTCGTGACAGACCATGGGGCATGTGTGAGAACATGCAGCCCTGGCACCTATGAGGTGGATGAGGGTGGAGTTCGGAAATGTAAGAAGTGTGATGGCCTGTGTCCAAAAGGTACAGTTGAGACTGCTGGTCAGGTTCTGTAACAAGATGTTTTTTTTAAGAGGAAAGATCATTTGTCTGTTTTTCTCTTTTTTTTCTACTTACACATTAGTCTTGTGTAGTTGCATTTACAACTGTATTTTAATATAGTTTAAAAATATATAATTAAAACTAAATAGAAGACATACAAACGATAAACCATTGCAGTGTCTGTGTGTATACACTATCGTTCAAAGGTTTGGGCTTGATAAAAAAAATCATAACAAATATTAATGAAAGAAGTCTCTTATGCTCAGCAAGGCTGTATTTATTTGATCAAAAATATTATTACAAGGTAAAACTTATTTAACTTGTAAATCATTTACTATTATGTCAAAGCTACATTTTCAGCATTATTACTCCAGTCTTCATTATCACAGGATCCTTCAGAAATCATTCTGATATGTTGGTTTGATGCTCACAAAACATTTATTATCATTATCATTTTTCAATGCAGTTGCACTGCTTAATGTTTTTTTGTGAAAACTGTGCATTTTGTTCAGGATTCTTTGATGAATAGAAAGTTCATGAAAGTTTATGAGAACAGGATTTATTTAAAATAGAAATATTTTGTTATATTATAAATGTATTTACTTTAAATTTTAATACATTTAATATGGCCTTGCTGAATAAAAGTTTCATACTGGCTCATATTTTTTTTTTTTTTTTTTAAATAAAATTGTGCAGATCCAAAAACCCTTAAAACTTGTGATAATTTATTTGCAGGATAGTTGAGAGACACACATTTTTGTTTTGTAAGACATGTTTTGTATAAAGACATTCATAATTTAAGATTTTTAAGACAATTCAAAGCATAAATTCAGTCAAGTTTTTACTGGTAGCATAAGTACTGAAATTATTTTTGCCTTCAGGGCTAGTTCTTCACCTAAGAAGGATTAATTTTTAATGTGTGTGCTTACAACCCCTTAGTTTGCAATGGGCTTGGAATGGGGCCTTTGACCAATGTCCTGTCAATCAATGCCACCAACATCGACTCCTTTGAGAACTGCACAAAAATCAGCGGAGATGTTGCAATCCTCACCACAACATTCAATGGGTGAGAAAGATATTGAGTGCCATTCTATGTTGCTTAAAGACAATTATCCTTCAAATATTTTTATTTCGATAGTCCACTTTAGACATTCCACTAACTACGCAACTACATGTCAACCAAATCTCATTGGAGTATTAGTAGACTGTTAGTTTATGGATTGAGTTAGTAGAATAAGTTGAAATGTAGTTGCAAAGTTACTTATAATCAGTATATTGTCTGTTGGAGGACCATCACAATAAAGTGTCAGCAGATGTTAAGCAGAGAGTCAGTCTACTAATATTCTAATGACTGGTATTTGACAGGTAGTTGCAAAGTTACTTATAGCTAGAGTTGGGTATCGTTTGAATATTAGTGATTAAAATTAAAAAAATATTCAGCCAAGATCAGTGAGTGATTTTCTTTTTAACATAATTTTGTGTGTATTTTTCTTTTCAAGCGCAAGAAGATGCGAAAGAGAACTCAAATCTGTATTCGCCACTGAATGAGAGGCGGGTGCTTGCGCTTTGGATGCGTAACAGCACACGAGTGCCGAATTGAGTTTCTTTTGCGTCTTCTAGTGCATTAAAGGTTTGAAATCACATCAAATTTTGCATACAGGAATCAATAAGCGGAATCAAAATGTGTGTCTTATTGAATCCCTGGTTCTTGGAAACTTGGTACCAGTTCTCGATACCCAACCCTACTTATACTCACCATCAGACAGTCTACTAATGTTCTAATGTGAGTTAGTTGACGTGTTGTTGCAACGTTTTATTTAGTAGAATGTCTAAAGTGGAAATTGAAATAGTGTTACCATATTTCTTTGCCATTTGCTTAACATTTAGATTCAATTTTCCACAAACTCTTTGATATCGATCTTCTTGTGGTGTCGTTAGGATTTGACAATCAATGTTGTTTTTGATTACCAGAAAAAAATTCATTTTATGATTTTTATTGCAGTGACCTGCATACTAAAACTCCAGTACTGGACCCAGTCAAGCTCAACGTGTTCAAAACTGTAAAAGAAATCACTGGTAAGAATGCAGTGGTTTAATATTGGACATTTATGATGGTTAAAATGGTGTATCATGAAGGGGGCCTTTAGTGTTCATAAACTTCCTCTCCTCCCAACTCAAAGGCTACCTGGTGATTCAGCAGTGGCCGATAAACATGTCATCCCTCAGCGCCTTTGAAAACCTTGAGGTCATCCGTGGACGGACAAAAAAGCAGTAAGTCAATAAAAAATACTGTAGTCTCAAAAGGGGCTTTCGCACTGGGTAGTTCTAGAAACTTAGTTGTTGGAACTAGCCACCAGGGTGGTTCCCCGAGAAGTAAAAGTTTCTACTTGGGCCATTTTCCAGGTTGCATACGCACCGCCAGTAGGAACTCTGAAGTGAAGTGAGCCGCACTTGTTGTTGTGACTTTTATTTTGACGACGCTGAGAACGCCAGCCTGAGCACACAGCGCTCGCATTCTCCATGTTCATTAGTTTACTATCTGTTTAACAGTCATGTCTAATACGTTATTAGATAGAACTGAAAAAAGTAGACAGTATATGAAAACGTATTATAGCCGTGTGCCGTGTGTGAACACGGGTACTTCCGCCATTAGTTTTAGGAACTATTAAAGGGCCTCTATCATGAATTTTTGAAAATGACTGTTCCTGTAGTGTGTAATATAGCTCTAATGCCTGGTTCAGATTACACGATTTTAGCCCGATTTTGGCATGATCCGTTTGACGTAGGGTGTCGTGGGGATTCGTAAACGACAACGGGCGTCGGGACGCAAGATTCGATCGTATCATCTCGTATAGTGTGTCATAGTGGGCGACAACCTACGTCGCGTCTGCGATGCTTCACGACATCACGACAAAAAGACTAGCATGTTTAATTTTTTCAACGGTCGTCCACGACGGGTTCCGTCACATGTTGGAGCATTGACAGCCCATACCAGGCACGGCGCCAGGATTCCAGGTTTGGATGGGCCAGACCAATTGTGGGTAAAAAACGTTATCCAATCACTGTTTAACCTAATAAAAATTACTGACTAATAGCCTACTGTTATATTATCTGTACTTATACATAATATAGATTTTAATGGCTTGATGCTCTTTAAATATTTTGTTGCATTGTTAAAATGTTTCGGTGCATAGGAGTCAGGACGGACCTATGGGATGGACCTATCCGAGATCGCTCTCCTTGGTTCTGACCAAAGAAGAGCGCTTTGGAATCTCCATTACGCATCATACCTGGGCTGCGTTTCCCGATAAAATAAATTATATCTTTATAAAAGATATAAATATGTTCTTTATAAAAGAAGCACTTAAAAAATAGTTGAAATTGCATTTATTAGGACTCATGGGATATTATAAAAAAATTATCTAAACTATTATATCCTATATTTAGACTGTAAAAGAGGTCAGGAATGTAATATTTGCCCAAAACATATAGGCATATTTAGTTCTGCTCGTATAACATGAGGCCGAATATTTCACAATTCTTCTTAATTGTTTTCAACAATAGCCTACATTACAGATCAACAACCCTGCCTGACAGTTTCAATCAATACTCAGAACTTGTTCATTAACACGTCATATTTGTTAAACTATTATAATGTTATTATAACATGTTGATTATGGAAAGTGACAGCATGAGTAAGATATGATGTGCAATAGCCTATATCGAGAGACATGGTCAGACATTATTTTGGCCACATAATTAAGTTTTGTCTTGTAGAAAGCCTTTCTTTAAAGTGAATTTCGTTTTGTATAAATTATATCTTAATTTTAATCATTTTTTCATCAACCAATTGCCTGGATTTAATAAATAAGAAGTAAATATACAATAATAATCATGACATAGAGGCGCGGGCGCCGTCCCAGCACGTGAACTGGAGCTCATCTCATCATAAATTAACCGAGACTCAGCGCATGCCTCACATAGCCTATGCAAAATATATCTATATAGAAAGCTTGAAATGTCTTTAGACGAAACAATTAAAACGAAAATAAATAGGATACTCTCTGATTATATAATCCATAGGCATACGTGCATTTCTCTAGGCGCGTTCACTACAGAGATGCTGCTCGTCAATTTCATCTTTGCAGACACTGACACAGAAAACAGTTTATTAATACAAATAAAATAAAAATTTAGATTTTTTAATAAATGTATTTAATTTCGCCCCATACTGTCCTCCTCGATCAATCCAGGAACGTGTCCATTGTCGGGTTTTCTTTCTTCTTTTTTTGTACGTTTTTCTGAACACAGCACAGCCAATACAATACTCGCCGTCGTTAAAGACGGCACGCGATGACTGGTCAGGAAGCAACGTGTAGTCTGACATGTTTCTTGTCCACGACACGACAAGATTTTAGGAGTCAAAATCGCGTAATCTGACACAGTGACTATCGTAACAGACAAAAAAATCGTGTAATCTGAACCAGGCATAAGTGAATGAAAACATCCTGCAAAGTTTTATATCTGAAAGTGCACCGTATATAAAGTTATTGTCTTTCAAAAGTGAGAGTCGACTCTGAGTCTATGAAATGAATTGTTTTTGAAACGAGTCATTAGCCGTTTCGTAGTGACGTAGATACGAAGAATTAGCATATTGGCCGCGCCGAGTTATTGCGTGCACACTCACAGGGAAACTTAAACCTCAAACTGGAGCTGATTTCTGAACTGGACAGTATCATGTCGAGAAGACGGCGCTGTGCATGATGGGAAGGTAAAGCCAGTTATTTTTCACTCCCCAAAGAATGAGCATGTGAAGAATCAGTGGTTAAAATTAATCTTTACCAAGATATCACAGCAATATAATCCTAAACTATTTCTGTTATCCCTTTATTTTATAGTATAACGACTGCTTCTCAAATCTCTTGAGTTCAATGCAGGATTCACAAACCGCTTGCTCTTGAAAGATGGTGTTCAAAATACTTCGTTTTGAGTTTTATATTGTGTAGGTCTCCTGCTAACTCTCATTATCACTGTCTAACTGAAATACTTCTGCTGATCAGCCGTGGGCCACTATTATCGAGTCGTCCTTGCGATGGAGGTTGAATAACTAGTTCTTCTAATATTTCATCACCGGACTCGCGCTCGCATTAATATGGTAAAATCGACGTCATTGTTCGTTACTGTGTTTAGTTTACGGTGTAGGAAGCCTCAGGACATGCAGAGCGGGCGGTGGAGACGCGCTGTACACGGGTAGGCCAATCACGACAGACTGAGCTGTCTGGCCAATCAGAGCAGATAAACTCGCGGAAAGGAGGGATTTAGAGAGATTGATTCATTTGACGAGCCGTTTTGAGAATCATGGAAAATGTGATGATGTGCAAATGTATATTGTGAGGAAATTAAACAGGTTTTTTTTTCTTTTGATGTGTGTAAACATGTTGTAGGAGACTCTACAACAACATTAGGAAACTTTAAAATACCATGATGGGGCACTTTAAAAGGTTCCTCCGATGCAAAAGCCCTTAAATATGTTGGCATTCTCAGAAAATGTTGACGGATTACGACAAATTCCAAATTAGCCAGCTGCTCCTAAATGAATCACTTTGTTGAGTCTGTTTTGCATATACAGAACATCCATATTTCTCTCCTTCTCCCACAGAGGTACATACAGCTTTGCTGTCACCAACACTGAAATCACACATTTCGGCCTGCGGTCTCTGAGGGAGATCAGTGCTGGTGACGTGAGTATCCAAGGGAATAAGAATCTGTGCTACACCAGCCCTGACCACTGGAAACGCTTCTTCAAATCTGAAGATCAGACTGCCAAAATGACAGTAAATGCTGATCCTGCCATCTGCGGTAAATTATCACAATAACACCTGTCAAAGAGTTTCAGTTTAGTTCACCCCAAAAAAAATGCATCTTCATTCGTGATTGAAGTGTCAAAAGTCATTTTCCAAATGCTGTTCATACTGATCAGTCAAGCTAAAAAAAACACACAAAACCTAAAAGTAGTCCAGTCGACTTCTGCACTTTATTCCATGTCTTCGCTTGTGAAAAACAAGTGCACTTAATTGTTTTAATCATACAGAATTAACAAAAATGTGCTCAAAATCAAATCATTAATTATGCTATTGATTAATATTGCCATGAATTTCGAAGACCCAACAATAAATAAATGACATGGAAATAGCTGAATAGAAAATGTAGCATTCATATTAACCAAACCCTTGTGAAAAAGAAGTGTGCTTAATTGTATTAAATGTGCGCTTGTAGTGTACTTCAAACATATAAATATATATTGAAAAGTACTTGCAAATTGAGTACACTTTCATTACTGGTTCTTAACACACTTAAGTACAATTTTAAAACGTGTACTTTGTAATAATGTCAAATTAAGGTACATTTTATATCATTGCACAAACATTAACATCCAATAAAAAAACTAAGAATTGTTCATTTTAATACCTTGACATCAAATATGCCCACAGATATGAAATAAAGGAATGAAGTTGTTTGGACTACTTTTATGGTGATTTGTTGGATTTGTTTGCATGGAAAATAGCAATTCAGCAGAAAAAATAAGAAAACTTATGGGTTTACAAATAGTAAATAATACCAGAATTCTCTCTTTTGGGTGAGCTATTCCTTCAAATTCAAGCATCCATTTTAAATGGAAAGTTTTTTTTTTTTTTTTTGCTTTTACAGACCTTTATGGTTGATTTTTAAAAATGTGTTCTATATATATCTTTGGGTTGATATCTTATCTGAATGTGTGTGTTACAGTGAATCAGAGCAGCACATGTGATGAGATGTGCACGACTGATGGCTGCTGGGGTCCTGGTCCCACTATGTGCTTCATCTGTAAGCATTACAGCCGGAAAAAACACTGTGTGGCTTCCTGTAACCTACTGGCTGGGTGAGTGAGACTCTTATGCCTTCTCAGTTGATCCATGTTCAAACTTGAAATAAAAACTCAACTACAAGTGGCCAAGTCTCTTAAAGTCTCCCTGTAGTCAATAACTGAATCCCTTAAAACTCATCTTTGATCACCAAAATTACATATTTAAAAAAAAAGTCCTTAAAAAAATTATCTTCATGCCTTAAAATAACTTGAATGTAACTCTACACCCTTGCCTCATTTAGTATACGCTGTTCTATGAATAAGCAAATTAACCCCGCCTCCACTCACTCACACCAGCTCAGAGATCCACTCGTTGACGATCACACGTTGACCTGATTGGTCACAAGGAAGTTTGTGACATCAGAAACACCAGCGATTTCAAACCGCGAGTTCAAAACGTCTTTTTTTTTCACGGCAGGTTTAAGGAGAAAATACTCAGCAATGGTGCTGACTTATAAATGTGTACATTGTTTGTTTGAAAGCATATTAAAAACACCACATAGACATTTAAACAACATTAAAAACTTGATTTCCACCAAAGGGGGACTACCATTCCAGATCCGTATTACTTTCCTTCTCTGAAGAACACAAAGAAATAATTTAAGAGAAATATTTCCACTCTGTTGGTCCATACAATGCAAGTGAATATTGACCGAAAATGTGAAGGTCCAAAAATATTGATTGACAGATTGATTGATTGATTGATTGATTGATTGTAGGAGGGGGAATATCTGAAAATCTATTTAGTGTATTTTAACTTTTGGTGTTAAGTGATTATTTGGTTATTATTTAAACTGAACGCATTTCTGTCTATATAGTGAGCCTCGTGAATATGAGGTCAACAAAACGTGTGTGGATTGTGACCCTGAATGTCTGCTCATGAATGACACTCTGACCTGCACCGGCCCTGTAAGTATCAAACCAAACCTACAGCACCGCATGTTCTGCTACAGTGGATGTCAGTAAACAGTGTTTATTCTTATATTTGAAATAGCTGATGGCAGCACACCAGTCTCTCAAACCAATGTTTTCTGTCCCAGTAGTGTCCTGGAGACACATCATTAAATTCACATCACTAGAAGACCGTGAAAAAGTAGCTTGTTGCCATCTAATTTCCAACTTTTGTCCAGGGACCCGACAAATGTACAGTCTGTGCTAACTACAAAGATGGGCCACACTGTGTCCCACGCTGCCCGCAAGGCGTACCAGGAGAGAAAGACATACTCATTTGGAAATATGCTGACGTGATGCGCGTGTGCCAGTCCTGTCATGAGAACTGCACCCAGGGGTGAGAGAGGCTTCATATACGATGCTTTCATTTGAATGCAATGACATGAAGCGATCATTTGTGTAATTCAACCAGGTTCATTAGGGACTGCAGCATGTACAAACATTTTTTTATGTTCTGCTTTGCAGATGTACTGGGCCTGATCTAAAAGACTGCAAAGATTTCAAAAGGTGAGATGTAAATCCGTCTTATAATGCTTTGTGATTCTACATAACTAAGTTAAGACTGGCCCACACTAAAAGAGTTTTAAAATCTTACCAGATTTTCAAAATGTGAGAGACAACTAAAAAAATCATAGATTTTACAGCTTTGTTCCTCTAGTTTAGAGGTATTCAATCTTGATCCTGAAGGGCCGCTGTCCTGAAGAGTTTAAAACCCCTTACTAGTCAGCCCCAATTTTGGCAAGTGATGCATACATGACATACCCAAAATAAAAAGGTTGCTGCTCTTAAGTCATTCTGAATAGACACATAACCAACATATATTTAGAAAGCCAACCATTGAGAGTTTACATTTCAAGACTCAAAATGAACCAGACTTTTATTAATATTGAGATATATAAGATCAAACATAAAAACAAAACCAACAACTATTAAGAACATATTTATTAAATGTATAAAAATATTATGTGAATTTAGGATAGCAACTTGTAGCCACAATTGTGGTCATGCTTCATTTAAAATCTGAGGATGATATCTCTAAAATTATGCATTTTATGAAGTCTATTGTGAGACCATGTCAGGGCAGACTTTGGAGAAGTTTTAAAGAAGGCTAATAAGATTCTTATCAAATATTTTATTGCCCTGTAAACACCCATTTACAGTCTCTGACTAATGTCTGGCGAGGAGAACTGGCCCATTCATGTTCTTTTCATTTAAATCGACCAACCATTCACACCTCTGCCGGTATGAGATTTCATCTTCATGATTCTTTTATCCTTATTCTTTTGTTTGAATTCAGCCATTATAGCCTGTATTCTGGCATTATGGTTATCTAAACCTCTAAACATGAATAATCCACCTATTATGTTAAGTCTTGTTAGAAAGCAAACAATAAAAAACTGTTCTTGGAACTTTAAATGCGAATTATTTTTTAAAAATGATTGTATGTAATAGAATAGCTCCTGCAGCAGGTGCATTAGCACAACAAGTAGCCTCAAGCTACATGACACAATTTATTAATATTACACTTTTATTCAAAGTTCACTTTAAAACAACATTGAGTATTTGTATCATATTCCAGTCGCGGTTTAAAATGGTTTCAAGTCATAAAAAGATTTTGAAATATGTTATCTTTAGCATTTTAGATGAAGCTATGGGCTATACCTAGCATGCTTTCTGTAAACATTCTTTATTCATATGAAAACCTCAAATCGCATGAAAATCACACACAAAACACATAATACTTCAATCGTGCATTTATTAGCTTCTTGTTTCAGGTGAAGAGATGTCAGTTTCGCTTTATCACAGATGTCCAGTATGAGGAAGTGTACACATGACGCGTGATGCAGAAGAGGTCACGCTGGATCACGTGAGATGATTGACAGCTGAACAGCAAATGATATTGAGATCAAATATGACGCAATTCAGGAAGAGGAGACACATATCTAGCTCCGTTCGCTGTTTGAGCTCTTCAGTTATAATTCGCATAATGTTATCGCATAACGCATAATAAGAAATGTTATTCTGCATGACGAAATATTTTACTAGCATGTGATAATTATTCATAATTTCTCCAAATATGCCCACCATTGGACTAATAGCCCTGGTGGATGCTGTATATTGTATGTATTTGAACACAAATAAACCGGAGAAGACAATAATTAATGTTTTATGAGTGATGATTTCTATTCAAAACAACGAACGTAAGATTAATTATTTTGCACTCCTGGCACAAATTAAGAAATTTATATTACTGCAAACCAGTTTAATCATAAACAGTGGTCAAATATCGAAGCTGGAGACTTAAACCTTTCTAATGATGCTGAGTTTGTCCAGATCAAGTAAGAGTGTGATGTTTTGACGAGTAATGAATGTTGAACAACAATAATCCGGGATCACCGGTGATCTTTGACGGTCAAGGGGTTTTAAAGAGTTTAAACTCTGCAGGACAGTGGCCCTCCAGAAGCAGGACTGAAGACCTCTGCTCTAGCGCCCTGTCATACACCCGTTGCAATGCAGCGCCATGCGTTGCGCTTTTTGCTAGTTTCAGTCCGACGCATTTACCATTTTCATGTTCTGCACCATGTTGTTTAAATAGCAAATGTATTTGCGCCCATGAGCGGCTGGTCTGAAAACGAGGTGTGTTCAGGCGCGAGCGCAACTGGCTTTTAAAGGGAATGGGAGATGAGACTCTGATTGGTTTATTGCACGTTACGCACAAAACACACCCATTACTCATTAAGAGAATAGGGACAACCCTTCTAGACCATGCGCCGGGTGCGCCGACCATTTTTCCCATTGTTAAAGGGACACTCAACCCATTTGCATTAAGCTTTCCATTGTTAGAAACCCAGTCATACTATTGAATGGTCGTGCAACACTCTCTCATTTCCCCTGAGACGAGAGAAATCCGCTATTTACCTTTTTCACTTCCTCCTACAATGACGCAAAAATCGTAATTTTACGTCATTGTAGGAGGAAGTGTAAGAAGGGGGGATTTCTATAAGACTACAAGCACTAGTTCCCACCCTTTCAAAACCGCCCATAGGGGGTTGGACCTAATGTGCTAACAAACCCATCACAGGCCAGTGCATTGATTTCACCGGCAGAAACTTTTAGAAAATATGGACAAGCAAAACATACAAGATATTTAATTTGTAAACAGACAAATCATAGGAGATGTGTTGCTTTACAGCAGACAACTATGTCAGTGTGTGTTCTCAGTAGCCACTAGCTGCTAATAGAGTCGAGTCAGAAAGAACCTTACCTCCAAGCAAATGCGTTTAGCGCTGCTGCTAGCACTGCTAGTTCCAGACGTTCCTGGCTGTTCGTCGTCATCATCTGGCAAGGTAAATATCGACGGAATTGTGGTTTTCACAAGCGCGGGTCTCTTCAATCCTAAGGGGTTGGGTTCGAAATCTTCGGTATTGAAATGTAGACTCCACACCGTCAGATGTTTTAGTGCTTTAATGGCTGTGTCCTCTCTGAACTTCGGGTTATTGATAGCCCGTAGCCACTTTTTGCACAATTCCAAATCTTTGGGCATAGCTGCCAACTTTTGAGTATAGCTTGGAGTGATGATGAACAGCATGCTATCTGCACACGCACGGTCTCTCTGCCGTGCGCGCGCGCTACGCGGTTTGGAGCACAGTCTGTCTCGCATGTACGTTCGCTCTCGATTGCGGGAGATTTTAACTAACTTGCGGTATAACTAGTCGATCACGAGTGGCTCAACAGGTAGATCTGTAGATAAACTCATCTTTCAGGCATTTGACCGACCGGTTTGACACTTCAGCGTGAGAAATCGTGAGTGTGGCGTGTGAGCGTGTGAAACCAATCAAATGCGTGATCTATGAAAACTTACTCCGTGTATTTTCCTTGTGCTGGCTGAACATGCCGGTCAATGCAAGTGCACACCATTTCGAAACAAAAACGAGGAGTAATTCAATAATTAGGTCGCAAAGTAACTCTTCACTAGAAATTGTGTGAAATGATTTCCAGGCGGTAGCGTAGAGTGGAGCTCAACTCTAGTCTATATTGATGGGCGGAGTAGTGGGAGTGGCCTGCGGAGCTGAGCATTGCAATGCACTATGGGGATTGTTGTCTACAATCCACAAGCACTAAAAAGTCATTTTCTGCCTTTTATCGGCCAAGAAGGACCCAAATTAGAAATTTATGCTACTATTCTACTACATATATGACCCACTTTCAATACATATTCATGTCTCCACCGGTGGAAATCTCTCGCGACCAAACGTGACTTTAGAGTAAGCAAACATGGCAGGCGATGGGCAAGAAGAAATGGCGATAAAAGTGTTTGGACTGTTTTTTACAGAAAATTCGCGGTAAAAAAGAAAAAGGTTTGGATGAAGTCGTGGAGATGGTGTTAACATGGACTTTATATGTTACAGCGCGAGCTGGAGGTGAGCTCGCTTTCTGATTGGGTATCGTTTCGTTCCACGTGACAATCTACAAAGTGCGCGTTTGTTTGTTTCCGATCGTTAATATTCAACACGTTGGATATTTGCGATTTGAGATTGCCATAGCTCCGGCGTTCTTCCGAGCAGATTCAGTCACCTATTACACACATCAGATCACACCACAGGAAAATCTGATAAGTTACTCTGTAGAACCGTCAAGATTACCGGGACTTTACCTAGGATTGTCGGAAAGGGAGAATTGGGCCCAAAATCACACCAAATATCTTGATGTGTGTAGCCAGCTTTAGTTGACATGTATAGTTGCAAAGTTACGTAAAGTTTGTAGAGTAAACTGCTTAATATCTGCCCCTACAACATTCTACTTAATATAAGTAACTTTGCAACTACTTGTCAACTAACTCTCTTTAATTTGCAGCTACATGTCAACTACCAGTCAATAAAGCAGTAGTAATATCGAGACATCCCTCGCTGCAGCCTGTAACACGATGACGTAGCTGGATCAGATCAAATCATAGACAGTATAAGAAGTGGACAGAGCCATCTCATTGGAACTCAATTGAGACAATTGAAGCCCATTTTTAGCGTTTTTTTTTTTTTTGCACTTCCGTTCCTGACGCGCAGACTCAAACCGACTCAAACTAAGCTTGATGACGTGAGCACCCTGCCTGACAGATGTAAATCTTCTAGTAGCTGTGCGTGAAAACTGCCAACGTTAATCTTGCAGAAACGGCGAGCTTGAGCAAAGAGTTCTTTGGCGTGAGTGAGCAGGAGTAAGTATTTTGTATAGTATTTATTTTAAAATGTAACGCCAGTACGCCATATTAAGTTAATGCATTGATTGCCTGCGAGCTTCTCCTCCTGTCTGTACGGTCATTTCTCTACTGTGCGACAGAGAGTCGAGTGGTTATGACGCAATCGTTTTTTTACAAAAACTGTTTCTACGGGGCCATAATGTAACATAGAAGGTAATGGAGCCCTTTATACATTGTCGTGTGTATTTAGAAATAATCAATGGACAAATGGAGTCTTTAAACGCCTCAGATGTTAAGTTATTCGCTGTCAAAGTGACGCCAAAATGAATGGGAGTCAATGGGAATGCTAACGCAAGTGAAGTTCTGCTACAAGATGGCGGCACGTGGCCGGCTTCAACTTCCGGTCGATGGATTACCCCCTTGGATCCAATACGTATTGGATGGAGGTGTGTTTTGGCTACATCATAGACGCATGCGCAGTACCGATCTCTGGGTTATAATTCGCATGCGCTGGTCTTAAGTGACATGTATGCTCAATATTGTATTGAGATGATGTTCTAATCGAACCTGTTTGTAGTATAGTAGTAGTACAGATAAATAGTAATACGTACTTATCGATGAATAAGTAATTATTTACATAAACGTGATGCTTTTCTTAGTTTATCTCTAAATACATGCAAAATAGTTAATTGTACAACATTTTAAATCACATGATTTTAAACCTAAATTTAATAGATTCATATGTAATCACCGCAAGCCTTTTTAGGTTTATAGACTTTTTTTTTTTTTTTTTAAGCATTTTTGGATTTTTTTTCATGTCATATTGTTTAGCATAAGAAACAAATGGTAAAAAAAAAAAAAAAAAATTGCAAAATTATTAATATGTTATGCTATATCCTCTGTAGTGGATACCAGGACTCAGTTGTTTAAAAAATAAAATGACATGAAATTATATATATAGGCAAAAACGATTTTTTTTTTCAATCACCAATACATTGTGGGGTTTCAGGATTTTTTAAACCAAAATTTTTATAAAGATGATTCTCAACTATGTTATGAAAGATATAACGGAATGAATTGATACACCATTTTACTTTATGCAATATTTAGGTAAAATTGTCATAAATGAATATTCCCATTCAATACAATGGTATCAATACACTGTATCTAATTTGCACATTAATGTGTTCTTGGAACAACATTTAATATGGAACAACATATAAAAAATAATATCTAATATTTCATAGTAATATTGATGTATAATTTATTTCCATATTCACTTCTCCCAGAATGCTATATAAACATGATTTAAGTCCTGATGACTTGCTTTCTAATTTAGAAACAGTTCCTATTTCTGCGACGTCGCGGCTGACAGATCCGCCCACACAGAGATAACGGATAATTTACCTCAGGTTTTGAAAGCATATAATATAGCGTTCAAACTGAATTCTATGCAAACATACAACTGTACTTCATAACAAAATTAGTCAATGAGTATATTTTGTTACTGTTTTGATTTTTAATAATGTTATTTCTTGATTGATTATGTCCTTACCCATTTCCAATGCGAGTGCGGGCCAGCAGTGCGCTTTCACAGAGAGACTCCGCCCACACGCTGTTCTGAATGGCTGTGATTTTTGATTGACACACTTGCTGTCGCTGGAATTTTATCGCGTCGCGTGTAGTTAAGACACGGTGTTATCTTGCAAAAATTATTCCACACAAAGTTTGCCGCATAACTCGTCCCGCACCGTTTGTCACAGACCCCTGAGTGAGGCGTCTAATCGACCGGCTCACTGAGGAGAGGTGTGCTATGACTTTTCTAAGCAATCGGGTGTACGATGTTCGCATAGCGGACGAAAAAGCGGCCAAAAAAGTCCCATTGACTTAACATTGCGGAATTTTCCGAAATTTAAATCCCAACCGACATTTTCACACACACAGACAACAAAGGGCCTGACACCCCTGCAGTCTCTCCCTCTCTCTCTCCCTCAGAGGATTTATATTATCCAATAAATAATGGCCTAAAATCTTCATAGCCACACCATAGCAACCAGTTACAACACCCTAGCAACCACAGACCATAGCGGCCGAGTGCCATACTAAATGCACTCATTACCAGGGCCACACGGAATCTGCGGACTTTTTTTATGATTTCTGTGCTAAACTTTTGGAAAAATCTGCGGAATTATGCGGAATGGTTTTATATAGCTTTATATATATATATATATATACACACACACACAATAATATATTATTTTTTATATATGTTATGCATGAAAGCAATACACAATGTGTTAATATTTTTAGAAGTATGTTCGATTCTATTGTACAATAGTAATATATTTATGTGATCATTTCTTCACGTTAAACCGAACTTTTATTTTGACGGGTTTCTGAGTGTACCTGACGATGAAATGCTGAAGATGAACGTGTACTTGAGTACGGTGTGTGATGTGTAGTATATGAACCTGTGCCACTCATTTACAGAGACTCGCTGAACAATCAAGCAATTTGATATTATAATCGGCAGTGAATAGACAGTTCTGTTATTTTTAGCTATGCGCCAGTATTGCAGTAGCAAATAGTACAAAATATATCATACACACGCAGGTCGTACTTGTCAGTGACGGGCACTACAATCTGCGGAATTCTGCGGAAATCTGCGCGCGCAGATTCCGTGTGGCCCTGCTCATTACTAAAGATTTTAAGAATAAATTGGTAATAAACTACATAAATAAATACATGCTGACATCTCAGAACCCTGAGTGAGGCGTCAAATCGTGCGGCTCATTGAGGAGAGGTGTGCTGTGACTTTTCTAAGCGATCGGGGGTACGGTGTTTGTCCCAGGGGCAAAAAATTGGGTAAAAAAATCCCATAGACTTAACATTGCCACGAACTTTGACGACTCATAGCACTGAGCGATGATTTTGCAGAAACGTGTAATTTACCACATTTGAAGAGGCTTTCAGGCTCTGTAAGAACATACCTCACAATGGGATAAAAGTTGCACCCCTGGGGGGCAAGAGGCCCCCAAAGTTTCCCATTGACTTACTATGGCGAAGGTCGACCCATTAAACGCATGTTTCTCCTACTATGGTAAATTGCATTGGAATTTTGTATTGAACATAACTCTGGATCACAGTGTCATAGAGACAAGGGGGCGGGCTCATTTTACTCAGACGACCAATCAGTCTCTCAGGATCATTATGAAGCTAATTAGTCACGCCCTAGCAACCATTTAAAGCACCTTAGCAACAAGTTCCATAGACTTCCATTGAAAGAAATCAAAGGGATATCTCCGGACTGAATTATCATAGAAACACGAGGGTGGTCTCGTTTGACTCGGGGCAGCAAACAGCCAATCATGAATCACCTCAACACTTCCTAGCCCCTCCCTAGCAACCATTTTCTAGCACCTTAGCAACCAAAATCCCAACCGTTTAGCAAGACCTATATCTCTGCATCAGAACATTGTGGAGACATGGGGTTGGCTCTTTTGACTCATGCTAGCAAACAGCACGTCCAACATGCTACACATGCTAGCAGTGAATAGCTACATGCTAATAGCGATTATTTACATGTAAAATCATGCCTAAAACATGCTAAGAACTCTAAAAACTTCATAGTAACCATCTGTGACAACTACCAACCACCTAGTAACACCATAGCAACCACCCACAACACCCTAGCAACCACCTAGAATATCCTAGCAACCACCCAGGATACCCTAGTGACCGCCTAGCAATACTATAGCAACCACCCACAACACCCTAGCAACCACCCAGAACACCCCAGCAACCACCTAGCAACACCCTAGCAACCACCCAGAATACCCTAGCAACCACCTAGTAACACCCTAGCAACCAACCAGAACACCCTAGCAACCACCCAGAACACCCTAGCAACTGCCTAGCAACACCATAGCAACCACCTATAACACCCTAGCAACCACCTAGAAACCACCCAGAACACCCTAGCAACCACCTAGCAACACCCTAGCAACCACCTAGCAACACCCTAGCAACCACCCAGAACACCCTAGCAACTGCCTAGCAACACCATAGCAACCACCTAGAACACCCTAGCAACCACCCAGAACACAGAAGCAACCGCCTAGCAACCACCCATAAGACCCTCGCAAACGCCTAGCAACCACTCAGAACACCCTAGCAACCACCTGAACAACATGAATAAGCCATATCTCAACACCAGAACATCGTACAGACATGTTTGTTGGCTCGTATGCAATCATGTACCACACCCTAGCAACCGAGCGGCGAGTTTTGCCACTGCAAGCACCACTTCACATTTTCTTCAGGAAATGTACATTCTAGTTTTATTTGAAAATCCCGTAACATTTTCCTGAGATGTTGGTTTATGAAATACAATTTGAAAAGTGCTACATTTGATCACCAAATTAATGTCAGACATATTTAAAGACCAATTTTTTTTTGTTTTCATGGTGAAACCTCCAAACATTGACATGCATGGTGTCAGAGAAATTCACTAAAATATAATGTCTATTCCTGGGTCCCAGGAGAATGTTTAAAAAAATAAAGCCATTTTATTTTATTCAGGTCATATTGTCTGTTGAGTGGAAGCAAAGATTTGTCAAGTAATTGTCTCTGTAATTTTAATCCTAAAGGTACAATACAATAAGGTCTGTAAACAACTTAAAATACCAGTACACATTCAAGGGAAAATGCAAAAATAATAACAGCATCAAGAAAAGAAATCTTGTCAGAAAAAAAAAAGTGCTTAATGATATTTTGCCTGGTAAGAGTTCCTTCTTTAATGGCTATACTCATTTTTCCTCAGTGATCTGTACATAAGCTTCCCTGATCAAATTTGCTGTTCAGTGTCTGCAAGACATGTACGTACATAAAAAAAATAAAAATAAAAAAATGAATTACAGCAGTCAGATCACACAGTTGTCACTCAGGTGACCATTTATATTTAACTTTATTCTTCTTGGAAGATCGAAGCACGTGCGATTGTTCACCAACTCTCTACTAGTGCGCGTGCATATATGACATCACCAAAACACACCACCGCGCACGCGCGTAACAGCGTCCAGTACGTGTTGATCTGATCCAGCTACGTCATCGTGCTACAGGCTGCAGCGAGGACTTCTTGGGAATATCTGCTAACACTTTATTTTAATAGTCCACTTTAGACATTCTACTGACCTAACTTTGCAACTAAATGTCCACTTATTCTAAAACCCAACCTTAACCTAACAATCTACTAACATTCTATTACAGTCTACTAACACTCTAATGAAAGTCAGTTGACATGTAGTTTCAAAGTTACGTATAGTTAGTAGAATGTCTAAAGTGCACCATGAAATAGTTTCTCTTGAAAAATAATGAGGCTGTGAATTAGAACATATTTTTAGAAAATGATATAGAAAAAAGGGATTCTGCATTAATTACGTTTAACGTGTTAAACTGAAAAAATATGTATACGCCAAGGGTCTAACTTATCATTCATTCTACTGTTTTACCCTTCACATCTAAATACATTTCGATTAATTAATTTACTCTTAAAATAGACATAAAAGTTTTAATATCCGATATAAAGTAAATCATTTTTTTTCCCAATGACGAAAAACTCAAAACTGTTCAAATCAAATAAATCTCACAAATGCTGATGTTCTAAAATGTATCATTAATAAGAGCACAACAACCAATAAATGTGTTGGTCAAGAGAGAAATTATAGGCGAGGGGACCATCTTCAACTACATGCTAAAGGTTTGTTACTCAACAATGTTCCTTTGGTCTGCAGTTCGGGTTTGCCCATGATTGCCGCTGGTGTGGTTGGAGGTCTGCTGGCGTTTGTAATCCTGGCTCTAGGAGTGGCTGTTCTTTTCCGCAGACGCCACATCAGAAGGAAGAGAACCCTGCGACGACTCCTGCAAGAAAGAGAGGTCAGACCGCGAGACAACCAGGATATAAATATTCTGAATATCTACTGTTAAACATCCAAACACTCACAGAAAGAAGAGAGTTGGCAGGGTTTGATGTCTGCGGGAGAGAGCTGAATGATTTAGAGCTTCAGAATAGAGTCAGATATAGTAACTTCAGACAAGCTGACAGAATGTGAGATCAATGCAATAAAGCCGGTTTGCTGCTGTAATGTCAACAGTCTGGTACGAAAGCTGATGGAAATCAGTCATTTAGGCAATAGTGTTCATGGATACTCCAGCATCCTCCCTGGACAGGATGTGTGTTTGAGTGTGGAGGGGAGGTTTCCTGACTCTGTGTGTATCTACAGCTCGTGGAGCCTCTGACCCCCAGCGGCGAAGCCCCCAACCAGGCCTTGCTGCGAATCCTCAAAGAGACGGAGTTCAAGAAGATCAAAGTGCTTGGGTCCGGAGCGTTCGGCACTGTGTATAAGGTGACTGACCTCTCTTTAGGGTTGCATACGTGTATGGAAATACTTTTTTTGTGTTTCCTCTTCTGATGCCTTCTCAATTTTCTGTACAAAATAAGCGGGTAGCGCCTTATTTAATTTGACATTTTTGACAGGAATGAAAACAAGGCTGTGAGTGACAGAAGTAGAGTGTGTTCAATGTACAGCACTGTTGTTTAACAACATAGGGATTGTTCAGCTGATAATACGTCTTTTCGAAAAAACTTGAAAGTTGTGAAAATTACATAATCTATCACTTTTCTACAGTGCTTGCCATTGTAAAAACTATCCCTCACAGTCTCGTTTTCATGTGTTCAATTCAATATGGTGTCTAACCTGACTAGGTTTGACTTAGTTTGTCGTGGTGACGATTCGTAAACGACAATTCTTGCGTTGGGATCAAGCGGCAACCTTCCGGTCTCTCTTGAATCCAACACGGAAGTGACATAGACTGCAATTCATCGACTGGCCGCTAGAGGCAGGCTCCAAAAGAGAGTCAATCCCATAAACCCCCCCAAGCTAAAATGCCCCAACTTTACAGCAGAAAAAGTTTTTAGGGATTAAATTATATTAAGCCTTAAAGCAACACCAAGTAACTTCTCCTCTGCGGTCGCCCTACTGGTTGGAAGTGGAATTGTCCATTACCGCTGTCGTAAATAATGTAGCCTACCGCAGCCTACTGTCGCACGCACGCTCGTTGTTTATCAGCACCGGCTTTGGAATGAACGATGTCCACAGACAAGGTAGAGTATGTTGCATGATTTCATGAAAGTATGACGTGTTGCGAGATCAGAAACGAAGAAAAGCAAAATAATGACTATTGTAACGCTTGACGTAAAGCAGTCGGATTTTGTAGTTCTTTTTGTGCACAGTTACAAGTTACATAGTGCCAGTAAAAGCGATACAGACACCGTCAGGCTATGGCAGACGTGTCAGATTTAACCTATTGTAAGTCGATGTACCATCACAAGGGTCTTGGAAATATATTATGAAGGTTGAAAAACTACATAGTGTTACTTTAAGGTTCTGCATAATTAAGGGCGTGGCCACTTGATTGACAGGTGGATTGTCGCTGATATCACTACTAGCCGTTTGTCTGCTGTCTGTTAGCCGTCACGTCACCTCAGCTAGTCCCGCCTCTTTGCCTGTTTTCGTATATTCAGGAGTGTCGCTTGTTCCGCCTTGTCGATGACATCACGCTTGTTGTTAAAGATGCGATGTGTAGTCTGACTCTTGTCCACGACAACAATTTAGGAGTAAAAAATCGCATATCCTGACACAGTGACTATCATAGAAGACAAAAATATTATGTAGTCTGAAACCGGGATAAGGTCTATTTGTTCTTGATTTGTAGACATGATAACTTTATCTCAGGATGATTTCAGCTTTGAAAACTTGGTTACAAAACACTGGGTGTTACTCATGAAATACTAAGACAAATATATGTTGCTGCAGGGTTTGTGGGTTCCAGAGGGAGAGAGTGTGAAGATCCCCGTCGCCATTAAGGTCTTACGAGAAGCCACGTCTCCCAAAGCAAACAAGGAGATCTTGGACGTGAGTATTAGAGTGTGAATTGAGGTTTTTATGTCATATCTGTTTTTTTTTTTTCACTGTGACTCATTGTCTTATCATCAGTTTAGTGCTGTCAATACAGCATAGATAATTAAAGCTAAATATCTTAATGTCAGGATGAAACGGAAGTTGCGATAGTCTTTTCTTTCCTATCCGAGTAAAACGGCTTCTCGAATAAGAAAACATTTTGGGCTGGACTTGGTTTTGTCCATGGGGAATTGATTGGATGTTCGTGGTTTGCTATTGGTCAATCTCATGTGTTCACAAATATTGATGTAAACACTCTAGTACAAAAAAAAAACTAAAAAACTTTACCAAAATGTATTTACTTAAAATACATTTATTTCATACTAAGTATACTACAAAACCATTAACATATTTACTGACTTGTACACTTGAGACTTACTGAAATATATAGTATAAGTAAACTTTATTTGGAGTACTTCTTTATTGCACAATGCACATTTATTAATATTAAGCCTAGCATGTGTTTAATATCACTATTAGTAAGGGTATTATGATCTCTGTATAATATCAGTGTTTAAATACAAGAGATTTAAAGTGTACCTAAAGTATACTTGCAATAGTTCCACTTTAGCACAATCAAATATATTTAAGTATATCTTTAGTTGGACCTCAGCACTATTTCTGGATAACTAAAATACATTAAGTACAAAATTAGTTTTTCCAATTTAACAGACTTTAAGTATACTAATTTAGTATACTAAAAGTGCAATTGCAGGTTATTTATATTAAGTACATACATATGTAAATGCATTTGTAGTATATTTAGCATAAAATAAATTCATTTCAAATACATTTTGGTATATTTGTTTTTAATGAGGGCAGATAAATAATTGAATACTGCAATATTCCATTAAAATCAATAATTGGTAGTTTAGATTTTTATGGTGACTTTAAGGCTGGCTGAAATTGCGCAACAAATTAAAATGTTTGATTTAGTGTTTAGAAACAAAACTGCCATTGTCACACTGACCCAACAAAACACAACATCAGCAGGAATTTGTTGTTTGTGAACTAGTGAACAGCTTAAAGGGGATAGTTCACCAGACATTCTGCCACTTTTTTTTATTAGATAAAATACTAAATGGCTTTTTATAACACATTTCATAAAAAAAAAATAATAAAGACAATTTTTTTTATAGGTTTAAAAAAACAAACGAGATAAATGTATTCAGTTTACTGTGAATGTTAAAATTGACAATTAGAATGATTTTTAATCACTTTGTGATTGTCAAGTGTCTATACCCGAACTGACTTCATGCAAAAACGTTTGGAAATGTTTTGTATATTGTATATTGTTGTGTGTGCCAATTACTCAAGCCTGCTTTAGCTAGTGAATGAAAATGTTCTGTAAATTTTTTTAAACTCTCGACAAGATTTGAAAGTTGGCTATGTATTTCACTAAAATCAAACCCTTTTCTATACACACTCTGCTTATGATGTGATAACTCATGCATCTGCACTGTGTCATGTGATCCAGTTACCCAGTTAATTATCTCAGTAAACACAGACAGTGACATTTTTTTTGTCATTCTAGTTAAGATAATGATTGTGCAGAAAAGGCCTCAGTCTCCAGTGACAAGCGCAGCTGAAATCTATATAACATAACCTTGAGGGATGTGTGGAGTTGATACAGAACAGAAAACTTCAACCAGGAGGAGTGTAGCAATGGAGGAATTCCTGCTTTTCACATGCACCCAAACGCAGAAAGGGTCTTGTTTTTCTGTTGTGAACAGAAAGAATGTAATTTCCTCCAGTATTCTCTCTGGTTTGTGAGGATGTGGCTGAACAGGCCACTTCTCAAGGTCACTTTAAAGATAACTCATCAATGGAAACACACGGTGTAACCTTTTGAACGTCTGCCGAAACCGAATCCTAACAGATCTGCTGTAAGTTTTAATGTTAGAAATGAAGAAAAAAAACAAAAAACATTTGAAATAGATATCAGTCACTCCCTCACTATTTGAAAAGAAAAGGTTGTTGGTATTGGCAGCTTTAAATCACCTAGGAAAAGCCCCAGTGTATCGCCCAGGGTTTGATTTGTTATGTTCCTAGGTTTTTATTTTCCTGAAGCATTTTTCTTCTGAACTCCAGGCCTCCGTTCCCGCTCAAGGCACCTCATTTGTTAGTTCTACGGCTTTAGGGACTGTAAACAGCCGCAGTATTTGTCAGTGTTGCTGTATACCATATACAGTGTGTTGCATGGGTCCTGAGCTCATTTGTTTGTATCTATAGGAGGCCTATGTGATGGCCAGCGTGGAGCATCCTCACGTGTGTCGTCTGCTCGGCATCTGCCTGACCTCCACCGTCCAACTGATCACACAGTTGATGCCCTACGGCTGCTTGCTGGACTACGTCAGGGAAAACAAGGACAACATCGGCTCACAACACCTGCTCAACTGGTGTGTGCAGATTGCTAAGGTGAATGGATTGTCTCTTTCATTGTTTTTAAAAATCAATTCCATTGTGATAACCAGTGAGTCATTTCATTCGATGGTGAACAGATGGTTTGAGATGTCAGTTCGCTGCGTTCAGTACAAGTCATTATTCAAAATTATTGTTTAAATTAGGGCTGTGAAACGATTAATCGTGATTAATCGCATCCAAAATAAAAGTTTGTGTTTGCAAAATATATGTGTGTGTGAAAGAACAGTGAAAGACACGTGTCTGAAAAAGACTGTATTCAGAAATGTTTTGATGGCATATAATTGTTTTCTTTCAACCAAGAATTTTCATTCCAGCTTGAACGAGTACATCATTATATTAACTTGTCGGCTAAAATCTTTTGCATCTCTCTCTCTCTCTCTCTGGCTTTATTAGGGAATGAATTACCTGGAAGAGCGCCATCTTGTGCACAGAGACTTGGCTGCTCGTAATGTGCTAGTGAAAACCCCGCAACATGTGAAGATCACCGATTTTGGCCTGGCCAAGCTGTTAAACGCAGACGAGAAGGAGTATCACGCAGATGGCGGAAAGGTCTGTTATTTCTCTTTTGTGAGAAGCGGGATGTTGATGACAGAGTTTCACCAGTTTGATTTTACTAGATGAATAACTGTTCCTAAACTGTCCTAAAAACGAATGAAGTGATGAATGTGGCCTTATTAGCAGTGTCTGGGGTAACGCATTACAAGTAATGCCAGTTACGTAATCAGATTACTTTAAGTAACTAGTCAAGTAACGCATTACTTTTACAGCTAAATATTTTAGTTACTTTTTTCAAATAAGTAACTCTAAATAATTAGTTTTCCCGTTTATTGACACCTCTCCTGTCAGTAATCCTCAAAATGAATAAAAACTGTGAAATGCAAACTCAGAATATTACACAAACCTGTTATAATTACATGTTAAATTACACAAATATGCTTTATGTATTTAAGCTCACTTTATTAACCAATGTCTTTGCTACTGACCTTCGATGATCCAATTCAACCATACTAATAAGCAAAAATGACTTTAGACATTTGCTGTAATCCCAATTTGCATACTATCTGTCCTAAATAGCGTTCAAAATTATATTTTTATATATAATTATGACGAAAATATATTTATCCAAATTTATCCACATAATATTTCATCTGCAACAGCATTGTGAACTTTTGTAATGATACGTTTGGTCTTTAACTTTTAAATGCATAGTTATGCAAATTGCAAACACACAAGGAGAGTTCTCCGCTTGAAAGACCCACGACTGGCTGATCAACATGCCACTACATTTCTCTCCCAAACATTAGGAAATTAAATGAAACTGAATGTTGAGGATGTCTACTGTGAAAAGATGATTGACAGGGCAGTTTAAACAATGACAGGATGCATAAATAAGCGACAGAGTTGTCCGTTAAAGATGCAATTTCATGAATTATGAAGTAGTAGGTCTATGTCCCAAAGCCTGCATACTGTTCTGCTACACACTCAAAAGTATGCACTTTTTCCTCACAAAAACAAGCAAGCCCAGCCAAGATGAGAAAAGGTAACCCAAAAGTAATGTAATGCTTTACCTTCCATGCAGAGTAACTCAATTGGTTACTTTTTAGGGAGTAACTCAATGTTGTAATGCATTACTTTTCATAGTAACTTTCCCCAGCACTGCTTATTAGTGTCCTAACTATACAAGACTGATATTACTAGCAATCAGAAGTTCATCTTTAGAATGCATCAAATGTGTTCACTTCCCATTTTGGCATTTAAAATAGAGATTTCATGTTGCCTTGTCCATCTATATCCTTCAACAGGTGCCCATTAAATGGATGGCGCTCGAATCCATCCTCCACAGGACATACACCCACCAGAGTGACGTCTGGAGTTATGGTTAGTAACAGTTCGCTAATGTCAGACGTAAATGGTATTGCTTATTTCAGAAATTCAACTTTTAAAGTCAGTTTTACTTTCATGTAATTAAGAGTGAAAAAAAAAAATATGGCAGGATTTATCCATAGGGAATTGCTTGGATCTGGAAAAGTTTTCTTTGGAAAAACATGCCCCAATGAACATGCCCAGGAATGTGAATGTAGAAAATGAATAGGGTTAATGTTGACTTTATAAGATCGGTTACACTTTATTTCGATAGTCACTTTAGACATTCTACTAATTATAAGTAACTTTTCAACTACATGTCAACAAACTGTCATTGGAGTATTAGGGCCCTATCTTGCACCCGGCACAAATTTCTTGTATGACGCATGTATCATTCGTATTTTAAGCGTGCATGCTTGGTCATAATACAGAGTGTGAACAACGCGCATACACTGTAGATGATTCTCTCATCTACACAGATGCATTTTCCTTTTTGCAAATGATACATTATTATAAGGAAAAATATTAAAACACGAGGGAAATCATTTGGTGTCCATGACGATGGGAAAAATAGGCATAAAGCTTACATATTTACCCAAATTATTATAAGCATGTATAACCGAAGCTAATTTGGGTGGATTTGTCCCATCCCCAATGTCACTTCTCTTTCTTTTACGGCCCTGACGAGAACATTGATCTCCTCGGCTGTGAACCAATTCTGAAGCGCTCCTGGTAAATGTTATAATAGTATTGCGCCATGGAACAAGCGCACCTCGTTCATCATGCTCTTAAAGGGAATGTGATATGACGCTCTGATTGGTTTATTTCACGTTACGCCCAAACCACACCTATGAATAATGAAGCTAATTCAGACCAACCCCTTTTAAACTTGCGTCGGGTGCAAGAGTCATTTATCCCGCCGGTAAAATAGCAACAGCGCCCAAGACCCGCCCACAAACTTACTTGTGCTTCGCGCTTGATACTTGCGTTTCAGATCGTTAATAGGGCCCATTGTATATTATATTGTATATTATAGTAGACTGTCAGTAGACTGTTAGGTTATGGTTAGGTGTTAGGGTTCGGGTTAGGAGAATAAGTTGACTTGTAGTCGCCAAGTTACTTATAGTCAGTTGAATGTCTGTTGGGGGACCAACAAAATAAAGTGTTAGCAGATATTAGGCAGACAGTCTACTAATACTCTAATGACAGTTAGTTGACATGTAGTTGAAAAGTTACTTATAGTTAGTAGAATGTCTAAAGTGGACTATCGAAATAAAGTGTTACCATAAGATCTTTCAAAGCTGAGGAACTCTCAGTATGAACTGAAACCGGCAGTTTTTCAATGAATGATACACTTCTCTAGGTGTGACAGTCTGGGAGCTGATGACATTCGGAACAAAGCCATACGATGGTATTCCTGCTCGTGAAATCGCCGAAGTTCTCGAGAAAGGAGAGAGGCTTCCTCAGCCTCCTATCTGCACCATTGATGTGTACATGATAATGGTCAAATGTAAGTTTAATTCATTGTTGTATTATGAAGTGGACAAGTTCTGAAACTTAAGTCTTTGTTCTCATCGCCTTTATCCTTATGTTTTCATATTAAGGTTGGATGATCGACTCGGAGAGCAGACCTCGCTTCAGGGAGCTCATCGCTGAGTTCACCAAAATGGCACGTGACCCGCCACGCTATCTGGTCATTCAGGTGAGAGAAGCACGAGTCGGTTCTGTGAAGGCTCACTGGAGGATTGCTCACGTCTGATCACTGTCACTGTTTTCCTGTTTTCCAGGGTGATGATCGGATGCATTTACCCAGTCCTTCCGACTCCAAGTTCTACCGCAGTCTGATGAGAGGAGAGCTGGATGAAGCCTTGGATGCCGACAAGTATTTAGTGCCCAATCAGGGCTTCTTCAGCAGCCCCAGCACGTCCCGTACACAGCTGCTGCACTCTGTGGTAATACACACACACACTCGCATCACTGCATATACAGCGCATCAAACGCCTTCCTAACATCCAGGTTATTTATAATATTATAATAATATTTATAATATAGAGGTTCGATCTTATTATTTTTAAAAAACACCATAAAACAGACCATACAATGATTTTTTTCTCAATTAAAAAGATCTACTTAAAAACATGAAATAATCAAACGTGACCATAAAGATTTTACATTGGTCCAAATATATATATACAGTAATATTATTACTTTTTTTTTTATTATTATTCAACAAAGAATCCTGTAAAAATCTATTATGGTATCCCCCCCAAAAAAAAAAATAAAAAAAAATATATATATATATATATGTACATACATACATATAAACATATACTCGTACAGTTTAAAAAGCATTATTTCTATGGAAAGTCCCCATAAAACATAAAAACACAACGTGTGGTGTGTGTGCGTGCGCGTGGGTTTGTGTGTGTGTGTGTAAAACACTAAAAACTGAAATCCAAAGTTAGAAATGTAGTTCATTTAGGCATCTCATAAAACATATTTGTTTTTAATGACCCTATAAGTTAGATTAAACCACCAAAATATTTTATATTGTATTAATTATGTGGAAAGAACAAAACTTCGGTTAAGGTATTTATCTGGCAAAATTATATGGCAAAAAAAAGGCAAACTACAGCTACATGTTTTATTTTAATGTGCAACAAATAAAAAGCTCACAGGGAAAAGCATACATCGACTACAGCGTAATCAGTTATTAATATTTAGTTGGTTCTCTCTTTTTTTGCTGTTGCATATGTATGACAGCTCGGCCAAAAATGATGTCCGTGTCTGGACTGTTTCATTGCGTTATCACAAATAAAACAATTGTCTCAACTACTAATTGCACAACTAGGCCAGCTGAACGCTCCCTGTGGTACCAGTATGAAATCTGATGACAGTGTTGTGTGCTTTCACTCGAAAGGACCGAAAGTTCCCGTTGCGGAGGCGTATGAGCCTGGCCTGATTCTGGTGGTCTTCTGACCCGGCCTCCTTCACCCACATCCCGATCCTCCGTCCTTCTGCCTCTTCTCTCTCTCCCTCGCTTCCTCCTGATTAATGACCGTTCCTCAGCGTTCAGAGCGTTTCCTGGCCGCGCGCCGCCTATACCTCTAAGTGTGTGCAAAGCTCCTTCAGCCTTTCAAGTCTGATTGCTTTCTCGGGCAACACTTGTTAAAAATTTTTTGGCAGAACGAAGGCCTTGAGCTCAGACGGAGTCTTACATAACACAGGCGTTGAGGCATAGCCATTTAAGGCTGTAGTTTCTCTGGCAGATGGTAGCTTATTTAGCTTATGTTTCTTTTCGTCGATCCTTGTGTTTTATGAACGTGTTTTGCACCAAAAAAAAACATGCGACATGCTTGCGTGAACTGCTGACTGGGTTTTGTTCTGGAGCCTTAATAAGGCTGGCTTCTGTACTCCTCGTAACATGTACAGGCCTGGTTTGTTCACGGTGATTGTGGCGAATACAAAGATTGATGCAGTCCTCAGTCATTATCTTATAAGAATAAAGAATAAAAAAGTAAAAGAACATTTGGTTACACTTTATTTTAAGGTGTTCTTGTTACAGTGTAATTATATATTTAAGTACTGAGTAATATGAATTAACTACATGTACTTACTTTACGCTGCCTTCACACTGGTAGTTGAAATCAGCTCCGTAATTCGCAATACGTCCCCAACGGACGTCGTACTACACCGTGAAAAGCGTCGCAAGGTTTGTTTATCAGTACCATAGCAACGCTCAACTTCCGCTGGAATTGTCGGATAGGAACCATCCGTAGCTTTCCGCAAGAGTTAAATTTTTTGAACGCATCCGGATGACCAACGGACACGATTTTCTTCGCACCGCACTCGGTTGGACCCGTTTCGGATGCATTCACATGCGGCCTGCGAATCTCCATAGGAAATGAATGACTTCTGGTCGTTTCGGAGCCGTATCGGAGCTGATTTCAACTGCCAGTGTGAAGTGTTTATCAGTTAGGGTTAGGGTAGGATTAGGGTTTGATTGAGGGTTAGTTGCATGTATTATTACTACAGTAAGTACATGTAACATATGGAACAAAGACATCGTAAAATAAAGTGTTACCGAACATTTCTACACAGTACTACACATTTCTACACATTTCTGTTAGGACCACATCCCTATCACAGTGGTCTTGTGATACTATTTTTTTAAAGAAAATGTGAAGAACATAAATGTTTCATTGCCCCTCCCACATTAAAATTGTTCAATAAAATAAATTAAAGTGCCCCTATTATGCTATTTTAAAAACTTTTTGTTTTGGAGGTCTTCTACTATAGGTTTACTTGCATCCGAGGTCAAAAAACATTTTTTCATAATATACATTGCAGCATCACCTCTTTTCTCACAGAGTCTTAAACAGTTCTATTAAGGATTCAGTCTCTCTAAACTCTGCTCTGATTGGTCAGATGCTCCAGTCTTTTGTGATTGGTTCACTCTGCTCTGATTGGTCAGATGGTCCAGTCTGTTGTGATTGGTTCACTCTGCTCTGATTGGTCAGATGCTCCAGTCTGTTGTGATTGGTTCACTCTGCTCTGATTGGTCAGATGCTCCAGTCTGTTGTGATTGGTTCACTCTGCTCTGATTGGTCAGATGGTCCAGTCTTTTGTGATTGGTTCACTCTGCTCTGATTGGTCAGATGGTCCAGTCTGTTGTGATTGGTTCACTCTGCTCTGATTGGTCAGATGCTCCAGTCTGTTGTGATTGGTTCACTCTGCTCTGATTGGTCAGATGGTCCAGTCTGTTGTGATTGGTTCACTCTGCTATGATTGGTCAGATGGTCCAGTCTGTTGTGATTGGTTCACTCTGCTCTGATTGGTCAGATGGTCCAGTCTGTTGTGATTGGTTCACTCTGCTCTGATTGGTCAGATGCTCCAGTCTGTTGTGATTGGTTCACTCTGCTCTGATTGGTCAGATGCTCCAGTCTGTTGTGATTGGTTCACTCTGCTCTGATTGGTCAGATGCTCCAGTCTGTTGTGATTGGTTCACTCTGCTCTGATTGGTCAGATGCTCCAGTCTGTTGTGATTGGTTCACTCTGCTCTGATTGGTCAGATGACCCATTCTGATGAATGAGGCCCAATAACTCATTCACTTTGACCTTTGAAACTTTGCAGTCTTTTTTACATTCACAATCAGCTCTTACTAATAGGGGCACTTTCAAACATAATGTAACGTAATGTAAAGTATGATGATTTTGTATATCTATATGCATGTTATTATTGGTTAAGTTTGTAATGATGCTACACTTAGAATTGCATTGTTAGAATCACCAGTACAATTCAATCAGGCTTCCAATACTCATTTTCACTTTTTATTAAAAAACTAGCAAAGACAGTTTGTTTGAAAAAAAACGATTTGGTTTGTTACAAATATAAACTTGCTTTTTAGGGGTTGATATTAAATACATGACTGCTTTTATTTTGTTTCAGAGTCTCAACAGCAGTTTTGGGAACTGTCACAGAAACGGGGTAAGTTACTCATGTCAGGCATCAAGACACTGTGTCGTATTGCTAGCTTGTGAATTGCACCATCAAAAGAAAAAATAAACAGAGAATGTATTTAATAGATTTTAAGATTGCATTAGCAGTTCAAAGTGATTATAACATGTGCATTTCAGTTTTAATTTTAGTAAACCGTCCTGTTAACTATGGACACTTTTGCCCATCTGGATTTTCGGAACACATATTTCAACCAAAGAATGTTCACAATGTATCATTTGAGATGTCCTGGAAATTAGATTTGTTTAGAAATTATGCCAAGACTGAGGGTAGTAATTTGTGCGACAATTTCTATAAATAAATATTTTCGTGGTATGTTTAAATTATCATAGTTTTAAAAGTGTGTTTATGATTTATTTTCATATTTGGGATTGAAAAACAATGGCATTTTTAATAAAAATCCACCCATGGAACATAAAAGTTTGCAATAAACACCTGCAATATAAAAATGAAATGCTGGTCCACTTATTACACAACTTGTCCCCAGCTGTGCTTTTGCGGTCTTCTATAAGCAGTCACATATTGTTAATTACAGGAAAGGAAACCGTTTTAACCATGATGATACTAATACACGTATACTTTCTCTCAGAATGGTTTGCCGGCAAGGGAGAACAGCATGGTTCTGCGTTACATCCCAGACCCGACAGAACGGTTCCTCGAGGGAGACTTCCAGCCCGCTCCAGGTTGGAAAGGTCAGTCTCTTACAATTAAATGCTGAATGAGGACCAAACATATATAAAAAAGACACGTTTTAGTTTGTGGTGAAATGAGCACCTCTGTTGGTCAGTCTTGGTCTTACATTCTTGTGGCATACTCTGATTTTGTATGTGATTCTTTTTTTTTTATGGAGCACAAAAGGATATATTTTGAAGAATATTCACACTGCTTTTTTCCTATAGAATGAAATTCACATAGTAGGTCACACTACTTGTGGGCTCTCCTTTCAATAAAATGACCTCCAGTATAGCTTTCAAATCTCAGCATATTCAAATTTTTCCATTGTAAACAGTTACGTAGCAATTTTTTTTTTAAATATCTCCTTTTTTTCATGGAGCCTCTACAGTGACATTGTGATGGAAAAATATGAGATGGGACTTTAATGTCTTTGCGTCCGTTAGGAAAGTTTGCATTTGTTCCTAAAAGTTTTACGTTCCCCCCGAGAAACTCTGCATTCATTCGTAGTTTGACGCTTGCCCAAGAAACTTTGAGTTAAATTCTTACAAGTTTTGTGTTCCCCCAAAAAACTTTGCGTTCATTTGCAAAGGTTTTGCGTTCCCCCAAGAAAGTTTGTTCCTTTGCAAAAGTTTTGCATTCCCCGAAAAACTTTGCATTCATTCGTAAAAGTTTTTCGCTCCCCCGAGAAACTTTGCATTTATTAACAAAAGTTACTAAAACATTTTGCAAGAGAAAATGCAAAAGCCTAGGAAAACACATTTTCCTCCCATCTCATATTCTTTCCCATCACCATGTCCCTTAAGGGGCTCCATAGGTTCGGAACATCATGGGGGGTTAGCATTGCTTGCAATATATGCTAATACCCTTAAGGTATTTTGTATGTATATGTACATTTACATCTTAATGAACTGACAGAATAATTTAAATTAAAATAATTGACAGAACAAAATGTTTATTTAACCCACGTTGTCCTCTTTCCCAGAATATATAAACCAGAATGACTCCCTGATGTCCAACATGAACAACCCAATTTACCAACACCCAGGACCCCGCAAGCTTCCGCACTCTTCATCAGCGCTGGACGAAACTGAGGAAGAGTACCTCAACTGCTTTAAAAGCCCTGCCGCCGCCCCACCCGAGTATCTGAACACGTCCCACACGCAGCTCCTCTCAAGCCAGCCCTTCTTCAGCATGCGGGGCTTCAACCCCCAGAACAGCATAAACAACCCAGACTACCAGCAGGACTTCTGCCCGCTGGAGCTCAAAACACACACCAACGGCCACTTGCCGGCTGCGGAAAACGCAGAATACATGGGGCTGGAAGTGCACTAGCACATTCTGGAGAAGAGCAACTGTTCAAATGAGCCACTTCTCAGTAGGTAAAAGATGGAAGGACATCTATTTATAGTGGAGACATATCGCTGAGTCAAGGACAGAACAAGCTTTTCACAACCTTGAAAAGCTACCTTTCAAATACGCTTGTTTGGTTCTGAGATCGACCGTGGCTCTCTCCAAATCTCGCTTAGAGACTATGAATGACAACAGGATCTGTGGATGCCAGTAGAAACACGCCGGTGTGCTGAAATGGCAGATCACGGAACAAGCTTGTCGACACACATGCTAAAACTGCTTTTAAGTAATCTGGTTTCAGTCTAGTCGATAATGTTTTTAATGAGCAAACAAATGACTGGGCTCAATAGTGTCTGTAATCATAAAACTTGGCAGTGGCCCCAGAAAGTGTTTGGACACTTGAGTCACATTTACAAATGTCTAAATTTCATTGCATTATAGATAGAAAATACCAAATCCAAGCAAACAAAAACTGTTTGACCTCCAGAAAGTATCCAATACTTTTTGTCCTTATTTTGAATAACATACACACGCTATTGTTGAAAGGTTTGTGGTCAGTAAGATTTTTTTATTAAACAAATACATTTTTTTCTATTCAGCAAGGATGCATTAAAAATCATAAGAATCTTACATTGTTACTAGACATTTGTTTCAAATAAATGCGGTTCTTTTGAACTTTCTATTCATCAGAAACCTGAAACGATTGCAGAATATATATATATATATATATATATATATATATTTCTGATGAATAGAAAGTTCAAAAGAACAGCATTTATTTGAAACAAATGTCTAGTAACAATGTTGATCATTTCTTGTGCAGCAAATCAGCATACTCAAATGATTTCTGAAGGATCGTGTGACACTGAAGACTGATGCTGAAAATTCTGCTTTTATCACATGAATAAACTACAGTCTAAAATATATCTAAATGGAAAACTACACATTTTAAATTGTAACACTATTTCACAATATTGATGCTTTTTACTGTATTTTGATCAAATAAATGCAGACTTCTTTTAAAAACATTAAAAAAATCGTACCTGCCCCAAACCTACTCCTTTATAATATTTTAAAAACCTATTAAACCCAATTGAAATGTGTATTTGCGATATATTTATTTAAATGTCCTTTGGTTTGATATTATGCTGTATAGGCGAATGCATCATGTTTTTAATAGTGACTCAAGTGTGCAGATACTTCCTGTTGGACACTGTATAAGCTGAACTCAGAGGCTGTTTAATGCCTCTCTGCTGTGAATGAAAGTCAAAATAGAGTTAAATTCAAGATTTAACTGTTATGTTTTGCTGGAAATGTTGTGTGGACAGGGCTACGACGATGATCTGTGTATGGATACAATCAGCCTCGTCCGAAGGCCAACATGTGACTGGTACATGTACAGAACTGTAATATAAGGCTGACATTTGCATTATTGTATCTAATAAGAGTATTTTATCCATTGTCATAAAAAAAACACTCGTATGGGGTCACTCATATATTCCACTTCTGTTTGTTCGTCCATGTGTTCGCTTGACTTTAGTAATATTAACTCATTGAATCACATATCTCACAGTCAGAACATATCATGATCTTTAGGATGTTGCACAAATCAAAGAAATGTGTTTGGATATCTTAAAGTCACTGTCCTTTTAGCTTGCATCATTCTTTTGAAAACATTCGCATTTGCTCTCCAAATATGGTGATGAAGTGCTTTCTCTTTTTTCCTCTTGACTTTTGTTATATAAGAAGTAAATTCAATAAAGACTTCTTTTTATAATAGGTGATCTGTACATGTTAAATGGTTGTGATGCAATCAGGTGTGTTTTACTTGCAGTCTAATCAGGGCTAATTCAATCAAATCTGTTTTAATCAGTAATTCTAATCATTTATAATGATTGAACTAAACAGAGACAGTATGCAAATCACCTGGGGGGGGGATACTATGGAAGTAGGCTAAATAAGGCCCATCAACTGTTCACAATATATTATTTTGTGTTCAGCAGAAGAAAGAAATACATACAGGTTTGGAGCACAATGACAGAATTTCCATTTTTGGGTGAAGTGTCCCTTTAAGAGAACGAAGCAAGTTTGCCATTGTGAAAAAGAGAAATAAATAAATAAAAAGTCAAATAACCTCAGAAAGCAAAGCACAATTTATTATGAAACCTAAAAGAACATGAAAAAAGAATGAGTCAGCTAGCGATTTACTTCAGTTATTAAAGTTGTAATTTTAAGAGTGGGGTTAAAAGCTCAACTTCTATTTGTCACCTGCTCATGAATATTAATATAGTCAAGCTCACGCGTTCAGGCGTAACCGTTGAAAAACGGCTCTGGGCGTAACGTTTACCTTTAAGCCAATCAATTTGACGAGCGTCACGTAACTAATGAATATTCATGATCAAGTCGTCGTCACAACATGAACACGCCCAGCCTTTGTGTTGTGTTACTCCCTCTCGGCCGGCAGGGGGCAGCAACAGTAAACCCCCCGCGCGCGCGCACACACACACCAGAAGAAGGCGTTTGATAACAGGAAGGAAATAAGAAAGCTTGAGCTTCAGCCCAACAGATGAGAGTTAAGTTACTCTAGAGAAGAGCTCTGGAGTCAGAGGAGTAATGCCGCTGCTGGGGGGAAAACATATTTTCTGTCTTTTATGGGCCATCATTTTATTATCACAGTGGGTAAGTGTGACGACGCGCTGTTTGTTTATGCTATTGTTGCTGTAACTTGTGTTCGTATTTGTAGCCTAGCACAAACTTTAACTAGCCAGACCGTTTCCAAGAGTTGGCAGATCACGTCTGGTCAAATCCCAGGAAGAAATTATGTGTATTGTTGAAAAGTCCAAAGCCCTGGTTTTACTAGCAGGAAATGTATTTTTGTCGTTGGAAGAACGAAACGGCCTCTTTTCATCTAGTTAAACTCCAATCGATGCTTATGGACAGATTAAATCTGATTAATCTACAGAACAAGAATCATCTGTCAATCACTTCAGATTTACACAAGAGCACATGATGATCTAACCTGCAAGATCAGCGTTTAACGTTAGTTGACTAGAAAGGCGGTTCTGGTGTTTTTAAAGGAAGGGAGTTAAGCTGATTGCGTTACGACACACTGGACGATTATGGATGTGTCCCAAAACCTAGTGACCCTCCTGTGTAGGCATTATTGTTTTGGCCTTCGGATTTACTATATATCCTGTGATACACGAAAATGCTGTCTAGATGGGTAGCTCACTAGGTTTTGAGATACAACCACTCTTTCACGTCGACAAGAAATAGATTCGGAAAGTGGATTACCTGTCTAAGTCCCAAGTTCAAGTGCTCTTGCTTTCATTTAGCTTTTCCTTCTAAAAAAAGAGCTCCCTATGGGATGTAGTCCTAAAAAAACCTGTCTATAATCTCATGTTGGTTCAAAGGTCGCATTATCTTGCATGTGCAGCCAGTGTTTGTTTGGCACAAATCATGTTTCACACCAAATCTGAAACATTTAAATCAACTTTCAAGAAGTTTTTTTATTTATTTTTTATATCGGATCTTTTGACTCATGCTAGTGACAGTGAGGGAGAATATAATTTCTCTGTTAGTAACCGGACACAAACATCACGAGTTTTGGGTAACCAAGTGATCCTAGTTGAGCTCAGATTTGTTTGGTCATGTCCTATTTCCTTAATTCTAATTTTAGGATTTCAATGGTAGGAGAACACTAGGCTACATATCAAGGCGGGCTCTGCGTATTGATTTTATTTCAAATAATTTTTTACTAAACTGATCACGTTCATTAATATTCATGTAGAATACACAAACCTCATATTAGTTTAATTGTCTAGATTGGCAATATGTTCAATCCTCCTGTATTAAACCATATTGCTATTGTTAATAATAACAGCACATTAATCTATCAATATGACACTTCTAAAATTCAAAAGTGAAATTAAAACCCAGGCTGTAATTTTGATGATTTGTTATCATACCTTATTCTGTTGATTAAACTAATCTCTTTCTTTGTATTAACTAAATTTTTTTAGTTTAAAAGAATGCACCTTTTTAAGGCAACCAGGTTAAGGCTACTTGCATTTTTATGTTAAACCAACAAATAATTTTTACTGTGTCTTTTAATCATTTCTCTACATGACTGCAGGTGAATCTAATGCTACATCATCCACAATGATTCAGATTCAAATTAATGACATTTTCAAATGAAAATAATATTTTCTAAAGTATGTCTTCATGTGTGTGTGTGAACTGAAGCGCTCTATTTTCGTTAACAAAGTTCACACCTGTAACAAGAAAACACCTGTAGTGTGATGATGAGGGATGAACGCAGCGAAAACCTTTTACTGTGAATGAGAAACCGGTGTGCGTTTCTCACATTGATGAAGAGTTTTCATATGAGTTTTAATGAGGACTGAGGCAATCACGAATTGATGGACAGATTACGCAGCTAATCACACATTTTTCTAGTTGTTTCTCAGTTTGTAAAGCTTTAAGGCCTACAGTTTCTGTAACTACTTCATTCTGACACTTTCACTTCTTATCTAAAAATACCTTTGTTCTGTCAAACTAATCCTGAAAGACCTGCGCTAAAATAAGCACTGGACAAAAAAACCTCCACTCAAACCTTGGACCGAAACACATGTTTACTGTACGCAACACTGAGAATTCAAAAAAATTCAAGGTCGGCCATCAAGGAATCATTTTGTATTAATCTGTGCGACGTGTACTAACATTTTCTTACAAAATGTCAAATACAATAATGTCATATTTATTATCTAGTTTGAATTAATGAAAGATTGGATGGTACAGCATAGTTTCAAATTGATTTTCAGCTCATGTTTTCAGTGTTGTAGTCGAGACCAGCTTACTCGAGTCCATGACAAGACCATACATTTAAAAAAAAAAAACATAAAAAAACATATGCAAATTAAATATTGAAACGATCTACTGTGTGAGAGAGAGTCCGATGCTCTGTCATACTGTCACATTATTTGATGAATAATGACAATGTAGATTTGTTATATTCTAATTTTATGAATACAAATGTCCTCCCATCATAACCATATTTGCATAAACGCATGTCTTAGATGTAGCCATTTCTAAAAATCCCAAACGTAAAAAAAGAAAAAGAAATCTACTATTTGTGGATGGAATTGACATCATATTTTTAATCCATTTCAGCCACATTAAAAGTAAAAATAGAATGTAATTTTAATAGCAAAAATGTGCATTTATTTCACATTATATCAACAATATTCACTAAAATATTCACTAAAATAGCCTAACCCTGACAAAAGCACTTGCTAGATTTCAGAGCACTTCAAATTTTACCAAACCTTTTTTTTATTTTTTATCTCCTCTAAATTAAGTTTATTAGTGACCTGGAGGTATTAGGATTTGTGAACAATAGAATACTTAGGCTCGTCACTGTTATGGCGGCGAGGGAAGATTCAGTTCAGTCTGTGATGTTTCCTATCAGTCACTGATAGTATGATCAGTTCAGTTGCATAAACTTAGCCACTATGTTAAGACGTTGTCTTAAGAACTAGTTAGACAACAACAGTTAGACAACAGGTGATCGGTCTTAGAATGAATATGTAACTGGCTTGTTAACCTGGCTACATAAAAGTTTGGACCAGTTTTGAAGAAAAAATAAACACAAACAAACAAACAGATGACTAGCCTAGGTTTTTTGGGAGATCTTTGTTTTGTAGGGGATTTCACATGTGATTTGCTATCTGAATTTCTTAGGCAAAGCCTACTCATAGTTTCATGTCAATAAGTGAGTCATAAGGTCGTCCAGCACAACAGACCAAACAAGGAAACATAAATCTAAAAAAGAAAAAATTCCAAGGCACTCTTCTTCAAAATGATATAAAAAGCCTTTATTTACTGGCTATTTCACTATAGAACATTAAAAGACATGATGACTCTGCAAATGATGACTCGGCTGTCCCGAAGTTTCCTGCGTAAGGGATGGTCCAGCCCTCAGTCACATGCACAGTCAAGTCACGCTCTCTTGTTTCCAGATTCAGGCTCAGCACAACAAAAGCTCGACAGTTCCTCTGTCCAAATGCAGACCCTTGACCTTTGTAACACTTTTACCATAAAAAAATAGTGTTGATCTTAAAATCAATGTCATATTACAGTATGACTGTTTGATTGCATCAATTGTAAGTTCAGGGTGGAGACGCTGTTCTTCTGAATTTTAGTCGCATGAATGACGAAATCTCTGAGGAATGCTCTCCACCTCTGGTTTCAGTGACTCGTTCACGATGAGTGACGTGGTTACAGTTGAACATTGCTGGGTGTATTTGAGGGATTTTTTTTTTTCTGCATCAAATAAAGTGAAATATCTCTTGTTATTTTGAAAGTAACCCCACAAATAAAACTGAAAAGGGGAAGAAACCTGATTTTGAGGAACATTTCACTTTAAACATCAGTGGTTGCGTGTCATGCTGAACAGATGCTCAGAGCAGATGATGATGATCTGAAAGATTAATAAATACTCTGTGTTTATACATTTTTATTCCTAATCTATTGTTCCCAATGTTTCCTCACATGTGTCCGCCCAGGTGCATGGCCAGCACTGTATCTGGTATGGTGAATGTGGAAACTCCACTAAAGTGCAGGAGAAGAAGTTAAACTGCAATTACACAGGCCCTCCTAAACCTTTACCTGATGAAGGACAGGAACTGCTTCAGGTAAGAGAACCGTCACCTTTACAACCGTTAGTCTGTTCTTCATGATGTTTCGTAGTGTTTAGAAGGAATGACATATCTGTCATTTCCTCGCCCTGATTAGAAACATGTTAGCAGTGTGCTAAGACATGTTAGCAGCGTGTTAAAACATGTTAGCAGCGTTTTAGAAACATGTAAAACATGTTAGCATCACGTTAAAACATGCTAGCAACATTTTATTGACTTCTCTGAAAAGCTTGAAGTTTGAAGGTTTTACTCAAAGTAATTTCAAACTTTCACAAAGTAACGTCAAGGTTTGTCATCAAATTTTACTCTAACATTTGCTTCATGCTAAACATTCTTGGTTGTTAGACTTTCACACACAAGTAACTGTTCACCTTGTCCATGTCATTAACTATTTTATTTCTGTGGAGACAGAAAGAAGAATATAAAATCTCCACCTCTGTCTGACTTCATAATAAATACTAGGCTATAATACAAGTTGAACCAAAAGAGATGCATTTGAACTTAAAATATTATTTTCACAGCATTAAAGGAAATCATATGAGCCTCTTTAATTGTTTACATGTTTTATATATGTGACCCTGGATCACAAAACCAGTCACAAGTGGCACGGGTATGTGGCAATAGCCAACAAAACATTGTATGGGTAAACATATGGGTAAAAATGACAAATTTCTTTTATGCCAAAAATCATTAGGATATTTAGTAAAGATCATGTTCCATGAAGATATTTTGTAAATTGCCTACCAAAAATATATCAAACATTTATTTTTGTAAGTGAATGCAGCACAATCACGAACATAAATGGACAACTTTAAAGGTGATGTTCTTAAATTAAAAAAAATTAACCCATGTGACTGCATATATATATGTGACCCTGGACCACAAAACCAATGTATTATGATTGCACTGTAAGTGACATGAGCAAAACAGACAATTTAATAATTCATTGCAATTATTTATTTGACAATTTATTGTCAGAACATAATTCACAATCGTGACAGGCCTAACAGAGACTTTTTTTTCTCCAAAAAATCCTTTTAACATGGCTTTAGTTTGACATTTCAAAATGGATTCTTCCTATTATCTCACATGTCAAACCACACAGTGACAAATCGCTGTCGGCAGTATGTGAATGAAGAACAAGATTTGAATGACTGATCAAATCATGTTTTTTGACCATCTACTGTTCAGACATGACGCTTGGCATTTCCTGTACTTTAAAGCGTAGGAAACCCTAAAGCCCTATAGACTAGAGTAGGTAACACTGTCAGTGGACTTATTAGCTTCCTTTTACATGAACACACTATGAGAAGTTACATTTCTACAACAACATAAGCATTAAACAAATTGCTAAAAAGAGTGGCTGTTTTCTAGACCATCGTAAACACTTTTGTCTTCCGTTTCCCGGGCATACGGTTAGCAAAGAATCAAATAAAAAATGTAATGAAATTGTCATCAAAAGCAATGATTTATGGTAAATATCGCAAAATTATATGCAGGGCACATTTTACCCCAAAATCTAAAAAGAAAGAAAGAATTTCATTTTAGTATTCTATTTAGTATAGAATTTTTTTTTTTTGGCTAGTATTCTCATACTCGTGATGCATCAGCATGTTTTACTCATGCTTTGCTTTGCTTTTTTGTTGTTGTTTTTGTTTTTGCATTGCTTTTTAGTAGACACATTTTTGTTCTCATGGTTTACATGTTGTTGTTTTTTTCTTTTCTTTTACTGTTAAAGATCTTATAAAAGTGTATTTTATTTGTGTTTTAGAAAAGGTTATTATTTTAAGCATACAGCAAGTTTAAAGTCCTACATTTGTTTGAATCAATCTATATAATAATTTTTCAGGAGCTCTGTCCTGGGCTGGTCTACGGGGACAACGAGGTTTGCTGTGACACCCAACAGCTCACGACTCTGAAGAGCAATATCCAGATCCCCCTTCAGTACCTGTCCAGGTATGACTGAAATACCTCCGTGAAGATACGTATGTGTAGACAGTTTGGTGAATCGGAATAAGAACACTGTCGCGTTATTGATTCACAAGCAGGTTATTGATTAACCCAAGTCACATTTTCAGTTGAAACCAAATATGTACTTGCTTGACACCGTTTACATTGGGAAAGTTGGCCAGTTTATGGCAGTATAATAAGCACTTCATAACCGCTTTAACTTGTCACTGTTTTTGTGTGCCAGGTGTCCAGCATGTTTCTTCAACTTCATGACCCTGTTCTGCGAGCTCACCTGCAGTCCCAGACAGAGCCAGTTCCTCAACGCCACACAGTTCTCTCCAGACCCGGAGCAAAACAAAACCAACGTGTTTCAGGTGTCCTATTACATCAACCAGACCTTTGCCAATGGTGAGGAAGATCCCAGATTGACTGATGCTTCAGATGCTTGATTCAGAAATGGTCACCAGTCCTGATCAATGAGAACACTTAGTCCTCATCTCTGACTATGGCTCCTAAACTGCTTTTAAAACACACATTAGAAAACCATCTTCATTGTGTTTTCCATGCGTTTTCTTTGAACTTTTAAAGCATTTATTATTGTTTTATTAAGTCTACTAAGTATTTCTTCTTTAGGTTGTACAATATATTTGTTTATTATTATTAATAAATTCATTTTGGAAACTTTTTAAACTTATTAGTATTTTAATAATACTCATTGTGGAAAAGATCAGCATTATTATTTGTTAATAAAATTAGTAGTAGTATTTACGTACTACTAATAATAATGATATTCTTATCAACAATGAATAAGTATTTTAGATTTTATTAATATAAACAGATAATTCATTATTATAAATTAATAAATATAATGATAATTGTGGAAACAATTCGTATTTATGTGTTAGTATAATTAGTATTATTTCCATACCACTAATAGTTTTAATAATCCTTTTTCAAAAAATTATTATATTTATTATTATTATTTGTAGTAGTAATAATAGTATTTCAATAATACTTATTTTGGAAAATATTATTATTTGTTAATTATAATTTAATTAATTGTGGATATTATTAGTATTTATTTTACATACAACATTTAGAATCTGTTAATATTAATGGTCATACTTATTAATTGTTGATATCATTATTATTATTACACATTAATAATAATAATTGTGGATACAATTAGTATTTATATATTAGGATATAATTAGTATTTTTCCATAATAATAATAATAAGACTATATTACATTAATATTATAAAAAGTAGTATATTAATAACAAAAAAAATATTAATGACAACATACTTAATTGTGGATAAGATGATTCTTCTCTTCTTCTTCAATAAATAGGCACACATGTATATGTGGTGTTCTGATTCGTCTAGTCTTAAATATCAGATAATTTCAGGACTTGTTTTTTCCAGTTCATTTACATTTCAAAGCGTTCTGTGATCCCTCTGGAAGTCTGTTTCTGCTCGCTGGTGAAAGATCCTCGCTCGACTCTGACCTGGAGCAAAATAAAACACCAACGCTCTGACTCTCATAAAACATGCTCTTCGCTTCAGGCAAAAATGCAAAACTCTGCTTTATTTACACTCTGCATCACTCAATACTCTGTTCTGGGACGCCATGAATGCTAGTGAAGTGATACAAATGTCCCAGTGCTGTTATATTAAATTACTCAGCCAATCAAATTAGAGTACTGTAACTAACTGTTGTATAAAATCTTGTAGGTAACAAATATGATGTCATTTATTTGCCGTCTCTCTACAGCCATGTATAACGCCTGCAGTGACGTCCAGGCTCCCTCCACCAACGTCAAAGCCCTCAGTCTGCTGTGCGGGCGAGACGCCAGCGAGTGCACTCCCCAAAACTGGATCGAGTACATGTTCGACATCAAAAATGGCCAAGTCCCCTTTGAAATTGATCCGGTTTTCTCAGGTACAAGCACTCTCAGAATCACGAGACTTCCTACCGAGTTTGAAGCTTCCGCATTGTTACTTGAAGTAATCCACTCATTTTATTGCTTTCAAACTTATATATTGTGTCTGTTTTTGCAGCCATGAAGCTTCTATTCTCGAGATTGATTTTGGACGGTGTTGAAAATGTTTGTGTCCCCAGATGTGCCCGTGAGCTTCACTCCCATGAGCAACAGGACGTTTAACTGTACGCAGTCCCTGGATGACGGCTCAGGGCCCTGCTCCTGTCAGGACTGCAGTAAAGCGTGTGGCGGTCCCACACCCGTGCCTCCTCCGGTCCTTCCTCCCTGGACCATCCTCGGCCTGGACGCCATGACCCTCATCATGTGGTGCTCTTATATAGCCTTCCTCGTCATCTTCTTTGGAGCCGTGCTGGGAACATGGTGTTACAGGCAAGTTACAGATATGTGAGGGACTGTTCCCTAAAAATATCTGACATTGCAGAAGGGTTTATTTGCATGGCAAAACGCAAAACAACACACACAGGGATTTTGTTTTAACCAAAACTCAATTGTGTAAAGCACCAGAGTCCAATGCTGACCAAAGGGATACCAGTGAGTAAAAACATATCAGAGTTTTGTGTTCTGCAAACTGAACATAAGAAAATCACTTGTAGCTCGTTGTATTGATTATGATCTAGTGTTGATTCCCATTCCTAGTAATTATTAGTCATTAACAGTGTCAGGAATGACTCATAAGTAACATGAGTTATATAACCGGATTACTTTTTCAAGTAACTAGATAAGTAATGCATTTCTGAGTTACTGAGTTCATTTTTTGTGTGAAACATTTTTTATTATTAAAAAACAAACAAGCAAGCCCACATCCAGCTGAGAAAAGGTAACTGTGAAGTCACCTTTATTTATATAACGCTTTTTACAATACAGATTGTTTCAAAGCAGCTTTACAGAGATAACAGGAAAATAATGCAACAAAGTTTGTTTCTAGAAGAAAATGGCGTCATAGTCCAGCTTAAAGAGACTTTGAGTAACTTTTTAGGTAATTTATTATCTAAAATCAATATTTTTATTCATAAATATGCCCCCAATGGTGTACAAATACCTCTGCCAATTATCTGATTTATCCTCGTAAACGAAGAATTTATTATATTTATATACATGGGACGGGTAAGTCCACGGAAGCTTCCTTGTAGTTCCGCCATCTTGAAAAACTATAATAGCAGAGAGGGACAAAAAGTACGCCAGCGCGTTTTCGTTCAGAGCCAGTAACTGACGCAAAAGAAAACATTGCTCTCTGAAACATTTTCTATAGCTCTCTTTTTTCATAAACAATCAATTAGCTCAAGTTGTGAATATTTTGCTACGTGCATAAGATTGTACAGAGAATGAAAATGAATTGCTAAAGTTACTGCTAGCCACTTAAATTGTACAAACCTCGGTCGCTTCTCTTCTCTGCCTTTGGAAACTTTCAATTCTATCAAGAGTAGGCTATTATTCTCCCTCTCCTCCTCTTCCTCGCCTAGATCCCACTGATCCACTGCCTCTCTGTCCTCTTCCTCTCCCTACTGTTGAATCATCTGATGATGATATCTAACAATGCACGTACTTCAGAAAATAAAACAAGTAAACAAGGCATAACTAATTACAATAGTTCATGTTTTTGACACTCATTAATTCATACTGTAACATTCGTTTGTTCGTTGTGTCAATTTGAAGTTTGTTTGAAATAACAAACCTGTTCACCCGAAGGAAAACTCGACGAAGTGCTATCATTACCTTTTTGGTACATAACGGCTACCGTAGATGCAACGCGCATTTGAAAACGCGAGGCGCTGGAGAGCACAATTCGTTTGAATGCAAAATACAATTTCACCGCTAGATGGGAGTAATTCTTACTTAATGCCCCTTTAAGTAAGTTCAGCGATGGTTCATTTTTGTTGATATATATATATAGCCAGCCGCTCTGAAAAAAAAGATGTTATTGGTAAAGAAACGCATGAAAGTAATGAAACGCATGACTTTCCATAAAAAGTAACTGGACAACTATCTAGTCCAGTTTTGTTTGTGTGTATTTGTTTTATTGGTTTATTCATTTATTTTTGGTTCATTTTGTGTTTTTTGGTTCTCTAATTACAGACGGAGGATGGTCACATCTGAATATGGGCCTATTCTTGACAGCAACCAGCCCTACTCCATGAACTCTAATGGTGCAGATTTTGTAGGTATGTAAATTATAATTATTTAAAAATAAATGTTTTGTATGTGAATGCTTATTTTACGTGAATATCACGACACTAGTGAAGCACAAAGCTTTGTTTACAAAAGCATGAATAGGTTAGTGATTAAATGTTACATCGCAACCGTGGAAAGATTTGGATTCGTGTCGAATGAGAGCGGTACATGAGCCCATATATTTATGCCATTATTCGGCTTTGTATTCTGTTTTGTCGCAGCCTATTATTATTGCGATTGAATTGTGTGTACTAGGGGTGTAGAAATTCACACATCACCTTTAACATCCATCAAAATGATCAGTTCTCCAGAAAATAGCGCGTTTCCTCCAGTCACTGAATGTGGTCCTCCTTTCTTAGATGAATCTACTTGCTGCGAGACGTTGGGCGAGCGCTTCGAGAACATGCTGCGTGTTGTGTTCAGCAGCTGGGGCTCACTGTGTGTGCGACAGCCCTTGACTGTGATCCTGGCCAGCGTAGTGCTGGTGTCCATCTGCTCAGCAGGACTGTCCTACATGCGCATCACCACCAACCCGGTGGAGCTCTGGTCGTCTCCCAGCAGCAGAGCCAGGCAGGAGAAGGACTATTTCGACCAGCACTTTGGACCGTTTTTCCGCACTGAGCAGCTCATCATCACCACCTCGTGGAATAACTCGGGCTCCTTTTCACCCTCCTCTGGACCAGACATCTACTTCTCCCCCATGCTGAACTTATCACTCCTCCATCAGGCAAGTCAACAAGTAGATGACAACATGATCGCTTGAATCGAGATCTCACTCATGCCATCTTATTCCTCAATGACGAGTATTATTTCTGTCTAACAATAGTTTTAAATATCACAGAAGTACTGCCGGGGAAAATGTATAGCTGAGGTATAAACGCTGATGTCTACGAAAGCTATCAAAATAGAGAAAATCACCTTTTGAAAGTAACTTGCTGCTTCAAATAAAGATTGCATCAGTTACATAGTTGCACCAGTAGGTGGCAACAAGCAACTGTTAAATTATTTGTCATTGAATCATTCATTCAAGAAATTCTTTTAAAAAATGCTGATTCATCCAGTAATGAAACAACACTTTATTTTTTTAATAATAAATAAATCTAATTATTTCAATATTTTTAAATGGGTTGCAGCAATTAATATTTTGTCAGAGCCTCTAATAAATTACATGTTTTGTTTAGTTGTCTATTCAGAACTGTGATCTCTATTTGCACAATTTTACACAAATTTGTGATTCTCAATTTATCCAGAATCGTGCGGCTCTAGTGTGTAAGGTATAACACACAGTCCCATTGATTTTGAATGGTCAGATATATTTCCTATAATTTTTCCTAACATTCACCATCAAGTATAACTTGAAAGCCACTTGATTAGATTTAATGTATTAAAATCTATTATGTTTTTTAAATGTGCCTTAAGTGTCCAAATATGTTTAAAAACAGATAAAAAAAATGTCTTAAAAAAAAAGACCGTAAAATATACTAAGTTATGTGTATGAAATTTGTGAGTGCCTTGGAGATTTGATGTTTTGTTAAAATTTGTAGTATTTTTGATCTACCACACTCAACAGTTTTTTTTTTTTCTGTCTTCTCCTCTGTTTCCCTGTAGGTGTTGGACCTCCAGACAGAAATAACAAATCTAAAAGCTGAATATAAAGGAGAGACGGTGACTCTTCAAGACATCTGTGTTTCTCCACTGGCTCCTTACAATGACAACTGTACCATCCTGAGTGTGTTAAACTACTACCAGAACAGCCATGAAGTCCTGGATCATGTGAAGGCTGACGAGTTCATGGTGTACTTTGACTACCACACTCATTTTCTGTATTGTGTCAGGTGAGCTTTTCTGAGCTTTTTTTTTTTTTGATTAATGGAGCGCTGCTGTGATGTATTTTCGTAGGTCAACTCTGAATAGCATCACCCTGTTTCCCTCGACTAAACAATAGGCTTTTGAATTATTGGAGAAAACTTTGAACCGTAAATGCAATCGGCAGGATTAAAAAGCTAAACGTAGGATATAAATGAACTACGCTACAGTCACACAACTTCAACGTCGCCATCATTAAGCGTCGACAACTCTTTCCGTCCTTAACGTTCTCCCTGAAAGTTTGAGTTGGAATAGTTTGCAAGAGTGTGATTTATAATGAGGCAGTGAACAACTTGTAACTTGTTTCTGGAATTTGGCCTAAGAAATTACACCATCCCTGCAACACTATGATTTATTATGCATTTGTTCCCATTAAACTTTATATAAACTCCCAATACATTAATAAATTCCCACCTTTTTTTTTTCTTGCTATGATGATATTAGAGTTTTACTCAGTCTTTTTTTTATCTTTTGTTTTTGGTCCTAGTTCTCCCATAGCCCTGGATGACACAGGTTTCTTTCATGACCCCTGCATGGGTACATATGGAGGCCCGGTTTTCCCCTGGCTTGTTCTTGGTGGATATGAGGGTGAGTTTGACAGGACTGAATATAAAGACAAAAGAACACAGACATATTTGTGATGTTTTTGTCCCCCTGTGGTGAAAACCCAGCTTTTAATGTTGTTTCTATGTCTATGTGGTGTTTTTAATATGCTTTAAGACAAACCATGTGTAAAGTCTTAAGTTAACACCATTGCTGAGTATTTTCTCCTTAAAACTGCAGCGAACCAAAGACAGTCTCAAAAACACGGTTTAAAATCGCTGGGAGTTTCTGACGTCACAAAGTACTAGACTAGAGGGGGACTTTAATTTTGTAACATACCTCACTTAAAAATTGGGGTTGGTGAATATTTGTAATGTGTTAATGAAGTGTCTTCTGCTCATCAAGGCTGTATTTATTTGATCAAAATATAGTGAAATAGTAAAATTATGAACTACAGTTATTATTATAGTTTAAAATATTCTGTTTTCTGTGAATATATTTTAAAATGTTACTCCAGTCTTCAGTGTCGCTTCACTTCAGATTCTTCAGAAAATCATTCTAATATGCTGAAGTAACATTTCTTATTGTTTTTATTAAAATTAGTTGTTTTACAACTGTACTGTAACTTTTAGTCAATTCAATACATCCTTGAAAAATAACTTAATTTCTTTAAAAAAAAAAAATGTAAAAAAGTTTGACCCCAAACTTTTGATCTGTAGTGCATATAATCTAAATATATTAGGGTTGTCACTGTACCAAAATTTCACTAGTCGGTACTCTGTAGCAATACTGGAAAAAAATGTACGGTTTTCTGTACTAACTTTGCTGTGCTTTTAATGAAGTACCGTGACGCATTAAAACAAGCATGTAGCCTTCAAATATTGTTACATTTAAGTAAAAATTGCTTAGTAATGAATGAAAAACAAAGAAACAGTGCAGGTATATTGCAAATACTCTAAAGGTGATGATACACAGGGCAACTTTTTGAGCAATGTTTCTGGGCAATTTTGCTGGGCAATTGTTGCTTGGCTACTTTCTCATTGAAAATGGACAATACATTTCTTTCTGGATAATTTAGATCGGTCGAGGGCTCTGTGTCTCATCTGGTTGCAAATTGACGGCAACATTGCTCAAAAAGTTGCCCTGTGTATCATCACCTTAAGACATAATGCACAGATCTATTTTGACAAACCACATTTTTTTTTTGTCCCACTGTATCAAACTGTTTTGTCCTTTTTCATATATAGAAAACGCCTACAACAATGCCACAGCTCTAGTGATCACCTTTCCTGTCAACAACTACCTGAATGACACTGAGAAATTAGGCAAAGCTTTGGCGTGGGAGAAAGTGTAAGTGTGTTAAGTTCGTAATTTTATGGATGATAGATGATTTATGGATGCAAAATAAGCCCATTATCTGATCTAGAATGACAACTACTGATTACAAAAGGATATAACAAGCATTTAGGAGTAACTTTATTCATGCCTCCGCAGGTTTATCGACTTTGTGAAGAATTATAGCAACCCCAACCTGATCATCTCGTTCAGCTCGGAGCGCAGCATCGAGGATGAGATCGACCGCGAGAGCAGCAGTGATGTCACCACCATCCTGATCAGCTACGTCATCATGTTTGTCTACATCTCGCTGGCTCTGGGACACATTAATAGCTGGCGGACCCTGCTGGTAAGACCCTCACGACTCTCCATTCCGCGTGTGGCTTTTAGTCTAAAGGCACCGATATACTCAAACTTTTCGTTCTTTGAGGTAAAAAGAATTTGTGATGACTTTGAAGAGATACTGTTTGCGAACATCCCTTTATTTTAAGGAAACTTTAACTTTTTAATCTTCAGACAGTGACACATTAATATAAAAAAGTATAAATTATAATACTTTGCCACATAGTAGGGTTTTTCATATTGCACTTACTCTCATATTAAAATTTTCTCACCCCCTTGTCATCCAAGATGTTCATGTTTGTCTTTCTTTCTTTCTTTCTTTCTTTCTTTCTTTCTTTCTTTCTTTCTTTCTTTCTTTCTTTCTTTCTTTCTTTCTTTCTTTCTTTCTTTCTTTCTTTCTTTCTTTCTTTCTTTCTTTCTTTCTTTCTTTCTTTCTTTCTTTCGTCGAAAAGAAATTAAGGGATTCAAGGAAAACATTCCATGATTTTTCAATGGGAAAAAACAGCCAGGGTCCAAATTGCAGTTTCAGTGCAGCTTCAAAGGGCTCTACACGATTCCAGCTGTGGAACAAGGGTCTTATCTAGCTGAACGATTGATCGTTTTCACAAAAAAGATACTTTTTAACCTTAAATGCTCGTCTTGCATGTCCACGACTTAACGCATTACGTAATCATGTTGGAAAGGTCAAATGGTAACCTGATGTAGGGTAGTAGGGCGAAAAACATCTCATTTTCTCCTCCAACTTCAAAAGCTTCCAACATCACTGTTTTTCCTTTTATTTTTTTGTAAATGGCGTTTGACTTGGCCTTTGCACATTCGCTTTGTAAACACTAGGTCGGTGCTTCCGTGTGACCTTTCAATGTCATTATGAAATTTGATGCATCACAGCTAGTGCAAGGTGAGCATTTGTGGTTAAAAAGTAGATATTTAAAAAAAATATTTTGAAAATGAGCCCTTTAAAGCTGCACTAAAACTGAAATTTGGACCTTTAACCTGTTGGTTCCCATTGAAGTCCACTATATGGAGAAAAATCCTGGAGTGTTTTCCTCAAAAACCTTAATTTCTTTTCGACTGAAGAAAGAAAGACATTAATATCTTGGATGATGTGGGAGTGAGTAAATCATCAGGAAAGTTTTATTCTGAAGTGAACTAATCCTTTAATACCAGGTTATCATTGTTCTTAACTTTTGCTTTTAACCCGGGTAGAGAACCGTCTCACACTTTGTAATTTAGAAGTGGGGTTAGCACAGCTTTTTACCTGGGATTTTATAAACCGGTCAAGTGATTCATTCAATGACACTTGACACCACAAAATAAGAATAGTAACCCAGGCTTTAGCAGTGTACAGTGTGAAGCGTCAGTTTATAAATACCCAGGGTTAATTGTTAACCCTGGGGTAATTATGAGCAATGTAAAGCATGCTAATTTCAATTTTGAAAACCCTTATTGAAGTACAGTTCTATATTTTCTGCCATGCATTTATGGTTTTCTTTTCTTTGAGAACATGAAAGGTTCAACAGCGAATTTATTTGAAATACTGCATTATGTGTGGTACAGGTGGACTCCAAGATCTCTCTGGGTATCGCTGGTATCCTGATCGTGTTGAGTTCAGTGGCGTGTTCTCTGGGTATCTTCAGCTACATCGGCATCCCCCTCACGCTCATCGTCATTGAGGTCATTCCCTTCCTCGTGCTGGCCGTGGGTGTGGACAACATCTTCATCATTGTACAAACCTACCAGGTGCGCGGTGATTTGTCTTTACACGACATCTAAATGTCCTGAGAGCAGATGTTGGTTCAACGTGACACATTCTGAGAAGCGCTGTGGTTGTTTTGGTGATGTCAGTTGACTGATTGCACTAAAATAACTCGGGCGAGCATTTTTTTTTAAGTTCCTAAAAAGTTTGGTTCCACTTCATCGTTCGTAAGGTTGTTGATGGTTGTGATTGTTTGCCTTCATAATAGATTTTTGTTTTCTTCAGAGAGACGAGCGAATGCCGGAGGAAGAGCTTCATCAGCAGATCGGCCGTATCCTCGGAGATGTGGCGCCCAGCATGTTCCTCTCTTCGTTCTCTGAGACGGTTGCTTTCTTTTTAGGTATGTTGAACTTAGACCTGTAATTAACTCCTTTGTTACTAACAAATGAATGTTGGATCATTTGATTCTCATTTCCGTTTCCAGATGCTTCATAGTTTCTGTGTCTCCATGTCCACAGGTGCTCTGTCCACCATGCCTGCGGTGAGGACGTTCTCCCTGTTCGCTGGTCTGGCCGTCTTCATTGACTTCCTCCTGCAGATCAGCTGCTTTGTGTCTCTGCTGGGACTGGACATCAAGAGACAAGAGGTGAGAGGTCAAGGGTGGGAGAATAGAGAATTAAAGAAATGGGTCAGCCAAAAATGTACCTCTAAGTGCGTTCACAAGACTGTGAACACGTGACATAGGCGGCAAGAACTGCCCCATGGTTTAAAAGAGGAGCTCATATCCTGGATACAAACACATCATTAAGTACAATATCATACAATAACGATGCTATATTAGCGTCCACACCAGCGAACAATATCATTCTGTTTGTTCTACTCGTGCTTTACAGTTTTGTCATCTTTCTCTTTAAATGCGCAAGCTCTTAAAGCAGGATAGATTCTGATTGGCTGTCAATGTTTTTAAAAAAAAAATCTGTTATAGTCTCTGGACTGTTATAGTTGTGGTGTGAACTCTGCGGTTCTTTTATGTTTAGAGAGATTTCTAGAACTATGTCTTTATCGATATAATTATCATCCTTGGTGACTAGAAACAATGTAAAATAATGAAGTTGATTTGAAAATAAAATGCTAATTCACAGCAAGTTTGTCAGATAACAAACTTTTTGTTGAAAGTAGCATGATTAGCTTTTTTATATCAAAAATATCATCTTTTATTTTATCGATACACGAGTGTGAATGGGAATGAATTTGAAATGCTTTAAGATACTCAGCTTATGTTTTTGTCTTTCCCCCAGGCAAATCGGACAGATATATTGTGCTGTGTAAAGTTGTCTGATGGACAGCAAGCAAAATCAGAAGGTTGTCTGTTCCGTTTCTTTAAGAAGATATACGCTCCTTTCATCTTAAAGGATTGGGTGCGCCCCCTGGTGGTAGGTGTAAAGCAACTATATAATATTTATATATATATATATATATGTATGTATGTATTATCATACTTTTGGTTTATATATATATATATATATATATATATATATATATATATATATATATATATATATATATATATATATATATATATATATATATATATATATATATATATATATATATATTATATTATATTATATATAATATTGATATACATACATATATATATATATATATATATATATATATATGTATGTATTATCATACTTTTGGTTCAAGGTATACATTTTATCTGTATCAGTTTTATGGGAATTGAACCCCTTATATTGGTCTACCAGTTTAGCTAAACATGGCAGTGATGTACAAATAGTTGCTCCAGTTCAGTTTTTTTAATTTTATTCTCATCTACAGGTTGCTGTGTTTGTGGGAATGCTGTCATTTAGTATAGCCGTTGTTAATAAAGTGGAGATTGGACTTGAGCAGACGTTGTCCATGCCTGATGTACGTGTATATACACCATTCTTCATTGTTGACAGACCTTTGGCACACATTTGCATTCTGAAGAACCTGAAAGGGGTCACTGTGAACCTAAATCGTCCCATTCTCCCTGTCGCAGGACTCCTATATGCTGGATTACTTCAGGAATCTGAGTGAGTACCTGCACACTGGGCCGCCCGTTTACTTTGTGGTAGAGGATGGGCATGACTACAAAACGTCGGAGGGCCAGAACGCGGTGTGTGGCGGAGTCGGCTGCAACCGTGACTCTCTAGTCCAGCAGATTTATGACGCTTCTCTCTTGGATAACTAGTGAGTGACTCATTTTCAGTGGGGAAAAAGTTCCAATACACCAGTGTTGTTTTAGAATCATTTTATGCATATTTGGAATTGGTTTGTATTTTTGTAGGTTAAATTTTAACTTTACAATTTGTCATTTTTGTTTTGTTTTATATATGCCTATATAGTTTATTATTTTTATTGTTTTGTTTTTTTTAGTACATTAAACTAAATGCCTTGGCAACAAGCTGAAATGAAATAAGTTTTACTCCCTTTTTTTATTTTATTTTTTATATATTTCAGTTAACATTTACTTTATTTCAAGTAACAAAATAGTTTTTTTGTGATAGTTTCAGTTAATTATAATAACCGTACATTGAATCAATGTTTTGCTTTATTTTGTTAGTCCTTTTAAGTGTAGGGAGTTCCCAGAAAGTTGCAGAATTTTATGAATAACCTCTGTCAGATCAATATAGTAATATCCTGTGTCGCAATTACAGTACTAAGATCAGCAACGTCCCGTCGTCCTGGCTGGATGACTACTTTGACTGGGTGAAGCCGCAGTCGTCCTGCTGCAGATATTATAACGCAACAGGAGCTTTCTGCAACGCTTCAGGTAAACCATTATCCAGCGAATCAACAGAGCCTTGACCTCCACTGCTCCAGAGGACCTTTGTGCATTTGACATCAGTTTCCACTGTACAGATCACTCTGTTCTTGGCTCTTTGAACTCCCTTTTTGCAAATAGATTCCGATGGGAATTGTTTGTCATGATATATGTGCATATATCATCACAATCAAAGCATTTTTAGTATCAAATTGTGTTTTTTTGTTTTGTTTTTATGGATAGTTCACTCCAAAACAGGATAATTCTGTCATTTAGGGTGTTCACAATTGTAGTTCAGTTCTCTTGGTTCTTTTGGTCTGGATCAAAAAAAGATGATGCATTTAGTCCCGGTTCGTTTAGCGTTCACACTGTCATTTTAAACTCCGAAACTAAAGATAGAAAACGAAAAAGTGCCTTTTGTGAAGTATATTTTGCCATGGAACATATCAAACATCTAAAACAATGCTGTGCCGGGTTTAACTCGTTCGTTGTATGTGCATATGATGGTATTTTGACCAGCTGAGAACCCGTGAAGAGCTTATATAGGCTAAAGTGTCAAACCGGCAGCAGGAATCCCTCCATCACACATAAATGAAGATCTGCTGCGAAGAGAAGTGGTTCTGATGCGTCTACTGAACCGTAAAGGGCAACATCGCATCTATCAGGGTTTCCGCAGGGTCTTAAAGTCTAAAATTCTGAAATTTAAATTTAAGGCCTTAAAAAGTCTTAAAAACGGCCAGGTTTTCATCTGAGGTCTTAAATTTCATTTAGTCAGGTCTAAAAAAGATTCTACCCTCATTCATTTCCTAAAACGCTGGCCGCAGAAAGTTATTATAAAGTACCGAAAAAGTATTGAGTCGTAGCCTACAAAGCGGAGCTCTAGAGCAGGGGTTCAAACACGGCGCTCGCGTGCTCACGAGTAGCTCGTGGCTTGATATGAGGTAGCTCGCCCAGAGGCCGTTCACATACCGGGTTTGCGCGCTCAACACTACGGGTGTTTTTCTCTTCTCCGTAAATAAATCTGGAAGCAGAGCTACAGCAAGTGTTTCTCGGTGGTGAAATCCATTAGCTACTAAAACTTCTTTGTCGGTGTGGAGAGCGCGGTGCATGGTTGCATAGCAACGACAGACGCCACGGGAAAATCTGCACGAATTTTACTATTAATAATGAAAGATAAGCGGATGTGCACTGTAAATGTCAGTAATGTATCTTTTTTGACTCATTCTTTTTATAAAAAAAATATTTAAAGGCTGAAATATGTGAGGTTTATCTTTTTATAAAACAATTTTTGTAAAAACTTTATTTTAACTTGTAGATGTTAGTAGATAACCTGTTGCAAGACACTCCTTTAAAATCTGGCCATCATTTTTAATGGTATTTTAATGTTTTATGTAAACAAAAAGTGCATATTGATGCTAATTTTATTTGGTATTTTCTCGGTTTCGACATACATTTGGTAAATTGATTTCATAATAATCATGAAATGAAATGTTCATGCCATTTCATCTCTAGTAATCTCTGTGCTATATGGGTTGTTACATGGGTTGGAGTAGCCTTTTGAATCTCTATTAGGCTATTAATATGCTGTTTCGTAATGTAAATATGAAATTAAATCTATTCTATTTGAGGTGAAGTTTGTTTGAACCTATTTTCATTTTAGGCCTAAGGTTTTGGGCATTTGGCACGTTGCTGGGTGTGGAAGGTTACTAATGTGATTGGTTTATCTGTAAATTAAATTAATGCTTTTTCAATGACTGAATTCATTAAAATAAAAGTGTTTTTTCCGAATATATTTTAATATTTTTTTGGTAATGTGTCGTGTAGGTCTTAAATTTCAATCTTTATGGTCTTAAAATGTCTTAAAATGTCTTAAAAAGGTCTTAAATTTGACTAACTGAAACCTGCAGAAACCCTGATCTATGATGAGGAAAGAAAAAACAAGTTTGCTCGAGCATTCTGTCCTTTTTAGGGTCGCATGGTGACATTACGTCCTATTTTGGTTCGTTTACATGTCTTTGGTCTGTGTTACATTACATTTTTCTTTTTGCTTTTTCACTGTATCTTGATCATGTCTTTTTGTGTTGTCCATCAGTGGTGGACAAGAGCTGCGTTCACTGCAGACCTATGACCTCTAGTGGGAAACAGAGGCCTAATGGTACCGAATTCATGCACTTCCTCCCCATGTTTCTCTCGGACAACCCAAACATTAAGTGTGGAAAAGGGTGAGTTTACACGTTTCTATTGATCAGATTTGCCATCCAGTACATGCCCACCATATGTTTAGTGACCACTGATGTATATTATACACACAAATTGTAGTTTTGCACAAAAAAAGTTTTGCACAGTTAACAAATGATTTAAGTGTTTAGTAGCAGTAAACTGGATTTTCACATACACAACTGTATATTCCACTTCATACTTCTGTGAAATATCCAATACTTACTATTTTTAAACATTCAGATGTTTTTGTCAACTGAGACTTCTGCACCTGCATTATTTGATTTTTCACAGTAAAAACATTTCAGTTTTTTAGTCTTTCATTTCCCCCCCCCCCCCCCCTTTTTTTTTTTTGTGAAAGACTTTTAATTACTCACAATTTTCTTCAAGACAATAATCACTCCTTTTCTTTCCTGCCCAGCGGTCACGCTGCGTACAGCACTGCTGTGGATCTGAAAGAGAACGACACTGACGTAGGCGCCACATACTTCATGAGCTATCACACCATCTTAAAAACATCAGCTGACTACATCGACGCCATGAAGATGGTGCGAGAGCTCACGGACAACATCACGCAGGCCATCGCACCGCATGACAAGAGTTACCGTGTCTTCCCTTACAGGTAAACACACCTTGAGCATGAGACTGTCATTTAAGTTTACCCAAGATGCATTGCATTTGTGCTGGTGTGTCACCAGGCTAAACTTTCCTTACTGTTGAGCCCTTCAGACAAACTTGAAAAGAGTTAAATTGTATGGATCCTCATTTTAGACAAGCACAGATCTATCAAAACAAATGCTTAAAAAGAGCAGCTGAGTCAGTCACATGGATCATCCTTAATGACTCACTTCCATAAAGCTTGGTGAAATTGTGTAAATGTATCATAAAACAACCATGTGAGGAGAGTATTTAAAATTCCCCGGTGTTGAAATTATTATTATTTTTTTTCATGTTTAGATGTCGATGTGGTGTTTTTAATATGCTTTAAGACAAACCATGTGCAAATACAATCAGTCAACACCATTGCTGAGTATTTTCTCCTCAAAACTGCAGTGAACCAAAGACAGTGTTTTAAATCGCTGGTGTTTCTGACGTCACAAACTACTTTGTAACCAATCAGGGGTGTAAAACAACAGTTCATCATGATATGTTATCGATACCATATTTGCAGATGCCTCAAACAATTCTGCGATACAACTCAATTCGATGCCCGGCTAGATTAATTGATTTATCGATATTTAGATATTATGTGCCAAGATTACGCAACCGGTTACATTTTTATTAACTCACAATTGCAACCAAAATGTATAAAATGAACGTTAAACTAAACTCTTTGAAAATTGTACAGCCTCTCCCAATCGGGACATTTTCAACAGAAGAGTTAATTAGCAAAAATGAATAACTATGTTCTTGTTCATTTTCATAAATCATGTGTTTTTTTGCATTCCAAGTAATATCAGTCAAACTGTAGCTGTGTTATTTTGATTAAATAACAAAATTAAAAAAAAAATAAATATATATATATATATATATATATATATATATATATATATATATATATATATATATATATATATATATATATATATAAATATTATTTTTTTTTTTTTTTTTTTTTGTAAATCCAGATAACTCCAACTGTCTTTTTTTGGGTGGCGGCAAAAGCAGATCACTCCACATTTTATGTTTCAGAGTTAAACAAAACCAAGTAATTACAATGATTCATAATAAAACACCCGTTTAATCTTTGTAACGTTAATCTCCTCCGCTGGCAGGGTTGCGTGAAAAAGGTTTCAGCTTTTATTTTCCTTTTACGCCCTGGAGAAAATATCACGGAATCATCAGTTCGTTGAAATGATCCATCCTCGATCACTTTTAGTCCGCTTTGGTGAAACTCCTCTCAGTTAGCGTGTCTTTTCGAAGTAGCTAGCAGCCTTGTCACCTGACCTGAATACTGCGCGCTGATTCGCTAAAACTGACTTATCAGGATGTTTTCACAAACACCAAGGGTGAGTAAACGTGCGCTTTGGTGAAAATGTGTAGATGGACGTTACGTGAGGATGTGATGTGTCAAAATAAAGGTACCATATATCGATATTTTACGTGTGGCATCGTATCGTTAGATGTTTCATCGATCCATATCAATGTATTGCTACACCCTTGTAACCAATCAGGTCAATGTGTGATCGTCAACCAGTGGATCTCTGAGCTGGTGTGAGTGGAGGCGGGGCTCATTTGCATATTTATAGAACCGTGTAGAGTTACATTCAAGCTATTTTAAGGCATTAAGAATTTTAAAGGTAACATTTTTTAAATATGTCATTTTGGTGATCAAAGATGAGTTTTAAGGGATAAAATAATTGACTACAGCGGGACTTTAAATTAATCATGCAAGGTTGTTTACTAAGGTTTGCGCTAGTCAATTTACTGGTTGGTATTTGTGCCTTTTTTTTGGCTGTTAAATAAAGCATGTCTTAAACCAGACACTAGTTTACTCTGCTCTTAGTAGATTGTGTTGGCCATTATGGAAAAGATCCGGCTGCGTCTGTGTTCTTTAATTTGTGCGTTGCCAGCTCATCAGCGTTTTTTTTGGGATTGCGCTCTCAAGGCCAGATTTACTGAACCGGGCAAATTAGCATAAGTGATTAACTTGATCATCATGGCCCCTGCCTCATTTGTACATTCCTTTTTATTCCCCCATGGACAGTATATTCTACGTCTTCTATGAACAATACCTCACTATCGTCCACGACACTGCCTTCAACCTTGGTGTGTCACTGTTGGCCATCTTTATGGTGTCTACGGTGCTCTTGGGCTTCGAGCTGTGGTCGGCAGTGCTGGTCTCCCTCACCATTGCCATGATCCTGGTCAACATGTTCGGAGTCATGTGGCTGTGGAGCATCAGCCTCAACGCCGTCTCATTGGTCAACCTCGTCATGGTGAGTGAACAAAGGAAGAGTGTTTTGTGGGATTGCCAATACATGTCTGTTGAAGTTTTGTGACTGGAACCCACTGATATACAATAACACTTTATTTTACAGTGTCCTTGTGTTACATGTACTTACCATAGTAATAACAGTAAATTATGCATAATTACATGCAACTAACCTTCAACCAAATCCTAATCCTACCCTAACACTATATATTTATGGAGAAATGTCTGGCCTATTGATGTTTTTTTGCAGAGTTGTGGCATATCCGTGGAGTTCTGCAGTCATATAGTGAGGGCGTTCTCTGTCAGTACGAGGAGCTCGAGGGTGGAGCGGGCGGAGGAGGCGCTGGCACACATGGGCAGCTCTGTGAGTCACGTGTCCTACTGCTACACAAACACACACAAACCACTTAATGAGTGCAGTGAAACACCTTCTGACATGCTGATCTGGATCCGCAGGTGTTTAGCGGCATCACCCTCACTAAATTTGGTGGGATCCTGATTCTCGCCCTGTCCAAATCCCAGATCTTCCAGATTTTCTACTTCCGCATGTATCTCGCGATAGTCCTGCTAGGAGCCACTCACGGCCTCATCTTCCTGCCGGTGTTACTCAGTTATGCAGGTAAATCACAACCTTTTAACATTCACAATTTGTCGTAAAGGAGTCGTTCACCCAATATTGAAACTCAGACGACCCGTCAAAATAAAAGATTGGTTTAACTTGAAGAAATTGTGACTATCAATATTGTATAGAGGAATGTACTTCTACAAGTAGTAGTAATAATATTAATAATTATGATAATAAAAAGCTTTAAGGAGTTTTACACAACTTCTGTGTTTTAATTGTAACCGTAAACCTGTCGTGCAGCAAAATTTTACAATCTCTTTTATTTTTTGGAATTTGATTGGTCTTTTAAAATGTGATGTTTTATGCCTTGATTTGATTACCACCATTTTTGAGAATACATTGGTAGTATATCATAAATGCAGAAAAATTCACAAAAAAAAACGTTTCATAGTGCCATATTATTGTAAAACGTGTTTGTTTTATGAATTCAGTTGATTTATACAAATTCAGTTGATTTATACATGCTTTTTAAGTATTAAATATTAAAGTGTGCGTGTACAAAAAATGTATTTAACCATTTAAACTGAATGATTTTTTCAAATAAAATTTTCATAATTTAATGAAATATAGCAGAATCCAGAACAAATAAAATGTTAGAAAAATGTATTTTAATAAAATAAATACAACATTTCATAGGGGCCTAGATTTCTGAAGCCTTCTGAACCAAATAAGATGAAAATGTATTTGTTTTGACGAAAGAAAAGTTCTAAAAAAGTTCTATCTTTTCACAGGCCCATCTGTAAATAAAGCAAAAGCAATGGCTGCTCGCAACAGGGTTGTGGGTACAGAGAGAGAGCGGCTCATCTACTAACGGCTCCGGGACGCTGAACGACAGCTTTACGTTTCCATGTTACACGCATAGCAACACACTTCGGCTGAACTCAGGACTTTCCTCTGGGTGTACAGGAGCTTTCCCTTTCAACATCCACCAAATAAACCTAAACTCTGAAGGACAGACTTTCGGTATTGAAATGATACAGTAAGGAGAGTCGGTATGTGGAAGAGACACCAGTCATTTCCTTAAATGTGTGTAAACATCCAAAACAAGCTGTAACCACATGTAACGCTGCAGTCATTGTGGTAAACCAACAAAGGAGACGAAAGTAACGAGGGCAACTTTTTTTTGTGTGTGTATAAATGTGTATAACTAATCATTTTTATTTATTTGTGTGAATTCATTTTCATTTTTTTGTTAGCATATTTAATTTACTTACTGTCAAATTCACAAATAATGAAAGAACCGTCGACAATGAGCCACGATGGACAATCTCTTGATGTATTGTGATGCTATGACGAGAACATGTTACACAAGCGGCTAGTAGTTCTCTCTCCTAGCGCTACCAGAAGTGTGCTTTTCAGGCAGTAAAACAACTTTAGTCTTAGCTAATTCACTTATTTGGGAAAATTGGTTGCAGTGGCACATAATAGACATTACTTGTTGTTTTTTTTGTGTGTTTTTTTTAAATGTTTACTTACAAAGTTCTGCATTGTTAGCATTGACATGCTAAGAAAGGGAGTGCTAGCATTAATGTAGTGACTTGAGCCACTAGGCTAAACAGGTTTATTGAACCAAAGCACAAGTGTACACTTTGGCATCGCAGTTTGGTTTAAACTTACGTTCCTCAGGATTTGCCTGCTTAATTCTGTTACTAACACGATGTAGCTTCAGAAAAGCTGCTAAACCGGTTTGGTACCTCATACATGTGGTTAGGGACACTATTGAATCAAAGTATGTCTGAGGCACAAATGTGTTGGCGTACTAATAAATGGTTATTTTTTTATGAAGAAAAGTTGGGATTGATGTGGACTGTGGGTATGATGTGATCTTACAAGAAACATTTCCACTGGCAGGAGTTTACAGCATTTATGAGAACTTATCCATAGTTTTTAAAAAAGATTGATTGTGTGCCTCATGAATGTAACAGTCTAAAGTGTGTGCTTTATGGGGAACAGTCCTTGATTTGAAGAATTTTTGAAATAAAGTCTATACTAATTTGTGATAAATGGAGATGGTTTAATTTGTTTGCGCTCGTGTCCACCATTGTGAAAGTATGCTTTAGCATACTTTTTAAAAGACATACTTATGAAAATAACACACATTGATACTTTTTTCATTTAATTGCAAATCGCACATGTTTCTGCGTTTTGCCCTACAAAGTGATGATATACCTGCACCAAAGACAATTGCAACCTCCATTTCATGCTGACATACTGACTTTACTTTAATGTATTTATCTAATCTTGTATTACATGAATTTAAACACATAGGCTACTTTTTTATATTCACTTTAATTGTAATCTCAAAAACACTAAAGGTAAAATAATCAAGTTACTTTAACTTTACATGTGCTTTAGTATGCTAGTCAAGACATCAAAACACTTCTTTAAAACGTGCCAAAACAATTATTTGAAATTCAGTGCTTAAGTCATATTTTGCAGCCTAGTGAGCCTACTGGTATTAAGCACATTTAAATGGTCTTTTATTTTATTAATATCAGCAAGAGCCGTTAAGTAGCCTAGCCTATAAAATTTTACTTTTAACATTTGAAGAACACATTTTTTAACAAATTGAAGTGTGTAATACAATTAGTTACTATATTGCTCATCTGTGATTTTTAAGGAATAAACATTTGTTTTGTTTTTTTGTTTATATTGAATAAATTTCTTTCTGGTGTCAATTTAATTGGCATCCATGGCGTTTCTTGCTCGTTTACTGCAGTAGGGCGGCTTGATCGCTGACAAACAATAGAAGACATGTGCCAAACTTTGTTTCCTACCCTGAATTACAGGTAAATATCCCCATCATTCAGCGCTGTTTTTGTTACTATTTCTGTGTGAGAGAAAATCTGTAAACGATTCAGTGTGTGAGTAAACTGAATCATGAACCGTTTTTAAAACCGTTTGACCAAGAATGATCGAATCTGGCAATGCTGAATCTAAACAAATGATCAATTTCCAAAATATTACCAGAAAAAATGATTGTCAGGTACGGAACTATCAGACAAGGATTTATCAGCTATATTTGCCAGTTGTTGTTTCTGTTTTAACCGCGTGGTGGCGCTATATGCTCTTTAATCGACAAACGGAGACAGGCCTGATGAATCAGTGCCCTTCACAATATCCATACTAACTGACATACTTCTTACGTCTGTGGATACATTACAAATGCATTTTTTTTTTACATTTTGTATTGTTTTTATAAGGTGTCACATCTTTTTTTTTTTTTTTATGTTTTAATAGTCTGTGGTCAGTACAACCCCCCTAACGTCTTATTAACACTAAAATGATGTCTGTTGTGTGCACAGTCCAAGAGACCATTAAATGGCTTTGGGAAAACTGAATTAGGCCTATGTTAACACAAGTATTATGATAATACTGATAAAAGAACAGTCCTGAGCCGACTGTCTCCTTAGAGTTGTTGTTATTCTAGCTGCCAATTCATCATTTATTAACATGTTTCGTTCTTGCCCATGTGGTGGAGAGACAATGAAATATTGATTTCCTCTGGTTTAGGCTGGCAGTAATGATAGGGTTCTCGTTTTTTATGTAAGCATTTTGGATTGTCATTTCTAAGACTCCCACTAGCCAACTTGTAGACAGAAACTGAGGTGTTTAGCTTATGATAAAGGGATAGTTCACCCAAAAATGAAAAATCTGTTATTACTCACCCCCAAGTTGTTCCAAATTTATATGAGTTTCTTTGTTTTGCTGAACACAAAATAAGATATTTTGAAGAATGCCAGTATTCAAACAGTTACGGTAGCCATTGACTTCCATATTATTTTTGTTTTTTCTACTATGGAGCCCATCAACTGTCTGGTTACCAACGTTCTTCAAAATATCTTCCTTTGTGTTCAGCAGGAGAAAGAAATTCATACAGGTTTGGAAGAACTTGAGGGTGAGTAAATGATGACAGAAATGTATATGAGGAATCTTACATCTGCCTCCCACTATATGACCTTGGCAATTTTTTGACCTTACAGTTTCAAGCCAGCATTCTTTTTATTTCCTTTATGCATTCTTGCACTCTTACCAAAAATCAACCCAAATCAACTTTTATTTATGGTGGTGATGGCGCAGTGGATAAGACACATGCCTTTGGTGCGAGAGACCCGGGTTTGAATCCACTGTGAGACACCAATGTGTCCCTGAGCAAGACACTTAACCCCTAGTTGCTCCAGAGGTGTGCGACCTCTGACATGTATAGCAATTGTAAGTCGCTTTGGATAAAAGCGTCAGCTAAATGAATAAATGTAAATGTAAATTTATATAGCGCAATTAAAGCAACAGTAGTTGGCCATTGTGCTGTACAACAGGATAAATATCTAAAAAATTAAAATGAAAAAACAGAAAGACCTCAAAACAAATGATAAGGGAATTTATATTAAAAACGGCAATCAGAAAGTTCAACATAAAAAAAATGGCTGGAATTATGCTTAGATTTTTTACAAAATCAACATTATCTTGTTCTTCTGCGAAATGTAGGCATTGAAATGCACTGTCACTGTGAATGTGATTATTGGTGTTACATTATGCGTTAAAGGAGAACACAACTTGCGCAATACGGCACCAGAGTAAACAAAATTTTAAAGGTGGGGTATGTGATTCTCTTTTTTGTCCATTTTTTCAAAATCACTTGAAATCCTATTCATTACCCACTTACAGCCACTGAGTTAGAGGCACTGAAATGAAAATGAATCAATTTAATCATCTGTGGAACGGGCAGGACTCGAAAAACTCCAGCCAATCATTTCCAAGACCACCTAGAATCATTGGACAGTAAGTCCGTCAATCAAACGGTCGTACCATACCCCCCTCGCGCGCGTGCCGTGACCCCTTCGTGCGCATACTCAAAGCACATTGCTATGAATCCTGCTTTGAATAGAAGACCGCTGTACAGACGCCAGGGCTCGCGCATCTGAGTTTTCGCTCGTGCATGATTGCGCGTCCATGTTCTACGAATGGGTGGAGTCAGGGCCAGCGTTGGAGGAAAGAAGGTAGGACCTTTTGAGTTGTGTATTTTCAGAATCTGCCGGCCGTCTTGGAAATCACATACCCCACCTTGAAGTTTATTTAAACTTTACAGTTATTTTACTCAGTTTAATTGTGCGTTCCGTGTCGGAATGTCTGTTTTTGTTTTTGTCTGTGTGATCTCGCCCACTGCCAGTTCACCCAATAGTACTTTGCCACCACAGGTTGCCACTTGGCAGGAAACACAGTGTATTATTGCAGCCATTGCAGCCAGCAAACAAACTGGGTCAGAGATTGCAGATTCCACATAACCTAAAAAGGCTCGGTATCCATCTAATAATCTCTTTGAACAAGAGCATATTAAAACGCGGATAAATCAACTCATTGTCAATTGCGATCGTTCCTGTTGCATGCCCTCAAACTGGCAACCAGGCGGGGGCTATTTAAAAAAAAAAAAAAAATTTGGACTGCAGTACCGATTTCGACCACTAGCTGTCATTCTTACAGACTGCACCTTTAAAACTCATCTTTGATCACGAAAACATTAAACAAGGGCATTAAACCAAGAACATTAAATCAAGCATTAAAATCTTTTAAAAGTTTTTTTCCTTGAAAAAAAAGTTCGACATGCCTTAAAAATAGCTTGAATTACACCCTTGCTTGATTCAGTATACATAGTTTTATGAATATGCATATTAGTTGCTTGTTGACGATCAAACGTTGACTTGATTGGTTACAAGTTTGTGACGTCAGAAACACCAGCGTCTTTGGTTCACTGCAATTTTAAGGAGAAAATACTCCTTAAATGGTGTTGACATGAATTTGCACAAGGTTTGTCTTAAAGCACATTAAAAACACCACATAGACATATAAACAACCTTAAAAGCTTGATTAAAATAAAAATCATTAACATTCCCAATATAGTATATAAAATGCCAACAATATTACCCACAATTATTAGGTTTAATCTCACTTTAAAAAAAAACAGCATTATTTATTTGTACTTGCTTTTACCTCTATTTTTAACCAGTAGGCCTAATTAAAAATGTGTGTACTTTTCCAGTTCTTAAATTGAATTGAAGAGAATTAGGCACCTTTAATGTGGGGCCAGTCGATTTCACAGCACCATTAATAAATCAGCGTCTGGAATTCAGTGTCTTCTTTTTGCGTCATTGACTCACAGTTACTGGGGTCGTTTGACAGGAGAACGGGCCACGAGCGGAGAGAAAGGAACTGGATAGCCAATACTATAGCCATCTCAAGTGCAGGAGGCCGGGATCAGATTCATCCGCGCAACCGCGGCACGTTTTCGTGAAGCGAGTCTGTGTCGTTTCATTCAAAAGCCACCTCTGGCCAAACTTCACAGAGCCACATTCAGTTAGGCCCATTGAGAATGCCTTCAAGCACTTCCTTGTTTACAAACTGCCTTGGATCGGCACATGGAGCGCAACCAAGCGGGTAAAACTGAGTCACCGCGGGCGGGAAGGAGGTAAATTGCCACCTCAGCCAAAAATCCCGACCATTTGAAAAGGAAGCGAAGGGACGCACGCATGCATACCTTGACTATTTACACACATTTCCCCACAATGAGGGTGACCAATGCGTGTCCAGGAAAGATTCAGGAATTTCAAATCAGGAAAGGGCTTTTATTGCAGGCTGAAGGGGGAATTAGCTGGTGAATGGGGAGGGCTAAGCTACGTACATCGTGTCCGCGGTCAGGCTCATGTCTTTGTTTTTATCTCTGCATGAGACTGGTGTGACCGGGCCGTGTTTACCTTGGAACTGTGTCAGAACTCACTCTCCGCTTGAAACCCTTCCTCTCGATTGCATCAGAGCTATGGGAACAACATTTTCAGGGCCCGTCTGATGTTTTGGCTGCTGCTCTGAAGATCTTAGTACAAACTATCAGGGACTTGTGTAATGTTGTGTATGCGTTTTTTTACCAAGAACTGTTTTTTTTTGGTCAACATTCAGATAGATATGCCACAAACAGAAACAGCTTTGTAGCATTTTATTAGTGTGTATCTGGATGAATTCAAATGAAATAAGCCTGGTCTTTCTGGCATATTGAAATACTTTAAATCAAAACACCTTTGACTTATGTACATGGTTTAGTTTTTGCTGTAGTCATCAGTTTATGGGCGAAAGGAAAGCTGTCAGCAGACATTTAGTGCTGATGAAATCGGCCCAATAACACTGAACAATGGAGTGTTTGCTCACCTGTCAAATAACAGACCTAATCTCTGCAATATGTGTCAACATCAGCTGGCCACTTGTGATAAAACAGGCATTAGGTTCAAAAATGTGTATATTTTCCTTTCTGGAAAATAAGTATTTAGTGATATAAAAAATAAATTAAAAATCTGAGGAAAGCATTTTGTATTAAAGTTTGTGAGTGAATGAGTGCAGATAAAATGGTGAAGGAAGAGGATTGGTAGTGAGGAAAACGAGGAGCGTGTTCCTGCAATATACCGGAGGCTGCCGTTTCAGAACCGCAGTCCTGGGACCGTTTTATGTACTAGCCCAGATAGCAAATGACATCTGGCCCACATACCGCATGGAATGACGGTTATGACTCTACCTGAGTGTGGCTAGCAATAGCATATCTGGGCCAGCTATGGCACACATGGCTCAGTTCTGGCAAAGGTCACATGGGCCACATCTGGCCCACACACATCAAGCCACAACTCGAACTAAAACCAGCTAGATGTGTGTGTGATGCTTCCCACCAGTCTGTTTTTTAAGTTGAACTAACAGACTCAGATGTAGGGCATTATCCCAAATTGCCCACTTTATGTGCATTTTTGGGGGGTTTTGAGGAGTTACAATAGCCATAGTTTGTGCATGGCACAAGCATCCCATTTGCCAACGCTATGTGCCCTCGATGTGCATTTCTGGCGAGCCCAAACTGAGGTGATCACAGCAGACTTCTACCTGACAGTCAAAGTGGCATTGTGTCATGAAAGTGTGGACTTGGGGAGGAAGACTGCAAATGCTTAGGTCCTGTCCCAAATGGCACCCTCCTCATCTCTCGTTGTCTTCCTCTGAGTCCACATACGTAATGCCGCTTTGACTGTCGGGTTGAAGACATGTAACGGCCACAAAGAGGGCACCCATGAGCAGTCTTCTGAAACTCAACATGACAAATAGGACACGCTATAGCAGGGGTCTCCAACCCTGCTCCTGGACACCTACCGTCCTGCAGAACCCCAACCAAAGACCCCTGAACCAGCAAATCTGGAAGGTAGCTCTCCCAAAGCAGGGATGGAGACCCCTGCCCTGCCGTCTTGTGGACTTCATGGACACATGTATGCGACAGTACTTGTGGTCTTGCGGACTTACAATGGCACATGAAGTGTGCCATTTGGGACAGGGTCTAGCTGGGCTTCATCCAGCATGTATGCAGGTTAACTCAGACTTAAAGTGTCCTTGGCATTGGCTGGCATTGTGCAGCCTACAATGTGTATTTAATCCTTCAAATATTTGACTACTCAGACGAGGGTGTCAAATCCTACTGAAGGGACACTATCCTGCAGAGCTTAGCTTTAATCTCTAATTAAACACCAGAACCAGCTGATCAAGGTCTTCAGGATTACTAGAAACTTCCAGGTGTTTTGTGGCAGGTTGAAGTTCCTCTGCAGTAGATTGGCCCCCCAGGAACAAGATTGGACACCCCTGACTTAGACCGATGACTGTGGCTCAATTTAGCAAAATCCAGCTATTGCTCAATTACAACTGTGCATGTTAATATATGTAAATGTGCATCCTAAATCCAAAGCATACTTTGTGTTAAGCTCTGTTATGCGGACAGTGTATCGGAAATTTTCAGCATCAGCTGTTAATGCCCGCGCAGATAAAAAAAAATTGTCCTAAAATAGAAGAGGCTGAATAGAATAGAATAGAAATGTACTGTTGTAGCAACATATTCAAGAGAATATTGCTGAGCAAGTTAAACTTTTGACAGGTGTTTAGCTACAGTATATAACACCACTCTATAGCACATACTTTTGAAGGTAACTTTATCTCTCTATTGAGTTCTCCGGGTTTGTTACTGCAACACTAACTTGTGTAACCGGACCACACACTTGCAATGCACTGGACTAGCATTCATGTCTGCAGTCGCGTGTTTTTGATTTTAGTGTGAGTGTGAAATGTGTAATTGGTGAGTTTCTTGTGATATGTTATCTAGGAGTTCATAGATGAACTGGACAGTCATGTGCATGGACAAATGGGAAAGAGTTGCGAATCAGTACATTTACCTGTCTCGGGTGTACGGTTTGATGATGGATTGGAAGTAGCATTAGGTAATGCCATTGGCATGGTCATGAACTTGATTCTGGCAGTTCCTGGTTGCCAGTGCAATGCAACAACATGAGAGAATGTGCAGTGGCCAAACGCAAGTAGTGCAGCATTGTTGAAGATACTCGCAGGGAATGTAGCGGATACTCGTGAAGAGGGAGGAGAGCTTGTACAGAAGGTCAGTGGAGGAACAGACTGTATCTCCTTACGCTGCGGATTTAGCATGCATGTGAATTAGCATGTCTGAAAGCTTTGAGACCATGAGACAGAGGGCATTACGTCTCATTGAGAAAGTGGAGTTCAGGGAATCTGCTAATATATTGGAGTCAATTCAAGCAGAGTAAAAGGAAAACAGGTAGAGTAATGGAACATTCTTGTGAAGTTAAAGCATTGGCAAAAATGTATGTTCAACAAGCATCAAATGCATAAAAATTAGCTTTAGTAAGTAAATTTGGTTTACAAGTCATATTAAAGAAAACCTCTGTTGACCTTTCTAAAGACCTTTTCCTGAAATAAAGCTTACCAAATTGCTTGTGATGTTCCACATTGGTAAGTTGCTTTGAATAATTGTAAATGTCATACAAATAATGCAAAATACAGTTTTATGGCAGGTACATTTGAATTGGCAGGCAAAGAGCTAAACGTGGTTCGTGGTAGGAGGGAGGAAGAGGAAGAACCCACTGTGGTATTAGGAAGAACAGATCAAGATAGACAGAAAGATAAGGAGACTGTAGTGTGTTGTGAACAGAAGCTTGAGTGTTGAAGGACGTGAGATGATGTAAGCTGAAAGTTTCAGTATGAATGTTGAAATTACCAAGGTTATGGTGGCGGGTTTTTTTTCTTCTTTTTTCCTGTTTCTCCTTTTTTTCAAAACTTTGTCAGAAAGTAAAAAATGGAGTTCCACAGCTGATTAACGAAAATGAACCCTGCACCATGGTCCATGGTTTAAGGCCTATCTATATTTTACAATATCTGTTAATTTAGGGGCAGTTTACACAATACCGTTTTCAACTAAATACCGAAAACTTGTTATGGGTTTTGGCTGTTAATTTACACAACAGCATTTTGGTGGCCTGAAAATGCTAACTTTTAAAAACGGGATTCAAAGTGCAAGTTTTTGAAAGTTATACTGTTATCTCCGTGTAAAGTACAAAAACTTTCTTTACAAAGTGACATCACTATCTACTGGCCTGGCATGAATAATACATTGTGTTTAGTCATTTTCACAGAAATTACAATGTTGTCATTTGTTTGCGAAAAATTCAAACTAAACTTTTCATTTACATAGTTGATGTGAAAATTTACCCTAAGCTAGCTTCTAATAATAAGCAGGGTAATTTATTTTAATGACTTTAATTATAACCAAGGAATTAAATTAGGCACATGGATCATATAAACATTAAACTAAAAAAAAATTTTTTTATTCTAATTCAAACTTTTTAAGTTAAATGTCAGAATTAAAGGGTCAAAGGCTATACTATACATGCATTTAATGTGACATTTTTGTTTCTTTTTAAGCAGATTTAAATATTTAAAAAGACAGAATGGTCTAACTGAGCGCCTAAGAAAATTACAGCAATATATATATATATTAAAGCATTATATTAAAGCATTCTTCAGAACATACACACACATAAAATGAAGTATCTGAAAGCATTTCTCAAAATGTAGCTTTTTATTGAACAAGCAAAGCAGCATATTTACACAAATGTATCTGCATCGTACAAATGTTTCATCGGTTTTAGGCATCCATCCCAGTCACTTGCTAGCAATCCTAAAGTGCATTTCACAAGGCCAAATCTTGTTCTTTTTTTATATATATATATATAAAAACTTCACATTCTAGGCATTATTATTTTACAATTAAGTGGTTAAATGCAAGTTACTGTTCTAAAAAAAAGGTGTTCGATTCCTTCTGCTATTAGATACTTCTCAACTGATTTTATTTTGCATCAATTTCAAACTGTTGTTTATATTGATCTATGGAATTGCGTAGTGCATAGTGAACATAACACACATACAGGATTATGAATGTAGTAACACAATCTGTGCGCTGAGAGATAAAAAATTCAGCTTACACGCAAAAAATTCTGTACCACCAATGGTGATAGAAAATATCTGGTTCAGCGGACACGGATTCAAAATAATCATCAAATCAAACATTTTTCTTTAAAAGTAGCGTTTACAAGTCAAACGCGAATTTAACACTGCTTTGGTGTGCATGCATTAGTCAACACCGTAGCATTTTAGTCATACAGATTTGATTCCCGCCACTGCTGAGCCTAGTTAGGCCAAATAGTTAGCATTGATTATCAGCGGTATGACCTGATGTTGCTTCATACAGTGTAGCACTACAAATGTGCTCAGAATACACTCTAACATAGAGCACGGACACAGTAACCATGAGTGCAGCAAGCCACACCACTGAACTGTCAAAGTCAATGCACAAGAGTAGAAAAATGACAGGGGTACGTCAATGTACCCCTCAAGAACTGTATAAAAGCCCCACTCGAGATGCCACTGCAACATATTTTTGCTTGGTGGTAACACGGACAGGGGGAATGCTGGCTGAAATGAATTTTAAATGAGAAATGAGATGAAGACCCCTCCACCTAGAGCTTCTGCAGATGCCGTAAAGGTCCGCCATACACAAGACCTGAAAAGTGCACTTGTAGTACATAAGGAAACGTCAGCGAAGAACAGTCACATACTTGCACGAGTTCAGGATCATCCGACTTTTCTTTTTTTTGTTTTAAGGCTTTCAACCAAGAGCGATCAAAACTAGTCAGATTTGGCAGAGTGTCAAACTTTGGGATTAAGGAAGATGTGAAGAATGGGAAAATACAGAAATACTGTAATCTGTGGAAAGAATGCAAAATCAAACAGTCCAAAGTGGTTCTGCATTAAAAAAAAAACAACAAAAAAAACACAGTTCTTGTGAAAAGTTCATCTACAAATGAAAGTTGTGTCATCATTCACTCACCCTCGAGTGGAATGTAATTCCAGACAGTATTGCAGTTCTTATTTGCATGAAACACAACAAAGATTTCAGAAGAGATTTTCAGCAAATAAAGTTTATAGGGATAGTTCACCCAAAAATTAAAATTGTGTCATCATCTATACTCGGCCTCATGTAAATCCAGACCTTTATGACTTCCCTTCCTCTCTGGAACACAAAAGCTGGGTCATACAGGTTTGGAATAGTTTTCCTTTTTGGGTGAACCATCCCTCTGAAATTTTCAGAAGTCGTAGAATAGAGCGCAAGTTGAAAGGACATGTTTCTATAAACTCACTGCATGGAAAAGACAAAAATGAAGCTTCTTCAAAAGTTCTCAGTTTGTGTTTCATGGAGAAAACAACAGCATACTAGTTTAGAGTAACATGGGGTTGAGCAAATGATGAAAACGCTTGTAAGTTGGGAAATAAATGAACACTTAAAATGTCCTCAGTGAACGGAGAAATCAACAGTCTAGGAAAAGCTATTCCCTTTAGAAAGTAGCTAACAAAAGTTTGATATAGAGCCGTCACTTTGGCTGAAAAGAGAACAGTGGAATAGTGTTTTCTTTCCAACATCTGGAGATGATAGTGGACGTTGGCGATGTGCATAGGGGGCTTCAGGGGTGAGAAGATCAGGAGAGGAGGAGAACTCCCCTGATGGGGGCTTTCGCTAGGAGTTTTGCAGGAGGCGTCTATAATGGGGCATGACCTCGTGCTCTGGGAGGTGCAGGTTGAACTCTAGGGCCACCAGGACAGGGAACTCGAACGCGATCAGCTCTCGGCGGTTCACCCTAAACCTCTCCTCCAGTTTCTAGGCGGGAAGAGATCAGGGGTTCTCGTTATGTAATGGCAATAGTTACGCAACATGGAAACATTCAAAAATGCACAAGATTTAAAGAATGCTCATTTGCCAATTTTTAATCCCAAAGGCCCCATTATAGCCATACCAACATGTGTTGAGTAGCTGTAGTTGCCAAGTAATGAGCTAAGAGTCAATGGGCAAAGATGAACTCACGTCAATCAGGTGTTTGACTTCGTGCTTCTTTAGGTCTCCTCCGATCTTGGCCGCGAGCAGGACGCAGGCACCGGCGCACAGTTTGCGGTTCTGTTTGTGGAGTTTCCCCTGGAGCACCAGTTTCTCGAAGTAAACGAAGGCCATGGCCACCGTGGACTCCTCATAGCCGCACTCCTGAGCTAGCTTACGGATCTCTCGCTTCAGGCTAGAGCACAAAACAAAAGGCCACGTTCTCATCAGTACTCAACTTACTCAGATGTTATGGGAGATTTTAATACTTGTACAATACTTTAGAACCTTAAAAGGCTTGTCTCTAGTTTCTGTAGAAAAGAACAGGGAATGAATCAAAAACAATTGGCTGGAAACCCTTGATATCTCCCAAATCAGGGGTCTTCAACCCTGCTCCACATCCCTAAGGGGTGTGCGATATCAAAAAATGATGATGATTAGACTATATTTAGAGTGTGTTATTGTGCTGCTACCAAGTTTATTAAAGTTTTTTGTTATTTTCAGGTTCTGCGCGGTTGTTAGTTTGCAGCAGTGACAAATTCAAATTTCAAATAAGTTTAAACTGATTTGACCTTTTTTTTGGACGACGTATAAAACTAGAAAAAGTTCTACATTTCAAAGTATATTCTCAATTTACTCATTGATGTGTGATTATTTTTCTCCCTTTATTTAGAACTTCTGGGCAAATGTTTGATTAAGAACGTGGAAACAGATGATTACAGGCCCAACATAAAATATTGCTATATAAAATGCCAAATGTAAACATTACAATAACACAACGTCATTTTATCGTTCTGTTAAATATTTTAATTTGGCAATCGACCAACCACGAATTCAAATCGTACAGAATATGCGAAGAAAACAGAATAAAACTAAATATATAAAACTAATATATAGGCATATACGCAAAATATAGGCTATTTCACTTAAATAAAATAATTATCTTACAGATTAACAAACCGAAAGGGAAACATTTTCTGAGCATTCCCCAATGTGATGGGGTCCAAAGTTTACGGAAAGGGAACCGAGACGACAGAAAACGGCATTGTGCTTGTTTTACAAAAGCTTTACAGTTTTGAATAATTTCTTGACCGGTTTGGTTATCCGTATGACCATAAATTACGGAGTAACTCCGGCGCCTCACGCGCGCACAACTTATTCTAGCATCGCTAACTTGACAATCGCAGCCTAATCATCAAAATGAAATAGTCAATCAAGTCTATGCCACAGAGGTAGCCCGTCGTTGAGGGACGAGCTCCTCCATCTGTGTTGGAGCAGGGTTTAAACTAAACTCTGCAGGATGGTGGTCAGTTTGACACCCCTGGTTTAAAATGTTCTTCAGGATGACTTTAAAACACACAGACAGGTGAGATAAAGCAGGTTGGAAATAAACTTTGCAGGACATTAGGTCCCCAGAAGCAGAATTGAAGACCTCTGCCCCAATCCATCCTACACTTTCAGCTTAGCAGCCCATCAGAAACAAAGAGATGTTTTATAAAACAACAATCTGCTTTGTTCAAGTTTTTTCTTGCAGCAATTTTTGGACTTTGCAGCTCGTGTATGATGATTTAGCCATTGGTTTGGTTTACTTCCAACCTTTCCTGAACTCTGAAAAGAATTAAGACCTGTGTCGAGGATTAAATCTCGATTGAATTATTTCATTTCCTCACTGCTTTCCAAGGATTATCAATGTAATGTTAGAAAACAAGATTTGGTAAAGTTCCAGATATCCAGCACTGCTAAGATATAATTATTTAAATGCTAGCCGTCATAAAAACGAGAAAATGGATTTGAATGATTTCATCATTATTTGACAAGTTTTGTTAAACATTAAAAGGTGCAGTAAGCGATTTCTTAAAAAAGAAATCGAGGTTGGGTTGTTGCTGTTCGTGTATTTTGGGGGCGGAGCAATTGAGGGAGGGGTGTGGGTGTTTTAAATGTCAGCCGTTTCTCAGAAATCGCTTACTGCACCTTTAAATCATTTAAAAAATTGTATTGATGACTACAAATAAAATATTATTGACTTCCCTTGCACCCCCATTAAAGAACAACAACATTTTAAAGCTAAAAAATAATCCAATAAATAACAATCCAAACAATCAAACAAAATAATTTGGCCTAAAAAACACGTTTCTCCATAAATGGCTCTTTGTGACCTCCAGCTAAAAATGATAGCGTACATTTCATGTTATTAACTAGATGCTAATTTTTTTATGTTATTTTCCTGTAGTGATGGGAGGTACAATTCATTTCTGCGAACTAGTTATTTTCAATTCGAAATGCAAAGAAACGTAAAAAATAAAAATAAATAATTATATATATATACATACATAGAAATGTAAAAAAAAAAAATACATTAGCATTTATACTTTTCTTTTTTATGTATCATTTACTGGTAACAGCCCTAGTCCCTTATTATTCTAATTGTATTTCTTGATTAAATTTAAGCATTTGACATGAATGATTTAATAAGGTTAGAAAAAAAAAATGCAGCTAGTGAAAAAATTGTCCCTGGAAATAAATAAATATTTCTCCCACTAAACGTATTTCCAGGGGCAATTTTTTCAACAATGTATGGCATGAGATATATGTTTCACCTTTTGTTGAATTGAATCCTGAATAATTCTAATTGATGGTTTAGCTTAATGCATGTGATCAGTATCCATGAGCAGCATCTTTGAAATATGCTTTATATTTTAAGCATTTGAATTGTCACGTTGTGCATGTAAAATTAGGAAACGTGAATGCGAATGAATTTGCAGTCGCGTTTCGTAACCATACAGACAAAGAATTGTAAAGAAATAAAAATAAAAGTACAAATAAAATCAATGTAGACATAAATCGAAAAATACAATTATAAATAATAATAAAAAAAAAAATATATATATATATATATATATATATATATATTTTTTTTTTTTTTTTTTTTTTTTTTTTTTATATATATATATTTTTTTTTTATTTATATATATATATATATATATATATATATATATATATATATATATATATATATAATTATTATTTTTTTTCATTTATTTGTGTATTTATTTATTATTTTGGCAGACATTGCATTCCATATTTTCAATTAACTGGTAAAAAAAAAAAAAAATTATCGGTTCCAGATGACAATGGTGACACTATGCATTTCTTTTGTAACAACTCAGTGTCAAATTATATCAATAAAACATTCAAATAAAGTCATTTGTGTCAAGGCAAATTGCTGATTATTGCCTTTCATTCACTTGTGGTGTTTGTGGTCACAGTTTAATTCACTGATCTTTTATGGTGGACACAACTGACCAATATTAGTTGGTCAGTAGCCTACATCTTGCTATATGTTTCCTAAAAGTTTTCTGTTAGTATAATTGTCCAACAGGAGTAAGTAACAGCTCAGCTCTCACGTTTTGATCTATCATTTGTAATACTTGCCTTTAAAGGTCCAGCATGTACAGTAGGCCGCTTTACAAGCGATACCAACTTCCTTACCTCCTGATCTTGCTCAGTGTTAGACGAATGTGAGGGAACTTCTCCTTAAAAGTCTCATTCATGTCCTTCTTGAGATCGGAGGGTTTGACATACTCGATGACTGTGGTCTGTAAAGAAGTGTGGATATTCATTGAGACTGGCTGTCAAAGACACATATGAGAACACACACATATCACATGGGTGAAAGAGACTTCACAATGAGAGAGTCATTGAAACATTAGCCCAGTTTCAAAGCATGTGGTCTGGTTTTATTATATAAACAGTTTGCAGATTCAAGATTAGGGGTTTTCTTGAGCATGCTCAATCCTGCTCCTAGAGTTACAGTTTAATGCTTATTATAATCATAACAGCTATACTTTAGTGAATGTTTATTGTTGTATACATGATAATGTAAAATGTCCAGGGCTAAATACTTTGTTTATACATTCTTGCTGGAAACTTTCCTTCACAGAACACAATAGGGATTGTTACGAGCATTGAATAACCAATAGGAGGAAGGGAAAGGCCGTCTACTGTACAATGCAAAAACACAAACAGAGCTGAATAGGAAATGAACAGAGTCTTCTGTTACGTAAACCTGATAAAAATCACTTTTAGCCGCTAGCTGCTATTTGAAAAAAAAAAAAAAATAAACAGTTGGCAAGAAAAAAATAAAATGAAGACGACGAGCAAAGGCATAGCCTGCAGTGAAGCTGGTGCCCATATTCATATCCAGTTTTTGGAAGAAAAAAATATTTTTCAAGGTCACCAGTCTGTAATTTCTGCTACACAAAGTTACTCATTAACTGTCAACTAGATTCAAGTTCACACTGCAAATGTGCTTGTAACAGCAAACCAATAAAAATGACACTAGTAGCATGACCTGTATTTTTTTTTTAATGTTAAGTACTCCATATTAAAGAAAAATCCCAAATGACATCTTTATATCTAAGATTTTTCTCATAGAGAGCAGTGAGATTAATTAAGAAAAACATCTAAGAAATAAAGATGTAAATAAAAAATAGGGTAAGTTAACATGTTAACTTATTACATTTCTTGATTAAAAATGTAATTAATCATTAATATTAATAATATATTATTATATAATAATAATAGTATGTAAAAAAACAAAACAAAAATTTAAAAAAGGACATGGTGTCAATTTAATGCAAAGCAATTTCTTTCCTGATAATATTTTAATAATTCACTTTGGCCTTAGTACAATGACAGTATAACAGCCAATTTTTTTTTTTAATTTTGGAAACTATTAAATGTTTTTTCAGCATAATGGCTTATTTCCCTCCCAAACTGTACAATAGTGTATTTATACATAAGAAAAGGCTTTTATTATATAGATTATATGTATATTATTTTAATTGTATTTAAATTTTAGGAAAGAGAATCATCTAATGCTGTCAAATCGATTAAAATTTGTATTAAATCGCACATTTTTCTGTAAATAATCATCGCGATTAATTGCACCTAACAAAGATCTTTTTTTATATATTGTAATCATTTCTGCATTGATAATTAAACTCCAAATTACTGTAGAAACTTGAAACAATCTACACAAACCCATTATAATGAATCTCACATCTGTCTGGGCCCTTCAATAAATCAGGGCTCAATTATTTCTACTGGCCCTGTCAAAATGCACAGAAATGTTTTTGACCCATGTAACAGTGCTTCAAGATTTTCAGGTAGAATATATACAGAAATTAAATGAAGTTATCAAACACTTCACAGTCTTCACTGCATAAATTCAAAATTAAATATAGATGAATTCTTATTAAAACTACAGAATTTATTCAGTCAAGAGCAGCGAGTGTTTTTATCTTCTTTTTTTTTTTTTTTTGGTTCTTCTTTGATTATCCTTAAAGGAATATAAATTCCTTGAGGGCGAGTAAACGATGACTGAATTACAATTTTTAAGTAAACTATTCCTAATGACAGACAGCAGCAGGTTTATTAGGCTTCTGTCACTTTAAGACCTGCCACATCCCATGTTCTCACAACTCTTTACATTCATTTAAGACTTGAACTTCATTTAAGATTTTAGACTTGAACTTCATTTTAGACTGTGCTTGCCAAGACAAAACAGGCATTTTGGTATAATTATGTTTTTGTCCGTTCAAGCACTGTCTGAAGTGCTCGACTGTCTGAAGCGCTCGACTGTGTGTGTGTGTGTGTGTGTGTGTGTGTGTGTGTGTGTGTGTGTGTGTGTGTGTGTGTGTGTGTGTGTGTCACACAGACTGGAAATTCAAAGAAGAGCAACAATACCGCAATGCATTCTATTGTGTCTTGATTTAAAAACTTGATTTGTGTTTTGTGTCTTGAATGATGTAAAAGCATTTGCATAAATAAGAGTGTGATCATATAATGTAACGCTAGCCAAAGGATGACGGAAAAAAACTAATGCTGAAATACTTTTAATACTTTTTAAAACTGAAAAAATTGAACGAATCTAGCAGACACGTTCATTTAGCCAGCAATGAACACAGCATTTGTTTTGTTTTTTCTGTCACACACAAATTTTTATGTAAGATGTGATTAATCGATTTGACAGCGCTAGAATCATCATACATTGGGCCCTTGGCATCAAAACATTTTAGCTACAAAACAGCAATTTTACACTAAATGTATACAGACTTGGAAAAACATTATGAATCGGTCATAAGCGCGACATAACTCACCATGTACGAGGGAAAGATAAGCACTCTTTTATGCTTTCCACATGGCCATTGCGGGTCATCCAGAAGATTTGGGTCATAGTCCCTAAAATCTCCCAGTTCATTCCCTATGAGAAAAGAGAGGGCAAATAAACAAGTACACAACTTAGTTATGTAGCCAATACATTTAGAACAGCAACATTTCTGATACACGCTGAGACGAGCGTATGAACAGAGGACGACTATTTCGGTAGGGGACTCAATATGTTTTAATCAAGAAGTTCATGACCTTGCTCAAAAAAATTAAATAACACATTATTAAACTAAGGTCTTACCAAAATGCTCATTAAACTGAACAAGCAGCCTCTTGTCAGGACATATTAGGGAGATTGAGGGAAAATGAAAGAGCCATGACAAGCTGTTGGCACACGCACCTGTATCAAGGCTACTCTGGTTACTGTTGGCACGTGCCAGGCTGAGGCTGCGGTGGCTGGCATTGCGAGACTGAGAGAAAGACGACGTGGAGTCGATGGTGTTTCGCCGACCCAGGACATTGGTTGGATACAGGAACTGTGTGTATGACACTGTCTGCCAAGAGATTTACAGTATCATTAATCGTAATGAATACATGATCAAAGATTAAGAACAGTAGCCACAACAGAGGCCATAAAATGAATATACAAAGAGAAGGGAAGATGAAAACAGTATTCCTTTAACCACTCACCGTACATTTTTTTTATTTCAAGATTCGGGCAATCTACGGTAAGTAACTCTTGGCCCTCTAGCGGTTAAATAATAAAACTGCATGCATTTTGTGGAAGAACATTGTTTTGGTTGTGCTTCGGCTCTGCGTGACTGTGCGGATGAATATGGTTATCATACTCCACATAAAACATATTCACTAGAGATATAACCAGTTTAGATGGAAAGGATCAAGCTGACTAGCTGAAGACTTAACTGTACACATTAATAGACATGGTACTTCCTTGAAAATAAATGTTAGCACAGCGTAAACGACCATAATGAAATAACCCTTCACAATCCATAATGTTTACAATGAACTCTACACATGGAAATGTATCTATCGAGTAATAAAAACGCCATCTCCGCGTCGCATTCAAAACATTTCAAATCCCTCAGTTCTCACCATTTACGAAAAGCCAAGGCAATGTTGATTCTTGTTTTTTTACGAGCTCTCGTTCTCTTTTTTCCAGAGACTCTCCTCTATTCGGCTCTTGTTTAAAATGAGTGATTCCCTGAAGATTCAAGATTTAGCTGATCCATCTCAACCTTTCTCGTTGTGCACTGACCTATATTCCACTCTCACACCAAACACGCGTCAAAGTAGCAACTTTTCTCTATTTTCGGATATGACGAGACACGAGCGGTTTACACAATTTCCTGTGAAAACCAACCCGGCAGGTCTCAAATATAAACACTGTTAATAGGCTTACCATAGTGGATAAGAAAAAAAACGTGTACCTTTAATAACACTTAAAAAAAATAATCATTCGTACACTAACCTTGCCATCTGCTCCCAATTCAACCCCCTCCAGGCCGATCACCATCTCCTTGGCACTTATGCCACCCGAGGGGTGTCGCTGGCGCCCGCTTTCTGCCTTCACATCCCTGCTGGGGGCAGAGAACCGCTCAGAGTCTGTACTGGAAAACCTGCTCTCCTACATCTCAATAACCTGCACGGCTGGATTATTTTTATTAAGGTGGAAATGTATTTGAAATTTTAAATGTTGGCTTTAAGAGGATGAAAGAAAACAATATAGTATAAGTGTGTATATTCTGTACACTTATACTAAACAGTGTTTATTCTATTATCATTTTATACACTTCATCACAATCATCTTATACACAATCATTTTGATAAATGTTATTATAAAACATTATTTACTGAATTAAATTAATCATGTAATCAAACAGTGGCACAACAACAAAAAAACGTATCAAGAAAAAAATCAATTGCATTGCATTATGGTTTCATGCCCCAAGGATCAAGGTGAATGGATGAAGGGTTTGTCAGGGTCCAGGACTAATAAAAAAAAAATTTAGTATTAGCCATTGACATGACAGGGAGAAATTGGGATTCTTTTTTTTTTTTAGCAAAACGAACAGGAATATAAGCCGTTGTTTTAAGATGATCAAATCTGTTAAATTCAGGATATTATCGTTAACAAAAATTTTAAACCATAAATAAAATCATATATATATATATATATATATATATATATATATATATATATATATATATATATATATATATACACAGTGAAGAAAATAAGTATTTGAACACCCTGCTATTTTGCAAGTTCTCCCACTTAGAAATCATGGAGGGGTCTGAAATTGTCATCGTAGGTGCATGTCCACTGTGAGAGACATAATCTAAAAAAAAAAAATCCAGAAATCACAATGTATGATTTTTTTACTATTTATTTGTAAGATACAGCTGCAAATAAGTATTTGAACACCTGTCTATCAGCTAGAATTCTGACCCTCAAAGACCTGTTAGTCTGCCTTTAAAATGTCCACCTCCACTCCATTTATTATCCTAAATTAGATGCTCCTGTTTGAGGTCGTTAGCTGCATAAAGACCCCTGTCCACCCCATACAATCAGTAAGAATCCAACTACTAACATGGCCAAGACCAAAGAGCTGTCCAAAGACACTAGAGACAAAATTGTACACCTCCACAAGGCTGGAAAGGCCTACGAGGAAATTGCCAAGCAGCTTGGTGAAAAAAGGTCCACTGTTGGAGCAATCATTAGAAAATGGAAGAAGCTAAACATGACTGTCAATCTCCCTCGGACTGGGGCTCCATGCAAGATCTCACCTCGTGGGGTCTCAATGATCCTAAGACAGGTGAGAAATCAGCACATAACTACACGGGAGGAGCTGGTCAATGACCTGAAAAGAGCTGGGACCACCGTTTCCAAGGTTACTGTTGGTAATACACTAAGACGTCATGGTTTGAAATCATGCATGGCATGGAAGGTTCCTCTGCTTAAACCAGCACATGTCAAGGCCCGTCTTAAGTTTGCCAATGACCATTTGGATGATCCAGAGGAGTCATGGGAGAAAGTCATGTGGTCAGATGAGACCAAAATAGAACTTTTTGGTCATAATTCCACTAATTGTGTTTGGAGGAAGAAGAATGATGAGTACCATCCTAAGAACACCATCCCTACTGTGAAGCATGGGGGTGGTAGCATCATGCTTTGGAGGTGTTTTTCTGCACATGGGACAGGGCGACTGCACTGTATTAAGGAGAGGATGACCGGGGCCATGTATTGCGAGATTTTGGGGTACAACCTCCTTCCCTCAGAGCATTGAAGATGAGTCGAGGCTTCCAACATGACAATGACCCGAAGCACACAGCCAGGATAACCAAGGAGTGGCTCTGTAAGAAGCATATCAAGGTTCTGGCGTGGCCTAGCCAGTCTCCAGACCTAAACCCAATAGAGAATCTTTGGAGGGAGCTCAAACTCCGTGTTTCTCAGCGACAGCCCAGAAACCTGACTGATCTAGAGAAGATCTGTGTGGAGGAGTGGGCCAAAATCCCTCCAGCAGTGTGTGCAAACCTGGTGAAAAACTACAGGAAACGTTTGACCTCTGTAATTGCAAACAAAGGCTACTGTACCAAATATTAACATTGATTTTCTCGGGTGTTCAAATACTTATTTGCAGCTGTATCTTACAAATAAATAGTTTAAAAAATCATACATTGTGATTTCTGGATTTTTTTTTTTTAGATTATGTCTCTCACAGTGGACATGCACCTACGATGACAATTTCAGACCCCTCCATGATTTCTAAGTGGGAGAACTTGCAAAATAGCTGGGTGTTCAAATACTTATTTTCTTCACTGTATATATATGTATGTGTGTGTGTGTAATATATATATATATATACACACACACACACATATATATATACATACATACACATATATACACACACACTTTTTTTTTAACGCCAAAAAATTACTAAAACTTTAACTACAATTTAAAAGAAATAAAATCTAATTCCAACCATTAACAAAAACTACAATAGTAGATCAACGCTATTAAAATAACTGCAGGAGGGTTCATTAAAACTCTAAAACTAGCTAAAGGCCTCAAAGGCAAAAACAACAACCAAGTGTCTAGAAAACTGTTAGTAGCACCAGAAGACACAGTTATGGATGGTCACTTTGAGTCATTGATGAAGTTTTTCCCATTGATGAAGCTCAATTATCTAAATAAATTCTTCTAGCCTCATGACTTTGTTTGGCAAACACTAGAAGATTTGATTATTATCTGACATGTGATGATATGAAGCAGAAACATTACATTATCTAGCGCATCTGTAAATAATGTTGACATTATATCAACACAAAGAAGTAAAGAAAGAGAAACAAAACTCAAGAGACAGACCAACTTACCAGATGTAATGGCCAAATAAGCCAAAAATACTGCAGAGGAACTCATTTATTCATGTGCAGACTTAGAAGCAAAGTCGTATTAGTAGATGACAGGCAGAACTCGGCGTTAGCACAGTATTTGTGAGATGTTTAGTGATGCATCAATAAACTCAGATCCCGTGACGATACAGACAGCAGTTATAGGTAATAGGAGCCCTTCAAACAGCTCAGTCAATGGAAAAGCATTAGGCAAGAACTAATATGAACAGGTGCCCTTGAGAGTTTCTGAATAAATATTTAAAGACAAAACCAGATTTTCAGGAGTCGTCCGTGGCAACCTCTAGATCCGCGGTGTATACGAGACACTCTTGTACATCCCATAACATAATGATCAGTTCACCTGACTCGTTCCTTCAGCTTGCGGACATAAACCTTGTGTGTGTGTTAGTTTAACATTCAATCAGGAACACAGGAGGATCTATCGCTCCTCTCGGCCACTGGAGGCGCTGATGCAAGCTCAACATGTCCATTAACTGGCACTACATTCAGGAAACCCCACTTAGACTGCTCTGTCAATACTGTGCACTTTACTGCCAATCCGCCAAGCCAAAACATCAATACACTAAATCATGCTGAATCTAGCAATTCATCATATTGACAGCATAACTGGGTGGTTTCAGATATATAACACTATATACATGGGGGTCCAAATGGATGAGACTACATTGAAAACAAAGCAGCATTCTGCATTTCTAGGTCAAATCAATCAAGTGTGCTTACATTCTCATCAAAATAATCGAAATAAAGGACAATTGTCCATGTTATCCCTTAGTAGAAAATGTCAGATTTCTTCTCTTCCATTAGGATATCAAGTGTTTGAGTTAATGTCTGTTCTTATTGCCATTAAAACAAATGAGGGACTAACCAAACGGCATCTTGGTATTAATGTTCATTTTTTTAATTAAACTTTTCAATTAAACTGTTATGCCAATAATACACTTTGCAATGCATAGTGCAAACTAATGCATTTTCAATAGTGGTCTGAGACTTTTGCAAGAGACTGAATTTATCAATATATAATATATATTATAAAACACTGAGGCTTTTATCTCTGCTAGGCTTTTATCAATTGTCCACTGTACATCAATAAAAGCAAGTGTAGCCATAAAAGGAAGGTTTAAAAGGATGTAATGCTGCCCTTTGCCCAGTTTCAAATACAGTGTTTCACAAAGAATTCATTCTCGGTCTCATATCTTTTAAAATAATTCATATTAACAGGTTTCTTTAAGAATTAATAGAATCATGATGAACAGTGCAACATCTAGCCGTTCAGTCGTTATTCATTATTGATCAAATTAAAAGATAAGTTGACTTTAAAAAAAACTTTTGCTGATAATTTATTCACCCCCATGTCATCCAAGATGTCCATGTCTTTCTTTCTTCAGTCGAAAAGAAATTAAGGTTTTTGATGAAAACATTCCAGGATTTTTCTCCATATAATGGACTTCACCGGGACCCAAACGGTTCAAGGTCCAAATGACAGAAATGAATAAAAAAGTTTAAGTTTTATAAGCACAAATGCTCGCCTTGCTCTGTTCTGTGATGCGCGTTCGTGACTCACGTAATACGCAATTACGTTGAAAAGGTCACGCTTGACGTATGCGGAATACCGAGTCAGTGTTTACAATTGTCAGGAAGGAGGACCATATACACATATTCAAATGTCTTTGTGTCAGTTTATCATTTAAAATGCCCATTTCGTGTGCGTATCCTGGGTGTTTTAATATTAAAAAGGCTAAAAGAAAATTTTCGGCAGGACAGAAGCGTGACCTTTTCAATGTAATTGCGTATTACGTGAGTCACGAACGCGCATCACAGAACAGAGCAAGGCGAGCATTTGTGCTTATAAAACTTAAACTTTTTTATTTATTTTTGAAATGACTGACCGTTTTGCTAGATAAGACCCTTATTCACCGCCTGGTGTCGTTTAAAGCCCTTTGAAGCTGCACTGAAATAGGGGTGGGAAAAAAAATCGATATTGCAATATATTGTTGCACTCTCTGTCGCAATAAATAATCGATACACTAACGCCCAATATCGATATTTTATTACAACACAAAATTATTAATTTACCCGTTGTCAGTGTCACTGTCACTACCCAATATCTACCATTCTGTTTGCGGGGGGCGCTGTTCGAGTAAATAGGGGTAAAGTGGCGCAAACAGCGGCCGGTGAAGAACACAAGTTAACTAACAACAACAGAGAATTGCAGAAAAAAAGAGAAGCGAGAAGAATGGCGGTAAACAATAAAAAACTAATCAAAGACCCACCCGCTAGTTTCCACTCAAAGTGGACACTTCGGGTTTTACGAGCAGAGAGAGCGCAACGGCCGCGCGCGCGCACTCTCACGTCAAACAACACGAGGACACTTGCTCTCTCCCTCGCGCATATTAATCAAGATCAATTGACATGATAGTAAAAGGTCGGAAGACCGCAGTTTCACGTGGAGCATTTGGAGATTTTTAGAGATTAGAGACTCGCCTAAACTCAATGAACAACATCTCAACACTAAATTATAAAAGCCTGTCTCATATAGACAACTGTCTGTGTCTCAAATACAAGCCGGTGCAGTTTGACGATTTGGGAAAATAAAAACCCGGGAAGTTTTACGGTATATTAATTCTCAATATGTACACATGCATTATTAATCTTGTGCCTAACATAATGAAAACGGCTTTTCCCCTCACAATGACAGTAAACTAATTATTACATGAGTCACGTTGCATAGGCTATTTTCAGTTCAAAATGGCGAAATTAGACTAAAGTATATTCGTGTGCCTGATTATTTTTGTGCCTGATTATTTCATTATTCCTTCTTTTTCTTTTCAGTCACATATAGCGTGATATATCGTTAATGAAATTTCTTCCAATATATTGAATATCGTAGATATCGAGAATCGTGATATTATCATATCGTGGACCACATATCGCCACAGAATTGAATCGTGAGGTACCTGTATCGTCCCACCCCTACACTGAAACTGTCATTTGGACCTTGAACCGTTTGGGTTCCGGTGAAGTCCATTATATGGAGAAAAATCCTGGAATCTTTTCATCAAAAACCTTAATTTCTTTTCGACTGAAGAAAGAAAGACATGGACATCTTGGATGACATGGGGGTGAGTAAATTATCAGCAAAAGTTTTTTTAAAAGTGAACTAATCCTTTAAAGTATGTGAATAAAATGCAGGACTTGAGGTCATATTAACACCATCCCCCACAGAGCCTAATCTCAGATAGTAATAAATCCAATGACTGCGATGCCCTCAGGTTTCTAGAAACCAACTCATGAGTCTCCACTCTTATGTTTAATGAACTGTTCAATTATTAAATTTTCCTCCGGTTAAGAGAAAATCAAATATGCTTACACTCTACAAAGCATAAACTGTTTCATAAATTGTCATCACCAAATGTGAGTGCAAAAGTAACTGTTTTCAAACAGGTTTCCCGAACACTCCTCCACCTTCTATTGGTCAGTCAAAGTCCCTCCTGAAATTAACACCATTGGCTGAGCTGTGCTGGAGTGGTCAGGACACTCAAACCAACAGATTTCTCAGGGAAATAAACCTATAAATGGCTTACTGAGTTGTTTCTGCATTTCATTACAGCAATAAATTACACACTTCAGCTTATAACAATGGGAAAGCAGGCGATGCCAAGATGTAGGTAAGAAAAACAACCCATTAGAAGTGAAATATCAAAGCAGATGGCAAGATTTATTAAATATTAAATAAATAAGCTGAAAAGCAGCAGCTTCAGGATTTAAAAAGCCTGTTCTTAAAAAAAAAAAAAAAAAAGCCGGTAAAGTCAAGGGTGAGGTCTGTGTAAGGCATGCCCAAGCTTGTTGGTCAATCTCTCTGAATTAAAATAACACACGTACAACCAAAATTCTGGACAGCTATGAAATACTGATGCAAACGATCCGTGCATAGAGTCTATAACACTGCATGAAGAAACGAAAAACATGAAAAAATATATGAAAAAAAAAAAAAACTTGAGGTACACTTTCGGCGTACATACTTTAAGATAAGTATAATATTTTTTAAACGATTATTTAAAAGAAGGATGCTAAATGTGTAATCGTGGACCCATTCTTAATGGCCAGGGGGGGAAAAAAAGAATCAAAATAAGAAGATGGGAAAAGTGAAAGGATAAAAAAAAAAAAAGCTTGATGGTGAATAGAAGATTTGCATGCTGAAGAATACATACCCTGTTTGGCTACAATCTCGATAGGGCAGGACAGAAAAAACACTATAGAAGGATCTTCTGCCACTGATAAGGACTATCCTATAAAGACAAAATGATACATAAACTAATTTAAGTGAACTCTGTCAATATAGAGGTCAGGACCACAGGCAAAGATGAAGAGATACACAGCAAATAAATGATATTTAATAGTATGTCATACATTACGTAGGAATGTATATGAAAGAATACGCAACAAAGATAAGAAAAAGAAAACAAAAAGAAAGGCAAACACTCTTTGAAGTAAACTAAAACCTTACAGAGAAACCACTGAGAAACTGAATATATTTACAAACAAAGGATTTCAGAATGGAATATTCTGCCAAGGCTTTCAAGTTCTTATATTTCCTTCAGAAGTTCATGAACTGCTAATAACTGAGTTGAAGCACAAAAACTAAATGATGGATCAAAGCACAGCTGGATTTTTTTTTTTTCTCTCTCACAAACGTCAAGGACTGCAAGTGTGTGTATTTGATAGATATTCTCAAAAGCCTTAAGGAAACCCAATGCTGGTCACAAGCTCTTGTTTTACAACACACCAATTATAAAATACCCACTAATAACATGTCGAATATGTTTGGGTTTCAGAGAATGTCTGAATCTTAAAAGAGCAGAGTGTCAGTTAGGATATTTTTTTTTTTTTAAACTCACTCACTCTCTCACACGCGCACACACACACACACGATGAACGTGATTTCACCAAGTACATGTTCCTGGATCAACATCTTTGTTGATCCTGGAACGACGTTTCAGATTTGAGGATTTATGTCAAGTGTAGCCTTACTACCAGGGTCAGGTGCTTCTACATCAGTGTTATTCACCATCATTTCCTTCTGTTTTTAGGGTTAACTTATTGGTAGTTATATAGGGTTATAGGGGTAGGACTTCATTTTCAGACAGGAATGTTGTTCCAGAATCAACTAAATATGTTGACCCAGGAACATGTATAACTTGAAGAAATCACTGTGACCCAAATGACACGACTTTATTAAATTGGAAGAAATATGACGTTTGCATACTTAATCTCCAAAATTCCATCAAAAAGGGAAATAATTTTTGTAATCAAATCTGTGAAATCTATGGCTAAATTCAGGGGGAGTCTTTCTCTCAAACACTTGGTGCGTGTGGGTGCTCCTGGCGAGATGTCTGTGTGTGGGTTGTTGGGTAGATGTAAGAATACCTTCCATTGCGCATATCATGTTGTCTTATGTTTTTGATGAAGTGGACCTTCTTGAAACTCTTTGGTCGGGGTGAACCAGATAAAGTTCGGCATCTAGATGAAACAAAAGCAGCATCAACACTGTTCATAAAAAAAAAAAAAACTGATCCTCTTATGGCAATCTATGCTATATAGCAAATTTCGTCTGCTTGACTCTTTTATTTAGCCACAATATTGAACTATATTATCTTCCAGCTCTTTATACAAAGTTGTATATATAAGTGTGTCCAACTCGATCTGCTTACGTACAGTATACTCACGTAGCGCGATACATAATACATGGCATATCGCAACTGCTCGATTACTTTTATCATTATACAATATTATCACCCATCTGTAATCTGCTAAATGTGACTAAGGCATGAAGATATTAATTAATATATTGTACATATTAGCATAAGCATTTTCTTTAAAGCTGATTTAAAACAATTGTGAAAAGCATTATATAAATAAATTAGACTTGACTTGTGACCTTATGTTTTTCTTACGCTAACTGTTATTGTACATCATTATTTTTTTCCTCTTAATTTAGTAACTCCCTCCAAGCACTTCTAGTAAACCAGTATATGTCTAAAGAAACCAGTCTCGTTAAAGATTAAATAAAAAACAATTGTTAAATATAAACTGTGTGCAATGTTTCAAAATCATATTGGACAGCACTAAAATCACTACTAAAAGTAAAGAGATTTATCCAATGTTTACTGAAGGAATAATTCTATGGGTAACCCAATAATTAACCACAATTTGGCAGAATCAAACAATTACCATGTAATGTCTCTAGCAGTTGAGAAGTTTCTGCACAAAACATTAATGGTCCTACTGGTAATACCTGCGTAGAGGGGCGTTCTCCTCAATATCCTCAAGAGTCTCCAGTGAAGAACGCTGGGATATTAGTCTCCGCCTGCAAATTAACAACAATGGTGAGATTTTGTTCTGCTCCATTCATTAAAATCACAGCCATGAACGTAAACTTACAGTAATAACTTCACATTTTCATACATTCCTTGAATGACTTGAGTAAGCACATTTCACTTCTTTTGATGGAATGGGAATAGGGAATGTTGCAGGCAAGACTCGAACCAGTGATAACCAAATGTGATAATCAATTTTGGTGTTTTAATGTCAGACACACATTGTACGATTTTTGATTTCTGTGGTCGTGGCTCCTACGACCCACGTCTAGTGACCAGCCAATAAAAATGCAGCATGAAATGGCGTATTGAGAAACGCGACATGGCTCTGAAACTTAAAATGACTTACCTCAAGCTCCATTTGCAAAATTGGCATGTCAAGTTGGCCTCTTTTCCCTAGCCATGTCCGCGTATATATTCTCTTCTGCTTTTTTTCAGCGCACATAAAAACCACAATTGCCAAAGTGCGATTCATCTTGCTCTATTTGTTTACCACTAGCGCAGGCTGATGACGTTTTATTCTTCTATACTAACTTGTGTTGTAGCCTACGATTCAATAAGTGTCGTATCCAAGTTTATTAGAGCCATGTCGTAGAGTGTGATTTGTAAAGATCTAATAGGATTGTCGGCATTACGTGTGCCATGATTACGCCTACACACTCGACAATTAATCAATTCATTGCAGTTGTTGCCACACAATAGGCTCATGTACAAAAATAGCACAGCTTCTCTCACACCACCCATTGAGTCAAACATATAACCAACTTACGAATTAGCACATTGCCAGACAAAGATTATCTGAGAACAACATTAGAGCATTACTTCAAATCCAGGTTAAAGTTCCTCCATCAGTACCAAACCTTTTTTTCCTGATGTAATATGAGATCACACACACACAATGTTCCAGAAACAAGCCCCTGTAAGAGGATAAGTCACAGCTCCAGCACAGATTTCAGTTACATTTTTCACATAACACATTCCTTCTCACAGGCTGAGGTAATAAGGAACATATATTAGTCTGCTGATAAGGTCCAACACACCGGGGAGATTGAGAAAATGCCTAATAGGCAACACTTGTTTCTATTTCAAGACATTATCATAAGTTGTTTTTTACACACTCTGAGCTTGAGTTCTTGATTTTTGCTTTTCAGGGGCAGATAGCAGCTCCTTGTTGCAAAGACCTGTATCTGTGGAAACGTGGGCTGATGAATGCTTGTGTTCCTGCCAAAAGAGCTCTGAATTCAGACCAATAACAGACACCTGATAAGAGTGTGACTACCGTGAAAGTACATTGCATGTAGAGTTCATTCAACTCTTCTTTCTATTAACTTTCACATTTAAATTTAACGCATCCTTGCTAAATAAAATTAACATGGACATGATACTGCAGAATTATCTAAGCAAAATACTGCTTTTTGTATGTGTTTGTATTGTGAAAAAGCAAGCACTGGTTTGCCTGAACGAGTCCATCTTAGTTTTCCGACCGGTTTACACGTATGCGGTCAACTCATATGTGGAATACGGTCCACTCCACATGGCCTCAAACTTACTCCACATGGCGATCTAAATAAACTTCCCTCCAGTGTATTTCAACCACTGTCAGTTTGGTCACATTCCCAAGGAAACACAACATACTCTAGTCCTAAAAAGCAATGCTTCAAGGTATGCAAAGTATGGTGTTGTGTTCCAAAAAGTGTTCAAAACAACAGCACTTCACGCTGCTTTCTTAGCATTGCTGCCAAGGTGTGCTATTATAGTGTCTACAGGAAGTGCGTCCCATTTCACATATTTCACAAAACTATTCTACGCTGTTTTGTAGTATACGTAGTGTGAATAGTGTGTTCTGAAAAACAGTGAGGCGTAGTGCACTATAAGTACAACCAAAAAAAATGGGAACGGACACTTTAAGTTGCAGCTTTTTTTTTTTTTTTTGGGGGGGGATAAATTACACATCAGGTCCTTAAAAAAAAGAAAATGGCAAATGCTTCAGTGTAGCAAAAAAAAAAAAACATTCCTTGTTTTGAAGGAATGATCTTCAGTTTGAAGAAAATCTTTTTTCTGAGATAGTCAAAGTTAGTTACCTCAAAAACACATTTGGTTGATCGCACAGACTAAAGTTCACGCCCTTTCAAATTACTTTAAAAACATCATCTCAATTTCAAAAGATGTTGAGACTTTGATCATATAGGAGTAAATGAAAAACGGTGCTGTTCTGGGTGATTATGCCTAATAGGAATGGGAAGAAAACAATGCTCAGACCAAACTAAACTACTTCAGTCAAAACATCAATACACAACACGTCTAATGTTTATGAAAGGCTTGTCAATCTACAAGGCTATAACAAAGACTTTTACTCAGTTTACAAGCGTCATCCACTCGTTCAAGTCTTGTCGGAAAGATTGTATTTACAAGTTGAATGCACTTGAATGCCATCATATGTCATAGAGCTGCGCGATTAAAGTAAAAAAATACATATTTTTAAATTCGATCTCTTTCTAAACACCCACACGATCTCATTCCTAAATGACAACAATTCGCCTGCGTCTATGAAACGAAAGATTTCAAATCTGCAGCTGACCCGGTGAAAGCAGTTAGGCTATTGATGTATGAAACAGCTTCAGAGTCTTTTTAACCACACACAGTATTGTTATTTACGTGTTACAAATATCCAAATTATAACGGAAGTAGCCTACTGGAAAAAAAGTTTAGAGTTCAGAAATAAACCCTGATGTCTATGGAAGCGATCAAAATAGAGTTTACGCAGAGATAACGTTTAAAAAAAAAAATGTTTCAAGGTTTGTGTTCTCGAGCCGCCAGGCGCTGTTGTTGTGTGTGTTGTTGTAACGAGCGGCCGGATCGTGTTAAGTGTTTTCTGTTAGAACGGTGTGTTAGCGGCTCCTAAGTTAAAAACTACTGATCTTTGCGACGGAAGTGAATCAATCAAAACTAACTTTAGCTGGACAATAACTTTATTTTAGAGCTGCTGTAAAGGCAAACCAATCTCTGTTATTGTAATTTCCTATTATTACTGTAAAGCTGCTTTGAAACAATCTATTCTATATTGTTAAAAGCGCTATATAAATGGCGACTTGACGACACCACTGTTAAAAATGTATGTCACTGAATTCATTCAAGAGCTTCATTCAGAAATGCTGATTCATCCAGTAATGAAACAAGTCATTGAATCATTCACTCAAACCGATTTTTTTTTAAATAATTCATTCCAATTAATTAAACATATTAAATAGACTATTAAATAGACTGCTAAATAGAGTGCTAAATAGAGTTTGTCAGAACCTCTAGTAAATTACATTATATTTATCGTGATCTCTATTTGAAACAAAGAAGAAAAAACGTGTGGGAAGCTCGGGATTGTCTTTGAGCCACGATCTTTACAAGTTTTAAAATTCAATACGAATACATTTAGATATTTAGAAGTGACATTGTTAGGCTTATTATTTCCAATAAAATAAGCTAATTACCAGCACAAAATACAGTATACTAGCATTGTAATATAACAATATAAAATATATAAATTAAAAACATAGCAAAACACACCTGATGCACATTCTTTATTTTCTAGAAGTAAAGTTTAAAAACCTAAATGAAGAGAATGTACACCACCACACTGCTCCGACGCAAGATAGTGACTTGAAAACCCATCCTTTATTTCTGCCACATCTGCTTGCCATTATTACACAACAGCATTTCCTTGAACTCAATCTTTAAAATAGCACCAATCATTGTTTTAAGTGAGGGATGTAATCCTGTAAAAGTCCTTTGTTCCTGAAAATTCTCAGGAATAAAGCAATGACAAGCCACGACAGCACGCGTTTTTTTTGGGGGTTTTTTTTCATGTCTTGGCAAACATTTGCCTGGTTGCAATTTCCACCACATCCAATACTGGTATTACGGTTTGGTTTAAAACATTATTCTAACTCCATTTATTTCTCTGGAAAAAAAAAGTCAGCATAATCGTTCAGCAATGCCAGCTAACCGCACAATAGAAAGGAAAAGGACACGGTCCATCCAAAACATGGCCTGTTTCAATGGTTATGGAACACATCCAATAATGAGTCTAGAAGAAATGTCAATGTTTGGTTAAGAATAAGTTAGGTGCAATGCTTAAAAGATTTCACAATATTAAAAAGAAAAACCAAAGATCTTTAGGACAAAGTAGATCATAAATATGTCCCTCTGTGGACAAATTCATGTGCTCGTCTAAAATAAATTCACAGTATATTCCTGAATATTAGTTTCTGTACTGCAACAATAACTTTTACTGTAAAACAAAAACTGGCTTCATAGTGAACAAAAGTATGAAATGATATAACTGATGTAACAATAGTTACTGGAGCCTGTGTTAAAGTAGTCTTTTAAACTGTGCATAGTTTTTTTTTTTCTATTTGCTGCTATTTTGATGTTGCAAGAAGTATGTTGTAATGTTCATTTAATTTTTATAACAAAAATAATTAAAAGTAAATTAGGCCTACGTTTCCAGTCAAAGGCTATACTAATCCCTATAATAGAAATACAACAATTTTACACTTATTTTCACAACACTGTAATCATTGTTTTTTCGGAAACACTTTACAATAAGGTTCATTAGTTAACATTAGTTAATGTATTAACTAACATGAACTAACAATGATCAATGCATTTGTTACAGTATTTATTAATCTTATACGGTAATGTTAGTTAATAAAAATACATTGGTTCATTGTTTGTTCAAGTTAGTTCACAGTTAGTTTACAGTGCATTACCTAATGTTAACAAATACAACCTTTGATTTTAATTACGTATTAGTAAATGTTGAAAATGCTGAAGAAGTACTGTTCATTCTTAGTTCATGTTAACTAATGTAGTTAACTAATGTTAACTAATGAACCTTACTGTAAACTGTTACCGTTTTTTCCTTGAGTAATTTGTTCTGCTAAGGCAGGAAAAGACTTGTCCCGCATAGATTTCCCAGTAAAACTACGAATACAGAATTATTGTAAATTACTGCTAATCCCCTTGCACATTTTTGGAGTGCAATACTAAGTTGTCTTGGAGAACTATTGCAATCGTGAGGCAAGATTTAGTTGGCACAGGCCATTTACACAGATGTATAGCTACCCATTAGAGCGCAAGAATTACATAACACCACACTCCTCACACAGTGAGACCTGAACGGGTTGCAATAATGCTTTTGTCTGGGCCGCCCAATCAAGGCGTCTGTCTGGTAGCTTAGACAGAAGGCCCTGAAGAACAGGATCGTATAGGGTGTGTGCGTCTACATGTTGTTTTTCGGGGGCATGTGCCAGCACATGAGACACGACTACTCTGCACAGTCTCTCTTCACAGGCTGCTCTTGGCAGTGCTTCTAAAGGTTTCGGTCTTCCTGGCGGAAAGTGGCAGCCCATGCAGGAGGGGGTCTGGGAGAGGAAGTGGAGGTCAGAGGCAGGGAGTGGAGGGAGGAAGAGGGGGAACTGAGTCGGGGCAGAGACTGGGCATCCTGCCTGGAACCAGTGTTTGTTTCCAGCAGCTGCCCATTAAGAACAAGTCCCACACTGTTTAAAGCTTCAAGTATGTAATTGTTAAAATACTTTCTCCAATCTGAGCTTAATATGAGGAGACGACTATACACAGTAAAACAAACCATCCCCCCAAAAAAAGTGAAATTTACGGTAAAGAAAAAAAAAAGCTGTAGTTGCCGGTACTTTAATGATAAAATACAGTAAAAGTGAAAAGTGTAAACATGGTCAGATGAAGAAATGAGTTTAGTTGAACCAATGTTAAACGAGGGGATTGTTTCAGGAAACCTGTTTGAAAACAATCATTGTTTTTACTATTCTTTTTGGTAGCTCAAAAATTACACACTTCACCTTAAGAAAAAGTACACGCATTTGTGTGAATTATCGAAATACAACTGTCCTCCTTACAAATACGGCTTACTTTAAATATGGCAACTACATCTTGAAGCTAAATGAGAAAAGATGCGTATAAGTTGTGCTGCCATTTTCTTTAAGTAATATTTCAAAGTAAAAGTTGCCAAAATTATAACAATAGCAAGTCAATTACCGCAAAGCTAGTATCATAAAGTACAAGGTTACAGATTGAGCAAATAATGGCTTACACTGTTCATCAAAGAAAGCTTATGGCCTCAAAACACGTAATGTGGACTTCTTTTATGATACTTTTGTTTTTGTTGTTTAAAATATCACATGTTCTCAGTTAAAACATCTAAATATGTTCAAAAAAATTATTTTACATTTTTAATTTTTGGGTGAACCATGCCTTTATAGATACACCATGTAACATTGTTTGTAAAAAATAAATAAATAAATTGGTAACACTATTTACAGTATTTTGTTGCACATTACATGCATCTACTATAGTAATAACTATAAATTATGCATAATTACATGCAACTAACCCTAAACAAATCCTAACCCTATAGTAAGTACTTAAATGTATAATTACACTGTAATACTGACACCTTAAAATAAAGTGTAACCCAAAATGTATATGAGCGAGTACATCATGAACCTGTCTTATCCTAAATAACTACGGTACGCCTATAATAAGTGTTTATATTCGGACTATTTAAACGGAGAGAAGTGTTTTTCTACAAGACACGTGGCAGTTTTTGTTTATCAACTGCTAGAGCGCCAAATGTTTCATAAGTGTACCTTTAAGAAGTTTTTCCATCTGATCTGACCTTTAAACATTTGACTGATGAACCCTAGACAGAATAATTCAGACATATTAAATTTGTTTGGAGTTAAACCAGTTCATGTAGATGTTAGGTCATGAAGTGCATTTTGACCCACCTTGCACAACTAAACCAACAGGAGACACGTAATCATTAAATGAAGCAAGAATTAGGTTTCAGGTCAGTCCAGTGACACAGTGAAGCTCTAAAAACAGTTACTGTCCTGAGAAAATAGTTGTGCATTGAATAAAATGTTTGTAATATGCTGAAGGTCCACTTTCCTATACAAAAAAAAACAAATCCTACCAATATGCACAAAAACCTTCCCTGCTGTCTCTCTGGCTCAATAATAAAACATCTGAACAAAGGACGCCCAACTTGCAAGCATGGCCTCTAGAGTCTCAGATTACAGCATGTTGATATGTTCAGATTAAAGCACACAAAGCAGGTGCAGAAGGTGTGTGTGTGTGTTGCATGCTAGAAAGAGAAAGTAAGCGATCATGTAACGCGAACGTTAATGAGTGTAGATTTGGCAGTGCTTTTGCATGCCTCTGAAGCAACAGTTAGAGCAAGAGGCACTAGCGCCGTCGTGGCTGTTTGGCTGAGATTGAAATGTTGTGGTTACGCTGGTTGAAACTGAAAGTAACGTGCCCTGCAGACACTTCAGTGTCACCACCTGCTCATCTCAGATTAGACACACTTGTCACTATGACCATGCTAAATATATGATCCCGGGACTTTAAAGATGCTGGCTGCAGTGTGTTTTTCTTCAACGAGGACAAGAGAAACATTATCTTAGTTCAGAATCAGAATATGAGGATTACTACTGCTATACTACTGCTTTTAGAGGGCCATTAGAAATAAAATGAACCAGATAAACCATAGCTGATTACCTAAAAGAAATTTAAGCTGTATTGAAAGACATCTTTTAAATTCTTGTTTAAATGTTTTGGTCCCACTGCGAAAGAGCTGATGTGAAAAATTCACCAATGCAAACGGTGTCATCAGCTGTATCCACAGAAAGAATGAAGGTCACTTAGGGTATTAATGAAGGATGTAAAGTCTGAATGGAGTTTATTGATTGATTAATTTTTGTGTTTAATGTGTCTAATGGGGCCATTAGTTCAATGGCAGCTAATCTCCTATTTCAATAAAGTCTGGGTAATCCCTCACTTCACAGCTTTTATAATGGGTATTCCGTGTCCCACTGTGACACACTTCTGCAATACAACACAATCAGTACATTATATCAAACAATTATTATTTTTTATATAAGTACATAGTAGTTAAAGACACCTGATATAGAGTGGGTTCTACAACAACTACACAGGTGTACATTTGATGTACTGTATTGTCTGGATTTAAAAAGTTTGAAAACTAACTGTTTTCTTTAACATTACAGTTTGATGTTGCAATGCAAGTGCAAATGTCAGAACTTTGCAGGTCTATCACCATTTTATATTATTATTATTATATAATTGTGTTTTTCACCAAAAACTATTTAGACACTTATGCCACACTTACAAATGCATGAACGCCATCATATTCAATCTATTAAAGGGATAGTTCACTCAAAAATTCATGTCATTAAATGTCATTAATTACTCAATGTCGTTACAAACCTGTAAGACTTTCACTCATCTTCCTAACACAAATGAAGATCTTTTTGATGAAATCTGAGAGCTTTCCCATGGAGGATTGACAGCTACGCAACTACCACTTTGATACTTCAAAAACTTCATAACGATATCATAAAACTATATTATATTTGTTATACTTGTTAAGAGACACGGTTACTTTATATAATGAACAGATTGAATTTGTTGAAGCTCAAATGTACTGCATAACACGAGAATGAACCTCATTGGTTTCTGCGGAAGCTCAAACATGCTGCGTAATGCAAGAATGAACCTCACTGGTTCCTGCGGAAGCTCAAACATGCTGCGTAATGCAAGAATAACCCTCATTGGTTCTTGATGAAGCTCAATTGTTCTGCATAACAAGAATTAACCTCATTGGTTCTTGATGAAGCTCAAACGTGATGCGTAACACGAAAATTAAGCTCATAGGTTGTCTGAGTGGTGTCTGTGTGATACACCTTTAGGGGATAAATAATAACCAGCAGAGCATTGAAATTTTACCAAACAATGCGCTGGTTATTATTTATCCCATAAAGGTGTATCACATCCGCATAATAATGTACAATTCATAGACAATTGGAAAAGTTTTTGGGGCAAGCCTGACCTGTTGAAAAGAGATGGTATCCATCCCTCCTGGGCTGGTGCTGCTCTTCTTTCAAGTAATTTGGCTCATAGTCTTGAAATAAAACATGACAAATTGGGCACCAGGTCAGGAACAAGACAGACTGGCTTAACCGACCGTCTGCTAGCGGCCTCGCGGCACCAAGGTCAGATAAATCCCATCACACAGAGCCTCTTTCATCTAGATATCATCATTGAGACTGTGTCTGTTCCCCGAATTTGGAAATCCAAAAAACGTCCAAACCCATCTAAGGTTAAAATTTTTATTGATGTTCAACAAATAAAAAACAGTTGTAATACAGATGAACAAATGATAAAGCTTGGGTTGCTAAATATTCGATCCCTTACTTCAAAATGCTGCGTAACACGCGAAGGAACCTCATTGGTTCTTGCAGAAGCTCAAACGTGCTGCGTAACACGAGAAAGAAACTCATCAAGTGAACATGATTGAGCTTCTGTTTACCACAACTGATGTGTCAGTTGATTAATGTTTATATGTGAATAAAAGTCTAAATTCAATCTGTTCATCATCATCATCATCATATAAACCAGTCAAGTTTCTTCAGAAAATTTTGATTCAACCATTCAACTTTTTAGTTGGATTAGTTACAATGGATTAGTTTCAAAATCTCTCTATGAACTTTTTGAAGAGCGCAACAACGGAGCGACAGAAAGCTCTCCGATTTCTTCGAAAAGGTTTTCATTTGTTTTCCAAAGATGAACGAAAGTCTGACGGGTTTGGAACGACATGAGGGTGAGTAATTAATGTCAGAACTTGCCTTTTTGGGTGAACTATCCCTTTAAATATGAAACTGAATAACATTTATTTTAAAGAAAGATGGTACTCTTGTTTTTCACACAAGCAAAATGCAATATAAATAAAGATAAAAAAATAAAAGTCGACAGACATTTTGTGGTAATCAAACGTTAGTGGAACATGTTCATAGTTTATTAATGTGAGGATCTACACCTGTGTGAACTTGAGGACATCAATTGGTTAAAACAAAGAATCTGTAAAAATTACCAAAAAGTGACGTCAGCACAAATGCCAATTGGTTTCATAACAGAATTTTTATGCACAACAATATCAATGCATTCCTACAAGTGAGCTCAGTGAAATGGATTAGATTAGTTGGCATATAGCAAGTACTGAAAATGAACAACTTCCATGTTAATAACTGATGTAGGCTAATTGATGACTTGTCCGCATCTCAATGCATAAGTTTACCTGGATCTCTGCAGCTCCAGGGCAGAGTTGGCAATCTGCCCTCCATCTAGACAGCCGTAGTTCTGGCTGGACTGTCTGGAGTAGGACACGGGCAGGATTCCCTGAGTGTACGTCTGGAGCCTCCCTCTCGTAGCCGGTGGGACAGCAGAGAAAGGGGAGCTGAACACGGCCTGGAGCACCTGAGCACCGCACACATCCCCCTCCGCACCCGCACCGCACGCTGGAGGAGGAGGAGGAGCACCAGAGGCCGGGATCCCAGCCATGAAACCAGCAGCTCGGGCACTACTGAGAGCCTGGTTCGCTGCCTCGGCCAATGCCTGCTGGCCCACTGCAGAAACCAGGCTCTGTCTAGTCCTCGAGCTGTCCTCGTCCTCGTTCTGACTCTCCCCGTCATCCTGCACTGGTCGTCCGTCCAGAGAGATGTTGCTGAGGAATGAGAGTGCAGCTTGTCTCCGTCGTGGATCTATCGCGCGCTTCCGTGTGTGCTCCAAACTGGAGGGCTTCATCTGCAGCGCGCTCGCCATTACGCGTGGGATAATGCGTGTTTGTCAACGGAGAGGGTTCATGGTGATTGTTTGGATGTGGGGTGAAATTGGTGGTCAAAACGCCATGGCGTTGGCTTTTAAGTGCCTGCTGTGCTGTGTTTTACTGTGTGTGTGTGTGTGTACAGAAAAGCTGGGTCACGTGTGTGCAGTATTGTGGCAGCAGGAGCTTTGGTCTGACCAATAGATTCATTAGAACGAGGTTGTGTTCCAAAACGTCTTGAGTCGCCTATCTAGATAGCATTCTTAGCGCTTTCAGGTCGGAATTCAGTTAAAAATTCTGGACAGCAGTCGTTTAGTTAAAGCCGAACGTATTCTGAGCACGACCACTATGCTAAAACATGTTGCCTAGTTAGGTGGCTCACTACATTTTGAAACACAGCCTGCGTGTTTTCTCCCATGCCTTTTTTTTTTTTGCTCCGCCCTTTTGGGCTACTTGGACAGGACATTAAAAAATAAAAATGACATTGAAGTAAATATTTCAGGCACAAACCCGAATTAGCACGATATCTTGATGCCCTTTAAATGTCGTTAGCCTAACATTTCAATTCACTCTTCAAATGTGTTGCACTAGTTCATGTGTGAGGATTCTTTCATAGACCAAAACAACGGGCAAAAATACCTGCTTTTATTACAACTTGTAGCTAAACATAATGAATTTTTATTTTGGTATTCTTTACATAATTCTTTACATAATCTGCTGGAAAAATCAATTTAAGCTTGTGTTTTAGCTAGAGCTGAATATTAGCTGGCCACTTCGTCTGTCGATTTGGAAAAATAAGTAGGCTACACCATTAGCATACTTTTAACTTATTACGCAAATAATATACTTCAACAGAATGTGCAAACTGAATATAATAATGTTTTGAACATTGAGCTGCTTGTTGAATGAAATGTATAGTTTAAATTCATATGAAAAAAAATATTGGGATTTTCCACTTAAGTGTATCTGGATATGATGTATTTGTACTGACAAGCATTAATTGTAAACTTAAATATGCTTTGTCATTACACATTTATGATGATGAAATGGCAGTTTAGTACATTTAAAATATATTGACTTTAAGTGTAGGCCTAACATAAAATAACACACTAGCCTACTGTTAAAATTATAACTAAATACTCACATGTACTTTAGTATGCTAGGCAAGACATCATAATAAAGGCAAAGCATGATTATTAAATAGTTTACAATACTTGAAGCATTCAATTTTACATTATTAAATAATTCACTGTTTAAAAATGTAGGCTACTGAAAGTGTCTTAATAAAAATATCATGAACTTCTAATACTCTTTAAGTACTCTTAAGTGGCCTTTATTTTATTGATATTATAGATCTTGCAATACAGGCTTTAAAAAGTTGTTATACTTAAAGATTTGAAGTAGGCTAGACTTACAAATGCATATTCAATACAACTAAGTAGGCTACACTTCTTTTTCACAAAGTGTAAGCTTGTACAATCTGTAGACCAGGGATGTCCACACTCGAGGGCCACTGTCCTGCACCGTTTAGCTCCAACTCCATTTTTTTTCTCTCTTCAACCCAAATAAACAACCTAAACTTTACATTATGGCAAAATGTGTATCAAGAACAAACTTTTACCGACTGACTTCTGCACTGAAAGACTGTTTTATAGCAGTTATGTTCAACGTCCCAGCGCCATCTAGTGTTAAGTAAAGACTCAAGTTAAATGTCTGGTTATACACTCACCTTTATTAGTAGGTTACACATGTTCAACTGGTCATTAAAGGGATAGTTCCCCCCCAAAAAATAATTCTGTCATTATTTACTCAAGTTGTTCCAAACCATATGAATTTCTTTCTTCTGCTGAACACAAAATAAGATATTTTGAAGAATGTAACCAGACAGTTGCTGGACCCCATCGACTTCCGACGTGCATATAGGCCCGACATCGCATACTTCCCTACTATTTTCTAGTAGGAGAAAAACAGTATGTGACAAAAGAAGTATGTCTCAATTGACAGTGCTCATAAAAGAGTTGGCAAGAGCCATGGTCAAGATGATCTGCTGAAGATCAAGCTGAGCTTCAGAATGGGGAAGAAAGGGGATTTTAAGTGACTGAACGTGACATGAAAATATCCAGCGAGCAGCAGTGTTGTGGGGGGAAATGCCTTCATCTGAGCATCTATGAACATCATGAAATATGTCCATATTTGAAGCAGACGAGCAGCAGCAGCGGAAGAAACAGTGTCACTCCTGTCAGCTGAGAACAGGAAACTGACGAGTCTTGATTTCTTCATTCAGATGGCCGGGTCAGGATTTGGCGTAAACAACATGAAAGCATGGATCCATCCTGTCTTGGATCAGCGGTTCAGGCTCCTGGTGGTGTAATGATGTGGAGGACATTTTCTTAGCACACTTTGGGCCACTAGTACAATAGGTATTTATATTTAGTGGACGAAAAACAAAAACAACAAGCTAAATAAATAAATAAATAAATTGTATAGTGTATTAGGTTGCACGTATGCTTGTTCAGTTATAGCTGTTGGATGGCTCATTAGGCCTACTCTTCTTCAAGGTCTTCACTGGGTGGCGCCAGAGGGTCTTCTAAGCGCTCTTAAAAGGATTTATTTGTCCCTGGAAATGCTGCGAGACAGATTCCAGTGATGAAACGAATGAGGGAGGTGATATAAACCAGTGATGAAATATTTGAAATTCAAGTTCATTTGCCGTTTGTAACAGATACTTTGGAATTCTTACTCAATCAGTTCTCTAGCTCACAGGAGGACATTATGGAGGAAATGAGGTGAAAAGAGTGTGGTGCATTTTGGGAACACTGCGTTTTTTATGTTATGTGCGCAGCCAGCATGTGTGTGTGTGTGTGTGTGTGTGTGTGTGTGTGTGTGTGTGTGTGACAGCTAAACTGCCATCTAAAACAACAACATTGGGTAACACTTTATTTTACAGTGTCCTTGTTACAGCACATTACATGTAGTTACTGTAGTAATAACTATAAATTATGCATAATTACATGCAATTTACCCTAAACCAAATCCTAATCCTAACCAAATCCCTATCCTATAGTAAGTACATAGTTACTTTATATTACTCAATGCTTAAATATATAATTACACTGTAACAACGACACCTTAAAATAAAAGGTTACACCTTATTTTTACAGTGTCTTTGTTACAGTGTAATTATATATTTAAGTACTGAGTAATATAAAGTAACTATGTACTTACTATAGGGTTAGGATTAGGGTTAAAATGTAACCCAAAATTGTTTTAATTAAACAGTTTTATGAGCTCATATTAATTGGGAGACTACATGGAATATGATTTATAAATAATTTCCCAGACATCAACATAGTGTCGGCCCAGATCCGGGCCACATCTGGTACATAACTATTCAACGCGTATCAGATGTGGGCCGGATCTGGGCCGACACTATGTTGCTCTCTGGGTTGTCTTACCGTACATACATACATTTTACCCTAAATTCTTGATGTCAGAACACAAAAGTTCATGTCCATGTTACTTTTCAACTACTCATGTGTATATTGTTATGTGTGTATATACTGTGTGTATATAGGCTATATATAAAGATAGAGATAGAGAGAGAGAGAGATTACCACAGACAAAATAAACAAAAGGCAATGAATGAGACCTTTGCAATAATATGAGTGAATATGAATATGTCAAAAAAATCTAACAAAGAACAACATTGACATAGTGCCATTTAAATTGCTACACAATTTGTTTCTATAATTTTCCACTCTGCTAATTTGGCCAAATCAATGGAGATATTGGAATGAGATTGTTGCAAATGTGGACTTCATAACATGCGTGCTCAGTATGTGTGGTCTCTGTCGTCTGCTCAGAATTCTTCCCCGCTGATAACCTTCCTCGGTCAGAAGCACTCGGGTCAATGACATTATTCTAACATGCTGAGTTAACCATGTTATGGTAATGACAGATACTCAAGCCAAAGAAACACAAGCTTCAGAAGCCGTCTATAACGTTTTCCCTGGCCCGGAATCAGCCACGGTGTTCAAGGGGGACAAGAGAAATGGGAAAGACTATCGTGTTAGACAGATCAACATTAAACATCAATAAAACAAGACCCGGGGCTACTTTCGCTTTCCACTCTTGATTTGACAGATCCTCAATTGGTTGCACATTCTGCGCTGTTTTATTACTTCCTCGGTCTCATAATGCACCAAAATAACACAAGTTTTCACAGTGGGGTTTTGAGGCTACGCTGTCACGGGCAACAATAAAGTAACTCTCGGCCAGGTTAATCTTATCCCTAAATCAGTGGAGCAGAGCTCAGGCCTCAGACTCTCTGTCCCTGTGTGTGAAATGCAGCACTTCCTGTGTTTGTGTGGGACTTCCTCCCCCTCTAGTGATTTTGGCACCTCATTGTGAGTCATGATGCACACGGCGTGGACACTGCTTAACTCACGCGGATTGGATGAGAAAGACGTTAAGGGAACAAATGTTTTGTTGCTATTTTTTTTGGAATATGAAGCTGGAATAACTAGTGGAACAGAAAGTGAAAGTGATTCATCAGAACTGAGTGTGTCTGTTCTTATCAGAGGGGTTCAGGGAGTAAAATGTGACTCATGCGATGCGACCTACGGTTTATTACTCAAACGTAAAGTTTGAAATGTGGAACTCTTCTCAATAAGGTTTCGTTTGTTAACATTAGTAGATTACGCACTAATCCATTACTGAATACAACTGACAAGAGGAAAGTTGTTGTTAGTAATGGAATCCATTACGCTACACATTTTAGGCAATGTAATCGGATTACTTTTTAACATTGATTTGAATGGAATAATCGTGTTGCATATAAATATGCAAAGAGAAAGAAAATGTATTACAGTTTTTGTTATCAACAACATACAGTGCATTAAAGTAACACTATGTAGCTTTTCAACCTTTATAATATATTTCCAAGACCCTTGTGATGGTACATCGACTTACAATAGGTTAAGTGACACGTCTGCCATAGCCTGACGGTGTCTGTATCGCTTTTACTGGCACTATGTAACTTCGGGTTTCGGGTAGGAACCCGAGCACAAAAAGAACTATAAAATTCGACTGCTTTACGTCAAGCGTTACAATAGTCATTATTTCGTTTTTCTTCGTTTCTAAAGTCGCAATACATCATACTTTCATGAAATCATGCAACATACTCTACCTTGTCTTTGGACATCGTTCATTCCAAAGCCGGTGCTGATAAACACGAGCGTGCGTGCGACAGTAGGCTGCGGTAGGCTACATTATTTATGACAGCGGTAATGGACAATTCCACTTCCAACCAGTAGGGCGACCGCAGAGGAGAAGTTACTTGGTGTTGCTTTAAACATTTGGTCAGGGTTTTTAACTGCAGGTGGTTTGCAAAAGGATGAAAAGCTCATAATTAACCCCAAAAAAAACTATTTAAATATAAATTTAAATTTAAACTATTTAAAAATAAAATGTTTTCTAAAATATTTTACTTGTTTATTATGTGTGGCCTCTAAATTTTTCATATAGCTGCCTATAGTGGCCATTCTTATGTTCTTAGTCTTTCTGAACCTATTTAGGAAGGACATTTTAAAAGACAAAGAAGAATTAGGGATAATCATTGAATTATGAATGAATTATGAATATATATTTTAATATATTTATATATATTTTTATATATATTTTAAATATATTTTATATATATATTTTAAATATATTTTTAAATATTTATTATTTTAAATATTCTGTGAATATTTGGTAATCATGTAATAAATACAAAAGTAAATAGTCTGATTACGAGTTTTAAATTATTTTATATAATCTAATTACAAGTATTTAATTTTAGGAATCTTATTACGTAATCCAGATTATATATAGTCAGTTACTACCCAGTACATTAGTTAACATGAACTAATAATGAAAAATACTTCCAAAGCATTTATTATAATAGTTCATGTTGATTTCTTAATTTTTTTTAATTTTAAAAGAGTTAAATTTCATTAATAAAATCAAAAGTTGGATCTGCTAAAATTATTGGTAACACTTTACATTAAGGTCCATCACGTTAGTTAATGCATTAACTAACAATGAGCAATGCATTCGTTACAGTATTTATTCATCTTTATTGACAGTAGTTAATCAAAAAAAATACAGCTCAGGTCAATGAAATAATATTAACAGATGGAACTTTTGATTTGAATAATGTATTAGTAATTGTTCCAATTAGCTAAGATTACCTAATTTCTGGGTGGGTTACACTTTATTTAAAGGTGTCATTGTTACAGTGTAATTATACATTTAAGTACTGAGTAATAATAATGTATTTAGGGTTAGGATTAGGGTTTGGCTTAGATTTAGTTAGATGTATAATTATGCATAATGTGTATTTACTACAGTAACTAGCCTACATGTAACGTGTAAAAAAGGACACTTTATTTTGGTAACACTTTATTTTACAGTATCCTTGTTACATATGTTACATGTACTTAATATAGTAATAACAGTAAATTATGCATAACTACATGCAACTAACCCTCAACCAAATCCTAATCCTATACCCTAACACTATAGTAAGTACGTGTAGTTAATCAATATTACTCAGTACTTAAATATATAATTACACTGTAAAAATGACACCTTCAAATAAAGTGTAACATTTATTAACTATGTAATAATAAGTGTAATAATAATTAACTAAGTATTTAGGGTTAGGATTTGGGTTTGATTTAGGGTTAGTTGCTTGTGTAATTATGCATAACTTGTAGTTACCACAGTAATGTAACATGTAACGCTAAGGACACTATAAAATAAAATGTTACCGTAAAGTGTTATCATATTGTTTAATGGACCTGAGCTGATACAAACTAACAATGAACAGTTATATTTTAATTCATATGAGCATTAACAAAGATTAATATACTGTAACAGATGTATCATTCATTGTTATAATGTTAGGTAAGGCATTGACTAACATGAACTAATGGGACTGGTTACACTTTATTTTAAGGTGTCATTGTTAGTGTAATTATACATTTAAGTAATAATAATTAACTACATGTACTTAGAGTTAGGATTAGGTTTGGTTTAAGGTTAGTTGCATGTAATTATGCATCATTTTTAGTCATTACTAAATGCAACGTGTAACAACCACACTGCAAAATAAAGTGTTACCATGGGAGTTCCATAAAGTGTTACCAAAATGAGCTTTTTGGTGTGACTAAAATAATTAGGAGCCATGTAATGTCAGTCAGTTCTGTTGGAAATATATGGACGTTACCAAATTAGGTGGAGATTTATATACTTTCAGGAGCCAAACCGGAGTGACGGATTGCTGCTTCTGCCCCAACGTCACACAGTCTGACGCTGAGTGTTCTTGTTGTTGCTTCTCTGTGGTCAAGAGGGCAGAGGTGGAGATGAGCGGTCAGCCCGCAGGATTGATGAGCGAGAACCGTGAGGAAGTCCATCTCCAGCCCACCCGTGGGCCACAGCAGCCCCACATCAAACGCAGCAGCTCCGCTGTGATGTATGGAGGTCCAGCGAGGGGTTTATCTCAAGGGAGGATGAAAGGAGGAGCGGAGGCGTCTGCCAAACAAAGGCTCACGGGGGCCAACCGTACGGGTCAGGCCTGGCCCTCGAACTGGAGAGATTTATATCAGACCACTTCAGATGAAGACACAATTTGGGTTGATGGATACCACATATTGGATATATATTTATACTGATAACACTTGAAGAACATGTGTACACGTACTCATAATAAATGGGTCAATGATATTTAGGCACATGAAAGAAAAAATTTTTTGAAAAATGCAGTTGATAGATTTTATCTTAAAAACTTTGAAAAGTATGTTTACAGAAATGTATAACAATAATCATTAATATGTGTGTACTTAATTAGGTAAATCATTAGGTAAATGTAACATGTTCTTGATGGCTCCTCCACATGACAGTCATGTAATTAAATAGATTTTTTTTTTTTTTTGATTTTTTTTTTGACAATGGTATACATTTATTCACCCAAAACTACATGAAACTGATTGAATGAATGTATGTATATGAATAATATACTGGCACAGTCAAAATCCTGGTAGAGCAATTCAGACTTGAGCGTGAATCCATCGGTAGCCATCAATTCAACTGGTTGCATAAGGCAGGAAAATGTAGGGAAATGAAGGAAAATGTTGTCTTGCACATAGACAGATCGTTGGAGGTTCATGGAGATGTGCTGAAAATATGAAGCAAAAGAGTGAGAATTCATTTGTGTGGCTGGAGAAACTTGAGTGCGTTTACTATTCATTGATAATTGGTGTCATATCCAAATGCACCGTGCTCCGTAATATTTTAAAATGAATTGAAGTTTTCAAGTAACTGAAAAAGGAAATATGTGCAATCTTCATGATTTTAAATGTGGGTTTAAATGTGTTAAGTATGACTAAAAACTGTTCTGAGAAAATCAAAAATGGAATTTCATTGTAGATGGTTGTGTTACAGTAAGTATGACTAAAAACTGCTCTAAGAATATGTTTTAGATGGAATGGAGTTCATGAATGTTATGCAATGTTTTTAGGGGGTTTATTTTCACGTCACTGTTACTGTTCTGATTACTGTTTAACAGATGAATTTTGCAGTTTGACGATGTTGCAGTATTGTTTTGAAATGGCATTTTACTAAATCTCTCAAAGATATTATATGCATCAATGTTTCCTTATTGATGGATCTATAAGTATCAACGTTACTTTTGGTGTGCTATGTTTTGCACAGTTTATATTGTTGAAAAATAAAAACAAATGTCCTCCTTTATAATTGTTACAATAAACACTATCTATTCTGACTCTTTTTATGCAATGACTGTCTTTGTCCTTTGGTGTGACGTTTTGTCCTGTGGTGTGACAGACATAAAACAACAGAAACATATACTTATTTTAAAATATATTTTAAAAAAGAGTCAAGTTTGGCATTAGGGGAGTTACAATAAAAACTTTCGTTTTGTTGGCGAAATTGTTTTATTGACATTCGTAGGGAAAAGTTCATCTATTCATGGTGAAAGTGATTCTAATTAGTACTTTCATGTCAAATAAATATCACTTTAATAAAAAAACATTGTAATAATGTGAGCAATTCTCTCAAGTATTTTTTTTTTAAATGTTATTTAATATAATTTCTTAGTACTTTTTAAATGTCACACCATAGGACATATTTGTTGAGTGAAAACGTGAAAAAAATATGTGAAGTCAATTGACAAAATGAGTGACCACAACTATTTTCTGAAACTGCAGTTTTCATACTCCATAAATATATGTATTTTTTCTTAAAAAGTTATGTTTTCCAAAAAAAGTGCTTTTTCTTGGCCATTTGTCAACTACGTTTACATAAAAAAGTATAGTAATTGAATCTGAGTAAGGTGAATATATCGTACTGTATGCACTGCAGGTATAGTATTGCACTGAATATTGAATAGGCCTGTTGAATGTCTGTATTATTCAGCACTCGAATACTGTAAAAATATTGCAAAAGGTCAAATAAAACTCTAAATGAAAAGCATGCTACAGGAGAGATTGATCGTGCTTTAGCATCGTGTCTTCATATATTTTGTGAAACGACCTTGGGTTCTTGAAAGGCGCTATAAAAAATACATGTAGTATTATTATTATTATTATGTCCACATCACAGTCAGTGTGGTTTCTTGCCAGACGAAGGGGAAAACCTTCGAGATTAAGACCTTAAAACCTTTCTCGTCCTCATCCTCTTCCTCCTCTTCCTCCTCTTCCTCCTCTCCCTCTCAGATTGTTTCCATCTATTGTTCATCGTTCAGTGCACTCTGAACTCACATTCATACAGTTGGTCTGATCACTTCATTAGAAATAAGTGTGAACAATGTTGAATCGTTGTGTGTAAACGATGACAACTGTGTCGTGTTTAACTTTTTTGCCATACAACACAACCAATCACAGTGTGATGTGTGTTTTAGTGAGTGAGAATGCGTGCATGAGATTTGCAAACTTGTTGAAGGATTTGCAGAAATAGTGATTTATTCAACAAACTGGTTTAGGCTATTGAGAATTTGGTTCAGAGAATGGAGTTTAGATAAAATATACATCATTGATCACAACAAATTAAACAATTATACATTTCCCCATGATGTAAGTTATTAGTCTAATGATCAGGTTGTGACCTCTTGAAATGATGGTACGTCATAAAGCTGTCAGATGAGAGCTGACCGAATTAATCACTAGAACATTAAAACAATTTAGTCATAATGGGATGGCATTTTTGAAAAGGGTTTAAATCTGTATTTGTTTTCTCTCCTCTTTTATGGAGGAGAGCAGGCCTGTGATAACATACTTTACTGTTCAGCTCAAAATGAAAACATTCATTTGTATTCATTTGAGGAGAATGAGCAGGACAGGGTTTGGTGGGAGACACTGAAGTTGGCAATTGTTCCAGAACCTATAGTGAAGTGCCTGGTTTCCTACATAGGCAACTGTCTTCTAAGGCAGCATCACAAGCACAAGTTCAACAAGCCCCTTCCCAATCACTCGCTCCACTTCAGGTTTCATATTGGCTGTTTATTCAAGTCATCACCATTCTGGCGTCTGCCTTCAAGCAAATTCTACACTTGTAGAATAGAAACACCTCACACTGACCCCAATTCTGAAGAAAAAGATCACAACCCAGACGTAGAAGAATTACGATTTGGAGAATATTTTGATTTCAGGTAAAATGAAGCATGGCAGGATAGGGACACTAGATGAAACAATAAAGGGCCATGAATGGGGCCACGTTTGGGTGGCTGAGAGGAAACATGGTGGAGGATTTATGGGGGAAGTTTGAGGTGAAAACAGTAGCAGCTGATTCATTGGGAAGGTCAGTGTATCGACTCCAAGATCACTGTACCAGCAGCTATACTGTGAGGAAAACCCCATGCAAGAACAGCAGTCCTTCAATACAAGAGGAAGGAGCTTATTATGAGTCAGCAAGTAGAGAGGAAGAAGACCTGTGCATTCCTCAGCCACGGGGATGACTGTACTGTGTGTGTGTGCTTGTTTATGTGATTTATGAGGACACAAATTTGTATAATTACATGCGTATTACACTGGTATTACAACTTAAATGTGGTTTATGAAGACATTTCATGCGTCCTCATAATTCAAATAGCTTAAAAAAACATAAAAAAAACAACGTTTTATTAAAAATGTAAAAATGCATAATGTTTCCTGTGATGGGCCGGTTTAGGGATAGGGGCAGTATGTGTGTGTAAGGGGATAGAATATACAGTTTGTACAGTAAAACATTACGCCTATGGAGAGTCCTCATAATGTAGTTGCATCAACGTGTGTGTGTGTGTGTGTGTGTGTGTCTGTGTGTGTGTGTGTGTGTGTGTGTGTGTGTGTGTGTGTGTGTGTGTGTGTGTGTGCGCGTGTTTGTGTGCGTGTGTGTGTGCGTGCGTGTGTGTGTGTGTGTTCAAAGACCTGTGTCAAACATGTTGGTTTAGTGCATTAAAATATGGGCTCTGTAGAAATCCAAGCAATACGTTCCATTGACTTTTATGCCGTATTGACCTTTTGCCCTCAAATACAATCTGTGAATGATCAATGATTCATTCATCCCAAATTTCTTTTGAAAGTTGTTTGATTTTAAACGCCCCGTCCTTTACCTGTTACCTGTTGACACTAATGTGAGGTGATTTATAAGGTTTCCATTAAGTTTGATCACCCTCTCAATGTATTTAAGCCCTGTGTTACCGTAACTCCCTTGTTCAGTGTCATAGCGTTAATGTTAAACCTGGTTGTATGTGTTTCTCCTACAAGTGTTTTTTGTGGATTTTTTAAAGACTGTTTTTGTTCCGTCCTTGTGCGCTTCATTACTCCACTGTGACAATTATGCATTGTTATCATCAAAAAAACAAACACATTGTATTACACTCATGCATGTGTGCATATCTTAATCTTATTTCTTAAATATATATATTTTTTAACATGTGAATTATTCATTCATAATAATGCACAACAAGTCGTACCACAACATTTTACGACCTGAACTAATCCTGCCTTGTCAGGTAAAATCTAGCATTTATATATTTTTTCATCTATCATTTATCACAATATAATTTCCATGTTCCTAACCTTACCCGTATCCCACTCAACACAATAGCAGCCAAAGTGTTTTGCAATTTTTTTAAATAAGTATAAGAAGTTACTTGTTTTCCCATTTATTGACTGACAGCTCTCCTGTGTCGAGAGAAATCAGGAGTAAGTGTGTGTGAACATGATGTTTATTGTAGTTCTAGACTAATGCAAGCATTTACTCATCTGACATGCACAAAACACATTCAGTATTCTTCAAAATGAATAAAAACAGTGAAATGCAAACTCAAAATATTATGCAAACCTGCAATAATTAAATATGTTAAATAATACAAATATACTTTATGTATATTTAATCTCTCTTTTTTTCTCAGTGTCTTTGCTGCTGACCTTTGATGATCCAAACAAACCAAATAAGCCACATTTTTTATTATTATTACTGTACATTTACAAATAACTCCCCAACAGTGAACATTTCCTAGCAGGTAGTACAAATTCATACAGATTTGGCAAATCATAAAATTTACAAAAAAATTACAAATTGTCTTTAGTGTGCTGCACTTTACTTTATTAAAAATGTTGCTGTTCTTATTATACAAGATGTGTATTCAAGTGTCACTTTGTCTGTCTGTTCCGTCTGTATCATCTCAGTGAGCTTTTATGAGGTCTTACGCATGCGCAGTCAGGTGAATTTAGCGACGCTTCAGTGTTAATGAGAAACTTTTGGAAAATGCTTGTAAATGCTAAATGTGGACAGAGAGCGTTTTGAATCGAAAACGCAGTTTTCAAATGTATCCGGATTAATGTAACACAAATGAGTTCAATAAAGCTTGGCTTGTTTTCATGCTTATTAGATTATTGCAAACACATGGGGCAAAATAAAGCATTTTAAATTGCACTATTTTATGCTTTTCAGTTTTCTACCAGCTTTATAGCCAACATGCTAAAAACAACTCAGAAGTAAGTCCCTGGCAATGTCCAAAAAAAAAAAAAAAAACACATTAGGCCCTATTTTAACAATCTAAGCGCATGGTCAAAAGCGCACGGCAAGCGCATTTCCACTTTTGCTAGTTTAATGACGCGGCACATGGTCTATAAGGGTTGTCCTTATTCTCTTAATGAGTAATGGATGTGTTTTAGGCGTAACGTGCAATAAACCAATCAATCTCCCATTCCCTTTAAAAGCCAGTTGAGCTTGTGCCATGGCGGACTCATTTACATGACGGAATTTTCAAGCTGAAAAACTGAACGCTTCTCTAGCAGCGAGGAAACGGGTCTGCTCGTTCACGAGGTTAAAGAGCAGACCATCTATGGGACAAAATGTAGCCTATGCGCATTGTGGACCCGCCTATAGGCGCACATTACCAACGCACTCTTTAAATAACAAAAAACTATATTCTCAGAAGGCGAAGCACTGCTACTTGGGTGGAGTGATTTGCTCGCAGCACCTGAGAAGCCCCGCGGTGAGGAGCAGAGAGTTCGCTCAGAGTGTTGCGCTTATCACTCCGCCCAAGTAGCAGTGCTTCGCCTTCTCAGAATAGTTCCCAGTATGTATACGGTTAAAAGATAGCTGTGTCTCATATGACCTTGTTATTTGTACACACTGTGACAATACAAATCACAACATATAAATAGGAAAATGTTGGCATTATTTTGTCACTTATTGGAAGCAGTATGCTAGCTGGAGCCATTTACTTCCAGTCTTTGTGCTAAGCTAGGCTAGCGGTGCGTCAGACAGAGTTACAGCACACACGGAGATGAAAAGGATATAGCTTATATGGACTTATCTTACTATGGGGGATACGGTGAATAAGCTTAAGTCCCAAAAAGTCGGCGTGTTCCTTTAAAGCAGAGAATTATCTGATGTCAAGTCTATGTAAATAAATGAATCCTTGGGGGCTGCTAATGAAATGCCCCATGTTTTCTACAACCCTTTTTCTACAGCGAGCTTTTGCGGTTTAGTGGATAAACTTACATCAGGTCACTGTGTTAATCTCGCTGTGTTTGTGCACATGTATGCATTTACCGCAAACACTGATAAACAGGAATGTGAGGCTCCAGCCCATTACAGCTCAGGAGGAGGTATCTGGAGGAGGAGAGGATCCATCACGGGCTGGCTGAGGGCGTCCCGGGTCAGCGCTGCAGGACTGAAGCCTCTCACCGTGCCTGGCACCTGCTTGAACGGACAGGGGTGGAAACCGCGCAGCACACGCCCCAACTAGCCTTGAGAGAGGCAGCCAGGACAGAATGTACGCTGAGCTCGAACACCCCCTATTTCATCTGAGCCTCTCCCCCAGCTCACGGTGCTTAGAAGCAGTGTTTAGGGAATGCATTCTGGAAACACCCCTGGGTTACACTTTAGTTTAATAGTCCACTTTAGATATTCTACTGACTATAAGTAACTTTGCAACGACGGGTAGAGACTTACAGTCAGTAGAATGTCTGTTGGTGGAGCTTCGCAATGAAGAGTTAGCAGATATTATGCAGAACGTCTACTAATACTCCAATGAGAGTTAGTTGACATGTAGTTGCAAAGTTACTTATAGTTAGTAGAATGTCTAAAGTGGACCATCAAAATAAAGTGTGCTTTGTTTTTGAGATATTTTTTAAAATGTTAACAAGTTTACAAGGAGTCCTACAAGTTCAAGGTGTGAGTGGAGTTATAGATCATCACAATGACTCATAAATTGTGAAGTGGTTGGACGTTTTTATTAAAGCTTCCCCATATTAGATCAAGCCGTGTTTAATGGTCACAATAATTCATGAAACACACTGATGCGGTGAGTGAACAATGTGAGATCTGTTAAACTGAATTTTTGTTGATGTTACTGTGAAAATACTTTTTTATTATGGCTTTGTTTCCATGGAACCATCATAAAACTTAGCAGATACAGTACATGCAGGGAAAGTATTCTGAATCAGTTTATTTTGATAGTCCACTTTAGACATTCTTCTAACTAAAAGTAACTTCCAAACACATGCCAACTAACTCTCATTAGAGTATTGGTAGACTGTCTGCTTAATATCTGCTAACACTTTATTTTGATGCTACTCAACTGACTCTACAGTCTATAAGTAACTTTGCAACTACATGTCAACTTATTTCTACTAACTCGAACACTACCAGTCTGCCACAATCTACTAATACTCTAATGAGAGTTAGTTGACATGTATTTGTAAATCACTCATCACCTTTTATATCAGGGGTTATATCAACTTTTATATCAAAAATAATTAAAAGTTAAAAGTATTAAAAGGCAATTGTTACCATAAGAAGTTATTTATACCTGATGCTTTCATTGGCGTAATACAATATGTTAGTTTTGCACTTTAATGGAAATACACTTATGTCATAAGTGAAAACAGTGATATTAAATCATATTATTGGATTGATTAAAACCATTTAACTTAGATATTACCGCATCATATACATCTGAAGGTTACATGACATTACCTCTAATCATTTCTATGGATGAAAATGTATTTCTGTCCATGAAGCTTTTGGAATTTTTTGCTGCATTTTCATTTTTATTTTTACTTCTATTCTTCTTTAACTTTCTTTCCACACATAACATACACATGATGATTACATGATGACGAACATACATGATTGTCTAATTTGACAAAACTACACATTTTTATAATATCTCTTCTAATGATATATGACAGTGATTAAACATTAGGAGGGTGATTAACCTGGATTTGAGTCTGTGAGGCTCAGGAATGACACAAACAGGGTAGAAAAGGTCATTTGTTTCATGTTTCACGATGTGAAATACAAGTTGGATATAGTAGAGGATCAACCTGTGTCAAAACCACAGACTGCCCCACATTTCCTAAAGCCCCTCTGACAAGACACTGTAAAACCTGTGGCACATCACTCACGGCTCATCCACTGTATTATTAACCCTTCTTATTACTGAACACAACACAAAACATCTGCTCTGCTTTGTTTTTTTACTTCAGTGGGTCTCATAAACTTTAACCAGTCAGTCTGGGCACTCTAGTTTTAGAGCTAAAAAACTTTATGATGCACCATATGATCAGACATCAGGTGATAAGGACAGTGTTCTGCATGTGATGCTGAAAATGGTTAAATACTTGGTTACATTTTTATTTAAATGGTCCAGTTAAGACATTAGTCTGCTCAATTCTATGAAACTATAGATCAGTACAACTAGTGGCATCGGTGATACTGTGAAGATCTACGTCTCACCTCATGGAAACATGCGGCGAAAAAACAAGTGTCAGTTTCCAAAGAAGTGATTTACCATTTTACATTTTAAAGACAGGTTAAAATTTAATTGCAGTGTTTTCCTGGTTGTACCAGCGTAATTATTTCTTGGAAAACTCTAAATTCTTATAAAAAAAAAAAAAACTCCAGGAATTCACAGGAATTTCCCCCATTCAGTCAGTCTTCAATCGAATACTTAAAGGAAAACTCCCCTTTTTGGAAATAGGCTCATTTTCCAACTCCCCTAGAGTTAAACAGTTGAGTTTTACCGTTTTCGAATTCAGCCGATCTGGCGGTAGCACTTTTAGCATAGCTTAATTAGCATAGATCATTAAATCTGATTAGAAGGTTAGCATCTCTCTCAAAAAAATGACCAAAGAGTTTCGATATTTTTCCTATTTAAAACTTGACTCTTCTGTAGTTACATCGTGAACTAAGACCGACGGAAAATGAAAAGTTACGATTTTCTAGGCCGATATGGCTAGGAACTATACTCTCATTCCTGCGTAATAATCAAGGAACTTTGCTGCCGTACCATGGGTGCAGTAGGCACAGTGATATTACGCAGCAATTTATAGTCTTAAAACACGTATCTTTGTTCAGTTGTATTTATTTGTGCGATTGCTAATTTGTTTATTTGTTCTTACTGAGTGTTTACGTCTTTAGTACTGCTTGAAATGTATATTTGTGAATTTTTGTTCATGGTATTGAGCTACAATGAAATGTTTCGCAATAAGACAGAATCTAAGTTTTAGGAATCCATAAGAATCGACAAGCAGAATCATGAAACTCAAACCATAGGCTAACCCAACCCCACTCGTTTTCTTAATTTGCCTCAGCAGGTTTCATTATCAATTAATAATTAGCTAATCAAATCATCAAATAAATAATTTATAAACAAGAATTTATATTTTCAGCTTTTTCAGTGTTCTTCATCACAACTTAAGGTTCTGTTCTCTCTCTCTCTCTCTAACACACTGTGGGCCCTGTTTTAACGATCTGAAACGCAAGTATCAAGCGCGAAGCGCAAGTAACTTTGTGGGCGGGTCTTGGGCGCTGTTGCTATTTTACCGGCGGGATAAATGACTCTTGCGCCCAACGCAAGTTTAAAAGGGGTTGGTCTGAAATAGCTTCATTATTCATAGTTGTGGTTTGGGCGTAACGTGAAATAAACCAATCAGAGCGTCATATCACATTCCGCTTGCGCTTGTTCCATGGCGCAATACTATTATAACGGCGCATTTACCAGGCACGCTTCAGAATCGGTTCACAGCCGAGGAGATCGATGTTCTCGTCAGGGCCGTAAAAGAAAGAGAAGTGACATTGGGGATGGGACAAACCCACCCAAATTAGCTTCGGTTATACATGCATATAATAATTTAGCTTTATGCCTATTTTTCCCATCGTCATGGACACAACAATGATTTCCCTCGTGTTTTAATATTTTTCCTTATAATAATGTATCATTTGCAAAAAGGAAAATGCATCTGTGTAGATGAGAGAATCATCTACAGTGTATGCGCGTTGTTCACACTCTGTATTATGACCAAGCATGCGCGCTTAAAATAGCATCTGAATGTACGCTCAACGCGCCACTGACTTTAGACTAGGTTTTTTCTGGTCAGTGGCGCAATTGTTTTCTGGAACTGCAAAATAGCACCAGGGATTGTTTGCGGCGGAACACGCCTCCTTTTTTGCGCTGAACAACCCAGGGAGCGCAAGTTCATTCTCAGGGGCGTAGCAACCGAAAAGTTCAGGGGCGTAGCAACCGGGGGGAAGGTCACGGGGGGGACACGTCCCCCGCACTTTTAGAAACAGGTGACTCTGTCCCCCGCATTTTTTTTTTTACTCAGCACCAATATTTCCGCCCGTGTCTGTGAGGCGAGTAGCCCTAGGCTATAGGCTTCCTTATATACGGAGTTTCGGTTCATTTATGAGACGAGCTCCAGTTCACGCGCCGGTGCCTCCGTTTCGTGATTATCTATCGTCTGCTATATTTACTTCTTATTTATTAAATCCAGGCAATTGGTTGATGAAACATTGATTAAAATTAAGATACAATTAATACAAAAGAAATTCACTTTAAAGAAAGGTTGTGTGCATTGAGTTTTAAAGCATATTTTAGTGCTGCTTTCAGAGCGGTCACGTCCATAACATTGTTTTTTCCTCATAAATGCGAACACGAAAAATAAAATGGCTATAAGTTCCATAAGTGGGAACTTATGGTTATGGTTATTTACATCTCCCTTTTCCAGGTAGGCTACTTTGAATGAGTGTTTATGCTTTCAAGGTTTTTAAATAAGCTTGTTTTCTCCTAAATAAAAGGGTTTATTTCTTACAAGTGAAGAAATTAGGACAAAAGTATTGTAATTTTCCTATTCTATAGCGTAATATAAAATATAATGTAATGTAGACTGAGACTCTATATCATAACTAAAAATATGTTTGAGCCCTCTTTAGGTACAAGTCAATGCTTTTTCTTTGTTCAATGTGCACAGTTCATGGGTCGAAGCCGGTTGAAGCTCTTAATTTTGAGCTTTCAAAGTGCACCAGATTGATGCATTTAACCTTAAAATGTAAAAATAAATCTTGCAGGGGAGCATGCCCCCGAACCCCCCTAGAGGGACAGGGGTCCACACATGGCAAAATTTGAATGTCACATCCATGCCCCGCACTTTTCAAAAGCTTGCTACGCCACTGCCTGTATGTGTTAAAAACTCACCCCAAAAAAACAGCAGTTTGAACCAAAAGCGCTTTCCTAAAAAAGAAGAGACCCAAACCATGCCTTTCACAGCGCTCCTCCCATCAGATAGCGGGCTCTTGGCCATACCTCATCTCCTAATTCTCTCGTCTGGGTTCAGGTTAGGCAGACAAGGTTTTGGCAGGTAGAACTCACTGCACTCCATCAACACCGCTTACAATCATTTGTTTTCTCACTCTCTGCTCAATCCAAGCCCTTCTAATGAAGTTGTCATTTTCTCCTGGGCAGACGCGTTCCCTTGCTCTGCTGAGGAAAGGGTGGGAGTTGAATTAAAAAAAAAAGAAAGAGAAAGAAAGAGGAAAACATTAACTTCAGTTCCAAGGCATTCTACAATGCATTAGGTCATGAGAATTTAATCATACGCCGCTCAAATGATGAAATAAGTCACAGAAAGGGCCAGGGTTGAGCTTCAGCATTGGTCACTCAAAGGTCATCTCCATCTGTGGAGAGAGGGATGATAAATAACTGGGGCAAAACAGTATTATTAAGTTTCTTGCTCGCTTGTAACAGTAGAGCAAATTAGCAGTCCTCAAAGACAGTCCAGGTTCCAGAATGAGTTTGCTCAGCTTCTGGGAATTCTGGCTGACAGTTTGAAAAAAAAGTGCACTTCGCTTGAGGAATGGCCGTATCCAATCGCCCGAGTTATTTTTGTTTGTCGAAATTCAGAAGTGGGCCTGTTACCCTGGAGGCAGCTCGTGTTTTCCATGTTGCTCAGCGACTTGGCAGGGTCTAGATCCTTGGTTTTTCCCATTCTGTCCCCCCTCTCCCTCTCTCTGTCACTCTCCTCAAGCGAAGTATCCCCCAACCTCCCCCTGCAGGAAAGAGAGCGCAGGAGACAGACTGACTGCGCAGGCGGCCCGGCAGATGCACGGAAGATAAGTTTGTGTTCGTAAGCTGGGCCGTGACCCTCAGCGGCAGGACACTGACCAGATCCTGTCAGCGAGAGGGCAGAAGGGACCCTCCCCCAAAGCTACGGCCCTCCTGCCACCCAGCCTATCGCGGCCCCGCGGGGAGGAGGGAACCCCCTGTGGAGCCGGCGCTTTCCTTTACGGCAGCAACGCGAGGCTCCCTAACACCTCCTCCGACCCCGCAATCTCTCTCAGGCTCTGCCGACACACAATGATGGGCTGCATCATTTCCCCTCTCCCTGCCCGACTAATGGACGGAGACGTGCGACGGCGGAGTATGAAAACACTCCATCAGCAGTTTCTCATGGCTCTTGCTCCTAAAGTAACCGATGTTGACGAGCGTTAAAAACTCACTGGGAATTAAAACGAGTCTGGAAAGAGAAACGAATCCTAATGTTTCAATTGTGCGTTTTCAAAGCTGCAAACATGCTGCAGTATACACAGAGAAGGGGGGGGGTTTATACCTAAAATCATACTTTGGGAAAGGGGTGGCCCCTTTTGGAAACATTTGATAAAAAATTTTTATGTAAAATTAAAGAAAATTCTATTTGTGGTTTATTAAGGTTCATATAAGCCTTTTTTTTCAATAATAAAGACTTTTCATCACACTCTCATGGCATATTATTGGCTAATTTGTATGAATTCATCCAATCTCAATCATGCGTTTCTGGCCATTCGATTTAGAGATGGGAAGAGGAGTGGATCTTCATGCTTACCTTTTATTTTTCTAAATATTCAGTGTGGTGTTTTTAATATGCTTTAAGACAAACCATGTGCAAATACAATAGGTCAACACCATTGCTGAGTATTTTCTCCATAAAACTGCAGTGAACCAAAGACAGTCTCAAAAACACGCTGGTGTTTCTGACGTCACAAACTTCCTTGTAACCATTCAGATCAACGTGTGATCGTCAACGAGTGGATCTCTGAGCTGGTGTGAGTGAGTGGAGGCGGGGCTCATTTGCTTATTCAAAGAACAGCGTATACTAAATGAAGCAAGGGTGTAGAGTTACATTCAAGCTATTTTAAGGCATGACAATTTTTTTTTTGTTGTCATTTTGGTGATCAAAGATGAGTTTTATGGGATACAATTATTGACTACAGGGGGACTATCACATACGAATTTATATGATATCACCACCTCATGCAACTTCTAATGAGACCGGGTTTGACTTTAAGTATCTTATCTGATTTGGGGGTCTTTGGATCCTCTTCCCAGGCTACTGAGATACTAAGCACATTCACTCCATCACTGGAACATTCATGCGACAGGCGTTCCCGATGACTTCCTGACTCTGTCTATGAGCTGAGATCAGTTGGGCACACAGGACAAGATGAAAGCACTGGCACAACTTGATATGCCAACGGGAAGTATTGAAAACACTGCTTTGAAGTCAACCTAATTGGGCTTTCAGTAGTTACATCTGCTTGAGTTTATTTAAAGCACTATGGCCTGAGTCACAATGCAGTGGAGCTCTACTGACTGGACTGTATCTTACCTTGCCTTTCAAAAGGGATTTAGCTCCAAAAGGGAGTTAATCTTGAAGCCAGAACATGTGCATTCCAAGAAAACAGTGGGACTAAAATAGTAGCTTTATCAGAGGTGGCTGTATTTCATGTGCTCTTTTGACCACATCGAATAAAGTCTTATTCAACAAGTGATAACAAGCCTTGTAATAGTTTATTCCTTAATGTTATATGTGAGCTGAACTGTGTTCTGGGGGAGATCATTGACTTGTCCCTAATGATTGCAGATTATTTTGAAGAATGTGGGAAATTAACAAGCTGAAATTAAATGAGAAGGTCCAACAAGAGAACAAATCACCATTTGGCAATGTGACAGCTTTGACAGTTTTTGGAAATGTTGTACTGTGCACTCTCAGTACCGGGGTGTGGGTATTATTTTTAAAGAGGTCCCAGAAGTCCGACCGCATTTCTAAAAGCAACACGAAAGACAAAGTATAATCTTTGCAGGGACACAGAACATTATAGAAACTTACAGTCAACTATTTTTATGGCTCTGCTGTAATATAACTCACGGCAAAAGCTTTTTTAGCCAAAGTGTATATAACCTGGTATTTTAAAAGACTTCTTGATCTTGACAGACAGTCATGAGGGTGTGCAGGGGTCATTTCATTTCTTTAATTTATGTTTTTGTTTCCTGCATTTTTGTTACACCACATAAGATTTAATTTTTACTTTATGCGATTACTTGAGCAAGCCTCCCCCCATAAATGTTGTTCAGACTTCTCTGAAAACTCGCATTGGATAGAAAATAAAAAACAAATGAACAACTAATAGCCGATTTAACCTTAGGCCCTGTTTACATCTGGTATTAAAATGCATTTTCATCAATCTGATCTAAACACAGGTGTAAACAGGGTCTTAGACATTTTGAGCTTGTTCACTTTTGACCACTTCAAGAGGTAGTCGAAGGCCCTGTTTACACCTGGTATTAAGATGTGTTTTGGTCGATCGGATCACAAGTGGACGAGGGAGACACATTCCCGTTTACACCTGGTGTTTTAATTCGTCTCTTTTGTCCACTTTCTACTTCTGTTTCTGCTGTGAGTGTGTGTTAGAAATCAGGAATGGTGAAAGAACATTGCGCTTGGTACGTTTTTCATCTTCAAACCGAGCTTGGGTCTTTAGACGATAAAGAGCTCGGAATCCGTCCCGAACCCAGAGTATTCCCCCCGTATGCAAGTGGTTAGGACTAGAAGAGTGGAGAAGGAGTGGTGGGGGGATGCTGCTAAACTGTCAATGGATTGAGGTGAGACTGCTGACTATATACAGTGGTGTGAAAAAGTGTTTGCCCCTTGGTAAATATGAACAAAGATGGCTGTAAAAAATAAATCTGCATTGTTAATCCTTTTGATATTTTATTTAAAAAATTAGCAAAAATCTAACCTTTCATTGAAGTAAAAGAATTGAAAGTTGGGGGGAAAATCACATTATGAAATAAATGTTTTTCTCCAAAACACGTTGGGAACAATTGTTGGAAGATCCAACCACGGCCCATTATAAGATTTCTAGCAGAGGCTGTCAGGTTTTGATTTTTTATGTATTGGTATTTGAACGAATCCATGATGCCATATATCTGAACAAGATGTCCAGGACCTCTGGCAGAAAATTAGGCCCACAACATTAAAGATACAGCAGAGTATTTCATTCTACACATGGGGTACTTTTTTATCCCTGTGTGCACCAAACCCATATTAAGTGTTTGCTGCCAAAAAGCTCTTTTTTTTTGTTTCATCTGACCATAGAACGTTTGAAAAGTAACTGACACTACTGGAACTTCAAACGGGACGGGTTCTATGGTCAGATGAAACAAAAAAAAAATGGCTTTTTTGGCAGCAAACACTTAAGATGGGAAATGCATCCTCAAAAGACCGCCTGCTCTCTACCTACTGACATAATGCATAACCATCATGGGATTTAAACTTTGTCAGCTGAAGACCTAAGTTTGTTTTGAAGACAAAAAACATACCAAGCACAATGTTCACTCTCCATTCCTGATTTCTAACACACATTAGCAGCGTTCGAGTGATCTTGCGTCCATCCAACGGAAATGAAAGCTGATGCTTCCGTATGTTTTTACGTCATCTTCAGGCACGTTCATGTTATTTACGCAAGCTTATTTCAATTTCGGTCCATTAGATCGAAAGATCTGGGGAAAAAAATCATACATTTACCTGCCCATAGACCCTCCCCTTGAAGAAATTAGGACAGAAGTGGTTGAAAGTGGACAAAGAGATGGATTAAAACACCAGATGTAAACGGGAATGTGTCTCCCTCGTCTATGATCCGATCGACCAAAACACATCTTAGTACCAGGTGTGAATATGCACATTTCTCACAACACAGTATAGCCACTACCTCAATTACTTGTCCATTCATTCAACTTTCATGTTGGTGTCATTTGCTAAAATCATTTATCATGATTTGATAAAAGCTTGGCTTGGTTAGCCTTTAACTCAATTTATCAAAGATCGTTCTCAGGACAGGATGAATTTAACAAACCTTTATGAACCCTATGTGATACTAAGACTTGCGGAGCCATTGAAAAAAGCATGTTGTGGACAATTGCAACACAATAGATACATGACAGCTGCTTACCTCATTACTAATTATTCTTTCAGCATCCAAAATCCAGACTTACTGTTGCCCCGGGAGAAGGGAGGGTCTCAGAGCCAAGCTGGGTCTGGACTCTCTCCTCCATCACAGGCTGTACACCACATTTGTACTTCCTTCTCCTCTCTGTGCTAATTATTTAACCATGAAAACTAGCGAATGTGATATGTTTAGACACGGATAATAGATCTGGATAATGTGTTGCACCCCTTTACCGCCCCCTCCTCATGGTAATGGTAAAGCAGTGTTGCTTCAGCAACATTCACCAAACATTTGACAAATGACACACAACCCTAAAGTGTTTAGAGTCCACAAGAGTAAACTCACCATTGTTGTTTAACACCATCAACACAGTCATTTATCCTGTGTTACCTTCTCGAAACATGCAGTGAAAATGTATCTGTAATGAGCAAGAACTCAATGTAATCTGCCCCCAGACAAGAGAGCAAATCTGCAAAATGTAAAATACAAACATGGGGAGGTTAAACAAGCATTATTGGAAATGTACAGAAGTAACTATACATTTCATTGAGATTCTAATGCAATTATAAGATCATTTTAAAATGTATGTATATTTATTATGGCTGTCAATCCTTCAGAAACTAAATTATATGCGGATTAATCCATAAAATGTATCAAAATCTTATAGTGTATCAAAATTAGCTAGCAGAGAAAAGACACCAAATAAACATATATTCAGTGGCCCACGATTTCATAACTGCACATATGATATTTAATTACAGATAGCAACATAGTGTCGGCCCAGATCCACCCCACATCTGGAATGTGTGGAATCCACATGTACCAGCTGTGGGCCGGATCTGGGCCGACACTATGTTTCTGTCTGGGATGTATATGACGTAATTGTCTTCTATTTGTAAGCCATTGCTCATTCCACAATTCAAAAGAAGCTGAATTTCTGCTGGGAAAAAAACAAACTTAATTGCTAAATAAATGCTTATTTTATAAAGCTCTTATTTTGGGGTTTTTCCACTTTTTATTTTAGGGAGAGAGTGAAATATCACAGAAAATCACATTAAAAAAAAGAGAATGGGATATATCAACGCATTCTCACCCCAAGGCGTCATTTAACTGAGACTTTTGACCATGCTTCAATAACTGACGCTAAAGGTTGCCTTTAGCGCAGTTAGATGATTTTGCAGAGTTCCTGGGACAACATATTTTGTTGATAGAGGAACAACATTCCTGTCTGAAAATTTAATTCTTAACCATATCCCTAAACCTAATCCTATCAATAACTTATCCATTAAATCAGAGGGAAATGAAGGACGCTGATGTAGAAGCGCCTAACCATGGTTTCAAATCTGAGTGGTTGATTGAAATGTTGTTCCAGGATCAACAAAGATGTTTGTCCCGGAACATGTTGGACTAAGTGAAATTACAGGCAGAAGGCTCTGTAATGGTACATATATTTTGTATTTGTTCTTTTTACTTTAATGTGACACAAGTGTTTTAATTGTGTAATTGTCATTGTGACAAATGGATGCTCTTAAAGGACAATTTTCAGCAAGTGAACCAACTCATGTTTCATCTCCAGTTTTGATAATGAATTACAAGGCTCCTGTGAGAGTGTTCTGTTGAAGTTTACACTACATTAGCAGCACGCCAGAAACTCGATTCCCAAAATGTTGTGGGAAATTTTCAACTTCTCTCTCTTGAATCTATCAACATGAACATTTTGAAACAAAATCTTTTGGAATAAAACTGACTTTACAATACTAGAGGCCATTATGAAGAGAAAAATTTAAATCAAGATATGTGCCTCTTTCCCAAGCCTGTTCAGAGTAGTAAGAAACCAAAGTTCCTGGTTATTTTTCCCATATGCACTATGGATACTCAACATGCCAAATAATTTACATTGTGCACCAAAGGTTTAAAACCCCAAAAGAGAGCCAAAACAAAATGTTATACGATTCGCAGGAAATAAAAAACAATTGATAAATGGAGCTCTTTGGGTTGATGTGGTTTTCAATTAAATCAGATAAAGTGGATTTACATTTTTAGGTCAGGACACTGTAATTTCTTACTACTAAATTAAAGTTATTTCTATGTCTTTAGTTTGGTTATCTTTAGTTTGTTAAAAGTGTCTTCATTGTGCAGTTTGCTCTTTATATATGGTAACCATTACAGATATGATCAGTGTTGGACTGAATATCAACAAAACATACTTTTCCCTCCCTCACGCTATTATTTAATTACATTATAGCTGATATTTAGCTAACAGTGCTATAGTTGCACAAGATAAATCACAACTGATGAACACTATGAAATGTGCCTAGAGAAAATCCTGGTTACGCTTTATTTTGATGGTCCACTTTAGACATTGTGTTGACTATAAGTAACTTTGCAACTACATGTCAACTATCTCTCATTAGAGTATAAGTTGAGTATTAGTAGACTTTTTGCGGTAGGATTAGGGTTAGTAGAATAAGTTGACAGACAGCGACATAGTGTTGGCCCAGATCCGGCCCACATCTAGTACGCGTTGAATCCACATGTACCAGATGTTGCGGTCTGTGATTAAACAAGTTACTTTAGTCAGTAGAATGTCTGTTGGGGGACCATCACAATAAAGAGTTAGCAGATATTAAGCAGACAGTTTACTAATACTCAATGACTGGTAGTTGACATGTAGTTGCAAAGTTACTTATAGTCAACAGAATGTCTAATGTCTCTCACTCACTCAGAATTAGCACTGTTCTGATTTACAACCTTCCACCTCCTACCGTGTCCTGCTCCTGACATTACTGACACCATTATAGTGAGTCTGTCTGGCCTCCCACTGCACTCATTTCTTAGAAAAGGACAAACATTCTATGCCAGGCTGATAAAGGCCAGTATTGACACTAATATCCCCAGCTTAGAAGTGTTCAAATATAGCCTGAACGTATTTACCTCACACTTGCTGCACTTTAATGTTTAATCCCTGATTAAGCATGAGACAACACAGGTAAATAGACTATTGTATTCGAAATTACGTCACATTGAAAGGTGTGAGGGTGTGAGCGTCTGTGAATGTGACCTCTACTGTACACACATCTACAGGGCATCTACAGGTAAGAGGTCAGCAACAGGTGAAACGCGAGATGTCCGTTTAGCTGCCATGGGAATGAAGGAAATGAAATGGAAAGGGAAGTAACCCTATTAAGTGGTCATTTCAGCTTGATATATGGTTTGAAGATGAAAATCCTCAAACTTTTTCCTCAACTAAATCAAAGAGAGGCTCTTGACTCTATACGATATACGGCTAAACAAACAAGAAAGCTGATCAAATGGCAACACAACCAAAGTGATACACTAAGGAGTTGCCCAGATTTGTAGACACAGGCTTCAACCTGGTGCCATTAGGTATCAAATTCATCATCTTGCCATCAGCTTTTGGCACAGATTGATTCAGACAGTAAAACTACACAATACCCAAACTGTGTCATGTTCTTCTATGAGAATTCTGAGAAATAATAAATGAGTCATTGTTTTGTTTGTTTTGTTCTGTGTATGGATTGTGTGAATGAATTAAAAGTAGCATTTCTCAGAAGCAAGATCATAGTGTTTTTCATTTTAATGTGATACTCTTCTATACAGATGTACTGTATACTGGCTGTTGAGAATCAGAGCGATTTGGGAATTAATAAGTTTTTCGAACATGTACTTTTCAAGGACTCAAGCGAACCGATGTGAATCACTGAGGTCATAATGTGCATCCCAATTTGCGTACTTGCGTACACCTTAGTCAGGTTAGACACCATATTGAACTTAAGACAGTTGAACCTGAGGCTGTGAAGCACTTACCGTCTTTACAATAGCACACACTGTATAAAGGTCATAGATCACGTACCCAGTGTTAAATTAACTCTCCTCAGAGTTTATTTTACTCCACACTAAAATTAATAGAGTTGAAATTGACGTGTTAACGTTAATGAGATAATTCAGTGATTCAATGAATGATGATTGACCATTAGTGAAGACACCGTGACAACTTTTTTTAAAATAAAAGTTGCTGATAACTTCTGGATTTGAAATACAAATAGTGAGTAAATGTGTTTGTGGTAAAGCCGCGGATCAGTTACGCACTGCAAACGCATTATATGTGAAAACACTGCGGCTCCTGTACCGCATACGCACCACAACACGGAGTATGTGTGATACGGAGTCCATCTGCTGTCCAGAGGCTGATCTTGACCATGTATTGCGTGGTCAATCCTGCATCCCCATGGCGCGCACATGCTGTGTCGGGAGGTAGACGTGTTGGAAGTGGCAATGCTTTCCCTGAAGGATGTTTGGTACTAATAAACTTCACTAAGTTAGCAACATTCAGCCATGTTTTATTGTCAATAACTTTTGAGTGAGATCATCACTACACAGCAGCCATTCTGTAATTTAAGTAAGTAAGTAAGTAATTGATAGCAGATACAAATAATACATAATGTAATGTGCTATATTACATGTAATATGGCTGAATGCATTACCAACGTTATTCAGCAGTGCTAAACCCATACAGCCAACCAACCCCATGACGTCACAGAATACTGCACAATGGCGGCGTCCTGGGCGCGAACTGTTTTTCACTTTTTTCTTATATATGTTTACATTTGTCATGTTTCTTTTATCATTTTTGATTATAGTGGAAATCCATCTTGTAAATCATGTAAACTTGATTGACTGCTCATTTCCCCTTTAAAATGTTGAGTCTTTCTTTCAGTAATTCCGCTTGTTAAAGGTTGTATCAGTGATTTCAGGTCCAAAAATAAATGTCTAATCTTTCCTAACGATCCGCTAGCTGGTGGTTGTACCCATTTGTTTTTGTGTGCAGATCTCAGAGCCTAGGCTGCCTACAGAGACGCGTTTTTTTGATGGCATGCTTATGGGGCGGGCAGCTAGCGGATCATTAGGAAAGATTAGACATTTATTTTTGGGCCTGAAATCACTGATACAACCTTTAATTTCAGTTGTCTTCACTAAGTATAATCATCACTCAAATGATCACTTATTATCTCAGTAACTTTAACACTGCTTCAGAGTTCATTTGAACACTCTGAGTGTCTAGTGCTCATTTAACACCAGGGTTTTTGCTGTAATATTCACAAAACTGTTTTTATCTACAAAGACGTTTTGTTTACTGAGTCAACTTCACAAAGACGAATCTGTGTAATAATTTAACCACCGTACATCAAATAACTGTTGTTATTCAAATGCTTTATTGTTGTGGGTTTTTTATGTGTGGTTTTGGTATCATAAGTAGCAGATATGAGCTGAATCGTATCTGAAGATTTTAAATCCAGTCCCTCAGGTATAAAAGCTGCTGTCGGCTAAGATTTTACAGATAAACTCAAGGCTCGACTGGACTCTGTGTCAAATATGATAAGACTTTCTAGTTTTACTTTAGTCACATTGCTGTGTTTACATGCGATAATCACGAATAGAATAGGATATTGACTTACATTGCATGGTCATACAGAGTTGAGCTGCTATTGTAAGCTACTGTGTAAACTGGGCACTTCGACATTCCAACACTCACATCTGTAAGTAAATGTTGTCAGTCCCAAACATGAATAGTGAACACAGTCCAATGGAGCGCTGCAGTAATGACATATTTTTGTAGGCCAATCTGGAAGTTAGCATCACCCTGGTTCTCTCGTTCCCTTTTGGATTGCTGAAAATAAGATCTGTGGCCAACAAAAGTTATTATTATAGCCTACATGTTTTGTTCATCATGATAATCTTTACAAATGAACAAGTCTTTAAAGCCTAAATACAATAGGCAGAAGTAATGATGTTTTATTAACAAAGTTAGTGAGAAGCACGTTCAGATATTATATCCATTAAGCACGAGGGGAGGCTTACATAGAACCGACTCACGTCGGTTTCACAACAGTTTCCCAGCATCCCTCCTCCTCACTCTCGAATGTTACTATCCCAGCCCAGGGATATAAGCTTCCGACAACTCTTTCAGTCTTTATAAAACGTGAAAATATCTTGAGCTTGTATAAAAAAAACAGATTAAAAAACAAAACAAACACTGACTTCAGAACATGCTAAAATGCTAACTTGTATCTTGATTTTGGCAAAAATATATCATCCTTGCAGTACTCCATCCCAAAATACATGATGGAAGGGTTTAAATGAGAAGCATTTTACATAATCTGTGTGCATGTAAAGATGTTATTACTGTTTATCGTACCCCACCATCTTGGGCAATAGAAGAGGAAAGTTCATCGCAGGGGTCACACACCAGACACAATCACATTCTGTGACTTTGGTTGGTTTATTTTCGATCTCATGAAAGTGCGTATCAATACCACGAATGTTATTTCTCGCGCCATTTATACGCCAAAAAATAGTTTTGCGTGTATATGATACGCAGTTTTCGCGTGCATATGATACGCACTTTTTGGCGTGTAATACGCACGCAACCCCCTTCCCCCCTCCCCCTAATCCTACCCAAGCGGTTTTCAGTGCGTAGCATTTACACGCAAAAAAACATTTTTGGCGTAAATGGCACGAGAAATAACATTCGTGGTATTGATACGCACTTTCATGAGACTGCGTTGAGCTCTGACACTCCCTCTGTCTTGTCATGGTGAGCGTGCGGGTTCAGAGTCCGCTCGGGCCGTAAGCTCTTCTGTACACGTGAATTTGTTATGTGTGGTCTGAGCGTGGTGTTCGGATCACTAATTTGGTTTCGGTTCTGTGTCTGGGTTCGGGCATACATGCTCCGTGTTTGTGAGTGCATGGGAAGAGCATTCGCTCGTTCTCTGCACTCCAGTCTTGATGTGTGAGCGTGCGATTTCAATTTTGCTTGGGCTGTTTGCTCTTTTGTCCAAATGTGTTGTTATGTTCTACAACAAGTTTTTGTTGTTTTTGTTTTATTTAGCCTATATAAAAAAAAGCCCATCAACTCTGCACAAGTGAGTCCTCACCTCATCCCTTGACAGATCCACACTCATACCCTATGGGCAATTTTTGTCTCTCCAATTCCCTTACATTATCTTTCATGTCTTTGGGTTGTGAATATAATATTATTCCCCTGGTTTCACAGACAAGGTTTAAGCCTAGTCACAGACTAAAATGCATTACCGCGCTGTTTTAAGTAAAAACAACTTGCAATGACTTATCTTCAAATATGTCAGTGCCATTGTTTTGTCTCAAGATCACATTTATAAAAGCTACTTAAAAGTCCTATTTGAACTAAGGCCTAATCTTGGCTTACTCTAAGCCCTGGTTTTGAAACCAGGCTATAACAATGTTTTTTTTTTTTAATTACAGGCATTTTAACAAATTACAGTTTACTACTTTTTTCTTTTGGCTGATCACAAATAACCATCAACAACAAGTTAAAAAAAAAAACAGGAAGCTATATTTTAAATATAGCTTTTAGTGTAGCTATCTATATTCCATGGTACATTTCAGTTTATCTTAGCTCATTTTCTATGGAGCAGTTTGTAGCTTAGCTAGTTAAATTTTTTTAATGGTTTCATGTCTCCATGGCCTTCACTATGCAATATGACACAATTACAAAGTGAGCACTGTGTTGAGCTATGTAAATATCATATGATGTATTTAAAAGCATTTACCATCTCAGGTGACGTCCTCCAAACATCATCCTGTTAAACGTCCCAAATACTCAATGATTAATTGTCCAGAGGTGGGCTCATTTACAAAGCTGACGGGTTGTGTGTAATGTTCCCATGGATATTGTCTTTGCTGGTAAACAATCAGAGGAGGGTACAAAGACGTACTTTACCCCATCAGCCATGTAAACTTCAGGGACCACACAAAGTGTATTTATACCTCACACGTCTTGATATAAACAGCAGTGTTTATTAATTGAGCATCCAGCGAGCATAAACGTCCCTGACTGCCAGGCTTGGGCACCATGTTTCCCTTCAGGTCCTCTTCTCCTGCATACTAACTGAGTGACTGAATGCAGGGCCCAGTCAAGCAGCCCCCGAAGACTATCTCTACTAGGTTATTATCGTTATCGCCCTGTCAGCTACGACTCCGGGCGGCTTGCGAGGAATGTGACCGACTGCGCCACAGCCCAAGACCTTCTCGCTTGGGTTCTGCACAACCACCTTCAACCCATCCGTCAACCGACCCCCCTGGCCTTTTTGAAAAACAAGTACTCTCTAAGTAGCGAAGAGGTGCCAGGGCTAATTATAAACAAATCATTGATGTTTTAGGGACCTGGGCAGCCTGCAGTAAAAGCCTGGAACTGAGCCATGAAGGATGGCTCTGCTGAAGTGTTCTGCTTGAGAGAGTGTTCAATAGACTGTGGAAGGGGACCTCACACGGGGACCGCAGCGTACAGCAGAGTGACAGGTGTTTAGGAGCAGAGCCAAACAAAGACAAGAGGATGCATAGTGGAAGGCATGAGAGGAGAGTGTCTTAACCAGACACAGACACTGAGAAGACTGGCGGGGCTTGATTTCTGAGCGCGAAAACTTTTGAGAGAGTTTAGTTCTACAATAAAAGAAGCAAAAATAGTGAAAATGTAAGAATTAGTTGTGCTTCTTGCTGGGTCATTTGGGAATGTGCCAAAGAGCAATTCTGAAATCATTAAATGTAGACTATCTTCTGACTTGAAGAGCCCATGAAATTACTTGACGTATATTTTTTATGGAAACTGTCAGCTCGGCCTCATTTTTAGAGAGCATGTGATTGGATACATATTTGTGTAGTGCAAGATGAGTCATCAATATTGGTGGTTTTAAAGAGAATTTTAAAGTTGCCATGAAATGAAAATTCACACTCTCCATTTTCTAAATGCATGTTATTGATCTTATTGTGAATGGTTCATTTGTTATGGTTAATTTTTTCCAAAGTCAATATTTGTATCCCTTAAAATTAATTTTTGATCACCAAAAGGACAACGTAATTTTAGTTTTAATGAAAACGTTTTAATAGCTTCAATGTAACACTACACCCTTGCTTTATTTAGTATACATTGGCTCATGAATATGCAAATTAGTCCCGCCTCCACTCACTCAAACCTGCTCAGAGATCCACAACTTTACGCTTTTACAATAGTAAAACTCTTTACAATATCAGACACATAATGGTAATTAATATGATTACCCTTTTGCTTGACTATGTTATCAAAACGCTAATGAATTGTTGCTAATGTTGCACAGACCATGTTACCTCAAAGTCAGACAGCTTTCTTCTGAAAATCAGTATCCTTAGAAACACTCAGCTCAGATCGTCAGTGAAGAAAAGCATATAGTTCATCATTACATCGTAATACACATCATATACACAATTCACCCGCTATATTGCTAAATGTACAACATTTTTCATATCACCAGAAAAATATATCGGGATAACCTGGCATCTCTTGAGACTCCCCTGCTTCAGAGCATAGTTATAACTTATAATGATATGCTAAAGTCAAAAGCATGTTGGTCTTTGGTTCACTGGAGTTTTAACAAGAAAATACTCAGGTGTTGACTTATGAATTTGCACATGGTTTCTTCATGGTCTTTACTCTGGTGACGAATGCCGGATTTTTTCAGTCATTTAGTCTGCTGAAGCCCTGCCTCTTTCTTACAATCCACTGCTAACTCACATTCATATCTGCCTCCATCCAGTCAACATCCGATGGATTGAACCAAGGTCCCTACATTTTTTCGACAATCTGTTCCACTCGAATTTAGGTCACATTTCATTGCAACTTTAAATGTGTACCTCTACTAAAAGTTCATTTTGTGAAGACTTTCTTCTTCATATCTAATAGACCACTAGTGTTTACAAGATGATCCAAGCACAATCTTGTAAATTTGTAGGTTAACCCGCAAGGCTATTTTGCATTTGCCATGGACTTCCTCTGTAATGAGATGTTCGAGTGGTAAAAACAACTGTACAATAATAATAAAAAAATCTATTCTACAGAACCATTTGAAATTCTAGAAGGAACACTTGAGTCACACCATGGACACAGATAATGGTCCTCATTTTTATCCATATAAGTATTTACAAGTAATGAAATTATGTCTACTTAAAACACCCACTATTTATTTTGGTATCAACTTTATTTTAAAAAATGCTTATTTTTTTTTTGTTGAGAGAGTGATGAATCAGATAAAGAAATGTCCCAGCTTGGGATATGTGGGAGTGGGGAGTTTTGCCGTTAATTCCAAAACAGGCCGACATAAATGCACATGAGAATCCTTCACTGTGGCGAAATCATCCTCCTGTTTCATGTACTCTATGACTCCCAGTGGAGAGCGAGGAGCTAAATGTGAAATGGCTGTTTAGGACAGGGCAGCAAAGCAATGTGTTCTTGTGTTTGAACAGATTTACAATAATGTTTATGTTATGTTGGGCTACTGCACACTCGTGAGTGCATGTGTACACGTTTGGATTTTGCTCACTCAAACATGAACCTGCTAGAGTGAGCTTCATTGTTGAGGGCCTTTATTGAATGGGACAGTTTTAGGAGAACTGTAGCGCCTAATGGTCAGGAAATATGGTAATGTCTCTCGGAAGAGAAGCCAGCCTGACGGCACCCTCCTCTTTAGCTCTCCACAGGAGAAAAAGGTTAAATAAATGTTAGTGGTGTGATAACCCGCCTGTTTTCTGTAGGGGGCAGGCAGGCTTACATAGTTGTGATGCAGAGACGCAGTATAACAATGTCCCAGACTGGGTACCCACCGCCATCACCATTTACATTCTGACAGTCATTTTTGTTTTGTATTTCTGAGAACAGAATTTAGATTCATACCTCTGATGATGTAATCTAGAGTTAAATCCCAATTCATGGTGTTTTCAGAATTACTGTAATTTTCAGCTATACTTAAAAGGGTCATGAATTGATTTTTTTAATTTTTATTATTATTTTACACTGTTTCCTGAGGTGCACTTATAATGTTAGTATGATTTTTACCAAAAAATTTTCCTAATTTAGGAGTAAAAAGCATTAGCCTAGCCTAATTTGAGCCCTCGGATTTGATCCAAGCAGCAACCTTCCGGTCTCTCTTGAATCCAACACGGAAGTGACATAGACTGCAATTCATCGACTGGCCGCTAGAGGCAGGCTCCAAAAGAGACTCAATCCCATAGACCCCCCATGTTAAAATGCCCAACTTTACAGCAGAAATGTTTTTTTACAGCCTGGTACAAAAAGTGTTTTTGGTCTTTAATTTCAACCTTTATGACAACTGTGAGGGGGTTGAATTTTTTATATCTTAAATTATATTAAAGTAACATTATGTAGCTTTTCAACCTTCATAATATATTTCCAAGACCCTTGTGATGGTACATCGACTTACAATAGGTTAAATGACACGTCTGCTATAGCCTGACGGTGTCTGTATCGCTTTTACTGGCACTATGTACCTTCGGGTTTCGGGTAGGAACCCGAGCACAAAAAGAACTACAAAATTCGACTGCTTTACGTCAAGCGTTACAATAGTCATTATTTTGTTTTTCTTCATTTCTGATGTCGCAATACATCATACTTTCATGAAATCATGCAACATACTCTACGTTGTATGTGGACATCATTCATTCCAAAGCCGGTGCTGATAAACAACGAGCGTGTGTGCGACAGTAGGCTGCGGTAGGCTACATTATTTACGACAGCGGTAATGGACAATTCTGCTTCCAACCAGTAGGGCGACCGCAGAGAAGAAGTTACTAGGTGTTGCTTTAAGCCTTAAGGTTCTGCATAATTAAGGGCGTGGCCACTTGAGTGACAGGTGGATTGTCGCTGATATCACTACTAGCCGTTTGTCTGCTGTCTGTTAGCACAATGATGCGCTACCAAGATGGCGACGGCCGGCTCCGCCCACTTTGGGCTTCAAAAATTCAATTCAGTAACCTACAGGTGATGTCACGGACACTAAGTCCATTGTTTTATACAGTCTACGATTTGAATACTATGTTGGAAGGGGCGTGTCTGCTGTGAGACTTCACTGCTGTGAATGGCTAACATTGAACATTTGAATATGAAGTATTACATGTGGAACTCTCTCAAAAGCTTTTATTTCGCTATTACTATTACAGCTATCAAGATTAACTAATTGTGAAAAGTGTTGATTATGGCATTATATTTAGATCTACGTCGCATGAAAGGTTTCAGCGATGAGCTTGTTGCCAAAGACAAATATGTCTGGTGAGCGCATGAATGCAGTGATCTCGTCCTAGCAACTCGATTTCATCATAACTAACAGTTCAAACATAGTTAATAAGTAAAGAAGAGATTCATTGTGACCGCTCGTCATTGATTATAGCAGGAGTTTTGCACGTGCTGTGTGATTGACAGCTCCAGTGATTATAAAGGAAGTGTTCTTTGATCGCTTTCTGTATACAATTTAATCACAATATTTAAATAACAGATTATTTTCATGCTACTAAGAGAAACAATGTGAAGTTGACCGTTTAGTCACTGGCTTGATTTACTGATGCATAAACAGCAATAAACCATTTTGAGACAAAGAACATCTGACTATACACGCAGCAGCTCGAGTTCTTACCAGAACCAGGAAGTATGACCATATTAGCCCGGTTCTGTCAACACTGCATTGGCTGCCTATTAAACATTGTAGAAATTGTACAGTATAATATTGCTGATCACTTACAAAGCACTAAATGGTTTAGCTCCCCAGTACTTGAGCGAGCTCTTAACGCATTATAGTCCTTCACGTCTATTGCGATCTCAAAATTCTGGCCTGTTAATTATACCTAGAATATCAAAATCGACTGCTGGCGGTAGATCCTTTTCCTATCAATGTTAGGCTGCATAGATTAGGTCAGACGGAACCGGGAACACTCCCCATTAATCCTGATGTACTTGTTACATCATAAGAAGGATGGTGTCTACACTAATATTAGTCTCTCTGTTTATCTCGAGGTTTACCGCAGTCCGCCGGATCCAGGCCGTATCCAGATCTGATGAAGGACCTGCGCCTGGACACGACGACAATGCAGTCCTGAAGTGTCTAGTCTCTCCTCTGTGAAGCCCTCCTTCCCTTCCCTTTACCTCTACAGATAAAACATTGTCAAAATAATTCCAGGTCACATGGCTACGCAGAAGCGAGAAATAATTCTTGGTTGGGGTCAATTTGTAAAGAAAGACTACAGGCATGCACACATATATATTCAAATGCGCATACTTATAGACAGAACACATAATATGCATGCACAACGCCGTCAGCGTTTTCACAGGATTGCGTTTTTGAAGTTTACGCAGAGATAACCTTTTTTTTCTAAATATTTCAAGGCTTGAACCTTGGAAGGTAATTCACGGTTTGTGTTCTCGAACCTCCAGGCGCTGTTGTTGTGCGGATGAGCGACCGGAACGCGTTAAGGGTTTTGTGTTAGAACGGTGTCGTGTTAGCGGTCCCTAAGTTAATAACTAATGATCTTTGCAACGGAAGTGAATCAATCAAAACTAACTTTAGCTGGACAATAACTTTATTCTAGAGCTGCTGTAAAGGGAAAACAATCTCTGTTACTGTAATTTCATATTATCACTGTAAAGCTGCTTTAAAACAATCTATATTGTTTTAAGCGCTTTATGAAGGTGACTTGACTGATTATAATTTGCTTTCGGCTGGTTTTAAAAAAAAATATATATATTTTTATCAATATATATATACTCTGAATCAAAATATATTCTGCTCTCTTTTCTACTCGTCTCACTAATGTACCAGTGGGCGGGGCCAAAGATGATGATGTACAAGTAGGTGTTGAGTATAGCAATCTTTTGTCACACTATTACATCATAATGTGACAAATCCGAATCTTTTTTTGAGATTGGTTTTTAAAAAAGGACTAATTTGGATGTTTTCCGTTCTGAAACATATACAATGTTTTTATAGTATAATTAATGACCTCTTACATGTCAAAAGATCAAAGAAAATTTAGATTTATCAATTCATGACCCGTTCAAAACCATTCATAGTTAGCAGTTTATGATTTATGTCAGGTGGCTACCTCAAAATATTTCTGTTTGATGTCAAAATTATAGGCTTACTGTATGTTATCTTGTGCTCTTTAATTGTTTTTTCAAAATAATACTGATGCGGATTTATGTAGGTATGAATTTCTTTGCTGTCATCAACAACAAAGCTGCATATGAATCAATTTGCCGTTATGTGCAACAGCGTTTATTGCCACATTAAAAATATAAAAACTACAATACTCAATCGGGCAGGTGCTTTTGGGAGGAAATACTTGGAGAAATGTTCTTGTTTCCTTCGCTGTCGAGAAATCCAGAGTGTTTGTGTTGACAGAAGGAAGTCCCTCTTTTTCACAAGAAAGTCCCTATTAAATCGTCACCCTTCTCATATGCTGAGCTTTTATTGGAAGAGTGAGACATTGTAAAAAAGGGAGGAAAAGTAACAGGGAGCATAAGTCAACAATTCTTCTCTACGCTCAGTGAGAAAGTGCAAGTAATGATAATAAACACAACGGTCAGAGATTGATGGTGGATGGCCCTGACCTTGAGCACGTACAGCACGGGCACTGGCCATGCCCACAGCAGCCACTGTTCCCTTCGAAAAATTCCCACATTACCCTTCATGGCAAAGGAAGAAATGACAGACATAATTTCCCCCACACGATCAAGCACTGTTGATCTCTGCGTTGACACGATTTGATGCAATCTGCAATACTCGGCACAAAGTAATTGAATGTGCTGAAAATTGGGAACTATTTCTAGGTATTTCCTCTCTTTAAAGTTCAGGGCAGATTAGCCTAATTAAGGAGGGGAAAACAGGAAATTTTAAAGTCCTGTGGGTAATTAATAGGCAGCCTTGGCCAAGAGGTCTGCATGGTCACTCTCTGTAAGGATCCAGGAAAAGGCTGTATTTTTGTCCGACATTGTACATTTTGTTGATAAAAAACCGGCATCTGCACATCTTCAAAACAGAAACATTGCTGAAATACGAAACACTCTTAATATGCATGCTTGTAGCATCAAATCTAAGATAAAAAAAAAAAAGAAAAAAGATTTGCTGTAAATGTGGGGGGTTATTCTACAGCACACAGGTTCTCTGTTGTCTGTATCTTACTATAGTCCCTGAAGTGTCTCTCTGAGCTGTATCCTGTCTTACGTCATCCCTGATTTACTCTGGTTTCTTGTCTTGTTATCAGTTTATTATTGGCTCCCGGGGGACTGCTGATAGTTAAGAAGGGCAGTCCCAGAACAACTCACACACAGAGATCACTTCGCAAGAGCCACAAATAACCAAAGCTGCTCTTTGTGTAATTGGCAGTGTGATACATGTGCTTTATGTGTTACAACTTCTTGTTATTCATTTATGTGGATGAGTTTAACATCTCATAAACCACAGTTAGGAATAGGGTTGGGTATCGCTTGAATTTTAACGATACCGATTCTGCTTGTCGATTCCCAGTCTCAATTCCAATAAGGTAAAAAAAAGGGTCAACGTTTAGAGATCAAACACATTTACCCTGTGTCTTTTTTGCAAAACATTTCTTTGCAGCTGAATACCATTAGCAAAAATCCTCAAATCAAAGAGCACAAGAGGAACATTTGCCTGGTTTTAACAAAAAATAGCACAGCAAAAACAACTAACAACTTACTAATATAAATTTCAAACATTATTATTAAAGACAAGTAAAGAGTCAGTAATATAAAAAAGAACAAATAAACATATTAGCAATAGCACACATACATACACCTGAACAATTGAAATCAAATGTAAAATATCACTCCATAGTTTTCTTTTTATAAATAAAATATAGATGCATCCTTATTAAAGTTACAAAAGTTATTCAAGTCAAGATCAGTGAGTGATTTTCTTTTTCTTTTGTACTTTGATTAACATGAATGACATGAAAATTATGATGCTGTCACTTTAAGAGCTGCACGGATATAATATCCATGGTTCTTGGACATTTGAAAACAGTTCTAAAATGGAAATGATTCTCAATACCCAACCCTAGCCTTTAACTATCAAATTAACTATGGTTTTACTACCACAAATTTACCATATTTTTGCATATAGTTTAACCATGGTATTTGTGTTAAAATGTGGTTATACAAATGGTAATCAATCCGCCAAAATAAACACGATTACTTATTTTACTAACCATGGTTAATTTTTGTGAGGGTAGTTAGGAACAAGCAGTAATCCACCTAAAAATGAATTCATGATAAAAGTGAATGGAATCCAAAACAACATTGGACCCCACTAAGAGATAAAAAAACTGACTGGTTAAAAAGATCTTTTCTGTTCTATGGATTAAATGGAATGATGAATAATGACATAATTATTTATTTCTGGGTGAACTAGCCCAAAAAGGCAGAGCAAAATTAGACATATATAGTGCATTCATGAAACTCTAGATGGCGTCAGCTGATGGGTCCTTTACATGCAATATTCTGACAATCACATCATTTGCAACATGGCACAAGCTGATTGGACACTGCTTATTCTGCAACCAATGAGATTGCTTGATAAACATTCAAATAGTCTGGTTCAGTGTTCGCTGTTAGGCTTGGCATTAACATGAGACCTGTATCTGGATGTTGTCCACATACACACTGAAAAGACAAGTGTAAACGCGCTTCTGATCGGAACGTTATCCGGTCAGCGTGTCCGGGTTCGGAGGTAGTCGATGATGCATTGTGATCGGATCTCAGTGTAATGTAAATGCAATCCAGCCATCGTGTCTGCATTCACAGGTGGACGTCACACAAAACCCCGCCCACTGTCATTATTCCCCTCCTCTCTCCAGGAATTGAGAGCTGTGTGGTTTTGCGATACAGTCGAGTGCGAAGTACATCGCAAATATACTGAAATGTTTGCCATCGCAGTTTGCACCCGAAAGTTGCAGAACCATTCATTTTCTGTAAAGAACGCGCATTTTTCCCACCACAGCTGACCCAGAGGTTTCTCTGTACCGTTTCCATTACGGCATCTATCCACATTATTAGCACTTGCAGCCTCTTCATCCTTCTCTTTTTGTGAGATTCATAAAATGTACCTCGACTGAAAACTGTTTTTAAAAGAAAACACACTTTAGGTCGACTTTGCACCGGAGTCATCCATTTTTTAAATTTTTGCTTTATTTCCTCGGGAATGCGAGATCGATCTTTTATCCAGATACAGAAGCCACTTGATGTGGACAAGTGTAAACGCACCGTGTCCTGATTGGCTCTTGATCGTATCATGGTGAATGCATGTTAATGCCTGGTGTAAACGCATCCTCCGATGGTCGTGCAACAGCTTTCACAGTTCCTCTGAAACCCTCCACCTCCCCAGCTCCACCTGCCTAGATCTGCTACGGGATGTACGTATGTTAAATCATCAACATGCTAAAACTATTCAGACAGGCGAGAGTTGTCATGATTTAACAAACAACAAAAAAAACATCTTAAAAGTCAAGTATATTTATATAGCGCTTTTCACAATACAGATTGTATCAAAGCAGCTTCACAGTATCTATCAAAACAACATAACAATGTTCGACATCCACGTTTGGTAGGGCTGACCAATGGTATTAATGATTGGTTAATTAATTTGAATATCCCCAAATGAGCAAGCCAAAGGTATCAAGGTTCTTAACCTACACACCATCGATCACTAAAACAAACCTTCAGGTGCTGCTCAGTTTATGCAATCCCAATACTAGTGGGATTAGTTAGTGACTCTTTCATCTACAAAAACAGACATGATCATATTGAAGAAAAGAAAAAAACTCACATTGAACATCATGATTGAATGTTATCATTAGTACAGTAGCCTAGCCAGCATTTAATGATCACACATGAAAAGATGAAATAAATGCAGATTTCAATTGATGAATTGATCTAATTTTCTGCTGCTCTTTCATGGCTTGCATACGACAACAATCCCTTTCCCCTGTTAAGAATGATTAGAATTTGGTTTGTTGACACATAGGTAATTGATTCAAATGGGGCTCCAATGAGTTCAGTGATTGTGTTGTTTTTAAAAGGCTTGAGCTTTGACAGAAATACGCCGGGAAGTATTGCAATTGGCGGCGAGCACAGTTTCCCATAGACCAATGTGTTGAACTCAGCTCCAAGCGTCTTGGATGTGAGATGACTGTTGAGCTAGTGGGAGAGGAGAGATAGCAGTGACCTCGCTGTGAACTCCTGCAAAAACTTGGATTATGTCTGGAGTATTCGGAGAAAATACTTAAATGAGCTTCATGATTTAGTGGGGCGGCTCACAGACACGGTTCTGAAATAGAGGAAAATATAGGTGAAAAGGAAACTGGGAAAATAACAGTGGAGGACCACTGTAAGAGAACGCTAACTGTAAAACTGCTGTACTTTGGCCTGTGAGTGAGACTAAACAAGTCAAAAATTACCGTAATCTATGATTCATGATTCATGTTTACTCTCGGAAATAGATTGACTAGTTTGGCACAATGCAGAAGGAAAAACCCCCACGTACCCCTGTTTGCTTTGCAAAAGGCAATCTTCAAAGAAAACAAGTCAATAAAGTTCCTTACAACATGGGTTCTTTCTAAAGCTATAGAAGATTATTTTGATACCATTTTCAAATATATATTGCTCTTACATATTTGAAAATATATTTTATATATTAGAATAAGTTTCTAATATTTCCTTAAATATTTTAGAAAATTTGTTAAATATAGTTTCAATCAAATATTTTCATATTGTCAAAAAAAAAAAAAAAACATTTGGCATTGATTTTACTCAATTAAATTGTAAATTCTTGCTGGTTTAAGTATTTTGTAATATATTTAGGGATTTAAAGGTTTAAACAAAATATTCATGCGATTTGAAAATATATATCCTTTAGCCATAATAACATATTTAGCATACATTTGAAAAATATTTCGGACAAAAGAGTAACTAAAAAAAACTATTAAATTAAAGATTGCCTATATTGTCTATCATCTTAATAAACTGTCCAAAATCTAACCAAATATAATATAATATAATATAATATAATATAATATAATATAATATAATATAATATAATATATGAAGCATAAACCGTGTATTCAAAATTCTCAACAGTCTATTTGTAAGATGAGCAGTAGTAGCAACTTATTTCGCCTAGAATAAACTTGACCACGGCAGCAGTTTGGGTTTGTCAACAGCAGTTTTTTCTAACCCCACCCTAGCGAGAAAAATGAAAAGTTCTACAAAAAAAGCTATGTTTATATTAAAGACTTTCTAAAATTAAGAGCTTTTCAGGAAGGTTAGCCTGTCCCTCATGGGACAAATTCTATACGCAATTGCCCTCGCAAACAGAGCTAGTGGAAGTGCGAGTGTCATATCCTCCAGATCATTATTGGAGGCCATGCAGGAGTCAGTTGTCAGTTATGACTAATGCACACGTTTCCGCTCTTCAAGACTAAGGACCTGTACTTTTGCCCTTCCCTCATGTTTCACAGTGGTACACCTAGCTCTTTCTACGCTAATCTGAATTCCCCTTCCCCTTGACTTCCTCATATTCCTCATTTGGAGAGGAGCAGCAAAAATAAAAACAGAACTAATGCCTTGGCTTCTGGCGCCTTCTTCAAACACTCACTTTTCCGCTTCCATAGCCATGTTTCATCAAGCTTCTTCATTACCAAGAAAGTCAGATTTGGTAGGTATAATCATGGATGCCCAAAGCACTCTGTCACGGGTGTGGTGCGTGCCGGAGAAGAGACTCCAATAGACTCCTCAAATAGGCTCCAATACAAACATTTACTAATAACTCAAACTGGTAGAGGCAGGCAAACGGGCAGAGAGGTACGGGCGGGCAGAGAGGCACGGGCGGGCAGAGAGTACCATCCAGGTAACATTAACACAAGAACCCACCAGGACTAACTGAACGGAATGAAACTAAATACAGATACAAATGAACAATAACGAGGTGAGGACAGGTGACACGGATGAAGATGCCGATGAACAGGAGTGTAATGAGTGAGTGATTTCAGGTGTGGAGACAAAGAGGATTCTGGGAAGTGTAGTGCAGACGAATACAGAATGGCGCAGACGATTACTGTTACACACACAGAGAAATCTCTAATCTGTTAGCAGTTAGCAGTTGCTCGGCTGGCTCAGGAATCCCCCAGAAGTATGTGACCGCCATTTTTACTTCATCGGCACACAGTTCTGAAAATATATGCCATGTGACTGATCATAAATAAAGAATAATATAAGAAATATTTTTAGAATAAAAAATAGAGAAATGCTTTTTTATTTATTTATTGCTTGGAATTTTATTTCAACGTCACATTCAAAAGGGGAAGATGTGGCAAACATCTTGTAATTATTTACAATTATCTGCCTCAAACTAAATCTTTTAGATAACTGCCACAAAACTTTTTTTTTCTTTTTCTTTTTTTTTCTTTAGAATTTTGACTATATCCATTCTTTATATAGCCTAAGTATTTCCTTTTAAATGTATTTCACATTCCATTCATGTGCAGAAGTCTATGATAAGAAATATCTTCTGTCATGCAATAAAATAAGGTGTTGACTTTTTGAAGAGTATTTCCACAGTTTTTGCATATGAAAAGACAGTCAATGCGGTCCAAAACAAAATTAGACCCCATTGCAAAACACTGAGATAAAAATATCTTATTTTGTGTAAGAAAAAAGCACCTACAGGTTTAAAATGAAATGATTCAGTTCTGTTCAATAACTGTGAAGATTACTATCAATTATGGAATGAGTTCAATAAATCTATAAAGCAGTGATGTCATCAGTTCTCGTCCAATAGAGCCACTGCAGTCGAATCAATAATATTGCTGAAAATGAAGCGGCTTAAAGAGGTTCTGTTATGAAATTCCTTTTCATGGCTTCATATGTCACCATACAGAAAATGCGCAACTTAGAGTCTTCCAACAGTTTCCACTATTTTATCATTTCTCCGTAACGTCAGAAATTTGTTCTCCTCAGGATTTCCTTTTTCAGAATGTCAGGCCTGTTTGTTTAGGGGAAGATCAGTTAGAAATTGCTCTGAATTTGTCTAGAAATCCTCAAGGTCTGCGTCAGTGATCCCATCTCTTCCGGAGGCCGCAGGCGCAGACGGTTCCTCACTGAGATCCGTTGGGTAACTCCTCCTAGGGGAAAACCATTCTTTACCCATTTTCAAACAGCCTCAGGCTCCCAGCTCTTAGTCCTGAGACCTCCTCCATGTTTACTCTGGCACAAGCTGGACTTTCAACTCCACCCCAGAGAGGAGAGGGTGACACTGACCCTTTTACTCACTGTCCAAATACAGAGTTCAGTGCTGGACATCACAAGCTGTGCAACTTAAATTCAAACGCACTGTTGATTTAGAGGGAAGCATATCACATGTGTGTTTTAGAGTTATATTTTGCATACCTGCGGTATAGTGCATAATAAAGTGCAATAGATCATGTAATTTTCAGGTTTGAATTCCATTCAAATTTGGTTCTCCGGGTAATATCTGAAAGGCTCTACAGAAAAAAAAGACCTATCATAAAACAAATGGACAAACCCATGTTTGCTTAAACAATCATTTTTGCATACACAAAAAAATATACATTATGTGGACCATATTTTCAGCATGCTTCTTATTCTTTTGTAAGAACTCAAAAGATTGTGATTGTCTCAGTTATGTGATTTGTCTCTTTTATTTAAGTTAGTGGATGTATTTCTAGGAATTTAGTGTCTTGTCCCAAACGTCACAGACAAAGAAATATTCTGAGCATGTTTGGTATTGTGAAGACCATGTCCTCAGCTGTGGGTTGGAGTAGAAATATTCTTTGGGATTGATATTGAAAGCATTACTGTCATATTGAATGTACATTTTAGACCTCACAGTATTAAAATGTGTGAAATTTAGGGTTATGTTTTATTTCGATAATGCACTTTAGACATAATAATTGTATTTATATTGCGCTTTTTTTTAATACCCAAAGCACTACAACAAGTACAGTACAAAAGAAGATCCATAAAAGAAAATTAAAAGAAATTTTTTTTATTATAAGTTATCTTTCATTAAGTCTGCCAACAGATTCCACTATATTATCATTCCTTCGTAATGTCATAGAAATTTGTTACACATATTCCTGAGGAAATAGGATATATATATATATATATATATATATATATATATATATATATATAAATATATATATATATATATATATTACTTATAAGATTACTTATAATAATGTTAACAATTATTTATAATAATATACTTAAAGATTACTTATAATAATTTTTTTATATTTAAATAAATATTTAAAATTTAAATATATATATATATATATATATATATATATATATTTCACTGAAATTATGTAAATGTACCAAATTACTAAACTCTGGTTTTTACCTTTATAATATATTAACAACCCCTTTAAAAACACAGGTGATGAAGAGAAAGCCACATGATGAATCAAGTTTATCATACATAAATATAATTATATATACGGTGCACAATGTCACACACACAAACACAACACACCATCATTGGAAAACATGACTAAAATAACTAAAATAATGCGATAAACATAAACCTCGGGTCTTAAGTGACCCGGGACGTCATTCACTACACTCCTCCTCTTTCATTTTTTTAAAGTTAGACAATAACATTCTTAGTATTCTTCAATCAATTCATTATAAATAATATAACAAAAAATATATATACAATTATAAAAGAATGCCTGTTTTACCCTTAATTTTTTATAAAAATTGTATAGGGTCACTAATGACCCAAGGTGTGTAACAGTGTAATTATATTTTATATATATAAGTGCAATTCATCTTTATTCCACAAGGAGGCAATGTCTGATACACAATGAAGTAATGTAACATAAAACTACAAAACAAAATAAACAAACTACAAAACAAAAGTAAAGCAGCAGCCCCTCATGGACGAATGCCGCACAAACATAAACAAAACACAACGCAAAGTCCAGGCCTGCATGGTCCTCTCTCGTCCTTCACTGCTGTTACTCCTCCTTTTATCCTTCCGGAGCTCCTCCATGAGACTCGAGACCGGTGTGTCACGCATCAGCCACCGGCTAACGCCACCGGCCTCGCTCTGTTCCCACGGCTCTCGGCCCCGCCCTACTTGCCACAGTATGTTTTTACATAATTAAAGGCCCCCTGAAATCAAAATTTAAGTGTGCTCCAAAACAATGACAAAATTCACATTTAGGAGGTATAAGCATTCTAAACTTACAGTCTCTCAATTCCGCTAAAATGGGTCACGGATTTTTATGACTTCACCGCAGACTTCAGCTTCTCATCACATCTTCTGTCCAATCAAAAGCTGTAGTTGATGTGAAATGATGTATAATCCCTCTCCCCTCTCTTTGCTATAAATACCACCTGGCCAAGTGACACCTCACGGAGCAATATGGGTTGGACATGTGTGTTCGGTTGCTCAAACGCTCAAGTTTTATTCCATTTTCCAACTGTACTTTGGTTAAGAATGAAATGGCTAGAATTTATTCACACCTATTGAATTCAAAATATCATCAGCACTCGGATTCGCTTCAATGGTGCTGTCAAGAACGACTTGCAGTCTGTGAGGTAAACTAAACACTATTGGCTATTTGAAAAGGGGGAGGAGCCATTCAACATGTCCCGCCTTAGCTTCCCGTTTCAGTGGAAATTACGTCAACGGATCATACAAAGCTGCTCGTTCCAAGGTACTTCAGTGGGCCCTTAACATTCTGCCTCAACCAAATAAACAACTTGTAACCAAATAACCCCACAAAGTGTCCCAAGCATCATTCCATGAATAAAAAAGCTGTTAAAAATAAAAACACTTTATTTCAGTGGTGCACTGTATTCTACCAACTAGAAGTAACTTTGCAACTACATGTCAACTAACTCTCATTAGAATATACGTAGACTGTCTGCTTAATTAATGTCTGTTCACTTTTTTTTTAAAGTTATCACCTATCCCTAACCTAACAGTCTAGTAAAGTCGACTAATACTCTAATGAGAGTCAGTTGACATGTAGTTGCCATAGTTGACAAGTGTCACCATTAAACATTACAACAAAACTCTTTGGCTTGCTTTCCAGCAAAAATATAAAAAAATTCTTAAAACTACATTACTTAAGAAGTATAATGGCTTATTATATAAGGTTTTCATAGACGGCGCCTCAAATCTATGTTTATTTTGTCTATCTGCACTGGCAGCCTTTTCACTTTAACTTGTTGTTCAACACGTGACAAAATCTTCCAGTGCAGAATGATAGACAAAACATACTTGTAGGAGAATCTTGCAGGAGAAAGCAGTGTTGCTTTTTCAGTAAATGCACATCTTTTTAGATATTTCAACTGGAAACTTTAGACAAAACTTGGGGGGAAAGACTCAACGCACAACTAAACAATAGTTTTGTTTTACAGTGCAGTGTTCAGGCACTATGGGTCTCACCTCTGCTGTGTAGCCAACACATAATTTTTTTTTTTTTAAAACAGTCATATATGCAATACCACCTTGTACCAATAGACCAGCGCTTGCGTTGAGCGTCTTGGCAAAGATTGCCACTCCCCGCCCTCAATCACAAAGAGAAGAATTTGCTGAAATCCTTCACAGATCCCAGCCCCCCCAATAAACCTCACAGCGGTACGTCATACACCCAGGGCAGATAACCAGAATGCATCAGGATAAATCTTAATCAACACTGGAACGGTAGGTGACAGGAGAGGGGAGCTGGAATGTAATGTGACGTTAGCGCAGTCTAAGTGAATTCTGTTGGGCCGTGCCAAAGCTGTTATTAATGGTGTGTGTTTCTGAGTTATTGAGCTTTATGTTGTGGCTGGTACTTCTCTCTAAAACGAAGAGGGCAAATGTAGTTCAAAAGGGCAGCAGGGAGCAACTTTTGCTCTGTGGAAATACTAGTCTGGGCTGGTTATAGTGTTGCAATTGACGAACAGATAAAGGGAAAAGAATGACATATGGGAAAGGGAACACGTTCTAAAAAAAAGTTTAGACAAAACCAAAATGAGAAGAATGCAAAGAAAGATTTCAAACAAATGGGAGGAACATTTATATTGAATGTACTACAAAAAAAAAAGACATTTATGACAAAGGAACAATACAACAAGTGGTTCTGGGTCTCTGTTCTTTCCACAGAGATTCCTTTCAATGCTTTCTAGCAAAAGAAGGGTCGTGAAGATGTTGTGTCATATGCTAAAACACGCTGTTTGTTTCACCAGCATCACATCAGAGGCCTCCAAACTATTGGGGCCGAGACGTCATCAATCGGTCGTAAATCAAAGTCCAACCTTGAGGCAAAGATCAGCACATTCAAATGTCAAAGTTCACATAAACCAATTCTTCATTTGGGCCGGGCTCTGGTTTAAAGCAGTCTTCAAAATGTTAAACACACAACCGTTACAACTGACCCAAATCCATTTTTGACAATGCTTAATATTTATGAATGAAATTAAGGTAATCGTAATGCAACAAAAACAAACGAAATAAATAAACATATTCGTGAAAAGTCACTATTGTTGAAATACAAACTTCAAGTTTTTAATTTGCTTCAGTGTACCAACAAACAAAAAAAGATCCGTGACCCATGAGCAAACATCTGGCCTACGAGTACAATTGAGTACATGACTCGAAAATCAATGCAAAATAAGCTTAGTTGTTTTAACGATATGGATTAATACTTCATTAAATTAAAACAATTCAAAGAAAAATAAGGGAAAGGGAAAAACAACCACTTTAGTCATGGCTCTTATTTATTGTTCCAGTGTTAATGAACTAATCTGAGAAAGAAAACAAATTAACAATGACATCCTTCTTAATACTCTGTACACTGGAAAACAGAAGGGAGAGTCAATCGGTTTAAGAACATTTTACTATTTGCTTTATGACTGGTGATGACAATAAAAAAAAAGAAAAATTGATTAAATTTATCCAAAATATGTGGTTCCAGTGGTTCATGTGAAAAACCATTTCATAACCAATGGAAGGTCTGAACCTCAAAATCTATTAAAATTTTTTTTTTTTAAAAGAGAGATAAAACACACCTTTGTAATTTTATCAACATATGCTTTGGATATTTTCAAAACAATAAATCTGTGTTTAACAGATTAATCAGAATAATTTGGAATTGAGAAAAAAAAATACAACCATGTTAATTAAAATACAATAAACAAACACCTTTTACAAACACACTACATTACAGAAATAAATAATTGTAGAGGTTGTAAAGGTGGCGAATCACAACGATAGCGAAATGTTTCTTGTGTTGTTCACACAGCATCCCATATGACACAAAAAAAAGCTTGTCCAAAAATGTCACGGATTCACTCATCATCACGTGAAGAAAGGCTCTGGTACCCCTTCAATCCTCAATTTCAAAGCCATAAGATGTTTACACGGGGAACTTGTAGTTGGGTAACTGTTTAACAGATCAGAGGCCGTAAATCAAAAGCACTTGAGGCTGAACTCTTTCACGAGTGAATTAAACTCATTAATAACTGTCACGGCGCATTATGCTTGTGCTTCAGATGACGACTCACAAGAAACCTTCACTACTGGTTGATTCTGGCACACATTACTCTCTCTAAAACATTGTGAAAGCAAGATTCAGATTGAACATTGTCCCTTCATCAGCTAAAGTAGGTGTATCACACTGAAAGTAAAAAAAAGAAAAAGAAATATGCATTGATATTTCACATCAATGCCGTTAGGTAGTATTATACATCTAAAATCACTGCAGCAAAATTTTTTTTTTTTTGCAGTTTTGTGTTGTAACAAAACAAAAAAAACACATCAGAAAAGAAATCCTGAGTGCTGTTTGTTCAAACAGAGATATATATAACGGTCATTTTATTTATGCTTTTGCTGATGATTTATGTTCAGATTTCTCCATGTAGGTTCACACTTTCAAAACAGTTTACAAGAAAACTATTTTTGTTTGATTAGACCATATTCATTTGATAGCGATCTTAGAGTTATCGGAACTAAACAAGTCTCGAGGTCCTGCGATCATTGATACCCTGTCTTAAACCATTACAAATCAGTTCAATCTTATAAGAGCTTTTTTTTTCTTTTTTATCTCATTTTCTTTTTTTATATTCACATAGAAGGTGTGCAGATTTGTGAGCGACGTCCACTGCAACAAACAAAAAAGATTTAAAAAGGAAGGGCAAGGCTTCAGTCCTACTCTATTTGACATTATCTTTATTGACAAATAAATGCATTATTTCAACAACGGTAGCTTCATAAATATTTTTGCCATTTGTCAATAAGAACTCCTTGACACTTAATCATTCCAGTTTCAGAAAGATCAACCTCTCTCTCTCTCTCTCTTTCATCAGATCACCACAATCCAATCAACAACCTCGTCTTTCCAGATGGGCGAAGTATCCGTTAGCATTAATATGTACAAATCTACTTTTTTAAAAAAAAAATGATTTTTGATCCACTTACTCCTCCAAGCAACATTCATGGTGCAGGGTGTGCTCTGAAAGTACCAAAGGCATGTTAAAGACGACTCTCTCTCTCTCTCTCTTTCTCTCTCTCTCTCTCTCAAGTGTTGTCCTCATAGATAATCTCCATCATGGACGTCCAGTATTCCACGGGGGTGAATCAAAAACTGGAGTATTTGGAACAGATAAGGCCTCTGCTCAAGATCACGAACACAGACCGAAAACAGATGACAACCCCCACACCCTGCCAGATTTTAAGTACAACGCCGAAAGCGATGTTCTAGAGAGCTGAAGGACAGCAAAATGGCTCCCGTCCCATGCCAGGGTTTAGGCCAAGGCCATGGGGCACCAAGTGTCCCCTCTCACGGAGGTCGCCACGTCAGCTGTGGACGTCAGGCCTACATTCGTGTACAGACTCTCCTGGCCGGGGTACTTCACCATGGAGCCGGTCGTGCACTGAACATCGACTTGGCCCAGCAGCGTCGAAGAGTTGACCTGGATCAAACCAGCGAATGTTAGCATGACAAATAAAAGGCATTCCAAGTTGTTGCACTCAAATGGTCTATTTGAATAATGCCTTGAAAGCACAAAATGTTGCAAGTTTTATGAGCAACGCAGATGAATCATTTATCCAAACACCAGAATGACAGTCCACTTTAGACATTCCACTGACTCGCATTTATTTGCAACTACTTGTCAACTGACTCTCGTTGGAGTATTAGTAGACTGTTAGGTGTTAGGGTAAGTAGAATAAGTTAACATGTAGATGCAAAGTCACTTACAGTCAGTCGAATGAGCATCAAAATAAAGTGTTAGCAGATATTAAAGGGTCACCAAAAAAATGAAAATCATCCCATAATTTACTACTAGTGAATGGTAACTTGGATTTTGAAGCCCAAAAAAGTGCATCCATCCATCATAAAAGTAATCTATTCAGCCCCAGGGGGTTAATAAAGGCTTTCTGAAGCGAAGCAATGCGTTTTTGTAAGACAAATATCAATATTTATAAGCAGAAAAGGAAAATCGCTGGTGCAACACATAAGTCTTCTTAGTGTTGGACTCTGATGAAGATGTAACTTTACATAGAAACGTTAGTCACTCAAATAAATGGATTACTAAGAAGACTTGTGTGTTGCACCAGCGATTTTCCTTTTCTGCTTTGTCTTGTCCTGCCCTGGTTGCACCGGATTGTTTGGGAATTACAGTAGCGCAGCAAGCCTTCCTTTTCATTTTGAATCAATATTTTATAACTTTTTATAACTATAAATACTGGCTTCTGGTAATGGTCATATGCAAGTCTAGATCCCGCGGAAGAGTGACGCATCGCTTCGCTTCAGAAGGCCTTTATTAACCCCTGGAGCCATATGGATTACTTTTATGATGGATGGATGCACTTTTTTGGACTTCAAAATCCAAGTTACTATTCACTCCCATTAAAAAGCTTGGAAGAGCCAGGATATGTTTTAATATAACTCTGATTGTGTTTGGCTGAAAGAAGAAAGTCATATGTCTTGAAGGCGAGTAAATTACGGGATCATTTTCATTTTTTGGGTGAACTATCCCTTTAAGCAGACATTCTATTAACACTCTAATGACTGCTAGTTGATATGTAGTTGCAAAGTTATTCATAGTTAGTAGAATGTCTAAAGTGGACTATCGAAATAAAGTGTCACTGCAACTTTTTATCTGTAAGATTTGTAACATTGTAATGCTGCATTTAAAAAAAAAAATAATAATAAGGGTGCATGAACTTACTGATGTTACAGGCACCTGTGTAGATGAAGGACTGCTCTTTGTGCACTCCTCTGAGTTAGAAGACGATGAAGATGTTGGAGTCATGGGAACAGAACTACTTCCTGTGAATTATTTTAACAAGTCAGTTGATCTGCACTTACATGGTGGAATCACACATAAATTAAATTTTTTTTAATTATTTTTTATCACTTAACATACCAGATGATCCCTTTGTTTTGTTCAAGGTTTTTGGTTTTCTTTTCCTTGTCTGAATGCCTTCTTTCTTCATGGCAAGGGGTCTAGGCACCTAAAAAACACATGAATCCAGATTGTAAAATACTGTACTGATGCAACGTAGCATCGCGTATTTGAATTTGTATCAAATTGTTTCATTTCAATTGTATCCGATCTCGTTTATTATAGCCTACCCCGTGTAACTTTGTGTAAAGTCCGCAGGCGTTGCACACGGGCTCGCCGTCCGCGTTTCTGCGCCACAGTGTCGTCGTGCTCGTCTGACAGTTTGCGCATGACAGGCCGATCCGCCTTGAAGACGACTGAGAAAAAAGCAATTAACAATGTCATTAATTGATCATAATAAAGATCAAGCCTCTCGTATTTATTCATCTAAAATGGTAGAATGAAAATCTGTGTTATTAATTTCTGCTGTTAATTTAATATTTCAGATATTCAACCTGCGCAATAATTCACTTTTGTTTTGTACTTGTATAATGCAAAGTAAATTTCATTGCGTAAACAATGAAAATGAAAAGGGGCTTCGATTAGACAAATGTTTAATATATAATTTTAAGAACATTTGCACACTGTGTTTTTGTAGCCTAAACAATTAACGTTTAATGCCTGCAAACTTGTCTAGCCAATAAAAATAGCGTTTATTATGGGAGTAGACCTGTGGAGATGTTCCCAGATAACCTCTGGCTATTGTTTGAAATAAATAGGCAGGAAATTGAGTGGTTAAGTAGCTCATCGAGGCGATGCTCACCATACGCTTCTGAGGTTTAATTAATGGTCGGCTGAGTCCATTCATTTTGCTGTAGAGACCGCAGGCGTTGCAGAGAAAGTGACCCGTGCCGTCGCGTCTCCACAGCGGGGTGGAAATGGAGCCGCAGTTGACGCACTCGCGGCTCTCCATCATGTCGTCCAGCAAATCTAAACACACAGACAGTCGCCCGTCAGTCAACATCACATTCACCATCAACTTCAATGTGCGCCAAATGAATTGCGCAGACTTGACACGTTGCAACAGACTAATAGCATTAATGACAGGTGTGACTTTTTTTCTCTCTCTCTTTTCTGGTTTTCGGTAACACTTGTCCTTGTTACATATGTTACATGTTACCATAGCAAGAACAGTAAATTATGCATAATTACATGCAACTAACCCTCAACCAAATCATAATCCTCCCCAAACTACTAATAGTAAGTAGTTAATCAATATGAATCAATATTAATCATATTAAATTAATATTTAAATATATAATAACACTGTAACAATGACACCTTAATATAAAGTGTAACCCTCTTTTCTCGTTTTAACTAATGTCGAAATTTACGCACAAAATCTGGAATAGCCTATAAGCACTTTATTTTCGGAGCAGTTTGTAATTACCTGCACATTTTTATTCTAATTACAATTAATTATTTTAGCATGTGGACACTTACGCACAGTTATATAAGGAATATTAGAAGCCATGGGCTGCAAATTGAGAACTTCGTTAACCATATTATTTAAAAAAAACGTAAATTTCAATGACGTTCTCATTAAAAGTTTCATCAGACTATACACAATTATCTACCACTGTTGTTTTATTACGTTGTTAGAATTGGTAAATTGGTCCATTCCCTTTTTTTTCTTTTATAAATTAGCTGTTACATATTTTTGATATGTAGGCTACCACTAATTATAAGGCTTGAACTTCCACATAGGAAGTCAGAACACAAGATTGGAAGGTCTTAATAAAAAATATTATTTTTACACTCAAGTAGCCAATAGCTAAAAGGTAGCTATACATTATACCAATAGCTAACTGGTGTTTCAAACATTTCTGTAATGATGCAAGTTAAATTCCCCAAAAATACGATTGCTCGTATTTTCACCTTTCTCCAAACAGGCTACAGAAGCTAACGAACACAGGTGGCATTATATAAAACAATATTATATATTTAAATATCACAAATATATCGTTAATGTTTTATAAAAAAATAAATAAACAAATAATACAAATATCTACCTGTGAGACTGGCGCCATATAGCTACATTAAAAATGATTACATTTTTTTAAAAAATTGATTATTCACAGACTGCTAGAAATGTGAGGGAAATGTGAGTTTTGAATTTCACAGCTAGAAAGGAATTTTTTAGGAATATGATTATGAATGAATGGCCATAGCTCACCCCCGTTGGGTCCCCGGATGGACAGCGGCGCGCTTCTTGACTGCAGGGAGTGCAGCATGGAGTTCTCGAAGGGCCCCGCGGGCCACGCCGCCGGTAACTGTGAGAGCTGCGGGGCCACATAAGGAGGGTACGCGCTTGTGTAAGATCCACTTATTGGTCGTGAAAGGTACTGCTCTCGAGCGTTAACATTCAGAGGGTTAGTGTAGTTGTTATCCCTCGATGTGCCGTTATTCATAGGCGGACTAGGGGAGTAGTGGAAACGGTTGGAGGTATGCGGGCTTCCAGTGCTGTAGGACGGGCTCTCCGGTGCGGACTGTGACCAAACCGAATGACTGCTTACCGCATGGCTCGGCTGAGAAGACACCCCGGGTTGTAAGTAGGACAGACTCGGTATCATCGATCCAACGCGAGACGTCGGCACATAAACGGGAGAATTAGGGTTGGAGTGCATGTAACTGGCCGATGGAGAGTCGTTATAACCGGCCTGACTCTGGGCCGCAGCGATGGCCAGTGTCTGATACATGTCGGTAGGGTCCACAATTAGGCCTCCCTTATGCGTCTCCCTGGTGTGTCCACCTGAGATGATGAGTTTGTTGCCCTGGTCTAAATCCGTGAAGAGTGTAACGTCGTCAGAATTGGGCAGGGCGTTGTTGGGATGCCCAAAGTGAACGTAGGAGTGTAGGGGCCTGGCCTCGGCGCGACGGGTTCCCACCACGTCCAGGTGCGTCGGCGTCGGGGATCTCAGCCGGTCCCTCCGGTCAGTGTTCAGGTAGCTCTGCTCAGCCGGAGACCCTGGGCTGCTGCTGCTGGACACTTCGCGCTTGACCATGGACCAGCTGTTATCACCCAGGTCCATCCAGGATCCCTTTTATATCTCACAGTGTGTGGAAAATGGAGAGGCAAAAGTGCACTGAAAATGTGAACATAACAAATGTTGGAATATAGAGCGTAATTGGAAATTGTATTAAAAATAAAATAAAAAAAATGCGAGAACACGATATTTTAAGATAATTTAAGAGGAGCTCAAAGCTTAGCCTAAAGTAAATAAACGTATTCAACTGTTAAAGTTCCTCTGAATGTTTATTGCGATTTAGCACTTAAAATGTGAATTGTGATAAGGCTATGTTCACTTTTTATTTTACCGCGGAAACAGTTTCACTATAGAAAGCCCACAATGGTACAGCTACAAACTTACTCAAATCATTCATGATTATTGTGACATCTTGTAGTATCTTGTAGTATTCTAAAATTAAAAGTTGAGCTTCATGTCATGAATGACCGAACACACAACACACTAAATTCCAGGAAAACAAACGCGCGCGCACATACACACCCCATACAGGGTTTTACACTGAAGATCTGAATCCATCCGTGTCGCAAATCCGTCCTCCCTCTTGATGAAGCCTCATCATAATTACAAAAAAAACAAAAAAACAGATAGGAAACAAAACGTAATATGTCTTTGCAGAAAAGAGATAACCACTTGATAAGACCCACAACAGATAAGAGAGAGAGAGAGAGGGAGAGCGAGCGAGAGAGAGAGAGAGGCAGGGTAAAAATAATCCCAAAATGATTTAGACTCTCCTCGGCTGGCACCGAACTCAGCACCAAGGCAAGAGCTGAAGGAAATTTATAATCAAGACTCGGATAAGGGAAGAAAAAGACACCACTGACCTATTGGTGGTTTGCCATAAGTTGGTGTTCGCAGGGTCCAGCGGTTCTGTGGTTGCAGGACTTGGAGAACTATTAGGAATGAAAGTTTTCTGTTCACTCGTGACGATGTTTAAGAGAGGAGGCGCCTCGTGCGCTCCGAGCCTCTGATTGGACTCCAGCTTGAGCAAACACGATAGGGGTGCTGCGCTTCACTTTACACCTTACTTACTGTGCAGGTCCTGGATATCGAATGGAAAATACGAGTCTTGTAAATCTGACTACATTTTCACAAAGGGAAGGGACGCGTTTAATTGCTTTAGCAGACAACCAAACTAGGCTATATATTTTTATATAAAATGTCCCTGAAAGGGTTAGGGTTAGGGTTATTTAATTGTATTAAATGAATACATTTGCCGACATGAAATATCGGTGTAATTTAAAACAGTTCTTTATAATGATAATAATAATAATAATAATAATAATAATAATGATAATGATAATGATAATAATAATAATAATAATAATAATTTGCGTATAGGCTTCCAAACATTTAGTCTATATAAATTTCAGTCTAAAAATGTGAGCGAGTAGCAAAATCCCTTTTCGATCATTAAAATATTTATTTAAACTTGGTACCAGTTGAATAAACTTATTTTAAGACAATAACTAGTTTGACCAACTAGCAGACGAGGTAATCAGTCTTAGTTTTCCAATTCGCTCTAAACCGATTGTGTAGGCTATATACTGACTTTAAAAAGTTAAGATAGCCTAAGTCTTTATGAGAAAAAAAAAGGAAACGACTAACTTTTAATACGCAGTTAACGCAACTAATGAATAATATTTTAGTTGTATAATTAATTGTGGGAATTTAAAGGAAAATTGTTGAGGGAAATCACGCAAACAGAATGATGAAATCACTTTTCTATTTGTTTTGATGTTGAGCCTTTTCTATGCTATATGCAAATTGGGCTCGTTGCTAATTAGTTCATCTGTCGATGGGGCATCATTTAGGATTGTAAAGGATCCTACACAAACACCCAGCGGGCAATAGGCACTACTGAGTGCTTCACTTTGAACAGATGATAATTCATTCAGGCAGAATATACATTGTATTGTGACCTGATCAGGTATTGGAGGACGCCAATTGGATTAATCATTCTGAAGTCGAGAGGGTCTCTGACTCTTTTGTTGACCAGTTTATTCGATAACCAACACTGAATTATTTTATTATTTATTTTATTTTATTTTATATATAGGCTAGTTAAATACTCATGGATGTATAGTAGACAAATAAGTATTTTGGATAGCCTATATATAAATATATTATTAACAATGGTTGATATAGCCTATTGATAAATCATTTTTGAACAGTAATAGGCTACGCTCAAAAACAAGAATCTGAAGCCATTTTAAAAAAAAAGTATTTCGGATAGTGGTAGCTATTTCTAATACGCACGTGGATGATTAGCCTTGTCTATATTATTTAAATAGCCTAAATATTGCTCTCGTCTGCGTATATGAAAAAAAAATGCGCACGTGCTATACACAAATAAAAAACATTTCTGCATAGTCACTTGCGATTTTAGTGTTTGTCTATGGCTTCAGACGCTCAGCAGACACATTCATAAGAGCACGTGTGAATAGATGATCTGCTGTCTGACATGATGTGTGTCTGTCTCCGAATAAACGAGGAATCATCAAAGACGATCGAATCGTCTGCTGGCTTTTCTTTTAGATTTACCAAAACTAATTCTCTTCAGGAGGAAAACGAAATTGCTGACATAGAATTGCATCTGTGATCTTTCTTAAGAACTAATCAAACAAATTCCTCTCCCTGCAGCGCTGACAACAAAAGTTTTAAAATTGTTAAAACAAATAGAACAAATCGCACTAACATTATAATAATAATAATAATAATGCGTAGGCTATTATTTTTATTAGCTATTATTTTCAGTATACAAAGACTCAAAATCAGGCCTATTTTTACCCTAAATATGTAGGTTATAATATCATGCACTAAAGTGATCTAAAGCGACAAATCTTTTGCATTTATGGAATATTGCGATTATGGGATAAAAACTCTGTATTTCAGTTTAGTGCGCGGTCACAAACATCAGGCATATCGCATTATTATCACTATACACTGCTGTTTATTGAATTAAAGCAAATTCAACATCACCGTCAATCGAAATAAACAAGTTAAAAATCGAAATCACAGCTTTACAATTATTTACGGGAATGAGTGCTTTCCTACAGGCGGCTGTATATGAAATTTCATACCAGCCAATTTATGACATTCTAGGCCACTACAAAGAGACTCTTTATCAGGCTGTCTCCGCGTACTTTGACCCCACAATGTAAAACCAACGAACACAATAGAGACCCAATGTCTGTGCCAATAGTCTCTTATGCTATTAGCGACAGTATTTTATTACATTATTTGATTATTATTAGTATTATTATTAGGCATTTGTGTTTTGTTGTAGGCATTGCTTATAGGCTAAACTTCTTATTTATTGGGCAAAGCTTTGAGTCGTTTTCACAGTTTTCATATTTATTTGATAATTACATTACATAAAATGTATTTTAAGGTGTCTGTATTACAAGTACTGAGTAATAATAATTAACTACATGTACTTACTATATGGTTAGGGTTAGGGGTTGGTTTAGGTTGCATGTAATTATGCATTATTTATAGTTATTGCGACAGTAATGTAACATGTGTAAAAGGGTCACTGTAAAATAAAGTGTTACCATAATATACTAATTGAACTAGTTTACTTTCTATCTAAAAACTCGTAATTCAACTGTGCCATCAGATTATCTCCATTTGATTAGACAGCTTTAACATAGTAGAGGAAGGATGTTTGCCATTGGTCAGAGTCATATTAGATATTTGCTCATGGTTCATCAGGGTGTTTCAAACAATGTTTCTAGACCAATCACCAGATTCGTTTGCTTTGTGTTGTACATTACTAAAATTTTTTGCTGGATGAATGATGATGATGAAGCGATCAAATACTCATTACCAGGTGACATATTGTAAGGCAGGGTGTTGGCCTTTCCCTGCAAGAACAGTCATTGTGGACATTAAATCACCATCTATACCCTGACAAACTTTAAAATATCACTTTTTTGTTCTTAATGCTATTTATAGCTATTAAAAGCCTTCAAGGCTGTCAGGCTGACTCAGACTAAGAATAAAAAAAAATTCTACAGAACGTAACATTTGTGTACTTCCTACATTTTGAGTAATTCCCTCTCCTTCCCACTGCATTAGAATTTGGCCTATTTACTTTTATGACAGATGTTATGTTTTTATGCCTGGCACTGCCTTCTCCAGTTGAACTGAAAGTCATGCAGAGACTCTGTAGAGAGGGACAGTTCCAGGCATATATGTTGCTGTTTGCAATAGTAGATGATTAAACAAGAAGGTGTAAAACCAACCTGTGTGTGCGTGCGTGTGTGTGTGAGCTTATATATGGGGGCGTGTGGGAGAGGCCTTGGATAGTAAACGTGTTAACAACCTTCTCACAGATCTCAGGTCACACCCTGCTGGAGTCATGCGATTCTCCACTGTGACAACTCTATTGCTCTCATTCGGTGGAAATACAGAAGCAATGCAGAGGAAGTTCAAAAGAAGAACATTCACTGCATTTTGAGTCATTTGTCAGGTGGAAAATAATAGTCGGTGTGTACACACACACACACACACACACACACACACATATATATAGGTTTTAAACTGAATTGTTACAGTTTGATCATTTATATTGATGTGAAAAGGTTCATTGTATGAAAATATAGTTATTAACGAGGCAAATTTACAGTACATGGACATTGAACTATTAGGCACTCTGTGAGATCCCTCACACTGCCATTTGTTCCTTCCTTTGAAATAGCAAACAAATAGCAAAAAAAGAAATATACATATGTTCATAGACTTCATTGTTTTTTTCTCTGGCTGGAATCACAGGTAAGAGCTCAGTTATATATGGCGGATACAAACCTGTTTTGAAAAGATATGTTAGTGTAGTTCCATCTGTAAGAACAGGACTGCTGGTTGCACACATTAAGGCAGTGACAATTAACCAAAATATAAAACAGAAAAAAAGAAAGAAAAGAAAAGAAAATCCAAAGCGTTTACCATGGGCTATTAGGCAATGAAGAGCCAAGAGCAGTCAAGCACATTAGATGACCTGAAAGATGAGCTAGGATTACAGATAAGAGTCCCATCATTAGTCATTTCATTCAAGTGTTTAAGAAACTATTAGTGCCGCACATGATAGTTGTTAGAGTCTGTCTATTCTCCATATACACCAGATATAATGATGACTGTGTCCAGGAAGAGGACTGTTGACAAATGAAATTAAAGAAAATTTCTTTAATAACTAAAGAAAAGTTATTTAAGTTAATCTCTAAGATACTACTACTACTAACAAAAATATTAATTATAATAATAAGTTATATTTAAGTTATAAATATTATTTAGAAAAATATAGGCCTTATAGGAACAGCATCAATATAATATAATATAATAATGGTTTGATGGATGATAATTTGAATAATAATGTTTTTTCTTCTTATTGTTGTTGTTGTTATTGTTGACATTAGATTAATATACGAATATCACATATATAACAACAAAAATACATAGATAATTCATTTTTGATACTGGTTCATTTTGGGTGCATGTATTAATTATTTACATAAACATCCAAACAATGTATTGTATTGTATTTCTAGCTTTTCAAAGCTGATCGCTTGCAGCGGCCTTACATTCTTTCTGGCGCATCTTGCCCTTTTTGTATGATCAGTACGAGCAAGATGTGATCACACTATATACACTGCCCAACATTTCAGTGTGTGCTTCACCTTTGAACCCTTCATGAGTTCAGACCTCAGAGTGAAATCAATATCGTTCAGCCACTGTGTGTCTGAATCCACTACAACCACCGCCCTCCAAAAATAAAACGCGATGAAGCTAACGTTCTTTGGGCCATGTTGTTTTTTCCATACACCATCCAATCAGCCTCCATCCTGTCAGGCTGTGCCTGTGTTTTGTCTATGGGGGAAGGTCAGACTGTGGCTTTCCCTGAATCAGCTGTTTGAGCGCCAGTGGACGCTATCTGCTGTCTATTCTGACTCGTGTTACATCACTCGGACCCCAGATTTGGGCGGTGTGTGTGTGACTGACTGATATCTCATGGATAGGCAGGGGATCATTGACATTATATTCTAAAATAGCTTCATACTCAGTACAGTTTTGCATGGTATGTCAAAGACAATGAGGTATAACCTCCTTATCTTCTCAGACATTTCACCTTTAAATTTGAATATCATTAAAAGAACGGTTCTTCTGAGGAGGACATTTCTGGAATCCTAACCTATCCATTTATCTGCATATAATGCATGGTCTCTCTATTCTATGCAATCCTGGAAAATGACCCAATGTAACTGGTCCACTATATTTAAATTCTTCTGAAGCCAAATAATAGCTTTGTGTGATGGAAAGACCAAAATGAAAGTTATTATTCGTGAATGAATCATTCAGAGCACTTTTGCAAACACAAATGTTCTGTAGCCAACTTTTTTTTTTCTACTTAAAAAAAGGATTTATTCAATAGTCAACCAATTCTTATTATGAACCCGCCAAGGAGAGCACACTCATATTTTTTAGTGAATAACTACTTCATTTTGTTTTTCATCTAGAGATATCAAAGAAGAGTTTGAATAAAGCATACAAGACTTTCATGGTGTGTTTTTTTTTAAGCTTTAAAGTTCTAGTCCCAATTCATGTAAGTGCATAGAAAAGCACATGGAAGTCATTCAGGTTTGAAACAGTGTTAGTATTATTTATGATAATATGATAATACCATGGTGGTCTGTCTGAATACTTAATTCTGATTGGCTGGATGGTGTGCAATAAAACCGTTTAATGCACAGTTAGTTCCAGATCAGTTTAATCACCGTTCTATATTGATGCACTGTCTTCATTGTATCAAACACACACACACGCATGGAGAGAGATTGGAGATTGTGCTGCGTGCCACACTCACTTACTCTCTCTCTCTCACACACACACACACACACACACACACACACACACACACACACATCAACACTGCCCAGCTACTTTTATTAATAAAATCTGAATTCTGAATCGCTACATTATATTTCTCTGCAATTTCAAACAAATGTAATCTTACGTACTGAATGCTAGACCATAACTGACAAAAATATTGCACTGCAAACATCAATAACAGCTTTAGGTTTTAATGCTGACAAATGACCATGGCAAAAGCATTGGCTATGCATTAAAATATCTGAATGCACACCATAGTGTATTAAAATCATTTACTGCATGAATTATCCCTTCCTTATAGTTTTTATTAATATTTTAAAGTGTTTTATTTTTATATTTTGAGTTTTCATTTGACAGTTTTTGCCCGTTGCTTGAACACAATAGACACATGCTTAAACCAAAACTTGAAGTTGTTGTTACTATACCTTAAACAAAGTGTAACCATACCTTAAACAAAAGCGCTGCTTTGCACTTTAGTTGCAATTCTGTAACACACTTGCTCCTAGACACTACACACTATTTCATACATAAGACACTTAGTTCAAAAATGATGGATTCGGGGATGGATTCGGCACACATGGGGATATTTTCCCCGATGCTTAGCGAGAGAAGACATTGCTTGTGATGTTGATGAGATCCTTTGCGCACAATTGTGTTTTTCTGTATTTGATAAAAAAAAAAAAAAATTTTTTGATTGTAAAATATACTACTGTAATGTAATGTATTTGAATTCAGTATTTCATTTTTTAGTTGTTGTGAAAACATGCCCTCTGTGGAACTTAATAAAACAGTGAAAACAAAAGTCTGCAGTGTTTTATATAAAGTAGACTAGTGTGTTGCTGCTGATCTGAAAGTGTATTCATATGATGCAAGTGGGTATAATTTTGTCATCAGAGTGAAATTTTGACAAAGGATTGTTAGGTTTTGATAGCAGAGTTTCAATTTGACATAGATGTGAATGGTTTATTTCCCAGTGTTGTGTCTTATTTGCTTGTGTGTAGAGTTTTGACACAACGAGCCAAGTTTTGCAAAACGTGTTCAAGCAACAGGCAAAAACTGTAAATTTAGTGTAATTTTCAGCAGTATTTTTATTTTATTTACGGTTAGTAATTTTAGTGATTTAACTTATTGAGCAAACTTATTTTAGTTAGTTTCCATGGCAACATTTCTAATTTTTGGCTTTCTATTTGGAGGAGTCCCCAGTTTCTAACCTTGGGTCCCTAAAGGGGCTGTTGCAAGGACACCTCACTCATGGGCTGGGGTGCTGTCATGGGCGGATTCCCAGCCCAGGGTCTTTGGGAAGCCCCTTGTGGTAAGGAGGACTAGGCCGAGAGAGGGGTGAAGAGCTCTCACAGAGGAGCTACGGACACATAAAAGGAGGAGCGACGACAGTGAAGGACGAGAGAGGACCAGGCCTGGACAGTCATGTTATGACTTGTTTATGTGTGCGGCAGACGTCAGTGAGTCATCTTATATTGATATTTTATTTCAGCTTAATTTAAAAAAGTGTTTTTAAAAGATTTAGTTTTAGTTAAAGATAATGCCTTCGAGTCCTTTAGCTTTTTGTACTGACAGTACTCTCCACCTCGACATGGAAAAATATGGTCATGCCTCAGACAGTTTTCTTTCCATTTCCATTTCTTTGTCTGGCAAACAAAGCTGTGCACTTTAGTTACGATAAGATCTCAGTCTGCTCCAATGGAGTGAGGTCCCAAGAAACATGGCCACCATGATATGGCACTGTTTCCTCTTGTCCTTTATAACTGTACAAATTCATCTTGTCCTCATGACCTTGTTGTACACACACACAACACAAAATCCTGGATTTGCCTACTTACCGTAAGAGCTATGAACTTGTTTGAAGACTCAATACACAGAATAGGGTTGTTGAGTCCAGTTTCTGTGGCACAACCAGGGTTTGTTTAGGCAGAAAATACATAATGCATTCTACCTTCACAATTATGTTTTTTATCAGGACATCAAACAGGACGTCAAATAGTGATAATTTTTTCAGAACCAATGCTGTACCAGGCACTCGCTGTTTGCTGATGGAGGGAATTGAGTTAATCTGGATCTGCTCCCTGCTTTGGAAAAGAGAAAGAGAGAATGAGAGATGTAATATTATCAACAACCATTGTGTCACTCCCTCTCACCTCTAGACTAATTGTTTTTTTAATTTTTGTTCTTTCTGCTCAGTCATGTGCAGTGCTTTTTCAGTCATATTTCAATAGAAGTGACCAGGCTGCCATGCTATTGGGTTTTGTTGTGTTTGTTTTTGCACAGGGATCCAAGAACTTGAAGAAGCGGAACTTCGGAAAGGGAGTCGTATCAGGCAGATCTGCTGTATGTATAATGCTAACATTGTGAAGTGGTTCTGAGAGGCGTGGGAGATCAGAGCTCTGTGCTGCACACAGATACACAGCACTTCCATGTAATGTCTCTACAGCACGTATGCAGACTGTCATTCTTTTAAACAGGGTGTTTTTTTAAAATAATCAATACCTTGATTCTAGCACGTACACAGCTTGAAAAAAGGGGAGAATTCAAAGTGAAAAAACATTTAAAGGTATAGTTCACCCATGAAGAACAGAATGTTTACTGTTCTTGTGTTTGTTCTTTTCCACGCAATGAACGTATGCAGGTATACTTGTTATATATTTTAAAAGATGATAGCCACATGATAGTTTTGTTTGATGAACAGATCAAAATTTAAGTCATTATTCAGTGAAAATCTGCCATAGCTCTTGGATCTCAATCATGCACATGTATGGTGACAGATTTATTGCACTAAGTACACCAAAGCATGTGAATATGAGGCATGTGTTTGGCTGTCTGTTGCTAAGCCTCTAGCCATAGCATTCAAACACAGCATCGTTTCACACTGTACATGTTTGGTAGCCTGACTTCATCATACTCATATTCTATTCAGAATGTGAGTCTGATACTGCTCCATAGGGCTTTGATTATGAGGCGTGTCTTAACCGAACCAGGAAAAAACAACAACTCTGCGCTCAATTGGATAGACCTACAACCAATCAGCGCAACGCAGTAAGTGACGTATGTTGAGCGACTCAGTTGTATCGAATCCTGTAGGAAGGATTATTTAATATTTTGTTAAATTTCAGTTTTATTGATCATAAAAACCATTATAACAGTATAAGTAGTGTAAGGGGTATAAGAAGCTATACAAGACAAGAAAAAAAGCAAACGATTCAGACAAACAACGTTAAAATAGCCTAAATATAAAGTTATGAAACTTCACTTTACCCTCAGCCAAAACGATTTGCCAGGGAACAAATTATAGATTAATGAGACCAAAGATCGCCCGTTAGATATACACAAGACGAATTATATCTCATGTTTAACCAGAGACATTAGAGCCAGCGGCACACGTCAGAAGGACTAGCCGAGGTAAGGCTGTTCCAGGCGGGGTACCGCTGATCGCATCTCACAACTCCGAAATCGTCAGATCAAAATTTTAAATAGGCGCTATGTTTATAAATAAACCACAGATTTGAGCTTTAAACAACTACATTGTAAATGTCTGAAAAACTATTAAAAGTACATTTCGTGACACAATAACAGCAGTATTTTTAAATGTTGCGGCCTTTTCCTCTGAACGTTACTATTACTAATTATATCATGACCAAATACAACCAGAAACAAATGTTCAGTCTTGCTTGTGAAAGGTAATTCCTCGAGACCTGTTTTCAATTGTGTGGTGATTTGTTCAGTCCCAATCAGCACACGAAACAGGCATTTTTCTCAATTCCCGCTATGAGAGGTATGGGAAAGTTGCTCAATAGGGCGTCTATGTATTTATTATGTCTATGGGAAGGACGGCAAACACATCTTGACGATCGACAAATGCCTTGATTGCAGTTCTCTGTTCGTCTTTTAAAATTAATGCGCTGTCGATTTCTTCTACAACAGACGCGATAGCGGAATCTATACATCTCAATTCTCCAGCTGCAGTCATCTTTGTTGTAAACCAGTTCAAACCAAGCGCTCTTTGATGACGTGATGATTACGTACCTGCAGATCATCTGTCCATCATCGTATAAAGCCCGCCCTGGCAATTTGATTGGCCCAACCATTTTTGAACCGATCATAATTACTCCTCAATGGATCGAGTCCACACCGAACTTCCCGACCAAAAAATGTTGTGGGCGGGGTTCGGGCTGGCATCCAGGCTACATGTTTGGCACTGCAATGCAGGTTTCCTTTACCAGGGTTAAAAGCTGGGTTTAGAACAATGATAACCCGGTGTTAAGTGCAGTGTATAAAGCCTTAAAAAGTCAGTATTTTAAGTCAATCAAAACACGTTAGCTAATTTTCTAATCTTACTTCACTGTTAAATTGTCTGAGGGGGAATGAGACTATGGGAATGACAATACCTATGCCACCATACTGAGTTGTACTTGAGAAAAGTTTGCAGTGCACAAGTACAAAACTGTGAATACAGGAAGGACTCAACCCGAGAGGACCTGAGACCCTGAGGTTGAGCCTGCGTTCACACTATAAAACCTGATGAATGTGTTCAGAGAGGACCAGCCTGCCGCAGCACACATCTCACAAAGACAACCCTTTTGCAAGCGCCTTTGAGGCAGCCCCACTTTGAGTAGAATGGGCCCTGACACCTAGAGGCAAAGCGACACTGCAATCCTCATAGTCAATGTATACCACATCCGAAACCCAGTGACAGGACCCAGTTTGGAAGTCTGCGCAAGAAATGGGACACCAGGACATGTTTCCCCACTAAAGCCCCTGCAATCTGGTTGTGGAAAGCCAAGATAGTGGCCACATACACCATCAGGGTAGTGGGGTTCAGCCCTGCTGGAAGACGCTCTTGTAGAAACAGTCCTGAACCAGTTAACTGGGACAGTCGGTCCCTCCAGGTCAGAATCTCCCATGTACAGCCTTCCAGGAGAGATACCAACTCTGCAAACCATACTCAGACATGCCAGAACAGGGCTTCTAATATTTCCCACAACCACTCCTGACGGACCTCGGCAGAACTCCCAGGAGCAGAACGATTGGGGGAAATGCGTACAGATGCAGTCTCGGCCATGTCTGTACCATCACATTCAGCCCCATCGGCCAAACCTCTCTGCCATATGGACTTCATTGTTTGAGGATGGAGTCACCAATCACCGGGCCTCAGCCCCTGCCTCCACAGGATGTTTGCTCCCATATTAAGGTGCCCTTGTAGCCCCTGAAATCTGTTAGGATCTCTCCGACAGCATGTCCCTCCTTCCTCCTGGGTTTCAGCACCAATGTAACATGGTATTTTGTTATGGGAAGGAGGCGGGAACCGGCGCACATTCAAAGACTTTAATTATAAAATAAACAAACACAAAACAAAAGTAAAAGCAGCAGCCCGTCACTGACGACTGCCGCACACATAAACAAATCATAAAATAACGGTCCAGGCCTGGTCCTCTCTAGTCTTTTGCTGTCGTCGCTCCTCCTTTTATGTTTCCGTATGTTTCCGTATGTTCTCCTCTGTGAGAGCTCTTCGCCCCTCTCTCACAGCTCTCGCCCTAGTCCTCCTTACCACAAGGGGCTTCCCAAAGACCCTGGGCTGGGCATCCGCCCATGACAGCACCCCAGCCCATGAGTGAGGTGTCCTTCAAAGATCTTGCGACAATAGGGACCCAAGAAACCGGGGACTCCTCCATAGAGAAAGGGCACAAAGTGCTCAGCGCTAAACATGGGTTTAAGTAGGGGATGCAATCTCTTGTTTTTGAGCCACCACTGGAAGGGCCTTGTGTGCAACAAGCCTAACGGTATTATGTTGGTGGCTGCAGCTATAAGATCCAGCATTACCTGCCATTGTCTGATGGAAATCTCCTGCCTACATTACACCATGGTGCGAATGGAATCCACCTGAGCCAGGGACAGTTGTGTCCGCATCGTGGTCTAATCCTAAACCACCCCAACTTGGAGATGCTTTTCTTGTGATTCAACCTTATACCTTTTTTGATATGTTCATGGAAGGGAACACGCTCCATGGCCCCTTTGCCCATAAGTGTTAACCAAATATTTTCTGAAGGCTCTCTGTTATTTTGACAGATACACTGATGGTGATCTATTGTAACTTGTAACTGTAATTCCCACCCCTGTCCAGTTGATGGAGAGTGCACTCCAGTGTGAAAGCAGAGAGCGGGTTCAGCCTCCAGAACAAAATTAAAACTGTCACGAGGAGTCGACTGTCCGAGTTAAAGACACAAAATGTAATCACAATTGCCTCTGCATCAGTCTCAATTCATGCGTTTGATTACGCTGAGGCGAGCAGCGCCAATTGAGTTGAGTTGAGTTTGTTTTTTAAGTTTTGTTTATATTATAATTTAAACAGCATTTTATAATATATTGCGTTGTTCATATTTGCCTGTTCAAGCGCAAATGTTGTGTTTTAGTGGCATCTGCTGAAAGTCTTATTATCATTAAAATATGAAAAATTTAATGATGGGTAATAATAAATTATGACGGAATTTTTATCAGAGGTCGGACCAAGTCATTGTTTTGAAAGTCACAAGTAAGTCTCGAGTCTTTGGATTCAAGTCTCAAGTCAAGTCACGAGTCAAGACAGACTATTCCAAGCCAAGTTGCAAATCCTCAACTTTAAGCTTCAAGTCTTAAACAGGTCATTAGTGGTCTTGTCCCAAATTAGTGTCTCAGTATTAATCAGTATAGTAAATTTATACTAATATATATATTATTTTCCCCTTCATTTCATGTTTCTCCTTACCCAATTAACATTCTGTATTATCTATTTTAATATTTTATTATTGTATTATGAATGTATTATTTAGTTCACATCCACTGTTTCTTTGGTAAACAATCCAGTGTTTTTAACGAATCAGAACTAATGAATATGTCAAATAATTCACACCAAAACTGTAGTTGATGTCCATTGTCCACAGTAACCAAGTTAAATACTGAACCATATCAATTTCAACTAACCTCTGTCTGTGGGCTTACAGATGACTCACAAAACTGGACATTGTTAATAAATGTTTCTTCTGCAAAATATGCATAAACCTTTTAACTAGATTCACGTCAAAATACCATCCTTGGAAAATGGCTTGGCTTACTACACGTGACTCAGACACCGGCTTACGCTGAAGGTGTTTGAATAGCGTCAACACCATGACGCTAAACTAGGGGTTAGCGAACTAAAGTGGCATGCTGGAATTTGCACTCTGTTTCTGTGAACAGTAAAACTTGCCTTCTTTGATTTGATTGGCCATGTCAGTCATTTTGACATTGACGAGCACTGTTAAACTGACCAGCCTTCATTTTTGGCCATTTCTGGCCATTTCTAATTATTGCAGGGAACTTGTCCTCCTCAATAGTTATGGTGGTTACAGCCCTGGTATATTGAGGTCTTTTCTATACATTTCTATTTCAATATGTTTTGTATTGGACAGCAGTGGTGACTTCTTCTGTATGATCTGTATCATGATTGCTGTCAATCAAAGTCCCCTAAGTGCTGAAGAGTTAACGAGGAACCAGCATGATCTGCTCCACCCACCCCATCACTGACCCCCTAGTGCCCTAAACCTCTCTATCCTCTAAACTCCCTCCATTACTCCCCCTTCTCAGCCTTTGAGGCCTAATTGTTTTGATAGGCTGATGCATACCAGCAAGACATGGTCGCATTGGAGATTCATGTTTGGAGAGAACAAGAGCACAACAAGATGCAAACCGAATAAGGAGTCTGGAGAGAAGCAGGGGTTCTCTAAACCATTTCAAAAACAAGATATGCATTGATAATATAGGAGACAAGGTGTCTTATCTACTTTGTTGTGACCTGCACTGGTCGCGATGATTCAAATTGAGATGTTAAAAAAAAGATTATATGTCATCTTGGACACTAATCTAATCATGTTTGGATATGATTTATACTTTTTTAAATAGGGTGCATTAAAGCACACTAGGCAAATGTCAGATAGATGACGGTTACTTGTTCAAAAAACGCTCAGTGGCCACAACAAGGTGTCTACTGTTTATCATCATCCTCATGTCAACTTTGTCAACAAGGTTATAAGTTTAAATTTATTTGAAAGTGTATGGACAAATGTAGGATTTTGCTGAGGTTTATTTGCTGAGGTTTATTTTACATAGTCCTGTGGTGAATAATGAATTTTAGTTGTAAAAGTGGACATGCATAAATAGTAATTATTCATAGAAATGAAAGAAAAATGCTTTTTAAAATAGGTTTAGATGTACTAATTTAGGTCACACAGGACATGTCAAGCTTTTAAAAGCATTTTTTACCATTCCTTACACTGATGAAAAGATTGCCAGTACAGTTTATACAGACAATGAAAGAAGGACACGAAATGATATGTATATGAGAGGGAAAACAGGATTACGAATCTAACTCACTGTAAAAAAAAAAGTTGGATTAACTTAAAAAAGTAAGTTACCTGGTTTCCTTAAAAATTTGAGTTAATACAACAAAGGAGATTGGTTTAATATATAGAAACTCAAAATATGATGTTATCTGAACTACATTAATTATCTAAGTTGATTTGACAAAATATAAAAAGTTGTCATAACAAATCATCAAAATTAATTTTTACAGTCAGAATCAGAGCATGAACTGCTAACCCACAGCTCCAACGTTTAACCGTTCTGATTCTGCATGTGTTTTGGTATAAACCGTTATTTCCATCTACTTTCATACTCATGATATCATCTGAACCAAAATAGTCCATGAATAAGAACGCTAATGACCTCAGTGCTTCTCTTTTATCATCAAAGATGGATCACATAATCCCGTTCACCCTTAGTTGATAGAGCTGAATTGTTCTAAGCGGTTGACAAAGAAAAACAGCATTGACCAGCCATTCTCACCTTGCTCACTTCAAACATCATCTCTATAGGAACAATTGGCCTGCTTGTAGCGAGCAGTAGTTCCGCGTACCTGTGTTTACCTTTGGTCTGCGAGCCAAGCCAACAGAGGAATTCAAAGGGCACGAGCGGTGGAGTGCTCACTCTCTCACTCTCCCTGTTACCATTGTGTAAAGCCCCCCTTTTACAAGACAAAGGGCTCACTGGATAAGCAGATGTAATGCTCACCCCACGCAACCTGAGAAAACAATATGTGTTACTGCCATAGTCTTTCAGCGCGTACGTTGAAACCGGTCATGTTTGAAGGACCCTCAAATCAAACACATTTATGGAATTGGAAGCAAAAAGCTTAAGTTCTTCACAAAGTATCACTAATGCTCATACTTGGTGAGAGATTTGTACCCTGAATTTAAATGTCCTTATGCTAAAATACGGTCAAATTGATGTTTTTTTGCAAGTTAAATCTATGAATTAGCATCTAATTTACAGTCAAAAGCAGAAATCCTATCATGACACATTAAATATGATTATGTTTTTATATAATTTAGCTTTTTGTTATCAGTGATGTATGTTAGGGTGTTTTGTGTTACATTTAATGGTGTTTAGTTAATGTCTATTAATATTTACGATGAACTCCAGTATTCGTCATGTGGATTTCTATTTTGCAACCAGTATTATTATGGTGGTTATCAGTACATTTTAAGGCAAAAGCAGATTTTGCTATAATTAATACATGGTAATAAGTTGTAAAATACTCAGGCACCAATATTCCATCCCATAATCTCTGAAATATTTATCACTATGGTTTTTTTTTTTTTTACAATAAATGTGGCCAACTTAAGCTAGTTTTTTTTTGTATATTCATAAATTGTATTTCATTTTGTTGCACTGTTAGTTCTTAGATCTGTGGATGTGAGTTACAGATAATTATCAACCATATAAATTATATTCATTGAAATATGATGAATACATAATAATGAAATATATTTTAGTTCTATATAAATGATATCATGTAGCACAAGTAGTATATTTAAAATGTCATGTTTATTTTATTTATAAATTTTTTTGTTTCTGTTTAAATGACACCCAGTAAAAGGCACAGTTTAAATCAGCTAAGTCCTTTATAATGTTTAAATAAACAAGTTTAAATGTCAACATCACCTATATGCCTCAGATAAAATGGGTTTTAAAATCCTATAACTACATCCTAGAGGTATGCATGCCATATCTTCAAGAATATAATAAAGACTTGGAGGTGTGCTCTTTTGACTCATGCCAATAAGCAACCTAGAAACTATCTACACACTGTAAAAAAAAATAGTTGGATTAACTTAAAAAAGTAAGTCACCTGGTTGCCTTAAAATTTTGAGTTCATTGAAATAAAAAATTTGAGTTAATACAACAAAGGAGATTGGTTTAATAAATAGAAACTCAAAATATTATGTTATCTGAACTACATTAATTATCTAAGTTGATTTGACAAAATATAAAAAGTTGTGAAAACAAATCATCAAAATTAATTTTTACAGTGCAACACTAGCAATAAGCTGACAACCCATCAAAATGCCCATCATTGGCAACTTTTGCATCTAATATCAAAATGAAATCCGATGGTAGATGATATTTTGTAGGACGTGGAGGAAGACACACAGCTGTGAAGAGGCTGCGCCAAGTCAAGGGTTTAAAGGAGTCGCAACGGATGCTCTCAAGACATTTGATATATTCCCAACGGATAAGACAACACCTGTAGAGGACAAGGCCTGGGTCGCCATGCGTCTCTCAAGAACATGAGGTGTAAATAAGTAACGTGGTTATATGGGCTTGTTAATAGTTAACACAGACCCCAGATTTGCGGCCCCTTCCAGAGTTAAACTGACACGGACCTGCTGGTGTTGATTGGAGTGGTCCCTCAGAAAACTAAAAGAAAAAAAAAAATATATACATAAAGGTAAACACATAAACGTCGAGTGAATCTGAGTTTGCTGAGGGCGGGGGTGTTTGACGACAACGAATATGGAATTTTCAGACAGGGAGTGGAGATTTATAGGCATAAATGAAGCTTTTACGAGAATTCAGCTTGAACTGCTGCTCGTTTAGCCAAAAGTTACGCCGGCCACTCCTGCAACTATTGTCATCTTGAAACTCACGAGCGCTTGCACACCTCCCTCCCTCGCCAGGGTCAGAGGAACATGATTAAGGACTATCTATCTCCCCCCCCAGCTCCCCCATAATGGCCTTGTGGCTCCAGGCAGAGGGTGAGCAGCGCCATCCTTGACAGACACCTTCAGTAAGCTCTTTCACCCCCCTACCAACAGCCTCGTGCCCCCCTGCCTGCCTGTCTGTGTGACTCCTGCCTCGGTGCTTTGATAAACACTGCCAGCGGGGCTCAAACATGGGTCAGGATAACCTCCTGATGACCCAAAGGCTCCGTCTCCTGTTGTGACACACACACACACACACACACACACCGCTGACCAGGTCATCTCTACCTGACGAGCCACTTCACTGTCCTTATCAACGTTCTCAATTCAACAGAGGAGCACTTTAAACATTCCTCTGTGGGCTTGCTAATTGGCGGATGATCCCAGTTAACAAGCTGCGGATAGCATTCTGGCAAGGTTCTATCAAAGCTACGAACACACTTTCTTTCGGTAACTTTCGTTCAGAGTTATATGGGTTGCAGATGGAACAGATCTCTGAAACATTGTGGCTAGTCTAATGTTCTTTAAACGTTACATCTTGATTCTGAATGTTCAGAGAACATTCAAACATGATGTTCCCGTAATGTTTTCTCTAACGTTCACATAACCAATTTTGGCCTGGTTTCACAGACAGGGCTTAGACTAAGCAAGGACTTGGTCTTAGTTAAATTAGGACATTTAAGTAGCTTTTATAAACATGCCTTAGAAAAACACATTAGTGTTGTGCATCTTGAGACAAAACAATTGCACTGACATATTACTTTACTTGTTGAGGCACATGACTATTAACTAATTGTTAAGAGTTACATATTACTTAACGGTTAGTTAATAGTCATGTGCCTCAACAAGTAAAGTCATAACATCATGATACATTTGCAAAATCATTAGCGAATGATTAATTAAAGCAGACAATTCAAAGTTGAAGTACATGACTTCAACCCATTGTGGTAATTAACGCATTCATTTACTCTATTAGTTAAGAAAATATGTTATGAAGGAAATTAATACATTATGACACATTTAATTAATAACAATTCATATATTACTTAATATATTAATCATTTAGAATCTTTATTAGTTACTGATGCAGTAATCATAAATTAATTGTTTATTTCTCCATAAGTTATACATTAACACATGATTATCTGTGTATTAGTTAAGCATGAATTAATGCTTATTAGTGCACCCGTATTGTAAAGTGTTACCGTTGCTTTAAGTTCAAACAGCTCAAACATGCAGTTAAGTCTGGGACTAAGCCTTGCCTGTGAAACTGGACAAAAAAAAAGTACTCTTTGACCGTCCTTAGAACATACGGAAATAACATTTTCATAACTGGGATCCTCATGAAAACATGCTTAGAACACATTTTTGTTAGCTGGGGTGAATTTTGCTAGCAGTTGATTTGTGGGCTTGATTATTACTATGTATCATTTTAATTCGTTACAGTTTTTAAATGGATAGTTTGGCAAAAACTGATCCGCTACTTAACTTTAAAAAGAGAGGAAACCTTAAAATTATTAAGTAAATAAACCATGAGTAATTGAAAAAATTAAGTTGTGGAAGTGTCAAATTCAAATAACTAATTTTTTTTTCAATTATTTAACATTTTTTCAATGTGTGGTTGACTGACTTTCTTCTGTTTCGTCCATACAATGAAATTCCAATGGGTCCAAAACAATATTGAACCTAAATGACTTCTCATGGTATGAACGAACAACACATTTGGGAAATTCTTCAAAATACCTTTTTATTGTGTTATTGTGTTTTATTGTGTGCAGAACAAAGAAAGGCAAACAGTTTTTGGAGCGAAACAGAACCCTTAAACTAAAGGACTGCATGGGGGAAAATAATCTGATGGAGTAACTGTCTTCAGCAATAACTTAGGCTGCTTTAAAAAAATCCCTTTAAACTTCCACCATTCCAAAGTTCACCTTAAAAAACAATGTGTAAATTGACATTGGCAGAACAATGCAACAATTTTGTGAATTGAATAAAGGGGAAAGATGATTTTCAAGCCAACAGCAGAATTTTTACAGATTAAACATTAAGTTCTGATTAAATAGTATATTGTGTCTGGAAAAATTGGATTATGTTTTTTTTTTTTTTGGTACATTTATAATGAATTAGCTAATTACATATTTAAATAATAACAATAAATAAAAGCTATACTAAGTCAAGAAATACAGTACATTTTGAAAGAAGTTGATGAAAAGTTGAAAGTTGAGGTAAATGAACCTCAGCTCATGTCACACAAAATGCTTAAGAAATCAAATGTAGTCTTATAGAATCACAGCGCTGAAAGTTTCATTGTCAAATCTGAGATGTGGTTTTCCTCAACCTTCAGAAGAGACTGTCTTTATGTCACATTAGGTCACATATAATCACATTATCTGAGCAGCAGTTTCATTGTCTTCAGAGGCACACACACACACACAGTCAATGCAGTAGCTTCATTTCCTTATCAGCTATCATGAGCTCAAACACAGTAAGGTCAGGAATTACGGTTACAGTTTCAGCAGTTCGTTCAATTTACATATATCTGCTGTCAAACACAAATAATCATTGTTCAACACGAACACGTCACAGTGTTAACACAAACTAGTAGAAAGCAACGCAAGGCTATATCGATCTAAATATGGTTTCTTTCAGTATGGAATAAATTGTGTGTTTCTGAAGGACAGATTTTTTAAAGTAACAGACAAGTAAAGGACTGGAGAGCAACAGTCGTAGATGACAGCTGGATTCTCACCCATTCCCCTGTCTAACCAGCAGCAGGGCAACAGTGTAACCAGAAACTCGGAGACCAGGTGTTTCATTCCCAGGCCGGGCAATAACCTTGACGTTAGCACAGAGTTTCCTAACCTTCTCATGAATCACCAATAAACTACATTTACCACTACACTCTTCTTTAGAAAGATAGAAATGATAACTGACAGCAAGAGAAACCAATATCTTGATTTTAAAAATTGCACGCAAATTATGTGAAATTACTTACTGTGTAAGATATTTCATTTTAAGTGAAGTCAAGTGGCATTTATTTATGTAGCACTTTATACATTTCAGATTGAGTAAAAGCAGCTTCAACAACAATGTTCATGTTGCAAAGTTAATCAATTATGAAATAAATTCAATTTCAGCCGTAAAGCAGCTCTACAGAAGACAATAGATTGATATATTATTGATTAAGTCAGTTTAGTGTTGGTTCTGTTCAGATGTTAAAAAAGTTCATCCGTGGACCCTTTTCACATTTCCAGGGTTCTCAGAAGCAGATGTCGACAGTTTTTTAGTAAACTTCTATAATGGTGAATGGAAAATACAACAAATGTAATTTTCACGTTCCCACTTGCTCTGATAGCAAAAGAAAAACAAACTGTGCTTTATGACTTTCCAAAAGAGTAAAAAAAAATATTGGTCAAGAAAGATGTCACATTTGCCATCACTCCGTTAGTCGATGTATTAAGTTTACATAATGTAAACTCATAATTGTGAGAAAAAAGTCGCAATTGTGAGAAAAAAGTCACTTTTTTCTCAGGATTGCATGTTTATATCTCGCAATTCTACCTTTATAACACGCAATTGGGAGATTTAAAGTCAGAATTGCGAGATATAAACTCGCAATTGCGAGGAAAAAAAGTCAGAATTGCGAGATGTAAACTCGTAATTGTGAGATAAAAAGTCGCAATTATCTTTTAAAAAGTTTTATTCTGTGGCGGAAACAAGCTTACACAGAAACACTTTACAGGTTAACTAGTTTCCTGTGAGCTGTAGCGTTTTCTGTAAAAAATTTACTCCGCCCCTTTTCAGCGATGCACTCTTTGTTTTCTGTCTCCAGGTTTGTATTTCCACAGCATGAAGGTAATACGATCTCTCGGAATTATGAATGAACTGCTCATTTAAAAATCTTCCAGACACCCGCTTCAAACATTTCAATGCTCATGATAACTTTCGTTAACTCTACAATAAGTAAATCCACTTCACCAGCAAATAGTCTTCCGTAGCCTATATTTCTACAGCCATAGAAATAGCTTCCGCAAAAACGGAAGTTCAAAGACAAAATTCAAAAGATGGCTGCGCGCTCATTTCTCTGGCGGTCTGTTGTAAATGTGAATTATTATTATTATTTTTATTATAATTTTTTATTTTTTTTATTAGATGTACAATGTTAATAACTGTGAAAACGCATCTGTGGAAAGGGTTCATTATGAAACAAACTCAATTCAGCTGTCTCTACAGAAGACAATAGTTAGTTATTCAGCTCAATTCAGTTCAAATGATGTTCTCATCCGATAATGTCAGTGCAGCTGGACTGATGTTCCCGAATATTAATTGTCCTTTAACATAGCCTATTTAATTATTCACCAATTAGCTATAACTAATAAAATAAAATAAAAAATTCTTATTATTTATAATTAGTTGCAGTTTATAATTTTATATGGTACTATAATGACTACAAATTAAGCATAAGTTACTTCCTTTAATGACTGAAGTGACACGGGCTAAGTGCGTTGACTTCAGCTGTAGGCTACATAATATTCTCCCACTTGAAACAGTAAGTTGTTAAACTTTTAGAAGATACTCTGTACAAGGTCTCTTTACACAAAAGAGGGTGCAAAAAGAAAACAATGAGCCCTTAGACGAGAACAAAAACAAGACTGCATCTGTCAGGTGTTGCGCGCCAAAACGCCAGCAACCTTGAAGGGAGTGGACCGGAATGCAGGGGCATTATCTCTCGCAGCAGAAGTACAACTTAAAGCCAACTTTTCTTATTTTCTTCTCTCTGAGGGTGAGAGAATGGGTAGAGTAGAAATCAATATTCCAGAGTCCATCCATTTTTTTCCTCTTCTTTTTTGTGGACCTATGTGAAACTTGCAGAGTGACCCCTGACAGAAGTTAATGGCTAACTGCATTATCTCTCTTTACAACCCGGGGTTGAACCCCAAATCAATAGATGAAGCACAAATATTCCAGCGCTCAGCATTGTTCATGCTCTCACCACATTTTAGATCGTAGAATTTTGCTATGTTTTGTAATTCTGCTATGAAAATGCTGCGATAAAGTGGTGCAGGGATGACGTAAAAACCTGGGAGAATAATCCGCCTCTGGTTCTGTGAAAAACATTTGACGATACTTGAACGTTTTGTTCGACAACGTAAATTACACACGTTCACAAACGTTCTTATAGTTACTTATTAGAAACATGTTTTTTTTTTTTTTTTTTTTTTTAATTCGTGTTTTCGATATAGGTGTTGAAGTATCGTCAAATTGTTTACCATGGACAACCATTTCTATTTTTAGGGGTCATTTACACAACACCGTTTTTAACTTTTATGCATTTTGGCCATTCATTTACATTTTGGGGGCCTGAAAACGCAAACTTTTGAAAACGATACGTTATCGTCTATGTAAACTACAAAAACGTGAATTTGTGAAAACAGTGAAGTCATGCACATCCGTATTTCGTGTTCAGTCTAGTGTTTCTTTACAAAGCGCCATGGCCACCACCTACTGGCTTGTGTTTCTTTACAAAGTGCCATCGCCACCTACTGGCTTGGCATGAATAAATTAGTCGGTGTCATGGATCGTGTGAACAAGGATCATTTTGACAACATTGTCGTCTTTTCTGTTTTTACTAAATTTTCCACTAAATAAAATAAAATAGAGAAAAGATGATAGGCTATCTTTGCAAATTAAATCTACAGTGACTGAAAAATGCGAAACAAATCACAATTATGAAAACAAAATAACAAATGCAAAAACAAAAATAATAAATTATAAACACAATGGCAACTCTAAAAATAAATAAGTCAGAAAACACATCGACAAGTCAGAAAAAAACGGAAAAGGTGTGTATATTTTGCGAGCGGGATACCGCTGATTGGACGAGACATCTGTTAATCAAGACATGCAGAAAGCACAGCAGGCTGCGGCAATAGGAAGTCGAAAAATGTAATTAACAATATTAACTTCTTGTTTATTGAACTGTATAAATTCAATTTCACTCAAGCTGATATTCAGGGGAAAGTCACTCTTGCTTGTGTGCATACCATATAAGATAATTAATAAGCATTAACATTATAACTGCATTCTAATAGGCTAGGCTACATCACGAAGTGAGAGCAAGCAAGGCAAGTTTTTTTTTTAAAAGTGTGTCAAACTCAATAACGTCAGCTTGCACATCGTTAAAACAACAATTATTATCGTAGACGATACATCTCTAACACTTACACGTGCACATGAGAATCGACTTTCTCGCAGCCTGCTTTCTGCATGTCTTGATTGACAGATGTCTCGTCCAATCAACGCTAAGTATTTTCGTTTTGTCTGACTTCTTGTTGTTGTGTTTTCTGACGTGCTATTTTGTTTTGTTTTTTGGATATTTCGTTGTGTATTCTGAATTGTTCTTTTGTTTTTAGACTTGACATTGTGTTTATAATTTGTTTTGTTTTTTGATTTGTTAAATTGTTTCATAATTGTGATTTGTTTTGCACTTCTCGACCATTGTAAAAATCTCTTAAAAATCAAATCATTATGGAAAGACCATCCCAACCAACCCCAAATCCATAAATACCCAAGTCTGCGAGATGTCACAAGAGCGTTAAAGCATTTGCTAGTGCACAGAGCATGTGATGGACGCTAAATATATCTTATTGAGTCACTACTATCACAGCTTATCACTGACTAAAGTATCGTCTATGTGATTACAGTATGTGCAGGGAGCCAAAAAACGGAGGAGAGTTGAGAGGAAGTTTTGATGAATGGCATGCTGTTCAGTGAACAAACAACTATCATCTCCAATCTAGAAATCAAGTACTTCCACCAGTTTACTACCCAGTCAAAGGTTGAGCTCAAGGAGGTTTTATAGAATTATTAAGTAAGCAATTATGATAACCCAGCGTTTTAAAGATAATAGAACGATAAGATTCTGCAAGAGGAGCATTATCGCTCACCCCCTCGCGTCAAAGTCAATATGTTGTTCTTTGTTTTGCTTTTGTTTTTCCTTTTTCTTCCATAGAATCAGCGAATGTTATGTCTGCCGGGGCAAATTTTGTCTTTATTCACGGCGAGCATCAGAAGCTCATGGGGATCACAGTGGAACTGAGGAAGGGTTAGCATGACCCTGCTAAAGCTAGTGGTATTTTTTATCAAAGCTCATAAACCTTGAATGACTATATATTGATAAAGACTGTTTAAAGTGTCACTGGAACGATAACATTTGCACTGTAAATGTGGCCCGGAGGCTCCAGCTCCACTCGAGGCCTATTGATAAGCAGACTAGCTCGATTCCTCACGGCATCCCCGGCGACAACAACATCCAGTCCTCGTCTACACAGTTCAATCTGGGATTCTGCCATTGCTCGGGATTGCGCAAAGGCAATTCCTTGGTAAAAAAAAGCTAATACACCGAAATGCTTTTTTGAGCTTCTTTGAGCAATAATAGTGCTACAGACAAACCAAAAATTATTTAGACACCAGATATCATTTTTGATATATATATTTTTTTTTACTTCACTAAAGTTCATTTAAGTGAGGATAGCAAAATAAAAGTTAACTGTGATATATCATACCTTAAAATTCTTCATACAGTGACTACCAGTTAAATTTATACAAATTTGGGACCAAACATTATTCAGACACTTTGACCTGACCATGTTTTGCAAGTGTTTTTTCTTTAATTGCTAATGCGACATTTTTAACACCACAGACTGAACTAAATGAAGCATTGCTTGGTAACTGGTTGAGCTACATTTATATGATCTAATTGGTGTACTTCAACAGCTGACAGATATTCAACCTAATTCAGTCGACAGTCTAACAGAAGGATGGACAACACCAGAGAAATATCCACTGATTTGATAACTCTGAGTTCTTGTCATATTTTATTACCATTTTCTAAACTAGCAAATAAACTGAGATGATGTGAAGGTAATGAGTGATAATGTGAACTGTGATAATGTGAAGGTGTCTGAATAATTTTTGGTTTGACTGTATATTGCCACTGATAATTAATAATAATGATAGTGCTTGTAAAGTGTTTGAAAAAATAATACAATATTTTGTTTGCAGGCAGAGTAGGTTATGGGTGTGGGGACTGACTAATTTTTGCAAACAAATATTTATGAGACAGAGGGAAAGCTATTTGCATAAAAATATGCAAATGATTGAGTAGTGTTAATTTGTAAGCTTTTCTGGCTCGCTTTCGCTCTAGTCATATTCCATAGAAGCAGAGAAGTATGTAACACACTCCCGCTGACCTCAGATGTACGTAGGATTTGTGAATGTGCTGGATGAACAAACACTACTTCACCTCTCCTCCCTCAACCACTCACTACTGAACTGAGCAGTTATCTGAGACGGCAAAAAATAAACCTTCGGATGGAATAGGAACAATAATGGGGCCAATATAGAGCTTTTACATGAGTATACCAAATATTTTTACATTCCAGATTTGACTTACTGAGGTCAAATAAAGCAAGCCATAGCAAAATACTTTTTGGACGGGTTGATTCAAACTCCTGAAAAAATAAAGATGAGCTAAAACCGTCATAGTTCCATGTGGTCCTTATCTAAATAAATTTGAACCAAATGATTCATTTACAGATCTTGAAAAAAAGGTAAATGTTATATTTATATAAATAAATATTTTAAAGTAGTGCTGGGCAACGATTAGCATCTGAAATAAAAGTTTGTGTTTACATAATATATGTGTGTGTACTGTGTATAATTATATATATATATATATATATATATATATTTATAAATAAATATGCCCACATGTGTATATATGAACTGTGATATTATGTACTTGTGTATATATTTAAGACATTTTTTTTATTTATATATTATATATATATATATATATATATATATATATATATATATATATATATACAGTATATAAATGCAAATATTTATTAAATATATACATGCATATGTGTGTATTTATATATAGAAAATAATTATACACAGTACACACATATATTATGTAAACACAAACTTTTATTTTGGATGCGATTAATCGTTGCACAGCACTATTTTAAAGTTATTCATATAATTACAGTATTACAAGTGAAAAAGAAATTGCACTATTCCTATTTACCAGTAAAATAATACTAAAATATTACCATTATGCTGATATTATTTGGGTCAAGTTAGCTAGCATTGCATCAAAATGCTACTGCGGGAAAATATTTGTTGACCTGAATTGGTATTATCTATGTGTACTTCAATTTAACAGCTGACAGATATTCCACCTAATTCAGTCGACAGTCTAACAGAAGGATGGACAACACCAGTGAAATATCCACTGATTTAATAACTCTTGAGTTCTTGTCATATTTTATTACCATTTTCGAAACTATAGCGAATAAACTTTGATAATGTGAGAAATGTTGAAGCGTCTGAATACATTTTGGTTTGACTGTATATTGTATTCAAACAAATCAAGCACTTTTCAAGTAGGCCTACCTCTTAAATATGGCTGTTTGTAAAAAAAATTGTAAGGGTTACCCAGGCCTTACATTTCAGAAAGTCAAATTCAAGTACTTAAAGTAGTTCTTTAAGCACCTTGTGCGAACCCTGTAATTATTAAGATAAAGACAGCAAGCATTGCATAAAAAAATTAAAATAAAAAAATCCAAATAGCCTACATTAATCTCAATGACATAGCCTACTTCAGTTTGCATGTTTACCTGCAAACCAAAAGAAGCAAACAGTAGCCTAAAATATGAACAAGACAAGATGTACACCTCCAAAGGAATTCCTGGAACTCTGTCACGATTGCATCTGTCGACGGTGTTTGCTGTGCATGTGGGTGAAAGCGAGGTGCTTGCGAAATCCAGTGAATGGGGTACGGTTGCCAGTTGCATAAACTGCTTAGACTAGTCTTACAAGTTAGTCATCTAATGAACCGCTTATTGGTCAGATTAGTTCTTCAGTTAGCGGCTACGTTTACGCAACTGGCCCTGCTTGTTTATCACTGACTATTTCATCGTTTTCTGCAGCGTTTCTTGAGCAGAAGTGAGGCCGGCACTTTTGGCCGACCTGTATCTACACAACAAGTGTCAGAATCATAGAGCTGAGATGGCGAAGGGAGGAGAAAACATAGCCTCTTTATGACTTTGTGTGGCGTCTGTAGGGTCCGAACTCCAGAGCCCTGTGTCCTACACGCTCTCAGCACTCCCAGAAGAGCCTGTCCAGACCGAGCGGCCTTTGCCCGTGCCTGTCATTAACGCCAGGCCGTAAATATCCCCCGCTGCCGTGAGCGAGGTGACGTGTGAGGACCTTCAGACACAAGGATCAATGTCTTCCAACTCACAGGCCTAACTGTTACAGGTGTGGCATCTGAAGCGTGTGCTTGACGTAGGTGGATGAGTTTATTGAACGCTGATGTATTGGTTCGTTCAGTCCAAATAAGGATCGTTTTATAAACTTTGGTTTCTCTGTCAGGAATTCAACGGGTTTAAGTATCGTAAAAAAATAGTCATATTGCTATGGACCTATATTATAAATTATTGAAATTTTTACAATATATAAGCCCGGTTTCACTGACAGGGCTTAGTCTAAGCCAGGATTAGGCCTTAGTTTAATTAGGGCACTTAAGTGGCTATTATAAACGTACACTGTAAAAAATAAAAAATAAAAATCCGTTAAATTCACGGTAAAAAACAAAAAAAAACAGCTGTGGTTGCCAGAAATTTATCGTAAAAAATACAGTAGCAACATTTTGGGTTTAAGCCTACAGACTTAACTTAAATTTACAGTAAAAGAACTTCAACTAAACAACATAGGCTATAAGTATTAAAAGGTTGAATCAGTCATTTCAGGCCCAAAAAAGGCAGAAACATAAATGATCACATTTATCTAATCTTAACGATCCACTAGCTGCCCGCCCCATAAGCATGCCGTACAAAAACCGTGTCTCTGTAGGCAGCCTAGGCTCTGAGATCTGCACACAAAAACAAATGGGTACACCACCACTCAAAACCAAAATAAACAGGCTTTCAACCAATCACAGACAGGGGCGGGTGTTGCTCCGACTTCGCGTCCAGCCGTGAACAAGCTCAAAACCTCACAACACCCGCCCCTGTCTGTGATTGGTTGAAACACTGTTTATTTTGGTTTTGAGTGGTGGTTGTACCCATTTGTTTTTGTGTGCGGATTTCAGAGCCTAGGCTACATACAGAGACACGGTTTTTGGACGGCATGGTTATGGGGCGGGCAGCTAGCGGATCGTTAGGAAAGATTAGGTGAATGTGATAATTTATGTTTCGGCCTTTTTTGGACCTGACATGACTGATACAACCTTTAATATCTGTTTTGTAACATTGTAATACACTGACAACCACCGTCACTAATAACAGTGGTGATGAGAGTCACATGATGATAAGCCTATACATTAGGGTTGTCCACAATAAAGTACTATTCACACAAACACTAAACACCACCATGGTAACACATGACATTTATAAAAATGCAATAAACATTAATTTAACAACATTAAATGTAACATAAAACCTTAATGTACATAACTGATTAGAAAAAAAATATTGAAGAACACAAAGCCATGAGGTTAATTCAACAAAAATACATCAAATGTTAAGTGTCACGCAAGAAATTGTGGGAATGGCAATTTATGGTTTTTCATTGTAAATGACACAATGACATTCTTTTTTTTTACTTCCAAAACCTGTAAATTTTAAATTAAAATGAAATGTACGGTTAGATCTATCACAGTTATTCATCGTATATAGTACAGAAACTTTCTGTTAACCAATTAGCAGTCTTTTACAGTTAAAATCATGATTTTTTTTTTAGAAAAACTGGTGGTCATCTTGAGACAAAACAATGGCACTGACATATTTTAAGAAGTTGCTTTCAGTTAAAACAGCTCAAACATGCATTTTAGCCTAAGACCACCTTAAGCCTTGTCTATGAAACCAGGGGATAGACTCAAGGTTCCCAAAAGGGATGCCATAAAATTTTTTTTTTTAAAAATTAAAATAATAATAATTTGGTCTCCCAAAAGAACTTTGAAGTATATTTTGAGGTGTGAAGTATATTTGAATAATCTAAAGAACCTTTTGTCCAATGAAAAGGCTTCATGTTGAAGGTTCTTCATGGAACGATTGATACCGATAAAGATTTTTAAGAGTTTGGGGTTAGTAGCCTACGTTTTTCTTAAATGAATAAATGATTAAAAGCGTCTGCCAAATGCATAAATAAATTATATAAACTTTTTTTTTACTCTGCAACGATGCATTAAACTGATGATCGAAAGTAACAGTAGGCTAAAGACATTTATAATGTTGCAAAACATTTTTCTTTCATCAAAAAACTAAATCCTGAAAAAAATATTATCTCAGTTTCCACAAAAAATATTTAGCAGCACAAAAGTTTTCAACAATGATAATAAGAAATGTTTTTTAGCACCACAATCTAATTAGGCAGATGAAATAAAGATTTTCATCTTGAAGTTGTTTTAAACTATGGCTGCATCCGAAATCACATAGGCTACTATAGCATTTAGGCGAAAAACAGTAGGCTATGTGAGAAACGAAGTATGTCAGAATTCACAGCACTCTTTTATGAGTACGCAAAAAATATCCAGGAGGTGATCTACTACTTCCGGAGAGATTCTGAAGTGTGCATACGGTGGACACTTTACTATCCCATGAGGCCACTGGAGAGGATTTGTTAATGAAGATGAAGCGACGCAACTGACGCTGGAAGGTCACATGATAATGACAACATGGCGGATGTAGTGTGTCCATTACATTACATTGATTAGAAAACATACTATTTTAGCGGTCGCGTAGTAATTACCTGTTCAAAATAAGTAACTCAAGAGAGTATTTCGGATTCATCCTAAATGTTCAACAGTGCCAATCTCCTCAGGCGCTGCTCTGTTGCGTGTCAAGAGCAGGCACTGCCCCCTTGTGGTGGTTTCTCGTACTTTCACTTTGGGATCACAATCAATCACAGCAACACCTCTCTCTGTACTAGCTGTCTATAGCAGAGGTGTGATCTCTGTAAAGATAAAGCAGTCATCTATCTGGCTCTCGTACCCCACAGTCTGGTGTCAGTCACTCTCAGCGGGAGACTCCGTCTGTGTCTGATACCCAGCGCTCACTCCGTCTCCCTCTCTTTCACAAACCGAAGGCCTGTGACCGCTGAGAAGATAATTGCTTCCTAAATCTCCTAATCTACACTGTCTCTGCTAACACACAACACGGAGATGTAGGGAAGAGTGGAGAAATATGGGCTGCCCATGTAATCTGAGGAAACTTTTTCACAATATCCATGGATTCAGAATAGGGATTTCATATACAATGGCCTAGCTGTGATTAAAAGACACTCATGAGAAAATTAGGAAATACTGTTTTTTAAAAAAGTTTATCAAAATCTAACACATGTTGGTGGATTCGTGATGTACACGAAGTCGAAAGTTTGGAATAATACTTTTTTTGTTTTGTTTTTGAAAGAAGTCTCTTATACTCAATTATTTGATCAAAATATTTGTTTAAATCGCTGGTGTTTCTGATGTCACAAACTACCTTGTAACCAATCAGATCAACGTGCGGGAGGGCTTTAGCATATCATTAACTGTGAACTAGCAGGGAGTCTCGAGAGATGTCAGGTTATACCGGTTTATTTTTCTGTTGATATGAACAATCGGGTATATCCAGCAATATAGCGGGTGTATGATGTATATTACGATATTGTGATGAACTGCATGTTTTTCTCCACTGACGTTCTTGTTCAAAGCGTTTCTGATGATTTTTAGAAGGCAGACTGACATGGTGAAAAGGAACATGGTTTGTGTAACATTAGCAACACATTATTAGCTGTTTATATAGTCAAGCAAAAGGCTAATCATATTAATTACCGTTATGTGTGCGACGTTGTAAAGAGCGATACCATTGGGTAGCGTTTACTACAGTAAATTTGAGCGAGTGGATCTCTGAGCTGGTGTGAGTGAGTGGAGGCGGGGCTAATTTGCATATTCATGAGTCCACATATTAAATGAAGCAAGGGTGTAGAGTTGCATTCAAGAAACAGTATTTTAAGGCATAAAGATTTTTTCCTTTGGGATGTCTTTGGTCAAAAAAAGTCTTTGGGATGTGCTGGAGGAGACTTTACAGAGTGCTGGACTCTTGCATTGGCAGTACAAGATCTGAAGCAAAAATGTATGCACCTCTTGATGGAAATAAATGTTGTGATTTTATTACCATCAAGAGGTGCATCCATTTTCTGTTGCCAAACATATAACATGCTAGAAATATAATAATCACCGCAATAATAATCCAATCATTGACTCTTAAGTATTTGCCTATTTAAATCCAAACAGCAGCTTTTCTTTTCTTTTCTTTTCTTTTTTGGCCGTGCAGTAAATTGTAAAATTTAATTTCTACCTGTGATGCAATGCTATAATTTCAGCATCATTACTCCAGTCTTCAGTGTAACAATTCTTATGTTATTTTTTTTTTTTTGGTGCTTAATATATTTGTGGAAACAGTGAAGCGCTGCCATTCAAAAGTTTGATATAAGATTTAAAATAACATTAATTCCAATAATACTTTTATTCAGCAAAGATGATTTAAATTGATCAAAAGTGACAGTATAGAATTCATGATATACAAAAGATTTCTATTTCAAATAAATGCTGTTCATTGAACTTTGCATTCATCAAAGAATCCAGAAAAAAGCCTTCATGGTTTACACAAAAATATTGAGCATCAGAAAACAATGTTTTTAACATTGATATGAACTATTGATATACCTTGACCAACAATAACTGATTAACACCAAATGAGAGTTAAAGCATAGGGTTAGGGTTAGGGTTAGGGTTAGGGTTAGGGTTAGAGTTTCTGAATGATCAAGTGATGCTCAAGACTGGAGTAATGAAAATTCAGCTTTGACGTCACAGGAATATATTACAATTTAAACACTTGTGCAGCACGTAGGATATTAACAAGACGACGAAATTTCAGATGTTATCACTAAATCAATATTAACGCACTATGCCAGAATCAAGGATCGGCGGGTTTTCAGAAGAAAGATCATCCCTCGGTAAGAGGTCGCTCTGTCGTCAGAAGAGAACATGGTTATGAATGAATCGCTCGATAGGCCGGATGTAAAACACTCTCGGTAAAAACAAAAGGCTGAAGAGATGGCATGCTGAGTTTTCCCATCTTTCTCAATGGACAAGAGTTCAGTTTAACCTTAAATGTTTTAATGCATGACCACACTTGGCCCTACATGGATCGTTTTGTCTTGGATTATTTCAAATGTACGAGACCCCAGTTAACCTAGACGACCTGCCATTTTTCTATTCTATTGTGAAGGATCATCTCTGGGAATTGTAATAATCCAGCATTAAAAGGAACACCGTGTAACTTTTGGCCCTCTAGCGGTTAAAAAACAAAACCGCGTGGATTTTGCGAAAGAACATTGTTTTGGTTGTGCTTCGGCTCTGCGGATGAATATGGTTCGCGACAAATGGATGCAAATCCAAAAAAATTGTCATGGGCATGCAAGTTCAAAATTTTATGCTGTTGTTATGACTAATTGGAAACACTGATATTTTAAAATTAGTGACGTTATAAAAGTTGGTTATCTTACTGCTCATAAAACATACACAAGGTTAAGAGATATAACCAGTTCAGATCTCAAGCTGATTTGCTGAAGACTTTACTGAGGCTATACCCAATAATAGACACGGTACATCCTTGAAAATAAAATTCCAGTACAGCGCGAACAGCCATAATGAAATGACCCTTCACAATCCATAATGTTTACAATGAACCTCTTACAGAGCTACATATTGCAACTTATAGGTTTCAAATTACTTAATTAAAATGAGCTGAAGCAACACAATTGCTATACATTTTGTCCAAACTTAATTTCATTGTGTTCAATACACTTAAAGCTACAGTCCGCAGTTTTTCCTCTTTGTCACCATCTCTGTTCGAAATCTGCAATTGCAGTTATTTGCGGAATTATCAACTTTACGTGGGTTGTAAATCGGCATGAAACAGCGCGGATGAACACAGTGTTTTGAGGCGAGTGCTGCTGTCAGTCACCGTGCTATGTGGATACTGTCATTCAGAATCACAGATTCACTTTTTGAAAGTTTGACCGACATAAGAATTTTCACCGGAAAATATCTTCTGAACAAGTAAGTAACATCCATTTTTGTTCTGATCAACTAAGGGGGAAAAAGCATTCGACATGACAAGCGATCGTTAGATTTAATCAACGCAATTTACAGGAACCGTGCAAATTATAGCCTACTTTGTTCTCAAATTGTTCATGTTAACAACATCAGGATTGCGTGACTAACGTTGCATTTAATGTGTTTTATTACCTGTGTAGTTCAGAATTCATATTCTCCATAATAGCTAAACGAGAAAGGCACAACAAGGAAACTCCATAACTGTGTGAATTAAGAAAACAGTGGTGCTGTTACACGATTGAACTATTGAAATGTCTTACTTGTTAAGCAGAAAAAAGTGGTCTATTCTTCCGTTTTGAACTCTTCAAAACACACAGTTCACGCACCTTTCAAAAGTCCCGCTGATGTTTATCCTTGTGTTCGCATGAGACGGTTTCTTTCTCTTTCTCTAGCCACCTTAAATCCGAAGTACGAAGTCTTTTGGGTTTTATAACTGCTGAATCTCCAGTTGACTCTGATGATTGTTGTTTGGATCTTTTTCGGATCCGCCATAAGTTTAATTATGTAAAGTGCTGCGAGAAAAGCCTATACATCTCTACATCTCTTCACGCGCAGTATAGCCGGCAGCCGAAACTACTCCTTTATGTGTACGGATGTGACGTAATGACGCAAAGACATGCTCGAATTTCCCGCGGAAACCCACCAGTACCACTGGAATTAAAATCATTATTACAAGCTAACTGTTTTGAATCTAGCTATGGCAAGCAGATAGATTTGAACACTGGCTGAAGATGTTTTTTTTTTAAAATAATTATTTTGGATTATTTTTAACTTCTTAACTTGGATTAATTTTTAACTAAAAATCACAGACAAAGAAAATTGGAATCTACTCGATATATTTAAATTGAAATAACTAAATCATAAATGTTCAGCTGTTTTTTTTTTAAACAGGTGATTCCCGGAGGTTCGAGATTCAGACGCTCCATCGCAACCTTTCTCACTCGTGACAACGAACCGATTTCACTCTCAAACCAAACACATTTCTCTATTTACGGATATGACGAGACACGCAGGGGCGAGTGACGCATGTGCACAATTTCCCACGAAAACTATCCCGGCAGGTCTAAAATATAAACACTTATACGTACTATAGTCAATCAGGGCAAGACAAAGACACGTTTTGGAAGGATTGATGTGTTTCAATTTTGAAAGCAAAATTTTTTATTGTGTACCATTAAATAATTTTTTCCCCCATTACGATCATTTGATGGTGACAATGAAGTGACATTTAGAGTCAAAATTAAAGATGAAAGTGCAATATCTTTTGCAAAGTACTGTGCTCAATTTTGTTAGATCTTTATTCGGCAATGCATATTCAAAGCAAATTTCAATACAGAGCAAAAGGAATTTCTCCTATGATAAATGTTGTACATCATACATCAAACATTCATTCGTTCATTAAAAAAAAAAGTATGTTTTGTTTAAACCAAGGCAGTTTTTTGTGTACTGAAAATAAGGTACAAAACAGACTGAGTAACCATTTCAAAATAATTCTACCATTAAGGTATATTAGTGCATCTACTTTTTAATGTTAAAATGACAAAGCAAAGAGAGTGAAACTGAAAAAAAAAAAATTCACAAAATATGTGAAAAATGATACAACTCTTTAAAAGGTAAAGTATGAAACTACTTTTGCGTCCAGTAAAAATGAGTTGAGTCACTGTAATGAAACATGCCATCAAACAACTGTAGAAGTAACTTAAGACCTCTTCCATGATGGGAACAGGAAACGGGGAAAATACAGGTCTTCCAAATATATTTAGACAAGCACAGAAAGATGCCAAATTGTTAATGAAAGACTATTTTGATGAACAGTCCTCAGCTACAAATTCTTTTTAATCAGGCTTTCTTGTGGCCTAATTAAAGTAAGGCCCCATTTAACATTTATAGCTTGGAGGTGATATTCTATAGTATATTCCAAGTCATCGAGATTCGGTGGAAAAAGGTAAAAATACATAAATTAACTAGTATATTGTTAAACGCCATCTTATTCCCAAAAGGTAATGAAACGTCTGCATGTTTTTGGAACGATGGCACAAGACCGGCAGTTTCTTTTCGAATCCTTTTTTGTATTAAATATCTAGCAAGACAATATGGTGCATAAAGCAAGACTGCTGGAGAACAATCCAATAATGATGCTTGGTAAGTAAATGAACATCCTTTTAAAGACAACAGGGATCAGTTGCATGGAAAGCATGCACTTTCCTGTATTGATCAGATGACGAGCCAATCACCACCGTGGGTTTGACGATAATACTCTGTGTATATACTGTAGTACAGCAGCAATTGAAGAGAGGAACATGCAATGTTATACTAACAGTGCTGCTAAAAGGTGAATGTTTTTTTTATTCCACCGTTTGGACAGGACAAGTAAATGCAGATGCTTTTACACGTTATTTGGAACTGAACGCTACGTCACACAAAATGAGATTTCAAAATGAATTTCCAAAGCTTCAGTAGGACTCTTAGAGTTCAGTCACGTCCTAAATTCACCGTGCTGCGTCGTGACCGACACAGATACTGTAGATTCAACTGTCTGCATCAGGATATATAAGCATAATACACTGACATAATAAAAACATGAAACATTAGCAGACCCTGACAGTGTCAGTTCATGTCTTGTAGGTGGAGCTGAACTACTCGCGGCAGAAAAATGCGGGCACCTGCATGAATAAAATGGCAAGATGGAGTAGTTAAGCAAGTTTCTTCCTCCTTGTGGTGAACATAATCCAAGCAAACAGAAAAAACTGAAGTAAAGCGGACAAATATTGAGGCTAAAAGATGGCGTAACACTGATGTCTCTTAGCTTAGCGTGAGACACGGAGAGCCTTGCGGATACAGGAAAGGTGCTTATGAGAGCAGCGGCACAGACTTGTGGCTGAAAAACAGGGAGGTTGCGATGGCCTGGCGCTCTAGTAAAGCAGGATGCGACGTTCGATGGCCTTGCGGCAGATGGGGCACTCGCTCATTCGGTCTCCGCAAAGCTGACAAGTGCCGTGACCGCACATGAAGATCATGTTTTTTAGGCGATCCAGACACACGGGGCACATGGTCTAAGTGGAAGGCAAACATGTTAAATTAGTTATTTGTTTTTATCAGAAAATAATACGTTGTAACTTTAGATGCCAGAGAAATTTTACAATTGAAATTGAATAAAATCAAATGCAAAATAAAACCCTGCATAGTCCTCACTGTGTTAGTTAAACTTACAGAAAGCTGCAAATGTTATTTAGTCAAGAGCAGTGATTCCGTTTTTCTTTTGTTGTTTGATTAACATTAAGAATACAGACAGTAGCCGGTACATTAGGCTGCTGTCACTTTAAGACCAAACACACGTTTACGCTCACTTAAGACATAGACTGGGAACGTGAAAACTTGTCAAGGCGGATTTTTACAATTCTGTGCGTATTAAGAGCGTGAATGTTATCATTAATTCTCTGTTAATTGGCATGTCTAACTAATGTAATGTTCATATATTTAAAAAAAAAAACTGAATGATACAGGATTGCGATTGATTAAATGTAAGCATTCTAAACCGATTATTGACCGACAAACAATTCATGATTCAAAAGTAGAGTTGTCAAAAGTACCGACTTTGGTACCAACTCTGCACTGTAGTTTTAAAAATGTGGCGATACCAGTGTTTCCCTCTAGCATTTTGAGCGCTGTTGAATGGATTCTTAAACACCTTTGATTGACCATTGTGTTGACGCGCTCAACATATATGTCTCTGATTGACCATTGTGTTGACGCCAGTGTTGCCAGATTGGAAATATCCAAGTATCGTACCAGAAGCTCAAAATGATCGTATTTGGGAGAAAATTATCGTACACGAGTCAAACGGACCGAATACAGCTATTTATTGCGACAAGGGAGGTATTATTTTGGTGACTGGATTGTTGGGGGGGGGACAGCTGTAGTTGACTGGATTGTTGAGGGGGGGGGGGGGGAGAGCTGTAGTTGACTGGATTGTTGACGGGGGGGGGGGGGGGGGGTGATTTGACTGGATTGTGACAGGGGAGACTAGCTTTCATGAGGCACACACGCAAGGTCTCTCGCTCTCTCCCTCTCTCACCTAGAAGCACTATAATTACAATGGCCTCCGATTGAAGTGTCACAAAATTCTGAAATGATCGTACATTATGGGATTTTTTTCATTATTGATCGTACATCGTACAGAGGTCAAAATTATCGTACAAATACGATAATTATCGTACGTCTGGCAACACTGGTTGACGCGCTCAACATATATGTCTCTGATTGACCATTGTGTTCACGCGCTCAACATATATGTCTCTGATTGGCCATTGTGTTGACGCGCTCAACATATATGTCTCTGATTGGCCATTGTGTTCAAGTGCTCAACATATATGTCTCTGATTGGCCATTGTGTTGACTCGCTCAACATATATGTCTCTGATTGGCCATTGTGTTGACTCGCTCAACATATATGTCTCTGATTGGCCATTGTGTTGACGCACTCAACATATGTCTCTGATTGGCCATTGTGCTTTACACAGATACACATGGGAGCGTTTGAAAGCTGCGTCTATCAGCGGATGCGGTGCTTTTAAACGCTCCTGTGTTTCTGTGTAAGCGTTCTGTTAAGGATCTAATTGATGATCATTGTAGCCAATCACAGACATGTATGTTGAGCACGTTAACACAATGGCCAATCAGAGATGCTTAAGAATCCGTCCAACAGCGCTCAAAATGCTAGAGGGAAATGCTGGTATCGTCACATTTTTTAAATTTCAGAACCGACTTGGTACCGAAGTCAGTACTTTTGACAACTAAAGATCGGCAGGGTTTGTTGTTGATGCATCAAGGAAAAGAGTGAATCGCTTCGAACTGCGACGCTCACCTGCTCTTTGATATCCTGCAGTTGCTGCTGTAACTTCTGTACATCTGCATTGACATTAGTATTGTCTTTGTCCCTCTGCAAGGCTGGGATATTTCCACTGGCTGAAAAGCAAAGCGGAGGCCATTGAGAAAAAACTCAGCGGGTCAACAGTTAATCATGCAGTTGGTGAAAGTGGACCCCTGGGTCTCAGCATTTGCAGACCGCAGAGTCTTCTAACTTGGCAAATTTTACAGAGGAATAGCTTGATTCTAGAAGTTGCGTGCCTGTTCTGATACTTTACATGGTGTATATGGGCCACTGTGGTGTGAAATCAACCCATAGCACTGAATCGCAGCAGGCCGCAAGCAGGCTTATGGTCCCACTTGACGGCTACTTTAATTCGTAAAGTGTGGGCCAGTGAGAATGACGTATGCTGGGGTGGAGATAGGGACTTTGAGCCCAAAGGATCAGGAAGAAGTTGAGGCAGGAAGAACTTGGGGTGATTAATAGAATACTTACACCAACTTAGAGCCAGATTGTTGGGCTGGAGAAGATCCTGCGACCCCCCTGCCAATGAGTTAGAGCTGCCTGCTGAGAAGCAACCAGCCACAGTGTTACGTATTGCACGTACCCCTGCTGTTGGCTCAGGGGCCAATTCAGCCTGGCCTGTCGTATACGCTAGTTATAAATATTCATTAGAGGGAGCAAAGGGAAGAGCAAGTTAACGCAAGTATTTGACACATGGGAGGGCTTGTTCATCAAACTATCCAATTATGGCTACAGGACTATCCTCCACAGCAATTCTGCAGAAGTGACGAAAATCACTATCACAAAAAGAAAGCTTTTAAGTAGGGATGCACTGATATTAAAACTCGGCCTGTTAGTCGATAATTACTTCCATGTTAAAAGGATACTACACAAAAATGAGAACGTTCTTATTTGCTTAATACTGTTAAGTAACATTTATTCTCACATAAATAGTCATCATGCTATTCCAGATGTATCATCTCTGTGAGTTCTTATAATGCAAGTGGATGGGACAGTCAAATTGATGCTTTAAAAACACCAATATCGAACACGACCGTAGTGAATAAATCAATGCTTTCTAAAACAAAAAATAGGTGTGTTGGAAAATGTGAATATTTTAAACTTTAAACAAGCTCACAGGAGAAGCGACGAGGAAGCACAGAGGACAGTTGGCCAGAGGCAATGGATTATGGTTTAACAATTTACAAATATTAATATCAGTATTTTTCTCACGCCCACCTATCGTTTTGCTTCAGAAGACATTGATTCATCCACTGGGCTCCTATGGGTTAAGACTACATTGTGTTTGTTTTGTATCATTTTTGAAGCGTCAACATTGAGGGTCTCATCTACTTGCATTATGTGGACTCAGAGATGGATTATTTTTCTAAAAATCTTTGGGTCACACTTTATATTAGGTGTCTTTAACAACTATGTAACTTACATAAAAAAGATAACACTTTATTTTACATTGTCCTTGTTACATATGTTACATGTCCTTACTGTATTATTAATAGTACGGTATGCATAATTACAAATAACAAACCTTCCCCTTTAGAAAAATACATGTAGTTAATGAATATTACTCAGTACTTAAATGTAGAATTACAATAACAAGGACAAATTAAAATAAAGTAACCAAAATGTATAGCAAAACAAATTTGCTGCTATTGAGGTGGGATACGAGTACGGTGCGGGACAGTTTTGGTGGTATGGGTAGGTTTAAGGTGTAGGGGTTAACATTGTAATTATAGATCTAATCACAGAAATGAATTACAGATGTAACTGCATGCAGGCATTTTTAAAATATAAGTACAATGTAAAAACATGTATTTACACAACAAGAATATTGGATAAAATCTTTAGTTACACTTTATTTTAAGGTGTCATTGTTACAGTGTAATTATATATTTAAGTACAGAGCAATATTAAGCAACTACATGTATTTACTATAGGGTTAGGGTAGGATTAGGATTTGGTTGAGGGTTATATTATTATTGGTTGTAATTATGCATAATTTACTGTTATTACTATGGTAAGTACATGTAACATGTAACAGGGACACTGTAAAATAAATGTTAAAATGCATCTATATGTTAGTAACAAATATTAGTAGTTAAGGACACTCAATAAAAAGTAGGACCGATCTTTGTGTCCCACAGAAGGGTGTGAGAATTTTCCTCAAGATCCAATAATAATCAATAAATGGAAAATTTGACAGCAGTGGTTCAATCCTGGTCCTGGGGACCCACCGCTCTGCAGTTCACATGTCTCTCTTCAGTTCATGAAGCCCTCACATAAAGACCTGATGATCTGAATCTGGTAAATACTCATTTAGAGATTCGCTGAAGATTAACTTATTTTTAAGCGAGATTTATATGATGTCAAAGGTCAAATAAATGTAAAAATAGGGGATATGAGCATGCACATTTAAAAACTTTAATATCGTCCGATATATATATATATATATATATATATATATATATATATATATATATATATATACACACACAATATTGAAATTTAAACATTTCTAATAGTAGTAATATGGTATCGTGCATCCCAATTTTTAATGTTTTCATTAAATGGAAAAACATTTATAGAAAAAAGGTTTTAGAGACCATGGGCATTGAGAGGCCTGAAAGGGAGGATTAGTGTGGAAGAAGACAGACTGGTTAATTTTGAGCCTGACAAGTTGGGAAAAAATTTCAATGGATATTCGCTAAATGGGAAATTAATGGTGGCATAGTGAGAAACATGTCTTGGCTTCAGGGGTCGGCTAACAACACTGGATCATTTCACAGTCCCCCCCCCCCCCCCCCACCTACTTTCCAAAAATGATGTAGAATCTGTCTAAAAGCATGATTAGTGGATGTTTCCGGTGTTCATATTCAAGTTCCCTTCGGTGGAAATTAAAGTTCTAGGCATGTAATTGGCCACAGCCTTCAGATGCCAGTTTATCGCGTCCACTTCTAGAGCGAGGAGCCTCTTGTATGTGGGGATTGAAGTGCTTTAGTCTTCAAAGTGACTGAAGCAGGAGAGAATCCCATCTATGGTGGCATTTCTCTCTCATTGCTTCGTCTACATGGAGGGGGGGCGGACTGTGTTAGGTCTATATGAGATGCTGCTTCGGTCTTGTGTGTGTGGAAAAGTGGCGCCTTACAACAAACAGAGCTCAGGCACTAAAGACAGACCAAGATAAGAGCTAAAGGCTACATTCCTCTGCTGACTGGACTGTGTGCGAGTGTGTGTGTGTTTTTGTGGATCAGCACGTCTGAGGGTCAGCAGAGATGTCAGCGTGGATGAATGTGTTGGACATCTAAGCGAGGCTAAAAAGAAACAGATCCTCCTCTCTATAAATAAACACTGTAAAAAAAAAAGTGAACTTACACCAGTATCCCTTTGAACTCAAACTAAACCAACATACAAAAAAAAAAACATGGCCAGTGTCATGATCACATACAAAGGAATAATGTTGTAACAAATAGTAGTGAATCACAACTTAAAAAAAAAAGATGGGACTAAAATAAATCTCGCATAGCCCCTTTGGCGTGTCCAATTATAGAAATATTTTATGCTTTCTGTGAAAAATGAATGCATTTTCAGTCGTCTGCTTGGAGTGGCTTCCTAAAAATCCGTAGAACTTGCAGCGCATGTTACGAAGACATTCCAGAGCAGTTACAAAGCTCATTCCAGGGTGTTGACATTATGCATTAAGAAGAGGGGCTACACGTCTGATTGGAGTCATGAAAACACATTTGGGAAATAACAGATTAGTCATAACAATGGAGAGAGAAATGAGTGTGGGCAAATAGAAACAGAGAAGCACCAACCAAAGCCAACGTAAACATCAAACATGAGAGACATGAGAACGTAGGAAGACAGAGAAATAAAAAAACGGGAACGTGTGGAAGTTCACTCACTAAGGTCCTCATCATCAGTGGCATCCTCCATACCTTTCCCTCCACAGCACGAAACGAAGGGAGTGCGGCGCTCCACCACGGCCCGACACTGCACACACTTTTTCATCAAGCTGGCGCAGTCTGCGGGAACACACACAAAGTGGGTTAGCTTCTTAATCCTATAAAGTCTACTGGATCATTGATAGGTCATACTTTTAGCATGTAGTAAGTCAGTCAAAATGAAGGTTTTGTTTTGTTCAATGCTAGCTGCATGCTATTGAATCCTTTCATTAAAACCAAAGTGTAAACACGATGTAAAAAAAGAGATTTATTGTACAATAACAGTTTTTTTTTTAAACAATCGCCAGGACACATTTCTCGATACTTGGGACACTTTTTCACAGTGAACACAACAGCAGTTTGAGCATAAAATGCTTCCAATGACTACTTCCAATTTACATGACTGCACTTCTTACACAGACACACATTCCACCAAACTCTATGCACCTACAGGCCGATTTGCACGTTTACATACCTTTTCAAAAATATTATACATATATAAAACATAATACAAAACTGAATAAGACAGCCATTTGCTACATTTCTACAGTAATGCCATATTAAAAATGTATATAAAAACTGTAAAACTCAATTAGTTGTAGCTGAACACCTACACAGATACTTAAGTTAGCCTTCTCAAGACCCAAGTATTGAGAAATGTGTCCTGGCGATTTAAAAAAAAAAACTGAAAGACAGCTTTTTTTTATTATAATGGGAGTTTTCAGTGACGTTGTGCTTTAGAAATCGTCAGCCTCAGTGATTATAAGGAAGGGCTCTTCTCTTCTCTTCTGTTTATTACCCATTCACAATCTGAATACAAAGTTTAGTTTTTCATGCTGATAAGTACACTGCAAAGGTTCTGGATTGACAACCCTATTTAAATGCACGATTGAATCAGACACTGCGATCATTGACATTGATAACCAACGGACGAGACACAAAATTGGTTTCGTTTTTGCTCTGGTACCAAAACTAGTACTGAGAACCAAGAAATTGAACTGGTATTGGTATCGACTACTGACATGTTGGTACTGTGACAACCCTCTATTGCATTATATAACAGCACTTTTTATTATAAAACTAAGCATTGAAATATCCTCTTACTAAGAAATGTCATTAGGAGATACAGATTGAGAAAATTAAAATATTTATATACATTTTATGAAAGTAGCCTGCTAAATGCTTGTGAAATCATAGCAAGATGTAATTTTGTCTTACATTTCAGCAATATAAATATTAGCAAATACATGACATTGCATATTTTGGCTCAGTTTGGGACACTGAATAAAATTTAGCAGTTTTTTTTTTACCTCCTCAGGGTTCATATTCTTCTTTATTATAGTATATAAGCCATAAAAGCTTGATGTATAAAAAGTATAGATTTCTGACCATTCTTAAATTTTTCATGTCAGGCTTCACAAGATTAAGCTAGCTTGTTAACCTTCATAAATTCAAGTAAATGCCCATTGAACGGAAGGCAACATTAAGTTAAAGCAACAAAAAACAAAACTGAAAAGGAATGTCTAGCTGACAAGTGATGAATGTATTTAGAGAGAATGAAACTCAGGGGATCAGGCAGGAGAGATGTAAGCTGAGAGCAAACAATTCACTTAGATTCAACCTAACTTAAGTCATTTAAATACTGAAAAAGCCATAGACTTCAGTATTACTTTCTTTTTTTTTGCATTGTGACATTCATAAATGCATTTTGACCCCAAGCTGCCATTACTGGATTGCAGACGTTTTACTTGTATATATATATAAAATAAAAAAATTATATTTTTATTTTTAAGTAATAAAACTGCATTGCAATAATGGTAATTTTGGGTGGAACTGTGGTTAAATGCCACAAAATATTGTATATTTAATAAAATGGTCCTAAAATGCAAATTTTCTTCTGATTATGGAGTGAAAAATGACTCCATATTCACCCATATCTTATGCTCATCCCATGTGTGCACACCTAGATGCCTTTATCTGTATCATCGTCATGTTATGTGTGATGTGACGTTCTGACAAGTCAGATGACAGAACGAGCTTTTTTAGCTGGATGAGAGACAAATCACACGGGGTGATGAAAGAAGAGGTTGTAATGTGAAAAGAGAGAGAGAGAAAGCTGACTTACTCTCACAAGCGCACATGTGACCGCAGGGCTGGAAGAGCACGGCTGCCTTTTTATCAGAGCAAACCACACACTCCTCGATCTGTGGGTGAAGAAAAACAAACAAACATCTTCACCATGGCACATAAGAACACATGCATGGACAAAAAGAAATGAGTGAGGAAGGTTTCTATACCTTGGTTCTAGACTGGACCTGCTCTTTGCAAATGAGACACTTCTTGACACGAGGCGAGCAGAGAGAGCAGGTGGCGATGTGACCGCAGGGGCCAAAAAGCGTGTCCCTTTTCATATCCGAGCACACCATGCATTCCTCGAGAGTCTCATTATTACTGTTTAGAGACGGGCTGCGGGAGCCAACCTGCCCACTGACAGCAAGAGAGTAAGTGGGAGAGAGAACAAAATACTGATTGAGATATACAAATATATAAAGTGCAGATGGAGAAAAGGCATTATACATAGCAGCGGGAAACGCATCATGGAGCCAAATTCAACTAAGCTTCAATAGATCCCCTACTGGTTGGGAACAGATGTTCATACCTGGTCTTCTCTTTGTGGCATTTAGCTAGAGCCTTGCAGAGGCTGGGGTCAGGGCACAGGTCCAGAGGAGACTGGCCCTTCTTGTTTCGGATGGTGAGGTCGGCTCCGTTGGCCGCCAAAAAACAAGCGATGGAAGCTGCGCTCTTCTTCTCAGCCCCCTGAGTGCCCAGTCCCATGATCAACTGTGAAGATGCAACCACAGTGTCAAATACTATAGATTAATATAGGTTATCTGTTAAAGAAACTCACAATTACTCACGCTGAAGTTGGAATAATTACACTACGCTTTTAAAACGAGAACAGTGCAGAGACACCGTTTTCCTTTCAACACTTATCTAAACTATTTAAAGGAATAGTATACTCAAATTAATTTGAACAAACTAAAAACTAAGTGACATGATGTGAATTTGTCCTCTTCGTTTAACCCATCCAAGTTAGTGCACACAGTTGTGAGAGAGAGTAGTGAACACACACACACACCTCAGTCATTTCCTGCCGGTATTGAGATTCGAACCCACAACGTTCAGGTTACCAGTCTGACTCTCTAATCATTAGGCCAACACTGCCCCATATTGCCCTTAATTTTTAATGAAACCTGAGAGATTTCTGTTCCTCCATTGCAAGCCCATTCAACCAAACCCTGGATGCTTCAAAATGTTACTAGTAGCCAAAATCTGTATGAATTGATTGGTGTAATCCAAGTCTTCTGAAGAAGCATAATCGCTTTATATGATGAACAGATCTAATTTAGACTTTTATAAACATTGATCAACGCACACAGAATATGACAAACGGAAGCATACTTGCTTGACGTGCAAGAACAGCCTCAGACAAGCTTCCTAAACTTGAGGAATTGGTCCTCGTGTGTCAAGCAGACACGTTTAAGCGTTCAAGCTCTAAAGCCATTGTGTCGTTTCAGAAGGCCTGGATTAAACAGTTCAATTCATACGGTAACATTTACTAAGTCTTTATTAAGTTTTAGTTGAGTGGACTTTCAATAGAGCGACAGAAATCACTCAGGTTTCATTAAAAATATCTTCATTTGTGTTTCAAAGATGAATAACAGTCTTATCGGTTTGGAACGAAATAAGGATGAGTAATTGTAGACAATTTTAATTTTTGGGTAAGCTAACCGTTTAAGGCAAAGCAAGTTAGGTAATTGTCCTAATACCAGAGAAGAACACATCAGTAGATATTTAGTGCATTAAATAGGAGTTTTTAATGAAATGTTAGGTTGTGGGTGGTTGGGTTAGGGTTAGTGTCAAACACCCAAGTTTCTAGATATGGCTCGGGTTCCTTCTTCAATGCAAGATTTTGTCCATTTTATCATTCACCAGGTAAAAAAAAAAAAATACTTAACTGACATCACTGTTAAGCAACATAAGTAAACCTCTCAGTGATGCTCGTCTTAAACCGCAATAAGAGATCAGTAACTGACTTTTGCTTAAAGAAACACAAGAGCCCCACTCATGTCCATGATGTAATGTTGCTTTAACAGATTCAACTGAAGTGATGAAACGCTGTGGACCATATTGAGATGAAAGTGGGCAGACTTCTGAATACTGATGGCTTCAGTGGAGTGTTTTAAATGAATGGCTCGACTCTCCATCTGCTGTATGCGGTAAGTGTGATGGTTTGATAGGGAGAGAGATTTGTCACACTGTTTGTGTTAATAAATGGCAGACTGCTGGCCTGGAAGCAGCCTCCTGTCACACAACGCTTGATTTACGACAGCCGTGGGGGTGGCGATGATGTGAACTGGCAAGGCTGGGGTCAGGCGTAAGAAGAACTACAAAGGCTGTAACAGATAGGGTGCACGGGACCGGCATCGTCAGTCTGTCTGGTGTCAGACGTTATGGTTAGACTTTCTGACAGTTGATCCAGTGTGTATTGATAGCATAATGTGTTAATGAAGACAAAGAAACGCTGCGGGATGGGAGGTCACCGATAAGTGCTGTGGGATGCCTAAGAAACAATGGCACTGGTGGGAGAATGAAAGCATAACAGCAGCAGCACTAGAGAGAAAACATGCAGATCAGTTGTGATGTGATCTATCAGCTGTACCAAATAACCTTTTTTTTTTAAAACACTTTTTTGTCTACCAAAATAAACAGCCTAAAACTAAACTCTCTTACTTTTCTTTTTTAAAACACAAAAGGGGATTGAATCATGGGAGCTGGACATTTCAAGCTTTAAAAAGCAGGATAAAAGCATATTAAGGGCCCTATTTTAATGATCTAAGCGCATTAAAGCGTCTAAAGCGCACGGCTCAAGCGCACTTTGGGCGCGTCCGAATCCACTTTTGCTATTTTTACAATGGGACAAATGGTCTGCACGTCCGGTGCATGTTCTATAAGGGTTATCCCTATTCTCTTAATGAGTAATGGGTGTGTTTTGGGCGTAACGTGCAAGTCGAAAGACTGAACGCTTCTCTACCGAGGAAACTTATCTGCTTGTGCACGAGGTTAAAGTGCGCGAGCAGATCATCTACGGGACAAAGTGTACGTGCGTTTAGGCCTATAGGCGCATTTTACTAATGCACCCTTTAAAATAACAACAAAAAAAAAATTGCGCCATTGACTTTAGACCAGGTTTCAGTTGGTCAATGGCTCAGTCTATCTCAGTTGCCTTAAAATAGCAACGTGCCAACAATGCGCCTGAACACACCTCGTTTTCAGACCAGCACGCCCATGGGCGCACAGATGCATTTGCTATTTAAACAAAGTGGCGCAGGATGTGAAAATGATAACTGCGTCGGGCTGAAACTAGCAAAAAACACTTGCGTCCCGCCTGGCGCTGCATTACGACGGGTGTATGACAGGGCCCTAACTGTTCACCATATTGCTAGTCGTCTTAAGTCATACAACAGCTTTGTGTGAAGAATAGACAGAAATATAAGTAATTATTCACTGGAACCATCAAATTTGTGAACTAACTGTTTTTTTTAAACCTTATTATGTAATTGGCAAGTAACTGGCAATTTTCATTTACAGATGAATCAATGTGTATCAAAGTGTATCAAAACTGCAGACAGTAAACCATTAAATATAACCGTATGAGCAGGAACGCTGTAATGAGTTGTTAACTGAAAGTGTGACAACACGTCAAGACATGGCTGGTTTCGCTCACTGATGTTCTGAATGAAGTGCTTACTCTCTATACAGTCACATTTAGGACCGTTTACCTGAGACCACAGTATTCATTGCATTTTAAATCGGCCCTGATAGAGCTCATAGGCTTGGTAATTTGATTGCCACCGTTGTGCCAATGCATTACGGAGAGTCCTGTCTCCTAAAGCGGTCTTCTTTCTGCTTCCTCTCCACCCACTCAATTTCACACAAATATATGCAATCCCACAGAAGGGGAAGGAATAATCAGGGGAGAATGTCTCACCTGAAGGGTTGTGTGGCGCACAGGACGTCTGACTGCAGTGGAACTGTGGCTCAGTGGGCCAGTAACTCATGTGACAGCAGGGAAATGGTTCTTATATCAGAGTGCGATCTATCATTGTTAACACAGGGAAAAGCCTGAGTATCTACACTGCCTCAGTGTTTAGTACTGATCTTAGGTCTTTTTAGAGACCCGAGTCTTGATGTAAGCGTTTCAGTTAGTTTGGATGGTATGAAAGTAGCTTTCCACATTTGGAAATTGTGGTGCAAGGTGATTTTGGATATGGTAGCTCCTGGTCACACTTACATGTCCAAGTAAATTGTGTTTGATGGTTCATGGAGCGGGAAGCTGTTTTGTTTTTTTAAGATGCTACAATTCTTCATTTTGTCCTTGACTATTAAACATATCTGAAGGCCCCTGTGTAACTTTGCACTGTAGGGCCCTATGATTTTAGCGATGCGGAAAATGTGTGCAGATTTGCAGAATCCAATCATAAAACTGGAATTTACAGTACATCACAGAATGTCATGGAATTGGGCAATTTTTTATGAAAAATTAAAACTAGGGATGTATACGTAATCTAATCGTGATATGGACTAGTGTCTATGAATATTAAAGTGTAAAAAAAAGTCTAAGTTCTGCACATCAAAGGGCCCAAAAAATGTAATTTTTGTGAAACTTAAAATGTATACTTTTTATTATTTAAATTAATTCAACATGCTTTTTGATAACTAAAATTTAACCATTAAAATGGAAAATCCAGAAAATTTTAAAAATGGAACAAAAGTAATTTGGAATATTTAAACAGATTTTATAGGGCCCAATACAAGTAATCTTTAATATGTGCATGATTTTTTTTTAATAAACAGAATTAATTTAAAATTCAAATAATTTCTTGTGGATCAATTCAGAATTAAGAAAAACTGAAAATGTGTACTACATCACGTTCTGAGAACACCCGTGCAGTTTATATAGTTCTCTGTACATACTGTGTTTTTGGAGGGCTCCCAGGGCTCCACTTTGCTGACGTCCTGCATGTCCTGAAGTTGTCGCAGCTGGGACAGAGTGTGGTGACGCAGGGCCTCGTGCAGCGGCGTGTCTCCGTCCTTGTCTTGCACGTCTAACTTCGCCTCGGCTCGCACCAAGAGCTGGACACAAACACGGGGACTAAATTACACCAGTGTGTTCTCAGTAATGGTAGATTTAATCATACTCGTGTTAATCGATGCTGACGAACAAGATAACAATGACATCTGAAGCACAGGTGTCAAATTTCATCACACATGTATATGACAGAAATAAGGCTTCAAATAGAAAAAGTGTAATGTTTGAAACAAACAAAAAAAAAAACATTTTTGGTTGATCATCATTAAGTGAGAATATTTCTCAACAGACCATGCCATTACAGATGTTTTTGAAAAGAGGAGAGTTGCACTGCTCTTATATGACCACACGATGGCGCTTTCGATTCTATTGATTCCCCTTCACCACCCCCGCTCCCCGTACCTCTCCTGGCGTAGTCCAGATTGCTCAGGACTAAATGAATTCAATTGAAGGGGATAAATCTGCAGCAGAACTCCCTGCATTTAAATCTTAAGCCGGGGCACTTAGCCACATTGCTTCATCAATGCGTTTGTGTTGAGTAGGACGCCAGCTCGCTGGGTGAGGGGTGCAGACATCAAACATTGAAGGGAAATGAAGAGAACAGGACAGAGGAAGACAGAGACACTTACTCGCACTATCTGGGTGTGCTGTCGCTCGACCGCAAGGTGCAATGCCGTCTGCTGGTTAACGTTCTGTACGTCCAAATTAGCATTTCCCTATGGAGAGAGAAAGAACAAATCAATCGGTTGACCTTTGAGAAATAGAAATGGTTTAAACTTGAACAATTATGATACACGCACTTATATATATATACACACTATTAGATAAGATGCCTTACAAAGCAAAACAAAGTGATTGTGCGTATTTGTTCATTTACATTCCACTTTTTCCCCCCAATGATGTTCAATAACAGTCGGTGTCCATTTCACTTCTCAACTACTGAAGATAAATCGCTGCTCATGAGCATGCCATCGAGTCCCATAGGTAGTGTTCAGAAATGTGAGCTAATGGTGATTTGTATTCAGATATTCCCTGACTGAACCCCCATAGCAGCATCTCTCTGCATTACTGCAGTGCAGCTCTACTGTGGTTCGCAGGCTGAGGCTTAAGTCACTGGTGTGAACCTTTTCTTTGTCTCTCTCCCTCTCTTCCGTCATGGCAGGTAGTTGACAAAGGGCTGCACTGAGCCAGCACAGCAGTCTCATAACACTCCTGGAATGTTGCAATAACGTTGTTACTGTGCCGCGGCATAACGCTGAGCCACAGTGTCACGCTGTACTGTGGCATTGGAGGTACGGAGAATCCTGGAGAACAGGAGAATCCTGCATTTTTAAGACACTGATACAAGTTTAGGGACAGGTCAACTGGAGACCAGTGTTCTTCAATTCAGGAATTGAATTAGAATTTAAAAGCATTGCATTTTTTGTCATTAATAACTTCATAATTACATCTGATGATTTTGAGCTTGCAAAGATTTGAAAGGGTTTAAAGGGAAACCTGCCACTCGCATGAGATCATAGCTAACGCAAATGGCAACGATCCAACAATCCAATCAATTTCCGTTGGACAAAATCAAGTCCAAGCCTACAGAGATGCTGTTTTACTCGGATATACCTCACAATAGGGACAAAAAGACTATCATAACTTTTGTTTTTTAGTCATTATGACGAGATGCACTGGTCGACCGGCCATAAATCAGAACCGGACGGTCTTTGCGACAAACATGATCGGCAACCGATGTGGAAATATTACGAAGTCTGTAAACAGGACGTTAACAGGCCAGAGACGGGATACGCTGAAGACCGACGCAAAGAGGAGAGGAGAGCACAGAATATACTGCACCAGAAAGTTTGTGATGCTCAAAATATTGGAAGAAAAATATAAATATTGAATTGGGGGGAGGAGGTTTATATAACTATGATTATAACTCTGAAGGGAACTGTCTTCAGAAAAGTTGATGGCATTTTCTTTTACTTCTGTATAATGCCATTTCCCATTAAAGAAGTGTTTATAAGTGCAGCTGCTTTCGTTTACAGCGGTAACTTTAAGTACTGCTGTTCCATAAGCGCCACCTTCTGTCAGAGAGTGAATTAACTTTTTTATTGAGCAGGTATGTTTTAAGTAGCATAATTACACAAAGCTAGAGTCAGACCACTGTTTTTGCTTTAAAGTCCCCCTGTAGTCAATAATTGTATCCCTTAAAACTCATCTTTGATCACCAAAATTACATATTTAAAAAACAATTACTGAGAAAAGAATTTCTTCATGCATTAAATTTAGGGATGCACCGAATCCAGGATTCGGCCGAATAATTGGGCTTTTTAACGGGGTTCGGTTTCTGCCGAACCTTAGAATTTTTTTCTACCGAACCGAACCCGGGCTTGCGCTACGCTGGTCAACGTCACGCCGCCATTGATTACGGGAAGGTGTTTACGTAGTGTAACCTATGAGTGTAACGCGTCGTGTTAGGAAGAAAAATAGGGATAGCTCACAGCTAACATTAAAGTTATAGCAGAGGCCAGACAGATTCACGGAGACGATTGCCATCTCACAACTCGCATTTTATTCCCCAATTGAACTCGTTTAACTGTCTTCGCACGTTCTACCGTCCACAGCATTACTTAATAAACAAAATGAGATAAAAATGAGCATCAAACAGAAATAACCCACACCACGCACGATACAATACAGGGCGCGCGCGCAGCTCTTAAAGTGGCCACGCCTTTTTACCACTCGTTGGCTTTTGAAGTGAATGCTTTTCTCGAATGCTGTGAGAAAGTGAAAATGGAACTCATGAGCAGAAAAAGTGTTGTTTGACAGTACTTCCAGTCAAAAGAATACAATTTGGACTTGTCGTGGTGGCAAGGACCCTAAACAATACATAACATTGCTGCTGTTAACATGAATAATGTTGCTTATTCTTTTTTTTCTTTTCTTTTTTTTAAATTAAAATAAAATAAAAGGAAAAATCCACTTCTGTGGACGTTATTTACTTCATTAATGTGTTTACTGTGTTAAGTGACTGAGGATGAGAGTAGGATTCGGTATTCAGTTTCGGATTCGGCAGAATCTTAACCAATGGATTCGGTATTCGGCAGAACCCCAAAAATCTGGATTCGGTGCATCCCTAATTAAAATAGCTACAATGTAACACTACACCCATGCATCATTTAGTATACCCGGATCTCCAGCTCAGAGATCAACTCGCTCAACTTTACTGTAGTAAACGCTGCACAATTTGTTTATTTAAGAAAGCTTTTGGTTGATGGGTTTTAACTGGTGTCACTTTGATTTTACATATGTACTGTATATATATTTTTATATTGTTTATACAAGGTTTTGTTTTTACCTTTCTCATGTACAGCACTTTTTGATTTTATCTGTGAAAAGCGCTTTAGAAATAAACTTTACTTACAATGGTATCGCTCTTTACAACATCGGACACATAACGGTAATTAATATGATTAGCCTTTTGCTTGACTATGTGATAACAGCTAATAATGTGTTGCTAATGTTACACAAACCATGTTCCTTTTCGCCATGTCAGTCTGCCTTCTAAAAATCATCAGAAACGCGTTGAACAAGAACATCAGTAGAGAAAGACATATTGTTCATCATAACATCGTAAATTACATTATACAGAATTCATCCGCTATAATGCTAAATGTACACGATTTTCCATATCAACAGAAAAACATAACGGAATAACCTGACATCTTTCGAGACTCCCCTGCTTCGCAGTTAGTGATATGCTAAAGCAGCCCGCACGTTGACCTGATTAGTTACAAGTAAGTTTGTGACGTCAGAAACACCAGCGATTTCAAACCATGTTTTTGAGACTGTCTTTGGTTCACTGCAGTTTTAAGGAGATATTTAGTAATGGTGTTGACTTACGTATTTGCACTTGGTTTGTCTTAAAGCATATTTAAAACACCACATAGACATAGAAACAACTTTAAAAACTTGATTTTCACCACAGGGGGACTTTCGTGCAAATTATACAATCTAATTAAAAAAAAAAAAAACTGGTTGTGCTGCCTGTGTGTAGCATCTTTGTTTGGATCATGGTAAAAATGCAGTGGTTGCCTCTAATTTCAAATGTTTAAAGATATTATTTTGTTTATGACCAGTTTGGCATGTAATAGAGCAAAAAAGAAATAAAAAATGGGGGCAACCTGTACCAGAATCGGCCCATTTGCTTCAAAAAAAAAAAAAAAAAAAAAGGCAATTTGATTTGGCCATGAAAAATCATGATCGGTGTATCCCTAATTATGACTGACCTACTTCAATGAGAGCTGGGTAACAAGTGAACTTTCTCAGCTCTTCTGCACCCCTAATGACATTAATTGCATCAATTATCCACCTGAATCATAGTCTGCAGGATGTGTGCGTGTGCGTGTTAGAACTGCTGACCTGGTGGACTAGAAGCTCTGCCACCTCCACATGGTTGTTGAGGGCGGCCAGGTGAAGCGCCGTGTAACCATCATCCTTTTTCTCATCCACTATCCATGGCCGTGGCAGTTTGGACAGCAGCACCCGCATAGCACTGCAAAACAATGAGAATGAGAAGATTCAATGAGAAGATGAGAATACAAATCTTAGCATTTGAAAAGATGAACTAATAAACATGTAATTAGTGCGATGGCTTCCGTGGATGTGGTTAGACTGAAGGGCACACAGAGGCAACTGAAGTCAGGAACATAACCCATAACAATAAAAACTGAAAGCATACCACAAATCAACAGGGAACGACAAACCGTTTTCTGGCTTTTCAGATCAGCAGGTAAGAGCACAGCATATATCCATAACGCAGAGGTGAAAACAGAAAGCTGAGCAAGAATTGATGCAGCACCAATAAGATGATAAGTTGCCTGTCCTGGAGAAACTAGCGCTCAACGTCAAAAAAACGAGTAAACTAGAAAACGTGTAGAAAATCTATGACCACCACAGACTAGCGGAGAAAAAGGCAGAATAATGACAGCATGCGAGAAGAGTGGAAATGGGAAGTAATGGGTTACGGTAATAAACCACTAAAGGGTAATGAGGGGTAATAGTGCAATGATTATTATGAGGAAGAATATAATTTTTTTATATTTGGTGATAATTAAATATATACTTGGAAGTTACAGTAATGATCCATCATGAAAACAACTGAGTGAGTTTGAAAATGTCTTAAAAATGTCTAAAAACTAAAAAAAAAAGTACATTGACCAAAGTGCCACATTATGTCTGATTTATCTGTCCAGTACTTGAATAGCTAAATAGCATCCCTACCCTATCCATATCCAACCCTATCAAACCTCTGAAGGACTGACAAATCAAGGAAATTGCAAATCACTTTATGCATTGCTCATCTGGTTATTCACAGTACTCAAGAAATGCGGGGTTAGTATTCTCAAATATCTTAAAATGTTAAGGGTGTTCTTAAGGTATCACTGGTGGGATATCATGAGCAGAAATAAATGAAGCTTCTAAAAGAAGAGAGAAGGAAAAAAGGAATTGATGAATGTAATTTCAGAGATGAGGTGGATTTGTGGAAACCTCTGGAGTGCTGATTTTTGCTGCAGGGTGAATTCTGGTAAACCCAAAGCCGGTATCTAGTTTCTTAGGTAGTGCAGAGAGAGAGAGAGAGAGCATTAGCTCAGTACACATTTGGAGCGCTGTGCAGCAAAGCAGCTGTACTGCAGTGTACACAGCATGCACACACACACACACACAGCCCAGAAACATCTTTACACCTGCAATGCTCATGGGGGGTTGGAGTCTGTGGACATGCCCCTTAAGTTACTGACTGCGGATCATCTGATGAATCAGTTCAAGTAAATTTGATTGTCAACACAGTGAGGAAAGTAAGGAAAACCAAGGTTTTGAGCGCATCAACCTCTTTTGAGTGCATCTAGTCGTACAACAATAGATAATTCCTGAGGCAAGACAAGAATTGGTGATGGACTCCTACCTTCAGAAAGGTAGTAGCCAGTACAGGAAATGTCCTGGCACTGGCCTGGCAACAACAATAAGGATTGGTGCCAATAAGGTGCTGGCATTGTAAGTGGTGAGCAGATGCGGCATAGATTGACAGGCTGCCTGCCACGGTGGTGGAAATGGGCAGGCATTAATATTAATGCAGCTTGCTGGCACTACTGCATTGCAGTCAACTTTTTTTTTTGAGGAGGAGTTCAAAGAACACTAAAAATATGCAGTCTAAGGCACAAACCTCTTGTAATTCCTTCCTGGAAATGATTTGCTCTACTGTGAGCAAATGGAGATGATGAATGGTTTGTTATTGGTGGCAAACCTTTATAGGGATTTGATATCGACCTGAGGTAGGTAAACAGTTGCCATTTAAGACGTAAAAGAACAAGGCTCAGAGGACGCAACGTGGCTGAAGTAGCAGTCTGAACGCCAAAATGAACATGGGGGCAAATGTAAAACTGAAAGAAAGTGGAAAAAGCAAGATGTGAAGTAAGGTGAAGGAAAAGCACGATGGATCTGGGTCATCCTGTGAGATACAAAGATCCCTCAGGAGTACGCCAACGAGGCCTGTTGTCTCCGGTAGCCTCATGGTAATTTGTCATAGACCTGGAGCTCACTGTTACAAGGAAGGGAAATGGCTAACGCTACCTTACTACAGTACAGTGATTCTCAACCCTAGTTCTAGTCCCCTACCCCAACTATATGTGGGCCTGGATAAGATGAAGCAGTCAACTCGGGTTACATTGGAATAAGCACCAATTTGTATGATCAAGACCTCAAGACTGTAAAGTTGTGATGGTTTGCTGGCACCATCTCTTGGCAAACACTGTGGGTGAGGCACTAAGTTCATACAAATGTGTGTGCTGTGCCATTGGAGTGGTAGCTTTTTTCTTCATGTTTTCATGAACCATGTCAAGCACCAGATCATAAATAACAGCTGCCAAAAAATAAATAAAGAATGGCTGAAATGAGAGTAATTGAAACGATTAAGAATAATCAAGAGGGAAAGTGGATCTGCAGAATTTCTGCTGAGTGAAGAGGAGTTTGTTATTAAATGCATCTTTCATGATGCCTTCTTTAAAGTGACTTCCTGCCAACTTGGTCTTTATTGGACATATGGCTGTGCAACTGTAATAAAATCCATTAGCATTAAAAGTGTGTTCAATAACTGAATTTTTACATTGTTGTTACTGAAGACTGATATAGTTACATTCAGTGAAAATGTTTGAAGAAGGTATTGCACAGCATTACAAACCATCATTCGCTTACTTTTACAGATATGTCTGTCTCACGGAAAGTCAACGAGGGACCCAACGGCACAGTAATATCCATGACCTAATTATCTATACTGTTACTTGAGGCATACTAAAAAAAAAAATTAAAAAAAAAGTATTTAAAAGTGAAATCTATATTTCACTTAAACTATGCTTTGCTACACATTAAGTGTCAAGAAACATTACATTGAAAATAAGTCCTCCAGTGATCTTAAAAGCATAATAAAATACAAATTCATGGTAGCACAATTGATTTAAAGTCCCCCTGTGGTGAAAATCCACCTTATAATGTTGTTTATATGTCTATGTGACGTTTTTAATATGCTTTAACACACACCATATGCAAATTATTAAGTCAACACTGTTGCTGAGTATTTCCTCTTTAAAACTTCAGTGAACCAAAGACAGTCTCAAAATTGGAGTTTCAAATTGCTGGTGTTTCACGTCAACGTGTGATTATCAACCAGTGGATCAGCTGGTGTGAGTGAGTGGAGGCGGGGCTAATATGCATATTCATAGAACCGTGTATAATAAATGAGGCAAGGGTGTAGAGTTACACATTCAAGCTATTTTTTTGGAAAGAACACTTAAATATGTAATTTTGGTGACCAAAGATGAGTTTTAAGGCATATAATGATTGACTAAAGGGGGACTTGAAATTTTTTTTTTTTTTTTTTTTTTGTCTTTCTAGATTTGAGGGAAGATTTGGTAGATGTTGAAGATTTTATAGATTGGAGGTCATTTGACAATGCGTTAATTTGACAATGCGTTAATTAATTATTTTCCTTGTGTAATGATGGAAAATTCTTTGATTGGTGACTGACTTACTTATGGGAGGGGTAGACATCAGTGCTATAAATCTTAGTGCTATAAATCACTCCAACCCTAAACTGTTTACTATAGGTGGGAAAATGTAATCCAACAAAGCAGTTTAGCTGGTGTTCAAGTTCTCAGACACAAGCAGCAAAGAAACACTAGACTAACAAGCCAGCAGACAGATGTCTAATAAGTTTGTATTAAGGATACAGTTGGGTGTACTTGAAGTCAGATGCCCATTAACAGCAGTATGATGCATTGCTGAAAGGTTGATTTAATGATCCGCATTGGGGTTTTATTTACAGCTTGCTCATGCATTACAGTCAGAAAATGCATTTATAATACATGTTTGGGTCTTGCCAAGGAAAGAGTATTAATAGTATAAGCAAGGAGTCGGCAGTATGACCAAAACCTTATATCACAATATGAATGATTTTATATTACCTGAAGTCCTGAACTGTATTTAGCAAAATGGTTATTTTTAATGGGAATGCAACCTCAAATGAATAAAAAAAATAAAATGATACATTTTTGCAGATCAATGCAAAAAAGAGTTATGTACAAGGAAGTCATCTTTAAAGGGTTAGTTCACCCAAAAATGAAAATTCTGTCAGTAATTACTCACCCTCATGTTGTTCCAACCCCGTAATACTTTCGTTCATCTTCGGAACACGAATTAAGATATTTTTTATTAAATCTGAGAGCTGGATCACTCCTCCATAGGCTTCTAAGGGATTGAAACTTGTTCCCCCGAAAAGTTATTAAAGACATCGTTAAAATAGTCCAAGTGACAACAGCGGCTCAATCTTAAGTTTATCAAGCAACGAGAATACTTTTTGTGCGCAAAAGAAACTAAAATATCGACTTTATTCAACTATTCCTTTCCTTCTCGGTCGGCCTCGAGATAGTTCTCGTAGTAAAACTGCGTAGCGCTTCTGTGGTGGATGTCACACGCATCACACACATGACCAGCGTCGGCCAATAGGGACCCTACGTGTGACGTAGCACTACGCTATCACACTACCTTAACGGACTAGAGGCCAACAGAGATGGAAACGAATAGTTGAAATAAAGTCGTTATTTTTGTTTATTTTTGCGCACAAAAAGTATTCTCGTCGCTTGATAAACTGAAGATTGAGCCACTGTAGTCACTTGGACTGGTTTAACGATGTCTTTAAAAACATTTCCGGGGAACAAGTTTCAGTCCCTTAGAAGCCTATGGAGGAGTGATCCAGCTCTCAGATTTAATCAAAAATATCTTAATTCGTGTTCCGAAGATGAACGAAAGTCTTAAGGGGTTGGAACAACATGAGGGTGAGTAATTACTGACAGAATTTTAATTTTTGGGTGAACTAACCCTTTAAAGTGGATGCTGGAAACCACCATAAATATAAACTATTTATTTTTGGACATAGAAAGTGGAGATTGCTGAATCATGAGGCCATCAATGCTCAACTTCTCCATCAATCTCTTACCTGCCGGTTTGAGTAAAGTAGATACAGTGACCTCCAAGTGACCATATGGGTTTCTATGCCAACCATGTATGAATTATTCAACACTTGAGCATGGGTCAGATATTTACATGGGTCAGTATGCTAACTGTAAATGTAACGTTACTGATGCAGTTCAGTTTGGATCAGCAATTGAAGGTGAGCTGAAAATCTAGTGATGCAATCATTCTCAAGTCTACAAAAGGAGCATCGTAAAAAGATAAATCCTTGTTGAACTGGGCTATAAGTTATTATTAGAAATACATTTGGTCTTGTTGCAATAGCATGTACAAAGCAAATAAAAACTACATTCATATTTAAATGCTCTAAAATGTCATACTTTTGATTGATAAGCATGACAAAGTCAAATTTTGACTTACTTTCTGTACCCACCTCCCTCGCTGCTACTCATGATATCATCCAGTCATGTCTCTGACCATTACGACACTTACTACGACAACTATTGGCTCAGAATCACAACTTGGCCAACCCAAACAACAAGAACAAGCAGTTTGCTTGGGCAAAAGGCAGTTTGTCCTTGGATAGTCTGGTTTGATTGATTACAGTCCTTTACCCCAGTGGAGTTGGACATATGTGGGGGAAAGGTTGAAATGTGCATTGTCCAAATAGTTTTCCGTTCATTGGTTGCAAAGACACGGGTAGAACAACTCGTTGGTGATTTGTGGAAATGTGAAATATAAGATTTAGAAATTTTGAAACCCACCCAGACATTTTAAGTTATTAATATAGGACAGCTAGCTAGCCACCACTCTTGATTTATTAACATGAAAGAACACAAATGGTGCAGTCATTGTTCCTTGTCTATATACCACCCCAAGCTTGTGATTGTTCTGGTGTACACAACTAAAAATCAAATCAAAGTCTTCTAAAGTCATAGAACAGCTTGTACAGTCAAACCAAAATTTATTCAGACACCTTAAACATTTCTCCCATTAATCCGTTTATTTGCTATAATTTAGAAAATGGCAATACAATATGACAAGAACTCAGAGTTATCAAATCAGTGGATATTTCACTGGTTTTGGCCATCCTTCTGTTTTAGGTGAATTAGATTGATTATCTGTCAGCTGTTAAATTTAAGTAAACAATTAGATAATACCAATTCAGGTCAACCAGTTACCACGCAATGCTTTATTTAGTTCAGTCTGTGGGGTGAAAAGGTCACATTAGCAATTAAAGAAAAAAATACAAGCAAAACATGGTCAGGTCAAAGTGTCTAAATAATTTTGGTTCCAAATTTGTATACATTTTACTGGTAGTTTTTGTGTATAGTATGTCTGTTTACTTTATTCTCACTTAAATTAACTATAGTGTCCTGCACCCACTAGTAAAAAAAATATAAAAAATTATATCTGGTGTCTGAATAATTTTTGGTTTGAGTGTAGGTTAGGGGTGGGACGATACAGGTACCTCACGATTCAATTCTGTGGCGATATGTGGTCCACGATATGATAATATCACGATTCGCGATATCTACGATATTCAATATATTGGAAGAAATTTCATCAACGATATATCACGATATATGTGACTGAAAAGAAAAAGGAATAAGGAAATAATCAGGCACACGAATATACTTTTGTCTAATTTCACCATTTTGAACTGAAAATAGCCTATGCAACGTGACTCATGTAATAATTAGTTTACTGTCATTGTGAGGGGAAAAGCCGTTTTCATTATGTTAGGCACAAGATTAATAATGCATGTGTACATATTGAGAATTAATATACCGTAAAACTTCCCGGGTTTTTATTTTCCCAAATCGTCGAACTGCACCGGCTTGTATTTGAGACAGTTGTCTACATGAGACAGGCTTTTATAATTTAGTGTTGAGATGTTGTTCATTGAGTTTAGGCGAGTCTCTAATCTCTCGTGTTGTTTGAAGACGTGAGAGTGAGCGCGCGCGCGGCCGTTGCGCTCTCTCTGCTCGTAAAACCCGAAGTGTCTCCACACTTTGAGTGGAAACTAGCGGGTGGGTATTTGATTCGTTTTTTATTGTTTTCCGCCATTCTTCTCGCTTCTCTTTTTTTCTGCAATTCTCTGTTAGTTAACTTGTGTTCTTCACCGGCCGCTGTTTGCGCCACTTTACCCCTATTTACTCGAACAGCGCCCCCCGCAAACAGAATGGTAGATATTGGGTAGTGACAGTGACACTGACGACGGGTAAATTAATCATTTTGTGTTGTAATAAAATATCGATATTGGGCGTTAGTGTATCGATTATTTATTGCGACAGAGAGCACAACAATATATTGCAATATCGATTTTTTTTCCCACCCCTAGTGTAGGTAGTTTCTAGCCTGGTTCTACCAGACTCTCGTACATTTCATTTGTACAGAGAGTCTGGCCTCTCTCCATTGAGAAACGTTTACTTCCTTGTAGGCGGGTTCTCTGTTAAAGTTCTAAACTATTGGATCTGCCCAGAGTCACTCAGGATCTGCCATAGCCAATCGCTAACGTGTGTGTCATGCGGCCGGAAACAACAAGTCCGAATGATCAGAGGATTATGTTTACAATAAGATGTCTGTCAACGAGAGTTCAAGGAACAATTATAAATTCTAAATGTATATTTGACACTAAGGACAGTGATGTATTCAGTCAACTGTCGAAGCTGGGTCTAATCATTAACAATACGCCGCTGCGGACGTTTCGGATCTGCAACAACGGACCGAATAGCTTTTCTCACGTCTTTCTCCACTGCCATTACTGAACTCCAACTCAAACTGACGCAATACATCAACGTCATCGTTCTCAGCCACTCCCTCTATTCGCTGATTGGTCCTACAACAAAATTATTTCTGGAAACCTAAGAATATACAGCAGTCCCAGACGTAGTACTGAAGGAAAATGAAATTGAGCGGAAGTGCGTAGGAGGGCGCAGCCAGGCTAGGTAGTTTCTCCTGTTTTCCGCTAAAAAGCTGAACTCTCTCTTTGTTTACAGATGTGATGCGTCGTGGCTGTCTAAGCCTCGTATTAGCATCGTATTTCTTTCTGTTTTTCCGTATTTCTTTCTTTTATCCTCCTTTGAACCATCATTTACCTCATAATTACAACTCGGACTGTTGAGCAGACCGTCTCAAGCGTGACCCAACACTGGGCCGTTACACCTGTGGGTCACGGCTGAGCGAGTCTTCTTTACACTCACTTACAAACGAACATTTTCTCGTCTATCGTGCGTCTACATTACACCCGTACCACTAAAAAGACGGATTATACCCAAGACTTCAGTCATAAATTAGTATTAATATTAATAGCATCACTGGTTGCATCGTTGCTAACTTACTGTCCATCTGTTAAAATGGCGAATATATCAGATGTATATCTACCTTTTGGTGCAGATGAGAACAGATTTGAGATGCTCGCGGTGCAGTCTGAATTAGAAGCTGTTGAGAAACAGATCCGTGACCTTTTAGAGAGACAAGCTGAGCTGAGAGACCGGCGTTTAGCTCTTGAAACATCACGCACCGATGCACACGGATCGGTGATTAACGTTAGTAACCCGCTGACCCTCGCCGCGTCTACTCCGTGCGTTTCTCAGCATTGGTCCCGAGCGTCCAGGTCCCGATCAGCCATGGTTTCATTCACTCCGGCTCCGACACAACACCACGAAGCCTGGGTGGTTCCGCGGAAGCCGCGAGCCAGGACCAGAATCTTTTCGCCCCTTCCGGTTTTCGAGATCTCCACTCAGAACCGCTTCTCCTCTCTTCGCGAAACGGAACGCGATGCTGTGATCATCGGCGATTCCACCGTTCGACACGTCCACGCTACGTTAAGTAAAAGTAAGGTGCACAGTCATTGCTTTCCTGGTGCTCGTGTTCTTGATATCGCTGCGCGGGTACCTGAGATCTTGAACGGTGACGAGCGCGTCGGAGCTGTTGTGTTGCACGGGGGAGCTAACGACACTAGGCTGCGACAGACAGAGGTTCTGAAGAAAGACTTCAGGAGCCTGATCGAAACGGTTCGCAGCACATCGCCTGAAACAACGATCATTGTGTCTGGACCGCTTCCCACGTACCGACGAGGGCATGAAAAGTTCAGTAGATTATTCGCGCTAAATGAATGGTTAATGTCATGGTGCAATGAGCAGAAACTGCTCTTTGTAAATAATTGGAATCTGTTCTGGGAGCGACCGAGGCTCTTCCGCGCTGATGGCTTACACCCAAGTAGAATCGGGGCAGATCTTCTGTCGGATAACATCTCTAAGATGTTAAACACCGTTTGACTAGTAACCAAAAATCCAAATCACAGTCTCTGCTGCACCAATTTAATTTATGTTAATACTAGTGTAGAACATTGCATAGAAACTGTGTCTATTCCTCGTTTACTGAGATCAAATAATAAATCTACTGCGGGATCTAGAAAAAATCTAATTGTTATTAAAACAAAAAAACACACTATTAGTGAACAAAAACAATTTCTAAAGCTAGGTCTTCTTAACATTAGATCGCTCACACCTAAGGCGGTTATTGTAAATGAAATGGTCACAGATAATAATTTCGATGTACTGTGCCTTACTGAAACCTGGCTTAAACCAAATGATTATTTCGGTCTAAATGAGTCTACTCCGCCAGGATACTGTTATAAGCATGAGCCCCGTCTAATCGGTCGTGGCGGCGGTGTTGCAACAATCTACAGGGATATCCTTAATGTTACTCAGAAAACTCGTCATAGGTTTAATTCGTTTGAAGTACTTGTGCTAAATGTTACGCTCTTAGATGTAAGAAAAAAATCCCTATTATCTCTAGCCTTGGCTACCGTATATAGACCTCCAGGGCCTTACACTGTTTTCCTAAAAGAGTTTGCAGATTTTCTCTCAGATCTATTGGTCAACGTCGATAAAGCATTAATTGTTGGAGATTTTAACATACACATCGATAATTCAAATGATGCGTTAGGGGCTGCGTTTACAGATTTATTAAACTCCTTCGGGGTCAAGCAAAACGTCACCAGACCAACTCATCGTCTTAATCATACACTCGATTTAATTATATCATATGGAACCGATCCAACCGATATAGATATCATTCCACAAAGTGATGATGTCACTGACCATTACATGGTAACTTGCATATTACGTACGTCTGTAATATGTCATGCTGTGCCATGTTATCGACCAGGCAGAACAATCCTTCCATCCACCATAGATAATTTCTCAAATAGCTTATCTGATCTGTCTCAGCTGCGGCCTGAACCCAAACGAACAGATGAACTAGACGAACTAACTAGCACTATGAGCACCATTCTCTCTAGAACATTGGATATTGTTGCACCCATTAGATTAAAAAAGGTCCGAGAGAAAAGTATAGCACCATGGTACAATAATACTACGCATGCTCTAAAGAGAGAAACCCGTAATTTAGAGCGTAAATGGAAACAAACTAATTTAGTGGTCTTTAGAATCGCATGGAAAGACAGTATGTCACGTTATAAAAAGGCCCTAAAAGCGGCCAGGGCTGAGCACCTCCGCAAACTAATAGAAAACAACCAAAACAATCCAAGGTTTTTATTTAACACCGTGGCTAGACAAACAAATAAACAGACGTCGTCTGAACAAAATACCTCGTTACAGTTTAGTAGTAATGATTTCATGAACTTCTTCAACGAGAAAATTGAAAGCATCAGAACCACAATTGTGAATGTTCAATCCTTGCTCCCGCCTTATGATTCGGCCACAATTGTCGCTCCGCAAGAGCAATTAGAATGCTTTACAACTATAGAACAAAAAGAGTTAAACAAACTTATCACTTCATCTAAAACAACAACATGTTTATTAGATCCTATACCAACTAAACTACTGAAAGAAGTGTTACCTATAGTGGAAGAGCCTCTTCTCAATATTATTAACTCATCTTTATCTTTAGGTCATGTTCCAAGAACGTTCAAGCTGGCAGTTATAAAACCTCTTATTAAGAAACCACAATTAGATCCAAATAACCTAGTAAATTACAGACCCATTTCAAATCTTCCATTTATGTCTAAAATATTAGAAAAAGTTGTGTCCGCTCAACTCGGCTCTTTCTTACAAGAAAACGACATCTATGAAAAGTTTCAGTCTGGATTCAGACCGCATCATAGCACTGAAACTGCGCTGGTTAGAATAACAAATGATTTACTTTTAGCTTTGGACCAAGGCTGTATCTCAATACTAGTTTTACTTGATCTTAGTGCAGCGTTCGATACTATACACTCACCGGCCACTTTATTAGGTACACCTGTCCAACTGCTCCTTAACACTTAATTTCTAAGCAGCCAATCACATGGCGGCAACTCAGTGCATTTAGGCATGTAGACATGGGCCGTTTCTCAATACCAAGTACGCAAACTTCGGACTTGCGTCCTTGGTAGTTCGGACTTGCCAAGTTCGACTCGGGAGAACGAACTCCAGAGGACGCGAGGACGCAAGTCCGGTAATTCTGCAAATGGAACAGCGGCGTTCTTGTCACGTCACTCAGCACGCTCTGGCTACTCCGGTTATCTCTTTATGTATATTTTAGGCAACAATCAAACGAAATATGCTACAACTCTGCCTCTTTTCATCAACAATAAAACGAAATATTTTATAAAACACCACTCTGCCTCTTTTCATAAAAAAAAATAAAAAAATCTTAAACGTATTAGCCTAAATGGCCACACAATTGTGGTTCAGGCAACGTACATTAATTATCTTCACTGCATATTTATAACAACATGAAATATTAAAACACACACTTTTTTTATTTCATTTAAAAAAATATGAAACATTCTTGATTTTTATTGACATTTGTCAAAGAGAGACGGGGTTGTGTCATTTTATTTTACATATAGGCTAGTGAAGAGAATGTTAATAAATATAAAAAATATATCTAGTAGGCTATATAAAATAAAATCGCACAAACCTGTCTCTTTTTGTTAAATGTCAGTTTTACTGATCAATAATATCATGTATAAGATGTATAAGAAGCTAACTTACAATGAGAAATTAAACAAATTAGGCTACAAAGTTAAAGTTATAGCCTAAATATATAAAGTTATGAAACTTCACTTTGCCCTCAGCCAAAACGATTTGCCATGGAACAAATATAGATTAATGAGTGAGACTAAAGATCGACACAAGACGAATATCCGTCATGTTTATCCACTAGACTAGAGACACCAGAGCCAGCGGCACACGCCAGAAGCACTAGCCGAGGAAAAGCTGTTCCAGTCGGGGTTAATGAGCGCTGAACACCCGGTGCTCGCCTGGATCTTACAGCTCCGAAAGCGTCAGATACATTTTTCAAACAGGCGCTATCTTTATAAACAAACCACAGATTTGAGCTTTAAACAACTACATTCTCGCCTGAAACACTCTTAAAATTGCATTTTATGACACAATAACAGCAGTATTTTAATATTACGCGGGTTTTCTCCTCTGGTATTGACGCTTGCTGGTTGGTGCGAGATGCATTCTGGGATACATGGCTGTCTCAAGTCCGCACAAGTCACCTCTCCATGCATCCTCGGTAAAAGGGGCGGATCAAGAACACATCCGGGGATTTGAACTGGACTTGGCTAAATGTGAACTTTGAATTGAGACAGTACTTGGGCAGCGACTGATGACGTTTCACAAGTCCACAAGAACACAAGTACAGAAAAGAACGCATATTGAGAAACGGCCATGGTCTACATGGATCAGTATGGGGAAGAAAGGTGATTTGAGTGACTTTGAACGTGGCATGATTGTTGGTGCCAGAAGGGCTGGTCTGAGTATTTCAGAAACTGCTAATCTACTGGGATTTTCACGCACAACCATCTCTAGGGTTTACAGAGAATGGTCCGAAAAAGAAAAAACATCCAGTGAGCGGCAGTTCTGTGGGCGGAAATGCCTTGTTGATGCCAGAGGTCAGAGGAGAATGGCCAGACTGGTTCGAGCTGATAGAAGGGCAACAGTGACTCAAATAACCACCCGTTACAACCAAGGTGGGCAGAAGAGCATCTCTGAACGCACAGTACGTCGAACTTTGAGGCAGATGGGCTACAGCAGCAGAAGACCACACCGGGTGCCACTCCTTTCAGCTAAGAACAGGAAACTGAGGCTACAATTTGCACAAGCTCATCGAAATTGGACAATAGAAGATTGGAAAAACGTTGCCTGGTCTGATGAGTCTCGATTTCTGCTGCGACATTCGGATGGTAGGGTCAGAATTTGGCGTCTACAACATGAAAGCATGGATCCATCCTGCCTTGTATCAACGGTTCAGGCTGGTGGTGGTGGTGTCATAGTGTGGGGAATATTTTCTTGGCACTCTTTGGGCCCCTTGGTATCAATTGAGCATCGTTGCAACGCCACAGCCTACCTGAGTATTGTTGCTGACCATGTCCATCCCTTTATGACCACAATGTACCCAACTTCTGATGGCTACTTTCAGCAGGATAATGCGCCATGTCATAAAGCTGGAATCATCTCAGACTGGTTTCTTGAACATGACAATGAGTTCGCTGTACTCAAATGGCCTCCACAGTCACCAGATCTCAATCCAATAGAGCATCTTTGGGATGTGGTGGAACGGGAGATTCGCATCATGGATGTGCAGCCGACAAATCTGCGGCAACTGTGTGATGCCATCATGTCAATATGGACCAAACTCCCTGAGGAATGCTTCCAGCACCTTGTTGAATCTATGCCACGAAGAATTGAGGCAGTTCTGAAGGCAAAAGGGGGTCCAACCCGTTACTAGCATGGGGTACCTAATAAAGTGGCCGGTGAGTGTAGATCACACAATACTCCTAGATCGACTACAAAATTATACTGGTATTCAAGGACAAGCATTAAGCTGGTTCAGGTCATACTTATCCGACCGCTACCATTTTGTCTATTTAAATGGAGAAAAATCTATCATAACTTCGGCAAACTATGGAGTGCCACAGGGATCTGTGTTAGGCCCTCTATTATTCTCAATATATATGCTGCCACTTGGTAATATTATAAGGAAACATGGAATTAGTTTCCATTGTTACGCCGATGACACTCAAATATATATTTCATCACGGCCAGATGAATACGCTAAATTATCCAAATTGACAGACTGTGTTAAAGATATAAAAGATTGGATGACGCGTAATTTTCTTTTATTAAATCCAGACAAGACAGAAGTAATACTTATCGGTTCTAAAAACCGTCCACAAAACCTCTCACAACACTACTTTAACATAGTAGGATGCCCTGTTACTTTATCCTCTACTGTAAAAGACCTGGGTGTTATATTAGACTGCAACCTGTCTTTTGAAAAGCATATTTCATATGTTACAAAAACAGCCTTTTTCCACCTTAGAAACATTGCTAAACTACGTAATATGCTATCAGTCTCTGATGCAGAAAAGTTAGTTCATGCATTCATGACCTCGAGACTAGATTATTGTAATGCTTTATTAGCTGGTTGTCCTGCATCCTCAATAAACAAGCTACAGTTAGTCCAAAATGCAGCCGCTAGAGTTCTTACTAGATCAAGAAAATATGATCATATAACACCGATTTTATCATCACTTCATTGGTTACCTATAAAGTTCCGTATTAATTACAAGGTATTGCTACTGACCTATAAAGCCCTAAATGGTTTAGCTCCAGTCTATTTAACGGACCTTCTATCGCCCTATAATCCATCGCGCTCTTTAAGATCACTAAATTCGAGGCTTCTGGTCATACCTAGGATATCCAGATCCACCAAAGGAGGGAGAGCGTTTTTACATTTAGCTCCGAAGCTCTGGAATAGCCTTCCTGATATTGTTCGTTGCTCAGACTCGCTCTCCCAGTTTAAAACTAGACTAAAGACGCATCTCTTCAGCCAGGCATTCATATAAAATTTTAAAACTTACAGTTACTGTAAATCCGGCCTCTAGTTCATAAAAGCCAGAGGAGAACTGGCCCCCGACTGAGCCTGGGTTCTCCCAAGGTTTTTTTTTCTCCATTGGGATACTTGATGGAGTTTCAGGACACCACTGGGTCACTTGGAGTTTTTCGGTTCCTTGCCACTGTTGCCTTTGGCTTGCTCAGTTGGGGATATTCAAATTAATTAACCAATCATTAATAACATTGATCAGCCCTTCCAAACTTGGATGTCTTTTTTTTATTTTATTGTTTTCCACTAATAAACAAACATTGTTATGTTGTTTTGATTGATACTGTGAAGCTGCTTTGATACAATCTGTATTGTGAAAAGCGCTATATATATATATCTTGACTTGACTTGACTTGATGTAATCACACAAAAAAACTAATGATGTAAAACTGACATTTCCTGCAAAATCCAACCCAACAGTTTAAATGATGAAATTTTATTATAAGCTTTCTGCCATCTGGATTTTTGCCTTTATTGGATAGGACAGTCAGTGGAGAGAAAGCAAAGCGCGAGAAAAAGAGGGGGAAAGAAGCAGGATTCGAACTCGGTTCGCCCGAAGCAGTGCTAATGAGGCTATTAGCTCCAACAAATAGATTTTCTTTTTGTACTTGCTCAATTGATTAACCTTAAATGTACATTTAAGAGAGAAAAAAAAAACTGGTATTGGACTGGTAACACTGTTTGCAATATTCTCAGACCTAATGTTGCTCATACTGTGCCGTTTCTCTACTGTCGGGTCTTACAGTAAATGTGTAGGGGGGGTTTGCAGCTGAGGTGAGAGATCAGAGTCGAGCAGTGGTACAGCCGCAGTGGGGCTGAGTGGAACAATGGTGAGGAGCTGAGAGACCGGCTGCCACAGGCTTCCCCCCTGACAGCACTCAGGTCGGCCCTCCATAAATCACTTTTATGCCGTCTGCCGCTCAGCAGCTTTACCCACTCCATGATGGAATGCTTAAAGGACTGAGGAACGAGGGAGAGAAAAAAAAACAGGGTGGAGGATAGGGTTTTAAGTACACTGAATATGGAAGGCGTGTTCAGGGAGAGACACAGCATGATACAGCGAAGTGAAGGTGTCTTTGATCCTGAACGAATAAAACCAAATGTTTTGACTCATACGCCTACCTTTTAGTTGCAATGCCAAATAAGAAATCAAACAGGTCTGTTGTTTGTATTCAGTCGCATCTAGACTTAAGAGCTGTGCCAAAATTAATCCGACAAATAACATTAGAAAAGTAATTTGTCTTTTTGTGCAGACTCCAAGGCCCATAGTAATTAAAAGCTGTGCTTAACTCAATACTTATCACCATTCAGCCTGTCAGGTACTAGTGTGATTGATGAGATCTCTTGTTACAGAGGTACCTGATCTCAGCACTTCCGGGACAGCTTTCAAAACTACAGAGAATTGCCCATGGGTGGTGCATCCGGTCAAAGCACTGACTGTCAGAGTGAAGCGGAGTTAAAGTTCTGGAAATCTTAGCTGTGCAGCATCTGCAGTGAACTATAGCAAATGTAAGAACACATCAAAAGTTCCAGTATGGCTCTATACATTTGATTTTAATTGGTTTAACAAAAAAAAGGGTCTCATTCCTCAATGCCCTCAATTATAAATGTCATTTTTAGGAAAACTCTGTACCTTATAGAGTTGTGAAGTCTAAATTCACCTCTAGCATTTAAAATGACTGACTTTAATTCGGCAACTTATTTAGGCCACCTTTCCTGAATAAATAGGCTTAACTAGGTGAACATATGAGGAAGAACTTTTATGAGATTCACTCAATTAATTAATCTACATTTTCACAACCACTTGAACTGTAATCCAAAAGGTTGAACCAGGATCTCTACAATAGACACAGGCACAGAAGTATTTCCGCCACTGTTCAATGTAGAACAATTTGTCTTAAACTGCAGATGAGAAGTAGAATACAAGTCATCAATTAGTGGCCCTGCTTTCTATGATCGATGACCTATTCAACAAAATGGTCACAATTTATGACTGAAAGGAGGAAACTAGATGGCACACATTTATACAGTATATGTATAGTATGCTTCCTCTATCCTAGAGTGAGTGGAATTTAACTCAAGAGACTATTGACTTGAAAAAGGGCTGACTAGACCAATAGATCACCTCACTGATGGAGGCATTAGGCCTAGGGTATTCATCCTTATGTTTGTCACTGCAAAGCTTGTCAACCTCTTACTATTGAAACTTAGGGTATGCTTACAAACAACGGAAAAAAACAGAAAAGGTTTTCCTTTGAGTTTTCTGCGTACAGACGACACCATTGTTCAACACGGATCCGTGAAAACGACTAAAAACGCTGTATTCTGATGCCAGGCCATTAGATGGCGATGATAAACTAGAGACTGAACACGTAATACGCATGTGCATGACGTCATCGTTTTCACAGGGATGTAACGATTCACTCAACTCACGATGCGATACGATTCACAATACGATTTTCTCACGATTTTTTCAACAAGTGATTAATTTAAGAAATTATACATGAAAAAGTGTCCCTTTTATTCTCAGACTAAATGCTGCACATTTTTTTAATATATTTGTCAAATAAAAAAACTACATTGAAATAAATAAAAAAATCCCTTCAAGGTTGTGTCAACTCTTTGTCTGTCTGGTCAAGAGGGTGGACACTGGTACCTTCGCACACTAAAGTAAAAGACTATTAATACCACATTGAGAGGGGTTTTAATTTTGTTATAATTTGTATCATTTCACTAGCAAAAGTATTTAGAAAATATGCCATAACCATCAATACATTATTAAAAAAAAAATAATAATACATGTACACATTTAGAGAAAGAGATTTAGAGAAAATAAACACCTGGTTGCCACGGAAACACTGATGCATTGTGATCTCCGTGGCTCTCACACTTGTCGTATTAATGCCTTTTACATGAAAACGGAGGTGACTGATGCTTCTCGCGATGGTGATTATTATTAGTCTACGGAAAGTCAAAATACCGCCACACCTCCGATTTGAATGAGTCAACATCTACGCTTGCCGTCGCCATGTGTTTGACCGCGCGTGCACACCAGTCTATGGCACACACTGGCGCGGCGCGAGCGGACCAAAACCAAGCGTTTTCAGTTCATTCCTATGGAAGTTGAGCTTGGCTCACACAAGCTCCAGTTCCATGAATGAAGTGAAAACACTCGCTAGCTTCGCGCCATTGTGCGCTCGCTGCCATTGTGCCTGTAAACCGAGGTTCACAACTTCACAGTAGGATTTGTAAACGCCCCTGCTGTTTAAAACATGTATCGCGATTCGTTTAACATTTCAACCGACTTGAATCGTCACACATTTTTATCGATTTTCAACCGGTTGCGAGTGAATCGTTACATCCCTACAGACTGGCGTTTTTATTGTTTACACCAGTGTTACTCATTGCGTGGCTCGTGCCTCGCATGGCGGTAAATAATTTGGTGATATGATCATGCAGTCAATACAGATATTTCATAAAAAAACATTAAAAACAAGTAGGGCTATAACAACCAATTAAAAAAACTCAAAGCATCTGCTCCATTACAAATATTTTCGATTGGAATGAAAGGGGTGGTTTATTGCTTTTCTAATCGGATCGAGAGAACATGTAAACTCTTGATCGGACTGAAAACCGCAACAGTAAGGACGACGTATGACGCGCGGAACGAGCTGTTCTTCTTGTTGAATAAAGTGTCAAATAAATGTCCCGTCATTCTAAAATTCTCCTTTCACTTAGCGTCTGTAAAGTGGAGCAGAACAACGTCTTTGTTTCAGATTCTCATCCACGGACTACTGGTTTTGGGTCACGGGGAGGGGCATTTTTACTGTGTGATGAATATAAGCAGCACGGCACAACGGTTCATATGCTCATTGTCTCTAAATTATTATTTCTAATGTTTAAAACAAATAAAGAACCTATGTAGGAGAATGGTTATAAGTGCAAGCAGCGGGAACATTTCTATATTTGAGAAGTGTGCATGTCAAAAAAATTTATTCCAATTTGAAGCTTGTGACATATAAACACGCGCATCAAACCAATCTCTTGTTTAGCATTTATTGTTAACACTACAATTAGATTCATCAATCGAAACAAAAGTTGTGCATGCCAGTGACTCACTGCAGATTTGCCAGTTTTGTCGGTCTTTCCAGCTCTTAACGCCGAAATTGATCTTGAATGGTTATACTTATACATGATGGGCTAATTTAGAGAATAAATAACTTAAGGTCATTAAATAGACTATATTCTGCGATGAATATATTCTGGAAATCCTGCTTGTCATTAAGGGAAATCATCTTGTCTCCGTTACAATTTTGACTGGTAAATCATATCCCCCAACTTTTGTATTTATTGCATTGTATATTGTATGTTCAGGGATGACAGATTGATAAACAGACATGGTATTCATGACTGGATGTAACTTTTGATACTTTCTGGTAAAAGTGGCTCTCCTATTAACTTTGTCCTATCAGTGTGGCTCTCTTGGTAAAAATAGTGAAGACCACTGGTTTACACGGAAACTGTTTTCAAAAACTTGCACTTTGAAAACCGTTTTGAAAAGTTTGTGATTTGTAGTAGTGTAAACAAACAGCCAAAAAAGGCATAAAAAGTTTTTAGTTGAAAACGGTGTCGTGTAAACAGCCCCTAAGCTAAAACTCCCATGTTTTCTTTTGAGATTTCAATGAGGGGTGACTTTCTTCGAAGATGAATTTTTTTTAGGTCCCAGATTGTGGGTGATGTTTTAAAATTTGTGGTTCCCTAGCTGTAAGCAGTCCCATGAACTATAAATTTTGTCTTTTTCAATTGTGCTGTTTGGCTGAGGGTTCGGCCTCAAGCTGATGCATTACTCAGAGTGCATTACACCTGGCAAATAGTCAATTTCCATAACACCCATAAATACAAACAGCATTTGAATGCCAATACGTCAGACTGTGAATTAATTGAATAGTATTTCATAATTAAAAAAAAAGACTTGATTAAGAGAATGTTCTGCAAGCATTATACAATCTTGAGGATTGATTGATTTATTTTTCATCCAGAGATAAGTTTTTAGTGATTTACTGAATGTTAAAAACTCTTATCCTCAAAGACTTGCCCAACACTGCTGTAAGCTATGGAAGGTGGGAGAGGAGAAGCCGTAGGACAATTTACAACTAAAGATTTAAATTATTTAACGGAGACATCACACTAAATAATGGGAAATCCTGGCATGTCCCAGAACCATGGTAAATCATATGCTCAATAAGCTAGTGTACTTTGAAATGCTGTAACTCCAAATTACACTCAAGTGCTCTATAGACTTTTCATAAACGTAACGTATCTTATCTCACTCCGAACTGCGTATGTTACTAAGTATAGTGTCGAGGAGAGGCAAGATCTACCATATGCAGCATGTTCCGGCACTATTTAAAAGAGAACCGAGAGTACAAAGTGTTTAGATGGAGAGAGTAAGGGGTGGAGAGGCTGGGTGTTAGAAAAGCAGGGGAGGGGAAAGGAGTGAGGGAAACATAAGTGGAACCATGAGAGACCACTTTATTTGGTGCTACTAAAAATAACACAGCGAATAGCAGGCCAGCAAAGCTAACGCAGGCTAGCTACTTGCCTTGCTGAATGCACAATCGATAGGTGGAACGCTGGACAGGATACTTCCCAGAGCTTGTAGGGGGACAGCTGCCTCGGTGTGAGGAGGGGGGTTATTTTTTGCACTGGTTGACTAAATATGGTCACAGGGAGATGAACAAGATACTAAAGAGGAGCTGGTTTTCAAACACTTCCCATGGTAAAAAGTGCTAAAGATTTTGATCAAGGTGCAACAGCTGGCTCCTTTTGTGACTAGTGGCTCTTCGTTCACCTTCAAGAACATCATGGAGAGTTTCTGAAAGCAACATAATCACCTCTAGTCACCTTAGGATTATTAAGAAAAGGGTAAAAGTGGTTTAGAATAAAAAAAAAAGGCATCTGCAAGCTTCAGAGAGGCAACAATCTGCATACTTGGTGGATTGCTGATGTACATTTGTTTCTAAATTAGAACAGCTACTTTTTCACTTTATAAATTGGCTTATGAAATGAAAAAAGGAATTATAGAAGGCAGTGGCTTGAGTATAAAACCGCCTTTTCAAAATGTAGAGCAGAAATAAACTAGCCAAAACACTACAGCGCTAGAGAGAGCTCCAGCAGTCATGCACATCTTCACAGAATTCACTGAGAATGCACATGCTAGAGATGGGAGGGAGGAGGGGGTGAAAGTGCTGCAGTTTTTTTCTGTCCGTTTTTAGAGCAGCAACGACAGCTCCTCGTGTCAGCATGATGTCTATCCCTGCCTAAATGTAAGCCGTGAGTATGCTTTCTTTACCCGGCTCCACCCCTCCCGCTTTACCACTCTTGTTTCTTCTCCACAACACACGTTCAGTACACCCCCCCCTCTCCCCAACCCCCTGTCAGAGAAGCTGAATCAGCGAGTCAGGCATGCGATGGCTGCAGCAGCTGGAGAACTCCGGAGGTCATTATGGCTCTTCACACACAGAAGAGAAGAAAGAGGGAGGAGCAGAGAGCAGAGGAAACTGAGCTGACAGGTAATATATGCTCCATGTGCCTTCCTCCCTCCGGACGGGAGTTCGCCCCCCATGCCGGCTGGTCCGCACTGGCGTCTCTGCTTTTTCTTCTCCGTTTCGGATGCACTGGGGGTTAAGCGCGTGGCCAGTCAGCCGTGGTCGGTGAGAGGGAGTGGAATTTACAGCTCTGCAGCAGCAAGAGGAAAAACTACTTCTCTGGGAACACCACACATAGCAGGAAACGTAAGTGCTTACCCCCCCTTCACAAGCAAAACGGCAGGGATGTGTGAAACAGCCTGGCAGACAGGTGTAGGTGGAACGGGTAGAAAGTTGCTGTCCTCTGCATGGATTTGCTTGCTTGCACGCTAGAATACTGTCACTTGCTCACTCGTTTGCTCTCGTGCCCTACCTCACTCTCTCCGTGTCTCTTGCTTTTCCAGTGCTGGTCAGGCTGCTGCAGCAAAGCACTCTCTGGTTCATTACCTCCTCGTGGCTGCAGCACAGAAGACATCTAAAAGACGGACTCAGTAACTGAAACTCACTGCTCGTGAAACATGCAGCATTCATCTTGGATCTTTTCACTCTGAGGCACTTTCGTGTGGAATACGACTGTCGGGATGGTTACACACTTCGCCAACACTCATTTTTCAACTGGTCAGCTAAAATGACTGGAACCATGTTTGGTGATTCAAGACTTCTGTAACTACAGGGGGACAGGTGTACGCCAGCCATGAAGGGACATTGGTGTCACGGTGAGACGCGAGTTTCAGGCCAGGTGGGGGGTGAATCGGATTGATGTAAAAACAGATGTGCTGGCATTTTAATTCTCAGGGGAGGGCTGCTGATATGTGTGTCAGTGAGTGAACCCACAACACCAAGGGTAATAACCCAATTTCTCTCTGCATGCTTTCCAATTATTAGGCAGGGGCAGGGCTGTAGTGCTGCAGTGCCATCTCCCCCTCTCAACACACTCATCACTAAATCTTTACTAACACTGTGGCGCCACAAGAATCCAGCCATACCTCGCCATCATATCTAACCCCGTCAAGCACCAAACTCACCCAGGATTTCCAACCCTGCTCAGAATAGCCCGTCTAAGTGTTCTGTTATATTTCCACCCATGCGCCTCTCCTTTTGGCCTGGTATTGGATAGGCTCCTGAGAGGAGGGGGATGAGACAGGGCGGTGTTGACTTGTGGAATGTGTGGAGCTGGAGCAAAGATTCATTAGAGAGCTACTGAACATTTCATGCTGCCATGCAAACAGTTATTGATCTCTTGCACATAGCATTAGAGCTCTAGAGAAGCTTCTAGAACAAACAGACCCAGGTCAACTCAGGGGAAAAAGGTATGGAGGGTGGTGTGGGAGTTGCAGGAAAGAAACGAAGAGGTTAAAAAGAGAAGAAAAAGGAAAGAAGAATCAGCACACTAGTTCCAAATCACTATTGCTGAGTGGGCATTAGCTCTTGCATGTGACCTCTGGCCTGGTCTGTGTGGCTAAAGCCCAAATCCTGCTCACAATAGCTTCCTGTTCCACTTGGATCAACCTCATTTTTGGACCTCAGCAACCAGTCTGACATACAACTGAGAATGTGGTTAAAGAACAGACAACCAGACGGAAACAGACAGAAAGGAGATACATACTGTGTTGAGGACAGTGTTACATTAGAAATGTACACAACTTTTTTTAAATGTCCTTTGAACTTTCATGGACAACAAAAAAAGCCAGGCTACAAGGATGGAAGAGGACACATTACCTTATTTTTCAAAGAATTACAGAAAAAGACTAAACTTTTTTCCAAAAAGAAACCTATGGCACTGTTCTTTTTCCAACTTCCCTACGGATACCCCACACTCTCAGAGGACAGCCAAGGTCAACAGAAGATGCAATACTGTGTAAACCCCAATATGTGTAATGCATTCTGGTAACACATGTTGGGATGGGGCACAAGAAAGCACGACCTAAAGAAACTGTGAAAGTGACATTATGTATAATGCTAATCCATTGCATTCTGCAGAATGGTTAAAAAAAAAAATTTGCCACTGATCTACCGACGGTGATTACATATGCTTTTGGTTTATATAAGGGCTGCGCTAACCAAACATCAAATCAGAAAAGGTAAGGAAACTCAGCTGTGTCGGGGGCTGCCTACTTGGTGTACATACTTCTTTATGTGCCCATATGAACATATAACAGCTATGGAATGTAAAGAAGTATGTATTCTTGGTCAGGCACTGATCCTCAGTTTCTAAACTTTGCCGTGATTCTCTGCATCACTGAATTTTGGTACATGGAGAAAGTGTGATGAATTTTGTAACTAGGGTGCAGAAACTTACTACAGCAGTGGATTCTGAGAGAAGTCGCTGCTCTTTAGTGACTTCACCAACAATCCACACCAACCCCTCCCTAATTCAGCAATTGACATGCTAGATAGTTCATTCTGTCATGCTGCAGGTAGACAAACATTAAAATAATGGTTTGTAGGGCCCACTTTCTTGTTGACCGAATGTGTTTAATCAACTGCAAGATCCAGTGACGGCCTGAGACATCGCCATAGGAACAGGAGCTCCTTTCATTATTGGAGTTTGCGGCATTTTAGGCTTTGAATTGTGGCCAGCTGCAACCAAGATCCTGTATTGCAGGAGCGGCATACGCCAGAACAGTTAATACCAAAATAGTTTCAAACTTGTCTAGAGAGGGTACGTTTGGGACAACTGCACTTTTTTGAATCTTGAAAATGTAATCTTGCTACAAGGAAGCTGCTGAGGTAACCATAAAGGTGAGCAGTGCTTGGCTTTTAAAAGGAAGCTTCTCTCACATTGCGGGATAGTACGCTAGTCTGTTTCACCCTACCACCCGTTCCTGCCCCTATTGTTCATGTTTGCTAGGCTTGGCAAATGCTTTGCTGGACCCACAGAGTAGTCAGATTAGAGCATGGAAAAGTGACAATGCAGGATCAGAGGAGGTCTGCCTGTCAGCTGATTCCAATTGTCCTTTACAAAAAGTAGATGGAGGCCTTCAGAAGAGGACATCCAATCATGTTCTCTTTCATTTTTTGGTCTATTGGTGTGCAGCAGGTTACAATAGCAATCAATGTGAAAAGAGTAGAATGAATGTCCGAGTAGAACAAATGCATTACACAATGCTGAACTTTAAAGCTGATCAACAGGTGATGTGAGGGGATAAGGTAATCGAGGACAGTTGTACTTAAGGGTTTGAACGCTTCAAGCCTACTTCCACGCATTTGGCAGTGCACTAGGTCATCTATCTGTTGACGAAATATTTGATTCGTGGTGATGATTAAGGTCAGAGCGCACCTGCAATTTCTTGTCCGATAAACACTTCCGTTTTAAACCTCCCACTCATTCACATTACAGGCCAGGAAAAATTTAATTGACGCATAGTGTTCAAAGACACAGTAAGGGTTTTTGGTCATGACTGCAGCCTGGGAGAGCTTGTGGCCCATTTTTCTGAATGTCAGACACTCCCGTCTGTCCTCTGTAGGGCTGTGCTCTTTCCATTTTTGTGCACCGTTTGCTGTATGGTTCGCTCCTGTCAGTCGTATGGCTGTGTTCCCTCTTTCTCGCCCTCAACCCCAGCCTGAGTGACACCCACAGCAGATGCTGACATTATCAAATGTTCAGTTGCTATCCCTGGCTTTTGCCCTCTTATGGCCAGTGTATTTAGGGGCCGAACTTTGTCCAGAATGCCGCAAGCAAGTGTCTGTGTAATGCAGGGAGGGGGATCTGTGGAGTAAACTTTACTGACCCCGGTTTAATGAGCGCCATATTGAGCAGCAATGACCCCTTGCTTACACTCTCAGATGGCCACCTGCTAAGGAGCTAAAGGCTTTTTGGCCACCTCAAAGCTAAAACAACGCTTTAGCTTGAGCTCACTGTGCGTCACCGAACTGTCTGGTGGAGTTGCTTCTGCCTCGGACTGTGACTGACATGTGGTACAAATATCTGTGTTAGTCATTTCAGCATTACCACACGAGCAGTCTCAGAGGCGCTCCCACCACACTCCTTTATTGGATTAAGTAGGCAAATTAGCCCAGCAATGTACCCGAGTATGACTGAATCGTTTCAAATTTTAGAAAGTGACAACTACAAAAAGCAGCACATGCTGACATCTTGATCGCCCAAGCGACACACTGCCCTCGGCAGGCTTAATCCATCAGCAGCTGTTATTGCTACAAGACTCGTGGACACTCGATTTGAGTGCACCATGATGGATTATTATCTTTTTCACTGAGCACATTTCTCTCTCTTTTTTTAATAACAAGAAAGAAAACCTCTGGAGTGCAGTGAAATGTATTATTGGATAAGTATAGAGAAACAGTCTGAAATGAGCCTATGCGACATTGCTTGTCATGTTTCACAAAGTTTAACTGCTTAAGGTTATAAAACAGGGTCACATAAGCTGATTCTTATCAGTCTCATTAACAGCAAACCACAATGCTTTGCTAAAGCTGGTAAAATGGAACCAAATCACCTCTTCAATGGATTTGGTCCCCTTCAACCAGCTGTAGCTATGCTTTGATGACAACATGAATTGTTTCTATCCTGCCTTTTTTTTTGCTTCCGCAGGAAACCGAGATGATGTAGTTCAGTAAATAATTTCAGTGAAAAAGTTTCTTTTAATAAACGTTAATACAATGTATTGTGACTGCCTTTTCTACAACCTGAACATTTTCTTTCAACATTTTTTTTTTTTTTTTTTTTTTTTTTTTAAGAAATAAAATTTTACAAGCATTGGTTTTACAAGTTTGTGTTTTTAAAGAATGGGTTAAAATATGAATGTGTCAGTCACCATTAGATAGCAGGCAAAGACAAGACATGAAACGAAGGTACTGTGACGCAATGGGGGTGTAAAGTTGGGCTAAGAACTGACATCCACATAAGAAAAGAAAGTCAAGGGAGTGGGGAGGAGAGCAGTTGCAGCACATGCTCACTGCGACACATGCGGGAACGGTCGCCTGAATGCTTCTCGGTAACCCTTCTCTGCCTGCAGACGGGAGTGGGGATGAAAACCAGATGATTCTAAGTGTGGGGGGTTGTACACACAAATCATACACAGAGAGAGTCCACCAATTATGGCACACTGACGCAGCGCAGGCATGCGGTGTGAACCTCCCTCTCCTCTGCATCAGAGCAGCATCCTTCCCTCAGTCACATGGATGGCAACGCTGCATCATAATTTCACCCATAATTACGCTGATCCGCCACCATGTCATGCTGAACCTGCTCTGCACCTCCATCCATATCCATTATATACAGAGGTAGTTAAGAGATAAAATAGTTTTTTTTTTTTTTTTTTACATCAAGATTTTAGGTTCATATTTATATGTAATGATGTGTTTTAAGTGCTGTAACTGGTCACTATTTCTTGCAGGATTTTTAAAAATCACCTTCTGACTTTTATACTTGAAATGAGCTCATAAAAGGGTCAATGACAAAAAAATAAATAAGTGGGCACAATAAAGAAAATATGAATTCAATCGTCTTCTTTGTAAAAATCATTCATGTTGGTTTCCCATTTTTAAAAACGATTCTACCATTTTCAATAAAAGTTCAATTTAAAGATGCTAAAAATGTGGTGTAACTAAAAAACATTTTCAAAAACGTTTTTAGATATATTTTTCAAAAAGTATATGAATGATTAATTCACATCTATAAATGAGTCGCACTAGGGGTGGGCAATATAACCAAAATCTTATATCACAATAGGAGTAATTTTATTTCACGACAACGCTATACATCACGATAGTAATTTTTGCTTTAAATAAGGTTTTATTTATATTAAAAAAAATTATAGCATTGAAATATAATTCAATATCATTTAAACAAATAATACAAAAAAAAAAAACCTCAAGCTTACTGAAGACAAGTAAACAGCGATAAAGAAAAAGCTAAGAAAACAAACTATAATAGTCAATTCACACTTATTCATATAGCGCTAGAAGAAAATAGCGTCACAGTCCAAGTTCAGTGATGTTTCATTTTTGATATCAAAAGTTATTAATTTAGTTCATTTATATATATAGCCACTCTGGAGAAAACCATGATGTCATCGTCCAGCTCAGTTCAGTTCTCATATAATGGTGTCAATACAGGCAGATCAATATTATTGTTAAACCTTAAATTAAATGTTAAATTTAATGTCCCCAACTAAGCAAGCCAAAGGCAACCAAGGGGAATAGAGCAAAGACACAAATGAAATAAAACTACTTGAAAAACTTATAATCAAATGTATACAAAACAATGTACAGACTTTACAGTTTAAATTAAATATACATTTATTCTTATTAAAGTGATTCTCTCTTTTTATGTTGTTTGATCAGCCTTAATAAATGACAGCAGGTAAATTTGGATGCTGTCACTTTAAGACCGACTGCACTAAGTACTCATGCATTTATGTTCACTTAAGACATAAATGACTCGGTTTAATGCAAATACATGGTTACTTTGAATACATACTTTGAGGTATGTGTATTTAACCGTTCAAGCCCAATTAGTTGGCAAAATCACTCGGTTCAGTTCTCACATGCTGTATGAGCAGTGGTTTCATGTCAGGCGTCTCTCAGAGAGCGTGCATGTACTGAAATGAGTTCTCTTTCGCTGCTAATTGAGCGTCAACTGTTTAAAATCCCCTGTTTTTAATCCACAATGCTTAAAAACGCATGCAAACAATAAGCTTTCATGACCGCGCAAGCACAGCAATGTCACATGAGCATAACCGCGATAGAGACGATAGTCCAAAATTTCTACTAGTTAATTGTGTCTACCGGTATATAGCTCACCTCTAAGTCATGACGTTTTATGTTTTAAGTGACCTTGCGGTGTAATTTTTTCAAATGTAAGCAAGTAAAGTAGTTTTTGTCCCTAAAATAATAATAATAATAATAATAATAATTAGATTATGCCTTAAACTACTTAAGGTTTTCTTTCTCAAGAATTTTATTCTCAAGCATGTGGTCAGAAGAGGACAAAAATAGATTTTTATTATTATTCATTATTATTAGTATTTTATTTTAGAGAACAACAGTAAAATTGCAATACTAATATTTATGGCTGTCTTAATTTCTTTGCTTTCAAACGTTAAAAGCACAGAGCTTTTATTGTGCTGGAAAACCACTGCTTAATTATGGTTCAAAATCTGTTATTTTGGTCAATATTGTAATCATGATTATTGACCACTATTAGGGGTGGGCAATAGGATAAAAATCATACGAGTCAATTTTTCACAACAGCAAGATCATTGTATGTACGTATGGCATTTTTTATGTATTTTTGAATAATAAAAAATCCCTGTCATTGACCCCAAAAATGCATGTATAGTAAATATTAGGAAAAATAATTTTGACTTAATTCAATATTGCAGTCTGAAAAATATATATATATATATATATTTTTTTACTACCATAAGACGAAAAAGACCAACTATGACCCAGGTCGCTATAAATAAATCCAATGATTGGCTCAAAATGAAGCAGAAAATGGTAATGCACCTGACAATGTGGATACAGCAGAGGCACAAACAGCCTATAATAATCTGTGCTGATCATTGCCTTTTCTCTACAGGCACATAAAACACCTCATTGACCAATCGTTTTCATCAGAGCCAAATCCTGTTCCTATCGCACCGGGTTCCACTGGCAGCATTTGAGGGCGGGACTCCATGTGGCGGTGAACAACCAGATTGGCCCATTCGTACAGTAGTAAAAGGGGCTTATGCAGTGGCTGCCTCTGGATGGCCTGTTTGTAGACTGTGTTATGAGTCATGGGCTATTAACTGTACTGTTTACAGTTCTGGAGCACAACTGTCTTCCAGCAGCCATCCAGAGAGTCACTGAGAGGAACCAGTCCTGCTCAGCCTGGGACTGTCATAAACACACGAGGACGAGGAACTCATTTATGAACACTTACGACACGCCCAGTGTGCAAACTCACAATGTAAAGATAAGGGGATTATTCAATGATTATTCAAGAACAATTTAAATAAAGAAAATACTACATAGAAAAAGCGATAACCAACCAGTGGTTTAATGTTTCACAGAGTTATGATGACTGTCGAAGTGCGAATTTAAAGAATCAAGTCCACATACCAAGACAGTGTGTGACAGTCCAACAAGTTTGTGTGATTTGTCTGGATGTTTAAAATTCCTTTGTTTAAGGTTATGACTAGGGCTGTCACTTTTGAGAATAATCTCATTCGAACGGATATCAAATATCAAGCAATGTATTTGAATACATGCTCGAATTAAGAAAATGTAATATTTTAAAGCAGAGCGCCTAGTAAATGCATACATAGGTCTATTCTCCAGGATTGGACTAGAAGTAGCTTTGACACAAGAAAGAGTGCCGCTCAGAGAAGTAAATGGTGAGCTGGAGGAGAGCTATATATCTCCAGGACTTTCTGATGGTGAAGGGACAGGTTCTGCTCCTAAGCAAGGCTCTACTGTACAAGCGAGCCATAAATACTAACCCGGGCCAGTTCTTCATCCGCACAGTCAATAAAAAAGGATCCCCGTGTTGCCATTGGGAGATTGAAGTCAAGATTGATCATTTCACTGAGGGATTTGTAACTGAACTGTACAACAATTTTGTACTGCACAAAGGTGCAGCAAATCAATCCTTAATTAATAACTATAATTCTACATACACTGAGCTTCTGTGCTACTTTTTTTATATAAAGTCTTGATACTAGATTAGATGCTTCACAATAATATTTTTAAAATGGTTATTTATATAATTTTCGTTAGTGCATCTAATAGGAAATCTCACTTTGCAAATATTGTAATAATCCAGATTTTTATATCAAACTTGGATTCCTACAAACAAAGTTTGGCCCAGACAGAGATCTGATCTCACAGAGTCTGTCTAGAACTACATGAAGAGACAGAAGCAATTGAGTTGTCTAAATCCATAAAAGAACTGTGGCAAATTCTCCAAGACCCTTGCAAACGTTAGAATAATCTAATGTAAAACGTTCATACAAATTATTACAATTAGGGCTGTCACTAATGATTATTTTGGCAATCGAGTAATCAGTTGAGTATTTTGACGATTAATCGGATCATTTTCTATGTTTTAATTAAAAAAATAGACCTAAGTGACTTAAATACATAGGTATAATAAGCCTGAGGCAATAATAAATGGTTCAGATAAAGTATCAAAAAGCATGTAATCATGGTTTTATTGGACAGCACTGTTAAAATACATAATGTAATATACATAATATAAACAATCAACTTATGTAGATTACATATTTTAACCAATACTGGCAGAGGGAGCCAACGGTTTGTTGTCGTTACACTTTACAGCATGATCAAATCCTTGTTTAATATTGGCCAAACAACATTTAATTCAAACATCCACGTAATATTTGGCCACTTCTTCACGATATAAATGCTAGAGCCACTGTATTTCTTAACCAAGAACATCAAAACATGCAAACTCAGAGGGAGGGCTTAAACTTTTTTGAAATATGCGAACTGTTCATCGTGATTTGTGCCACTTCCGGTATTTTGCTGGTTAATTTATAAGGTAAAATTGCAATGGAGGATTATTTTTTATTTTTTTAAACAAGATATTGTGACAGCCCTAATTAGAATATCTGCAGAAGGAATGTGTAAAAATCTAAATGTTTGGCACACTAAAACATAAGATATAAACCGCCTTAAAACTAATGTTTTTGTAAAGCCTCTAACGTGCTTTTTTTTTTTGTTAAAAAAGCAAAATTTACTGCTCAAAGAAGTTAAACAAGTTTCAAATTCCACCCAGAAGGAATTACTCTCCCATTCCATGAAAAAAGTGAGAAAAAGAGTGGAAAAAGTTTGCCATCGATCCAGCAAAGGACATGCATGAAAAGAGTTGACTGCTTGATCTGGACATCCAGGCTGTATAGCAAGAAAAATGTGTGTTCAAGAGGAGGAGGATGACAGTAGTGTCTTAAATACAACACGTTCTGCACAGAATCCTCTACAGCTACTAGTAAAATAGCCATCAAAGTGCCTACTGTAGTTTGTGTGTGAATGGGCATCACCACTTGTGAAACTACAATGGTAAATGTGCAGTAGTGAAGATGAAATGATTACTTTTGCGTTCACGTGTCTCAAATCAGACCTGTACAGGCCCCAGATATAAGCCGAAACCATTGAATAAATTCAGAGCTGCATAATTCTCACTAACCAGAAGCCCATTTTCAGTCATGCCACATCTGAAGTCATACCTGGGGTTCCCTCGCAGAGCTGCGTGGTGAAGCGCGTTGAAGCCGTTATTGTTGGTAATGGTGACGTCTGCGCCTGCTTCCAGGAGCACAGAGAGCATGTCATCCCTCTTCTTGCTGATGGCATCATGCAACGGTGTGTCTCCCTCGGAGTCCTGTAGGAGGCAGCCTCAAGTTACACACGCCGATATAATGCCTAGCGGGTTCATTTCAGTCTCTTTACAGACAGACCACAGAAATGCTAACATGAATTTGTGTGTGACGGCATTTCCTAAGCTTTTCAATTTCACAGCGGTATCATGGTAAAACTGCAATAAATAGTTTCACTGCTGAATAGAGGAGTGCCGCAGTGTTAATCACCTGGGAAAGCAGCATCTCTTTATCATCTATTTGTCTAGTATGCAGTATAAACAGCAGACTAATCAAATAACTGTCTCAAAATAACAACATTTTACTGGGAGCTAAAACTGAAAAAGACTGTGTTGAAGAACTGTCAATCATTTTTGAGACGACAATATTTACTGAACTTCCTATAAAATATAAAAGATATGAACCAATATAAATCAAGACAATATGTTATTGCTGCAATCAGTTATATGCAAAATATCAACCTATAATTGGCTGATATTTTGGTATTTTGAGATTTTCATCGTCGGCCAATAACTATTACTAACTATTATATCATTATAACATTTTAATTATAACTATTACTATTATATATTATACTATTATAACTATTGTCCAAAATCTGCCAATGACCTTTATCAAATATAAATTATCAATAATATATTTTTTGTGTTTCTGAAAGTAGTCTCTTATCAAAATACAGTAAAAACTGTAATATTGTGAAATAATATGACAATTTAAAATGTACTATTTTCCATTTCAATGCATTTCAAAATGTAATTTATTCCTAAAATGGAACTGAATGTTCAGCATCATTACTCCAGTCGTCAGTGTCACATGATCCCACAGAAATCAAATGTTGAAATTGGTGCTTAGTGCATACAAAACATTTATTTTTATTATATATGTTGAAGTCTTTGATGTTTAATATTTCGGTGGAAACCATAATATACTACAATTTAAAAGTATGACATTATAAATAATTAAGATTTGTAAAAGATACAAATTCTGGATGTGTTTGTACACTACTGGTCAAAAGTTGTATATTAAGCTTTTGACCAATAGTGTACAAGCACTACAAGAAGCTTCTGACTAACTATCAGCTTTAGCTCAAATGATGTGACCGAGTCACAGAAAAGACGAAGCAAGGAAGAGAGTCAAACTGAGAGGTACTGAGACACCAGGGGCTAAAAATACTCGGACCGATAGTTCACCTGCAGACTGGGGTGGCAGCCGAAGTCCAGCAAAGTCTTCACCACCTGCAGGTGGCCCTTGTTGACAGCGATGTGCAGGGGTGTCTGTCTGCGTTTGTTTCTGGCGTTCAGGTCGGCCCCGCCTCGCTGCAGGACCTCGATGACAGAACCCTCGTCCCCGAAGGATGCGTGATGGACAGCTCGGTCTCCATCCTTATCCTGAAAGAGTCACACATCAATCACTGTCAGCATCCCCATTTAAACACCAGCGTCTCTAAAGCCTTCACAACTGGAACTGGCCTAGAAAAGGAAAAAAACGCTGAGGAATGTTTATGGACACACAACCATTACTGAAGCAACCGCCTTATAATGATGCAAATCTTCTGGCTAATTAATTTGAGGTTAAAAGCGATTTGGAGCCATAAATTACACCTAATAAACCTCTTTTCTCCACTGGATCACAATATTGCATTAAGAATTCCAATGTGAAACTAACAGAAACTAGGATTTCTTAACATCAGTGTTATTATTGTTACGTATAACTAAAAATATGAATAATTCTAACTAACATTAGAAATGCTTCCTTGGCAACTTGACTTAAATAAATAAATTCAAGTTAAATAAGTTTAAGTTAAATTTATAAACTAAAACTGAAATAAACATTCATTTTACAAATATGTTTTTTTTTTTTTTTACTTAAAAATGACAAAAGCACAACATTTCTAAAAAGAAACAACTAAATAAAAAAAAATGAAATATGCTCATACAAAATAATAAATCCTATAATAGTATATAAATAATACTAAAATAACACGGGTTAAAATGAGAGCACAATGTTTAAATCATACAAGTGACATAATTGAATGACTTTGCAGAATTCTATCAGGGTGCCTTGATTGTGTAAAGCTGTTAAAATTTGTAAAAAAAAAAAAAAAATAATGTAATATTTGGCAATATAAATATAATATTAATTTACACCTTCACGATGAAACGGGGGATAAAGTGATTTGTGGAAGTTTGTATCAAAGCTAACAGCGTTCACAGCAGCACGCGTGATCTTCTCTGCCCCTGAAACATCACCAGGAAATAAATATTCGGGCTTGATTGTGATTGTGAGCGGAGAACCCTTCACGCGGCTTGAATAACAATGGTATTGTTCCCAGTGTCCCTCCCTGCACATAATCAAACAGTAGATGTGCTGACTGCATGCTAACGTTAACTTATCCTCATAATACGGGAATCGAGGTTCAGTAACTTTATCTCAGTGTGCCTCTGAAGTACTTGTCTATTTAAATAAACAGACTTGTTTCACTTAGCATTAATGTGAGCCTAAAACTTAATTTCATCAGTGCAAGTTAATTGTACAATCCCTCCACGGATTAAAACGCGGCAGCGGCTATTTGCACTAAGTGACAAAAGCAATAGAGATGTTATTTACACTAAGTGTCAATAGTACTATGTTCTTAGCGATATGCCATTTACACAAAGTCTTTGCAGTAAGTGCAAATAGTTGTTAGATGTTATTTATACTTGTAAATAGTGGCAGATGCCATTTTCACCGCAGTATTGTTGTACGTTAACAGGATGCAATAATAACATAGAGTGTAAATGATTATTCATGTAAATTATAAAATGGATGCCGTCTTATTGGGACAATAAAAGCCTTCCCAACACCTATCCCTAGAAGATAGAATTGATTTCTATTATGATGCATGTTTGCAATACTTGCATGCAATGCTAAAAATAGTAATATTTTAATAGAGACATAGTGTCTACGTGTTCCAGGGGAATCAACCGACAAAGCGGTCTCTATATTAAGTTGGAATAGGACAGTATGTTAGCATTCATTTTGTGGCTATACTGCCGAAACAGTAGGGGTGTAACAATATATCGTGTCACAATTTATCGCAATTTATTGCAATATTCACCCAATAATAATTACTGTGTGAGAAAGTTTTAGAAGAGTTTTAGTGTCAGTACTACATTAAACTACTATATATAATGTTGAATATAGTGTATAACAATGCAATGGAGGAATATTTGTGTGTCCTGATAATGCCAAATGTCTAATGTTACCAGTACAAATTGACTGACATTATTTTAAATGCATCTAGTCTGTGAAGATTGAAAGCATATTCATCTAAAATAATAATTCTGTATTTTCAGCTTCAGAATCATGAATATTGTTATTCTGGTGTCTCTATTGTCCTGCATCGTGTTTCCAGCACCAAGTTCAAGCCTATTCATTTACACACACAATGTAAAACAAATGTAGCATTTTTATCAACAGTTCATTTTGTTCACCTTTTAACATGTCTTGGAGTATCGCAATTATTGTATCGGGAGTTCAGTATCGTGATATGTATCGAATCGTGACGTGAAGGTATCATTACACCCCTACGAAGCAGTATTTAACATTTATATTAGCACATTAAACAGACACACATAAGGAAACATTTCACTCAATCCAACAAGTTAGTTCAATTCATCTATAAAGCAGTTCTGCAATTTGGGGGGGTGGAAGCAATGAAGAGAGGGGCGTGTTTGATTGGGTTGATCTCAAATACCAAAAGTGTTTCTCCGTAATCTCTTACTACACCTTAAACTAGCTCCATGAGGTCTACTTTTGACAACAACTTCTGCTTAAAGGGTTAGTTCACCCAAAAATGAAAATTCTGTCAGTAATTACTCACCCTCATGTTGTTCCAACCCCGTAAGACTTTCGTTCATCTTCGGAACACGAATTAAGATATTTTTGATTAAATCTGAGAGCTGGATCACTCCTCCATAGGCTTCTAAGGGACTGAAACTTGTTCCCCCGAAATGTTATTAAAGACGTCGTTAAAATAGTCCAAGTGACTACAGTGGCTCAATCTTCAGTTTATCAAGCGACGAGAATATTTTTTGTGCGCAAAAACAAACAAAAATAACGACTTTATTCAACTATTAATTTCCATCTCGGTCGGCCTCGACGTAGTAAAACTGCGTATCGCTTCTGTGGTGTACGTCACACGCATTACACACATGACCAGCGTCGGCCAATAGGGACCCTACATGTGACGTAGCCCGACGCTATCACACTACGTTAACTGACGAGGCCCACAGAGAAGGAAATGAATAGTTGAAATAAAGTAGTTATTTTTGTTTGTTTTTGCGCACAAAAAGTATTCTCGTCGCTTGATAAACTGAAGATTGAGCCACTGTAGTCACTTGGACTATTTTAACGATGTCTTTAATAACTTTTCGGGGGGAACAAGTTTCAGTCCCTTAGAAGCCTATGGAGGAGTGATCCAGCTCTCAGATTTAATCAAAAATATCTTAATTCGTGTTCCGAAGATGAACGAAAGTCTTACGGGGTTGGAACAACATGAGGGTGAGTAATTACTGACAGAATTTTCATTTTTGGGTGAACTAACCCTTTAAAGGTGTTTGAACTATGAAAAGCAAGATCTAAGTGGGTTAAGGTAAGCCATCAAATGACAGCATATTCGGCCTGTTCTAGATGAAATAATCTTTAGAAAAAAAACAGAGAAGCAGAGGTGATTCAGGAGCCGGATAAAGGAAGAGGCAAGTACAAACCTCAGCCTCCAGGTCTACATTATGTTTCAGCAGCAGTTTGAGGACGTCCACATGTCCATTTTGGCTGGCTGCCTGCATGGCGGTGTGTCCTGCGCACTGCCCGTTCACCTGGGAACAAAAAAAAAAGAGACACATCTGATCACATCGTGCGATATGCATCTTTGTGTCATTGTGATCTGCATTGCGGTAAGCTAAACAAGTGTGCAAAGGCATGAATATTAATACTGGAGCCCCTGGTGTATTTGCAGGACATGTCTTGTCCTGCCGAGCGTATCATTTGGCCAGTCACCCAAGCCAATCTGACTTCCCTACCCATCCCTCCCTCTGCTCAAAGCAATTACTCGAGTGAGGGGCGGTAGAGGACAGAGCCAGCCGTGCCACCAACATAAACCAAAAAGATGAGAGGAAAGATTGATAACACTGCCGTTCAAAAGTTTGGGATCGGTACGATTTTTTTATGTTTTTAAAAGAAGTCTCTTCTGATCACCAAGGCTGCTTTTATTTGATTAAAAATACAAAAAAAAATACAAAAAAAAAATCAGTAATATTTGATCTATTGAAATATATTTTAAAATGTAATTTATTCCTGTGATCAAAGCTGAATTTTCAGCATCATTAATCCAGTCTTCAGTGTCACATGATCCTTCAGAAATCATTCTAATATGATTTGATACTCAAAAAAACATTTATTATTATTATTATTATCAATGTTGAAAACAGTTTAAGATTCTTTGATGAATAGAAAGTTCAAAAGAACAGCATGTATTTCTTTTGTAACATTATAAATGTTTTTACTGTAACTTTTGATCAATTTAATTCATCCTTAATGAATAAAAGTATTGATTTCATTTATTTATTTCCCCCAAAAAATTAATAAAAATTCTTACTGACCCCAAACTTTTGAATGGTAGTGTTCAATGTTACAAAAACTTTCAATTTCAGATAAATGCTGTTCTTTTGAACTTTCTATTCATCAAAAAATCCTGGAATAAAAATGTAAATAACTGTTGATAATACATTGATACTCAATATTGATGATGATGATGCTCAATATTGATGATGAGAAATGTTTCATTAGCATCAAATCATATTAGAATGATTTCTGAAGGATCATTTAACACTGAAGACTGGAGTAATGCTGAAAATTCAGCTTTGATCACAGGAATAAATTACACTTTACTATATATTCAGATAGAAAACAGCTGTTTTAAATTGTAATAACATTTCACAATATTGCTGTTTTTGTTTGTTTTTTAATCAAATAAACACAGCCTTGGTGAGCAGGAGAGACTTTTACAAACATAACTTTTGACTGGTAGTGTGTGTGTAATATATATATATATATATATATATATATATATATATATATATATATATATATATATATATATATATATATATATATATATATATATATATATATATATTTATTTATTTATGCCACCATTTTGAGGGCATGAAACATTCTGGAAGTCACAGTTTTTAAATTCCCACATATTTCAAGTCTTCAAAGACCATGGGAATCCTGCTAAAACCACACAACATTTCAAGGATCATTGCCTTCACACATGACATGTTCATTGAGGACTGCATTCTAGTGTCTAGTCTCACTTCTCCAAACAAAACTCAAATTAACATCCCCCTTATTTCCCTGTAGTCAACATGCTGTGCAATCTTTGGCACAATCATATTATTGTTATGGTGATTAGACTTCCCCATTATTATCGTGGTGAGACCCAGTGCTGAGAGACATTTCAGGGAAGTGGTCAATTGATTTTCATTTTGAAAAGCACACAAGCAACGCTCTTCAACTGTTCGCAAACCACAAAACCATGGTTTTAGGAGTATGTACAATTTGCTTGATTGTTATGTTCAGTCTCATTTAAAGCAATTAATGTGGTCCATGTCTTCATACAAACTACTGTTGAACACACTCAGCACATTAGGTACTCGTTTTGTTTTAGCTCGATGTTTCACAAATTTCACAAACAGAGTTTCAGGCTCGTAGGAGTTCCAAAAAGAGCAAAGGAAATCTCATACATATAAGAGCAGCCATCATACTTTGAATGTGCGTTTGATCTGATCTGTGAGATTTCAGTAAAAACTGAAGGTGCTGCAGTTCAAAGAAAATGGTCCCACTAAAAATGAGAAGTCTGCTGCTCGCTCAAAAAAAAACTACTTGCTGCACAAGTTTCTTAATTCTGGCTTGCGCTTCTAAAATGTAAAAATCGCTACCTATCTGATCAAGTCGAATAGGGTCTTGTCACAAGGATCGCACTAAATATTAGGGCTGGGTATTGAAGCAAATTTCACAATTCGATTCGATTTCGATTCACAAGCTTGCGATTCCGATTCGATATTGATTATTTTGGATATCAGTTACAATAAATGGCTAATTTTCTCAAGGAAATCAAATCTCTTAACTAATGCTGTAAACTATGGGAGTCTAGTTGTATCCTACTAGGCTTCATTAGCCTAATATGAAGGTAATAATTAACTGTTTTGTAGCTATACAAACACTTAAATTACACTTTTACTTATTTTTATAAGAAGATCATATGAAATATAAACATTTAAATGGTGGCTGTCATAAAAACGTGCCCGATTTTTTTCAAATATGCATTAAATATTGAAGAACATTAAGATTATAATGCATATGTAATATGGTGCATATATTTAGCAAAATGCTCCTCTCTAGAGTTAATTTTTCTAGCTGACTAACGAGTTTATGGTCACGTGTGGTTTTTCTGAGGTAAATATGACGATACATGACATTGATGACAAGCTGTTTAACTGACGTCTTTCCACGGTTGAAACACTGAGCGAATCAATGTGACATGATACGGATTTTTACGGATAAGTTGTACTCGATCTTTTAACACTTTCAGATGCTCATTCATGTTTATTTCGCGCTGTAACTGGTATTTTTAAGCCGGAAGAGAGATCATGTGCTTCTCTTTAGCTGCGCCAGAGCGATCCCACGCCACAGAGCCAAAACGGTATTTATGTTTTTGAATTTCGAAAGAAAATGGGCGTAATTTGAAAATTTAGACTTTGTTTCATATCAATAGTAACAAAGGACAAAGATTATTGCGATTTTTTTGGACGCACGCTACAATGTTCCATTCATTCATTCAAATGAAACAGGATGACTAATCGATTCTTCAGATTTAAGAATCGATATCGGTTCGTAAAAATGAGAATCGATATATATATAGAAAAATCTATATTTATTACCCAGCCCTACTAAATATGGACTTTTTTTCCTTTAACTATTCTTGTAAATTCTATAATTTGGCAAGGTGTGCTAAATGGAAATGATATCACATATTAACACCACCCAAAATATTAAATAAACATGCAGGAGATGTGTAGAATCCATTTGAATTCTATGGAAATCTGCTGAGCTTTTTGTGGGTGTGCAAATTCAGGCATAATTATGACTAAATAGCACATACAGTTAGGAAACCTGTGGAATATACAGTTGGGAAAAACAGAGAGCTAAAATGTTCAGTCAAACCAAAAATTATTCAGAGACCAGATATCATTTTTTTATATATTTTTTTACTAGTGGGTGCAGGACACTATAGTTCATTTATGTAAGTGAGGATAGCAAAATAAAGTAAACCGTGACATATTATACCCAAAAATTCTTCATACAGTGACTACCAGTCAAATGTATACAAATTTGGGACCAAACATTATTCAGACACTTTGACCTGACCATGTTTTGCTTAAGTGTTTTTTCTTTAATTGCTAATGCGACATTTTTAACACCACAGACTGAACTAAATGAAGCATTGCTTGGTAACTGGTTGAGCTACATTTATATTATCTAATTGTGTACTTCAATTTAACAGCTGACAGATATTCAACCTAATTCAGAAGGATGGACAACACCAGAGAAATATCCACTGATTTGATGACTCGGAGTTCTTGTCATATTTTATTACCATTTTCTAAACTATAGCGAATAAACTGAGATAATGTGAGAAATGTGTCTGAAAAATGCTCGGTTTGACTGTGTAACAGTTTGTGCGTGTGTTAAGGTAGAACTCTTACGTCTACATCGGGTCTCTTCAGGATGTCCTCTACTTTGGCCAGGTCTCCATTGGCGGCGGCCTTCACCAGCTCTTCGTTAATGTCTCCGGACTCCTGAGTCTCAAACAGTTTCTTGAGGAGCTGAGACAGGCGCTCTGAGGACAGAGAAGGACTCTCGCTCAACACTGCTATAGTGTCATACACAGTACTCGACGACTGACGGATTGATGCCTGCTTGTGGTTGACTGAACGCCGCTGAAACATAGAACGCTTTCATCCTCTGGCAATTCGAGAAATGTCACAATGTATTGAAATTAGGGCTGCGTGACACAGCAAAACTGTGATATGGCTACGTGCAATTATCCACCAAAACACTTTTGAAAATAAAGAAATGGGTATGAGCATTGTCATTTTACAGTTGTTCTATAAAAGAGAATTTTTATTTTATGAAATACTCTATTTTACGCTAAATGTATTACAATGTTAATAAATGTATTTAACATTTTAATATATCACTTTAATAAAAAACAATACAAATCATAATTATTACTTAAAAATAGCCATATTGGGTCAAAAACTGGTAATGGCATGTATACACACACACACACACATATATATAAATACATATATATAATATATAATATACATACACACACTTTTCAGCAATCCATTACCATTTTTCTGACCCAATATGACTATTTTATAGTAATAATTATGATTTCTATTGTTTATTTTAAACTAATATATTAAAATGTGTAACACACGTTCCAGCAAGATTTCTCAAATCGTTTTGCCATAAAAGAATAGTTTAAACGCCTTCAGAATAATTTTTTTTACAATTATTTTTAGTTTCTATGTATGATTCAGGAGCTTGACAGGTGACTTTATAAAATGTAGTTTAATCACTATCTTCTCAGTTGTTAAAAAGATTGAATCAATTATCAAAGTTTGATCAAATGTTTAATTTTCTAATAAAAGATAATACTGTTTACATGATATTGTCACTTTTATTCTCTCACTATTGTGCAGCCCCAATTGAAATGTAATGATACCAGTAAAATACCCATGTGCTCTCTCAGTCAGTTTGGACACACCTACTCATTCTACATTATTACAATTTCACACTTTTTTTCCATCAATAATACTAGTAAAGTCATTAAAAACATATGAAATAACACAAATGGTGTTTATCGGAATAACTGACAAACATTTTTAAATATATACTACTTTGTACTATCCTCCCCAGTATATTTATTTATATTAAAGAAATGTGTGTACGTGTGTGTGTGTGTACGTGTGTGTGTGTGTTACCTCCAGAAGCGTTAGTAACAGCAGATCCAGAGGGCGCCACTTTAGTGACAGCGGCTGGATTGTACGTCCAGGACGTCCCGCACACCTCAACTTTCAGGTCGCTGTCAGAGTAAATCTGCTGCACTCTGCCCACTTTTCCAAGAGTCTGCTCAGAAGAAAACACAGGTGTGAGTGTGTGACTCTCCTAAACAAGATTTATTGCTTTTAACACACTTTCTTTTCCCTCAAAGCTCAGAAATGTCTGGAATGCTAGACAACTTCGAGAACACAGGTACAAACGCCCCTCTGAGAGCAACATCCTAAGTACTAAGTAGGGAGAGCGAGAGATGTGGTGGTCGGAGGAGAAAAATCAATAAAGTGTAAGGTCTAGCTTTTAAAATTGAGATTGGCTCATTTAAACAGAGAATACCCAAAGGCTCCTAAGCTTGCAGGACCCATTTCTCATATATATGGCTCATAACTGAAGCTATTGGAATTCGAAGCTTTGTCCATTGAGGACAACAAAAGGGAGGTGTTCCAAGACATATAAACCAAGCACACAGGCCCAATGCCACTCGCAGCATCTCATCAACTGCTTCAGGAGGCAGGGCTGCTCGAAACAGCCTGAAGATGAAATAAAACTACTGTGCTATTGGTAGTGGATTGCTAGTGGCTGCAATTTAATGCTCATCAGCCTCAGACTGGGTCTTTATGACAATGATGAGGTCTCATCATCGCCTGCCTTTACGGGTCCTTTAATTTGTGGGCAAAATAGAGACATTTAAGATGCTTAGTAGTAGTAAACGTCTTTCTAAAAATTCTTTACTTACTACTATAAAAAAAAAAAACTGTGCCCTAGTGCTTATGGCGTTTTTCCACTGCGTGGTACGACTCGACTCGGTACGGCACGGTTCGGTTCGCTTTAGCTTGGTTGCTTTTCCACTGCAGTTAGTACCGGTTCAAAGTGGGTGGGACTGATCGTTAGTTGCACAACTCCTCGGCAACCAACGAGAGGAACGTCTGCACCTCGTCCACTGACCACGATTCAGCCATTTCTTTTTTGAAGTTGTCTTTTTTTTTTTTTAAGCAAGAACTTTAAAAACAGGTGCTGACGTTACAGCGTTGGCTGTTGTCTATTGGCTATATAAATCTAGCGGGTTTAGTGTCTCAAATACAATGATAATGACGATTCTGTCAGTCTGACCAATCAGTGATCTGCAGTGTTTTCACATCACATTTTAGTATTGGTACGGTACGCTTGGAACCTCAACAGACCAGGTACCATTTAAAGCGAGCCGTACCGTACCATGCAGTGGAAATACGCCATAAGTTAGCCGTACCGAACCGGGCCGTACCGTACCATGCAGCGGAAAAGCGCCATTAGTGTCGCAATGGTGCCAATATGAGTGACACAGGTTTAAATCCAGCAACATTTCCTGATCCTGTTAATTTTTTGTCCTCTCTCTTATTATATAATAAAATGGCTGAAATATATCCATGTTCTCATAACTCAGCTAAGGAGTAATATAATGTTACACATTCACATAAAACAATGTCAAGTAATCTTTAAAAGCAGCACTATGCAGGATTTTCATTTTGTCAAACAGTGAGCCCTAGAGTCGCTGTGGAGTACTTGTACTTTCGTAAATCGCACTCACGCAGAGATGTCTCTGCACTCACGGCCTGATCCCCTCCCCCATACCGGTACATGTTCAGTAGGATGGAAGCTGTAACGAGTGGAAATAAGGTGTGGCCCCTTTAAGAGCTGCGCGCGTCCTGTTGAACTGTCGGCAGTCTGTATTGTATGTGCGCCTCGAACACCACAGGTATACGGCGCCGGGTTATTTGCAGGTTTGATGCTCATTTGAGCAGATCTTTCTTGCCGGAAAGTAATTCGTTACATCGCGAGACCTGATATCACACGACACTTCCTGATGTCGGCCCAAAGGCGGCCCGCCGGCCCAAAGTTGCAAGTGTGATTTTTCCGCTCACAGGCAACAGGGGGGGGCGAGACGCCCACCACTCAACCCGAAAATAGTCATTTAACCATTGCAATAACTCTGAAGCTGTTCTGTTAAGCTAAAAAAAAACTGCATAGTGCTGCTTTAAAGGGATAGTTCACCCAAAAACTAAAATGGTGTCATTTATTTGCACACATGCTGTTCGAAACCTATATGACTTTCTTCTGCAGAATACAAAATAGACATTTGATGATTGACTTCCATTGTATGGACAAAAATATATATAATAAAATACATTTTGCATTCCACAGAAGTCATACAGGCTTGAAATGACATGAGCGTGAGTAAATGGTAACAGAATTGTAATTTCTGGGTGAATGATCCCTTTGATGGATGAGGTAGGTGTCGCTCACTGGCAGCATGGCTTCAGCCCACTCTCCGTGTCCTCTCTGCAGCAGTTTGATGCGGTCAATGTCATAGCAGATCTGGACCAAGTCTCCCACCAGGAACTGAGAGCTGCCTCCCTCCGCTCCAGCCGCCACCTCTCCACTGCGCACGACGTTAGCCTTGGTGAGCACCGCTGGGTTAAACGTCCACCTAGAACACACACGAGGGTCTGTGTTCATTACAACTCGGAGGGAAACTCACGGATCAGTAGTTTACACAAAAGCAGGGAAACAATTAAACGGAAAACATAATCAATCTACTATTGTTATATGCATTTTGCAGCAGCTGGGCATTAATCATAGAAAAGTCCATTGACCAATGCAATGACAATAGGGAATCAGACAGATTTATATGGGCTGAATTTCACAAAGTTCCTCGAAAATATAAAAAAAATAAAAACACACACACGCTAAGAGACAGCTTCTTAGTGCTGGTCAACGATTAATTGCATCCAAAATAAAAGTTTGTGTTGACATAATATGTGTGTGCTGTGTATAATTATTTTGTATATATAAATACACACACATGCATATTTAAGAAATATTTGCATGTATATATATTTATATATATAAAATAATAAATATTTCACATATAAATAACACATTTAAATGTATATATGTATACAATACATGCATGTGTGTTTTATTTATATACAAAATAATTATACACAGTACACACACATATCTTATGTAAACACACACTTTTATTTTGGATGCGATTAATCGCTGACCAGCACTAAAAATTGTTTTAATATTGTTACACTGCTTATATTGACATTTGTTTTGTTCAAAAAGCAGTTTCATGCTAAGAGGACTGATGTGAAGTGTTTCTTGTTATGTAATGTTATGTCAATTCATGATCCACTGATTTACTAATTACTTATTACTATTTATTTATTACCAATTATTTACTTGGATGTGTATAATGTGTATATACAAACTTTAAAATTGCAATGTATATTCTTATTAATCAAGATTAATATTAATATCATTTGTCATAAATTTGAGGTTTGTGCCTGTCACGGTGAAACTAAAAAAAACGGTGGTAATATATGGCCTTGATGATGTGAACAGTTTTCAGAGGTGCTGTGTGACTGACCGGTTTCCGCTAGGATATTGAACAACTATGTCATGGTCTTCATCGATGCCACACACAGTGCCTGTGGTGGTGAGGGTTTCGAACATGCCATCGGTCCAGCCTCCGTGACCGTGCTGCAGAGACTGAACGATCTCCAGGTCCAAATCAATGTTGACCAAGTCTCCGATCTGCAGGCCTCCAGGGTTCCTGTTTCCATTCTGTTCACCTACAGAAGGCCACAGAGAGAGATGGTCGAGAGAGAACAGAACAGCTAGGGACTTCTCATGGGCGGTATCATCTGAGACCAGTGTTCATTATTCTATTGTGACCAACCATTTTTTTAAAAAAATTAACTAAGAAAATTCAGAAATGGCCTAGTCATGCTTAAGTACATCTACACTACCATTCAAAAGTTTTAGATAAGTAAGTAATTGGTAACACTTTACAATAAGGTTTCATTTGTTAACATTAGTTGATGTATTATATAATATATATAATAAATAATTGGTCTGAATCGTGCTGAATAACTTTCCTCTCTTCACCAATCCCGACTCAAAAAGGATTTGCACGAGTCACGTGAATGGCCGGTTTCAATGGCAGCATGGCAATTTTCCAGATTTTATTAATAAAATGTTGGTAAAGTGAACTGAACTTCAACAGATAACTGTGAACACTGCATAGGGACCCTGTGAATTGGACCATAGCTTAAGACTGAGCTATGTGGAACCATGTCTTAAGGTATCAAGAGAAAACTTTTGTTTAGAGCCTTCTGTTATTGGCTTGGAGAGCAAGGAGTCAATTATGGATTGGGGCCAAAGGAGCTTTTAAACTGGAATGTGTCACTGTAGCTATATGGGTGTTTGAAGATCACAGCATCTAGTGCTGACACCTAGTGGAAGCATCTCATACAATACCCTGAATCTTCACCCAACCACACTTCACTCAAACATATTCATCATAAATATTATGTGCCTACAAGTGTGATATATGTGTATAATATGAGACATTTTAAAGCTTACCCAACACTGGACAGTGGTCTCTGTAAAAAGCGCCTCCTTTGGCATCTTGCACACATTTCAAATCAGACTAAAAAAAAACAAAAACAGAACAAGACAATTATGAGAGATTTGTTCAAACTCTTTTGTGTGCCTGACAAATTCCTAAAGTCAAACCGGTCTCAATGATACAGTGGTCTGTTCTTCATCCTCTATATCCAAATCTAATTAATAATTCCAGTGGCAGATGGCTGCGCACACCCTACGGATATATAGCAATAACAGACAAAAGCCGTAGCCCAGCTGCAAAGAGATTGGCTGAAATTCAGACGTCGCAGAAAGTCCAACAGCCAATGAATGGGTAGCCTCGCACTTCAATGACCAAGGCACGCTTTACGCAGGCCACTCCCATTGCTCTCTTTGCCTTTGGTCTTCATGTTGATTCTCGCTCTCTTGTGAAGAGACAGAAAGGGGACAGATTTCTTTTATCATGCAGATAGCTCATCCAGCTGCCCCTCACAATGCCTGCCCTGCACATGGCTCTTATAAAGAAGCCCAGCTTATGGGATGCTGGTCTGTGTGTGGTGCATTGTGCGCGCGGGGGGGTGGGTAGCAACACAAAGGCCAGTTAACTGCAGTCTTTTGTGCATGTGTATAGTGATGGGGGTGGCTCACCATGCCCTCGAATCCCACTCGGTAGAGGTTTTTGGCCCCGTTGTCCCAGAGGACGTAGGCTGCGCTGTGGGGGCTGGCAGCACTCCAGTCCTGGATCTCTGTCACCTGAAACAGAGGAGGATGGTAAAAAAAAAAAAAGAGCAAAGAGAAGAGGAAGTCATGCAGACGACAAGAAATTCAAAGAGTTACTAAATTTCCCTCACTTCAGTCCCATGACTAAAGCAGTCTAAAGTCTGATTAATGCAACTAACAAACACATTATTCAAGGGAAATGCCATGGATATCCCAATATAGACATTGTGTGAAACTATAAAATTAAGAAAAAAAAATGCCACTGAATGGTAATTATATGCTTATTTTAAGCAACTTGACTTTAAAGTCACAATGAAATGGAAGTAGCAACAGATTTTTTCGTATTGTGATGGGAATAGTATAGGGTGAGGACTTGGTTTGACGATTGGATTTTGAGATGTGGCTGCCGCATGCAAAAGTGGAGGCAGATGACCGTGAGCTTGAGCAGACTAAATGAGTGGAGAAGTCCTGCAGGAATGGTGAGAGAACATTTGTGCTTCGTACGTTTTTCGTCTTTAAACCTTACTTCGGTCTTCAGCCGAAAAAGTATAAATCCCGTCTGGCTACTGCGCTTCCCATTATGTTTACTCATTAGGGGAGTAGGCGGAGAGTAGATGGTCTTTTGTGGACGTTCGAACACATTCGACCACATGAGCGTTTACACTACGAAAGCAATCCGGTCAAATGCGTTTGACTACCTCTTGAAGTGCTAAAAAGTGGACAACCTCAAAAAAAAAACGTTTTAGACTCTGTTTACACCTGTATTTAGCATCATCCACTTGTGACCGGATTGAAAAAAGTGCTTCTTAAGGGCCCACTAAAGTGCCTTGGAACCTGCAGCTTTGAATGATGAGTAGATGTAATTTCCACTGAAACAGGAAGCTAAGGCGGGACATGTTGAATGGCTCCTCCCCTTTTCAAATAGCCAATAGCGTTTAGCTTACCTCACCGACTGCAAGTCGTACTTGACAGCACCATTGAAGCGAATCCGAGCGCTGATGATACGTTGGATTCAATATTAGAGGTGTGAATAAATTAACCAACGTACAGTTGGACAACGGCATAAAACTTGAGCGTTTGAGAGCAACCGAACTCGCATCTCCAACCCATATTGCTCCATGACGTGTCAACGGTCGCTTTGGCCAGGTGGTATTTATAGCATAGGGAGCGGGAATCGTGGGGCGCTTCAGATTCTAGAGAGCATTTGATTGGACAGAAGATGTGATGAGAAGCTGAAGTCCCCGGTGACGTCATAAAATCCTTGATCCATTTTAGCAGAAGTGAGAGACTGTACGTTTTGAATGCTTATTTCTCCTAAATATGAATTTTGTCATTGTTTTGGAACAAACCAGCTTATTCATTACCTTAAGGCTAACATATTCATACTAAAATCTACATTTTGATTTCAGGGGGCCTTTAATACAAGGTGTACACACATTTAGAAAATAGACTGAATTTTAATTTCATGCAGACTTTAAGCAGTGAGCTTAAAACAACAGCAACCCCAACTTGCCTCAAATGCCAGTTGTGTTTAATGATCCAGTGTCAAACATGCTAAGATTTCCTCCACAGTAATGTACCATATGAAACTTCAGTCACAGAATCCAACAAATAAATACAGATACATTAGAATAGTCTGATTAGAAATTTGTCGTATGCAATTTGCAAGCCCTTCTTAACCTTACAAAACATTACAACAGCTATGAGTTTGAAATATTATGTAATGGTAAAAAAGCTCAAAATAACAAAAACACTAAACAAGCAGTTTCACCACCAGTAAATGTTTCCACCACCAGACATGCCATTCAACGTGCCAATCGGAGTGACAGAAATGCTGCTCTAATTACAAATGTTGAAGTAGGCTTGATGTAGGCTCTCGCTTTAAAGGAAGTGTGTTTGAGAGCACTCTTTAAATACATTGAACTGGAGTGGCCTGAAATATCTGATAATTCAAAGACCAAATAAAAAAAATTTGACTTGCACAGTACTTTATTTGAATGTCATTACTCTTGGTGGAAAATATGCCATTAAAAACATCAATGTAGAACTTCTGGGAAATATTACAGAGCAGCAAACGGCCTTATGGTCCTAAGTACACTAAATTACAAAAAAAAATGGTTTCCTACTGGGACACTGTGTATATATTAAGGCTGCCCCCCAATAATCTACAAAACGTAAGTCAAGAAGAGGCTTAGTCGACCAAATTTTAATGTCGGGTTAGTCACGGAAAAAAACAAACCTCCACAGGCATTGGCGAAGTCATGCAGTCTGACAGAAAAAAAACGTTAAATGCTGGTCCATGTGGTAGTTATGTTGGGCAGGAAATCCAAACCTATGCCTTTCATTCATCGACATCAAACATGGCTTATCATTAGAAAAATGTTAGTAGCCTAACGTTAGCCATTTTAAAATGGCAGCTTGCTCTAATATTAGTGTTAGCCTAGATAAAAGAGCGCAATTATTAGGCGATATACATGAAAAATCTTCAGTCGGAGGCAGCCCTAGTACAAATACATTTTAAAAAGTGCTGTTCTCTAATTGGCCTTTACAGGTTTGTCAATAAGCAAAAGAGAAGCAGTTAAATAGAGCACAACGAAACCTCTAAACGCGCCTAACACTAGAATACAACAAGGAAAGAGGTTACTGAAAAGACTTAAAGGGGTCATGAATTGAGAAATCAAATTTCCCTTGATCTTTTGACATTTAAGAGGTCATGTACTATATAATATCCTGCAGGTTTCAGAACTCATAACTTGCTCGCTAGTAAAAAAAAAAAAAACAGCTTTTATTGAAGCCAAGCTTGTAAAACGATTCATTTTGGATTGTTTTCACATTAAGTCATAGAGCGACAAAAGACTGCCTCAGCAGAAGATCAATGCCTATGTCAGTAAGACACTGTTCGTTTGTTCGCGTCATTTTACTGCAGATTCGTTTTTAAACAGTTTGACGCAGGCTTTTCAGAGGGACTGAAAAGAAAAGATGATGCAGTGCCAACAACATTGGATTTAACAGTAATGGCGCAACACACAAGTGTGATCAACAGTGTTTTTACCATGCGTCACAAATGCTTTGTCTGATACAGTTTGATGAGTATTTATACTGTAGCGCCGCAGTTAAACTGAATATTGTGAAAGTTGTAATGTGCTCTTCATTCCATTGCTTCGTCATTCACGGGGTTAATGCGTTGGATTTTCAGATACGGTAGAAAGCAATGTAGAGAGTGCTGCTTTTGTTATTGTTTTGATCGAAGTCATTCGCTGCAAAAAGTCATTTTTCACTCGCAAAAGCTTCAGCGAGCGACATTTTGTCATCAGTAAGACATTACAACATGTAACCTTACCTAGAAACCAATCACATCAACGTGTTGATCTCTGAGCGGCTGTGAGTGAGTGGAGGCGGGGCTAATTTGCATATTCATAGTTCCATTCAAGCTATTTTAAGGCATGACGAATTTTTTCAAAGAAAATCTTTAAACTTTATTTGCCACAAACAAGACTTACAAAGCATATGCAACACGCATAAATTTCATATAGTTGGTAAATCTTTCAACTATGTAACGAGATACATTTCTTTCAACATTGGGCATGTTCAAAACAATTCCACGCGTGCAATGGCAGGGACATTGATCATTATTTAATATGCAAAACTGTTACCCCATCATAGCAGTGGGCGTTTACTTCCAAGTCTTGAACGTGATGCCCATCAAAACGGAGTGTTAGAAAGAAAGGATCAAAAACAGGATAGAAAATAGCTCATTACTTATAAATTAGGATGTTTTTTGTTTTTTTAAATAAAAATCTTGATAACATCATAACTGGACCTCAGAGAACATTATAAAATAAAAATGAATGCAGTTCATGACCCCTTTAAAAGCATGTACCAAAGGCAGGGTAAACACTTTTAAAATGCTTTTAAAACACTTTTTAAACTGCAGAAAGTGTGTGTCAACTAGTTGAAATGACTTTTCATTGGTTTAAATATCATACATCAATGGCGTCGCATCAAAATTGGAAATAACACACCCTGGTTGTTTAATTGACCATGGAGAGGGATTTCACTCTCCAGTTCAACCCTATATTTGCACTTGTAGTATATTTTAAATCATTAGGCCAGATTTATCTTTTATATATATATATATATATATATATATATATATATATATATATAGAGAGAGAGAGAGAGAGAGAGAGAGAGAGAGAGAGAGAGAGTGTGTGTTACTCATGTTATTGCTCATTTATGATGAATCTTTTATGCTGTATGGTTTAAGTTGCTTTAGATAATCACATCTGCTAAATAAATGTAGATTAATAATGTAACATGCTTGTATTGGCACCATCTCATTTTGCTTGCAATGAACATGCAAGAGCACAGCACACAACGTATGTACTTGATCGAGGGAATGTTTTTCATCTAATAAATGAGTAAAGAAGTGTGAGCATAGCCAAACATGTTGAGGCATTACCTTCCCTCTTCTTCCATTCCCGCCATCCTGATCCTCCCACTGCCAGTCCACTCCCCGCACCACCCGTCCTCCTGCAAAGATGCCCCGGGCTGTGATCTTCTTTGACTTGCGACGAGATTCCAAAAGAACTCTGTGCAAAAACATACAAGAATGTTACAAAGCGAATGGCAAGAGTACAGAAGTTATGCGTTGGAGCATTAGAGCATTCGTTTTGCTCCTAGTTAGAAGTGGAGAAGTAACTTCGGTAACACTTTCTATCAAGACCATGCTTTTAATGAATTATAGCCCCAATGATACTCATATATAAGTATTGCTATTTTATCAATATATTTATAAAGACTCATTAAGACCTATAAAAACTGCATCCTATGTTTTCACTTTACTTAAAGCCATCAATGATGCTTTTATAGAGGTTAGTAACTATATTATCACTCACAATAAGTATAAAAAACACAACACGGCTATTAATAACAATTCACTTATTTGACAGAAATAAATCTGAATGATTAAAAAGTCATTGTAACTATAATATAATCACATTAAAGCAATGATGGTTGCATTTTTATAAATGCATTCATGAAACCATACAACTGATTAATTAATACTTATAAATCAGTGTATAATGGATTATGAGCATGTGCATTGAAAAAGCAAATGCATGACTTAATATAAAATAATACAAAATAAAATTATGTAACTATAACTGTTCTTATAATGCAGTACAGGTCTTAATGAGTCTTTATAAATATATTTATAGAATAGTAATAGATATAAATAAATAAGTATAAATGGAGCTGTAATTCATTATAAGCATGGGCTTCATAGAAAGTGTTTATGTAACTTCTTGCTTCCACTGCAGGATTGTCATTATATATTGTTCAACTCGATTTACTTAAAACCTCTGATGTCTCCTGAAACCTGCAATACACCCAGAATGAAAAGTCCTGGATAATGTTTAACGTCTCTTATTGTTTCTGTTTCTGCGAGAGAACTTGTCTGCCATCTGGAAGTTGCCCCATGCTGAACCACAGCAGACCGTCTCGGATTCTCCAGCTTTGCTGACATGTTCATTTCTAAAATGCCAATATTGTCTGCGCCGATAGCCTCGTGGTTAGCGTGCCGACATATATGACGCTTTCCTGTCAAAATCTCTACTGTCCTATCCAATAAAGGCACAAAAAGGCCAAAAACATTATTTAATAAAAAACAAATATATATATATATATATATATATATATATATGCCAATATTAAAGGGATAGGTCACCCCAAAAAATTTAATTTTGTCATTTACTCACCCTCATATTGTTCAAAACCTGTATGAGTGTCTTTCTTCTATTGAAGACAAAAGAAGATATTTTGAAGAATGTTACCAGATAGTTGACCGTAGCAATTTTTTTTTTTTTTTTTTTAAAGTAATTCGTTTTTCTACTATGGAAGTCAAGGCTACCGTCAACTGTTCGATTATCAACATTCTTCAAAATATCTTCTTTTGTGTTTGTACAACATAAGAAAATAACTCACAGGTTTGGAACAACTTGAGGGGGCGAACTGAGAGCAAATGATGACATTATTTTCATTTTGGGGTGAACTATCCCTTTAAGATCATATGCATCCTTAAAGCAGCTGGAAACCACAGCATGAGACAGCAGCTGCCAAGGGAAACACCCTGCAAAAAGGCCTGGCTTCACTACTGTCTTTGTGTGTTGTACTTCGCTCACCATTCTCACGAGGGGAATAGAGGCACACTTATTTGAAAGGAGACCAGCTGTTGAGCTGACCTATTGTTTCTTTGAGCTCATGTTGAGGGCAGTTATGGACGGCTGACACGAGAGACGTCTAAACAACTGCTAGACTTCTTAATAGCCTTACCATATGGAGACACTGAAAGAGACGTTACTCAAGGCAAGCCATTCAAAAGGAATAGATGGCAACTCTAGAAACAAAACAGCAGCTCAAATTTCTAGATTCAACGCGCTAGATAAAAAAAAAAAACAGAGTCAACTAGGCTATTCCTGGCAGCCTGTAAATAAAGTCCCGGGTATACTTCATTTGCAGCGTTACGCTTCGTCTTGTGCACAGGTTATAAACTATAGGCTACTCAACGGCTACTCAACTGCGGATAAGCGTGAACGGACGAGTTCGACACATGCGCAGTACAATTGCTTTTCTATTCTCTACAAATCATCAGAGGGCAGCACTGAGTCGTGTCTTTTACTGTATAGGACATTCGCTTGGGAGGATAGAAGAAGAAGAGTACAGCCATTGCAAGCTAAGTTTAGAAGAACCAAAACAAAAACAATGGAAAAGGATATGCTGTTACCTGTGGCTAAAAAAAAGTTGTGTACTTTCAGACATTTTAGCCTAAGTGTTTTTACCGTGCTCATTGCTTGACTTTTGCTCCCGTTTATGCCTTGTTCTTGTAGGCGCTAGTTACTCCAATTTGAAGACATTTGTAAACAGTGCTGAGTTATACGCGTTATCTGTGCATCATTTTATGAATTGCCCAGAGCCGTTGCTCTTTTAAACGGCTTCTGATTGGCCCAAATCACTTCTTACGTTAGTGCGTTCTGACCTCGTACGTACAAAATACCAGTAATCTTTATTCCGCGTTCACACAGAATAAAGTGGCAAATAGCCTACATATACTGGTATATACTGGTAATGTTACAACTTCCCTTACTGGTAAATTGCCGGAACAAATTTACCGGTATATTTGAAAAGGTCCTGTTCACATATGATCTGTTACTGGTAATTTACTGTATGTGTGAAAGGGGCGTTTATCTGTTTCTGTTATGTCTTAAGTGAATGTTTGGTTAAAGGGATACTTCAGGATTTAGCATTAAGCTTTGTATTCGTAGAAAACCTGTAGTATTTTCGAATTACCGTGCTTTCCACCCTCATATCCCCCTGAGATGAGAGATTTATGTATTTTTTGTCTGGAAAAAAATCCTCAGATGACGGAAAAATCGTCATCATAGGATTTTTTGGCCAGAGGCTAAAGACTACAGCCAGTAGTAGGGGCCGTCCCGCATGTTCTCAACCCGCCCATAGAGGGTGGGATCTCACTCACAGAATGTACACATATGCTGCGTCCCAATTCGCATACTATCCGTCCTAAATAGTATTCGAAAGTAGAATTAGTACGTCCCAAATCGTAGTATGTTGAAATGAGTGTTCCAAAGATACCCGGATGGTCTACTATATCCGGTCAGAATCCGAAGTGTAGATCGATGCGCACTCTAACGGCTGATATTGCCCACAACCCATCGCGCGCTGGACGAGGATTCGATTAGAACTACAAACACGAGTGAAAAGTGTTAAAAAAAACTACAGACATGGAGGACGCGCGAGTCCGGCGGTTATGTAGAGAGGTTTAGATGAAGGGGTTTGAGTAATTAATTATCAGTAGGCTAACCTGACGAAAACGTATTTATTCAATGTTGTCTACATTATATTGCATCTGCATCAGCATTGTGAACTTTTGTAAAGATACGTTCAGCCATTAACTTTTTTAATGCATCAATACATTCAAATTGCAAACACATGAGGAGAGTCTCCGCATAAAGACCCACGACGGGCAGATGAAAGAGCTATTACACTTCTCTCAGAAACGGTAGGAAATTAAATTAGATTGAATGGAGGATTTTAACTGTGACAAGATGATTGACAGGGCAGTTTACGGTGACAGGGCGCACGCGACAGCTGTCCGTTAAAGATGGCGGAGTAGTATGTCCCAAAGCTGTCCTACTCTTTTGCTACACACTCAAAAGTATGTACTTTTTCTTCACAAAAAGAGTACATACTTTTAGGGCGTAGTATAAGTAGGCAAATCAGGACACAGCAATAGTGTCAGCCATCTTTTTTTGGAAGCTAAGCTGGCAGGCTCTTGTTCTGTGGAGAAAGCGGAGTAGTAGGGGTTACGGTCGAGATCGTCCAAAATGTCTGGGATTCAGCTTTTGCTCTCTGCAGTCGCCATTCATTGTTTACATGCACACCTTTTGTTTCAATCTAATCGAATTCATTCTGATTGGTGAATCTGAATGTAGTGTTTACATGAACGCTAAACAAGTGATCGGTTGATATGCGTTTTAACATTGCTAAGAAAATTCCCACTCCTCCGTGAGAGATACGAGACCGGTGCGTCTCACAGGTGTCGCTCATCATCAGTAATCACGCCACCGGCCTCGCGCCGTTCTCCCGCGGCCCTCAGTCTCGTCCTGCTCGCCACAGTAAACATGACGAATGGCGACTGTAGAACGCAAAAGACGAATCCTGGACAATCTCGATCTCGAAATCCCGGGCAGACTTATCATGGACTCACTAGTAGCCTAGACTGGTTGTTTAACTACTGCGCTCTGTTACCGGTAGGCGTGGCCTCCTAGGGCAGCGAAGCAAGTGCATTCTGGGAGTTGTTGTCTTTCATCCACATAAGCCAAAAATACGTTTTCAGTCTAGAAAGCTCCAAACTCAAAAATAACATTTCTTCTACATAAATGACCCATTTTAAATACGTTCATCTTTCCAGAGGTGAAGTATCCCTTAAACTGTTAGAGAAAAACATCTGATCTGATGTGTAACGTTATATTAGATCCGTGCGGTACAGTATAGGCTGTCTGTTTCATTAATGTTAATCAAACAACTGTGGTATCATGGGAAAAAAGTTTTATTTGGGTTTGACTTGGTGTGTGCCGAATTTTGGTGTTATTACCAGGGATTTTAAGGTACGGTTTCTAGGTGATTTTCTTTTGGAACGTTCAGAAAACTAACTTGATTTTTCTAAAAAAAAATCTGACTCGATCGATTTCAAATCGACTTATTTCCTAATAGAAAATGTGAATATAACAATAACTTGTTTATTTTTTATTTGCTCATTTACGACTCATTTTGCCAGCACGGGTCAAAAATATAATGGTAGAAGACATGAAAACAATGTCAATGGTGATAACGTCAATTTATTTGACATGCATGTATGACATGTCTGTCTGACTTCTTAACACTTTCAGATTCCCTCTTGTAATTTCATCTTTAGGAAGCTTATTAAAAAATGACCAAACAAGCATGGAAGACACCAGGGCTCAGTTGTTCAAAAGACGTTTGAGTGGAGTTTGGTTATCCAATTGGATCAAATCTAGAAAATGTAGAGATTTCAAATGAAAACAGGGATTCTGAAATTGGATTGGACCACAAAATCAAGTCTTGATCAAACAAGCTTCAGTAGGTAGTAGAGATTTTAATGTGAAGTCAGCTGCAGCAGCTGAGGCTATTTATTTCCACAGCCAAACGCTTTAGTATGTGTCATTCAAAACTGTTTGGGAGGATATTAGCGATACCATCCTTGATTCAGGATGGACATTAGGAACAAAATGTAATAAAACTTTAAAATTGGTGAAATAATACAACATTTGCATTTTCACTTGGTTTGTTTAACTGTTACAGTGATAATGTACCGTAGATAAAGTCGGCCATCTATGAAGCCTTTCATTACAATAAAGAAAACAAAGATTTTGTCCCCATGAAATGATACATGTCTGCATCTGGACCAGGGTGATCTATCTAATGTTGCTTAAAAAGTGCACAAAAGCAAGATGCGTTAGCTGATCCTGGATGGCAAAATTTGGATTATTCTGCTCCAGAGACTTTTAGCACAACTGGGCCCAGGTTGACATGACAGTACAATGTCCCTTAAGTCAAAACCAACTAAATCAAGACCAGTGGGCCGGCTTTAACGTCATGCACTATGCAATTGAGACCTAAAGTAGCTTGCATTTAGATGTTGAGCTTACACAACTCTTCCAAAGTGACACACGCCCTGACCAATGATGCAAACTGGTCTGTGCTATTAAAGGTTGATAGTCCCACTGAAATCCTGTAGTACCTGTCGCTGCGCAACACAGCCTATGCCTGAAGAAAATGTTGCATGCTGGGCCTGAAACTGGCCAGAGAATCTCCCTCATCCACAGAGGGAATAATGTCAAAGAGTGAGGACCACAGGGAGAAAAGCCACACTCACCTCTCGCTACCCGGGGTGGTGATGCGGTAGAACCTGTGGCGCAGGTGGTGTTTGTCGCCATGGTAACAGGTGGTGCAGAGGTCATAGTTGGTGCACTCTGCGCATTTCCACCGGATCCCGATGATGGGCTGCTGCCGACAGGTGTCACACATGGTGCCGTCGTGCTTGATTCCTGTAACATTGCAATTACAGGCATATGACAAGGGAGTTGACTTCCACCTGCATTTGAAATCTGGATTACATACTCCGATTCCAAAAATTACTTTTAGTCAGATTAGCCTATATTACATGTTAAAATACTCAGATTACAATTACTTTATTGATTAAATTATTACATATTCACACAATGCCAGTAAATTATTCATCATTTATTGATTCTCAGATGTTGTTAATGGTCACTTGACATGCAGGTATACAAATAAAATAGAATTGTTTAAGTAATTATTAGCTTTTCATCCCAATTCCCCTGCAGTTCCTCCAGGCTGTAAAATGTTCCAAACCTGCACTTCATTCATGTTGTTGTTACGGAATAGAATGTATTTTCTTTCTTAATATTTTTATATAAATTCTATTTTTGGTTACACCATATTTGGTAACACTTTATTTGATAGTGTCCTTGTTACATACGTTACAATTACTTACTCTAGCAATAACAGTAAATTATGCATAATTACATGCAACTAACCCTCAACCAAATCATAAACCTACCCTAACACTACAGCAAGTACATGTACTTAATATTACTCAGTACTAAAATATTTAATTACACTGTAACAATGACACCTTAAAATAAAACGTAACCCTTTATTCTAATGTGTCCCTGTTACAGTGTAAATACATTTAAGTAACGTTACAGAGTAATATTAATTGTACTACATGCAATTACTATAGGGTTAGGGTTTGGTTTAAGGTTAGTTGCATGTAATCATGCCTAATTTATAGTTATTATTAATACAAGTAGCCTATATGTAATAAAATAAAGTGCTACCCTGTGTTATAAAGAATATTTGTTTTAGTTGTTTTACATAATGGTACAAAATAATCCTATTCAAATATATGTGATGACCGAACCAGGTAAAAAGTAAACTAAAACAATCAAAGTCATATGACTTGAATGAGCCGATATGTTAAGACATCAAGCGTTAGATAATGTTAATTAAAGCTATTTTGCACGTTTGAACGTTGAAATGAATGTGTCACGTGACAGACGCACCTGACCGGATTAGCAGTCTCACTCACCTGTGGGCGCACTGTCCATTATCCGCACATCATAGGCTCCGGAGCAGCGGTAATTGGCGGCGGTGCCGTTGTCCCAAACCACCACCACCTCCTCTGGACTCTCAAAACTCCTGACGGTGCCAACGTGCCCCTCTCCTCCGTCCTGTTTACCCCACTTCCAGTCAGGACCGCGGATCACTCGAGCACCCACTCCTTCCATCATGACTCGGTTATTCCTACCGGTGGTCATTTACGAGCTGACGTTGTGATTATATTCAACTTAAATATGACTAGCCGTTAAGCTAGCACATAAAATATGAGGTTATAAATGAACTAATTCGTCCCGTCTTACATATGGGTCAATGGCCAGTGAAGGAGGACAATTTAGCGGTATGGACAAGAAAAGGGATGCCCTTGTTTGCTTAATTCATGAACATTAATGTATTGAAAAACTGACTCAACATTTATACAACTAACGTTATAAGTTAACTGTTACATAGGCGACCTATAAATGTACGTTAACCTCTAAGTTGTTTGCGTGGTAGAGTAAGCAAATTTACTTGGTAATTCCCAATTATACTGATAGCAATGTTGTGGAAAATGTTGGCAAAACGGTAAATTTCAGTCTCTAGTGGCCCTTTTCTTTTCTTTTTTTTTTTTTAGCAAAGGCCAGTTAGCTAGTCCGGGCTAACCAGCTACCGTTATAGCTAACCTTCCTAAAGTTGTGAGCGGTTACTTGACGTTTGCAAAAACGCAACAAAAACTTTCGGTTTAGAAAAAAATCATCGTTGTTTGATCGTGTAATGTAATAAATTGTTTCGCGAACTTTGCCGTGCGTTCGCAAACGTTCAACAGATGGTCCAACTTCGCGTGACGCGATCCCGAAGGTCTGAGTGCGCGAGCCGCTGTCCGTGAAAACCTGCAAACGGCAGACGAGCTTCCAGTGCAGCTAATCCACTTTCACCAAAGCTTCCCGGTTTTTAATGGAAACGGGATTGCTAAATGAATGGCTGTAGGTGAAGTAATCGCATTTCTTCATGCCCGAAAAAAACGCACGGACGGGTCTGTAAACAGCAGCCACATCGCCACGGATGAAGAGACCTTTGTTAGTGCTTTCCCAAAAATTACACCAGCAGCTGAACTTAAAATTTCCTGATCGAAAAGGACCCGGAGATCATTTCTGCAATATATCCTTAAAAGCGATCTTTAAGCCCAGGTAATGGTAAAGGATTGGTGAAATGCGCTCTTGAGGGATGTTTCATTGAGGTGCAACTCAAGACGATCGCGTCGCCATTATTGTCAATCAGAGCTCGAGCCAGTGGAGGTGGGACTGTTTGGGATCCAAGCAGTTCCCGTGGCGTAAAATGACGTCACGCCAGGATTTAAAGTGACCAGAGCCCAGACACAAAAGAATCTGTGGGGTCTGTCCCATTCTTTCACTCTCAATATTTGTCATTTTCGAGCATGCTTATTATATATTATATTGCAGTTGTATATTAAAACAATTTATGTCACATCACAATATATCATTAAAATGTTCTGTATGGAATGATTTTTTTGTTATTATTAAAACCTAAATCCTAGATGCTGGATGTAACTTCAGGGTCAAATATAAAATCAAAGTCAGTTTTCACAGTAGCACTGATTACCTTGTAGCTCAGGCATGCATTTCTTCATTTAAGACTACATATTAATTGTATATTTCATATTTAGACAAATTCAACAATCATAACTATTGTAATCTGGATTGCATAATCAGATTCCAAAAATGTAGTACTTTATTAGATTACATTACATTTTAAAATACTTGCAATCAGACTACCTTTGACTGATTACATGATTACATATTATTCACACAATGGCAATACATTATTAATAATTTAGACAAGGCAAGTTTATTTACAAAGCACATTTCATACACAATGAAAGCAAAGTGCTTTACATAGAAAATGTATTAGAATATTCATAAAATCACAACAAATGCATAAGAAGTACAAATATAATTTATAAGAATAAAATGAACAATAAAAGCAGAGAATTCTGAATAACAAAAAAAATAAACAAAAAAAAAGCCTACTTGTTTTTAGGCTGGGTTTGTGCAATTGCAGAGACAGACCAGCCACTAGTCGTGACTATCACTGAAAACTAACACCCAAACAGCTTTTTGAATACTGGATTTACAGAAACCATTCTGCTTGTAAGAAGTGTTTGTTTTTTTTTTGTTACCCATTAGAATCCTGGTTTTTGATTGGTTTGATTTCTGTTAGTTGTTAAAGTAAGTTTCACACAGAACTCATACCCACATTATTATTATTATTTTATAGAAATAAAAAAAAAGTATTAATATTTTTATTCTTGCTCATTAGATCATTGCTTCACACGTTCTAGCCCTATGGTTCTAGCACACTGTTAAAATATTCCACGTGTAGCCTGTAGAGGGAGCAAGTTGTGAGAAAGTTAACACAACAGCGGTTTAATTTCTCGTAGAGAGCTGCCCAAATAAACAATTGAAAAAATAGAAATTGGAAAAATTTGATTCAATATTCACGAAAAGTATCCTTGTTCTAAATACTTTATGGTCTTTTTAAATTTTTAGCCTCTTCCTTGACTTGTCAGGTGACATAAAAGTGAAACCATTATAGCCAAATTAATTTTACAGGAAGTAAATATTAAGAGAGAACAGTGAGTATTACAGCTTTTATTATACTGAGCCAATGAATGTTGTGATCCCACTTTTTTTTATTTTTTTTTATTTAACAGGTTTAAACTTGGGGTAAACAGTTTAAAACTGTTTAAGTTTTAAACAGGTATTATGTCATTTTACCAAGTCTTGATTTTGTTTTTGGGGTGTAGCCCCCTACTAGAATATGTTTTCATCCTTGATTGTTAAAATAAAACACATTATTTTTCACATATTTTACATTATTACAGCTCATCTATCTGGTTGAATGCATAATTTTCGATGGAGCTCCTCCTTCCGAAATACGAAATGTGCTGTGATTGGCTAGCTGGCCCAATGTGTTGTGATTGGCAGCGCTTAGACCATGTTTGGGAAATGTCCCACCCCTTCATAACCGCAAGCTCTACTCAGATGTTAATATTACAGATTAAATCTTCAATATTAATGAACGAGAGGATTGTGCTGAACGGATTTCAAGAACGGACTTTGCAAGCACAGATTTCACAGGATGTTTTGAGGGCAATTTGTGCAGTTCCCCCCTCCAAGCGGGACAGGAGAAACGCACTTTCCCGTCATACAGTGAGCTATTAGTCGTTGTTACTCATGCTGTAGACAAGCTGCGGCTAGAATGGGACAGCGCTCAAAATCAGACCCATTCGAAGCTGGACTACTGATTTTTGACCAGCCGCACCCCAGCCCAGCCCTGTAAGCTTCTCCCCTTCTTCCAAGACCTCCACCTGGAGGTTTCAAAGTCTTGGAAGCTGCCCCATCTCGCGCCGACTTCGGCTTCAGCCCCTGCTGTCACAGCCCCTGCTGTCATCCAAACCATGTTTACATCCACTTTGGTTGGAAGATCTTACATGGCCGCTGGACAGGCACTGCCCCTCTTCATTCTTTGGCTGTGCTCCTAGCTTATCAAGCAGACTTGGTTAAAGAGCTGGATGAAGGAGAAGGCCTGACTCCAGAGGCTGTTAAGGAGCTCAGACGGCTACTGACGTGGTGCCCCATGTCTAAGGACAGTCTGTTTGGTGAGTCTGTGACTGCTGTGGTGGAGAAATTTCGGGCAGCTAAACATCAATCTGCTGTTTTTCACCAGCTCATCCCAGACAGGTATAGGGAGATCAAGCGGCAAACACCTTTAGTTCGTTCGTGGTCGTCTTCTCTACAGCGTCCCCGTGAGGTGCATCGAAGTGAGCCATCACCTATGGAGCCCACTCACAGAGACTGGGGTCCTATAGGACTCGTCCACCAGTTCGCTTGCAGCAACGCAGACAGATAGACCTGAGTTCAACGGCCAAGGCTTCTCGTCCTCGGGTCCCCAGAAGTCCTGATACATAATATCCTCGGGTCCTGATTCCTTCACTCGTCCTCTGAGTCCAGGCCCTCCATTGGAGAGTTTGAAGAATCCACGGAAGCGTATTCATCTCTCATTGTAACCTCCTGGTTCCGGTCTTAACTGTCCCACGGCAGATTGCGTCTCTGTCGATTTTAGGCCGAGCCCTCTCGACGAGCAACGCCTCAGACACTCCGCGGGCTCCAGGTTTCGGATTTCGGGGAAAAGCCCTAGGGTCATGTGCGCATGGCCTGTTTATGATGGCGTTCAAAGCCCCCATGTTCAACGTGGTGGGTCAGCCTGATCAGGTGATGGGACAGTTTCCTGTTTCAGAGGTTCCCACCACTTATGTGCCTCGGGCCCCTATACAGAGGAACCCTTTTATAACAAAAAGTTCAGTCGTGGTCCCTCCACATGTGCTTCCTGTTTCTACAGACGCCAGAGGCTTTCTGGAATTAGTGAATGTACTGGCCCGGCAGTTCGGCAGGTTCCAAAAAAGAACAGTTAACGCCCCTAGCAGTGTACTGGGCTGCCTGGTAGCACCTGCCTGAGATCTCACAATGGGTGTTACGGCTACACCATTCAATTCACTCCTTTCGATGGGATCCTTCCCACAACGGTGCGTCTTTGGGAGGTCATGGCTTTGAGTCAGGAGATTTTGTCACTCTTAAAGAAAGGGTCTATAAAAGAAATCCTCCCCACTCAGATGGAGTCCAGCTTTTACAGCCGTTATTTTGTTGTGCCCAAAAAGAAAGGTGGTTTGCGTCTGATTTTGAACTTGCGTCACTTAAACCTGGTGCTCAGAGTGAGAAGATTCTAAATGCTGACGTTAAAGTCCATTTTGTCTCATATCCAATCCGGAGATTGGTTTGTGGTCATCGATCTAAGGATGTGTACTTCCACATCCAGATTGTCAAGAGACACAGGAAGCTAAGCTTATCAATACCACGATCTTCCGTTCGGACTGGTTCTGGCTCCTAGAACATTTACAAAGTGTATAGACGCAGTTCTGGCCCCATTGTCCGGATCTTGAACTGATTATTGGCTGATATTTGCTCAATCTCAGGATTTGGCAATAGTTCACCGAGACTTGGTACTCAGTCATTTGAGGAGCCTTGGTGTACGCACAAACCTTCAAAAGAGTGTGTTGCTACCATGTCAGCAAATTACTCTTCTGGGCGTAGACCTAGACTCTCGCATGATGTGGGGGCACGGCTGTCTCCCGCACGTGTTCAGTCGTTACACTGCTGTCTGAGTCAGTGTAGGAAATGAAGTCTAGTCCATTTGGGTTTATGCCACAGACTGATGGGTCTTATGGCAGAAACGTCCCCTGTGCTTCAGTTGGGCCTGCTCCGCATGAGACCATTTCAATAGTGGATCAAAAGCTAATGGATCTCACCTCATTGAAACCCTATGATCACGCGCAGAGGCTTTCAAGCTCTGAGTCCGTGGACGAGAATCCCGCTCATTCGCAGAGTCCAGCTGGAGGCATGTTGTTGCAAACTGACTTTTGGAGCCTGGAAAGAGGTGTGTCGTGTTTGGCACATAAATCGTTTGGAGACACTGGCAGTGTTTCTGGCACTCAAACGATTATTATCCTATCTGAAGGGTTATCATCACATATAGGTTAGGACGGACAACATGACTGTGGTCTCGTACCTGAATCGCTAAGGAGGGCTACGTTCTCATCCGCTGCACAGGCTGGTGAAGCGTGTCCTTTTGGGCGCAGACCAAGTTTCGGTCATTCAGAGCGGTTCACATTCAAAGGCATCTGAAGCTGGGAACGGACCTGCATCCGAGGCAGGGCTTGGAACCCGGGGTGGAGTGGAGGCTGCACCCTCGAGTAGTGAGCCTCATATGGCAAAGGCTTGGCCGAGCTGAGGTTGATTGGTCCTAATCCTCCCCTAACCCTAGTAAGTACATGTTGTTAATTAATATTACTCAGTACTTACATGTACTGTATAGTCACTGTAACAATGACACCTTAAAATAAAGTAACCATTTGTTTGTCTTAAGTATGTCAAAATTCTAAGAATGACATAATTTTACACTAATTCCTAAACTTAAGTATAAGTGTGATTCATCAAGGTTCCTATATTAAATCTAGGTCTCCGCCCCTAAATTATTTAAGAGTGCTGGAGAGGTATTCTAACCCTATAGGAGTAACAAGATGGCAGCAGAGAGGAGGACGCACACTTTCCATCAAAGATGTAATGTTTTGGAGTTATGTATATTATGTTATGTATATTAAGATATAATGACAGCGAGTTAAATAAACGATACAAGCTATTATATCGTAAAGGTATTATTTTTGTAACTGACCTTGTAAGAAATTAAACAACTTATCCCACTTCAAATCAATGCTCTGACTGCAGTAATGAAAGTAATAATGTCATTTTTGGTGACAGTGCTGGTGCCGGTGATGACATGAACCCTTCAATGCACAGTAAGCAGGGTCTTATTGTGGCATGAACCACACTAAACATATACAGTAGTGGCCAAAAGAAATGTGCGAAGGTTTTTGCTTCTTTGTGTGTGTGTGTGTGTTTTATAATGACATTACAAGTTCGCTTAAACCATATGAAACATTTTAAAATATAAAGGTACTGATCTGACAAAATTATTTGGCAAAAAAGGCAAACTTACAGCTACTGGTTTTAGAAAAACAAAAAAAGCTCAGGGAAAAGATTACATTGACAACAACATAATCAGTTATTAATATTTCACTGGCTCTCTCTTGTTTTTATTTCCGTGATTCAATATGTTTCTTTATGTTATCACAATTAAAACAACTGACTTAAAGCACAACTACAAAATGTGTTTACAAAATCTTTAACATAATATTGTTAATAATATTTGGATAAAGGGTGAATATGTCAATTTTCCAACACTTTTGGCCACTACTGAATGGCAGTTTATTAACTTTCCAACTGATCTTCAAACCAAAAGCACCCTACATTTATGAGGCCTGCAAGCTTCTCTGGAGGTGTTGGAGGCAATGATGGAACTCATATTCGCATCATTGTTCTAACTATAATTGAGGAAACAGGCTATAGCCTATATCAATAGAAAATGATTACGTAGCATCAACACTAATTTGTGATAGTTTTGCACAATGCAAATCGATTTTAATACTAATAATAAAAGATGAGTTTTAAGGGATGGAATTATTGACATTGTTAAGATAAATTGTATCAATTTGATATAAAATTTAACCGCATTAAATTTATTAAATTCGAAGATGAGTAAATTATGATGACAAGGCAACCGGATAGTCATTGGGCAACGCAGCCGTCAAGACTTTTATTTTGTCACCCTCCATGCCGGATGTTGTATAATGTAATGCTGGAGTCTCCGCAGTTTCAGCGAGGAGTTGAACGGAAGAGGACACCGGTGGAGGACATTACATGTATCTCCAAATCAATAAACTCACGTTGTCCAAAAGAGATTGTCATCAGCTAATCGGAAATGTTTTCTCTTTCTACTTCCCTACAGCCACAGGTATCAAATCACATTTGTTCAGGACAGCTCGTTTCATAACTTTCCATGTACGCAGGCTAGCTGGTTAGCTAGCACTTACATCAGAACAGTGTGTCTGTAATCTCAAGATATTAGAGAATAGCGTTTGAGCATCACGCTGAAAAGTCAACGTCACGTCTCATATTATTAGTTCAGTCATTATTGCTTTAGCTGACTTGATTACAGTGTTATTGATAGGTCGTGTTTTATTGTTTGTATAATCATAACATTACAGCACAAGAGTATTTTTTTTCATGAAAAGTCATGAATTTGTAATCCACCACAATGTCTCAGATGAGTTAAATAGTTTATTATTATGTTTAATAGATTCAGTTGTGGAAATTATGTTTTCATAACCGACTTAAATCAAAATGACATCTTGCTTAGAATAATTTCATAGCTAAAGCACACAGTTAAATAATATTTTTTAAAATAGTACTATATATATATATTAATACCGTTATATAGGAAAAGATTTACAATATTTTTCACAAATGATGATGTCCCCCCATCTCCCACCCAACATTTCTCAAATGTGTTTTATATTTTACATTTCAATCCACTCTTTCCTTGATAAACAAGTACACTCATTTTTGATAAAACTATAATTTTAGGCAAAACTGTAGGTGAAATCAGGGTTATTATAAATATAGTCTAACAATTTAAACTAAATAAAATTGAGAAATGTTCCTTTGGCAATAAACAGAAATACATTTAAGTTGAAGTACTAAAGTTATTAACTGGAAACATTTTTTTTTTAACTAAAATTGAAATATAAATAAATTAAACCTAAATAGCAATACATTAAATAAAGTGACAAATGCACATAACAAAATGAAACTGAAATTAGCATAACTAAAAATATAAAAATAAAAGCTAATTCAAAATATGAATAAAATGATAATGAAGCTAAAAAAAATAACACTGGTTTAAATCATCATAGAATTTCATATTTTGAGACTGAAACCTTACCCTGGTCTGAGTCAAGGTTAAATCTATCAAAACTAATCTAAAAACATAGCATATATATATATAAAAAAACCTTATTTTGAAGGCCTGGTTAAAGGTGTCCAGGACAGTTTTGATGTTACCCTAACATGTATAAATAATGATTTTAATAAAAGATGTATTTCCTTTGTCAGGTAACAGTCCAGCTGAGTCACCTCATCAACGCTCTGCACTCTCTGACGGGTTCAGTGAGCAGCAACACTTCAGTCAAGCACACACACAGAGAGAACACCCCAGAACAAGAGCTGAACAGCACAGAGGTGATTACATTTAACATCATTTATATATCTATATATAGATATACACACACATGTAGGTTATTGGTGTTTTTTTTCCCTCGGTTCCTTCCAATCATTAGCTTTATATGAAAGTGTGCTCATAAAACGGATCAGTTGAATGTTGTCAGCTTTTAAATGAAATATGCTGTTGTGAAAGCTTAACTGTATTTCCTCTTTAAATGCTGCATGTGTGGTGTTGTGCTGGGAAGCCGTCGCTGACGCTCAGGGATTTAGGTCTGACGGATCTAGGAGCCGGTCAGCTAGATGAGCTGGTGGAGAAGCTTCTGCCCCATGTTTCTCAGCAGGACTCGCCATCACAACTGAGGGCCGAGACAAACGTCTGGAGGACTTCCCATCTCTCCTCGGATTCTTTCTTTCACAACAAACATGGTGAGACGCTTCACTTTCTCGAAACCTGAACCAAAGATGTAAATCATAAGCTTTGTTGATTTTCTTTTATTTTGTAATCTTGTTTTTTTTTTAAGCAATTTCATATAGTAGAATTTACTGTAAATTTCTTTTGTATTTTGGTTCCATTCCATAAAACATTTTAAAAGATTATTGCGACTTTTTATCTCACAATTGCTCACTTTATTTCTTAGAATTGCGAGATATGAAGTCAGAATTGTGTGATATAGCGTCGCTATTGCGAGATAAAAAGTCAAATTCTAAGGAAAAAAATACTTTATAACACACAATCGTGACTTTATATCTCTCAATTGAGTGTTATGAAGTCAGAATTGCGAGATATAAATATGCAATTCAGAGAAAAATTGCGAGTTTATTTCTCTAAATATAAAAAATTATTCATATACTTTATAACACACAATTGTGACTTTATATTAGAGGTCGACCGATAGTGGATTTTACCGATAACGATAGCTAGGTTGGGCCGTACTTGCCGATAACCGATTAATCAACCGATAGTTTTTCAAATTGATACTGGATAAAAACAACTATTCACGATACAGCACAGCTTCTGGATAGGGATGCACCGATCCGATATTTGTATCGGATATCGGGTCCGATACTGCAATTTTTGCCGGATCAGGGATCGGTCAGACGAGGCCGATCCAAATCCGATATTGTGCGTTTACTATTCTGTGTTGTTGTTAAGCCCCACAAAAGGCACACAAACATTATAAGCACCATAAAGTTTTCGTGCACTATATTACAAGTGTTCTTAAGCCATTATAGTATAATGTGAGATAGAAATGAACATTTAAGTCATTAAATTCGAGATCACGTAAACTTTTCCCTCTGCTGCGGCTGTCAGTCATTCTCCATTCAGCCTTTCCAACAGCGCGTCGCGTTCGGTTACGAGTCAGTCAACGATGAAACTCTCTCCAAGATGATTCAATGTTACTATTATTATACTTGATCTGTAGATAAAGCTCTATGGTTTTGCATAAAACAACTTTATCTTGCTAGACTTTATTGCTGTAACTTAATCCTGTTACTTTCTACCGGGTGTCGGTTAGATCACAACACTAGAGTCAGCTGCACTATAATTGTTCTTCACTCGCACAGTAACTGAAATTTAAAACTGTTAAAAGAAAAGGCTCAATGAACTATTGCAAAGATAGATACTGTATAATACACTACATATTAATATGTCTTTCGTTTGTGCTTTGAACTTTTCAATGCGGACTCGACGCTCTGCGCGCTGTGACTCTGTGTTGCTTCAAGCGCATCATTCTGCGCTCGTGATGCTCATATGCGCTTTGTGCCGCACTGTATTAGAGCCTTTCATAATCATAAATTATAATACAGTGACGCAATGGAAGATTATTAACAGCCTTTCTTGTTCTGTTCTATCATATGTTGCTGCCTCATTAAACAGCAGTGCTATACATTTAAAACATGTCTCAATTGTATAGTAGCCTATAGCTATATATAAAATAATTTATCTTTTAGATTTTTATCTTGTTTTTCATGAATCTATTTTACAATACAAAGAGCAATGTGTAACGTTTTACCAGATTTAGTGTTACACTTATTGTCTCTTATTTGTTTTTTTCACTAAATGTTCAGATTTTATACAATTATTGTCGACTCATGATTTTTCTAGACTAAATTTTACTGTTGAATTATCCACTAATCTAGTTTGTAATAGCATTTTTGTCATAGATTATGATCATATATTTTTTGGATTTGTTTTTCTTTATAATGAAGTTGTCTGTATTAAGTAGATTGTGTTTAACACAAAAGAGTGCTTATCAGTTCAACACACAAAGAGTTAAATAAATTCTACTTGATTTTTTTTAAAAAAAGTGTGTTGATATCGGATCGGTATCGGGTATCGGTCGATACTCTGAATTTTTGGTATCGGATCGGATCGATTCTGTAAAAAGTGGTATCGGTGCATCCCTACTTCTGGAACCTTATTGCTTAAACATAACACTCCAAGTAAAACAGTGCTGAACTTATATTTATATATATATATATATATATAAACCTGTATGAACCATGAAAACATGCTAAATGAAATAAATATATAAATAAAAATTGAAGTCAAAGACATTAATTCAAACTGAAACAAAAAGTAATACTCTAAATAACAAATAAAACCAGTTACATTCAAAATGTAACTGTTTAACTGTTACATCCATTTTGCAGCGTACAAAACTCATCCAATACAAGATGATTACAACAATATTATCAAACTCTGTAAACAATAAATCAACTCTGATTTCATGTTAAATACAATCAAAAACGGAGACGAAAGTTGTATTTGAATGAAATGAGAGCACGTCCGTTGTGATACATGGGCTGCGCTGTTATAATGCGTTGCTATTGATGACGGTAATTATAAGGAAGGAAATGCCACAGAATCTTGCTTTAAAATGTTTTTCCACTGTTCAAACAATGTTTTCATCAGTTATTTTTGAACACAAATCGAATGCTTTTCTGATTTGTATGTGTTTCTGTCAGCTGTATGAATATATCAGTTTACTATTTTACGTCTACCTTTAAATATGCAACTTCGCTGCATAAAGAATGCATAAAAGTGACCAGTTGTATAACGTTATAATCTAATGCAAATAGATGGTAACAATTCTTTAAACATTAAACATTCGGGTCGGACTTTGTCAGTGTTTTAACCGCTTGAGGTACTACTAATGTTAGCGTCCTCTCAGCCTCGAAGGCAAACAAACATGCGTTTCTTTCTCTACTAATGCAGCATCTATGGTCAACAAATTAATCACTTTATAATGATGTGACAAAATGTACTGTATGAATAGCTTTTCGCTGTCGGTGCTTTAAACGCGCATCTGATGTCAGCGCTCTCCGCGCAGCGTGTGCTCTCAGTGCAGCGCGCAGTGTCACGAGTCGAAATAAACAACACGAGTCATCAGTGATAGTTTTATTACACCTCTAGAGGCCGCTCTTGTACTGCATGATAACAGCAGACTCTTCTCAGCTCTCTCGTACTGTGTAATGAATGACAGCGCACACTTCTCATTCGCTCCAGCAACGGACGCAACCAGGAAAAACTATCGGTATGGATTTTTGCCGATAACGATAGTTCCACCAATCAACTATCGGTGCCGATTAATCGGCAAAAACGATGAATCGGTCGACCTCTACTTTATATCACGCAATTCTGACTTTATATCATGTAATTCTGACTTTATATCATGTAATTCTGACTTGTTAACTCGCAATTGACCCTTCGCGTGGAGCTTGATTGACAGGTAATCTGACCAATCATACTTCGCCATCCACCATTTTGTCCGACAAAGCAGTCAGGAGAGATATTAGATTAACATGGGAGGATTTGAACTTGAAAAACAGAGTGTACTGACGCCTTTCCGCGGTTAAAACAACATTCCTTCTTATGTTCATTCATGTTTATTTGATGCTATAAATGAACTAGAAGGAAGAGATGATCGGATCACGAGCAACTTTAACTGATGCTCTACAGCGATCTGTCACGACACATTAAAGAGCCACAAAACGGTATTTATTGTTTAAATTTCTTTTAAAAAATGACCAAATTTGAAAGGTGAGACTTTGTTTAATATGTTTAATATCAAAAGTAACCGAAAAGTAACCTGGTCTGTCCTGTCTGTCGGCGTGTTGTCAGTCTCCTCTCTGCTCCGCAATGTATTTTTCACTGCGTGAGAACATGAGAGCGGCGTAGCTTGTCGGACATAGCGACAGTAACTAAGGGGGGCGGGTCTTTGCGAAGGGTCAATTGTGAGAAAAAAAGTCTGAATTGTGAGATAAAAAGTCGCAGTTTCTTTTTTAATGTTTTATTCGGTGGTGGAAACAGGCTTCCATCCTCATCTGATGAGTTAACAGATTAATGTCTTCTCTCTTATTCAGGGTTTTCCAGAATGGGTGGTGTTACTCCTGTCTTCTGCAGGCAAAACAAGTCACCTCTCCAAACACTATGTACAGATCTCCAATATTTGCCATGTAATGTGTACAGTTTATTATTCAGTTGTCACAACAGGCAGCATCATTTTAAAAATATAATCTGTGTTGGCCGCTCATGTTCATCAAATTGTAATTGTGTTTTTCAGTGTTGGTCCAAAATCGAGGCTTTAAAACTCTGAAGTCCAAAACACGGCGTCTACAGGGAGGCTTAAACAGTTCAGCGGAGCCTGAGGGATTTACACCATCGTTTATGAAGGTCACCCACACAGTGCTTCCTTCCATGATATTATTAGCCTAATGCTTTATTTCCATGAAGAGATGCACCCAAAAATGTACATTTTCATGATGTTCTCTCCCTCATATCCTTCCAAAAATTGGACTTTTTCTTCTGTGAGACTTTGATCAAAATATTTCAGTAAATTTGGACGATTTTGGTTGTGTTGCTTGATACCAAATCTAATGATTTAGTATGTTTTCACTACTTTGTAAATGTATATTTGGTAAAGTTTATATTGGTGTTACAATGTTATTTATATTTTTGTCCATTAGGGTTTCCTCACACGAGACAAAGGGCCAGATGTTGAAACTCTGGACAAGCTCCTTAAAAACAAAAATATTCCTGATGGGCAACATGATGTTTTTAAGACTGGTTTTGCTGAGGGTTTCCTTAAAGCTCAGGCCCTAACACAGAGAACACAAGGCACGTCGTCTTAGATCGATAACAAATTATGAATTGTGAATGAATGATAGAAGGTTTTCAACTTGATATGGTTGTTTTCTTTTCTCGTTATTTATTGTATAAAACACATGTCATCATCTTCAATAGAGTCACTAAGGAGGATGCGACTGATACTATTGGTGCTTTTGCTGTTGGGCTTGTATGGACTCTCAAAAACACCTTTCTTATCAGGTAAATGCTCCAAAGAAACTTCTGCATGTTTGATTTGCCTCTCTAACTAAAGGCTGAAATACACTACACAACAGATTTATGTACTGCACGTCAATTTTGGGCAGTCAGATTTGACAGGTTTCGCAGAAATTCTAATAGTGTTTATGATAGTTAAAAACTGGTAAAAAAAAACAAACAAACTGTGAATTTGTTGTTTTGGGAATGGATTGAAAGTCTGCTATTGTTGGATCTTGAGTCATTTAGTACATGATGCCCAGTTTTTCTCTGTAACCATTTTTCAAAGTAAACAAGTGTATGACATCGTGTTCAGATATTAAGTCATGTTGTGTATTCCAGCCCTGAAGTTGAGTATCTGCTTGTTAAGTCTTGCATCAATTCGGGGTCCAAATGCTCTATCAGATGCCAACATAAACAACAAATGGTGCCAATATACACTCAAGTGTGCTGTGCTGTAATACTACCAAAAAGATCATGATCCTAACTTTTATCTCCATATCTAAATCTCAGATGGCCAGACAGTGATTCATCGTTTATGAATCGTCAAAATAGGACTTCATGAGACTGTAGAGTACAAGCTTAGCTATAAATAAATTAAATAAATAAATAGTGCACATTAATGACTCTTGAGATAGTGCTCTCTATTGAAATGGGGTGGAGGCTTGGACCCGAAAAAGCAAGCAGATAGTTTGTCGTGTTTGCCAATTGTTTGAATGTAAAATCCAAATAATTTGAGAGGTTTCAAGTAGAGCCGCACCATTAATCGCTAAAAGATTGCGATCTCGATTCAAAAACCCATACGATCTCATTCCTAAACAACAACTATACACCTGTGTCTATTAAACATGTATCGAATCGATTACATTGTTACACCAGTAGGTGGTGACTGGTAACAAGTGACTGTTAAACATGTTTTTGTCATTGAATCATTCATTCAAGAGATTTGTTCAAAAGCAAATAAAAAAAATGTTTGGCCCGGAAGTTTATCCAGAAATGAAACAAGTGAAGTCTTTTTGAGTGAGTCATTGAATCATTCATTCAAGGGATTTGTTAAAAACACTGATTCATCCTGCATTGAAACAAGTGAAGACTTTATAAGTGAGTCATTGAATCATTCATTCAAGAGATTTGTTCAAAAACGCGATTCATCCAGTAATGAAACAATTTATGTCTTTATGAGTGAGTCATTGAATCATTCATTCAAACCGATTGTTTTACATTTTTAAATAGACTGCAGCAATTAAATTTTTTTCAGAACGTTATTTTTTTTAGTTGTCTATTCAGAATCGTGTGAGAATCGTGATCTCAGTTTGAAACGAGAAAATCGTGATTCTCAATTTATCCAGAATCGTGCTGCTCTAGTTTAAACATTTTGCCTTGGATTGAAAACCGTTTGTAATGCTTGCCCCTAGTGCTTGGTGTGTGTGTGTGTGTGTGTGTTTGGAGTGTCAACTATAATGTAACCATTCCGGACAGTGCGATTCCGAACCACATCAGGCCTGGACTCAGCGGTGGACCCTGTCCAGATGAAGAACGTCACCTTCGAGCATGTGAAGGGTGCGGAGGAGGCCAAGAACGAGCTTCAGGAGGTGGTGGAGTTTCTCCGGAACCCTCAGAAGTTCACCGTTTTGGGAGGAAAGCTGCCTAAAGGCAAGAACTCGCATCTGACAAAAGGCTCCATTTAAATAAATAGTTATATTTAATTTATACCATTGTTTACTCACCAAACCTGTATGACTTTATTCTGTGAAATACGTTTTTGACGAATTTTGACACCGTTCTACCAAAGTAAAATCAAAGCTTTAGAGTTCCTTCCACGTTAACTTGTGTGTTTTTTCCAGGAATCTTGTTGGTTGGGCCTCCGGGAACAGGAAAGACCCTGTTGGCCCGTGCCGTAGCGGGCGAGGCAGATGTGCCATTCTATTACGCATCTGGCTCCGAGTTTGATGAGATGTTTGTTGGTGTTGGTGCCAGTCGTATCAGAAACCTTTTCAGTGAGTTCCTAGCTCACATAGTGCCACTCTAAATCACATGATTGTTTATAGATCATATAGGCCACACTATGTGCCTGATTCTGAGTTCTGTGAATGTAGCCAAAAGCTCTCCCTTATGCTTAATTGATAAATGAATGATTGCATGACTGCTACAAATGTTGAAACAGTTCTCCTGCATTTGTCCTCTAGGGGAAGCTAAAGCTAACGCTCCGTGTGTTATCTTCATTGATGAGCTGGATAGTGTTGGAGGAAAGAGGATTGAGTCTCCCATGCACCCCTATTCTAGACAGACAATCAATCAGCTTCTAGCAGAGATGGATGGGTGAGCCATGCAACCTAAAGAACTAATGGCTGCACTCTGCGTTCCAGTGGAAAGTTTGAGAGCACTAACCTTTGGTGTTTTAACACCTGCAGGTTTAAGCCAAATGAAGGCGTCATCATAATCGGAGCAACAAACTTCCCGGAAGCTTTGGACACGTATGTAGATTTCCTTTCAAACATCTAAATACTAAAGGGTTGGTTTACGATAGGGCTGCACGATATATCATTTCAGCTTCGATATTGCAGATGCACATCCACGATAGTCACATCGCAAGATGTGCGATAGTTGATCCGTGATTCATGATCCGTACGGAGATTTTCCCTCCTGAATTATCTTGTGCGATAGCCTAAACTGCAGAGATAATCACACAACGCCCGCCGTAGGCTACACGTCCACTAATGACAACTCTGATTCGCGAACGAATGACTCCTTTGAACCGATTCACTTTAATCTGATGAAATAGGACAAATATTACAATATATATCGCCATTTTTCCCCAATATCGTGCAGCCCTAGTTTACGAGTTTGTTGGGGTTATTTTGCATATAATGTTGCTGATTGGTCAGAAGATCTGTTTGATACATTGTTGAAATGAATACATTATTAGCTAACTGTGTGATTTGTATATGCACATTTCTGAAATGCATAACTTGTGCAATTCAAATGAATTGAATTGAATCTTAAGGCCGTCTTGTTCCCCAGTGCTCTGATCCGGCCAGGCCGGTTTGATATGCAGGTCACCGTCCCCAGACCAGATGTGAAGGGCCGCACTGAAATCCTCAAGTGGTACCTTAAAAAAATTAAAGTAGACTCTGGTGAGTGGCATGTTAAATGCTCATTTCTTAAACTTACACACAAGATTTTAAACTGTTAAGTAAGGTAAAAAAAAAAAAAAATCCAGCAAGTAAAGTAGGATTATTGTCTTTTGTGGACATTAGCTGTGGAGGCAGAGGTCATTGCTAGAGGAACGGTGGGGTTCTCCGGTGCCGAGTTGGAGAATCTTGTAAATCAGGCTGCTCTTCGGGCCGCTGTGGACGGGAAAGACATGGTGACCATGAAGGAGCTGGAGTTTGCCAAGGACAAAATACTGATGGGTAAGTGCCTCAAACTCATTTTGCATGATAAGCTTTGCTCAAGATGAATGAATGGCTTGAGTTTTCCCTCCTCAGGCCCAGAACGCAAGAGTGCAGAAATTGATCAGAGGAATAAAGAAATTACAGCGTACCACGAGTCAGGCCATGCTATTATTGCATACTACACCAAAGGCGCCATGCCCATAAATAAAGCCACCATTATGCCGAGAGGCCCCACTTTGGGTCACGTGAGTACATGCTAATTCTTCATCAGAATCTAAAGCTTGTGTGTTCACCTATGGCCTGAACCTCTTAGAGATATGAGCTCTGAGTTTTATTAAATGCGACGTCTCAGTTACAAGTCTTCCTTGACTTAGATCCAGTTTTTCCTCTTCTCTGTAGGTGTCCATGCTTCCAGAGAGCGACCGCTGGAGTGAAACTCGTGCTCAGCTTCTGGCTCAGATGGACGTCAGCATGGGCGGCCGAGTGGCTGAGGAGCTCATTTTTGGAAGTGAAAATATCACTACTGGTAGGTCACAGTACTGTTTGCTCTGGTATTGCTGTGTAATTCAGTTATCGATTACATTCGAGTGACCCGGCTGTAGGCACAGGGGATGTTTATTGTACTTCATGTTATGCAAATACGTAAGAGGGCACCGCGTGAATTATGCTCGTCGCTTATTTCTGTTTGTTGTATCTGTGTAATGTTTTGTGGTTTTCATATAGGAGCATCAAGTGATTTTGACAGCGCTACAAAAATAGCAAAAATGATGGTGACCAGATTTGGAATGAGTGAAAAGGTTTGTCATATTTATCTGAACTATGGTTTCTGCCCTCAAGCCAGACTTTGCATGTATAGTAATAAATGATAAAAGGTGCAGAAATGTTGTGAAACTAGTCGTACAGTCCAGAGTTGTTCTTTTAATACCCGTTTCAAAATCGTCTATTAGGTAGTTTATGTTAGTGATGATGATGCTGCCTTCAAAGATTTGTCCGTTTGACATATATTTCAAGGCAGAATCACATGTAGCCTTCACACCAGTTTCAATTTCTAGAATCCATCAAAAGAAAAAGAAAAAAGAACAGCATGATTAATCCCGATTCAAACACCCACGCGATCTTATTCCCAAATGACAATGATACGCCTGTGTCTATTAATCCTCTGACATGTACGATCACAGTGAACGTTCAGATCTGCGCTGGCCCAGAGAGAGCAGCTGTCATGTATAGGCATGAAACAGCTTCACAAATAATTTTATTATTTCTGTCTTAAATAATGCGTATTATCACAGAAGTACTGGGATAAATGTTTATAGATATAAACACTAATGTCTACCAAAGCGATCAAAATAAAAGAAAGATGCTTCAAATAAAGATTGTATCAGTTACATCTTAAAACCTAGATGTGACAGGTGGCAACTTCGTATTTGTCATTGTATTCATTAAAGAGATTTGTTCAAAAACGCCGATTCATCCAGTAATGAAACAAGTTGAGTGTTTATGAGTGAGTCATTGAATTGTTCAATCAAACCGATTTTGTTTATAATTGATTCAAATTAATATATAATAATATAGAAAAAAAACCATATATTATTTTAATCGACTGTAGCAATTCATATTTTGTCAGAACCTCTAGTTAATTACATTATATTGTTTAATTATCCGTTCAGAATCGTGATCTCTATTTTAAACCACAAAAATCTTCAATTTATCCAGAATCGTGCAGTGTGTGTATCTAGTGTATATTGTAAACTGTAGTATTTCTATATAATTCTGTAACGGTTCAAAGCACCATCAAATTGTCCGTTTTACCCATTTGTGTGTATTTCGCTGGGTGCTTTATAATTCACTTATATAATTAGCTTTTATATTGGCACTGTACTAAAACTAGTTAAAATAGTATCTGATTGCCTAAAATAGAATCCAATAGTTGTGATTAATCTCGCGAATTCTCTCCAGTCTTAGTAAAACGAAGTGAAATAGTAAAAATTGCTCACTAATATTGTTTACATTCTTGTTTTTTCCACGGATATCCTAGCAACCAATCAACCCACCCCTAGTCTTAAAACGTGATTATTTTAAGTTTGAGTATTTCATTAATAGCTTAGAAACATACTTGTTAGACTTCTCTTGTATGTATTTACCAAATGTCATATAGGTCATACAAGTTTGACCCATGCTTTTTTGCTTAAAGGTGAAGCCCCAACTTTATGCATGTTTTGTAAGATTCCCCTCTCTGTTAAACATATTTTATTGGACTGTCCTGGGTTTAAAACAAGTAGAATACTCTTTTATGAAGTTATTTCACTTAAGGGCTTATTTAGTAAGATTATGCCTGTAAAGGTATTGGATTTTTTTTTAATCATATGTTAATTAAAAAAACGAACTTGTATAATATGACTTGTGTTTGTTTGCTTAGTTTTATTGTATTTATATGATATTTGTATTTTTGTAATTGAATTTTTGCCATGAAAATAGCCTTAGGTACTGACATGGCATTAAATCAATCAATCTCTCTCTCTTCTCTTGTGCAATAGTTGGGTGTCATGACATACGCTGACCTCACCAAGCAGAGCCCAGAAACGCAGGCAGCCATTGAACAGGAAGTCAGGATACTTCTGAGGGTAAACTCTGTTCTGATCTAACTCTGTCCTCTCTACTAACAAATCAGTAATGAAACATTTGATTCACACTGACTGCCTGAGATTTTGAGACTCATATTTGTTTGCTTGCTTCTAGGATTCCTACGAGCGTGCTAAAGTGCTTTTAAAGTCCCGTGCTAAAGAGCACAAACATCTGGCCGAGGCTTTACTGCGGTATGAGACGTTGGATGCCAAAGAGATCCAGTTGGTCTTGGAGGGAAAGGCATTAGACCCTCACGGCAGATGAAGGTCACCAGGACCGTCGGGCCGCAGGGAAACGGACAATGGGAACCCTAAAAGACATAAATGTACATATGCAACCAAGAGCTTGGTAGGCCTACTCTCCCCATTGCTAAAATTGTATTATTTTTTTCCCAGATCTCTCTGAAATTAGTTTCAATTTGACATGCTAATAAGGAAGGGGTAACACAAACACCTCCGTGGACTTTTTATTTCCAAAGAAATTGATCCTGTGAGAATTCAACTCATTTAGTATTTTTCAGTTTTGTTCTGTACCGTTAACTGTAGGTTCTGCCTCATTTGTAGTGAAGCAGAAACTCATTTTGAATAAATCCTTAAGCTGTAAGTGATAGTTCAGTTTACTATAAAGTCAGGAACAATCGCGGTCTACCATTTTTGACCTAGTTGTCTGAGCCAGACTAAGTATGTGTTTCATGGTGGCCTTTGAGAAATGTAAGGGAATGTATTTTCTCACTGAGGGTCTGGAATGTTTCAAAGCCCTTTGGTACTGAAACATGTTTGTTCATGTTATGCATTTGATCATAACTCCTTGTGAACAATGCTGCTTCAGAACAGTTTTAGTCACTTTTTGTTTATACATAGACCCCCAAACTCCTGTAGTTCATGCTCTGTTTCTGCACTTTCATGAACTACACAAGACTGTTTTTATACAATCTGGAATATCATGCGATCCATATTATAGGTTTAAATGCTTCCTGTCCTCCAATTTTATTATACACACCAAACATAAAACAAAAGGAAGACCAAAATGAAAAATTCATTCAGATTTTGTTTTTTTTTCCTCGGGTTCCAGTGGTTACATCGGGTTTATTCAGCTTTATTCTACATATTATTTATTCATGTACATCTTATTCATCTATGAGTTTACCTTGCCTCTGTGTATGTTTGCCTTTTATCCAAGCTCCTTTTAGTTGTGTACATAAAGTAAATATTTCTAATCAATAAAATTGAAAATGAAATCATTGTATATAAGTGTATAAATTGATTTTAGTCCGATTCTTTTTTTTTTTGCCTGCTTTGTCATTTAAAATGATTTTTCGGTTGATGCTATTGCACATTTAATAATGAACGGGAGCTGAACTGAATAAAGGAAACATAATACAACTCTTGCATAATTGTTATTTGCATGTACTTTGACAATCTCCGGATTGCCAGAACTTTATCATTTTACACAACCAAACAAATGAAAACTAGTTTTATATTTTCTGAAGAACGTCCGATTGTTAGAAAAGTTGGTGGCACAATATAGTATATTGTTAGGTAGTGTTTTTTTATTTTATTTTTTTATGTTGCTAACTATTTGCCCACTTGCCCAAATTAAAAGAGCCTCTTCTTTAGAATGCACATGATTTAAGGAAGTACTTCTCAACCTTTTGGCTCCAAGGCCCCTAAATTGTCCGAGACTATATATTAAGGTCCCTTATGTCAGCCAAGAGATTTCTGGTACCTTCTCTGTAAAAACAATCTGCTTTGGTTTTGTTTTATTTACATAAACTAGGAGACAATGTGTTAGAATAATTATAATAAAACAACAATGTTCTTCAGGGTTCACACTCTTAGTGATCAATGACTTTTCCAATCATTCGTGAGTAAGGTTATTTTTTTATCATCACAAATTGCAGTTTATGAGCAGATTCTACCTGATGTAATATTTTTGAGCTTTAAATAACTAGAAACATCTTAATAATTAAACATTTCCATGATTTTTTTTTTATTTTTATGATTTTACTATGATCTCTTAGCAGTTTTTCTAACAATTTGGAAAACCTGGTTCTTCAATAAAAAATGTTCAGGGAACAAATGAAAATAACAGTTTGCATCTTGATTTTAGTTTTTTTAGCTTATTTTTAAAGCTTGTTTTGTTCAATTTGAAACCATTTCAAGCACCCGCTTGGAAGTGTGCTGAAGGTCCCCTGATCATTCATAACTTTAAGAGAAAAGTTATGTGTCTAAGTACAGGTTACTTTTTAAATTCTTGTAATCATACAGTTACTGACTTTAAAATACAGTTACAATAATTTTTTACAATGTGCACATATTTCTAAAGTAATATATACATGGAAAACATTTGAAAAATGAAATCTGCTTACTGTTCACAGCACAAACATAGTTTAAACATGCTTCCAACAAGGTTTTTCAAAAGTAATGTTAATTTTACAATTATACTGAAAGATGGAGAGGAGAAAAAATCATTTAATATTTAAATTCAGTGCTGCCGTAACTTGTGGCAAAATCCAAAGAAAGTCAGAAAAACTGGAATAAAAGCAATACCATGAAGCAGCCCGAAAGCAATGACTAGCGTGACGATGGTGAAGAGCGTTCTGAATATGTAGCTACTGGAAGCTGAAAGTACCACCACACCCACAATTGTAGAAAGAGCCCCTTGAAATATGGGGTAGCCCAGGTGCGTCAGTGCCTCCACAACTCTCTCGTTCACGTCGGGGTTAGTACTGGACACAAACGTGTAGGAGATATGAGCGGAGAAGTCCACGGAGAAACCGATGCTAATGACCAAGTTAATCATGGAGATTGAATCAAGGCTAATGTTTAACAGAGCCATGAAGCCGGTGACTCCCAAAATGACTGAAGCGATGGCAAAGGCCACCCACAAGGCGCAAAGAGGATTTGGAATCAACACAAGAGAGATAGCCAGCATTACTGCGGTTGCCATTGTGATGGTCTGAAGAGTGACGTGCCCTATTACAGTATACTGATCGTGGTATATGAAGGCTGGGTGGTAGACCAACAACGGACACGGGCAGCTCTCTGCTGTCTTCCGTAGTGAGTTCAACGTGTTCTTTTCTGTGGAGTTCTGAACAATTGTCTGAAGAAACAGACGTGAAGCAGCTATATTGTTATTGGTTATGTTGACATCCTGTTTGAGCATTGGATGATGGTCCAGAAACTGGTACAGAAGTGTTTTAAATGTAGCTTCTGTGCTGATGTTACTTCCTTGTCGCTCTGCATACTTTTCATAGGAATGAAGCCAAGATGTCGACAAGTTCTTGACAGAATCCAGCTCCTGGAATAGCATAATACAGGACTCAAGTTGATTACGTTCATTCTCCTCCCAATATGGAAATGTGCCATTGATGGCTAACATAACATTTGGACCATTATAACCAAAGTATGCCTTCTCAGCCTCATAGTATGGGACGATGTAGGACTTATCAAGTGCTAGGTTCTTGAGATCAATGCCTTCCTTAAGCTGCAGGCACCCATATACACTAACAGCAATGTATACTAAGTAGAAAAAAACTACTATTGCTTTACTCCAAATTGTTGTCACAAATGGTCCATAGTACTTCCTGAAGAACAAAGTCATTGGGTGCTCTTCCTCGGTTCCTGTGTCATGGTTGTAAGATCCTCCGACACAGCATACAGTGTACGCTTTGGACCGTCCTGGTGGGACTTCCTCTGGGACCTTCATGCAAGTACACCAGTGTCTGTTCGCCCCCTCCCTTCTGCCATTCAGAGCCAGACAAGCTCCAAAGAAAGTGATGTTATAGAAGTAGCAGAACAAGATGGCCGTTCCCGCATACAGACAGAAAGACTGAACGGATCCAAAGGGGTTCCCGTAGCTGAGGTAGAAGGCTAGCACGTCAGTCAGGGTGGTGATAGTAATGGAAATGGCTGCCTCCCTGTAGGTATCAGCCATGCGGTCTGGCACTGTGTCTTGAATGTTGGTTCGTTGCCAGCTGGAGATCATGATAAACATGTCATCGATACCGATTCCTAAAAAACAGTTTCACATCTTGAAATGAAAATGTGTCAGTTGTGGAGGATATGAAATGTGGTGCTACATTCGCATTTATGCCTTTTGACCCGTTTTATCCAATGTGACTTATAATGAGTGGGGTAAGATGTGCCACCCACTTAAAGGGATAGTTTACCCAAAAATGAAAATTCTGTCATTAATAATTCACTCTCTTGTCGATCCAAACCTGTAAGACTTTCGTTTATCTTCGGAACACAAATGAAGATCTTTTTGATGAAATTTGAGACTTCCTGTCCCTCCACTGACAGCTACGCAACTAACACTTTGACGCTTCAAAACGTTTATAAAGAGATAAATATAATTAAACTAATGCTTATAAATTAAGTGGTTTAGTCCAAATTTACTGAAGAGACATATAAACATTCATTAACTCACACATCAGTTGTGATAAAAGGAAGCTCAAGCATGTTCGCTTGATGTGTGAGAACCAATGAGGTTCATTCTTGCGTTACAAAGCACGTTTGAGCTTCAGCAAGAACCAATGAGATTCATTCTCATGTTACGCAGCACGTTTGAGCTTCAGCAAGAACCAATGAGGTTCATTCTCGCGCGTCGAGCAGGTTCGGTTGAGCTTCTGTTTTTGTTCGCTGATCAATGGTTATGCGAAAATAAAATGTTCACTGTATAAATGGCACAAGTCTCACTAAAACTAGTTGTGAAAACTAGAACCAAGTTCAGAAACTCTGGACTAAACCGCTCAATTAACATAGATTAGTTTTACGATCTCTTTAAGAACTTTTGTAAAAAAAAAAAAAAAAAAATTGCCACATGGTCATATATTTACAAAATAACTCATCACATAAAGTTGTATGTTCTATATGGCATTTCAAATCTATCCAGGTCTCAATATATATATATGTTTTGGTATAAGCTAGATAGATGCTTGCGCTGTGGCACAACTTACCCCATAATGCCCTGATTTTTATTTACCGTAGTTATCAGTAGATTGTGGGGAGGGACCTTGCCATTGCTAACGCCAACAGTAAAGAAACTGAACATTTCAGAGTGGATACATTATCTTACCAAGAACCAGGAATGGAGAAGATGCCACAGTAATAACAAATGGTACGTTCATGAGTAACAGCAGCCCGAAGCTGGACAGCACTGCTTGTGCGGTGGAAAACACTCCAAGAGAAGCCACCCACGCTTTATTCCTCACATTGTCAAACCTGTTGAGTTAAATTAAACAATGTATTTAGCTTTTTACAATCAATATAAGACTTTCAATCTATGAAATATATTTCAATTTATTAAATAAAAATACATTGGGTACTACACAAACCTCAGGCAAGATATTATTGAAAATGAGATGGCAAGAAAGTAAGTAATTGCAAAAAGTTCAGTGACAGATAGGGTACTCTTCTCAAACTCCTGTTGTCTTGACATGGAGGTGAAATAGGAGATCTGAGAAGAAAAAATAGAATTAAAACCTTTCATTTAATGTCAAGTCACCTTTATTTATATAGCACTTTACACACAGATTGTTTCAAATCAGCTTTACAGTGATAACTGGAACAAGATGCAATGAAGTCAGTTCAGTGTTGATTTAGTTTCGTTGTATAGATCACCAATTATTAAATTAGTTCATTTAATCTATAAAGCAGTTCTGCAAAAAGAATGATGTCATTGTCCAGTTCATTTATCATACAACAGTGCCAGACAGTAGCCTACAGTCAGATCAATAATATTGTTGAATATTAAAGTCACATATACTGAATAGTCTAAGCACTGTTCCATAATTTTTAGAGTAATTTTTTTATTTTATTTGAATGAAGTTCATTACTGACGTTTTAGATTTAGCCTATATTAACTGAATTGAATTTATTGGAAAATTATAAACTAGCAAAAAAGACTCAAACAAAACACTGTAGCCTACTTACTTCTGTTACATTGGTTGTTACATTCGAGAGCAAGTCTATCAACTCTTGAAGCCAGACATCTCCCAGTGTATTATTCCTCTCTTTCAGGTAATAGAAAAGTCTCATTGCTTTGGCATTTCGAACAACTCCATTGTGATCCACCTCCACCTTACTGATGACATTTCCCATGTGGAGACATGTGAATTCTGACGGACAGTACTCAGGAAACGTTATATTGACAAGAGGAATGTTGCTGGCATTATAATGTAGAACATCAAGCATTACATTAGAGTTGCATGTTCCATTCACAGTAGCGCAAACATCCGAGAACACACATTTCTGTGCGCCGTGCGTTGCGGTGATTCCTCTAACTTGTCCATCGATGCGAATGACCTCCTCTAGTGCGGCAACACTGAGTATGTTTGTCTGACAGGAGAATATCAAAGATGCAAAAACCCCGTCTGTGTTTAATCGCATAATTGAAAACTGCGAGTCAATTTGTGGAAAAGTTTCTTGAAAGAAACGCCTCTCAACTTTAGCGCGGCCGTTTTTCGGAGTAAACTGCTCCACTATGTCGTTGGATTTCAGGTCGTTCAGAAAGTAAAATCCTCCTCCGAGACCTACGGACACCGCCAGCGGTAAAGTGATAAACCACCACGGGTGAAGCCCTACGAACTTACCGAGACTTTCAAAACACACCCGGATGGGCTTTTCAATGCAGTCTGTGATGTAGGACACCATGACTGAAGATCTGTGCACTCATCTGCACATCTGGCGTTGAGGAGATGTGCGCTGGAACACATATAGGCCTAACATCAAAAGAGCAGGTCAAATTTCTCCAGGGAACAGTACATGTAAGAACACAGTGTTCTCTTCGGGCTTTGTCTTTTGTTATCGTGATAACTATTTCCACTAGAATTTCCTCTCAACCCTGTAATAGGCTGAGCTTCTTCTGAAAGGGAACAATTTTCTGAAGCAGTGATCCAGGCACCTCCTGTAAACGCGGAGCAATTTTCCCCCATGAAACAATGGACCTCTGAAGTAGCCGGCAATGAAAATGGGAAACATTCTGAGATCTTCTAAGAGAAATTGCATCTCGAGGATGAGAAATTGTATTCTTAAAAATAGATTTCCTTTGTGTTGGTTTCAACAAACCTCAAAGTAGCCTATGTGGGCATCCTACATTCTTAAAAATAAAGGCTCCAAAAGGGATATTTTGCAGCAAAGGCCCTGTTTACACCTGGTAAAATGGATAACAAGTGGACAACACTATACAGGTGTAAACTTTTCGAGTTTGTCCACTTTCGACCACTTCCAGAGGTCGAAAATGCATTCGACAGGGTTGCTTTCTTAGGCCCTGTTTACATCTGCATAAGATGCGTTTTATAAACTTTGTCGGCTGGAGACCCAAGTTTAGTTTGAAGACGAAAAATGTACCAAGCACAATGTTCTCTCACCATTCCTGATTTCTAACACACACTTCAGCGGGGTCTTGCTTCTATCAGCAGAAGCAAACACTGATAAATTTATACTGAAGAGTGCCTTTTTGATTAAAGTATCTTTATTTAATCTTTATATGTACATTCTTTGAAGGTGCACTAAACATTTATGGTAAACAAAAATTTTAATGTTTTTTTTATTGAAAACATTTGTAATGATGAAGTGTCAATTTATATAGGCTACATTTGCAATATTGCTTTTAATGTATTATTGAATAACACTACAGTTAACATTTTAATCAAGTATACTTTACTAGTAACTTTACTACTTTAGTTCTTTAAAGCATGAAAAATATTATTAAAACATAATGATTTAAAATGTAATTTAAAGTAGAGTTTATTACAAAAATGCACTTTTTGCAAAGTGTACTTAAGTGTGTTTAGACAGTCATGAAAGTGTATTATCTGCAAGTACAGTTTTTTAAACATACACTTGAGATTGGAAGTAGGCAAGTGCACACGCGATTCAGTTCAGCACACTTCTTTTTCACAAGGTTAAACACACACACACACACACCTTACATAAAACATTTAGAAATCATCAATTCTATCTCACCTTTTGGCTTATGCAGTGCTTTATTGGTAACAAGCACGCATATTTCAGTCAATGATGATGATGATAAAATGTTGACTGCCAGTAGGCTATTGTTGAGAATTTAGGATTTATTTAGTCTATTACTCATGATTAGTTATTCCATTTCCTATAGACACATGTCACATTTGGACTAAAGTATGAAATTGTGAATAAAAACAACAACTTTATAACAGGGTGCAGCATAGTATATTTAAAAGACTATGTATGTTGTGCAATACTTTTTTGGTAGGCATAAGCAAGCATATCAGTCAAATACTGCCAATTAGACTAATGTTATATTTGGGATTTATTTTGTCAGTAAATTCCTCATGATTAGTTATTCCACTTCATATCTCTAAGATAAACTCAATTTATGACACTGTAACTAAAAGTAGCCCAGCCCCAGCAGTTAGTGTGCTCAGTAAAATGTTATTTCAACAGTTTAGCTTGGACTTCTTACGCAACCTCTAACTCGATCCCCGTGACGTCACGCCCCAGTCGGAAGTTCCAGCGCATCAGTAACAGTGAACGCGTCGCGAGTTAAACCAGGTTTAGTGTAAACAGCCACAACATGGACGACGACGTCTTAACGACTCTAAAGATTTTAATAATCGGAGAGAGTGGTGTCGGTAAATCAAGGTGAGGTCTGAATATGTTGTTTTTTTGTTCAGTTTATTCTTGTCCGTCCAGTAGGATGAGTTGTTAAAAAGCGTTAGCCTCGTCTGAACGAGCAACAAGCTTCGCTAAACTAATGCTGACTGTCCGTCTACCCTGCCCAGACTCTCCCAATTCAATTCAGCCGTTAAACTTTACCCGTAAATGTTGTTTTTGACTCGAGAACAGAAGTAAAAGTGACACCGTGTCCCCCTCGTGGTATTTTGAGATGTGATGTTGATTTCTTTCAAGGCTAAATTGCTAGCATTACAACAGTGAAGCATTTGTATTGAATTATTTTTACGTTTTAAAACACGCTGGTAACTTAATGAATACTTCGTATACTGTTACTGTTGTTGTCGCCTCCCTTTAAATATTTAATAAAAGCAGAGCAGCACTGTTAGCTGGCAGCTGTTCATGTAGCAGTCATGCTATATGCTGGTTTTGTGGCAGTTACCATTAGAAATACATAAAAGGCCTTAGACTGAGTTTAAATAGAGGGGTCAAATAACTTGCTGTGTGAACAGATGGGACTTTAAACAAGACTAGTTATGGTGACAAAGTGACTTTGCTAAATTGGTGACCAAAGTAAACGTAAATGTCCAAAGGGAAAGTAAATAACCTCTTCATTATTCTCATGTTTTAAAGAATATAAAATTAAGTTTTTTTAAGTAACCAATAATATGAGACGCATATATGTAATACTTTATTACAATAATGATTTGTCATCTTAATGCTAATTTGCTTCTATGTATCCGTTCTGTCCACAGTTTGCTCCTGCGCTTCACAGATGACACCTTCGACCCAGAATTAGCTGCAACCATTGGTGAGTCACACATGAGTGCTTGTGAATATTACAGATAATAACCAACCACACATTGTTAACATGCCTGTAGTCAGTTAATGCTCAAAACTAATGAGCTTAAAAACAAAATCTTATTAAGTCTTGGTAGAATATTTAGTTTTACCTCCATAACTAATTTAATCCTTGTGAAAATAGAGCGTACTTTAAAGGGATAGCCTACTTCACCCCTGGAAAGATGAATGTGTATTTAAAATGGGTCATTTATGTAGAAGAAATGTGAAATTATTTTTGAAATTGGAGCTTTCTAGACTGAGAAAAGCCAGAAAATGTATTTTTGGCTTTTGTGGATGAAAGACAACAACTCCCAGAATGCACTTGCTTCGCTGCCCTAGGAGGCCACGCCTACTGGTAACAGAGCGCAGTAGTTAAACAACCAGCCTAAGCTACTAGTGAGTCCATGATAAGTCTGCCCGGGATTTCGAGATTGTCTGGGATTTTGCGTTCTACAGTCGCCATTCATCATGTTTACAGGACGAGACTGAGGGCCGCGGGAGAACGGCACGAGGCCGGTGGCGTGATTACTGATGATGAGCGACACCTGTGAGACGCACCGGTCTCGAATCTCTCACGGAGGAGCGGGAATTTTCTTAGCAATGTTAAAACGCACATCAACCGATCACTTGTTTAGCGTTCTTGTAAACACTACATTCAGATTCACCAATCAGAATGAATTCAGTTAAATTGAAAAAAAAAAGGTGTGCATGTAAACAATGAATGGCGATCCCTCGACGAGCGGACATGTCCGGGAAAAGGAGGATGGTAACCCGTAACCCCTACTACTCCGCTTTCTCCACAGAACAAGAGCCTGCCAGCTTAGCTTCCAAAAAAAGATGGCTGACACTATGTGTACATTCTGTGAGTGAGATCCCACCCTCTATGGGCGGGTTGAGAACATGGCTGTAGTTTTTAGCCTCTGGCCAAAAAATCCTCCGATGACGCAAAATGATGATTTTAAAAATACATAAATCTCTCGTCTCAGGGGGATATGAGGGTTTAAAGCACAGTAATTCGAAAATACTACAGGTTTTCTGCTAACACAAAGCTTAATGGTAAATCCTGAAGTATCCCTTTAAAGTTAAACTGATCGTGGTTGATCCGTACGGTCCAGGCCCCACGGTTCGGCACGCATGTGATTTGCGGATTACTTAAAGTTTAAAGGCCCACTGAAGTGCCTTGAAACTCACAGCATATTCAATGTAATTTCCACTAAACCAGGAAGATAGGGTGGGACATATGGAACAGCTCCTCCCCTTTTTTAAAATAAACCCAATAGAGTTTAGTTTATATCAAGGTTCGGCTAGAGCAGTCAAGCTTCTAATCTTTAACCGTTTCTCTTCCTAATCTCCCCCATATCATATTATAATATAACATCCTGTGCAGAATTCAAATGAGTCTGACATGTTTAGTGGTCTGCGCTGACTCGCTCATGTGATCCGCTCTGTGCTCTCGTGTCTCTGGACCGGAGCAGACTTCATTTCCCCCGATGGAAAACATATTTACACAGTCTGAAACTGTTCACATCCCCAATATAGTACATTATGCGCCGTACAACATTTATTAAATAATAAACGTGTGAACAACTGACCAATTTCAGCCACAGCTTCAGCATCGATTTATAATGTAAGCTTCAGATTCTAGAGAGCATTTGATTGGACAGAAAAGTGCAGAGGGATGTCATTACATTTTTTTTTAGTGTTTTTTAAGTGAGAAACTTAAGTTTTGAATGCTTTTATCTCCTAAATATGAATTTTCTCATTGTTTTGGAGCACACTAGCTTATAGATAACAGTAAGGCTAATATTTTAATATTAAAAGCCAAAAAACGTCAATTTTGATTTCATGGGGACTTTAACCATCACAGTCACAACACATTCGCTCAAAATAATGTCCAAATTCCCATCTCGTCAAGTATTCTCATGAATACAGTGGGTTAAGTTTTAAGTGAACGTAAAATGATTATGTATTCACTCTTATTTTACAATTAGGTCTAATTATTACATTTCTGTACCAGAATACTACAGGTCGAGCTTACTTTTATTTGTACCTTTGTTGTGTTGTATTTGTCTATGTTTGTAATTATTAGTGTATTTGTTCTTATTTTTATTAGTCAAGATCTTCATTTATATAGCGCTTTTAACAATGCATTGTTTCAAAGCAGCTTTACAGAGACAAACATATAATTTAAGGTAACATAGATTGCTTTGGCTTTATAGCGATTACTGACTGTTCACTTCTCTTCAATGTTTGAAATGTGTTAGTTAGGCTAGTAGTTTCTTCTGTGGTATCGAAGTACATAAAGTGTGCTTTAAGGAATAAATTAAAAGCAAAGTTATACCCCCCACCACCCCCCACCTCTTAATTATTTTCTTTTCTTGCTGATCCGATCCGTGACACAGAATCTGTAATATGATCTGATCTGTGAGTTTTGTGATCTGTTGAACCACTATTTAAAATACACATTTGTCATTTTTCCTTGATTGATTTAGGTGTGGACTTTAAAGTGAAAACTATTGCAATAGATGGCAACAGAGCGAAGCTGGCCATATGGGTAAGTGCTGGATGACTGCTTTACATCTGGTCAACACTCAATCTAGGGATGTAGTGGCTCAAATGTGTGTAATATTATATTACTGTTTGTCATGTCCACTGCCGTTACAATTTTACAATGCTGTGTTTTTTCCACTAGATGTCACTGTCACACTTTGTAGAATTAAGGGTTGTAGATCTGTTTAGAAATCCTCATGAACTTCTGTTTTAGGACACTGCGGGTCAGGAGAGGTTCAGGACTCTAACACCAAGCTACTACAGAGGAGCCCAGGGTGTCATTTTGGGTTAGTGTTTTTGCATAATTGATATTATTATTTATTATATAACTTTGATTGGTCAGTTATGAGTTCTGCAGGCCATCATCTATTTATTTGGTTAGTAGCCTCATGTAATAAGTAGATTAATGTACAGTTAGGTGGTTATTGCAACACCTTGTTATCCTTTAGATATTAACTAGTTTCTGAATGTGAAGTTTACACTGTTATGGTTTTCTCCTCTTTTAGTGTATGATGTTACTAGGCGGGACACGTTCACAAAGCTTGAGAACTGGCTCAACGAGCTGGAGACATATTGTACACGGAATGACCTGGTTAAAATGCTAGTGGGGAACAAAATTGACAAGGTTTGTTTATTTAATATTTTGAATGATACAATGTTTTGATTGTGTGAGAAAACACACTCACCCTAATGAATGCCCTCATGACATTCGCTCCTCCAGAAAGATTTTGCGCTGTCTTCACAAAGTGCTGAAATGTAAATTATTATATCACCATGACATGGCCTAAAGTCAGAAAAAGAAGACCCAAAAGCGGGAATATGTAGCAAGTCAAACTTTTTATTATTATGGGGTGGAGTGTCTGAGAGTGACTCCCGGTGTAAACGCACAGTAGGACCGACATTAGCCTAAATGTTTAGTTTGTAACTAAAACTATTAAAAGTATTTAAGTTAACTGAAATAAAGCTGAAATTAGGCTAAATAAAATGGGTATTATTAATAATAATGAAAATTAGAAATGTTGCCTTGCAATAGACTGAAATAAGTTTAAGTTGAAGCTCTAAAATTAATTATTAACTGGAAAGAAATAAAAACTTAAACTAAACAAAGCTAAATTATATATAAATGGCCTAATTTAATATAGCCTAAATAAAACCTAAATGGCAATATTTAAAATTTAGGGTTTTTTTAAATAAAAAAAGCACATAGCGAAATTGACTAAACTAAAATTACCACGGAAACTAAAAATAAAACTAAATAAAAATATAAAATCACACTGCAGGTCTCCGCACCTGTCATGTAACTGAAAACTATGAAAGCCGTGTGACTGGCCAACTGGAAAAAAATAAATAAAAAAGATAATAAAAATAAATCAAAGAAATGATTTCCTCTGACATTTCAGCACTTTGTGAAGACAGCAACATTAATAGTTATTAAGCGCATACTCGCACGCGCTTAGAGCTTGAGTTCAGGAACAACCTCGATCCATCAGGAAACGCCAGGGCTCTGCATCCCACTGCGCGTCATTAAATGGCACCTATTATGGCATTTAAAATGTTCCTAATATTGTTTTGGGAGTCCCCAACAACAGTTTTACATGCATGCAATGACAAAAAACACTTTTGTTGTCTTATAATATGCATTTATTTTTACCTGATTTGCTCACCGACTCCCAAATGATTCGTTCAACGACTCATTTTTCCAAACCCCTCCTTTGCGTGACGCTAATCTGCGGTGATTGGTCAGATGACCCCGTAACTTAAACAAAACACTCAAATACTTATTGAGCATGCTACAAAACACATAAAGCAACAATTATTAATAATACTTACAGGTTGTGATTCGTAGGAGGAAGCTGATCCAAATAAACTTGGTACTGAACCTTCCTTCAGTGTCAACCAGATCGCTAATCCACACTTGAAAGCATTTATGTTTGTAAAGCAATCGTCATTAAAATGACGCGGCCAATTTGATCATTTTTCATCTTGACGTCACAACGAAAAGGAAAATGACTCATTGGAAAAACGATTCATTAAATTGACTCAGTCGACTCATACTTTTGAGAGACAATAACTTTTTTTACGGTGAACTTTCATATATAAAACTTTGCAGGATGTTTTTGTCCACTCAGATCTATGTTACACACTAAATGAAAGGTAATTTTCTAAATTCCATAATGTGCCCTTTAAAAGTGTTTCTTTGGCGTGAAGAAGCTGTTCGCCAGAGATGTGTTAAAAGAGTGCATTCATGATTATTAGGCTGCCGGTATAATATAGAGTAATAAATAAATGGAAAGGAGCAGGGCTGCGGGTCAAATCAGTCGCCAGGTATATGTAGTGGCGCACCCCTACTATAATTTGTTAAACTGCGATAAAATATGTAATATTGTTTGCCAGGGCCTGTTTGCTGGCGAAGAGCTGGCACTTAATGAGTTTGCTTAAATAAAAGCAATTAAACACTCAATTTACAAATAAACAAATATTGAGAATTTCCACAAGAAAATAAAATGCATCAAGTATTTAAACAACTTCTCTGCGTTTTAAAAAATCTCCCAACAAGTAAAATAGAAATTTGAACTCTGTATTTTTGTTAGAGAAAGTAACAAGTCATGGAATGTGAACCTAAAGACAAGTGTTGAAGTCACATGTGCTGACATTGGGAGTTTTCTTTCTTTAGTTGCTTTGTCTTGGGGTGGATTCTAATTCTGATTTAGAAAGCCCTCTCTGTTTCAGGACAACCGTGAAGTAGACCGGCACGAAGGCTTGAAGTTTGCACGGAAACACTCTATGCTCTTTATCGGTATGTTTCCTCTTTATTATCTTTCATTTTGTTTGCAGTTGGATTGAGTGTTTTGGACGAGTCTCTTTGGATCTTTAGCTAATTTGCCTGTTTGGCACCACAGTCCCCTTGTTAGCCATCAGAGGATGTGGATGAGCATGATGTCTTGCCAGGAGTTTATTTATATTTTCCAGGCCCTTTAAAATAAAATTACAGACATCAAAATTGCTGTCAGTTATAAAAAGTGATTTTGTGTTGAACTGCGTCTCTTTGTTCCTGGAGAGATCATGGAACATAAGAAGTCTTTTCTACCATACTATTATGTTCTGCAGAGTGGGACTGCTGGGTACTATATCCCACAATGCAATATGCTTGACTTGTCCTTCTATTTCCCTCAATGTGAATTAACCGGAAGTCATATCAGCTGTTTGTATGCATATAGTTTATAAAGATTCAGTGGCTGCATCCGAAATCGCATGCTTCCATACTATATAGTAGGTGAAAAAGTATCTGACAAAAGAAGTATGTCTGAATTCACATAAAAGAGTAGACAAAAAGTCCCTGGATGACCTACTACCTCCGTTGAGATTCTGAAGTGTGCATATGATGGCCACTTTACTTTCCCATGAGGCAACGGGACAGGATTTGTGAATGGCTGTAATGCCACACAACTGACAATGGTAGATCGTGTGATAATGACGATATGGTGAATGTAGTGTGTCCAGATTACTTTCACACCTCACACATTCACATTTCTATGGAAGCTTGTTTCCACCACAAAAATAAAGAAATGTAAAGTATAACTGACTTAGTCTCACAATTCTGACTTTTTTCTCACAACTGGAGAAATGGTCAATTAACAGTTTATATCTCACTACTTTTCTTAGAATATTGAGATATAAACTAATTGCGAGTTGAAGTTAAATTCTGAGGGAAAAAAAACTTTTTTCTCTGAATTGCAAGAGTATATCACTCTATTCTGGCTTTATAACACACAATTGTGAGTTTTTAATCGCACAATTCTGTTGTAAACTCGTTTTGAGTTGAAAAAGTTGCAATTACCTTTTTTGTTTTATCCAGTGGCTGAAACGAGCATCCATACATTTTACACTATATAGAACATACTTAAGCGAAGGTGAAGTAATTACCTACACAACTATGCGCTTTCGGACGCAGCCAGTTTCTGACTTTGGATGCCAAAAGCTCACACATTCTTCACAGAAACTTATTGCAAATTCTCTTTTCTGAGATAAATGGATGCCACTCGCAGGACTTGCTGAGGTTGCAGAGGACAACAATACTATATTAGGCTGTATAGAGTATATACAGCACACTGTACTAGTATTTCATTCTGAATAGCATGTCAGATTTGAGTATAATGGATTGATCTGTTTGTCAGCCAGTGACTTCTGATGTCGTTCTTCTTTTACAATCAGATGTCATAATTTCACCTTTACACACTTAAACTTTGACAGCATCACATATTAACACTTTCTCTGAAGAGTCAGCTCACCACTTCTCTCAATCTCTCCCGTCCATCATCAGAGGCTAGCGCAAAGACGCGGGACGGGGTCCAGTGTGCCTTTGAAGAGCTGGTGGAGAAGATCCTGCAGACGCCGGGACTCTGGGAGAGCAGCCTCCAGAACCACGGGGTCGTGCTGTCCGATCACGAACAGCAGCGTCAGGGCGCCTGTGGGGGATACTGCTCTCTGGTTTAACACACAACCACAAACTGAGATTCTTCTGAAGGAGAGCTTCCTCTGAGGGGGAACCGTCTGCTCCCTTAGGGCTGGTCAAAGGGACCTTTGCAGTTTGCACACTGTCTGTCACAGTTGTCTCTGAGTCCCAGTATTCCGTCATGTTATTTTTCAGTTATTGCATCACAGAGCGACATTACCTGTAGCCTATGTAAAGCGTTTATGTAAAAGAAGGCCTGATGAAGGTTACAGCCTGAGCATGTTGAAATAGGCCAGATTTTGGGGACAGAGCTGACATGCTTCCCCCTCAATGGGAGCCCCACCTTTGACCTGATGTGTGTTGGCCAATGGGATTACAGGCTGTGAAACGGCAGGATCTGGTTCAACATGATAGTCACAAATGTCCTTTGTACCTGTAATACATTTCATCTGCTTATTGCTTAACATATTCTCTGCTGCTCTCATTTTAATCTCTTGCTTTTTATTTAAATTCATATTCCTCATCCCATGTTATTATTATTATTTTTTTAAATAATTTTTGGCCTTAGTAATATTGCTTAACATGATTCTACCTTTTTGAAGAGTTTGAATTGTTCTTTTGTAAATAATCCGGTTTAGTAGCTGTCCTGAAGCGTGATTCACACGATTGTCAATGAAATGATGTTTAGCTGCAGGTCTCATGAGTTGAGATACATTAAGCATGTTTAAATAATGTAATATATGATGACTTCTGTCTGAATAACACATGGGATGATCCATTTTACTTCACTGTGTTTTACTCTGACTCATTTCTTTCTTTTCTAAAAAGAAACCAAAAAGAACACTGTTCATGTTTGTTTTTTTTAAGCACAAATCCTTCCTGTGACTTGCTCTTGATTGGATTCACATATGGACTCGACACGGGGAAGAATTGCTTATGCCTTAATATTTATTCGCTCTGCATGTTTAACATGAACTACACTACTGGCTTACACTATGATTCTGGAGAGAGAGAGTGTTATTGTAGCCAGTCAAATTGGTCATTTCATTTAATTATAAACATATCTTGGTCAAAAGGCTTAATATGTTTGATTTTCATTTCACCTCTAATAGAGGTGTTTGTTCTGCTGCAGAGAGATTTATTCATTCATGGTAAGAATTGCTTATGACTTCCGGTAGCCACAAAACCAAACACTAACCAGAACCCTAATTAGGATCTCTTATAATGCATGGGTTTGAAATTCACACAGCATTTCTATCTTCATAAATTATTTCCTAGTCTGTATATCATTTTGCGTTATGTAGTGGAAATTAGGCGATCATGTCTTGCAATTGCTTTTGCATCAAACTATCTAACTTGCGGAAGTGTTTATAGCTTGTTTTGCCACAGCATAGTGTCTTTCGAAGTCTATGAACGTCTGCTCAAAAGTTGATCCTCATTATTAGTATGTAGGTTCTAGTAAATGAACTCCAGATGAGCATGTATGTCTGTGGCCCTCGCATAGAGGCAGGAAATTGATACCAACAGCTCCATATTAGTTTAACAGGCCATATATGACATGTTTCGATACTGTGCACTATACACAAACTCTGAAAATATACAATGAACATGCTAATCACAACAGATGTCAGAAGTTTTCACTGATGTGTGGCAGTTCAGGTCACTCATCAGTATCATGGTCATCTTTCCTTTCATCCAACTGATTACATAGGACTCGGCTTGTCAGAAAGAAAAAAAATGTCTTTATGCAACCTTAGTCAAGGTCTGTTTTTTTTTGTTTTTTTCCCAAATGTATGGATTTTTATTTTTAAAAGGCTACTTGTTTTTAGATTGTCCTAACATTAGCAACACATTATTAGCTGTTTGATAACTTAGTCAAGCAAAAGGCTAATCATAGGAATTACCGTTATGTGTCCGACGTTGTAAAGAATGATACCATTGTGCTGCGTTTAATACAGTAAAGTTAATCAAGTGAATCTCTAGCTGGTGTGAGTGTGTGGAGGCGGGGCTAATTTGCATATTCATGGTCCGTGTATATTAATGTGCAGTGTGTGATTCTTAGCGGCATCCAGGGGTGAGGTTACGAATTACAACCAACAAAACTTACGGTGGCCGACAGGAAAAGATGTCGTCTGAGACAGAGTAGCCAGTTAATCAATGAGGTTTCTTTACAAAGATAAATTAGGAAATTATGTTTTATGTAACTTTTCAATGTAAGGGGACCCGTAGAATGTAGATAGAAATGGCTCAGTCTAAGGTAATAAAAACATAACGGTTAATTAAGTAAGGTCTTTATACAACACCACTGAAAACATAGTTATGTATATGATGATATTGCATTTCTGTCACCAGATCCTCCTAAATATTACACAATGCACCTTTAAATTAAGCAATTTGTGTTACATTCAAGCTATTTTAAAGCATGAATATTTTTCCCCACATGAAAAAACTTTAAATATGTAATTTTGGTGATCAAAGATGATTTTTAAGGGATACAAGTATTGACTATAGGTGGACTTTTAAAATCACAAAGAATCACATCATTTTACAAAGAATTAGCCTTAAATGAGTTTTGTAGATGTCTAGTAGGCCCCTAAGTCATTTCTAATTGGGATTTTGATGTCATGTGTGTTGTAGGATCTGTCCAAAGTTCACTCAAATACACTGGTAAAGAAACAATCAGATTCCATAAGCACTGAATTCAACTTTTATATAAACATCTCTATGGCCCTCATAATGCCTGGAACTGAAACTACATCAAAATCAACAGATTTCCACCGATGTTACACTGCATGTCCCCTGTTCCCTTTCCATTTCAGTTAGAGGTGTTTTACTATTTATACTGGGCTCTTTGTGTTGATTCAGCAGGTGCATTTGACCACTGAATGATTTTAGATGAGGGTAAGCCAGGAGAATGGTGACTATTATGTTTTAGTCTTCCTTGAAGCATGGGTGGGGAGAAACAAAACACAGAGCATGTGGTCAGGTCTGTAAGGAGATATAACAGGGCAGACTGTATATTCAATTCCACATTCGTACCGCTGCCTGAACCGTTTTAATGCACACAGCAAGACTCAAACATAACGGACTGTTCAAACAGCCTTTCTAAGAGCTATCAGGTACATAACTGAAATGCAAATGCTCATCCAACATGGCCTACGAACAGCAGAGCTCTTTATAGATGCCAATGGTAACTTTTTTGGCATGGGTAGTGCTATTTCTTTATCAGATTGGAGTGTTAGTTGCTTTACTCTAAATGTGGCTCTGACCCTGTGTATTCTACAGTGGATTAGGTCAAAATTATGGCAGTCCATTTTTGCCACAGTAAAAAAATTAAATAAAATAAATTGCTTTTTATTAATAAATGATAACATCATCTTAGTGTTGTATTGTTAACTATGCATTTTTTTTTTGTTATTTGAAACAAAGCTGAAATAAAATAAAATATAAGCATTCGATAAAAAGCTTATTTTAGTTAGTTGCATTTCTAATTATTGCTTAAGATTTTAAGTTTATTTCTAAAAGTACAACAATTAAATCTGAAATTAAAGTAAAACTGAAAGTTAAAAAGCCCCACAGCTAATTCGAAATATTAATAAATACGGTACTATAATAGTATATAAATAATACTAAAATAACATTGCTTCATCTTGAATGTGATATTGTTATTATTCATATTGCACAACAGAAGTTACCTAGTGTAATTTTGCACCCCTAATTATAGTAATCATGTTCACAAAATTTTTGAACGAATCAGTCCAGTGTATGATTCAATGACTTCTTCATAAAAACTTGTTGTCTGTCGCCATCACCTGGCATATCGATATGTTTTCATGTCATGTATGGTATTTCTTGCAATTGCATGTTTATTTCTCATAATGTAACTATATAAAATGGTGTGATAACCCACAATGTGACTTAATTTCTTATTTAAAATTTTATCTCACAATTACCTTTTCTATTTTTATATTCCAAGGAAATGGGCTTCCATAGAAAACAAACAGAGATGAGAGGAGCACATTTTATCAAAGCGCAACTGTATTTTATTGAGAAACTTTTATTTGCTCTCAACTGACTCTGTTTTGCATGATAAACTTCACAGGCAATGACACATGAATTGAAAAGCTATCCATAAAAAAAATTTCATATGTCATACCTGCCATAACAAAACACAAGAATCCATATTTATATGCCATTGCCATAGGATGACAATAATCCTGTGTCAAGTACAATTAAAAAGAACATAACTTAGGAAAATGAATACGTATATGATGAATATATTACATTTTATCCACTGCATTTCAGAAATGATGACAGTATAAATCAGAAAGAGTCCGATTTTTGTGCTTCTGTGTTTAGTGGTAGTGACCATCCACACATCAAACTCTCTTTTCTGCGTCATTTTTCAACAGACAGTGGTAAAAAAAAAAAAAAATAGGCACACTGGTCAACATGTATTTTTCCTCTCAGAAAAGGCTGCTGTGGATCATTTTCAACTAAATTATTGCATGTAGTACATAGTCAAGTGTTCAGGTAGTCTTTTAGTAATTCAGACCATGTGCAGACCGCTGTCCAGTCTGTTAGCCACTAATGTTGGGGTTGTACGGGCACTTTGACAGTCTTAATCTCTGCTATATGGGAAGACTTCTGGATGATACAGCTGGTGGTGCCCGGCGCTGCGCTCTCCTTCCCTTGGGCCAGGTTGGTCAGGGCCATGGCGGCGTGGAGCTCTTTCCAGTAAGTCTCATTATTTCCTCCGCCACCTTTACGAGTGCCGCTGTTGCCAAATAGAGAGGAAATGGTTAATGAGGAGTTTTAGCAGGACCTAAAAACCTTATGATTCATTAGTCAACAGCATTCTTACCCATCGCTCTGGCGCTTGCCACAGTCCAACGTCACTGAAAACACAGTTAGGGGAAATGAGTTATAAACTGGACACCATTTCTGCAGCTAATGAAACGTCCCTGAGCTCCTCTCTCCCCATGTCGACGGAATGGATGTGTAAACGTGTTTTCACGTGCGCTTGTACACGGGTGAATAAGAGGGTGTTTGCCGAGCTCGGGGAGATTTAAGTGGAGCTCCGCAGTCTGTGCCTACAGCCACATTCATGCACTCAGGCCAACACAAATGCAATTATGCTTCCCCTGCGCTCTCGAGATGGAAAAAGGATATCTGCTCTGTGTCAGAATCAGACACGTTCCACCACTCTACAACTGATTTGCATTTTAAAATTATTACACCCTTTCCTTTAGCTGATGACTACTTAAATGATTCTGAAGTTGCGATAAAGTGCCCCTATTATGCTTTTTTGAATATCACCTTTCATGCAGTGTAACATAGCTGTTTGTGAATGTAAAAGGTCTGCAATAGTTTTAAAGAGCAGTGCGTGACAAATAAAGGTATTGTCTCCTAAAAGAAAGAATCGATTCTGAATTGAAAATGAGTCATTAGTAATTCTATTCTTACTTCCTTTTACATACCTGCGCAACAATGTATCACATTTACATAATGCCAGCCTATGGTCTTCATTGGCCCGTGAACAATGTCTACTTTGACCCGCCCTGTGGTTGTAGCTGAGACTGGAAGATTTGGGTTTGTGATGTCGCTGTTTTCAGTGCTGTGAATCCACTTTGCATGCACATCAATTGAGTCCTCATCTTTTTGAAAAGTTAAAAACGACGCCATTGTTACTGTTTGTATATCAAGTGCTGAGGAAGAGCTTAAAATGCAGATATGGTAATAGGTGTTACATTTTCCGATACACACTGTAGACCAATCATAACAGACTGAGCCATCTGGCCAATCAGAGCAGAGTAGACCAATCACAACAGACTGAGCTATCTGACCAATCAGAGCAGAGTAGACCAATCACAACAGACTGGACCATCTGACCAATCAGAGCAGAGTAGACCAATCACAAAAGACTGGGCCATCTGGCCAATCAGAGCAGAGTAGACCAATCACAACAGACTGGACCATCTGACCAATCAGAGCAGAGTAGACCAATCACAACAGACTGGACCATCTGACCAATCCGAGCAGAGTAGACCAATCACAACAGACTGAGCCATCTGACCAATCCGAGCAGAGTAGACCAATCACAACAGACTGGGCCATCTGACCAATTGGAACAGAGTAGACCAATCACAACAGACTGGGCCATCTGGCCAATCAGAGCAGAGTAGACCAATCACAACAGACTGAGCTATCTGACCAATCAGAGCAGAGTAGAGCAATCACAACAGACTGGACCATCTGACCAATCAGAGCAGAGTAGACCAATCACAACAGACTGGACCATCTGACCAATCAGAGCAGAGTAGACCAATCACAACAGACTGGACCATCTGACCAATCAGAGCAGAGTAGACCAATCACAACAGACTGGACCATCTGACCAATCCGAGCAGAGCAGACCAATCACAACAGACTGAGCTATCTGACCAATCAGAGCAGAGTAGACCAATCACAACAGACTGAGCCATCTGACCAATCAGAGCAGAGTAGACCAATCACAACAGACTGGACCATCTGACCAATCAGAGCAGAGTAGACCAATCATAACAGACTGGAGCATCTGACCAATCCGAGCAGAGTGAACCAATCACAACAGACTGGACCATCTGACCAATCAGAGCAGAGTAGACCAATCATAACAGACTGGACCATCTGACCAATCAGAGCAGAGTAGACCAATCATAACAGACTGGGCCATCTGACCAATCCGAGCAGAGTGAACCAAACACAACAGACTGGGCCATCTGACCAATCAGAGCAGAGTAGACCAATCACAACAGACTGGACCATCTGACCAATCAGAGCAGAGTAGACCAATCATAACAGACTGGACCATCTGACCAATCAGAGCAGAGTAGACCAATCATAACAGACTGGGCCATCTGACCAATCCGAGCAGAGTAGACCAATCACAACAGACTGAGCTATCTGACCAATCAGAGCAGAGTAGACCAATCACAACAGACTGAGCTATCTGGCCAATCAGAGCAGAGTAGACCAATCACAACAGGGGCATGTTCAAGTTCAAAACGGTGGGCAATGTTTTGCTACGGTTTCCGGGTTGAACGTCATGTTTCCTGGAAACGGCGTGCAGCGATGGGCAACAGGGTTTGAGATACGTTTCCTCTTGTTTGGTGGGTGTGTCAGAACTGCAGTCCAATCAGCAGCAACATGTTTATAAAGCACGCGGTATTAAAGTGAACTGGAACAATGGGTTCAAGGAGAGTAATTTACAAATGTGTTCGATGCAGCTCGGTATACGCAACAACTGAGGATATTAGAAGACATGTTTGTCGTAAGTTTTATTGTAAAAATATAGGATATCAACATAATGATGTAGTTGTTTATATTTTTAGCTTCATTGCAAGTGTATGACATTTGGTATAGAAATAAACAATGGTAATTAAGTGCTTTTCCTAAAAATGAGAAAGAAAATGCAGGGTATTAAAACAGTATGAACTACAAATAAAGTCAGTATGTGAGGCTAAATAGATGTGTTTTAGTCTGAATTAGGTAAGATGTGTGCTTCCATTTCAGTTTCAGCAATCCCTTCACTCGATTGGAATGTTCTCTTGTGTTCAGAAGTTCAGACTGAGCCATCTGACCAATCAGAGCAGAGTAGACCAATCACAACAGACTGGACCATCTCAGACCCCAACTTTTCAGATTCATTGAGAAATGAGGTGATCATGTGCAATGTATGAGAAAATTTGTGTTTTTTGACCTTGGATGCATGTAACCCTATTGTAGGAGACCTCCGAAACAAAATTAGGAAGCTAAAAAATAGCACGATAGGGCACTTTAAATGAACAGTTCACCCACCATGAAAACAAAGATGTCACTCTGGTATGTTTCCATCCGAAGTTGTGTATTTAACTTTTGCGCAAATTTAGCATTTTGCATAAATCATTTGCGAATAAAGCAGTTCCATCCAGCGAGGTGAAGAGAACAAAACCGTCACTTCCTGATAATCTGCCTCAACATACTGTATCACTGAGAAAAACTTGCAATAGGAGAAGCCACTTTAAACCATTTTTGTTTTGCTGGAAGTTGTTGCAATAGGAGAAGCAACTTTATATAATAATTTTCTTATAGCCTATAATAAATGACTTGAGCCTCTGAGCGCGCAGACGAAACGGCAATAAAAGCGGCCATGTTATCTTGCTTTGGGAGGTGTATGTCTGCTGTTTGGGAACGCACTTCAGCATTTCAGATAGCATTTCAGAATGACCAAAACAGCATTTCAGAAGCTGGTTGGTCCAGTGTTGTTGTCATCCCATCGCAAAGTCACATGAATCTTTTATGCGCATCAAGGAATTTATTCGGTAAATGTGATTCCGTCGTTGTTTATGCGCATGTTTTCTTGTCAGCTAAAAAAACATCTGACTTCATTGAGCACATTTGTTTTTTATGCGCATTTTTAGATTCTTGCTCTGTGGATCTTGCTGTTCCCATCCAGCATTTTCTTTTAATGCGATATCCCAAAATGTGCATAAAAATAGGTGGATGAAAACATAGCTACTATACTCTCAAACTATTATAAGGCGCAGAATGAACAGCTATGGTTAAGAATTGGTCATATCAGGGAGTATCAGCCTGAGCAAGTCAAACATAACATCTCCATTTAATCTTGTGATTGTCTCAGCCGTTTATAGACTCAACTTGGAAAGATGATCAAACTTGACCATTGTTACCTAAAGCCGGAAGAGTGGTATTTTGGAAAAATATGTCGGATCGCTAATCCTCTCAACTAGAACACTAGTATTTAAAGTAAGATAACTTACATAAAATGGTATTTGCAAGTTTGGCTTTCATTTCGTTCTACTCGTGTGACATTCTTTCTTCTGTGGAGAAAACAAAAGGAGAAAATGTTTTCTATGCAATAGTATTGGATTGGAGACTTAAAGCTTCAAAAAGAGTGCAAAAGCACTATAAAAAGTCGTTCATGAAACCTGTGCTCTATATTCTATGTCTTCTGAAGGCATATCATGTTCGATTTGTGAATAAATATTTTTTCTGACTGATTCAGTGCAAAGATCTGACTTATTTATGACGCATCATCATACAGAAAGCGCTTCTTCTCTCATGGACTCTCAGAACGGCAAGGGCGGTGAAGTAAATTTTGATCTGTTCTTCAGATAAAGCTTCAAAAGACTTGGAATATAGAGCATGAGTGATACCGACTACCTTTATCACACTTTAATGGTTCTTTATGAAGCTTGAAAACTTCTTTACAATTGCATGAAACAGAACGACCAGCACATTCTTTAAAATATCTCCTTTTGTGAAATCTGGAGGAAAGAAATATGGGTTTGGAACAACATGAGTGTGATTAAATGATGACAGAATTTTCATTTTTTGACTTAAGTTTTAGTAACTAACTGGAAGAAATTATATTTGGATATTTGGAAAATCCTATTTGGTTAGATGAGGGAGGACACCTCAAACAAATTGAGATCCATCCATTAAACATTCATGGACATCATATACTTATTTCCACAGTCATCCTTTGGAATCAGTTTAAATTAATGTCGGTCTTTTGTTCTACATAAATCGGGTTGTAATAGTGAAGCTGTCTCTCTTTTCTGCTGAGAGCATCGAGGTCAGTGAAGAAATATCTTTCTTATGGGAGCTATGAGAGGGAAAATTGGACGACGGGCACGAGCACACAAAACGCTATTTTTAATTTTCTTTGCCTAAAACATCTCCAGCTCGGATTTCTCAAACAGTATTGGTGCCAAGAACCACTATAAACCATTAATAAATCATTTGGCTCTGGTTCCTGTGTGCTACTGAATGTCTGTCATCTTTTCACTTCACTTCTATTGTCCACAGATGCTTCGGATTGACTCAACCTGAGGAAAAACACCAGCTCCTCTGGCTAAAGACAGGAAGGGCTCTCTTTACCAAATCAAATTAGCTATAAACTGAGATCAAAATATAAAACAAATATAGAAAAAGGTTGATAAAACTGTGCTGTGTTTTCTTAACAAATATGTAACTTAATTGAGTTTTAACTGGAAAAAATCAATCTCCTTAAATTCCTAAATATTTCAGATATGTGGCAGGGTAATCTTTCCAGCTAGCATGTGCCACATGGTGGTTTTACTCTGGAAAAATCAGCAAACTCACATTTAAAGTCGAAATCGCAACCCATATTACCTCTGTAATGTATTATTTTCAAGTAACACAGGATTTGATGAGGAAAAACGATTTTATCAATGAATGTAGAAACAGTGCCTGAGTAGATTGTTTGCACTTAGTTAACATGATCCAATAGCCAAAGTGACCTAAGTGACATCTGCTATTGTTTCAGAAGAAAAATATCATGTTATTACCTTATTGGCCAGTTTCACAGACTAGGATTAAGCCTAGTCCCAGACTAAAATGCATTATTGAGGAATTTGCACCGTATCTTAAAATATGTCACTGCCATTGTTTTGTGTCAAGATGCACACCAGTAATGTTTTTTTTTTTTCATTATAATGCCCATTTATAAAAGCTACTTAAATGTCCTAATTGAACTAAGGCATAATCCTGGTTTACTCTAAACCTTGTCTGTGAAACTGGACTTATTGTCAAATATTACAAAGACAAAAAACATACAAAAAGAAAGTAAGTTCTCATTTCAGTTTGAACTTTAATCACTCATCTCCAACTAATTTTAGTCAATTTTGCTTATTTTTACCGTTATTTTATGTCATTGCAGAACTTGTGGCGATGCCTCTGTGTGACTTAAAATGGCCAAAATACTTGTAAATGTTCCCTTGTCTCCTTTAAAATTTGATCATAAGCTTTTGAGCACCATTCTCACAGCTATCAGCTAAAGCATGTGATCCGTTCCGAACTACTGAGTTACGATGTGAAAATATTGACCTTTTTGCTTAATGATATTTATGTGGAAAACCATTTGTTTTCCATCTAAGGGAACTGTCTCGAGGTCACAGGCACGTTTCGCTGATACAATGACATTTCAGCACTGACTGATGTGCTGTGACCACAACGTGAAAAATCAATGAAGTAAGTCAAATAATTATAGCGAATCAAGCAATTGATGGCATCACAATGGTACAAATGTACAAACTACAGAAACTGAACTGCTGCTTTCTTGGAATGTAGGAAACATTCCTGACAGCCTCTGGTTTACAGTGGCTTCGAGGCAGCAGTTTTCTTGTTACTTTATACATTTATTATGGCAGGTTAGGAGCAAGATGAAATACCAAAATAACTGCCAAGAAATGACTGAACTGTAATATTTAAAAACAAAAATTTACTTTTTTGCATCTGATTTTCATCTGTTCCTTACGCAAAGCTATCATGAAAGGAGACAGGTCGTATACTATGATTCATATTTTTATTTACAATTCATTTAATTGTATGGAAATTATCAGTTTACCAGAATATCAGTTTTTTATGTTCCATGGAAGAAAAAATATTGGTTATTGAATATTCATTTTTGGAACGAACTACTTCTTTAACATGGAATTTTGTGGTTTATTCATTAAGCAAATTTGCAATGCCAGTCTTTACACGAGATGTTGCTCTTTGTACTGTATTTCACTGTCAATTTGAATGTCCTTATCATGTTTGGCAAAAGTCAGTCTAACCCATGTCTCAATTTTGTTGGCAGCTTTTGTCAACAGCAAAACATTTTTGACACTTCCTACATTGTACTGAGCCTAATTTCCTGAACACACGCCTGTTTGATCTAAACGAAGAATAAAAAAAAATAATTTCCATATCAAAAACATATTATTTCATCATAAAGCATGCTATGCTCTGTAGTTGTCCATAATGTTATAAATAAACTTATGCTGTTATGCAGTGCATTGTTAGAACGCTGATGTTCATAACAAACACCTGCATGTTTTTATGTACTCATGCAATACTACATCATAAATGGAAAAAAAGTAGAGCATTCCTAAATTTTCCCAAACCGGGACCATTCCAAAAGGGCACAGAGGCAAAATAAACAGAGCGGTAGAACATTTTGAAATGTTGCGGTGGAATTATGTTAATGATGAATTTGACTCAACTCCTTTGGCAACACTAAAGCATTTGCTTTCATGAGGCATCAGCAGGTGTTCCTATAAGCTACGACAGAACAGAGTCCAGGAACGTTCCACTCACCAATCAAACCATACGAAACCGCAGCTTTACATTCAATTTTATTATTATTTCTAATGGGATTCACAAAATCTTTCAATGCATTTGTCTCCATTTAATTTTTTGGTTCCACTTTATTTCGATAGTCCACTTTAGATGTTCTACTAACTATAAGTAACTTTGCAACTACATGTCAACTAACTCTCATTAGAGTATTAGTAGACTATAATAGACTGTCAGTAGACTGGTAGGTTATGGTTAGGTGTTAAGGTTCGGGTTAGAAGAATAAGTTGACTTGTAGTTGTCAAGTTACTTAGTCTGTTGAGGGAGCATCAAAATAAAGAGTTAGCAGATTTTAAGCATACAGTCTACTAATACACTAGTGAGAGTTAGTTGGCATGTAGTTACAAAGTTACGTATAGTTAGTAGAATGACTGAAGTGGACTATCAAAATAAAGGGGAACCATTTTTTTTAAATCTTAAGTTAACACATCAAGTACAGTAACTTGATATTTCAGCAAGTTAGAGCAAACTGTGATTCAAAACCTTTGTGAATTGCTCGTTTTCATGGAACACAAAACAACATTTTTGACAAAGTTTGTCAACATCCAAAAAAACACACTTTATATAAGTACTGTAAAGGTTGTCTATATGACTGTAGTTTATCCCCTGAAGTCCTAAAATAGCTTTGTCAATGAAACAGCCCTACACATTTCTAGTTCAGTCATAAAACAGAGGGCACAGGCTGATGGGTCTTCTACATCAAGCAAACACGTCACAAGCTGATTGGCTTCTGCTGATCCTGCAGCCAATAAGATTGCTAGCTCAACATTCAAATAGCCTGGTTCAGTGCTCGCTGTTAGATGGTCGCACAACAGCTTTCACAGTTCCTCAGAAACCCCCCACCTCCCCAGCTCCACCTGCCTAGATCTGCTACAGGATTTATGTACGTCTATTCATGCAGCAGCAACATCTTACATACTCACAGCAGCATGTCTGTGTATCTATTAACACAGTGCTTTTCAAACCTGTCCTGGGACCCCCATATTTTGTATGTCCCTCCCCCTTCAATAACATGCTAAAACTATTCAGAGAGTTGTCATTATTTAAATAAATAGATCATGAGATATGTCGACTAATTTTATGGTGCTCTTTGCTTTAAATATGGAAATGAGCAGTGTGAGTATGATGCCTAAAATATTTTGAAAGTCATACAGCTTTGCAAAGTCATGAAATTGATCAAATTATGATCATTCAATTTCCATAAACTAAAAAAATAACATTTTCCTTTAACCATAAACAAATACAATCCTCGTTCCATTCTTACAATTTCGGCGCTTGAAAGTCTGTGACAGCTCTTACCTGTGCGGTAGGTGAAGTTAGCCTCAGCTTCTGAAGAGGGTGAGAGCAAATCGTCCTCGTACTCGTTGGAGCTAAACGATCCAGAATGGTTCCTCTTCCGAGAGTCCATCACTTTTTCGGAGGCCATTACGTGCCGAAGGGAATCATTTAGATAGCGGTTTAGCAAGCTGTTCTTGTATTTTGGTGGAGACACGTAATCATCACAAACCGAGGGGTCTGTACTTCGCCCCACCACTTTGCCTCTGCTGTCCTGAATAACGCTCTTGTGCGTGGGTCTGTTATAGTCTGATTCACTAGCCTGCATCTGCAAAGGATTCTCCCCATCTGTGGAACAATAACACATCAAACTAAAACTTGACATAACAGTAAGGTTAAATTAGTGTATGGGGTGAAGACAAAATGCAGTAACTACACCTTTTGTCAAAACTGAGTTCAACTATGCTTAAATGGATATAAAAATCTTGTTGACATGTTTAGTTATCAGTTACCGCATTTTGTCAGAATACATCAAAATATATCTGCAGAATAGGTCAATCACACACATCCGCCCGTACCGTCAGATGTTGCGTCATCACTGCTAATGCTGAGTCTCTCAGCATTGCCTTGTACATATTTGTTGTACAGTTTTATACGTAAAGCCCAGCTCAAGTCAGGCTGTCGAACTGTGTTCTTGAGCCTACGCCTCGCATTCGCAAACCAATTTGAGACCTGAAAAACAGGAATGCGTAATTGTTAAATCAGGAACACCTTTTGGTTTATCTTGCATGTATAATATTTCATTGAATAGTTAAAAAATGATGCAAGACACAGTCATATTGTTTTCAGTCAATCTAGCTGTTATTCATTTACTCTTTAGAGTCTGGCTACCGTTAAACTGTTGCGTTTGTTGTTTGTTTGCAGTTTTCTTATTTATATAATATTAATAATATTCACATACCAATGCATACAATACAATTAATTTATTTATATCTGCTTTCACAATGGAAAATTTCTATCCTTCCGATTTAACTAGGGATGCACCGTTATGAAAATATTGGCCGATACCGATAACTCTTTATATTTGAAAGTCGATAACCGATATGTTGGCCGATAAATATAAATCCAAATTTTTATATCATTTTTGAAAGCCTGATTACGAAAACAAAAGTCTCACACTTAAAGGCCATTTCCCAAGCACAGAATTATAATGATGTTCTCATTATAAATGTGTGTAGCCTATATGACAGACTTGCACTGCTCATGTTGCACATAACCATATTTTCCTGCGATTTTCCTGTGAAGTGATTCCAATCATATTTTCAAGGCGAACAGTTAAGTATCTCAGCTGAAGGAAATAATCCATTATTTATCAGCTTTAATATATATCGGCCACATTTTCCACATTTTTATTTGGCCAATAACGATAACATTAAAACAGAAAATATATCGTGCATGTCAGCAGTATCTAGTTTTTACTATGTAAATACAATGTGCATAGTAATGTCTTTGTCAGGATATACTATTTGTATATATTATATATTTTTTTTCTTTTTCTTTGTTAAAAAGTAAACTTTAAAAAATGCAGTTGCAAATATCTTGGGACTATAAATGAATTATTGTGCTGTTTTGTCACACAAACCTGCCCTCCCTGAGCTGCTATACTGTGCCATAAATATATTGGACCAATAGTATAAACATCTCAGATCATCAATGAAAAACCTATGTGACCCCGAAGAGTTATAGAGGGAGGAATTACAATGTATTTAGACCGACCTGCTCTATACGAGAGGATTCTGTTTATGTGTAATATAACTCAATCAAAAGAGATTCCAGTAGACCTCAGAAAGAGACCTGTTGAAGTTCATATGACTGGAAGGGTTACATAAGAATTTCCAGACTTGGCCCTCCATCCATACATAATCAGATGATGGTTTACAAATGGAAGAAATTCAGTATGATTGTTCCTCCTATGAGTGATGCTTCAGCAGACTACTAGTGCACTTGATAATGTGTGTGAAGTTACCATCAACGGAACACTAAAGACGAGGGGAGGCCTGTCTCACAACTCTTCAAGATTATTCCACAGCACTACTGGAACACTGGGCCATGAACAGTAAAGATGAAAAAATTGCCATAAGTTTGAGCATGCCAAGTTGCCAACATCAGAACTTCATCCCAGTTGTGAAAAATAATGGTGGGAATATAATGTTGTGGGGGATGTTTTGATGCCTCTGGGCTTGGACAGTTTACAATCAAAAGGACTAATGAATTCCAAGTTGTACCAAGAAATAACTCTACAGCGGAACATCAGCACATCTGTCTGATATTTAAAACTTGAAAGAGGATGGTTCATGCAACACAACACTGACCCAAAACACAGAAGGGAACAACAATAGAGAAAGATCTATCCAAGTCAGAGTCATTGAAATTCAGTTGAAATTCTGGAGCGAAATAACAGATCCTTCAAATAAGACACTTTTAAATGGTCTGAAAATGTTTAATACACTTGGGTAGGTGCAGATAAAGAATTTGGTTATATAACGTTGATATGGCCATGCCTGCAAGATACTTAATATAGGGTTTATGTCATTTTTCCATTCATGCCGCTGTTTAAGACCAGCTGTTTTTACCCATATTTAACATTGAGTGATGACTCAACGTAGTACCAACATTGTTTTCATATAAAATTAATGCATTTTTATTTTTCAAAATGACCAAGAACTGCACAGGCCAAACAATCTGCATTATTGTTAGTAGTAATAGTAGTATTATAAGTTAATACTTTTATTAGTATTAAAAAGTGACAGATGAATTTGCACAAAAGAGTTTGATTGACTGTGTGGCCTTTAAAGTCACCATGAAATCAAAATGGACAGTTCTTTTAAATATTGCAGTATTTATTATAAATGATTTATCCATGCACGTCATAACTTTTTAAATTTTATTTAATTCATGTGTCCTCATAAATTTTAATCAAAATAACTTCCGCTTCCTCTTGCAGCTCATCTCTTCTCTTCTCTGATGACGTGTTTACTGGTGTGAGGGCGGGACAACCTGTCACTCACATGAGATCGACCAATTGCAAACCACAACCATCCAATGACCCAATCGAAACCCCATGGACAAAATCAAGTCCCGCCCTACATTTTGTCCTAGTTCGAGAAGCCGTTTCTCTCAGATGTACGTCACAAAAGGGAACTTCTGCTTCATGTTGACTTTAATGTCAAATACAAAAGATATGGGAAGTGTTTTCTCATCCCATTGTATTTTTCGATTCTAACTATGCATTTTATGCTTATATTATACAGGCAGCTGCGTGTTCTTTTTTGCACTAGCATTGTTTTAATTCAGAACAGATCTGCTATATTTTTGGGCTGTAATCCACCAGTGACTTCAAATCAATGGCATTGTACATTGTTGTGTATGTTGCTTGTTACAAATATATTAATGTGACTAATAAGATCAGATAATATTTCACATCTGTACTTCTACGTTCTGTAAATCCCTGTTTTTTTCATAGCATATAGCAATCCTCCTGATCTGATCGAATCCGTGTGCTTGTGTTGACCCTCACCTGGACCAGGGTCATGTGGGAGCCCAGAGCCAGCAGTATCTTCTCAGTTTTGGTGGGGTAAGGGTTGTCCCTGTGCTTATAGAGCCACTGTTTCAGCGGTCGAGCCATGTCCTGCAGGGCCTGGCGTTTGTGTCGAACCTTCCCTCCGCTGCTCAGGAAAAACAACACGGAGAGGCACAGATGCAATTTTATTTTCCTGATTGGCTCAGGTCAAATGTAAAAGTTTACGGCAATGTCAATGGAGCAAACAATTAATTATACAGTACATTATTGTTGATTTCTATTAAAAGCCAAAATAGTTATCTGTAACCATCTGTTATAAAATTTCACAGCAAATTCAGGGAATATACATCATTAGTCATCTTTACCGCAAGTCTCTTAAGATGCAAGCTGATTTTTTAACTCAACAAATAATTTATCGCTTAACAAATCATTTTCCCCCTCAATTAGTTTGCTGATTTTATAATGATTTTTTGGAATCTTTTCATGCAAAACTAGCTAAAATAAATGACTTTTAATGGGAGATACAGTGTCTTTTTGAGCCTTTAGTTTTGACAAACTGTCAACAAAGCATCATATACCACTCACCACACTATATTAACACAAATGATTGCGCTGTCAGTGCATAATCCAAACATTTTCCATGACTGGCAAGAGACCATGATGTTGTAAACAAAGTGCAGAGCATTGCTGCTCAAAGTAATGAACCATATGAAAGAAAATAGTTGATGTCCAATTAGATGCTGTAGATATCCAGAACCGAGACAATCAGCAGATGTCACTGTGGACCAAGTATGTGTAACATTCCTATTTTTTACCTTACATATAGTGATGGCTGACTGGTCATAATAGCTATATAACAGAAAGAAAATGTATGTACTGTATGAGTTTGAGGAGCACATCCTAGATGGAAAGTACAAAGATAAGAAATACCAAACTTCCAGTGAGGATGTAGGCTACACTGCTTTCCTACAGTGTATTTTTTTTTTTATATATGATCAATAAGTTATGACAGCATATGTTTTTACATTGCTTTAACTCATCAAAACAAGTTAAGCAATTGTCAACATTTTTATATAAGTTATACAGTCAAGATTCAACTCATTTTTAAGTCAGTTTAATGTCATTTAAATTGAAATTACCTAAACCCCAAAGTTGATTGTACTTAAAAATTTAAGGGAGCTATTTTTTTGTGTATAAATTGAAAAAACAACCATGTATAAACAAACTACCACCTCGTGCAAACTTTCAATAATAATCATTTTACCTCGTTCTAATTATCAGCCAGTTGGAAAAAAAAAATGGTTTGTTATTACACTTACAACAGAGATAACACTGACGTTTTTTCCCATAACGTCTTTTAAATATGAAAAGTATAAATAAACATTAGTTGTTCACGCATAGCCTATTTACTTCTCCATATGGAGTGGGGAAAATGAAAAACAAGTGTCCATTTAAAGTAGCTACGGTGATGCTACATTAACTAATAGTGAATCACGTTCATTTTAGACTGTTTCATGCATCCTTTTGTGTAATGGAGCACATACATACCCATTTCGTCTATGTTTGAGAGCTTCGGTGCCATCCATCACTTTGTGGCTTGTCAGTAAATCTGAATGTTGTCCATCAATCACCTCTAAATAGCTCCTACTGGTTCTCTCCACATTCTGCTCGGTCTCCTCAAAACGCAACCGATCAAACTTACTGAAGACTGTCGTGTTCATCGCTGCTCGCCATGAAGTGCCATGAGCCAAATGACAATGTAGAGCTCTCCACAAGTCTGTCCAGGAAAATGTCCTTATAGCCTACTGTTATAATGCCCCTGTGAACGAACGGGCTGTTATTTGAAATGTTTCTCCTGATTTAAAAAATAAAATAATAGGCTACATCCTGTAGGCGAGGTAGGTTTTAATTAACTGTGCGTATTCAAAATATTTTCCTTAATCAATAGCCTAATCCAAAACATAAATCAAATAAGACCAATAAGCAAATTATTTAGAGTTAAAACAAATTAATTATTAAATTATATTATTAAATTATATAAATAAATAATTATATCAAACGTCCAATTATATTAAACGAACAATAGCAACTGTAATTGCTAAAAAATATAAAAAGCACTTACAAAGTTCGCTTGTTAGTCGCTAAACAAGAGCAACACTATAATTTGAGTGTCTTCCATCCCATCTGCTGATATTCAACAGCACTGCGCTCAGCAACTGCGGCTCTCCACTATATCAGCCCAACAACACTACAGAGTTTCATTCACACCCCGGAACGTGAATACAGCTCGAATCTCGTCATTCCCAAAGAGTCCAGGGGCTCGAGCGTGTCCGAGCAGCTACTGTGTGTCTGGCTGGAAGCGGGACTGGATCATGTCCAGTTGAGTTCTCATATGTAGCCTTCTAACTTTATGGATAACTCTTTATAGGTAGGCTACGTTGGTGAAGGCTTAGCTCAGCACCCTTATGGGACCTTTTGGTTTAAAGCAAAAAGGCGAACGGGTGCTTTTTATCTGAATGTTTCAAGCTCATGTGGTGAAAAGTAGACCATGTAGCCTACAGTAGTGTCCTTTACTGAACAGGCTACTAAAAACATAAACTTCAAGAAAACAAATTAGTAGGCTATAGTGTAAAAAAAAAAAAAAAAGGATTAATTAGTTTGTGATAATTGAGGTTGCACGTAGCCTTTAGAGTTATCATAATCTTAAAGTCCCCCTGTAGTCAATAATGGTATCCTTTAAAACTCCTCTTTGATAATCAAAATTACATATTTAAATGTTTTTTCCTTAAAAAAAAAAATTCTTCATGCCTTAAAATAGCTTGAATGTCACTCTACACACTTGCCTCATTTAGTTTATGTAGTTCTATGAATAATGCAAATTAGCCGCGCCTCCACTCACTCACACCAGCTCAGAGATCCATGCAGAGATCCACTCGTTCACGATCACACTTTGATCTGATTGGTTACAAGGAAGTTTGTGACGTCAGAAACACCAGCGATTTCAAACACTGCAGTTTTAAGGAGAAAATACTCAGCAATGGTGTTGACTCATGAATTTGCACATGATTTGTCTTAAAGCATATTAAAAACACCACATAGACATATAAACAACAATAAAAGCTTGATTTTCACCCAAGGGACTTTAAGTTTATTTTGGGTTTGTTTAGCAGTTATGACTACTGATTATGGCTGATATCTTTTAGCTGAATAGTATGGCAAGCCGTTTTGACTTTTATTCATTCCCTGGATATGAATTCTTGATATCAGAAATTTAACTTCCAGTAAAAATGTTTATTCTATCAACGTCATCACTCAGAGCAATACGAACTGGTAATTCTTGATATCTAATTGTATTTTCACTATGTGAATATTTAAATGTTTACTAGTACCACATAGTTATTGATATTAAAAAATATATATGTTTTAGTAAGAATTGTATTTCTTATATGTGAAATTCGAAATCAATTCTTGATATCAACAATTCAATTTGAATGACAAGCCTTTGGTGACTTTTAACTCGTGAAAATACAATTAAAGATGTCAAGAATTATTACAATTTTATTATTGATACAATGAATTTGTATTTCTGCGAGATGACGTAATTGTTGATATCAAAAATAAAAAAATGTTGTAGTGGAAATGTAATTACTGATGTAAAAAAATGCCATTGTTACTAGTAGAAATCTAATTCCTGATTTCAAGAATAAGTATTTTAACTAGTGAAAACTAAATTGTTGATATAAAGAATTCATATCCTGGGAATTAATAAAAGTCAAAATGGCTTGCCATAGTATGGGTTTTATCCCGAAAATCACATGAACAAACCGGAAAGCAGCTCTCATCACAATCGCTTGTCAACCGCATTACGAACTGACGGCGATATCCATGTTTTCTCAAGGTCCCGGGACATGCACTCTCGTAAGGTTTATTTATTTATTTATTTCAAATTATTTTTTGTGGTATCATATGCAAAGTTGGTTGATAGTTAGCTAGTTAACAATTACTTGTTTACTTCCCAGACAGCAACATAGTGTCGGCCCACATCTGGTACGCGTTGAATCCACATATACCAGATGTGGCCCGGATCTGGGCCGACACTATGTTGCTGTCTGGGTTAGGATAGGGGTTGCACCAGCCATTCGTGTATTCTTTCTTAAATTGGAATGTAAAGTCCACACTAGAGGCTTAGTAACTAGCTAGTTTGTAACTAACTGTACTTTATTCCATTGCACCATTTGTTCGTAAGGCAGAATGTAGCTATTCTGTCGTATTTTCATATTGTCGTATATTCTGTCGTATTTAGCTCTCCGTGAAGTAATGCGTAATCGCATAATATGGCGTTTACCCTCAATGTGTAACGAACTGCTCCGAGACACGAAGGTTGAGGATCCAAATGCAGTGTTTTAATGAAAGGCTAATCCACAATCGTAGTAAAAGACAGGCAAAAGGTCAGAGCACAGTAAATCAGTCCAATCAAACAAACAAATCCAGAGGGGGAGACAGGAACGGGAAAACCAGGACACAGGCAGATATCAAAAACCAGGATCATGAAAAACAGTGGAAACACTCAGAAATGCAGTGGAAACAACTAACAAGACTTCGCAGGGAATGACAGAAAGAACCAGGCTTATATATGGTGAGCCAGCCCGTTCTCACGTAAATGCGTCTCTATAGCACACAGTGTGTTCATCGTGTTATATTTATACGCGAAAATGAGTTTTTACGTGCATATGATACGCAGTTTTAGCGTGCATTTGATACGCACTTCATTGCGTGAAATACACACGCACCCCACACCACTACTAAACCTACCCTTAACAACCCATGCGTCCTATGCACGTAAAAACTAATTTCCGCGTATAAATAACACGATAAACACACTGCGTGCTATAGAGACGCATTTAGTGTGATCGGGTAGGGTGAGCAAACAAGAAGATGAGACACAGGTGAAAACAATGAGTGCTGATGAGTCCATGCAGAGAATTATGGGAGATGTAGTTTGTGAGCGAATGACAATAGTCTGTTGTAGTCTCTGGTGGCTCTCAAGGGCACTCCAGCTGGTGACCATTACACAGTGATCCAATAGCAGCGTTCAAATACGCGAGCGGATGTTGTGTTGAAATGCTGTAAATTTCGGGTTATCCTTCATTCGAACTTTTTTTGCCTCACATAACTAACGGTAAAAATATGTTTCCATTAAATACTATACTTAATCATGATTAGCACGTAAGTGTTTTTATATGTAGCCTAAATAACAAAAGAAGTAGGTAAAACAAGAGCTGATTGGTGCAGTTCAATCTGTCTGCTATTTTATTCCAACCATTACTCCTGAACGGAGGCTTCCTTAAATATTTCGTTTTAGGCCCATAGTTATGCTTCAACCAACTTTAATGGTGCAATGGAAAAATATTTAGTAGAGCATGGGCAGTAAAACTAACTTGACTTAAAATGTTCTTTTATTGAAACTGTTTATTTCCTACTCCTGAACGGCTATCTCATCTCTAGGAATAACTGAAGGCCAGGTTTTTGTTTTCTCCTATCAGTCATCTTTAGAAGACATTTTACACACAGGGAAAAAACTGATTGTTAGGCCAATAATTCAAGAAGGTCCAGACTTTAAAGCTCTCAATTCTCACTTGTACTCGCCCTTATGAAAATGTACCATCTTGTAATTGTTTAGCATAACTATAGCATTTGTTACAATAAGACTATAATTAATTACAGGTAAGCAGCTTACGCATTTAGAAACTATAGCTACAACATGCCACAGTTGTAATATAAATCTATAGTGAAAAATCTATTCTATTAACAGATTATCTATTATAAATTCTACAACAAGTTAGTCAAAATTTACCACAATAAATAGGCCTATGAAAAAACGTGATCAATTCTAGTAAAGGTGGTCGTGAGTATAGTTTATGTATGTTGGTGCAAGATATTTTCTCCTCTTTTCCTCAGTCTTTTTAGTTTATGTGGTTGTTTTAGGTCATGTTTGACTTTCTCCATAGCATTTTAAAGCAGTAAATTCTCAATAGAATTCAAATAGGTCACACTTAGCGATTGGAACGGCTTGCGCAAATCTCATCACACTTTTGGAGCGTTCTCAGGCCTAAAACTAACTTTTTGTCACACCTGCCAATGGCCGGTGACTTAAGAAAATGTATTACTACTAAAACTACTACTACAGCAATATACTCAATATAGTAATGACTGACTAGTACAGTCAGTAATAAAATAAGAATATTAGGCTGCTGACACTTTAAGAACTGATACTGTGCGCATGCGTTTACTTTCTCAACTATTTATGTTCACTTAAGACATAACCGACTATGTTTTCTAGGATACTCACTATTTTTTGCATGCGCTTCGGATGTGTGAGCACACATATTCCTATCAACGCTAGGAAGCTTAAAACATGCCAGTTTTAACACGTAAACCACGCGTAAACTACATGTTGTTTGCATGCAACTTTGTTGACGCTTAGTTTTACGTGTTCAAATTCACGTGTTTTTGAGCTTCCTGGCTTTACACGCAAAAAGTTCCCACGCAGCGCGCGAGTAATGAAATGACAATTTTGCATCTTCCTGAGGTTGAATATTTCAATTGTCACGTCTCAAACTTTCGTGATGATGCAGCACTGGCCCGTCAACCGTCTCATATCACGCCAACGCCGATTTTCTTCTTGCATTTGGTGCTTGTCGAGTGTTAATTTTAGTCCCTGAAGCGCTCTGCTGAAGCAGGCCCAGATTTTACTCAGGACTCCATTGATCAAATTTCTATTATGATGATTTGCAGCTTGATACATTTAACACATTAGCCTTTATTGCCACCTCAAAATGAACTCCGAATAAAAACATTTTTATGACAACATATATATTTTTAAAGCGCGTATAATTATGGTTATGGAGAATTTTTCGCCCCCACTCAGACCTGAGCACAGATGTTCTCACATAGGGGTGTTTTAGTTCAAGCTTTTGTAATCACAAAGAGCATCCCCACATGACACCTTAAAGCAGACAGCACATTCCTCTCCAGTAGCCCAGGCACATAACACGGCAACACACGCCATAAATTCCTTTCCCTCAGAGATAGCCTCACTACCACATTTGTTGATACTAGCTACACGCAGCCCCTTTTTCACAGAGGAAAACACACAAAAAAGAAGGGACACGTTAAGGTCGAGTTGTTCACTTAAGTTGCACAACACTGCAAATGTTAAAAACTTCCCACATGAAAGGCACAGGTTAAATTCCCAAATGTTTATCTGCTCTTTTTCGCATGAAGGAAGTATGCTTATGCTCAGAGCTTGTTTTTAAAGATGTTTTAGATGTTTTTTTTTAATGGAATTGCACAAAAATAGTTATAGGATAATAGATGAACTGTAATATGTGCACTTCCTGATTCTTTTGCAAAGTGTATTTGTTGACATAATTCTAGTTTTGCGTGTCGGTCAAAAATGACAGAATATTTTATTTTATTTTTTGTCAATGAAATGAATAGTACTATATTTTAGATTTATAATGTTTTTCATTTAATATTTTGTATTTGTAGGGTATTTCTTTTTATACAAAATTATATTTACACTGTATTTATAATCCATTTATTGCCTTTTTTGAGCATAGACCTGAAAATAAAATTTCCAATTTAAACTGTCGTAAATCTTGAATGCTTTAGAGCACAGACTTAAGTTTGATCTCTTTTCAAAGACGACACTTGGCAGATTATTGCTTAAGTGAAAAAGTTTAAAAAAGTGAACTTACAAAAAGTAACAGAATTTTACGTACATTGTTAAGAAAAATGCACAAAAATACTATTTTCAATTTTTATATAAAATATTTTCAAAATCACTTTTTACTCTAAAACTGCAAGAAAATCAAAGCAATAAAACGAAAACAAGTTGTGTTCCAAATTTGAGCTTGATTTCTCAAAAAAAAAAATTAGCTTTCAGTAAGATTTTCTGGCTGGAGTGCCAAAAGTTTTCACTTGATTCACTAGAGTCTCCCATTCATTTCCAATGCGGCCATTTTTGACCGTGAGGAGCACAAGTGTGACTATTTTTTTCCGAACCATTTAACCTTTTCGAATCATATCCATGATACATTTTTTTGGTGTTCACATAGCATTCCAAAGAAGCAATTGTCAAAACCTTTAGCAAGTTAAAAAAAAAAATGAAAAAAAAAATGAAAAATGTAATTTTTTTCGGTCAAAAATTACAGAAGAGCAACAGAGGGTAATGTATAGCCTTTCAATGTGAATATATGGTTATGAAGCTGTAAAATTCATAGTAAAAACAGCTGCAGTTTCTTCACAGGCCCCAATGAAAAAGCATTGGGCAACTTGAGATTACTGCAATATAGTACCAATTAGAGCAAATCTGAAACCACAAACACCACAGCCACAAATGCTCTACGACACACAATAAAATGAGCAAGGCCCAGAGAGACGTACGGTATGTCTGTAAATGACAAAATCGCTTTTATATTCTCATGGAATGATCTGAATAGAAACAGTGTCAGTGAATGTATCCCTTCGAGTCACTCGGTTAACGGTCTCAGCGCCCTCTTGATCTATTGTTTTGATTCCTGGATTTTGGTCACAGATACAGCATTGCATGTACTGGAAAAAAATATGACTGTGGTACATGGCACTGTCCCATGAATTGTGTGTGTAGTTAATGTTACAGGCCAGAGTTTATAATCCTAGAAGGAAAAGAATCTCTGAAAGTGACAAGAAAAAAAAAACAGCAGTTATGTTTCTGGTTTAATCTATATCTAGCAGTTCTTTGGTAACACATAAAACTGTTCCATCATTACTGAATAACTTCACAAGAACAAATGAGTAACACATTATCAACAATCTTGTAACTAATATTAAATAACAAGAAACTCAGATTAATGAATAAGTAAGTAATAGCGCTCAGTCGAATGTGGTAGTTCAATATTAGCTAATCAGTAACTACTACTTACTACTAAGAACTATACAGGTTCATAATTCATATTAATAATGCATAATAATATAAGGTAATGGTAACCCATTAGTAGTGAATCAAGTGTTACTATATCTTTCTAAAGGAAATACTAATTATTTGGATCAGTATTCTAAAGTGAAGATCATGGGAACACACTAGTAATGACTAAAGTGTTACCAAATCCATCGTAAGGATCTATTAAAATCTCAAAAGCTTACAATATTAGGTAGTTATCATGTTTTTCACTTTAGAAAACTGATCCAAATAATTAGAAACTCCTTTAGAAGGATGTAGTAACACTTGAGTCATTACTTGTGGTGGGCCATTTAGTGGGTAAGTTCATGTTAATTATGAACTTGTAGTTTTCTGGGAGGTATGAAAAAAATAGTAGTTACTAAGCTAATAGAGAACTACATTCAACAGCGCTATTACTAATTTGTTAATCAGAGTTTCTCGTTAGTTAATAGTAGTTAGAACGTTAATAGTGTGTCACTCATTTGTCCCCGTGTATTATTCATTAATGAAGGAACAGTATTCTAAAGTGTTGCCGTACTTTTATTATTTGCGTCTAATTTCGATGAGCTCACTTCTATAATGCACTCGTTTTCCCTCATCGGTGTAACTGAAGCGATTGGCTGATGGGACATTCATCCCATGTTATTGGTGTTTGGCTCTTTTATAGCTCTAGATTTAATTGGCTGGACGTAGCTTTAGCAATCACGTCTGTGTCTCTGATTGGGCAGCTGTTGTTCTAAGGCGGGACCCGTGGATCTGAAAGGTCACGGTATCCACGAGCCATCGCTGACGGTCTGCAGAGAGGAGCATTACTGCCGTCTCAGACTCTGTAACCAACTCCACATGTCTTATCTAAATAAGCACTAGGCCAAGACAGATCGCATTTCCTTCTGGTGCTAGCCAGACGCACGGATTACCTTGTCACTGGCTTCGACATAAAAATCCGAATTAAATTGATACTGGCACATGAAGTCGTGGTACCAGTCATGTTAAAGAAATACTGTACTTTGACGTATTAAGTGATTCTTCACCCCTTTTACCATATAGTTATAGTACATAACTTTTTGCCATACAGGAAGTCTCATCACGGGTACATTTACCGCACACGAAATTGTGTATTTCAGTACGTAATTCATACCCCTACTATATTAGACCTTTGCCATTACACTAATATAAATCCTTTGAAGAATTGCCCCCACGATTTGAGCCAAATGAAATGTTAATTCATACCACAATCACGTAGTGAGTACAGTTAGTCAGACAAAAAGCAGCACGAATGCCAAGGCGCAGTCTGGAAAAATTTAACAGAAGGCGAAATGTGGAACGTACTGTAAAATCATATTAGTAACAGGATTATTTTTGGTGGGTAAAGAGATTGTAGTTGTTGGTCTCGATGACGTAAGAAGCTCTGTGTTTTTACAGTCAACATGGATTCATAACGGACACTATTCTTAGTCTTAATTGTGCAGGTTATTTCGAAGGAAAACATTTATCGTGTTTGTAATCTTTCAACAAAATGAAATAACGCCTATAAAATGACTTTTCTTCTCACCTGACATCATCACGTCGTTGGTGTTAGCAGTGAACTAATGGTAAAATAAAACCCTGAATTAAAGCCTATTCAGAAAGAAATAGTTTGTCAATAGAGGATCAGGTAAGTTTATGTTTTACAGATGTAATTTGTGATTTTAATGCAATGTATTCCTGCTGAGGCGCAGTTTCCCAAACAGGGGTTTGTGAGTTGATGAAAAGCCAATAAATATTTATATTGAATGTAAAAAACAATACATAAAAATAAATGAAACTTTGTGATAATCGTGATATAGCTGAGTGCGATTATCAAATAAAAGGCTGCAATTCAGTTAAAGGTGGGGTATGTGATTCTCTTTTTTGTCATTTTTTTTCAAAATCACTTGAAATCCTATTCATAACCCACTTACAGCCACTGAGTTAGAGGCACTGAAATGAAAATTAAGCAATTTAATCATCTGTGGAACGGGCAGGACTCGAAAAACTCCAGCCAATCATTTCCAAGACCACCTAGAATCATTGGACAGTAAGTCCGTCAATCAAACGGTCGTACCATACCCCCCTCGCGTGCGTGCCGTGACCCCTTCGTACGCATACTCAAAGCACATTGCTATGAATCCTGCTTTGAATAGAAGACCGTTGTACAGACGCCAGGGCTGAGTCTCGCGCATATGAGTTTTTCGCTCGTGCATGATTGCACGTCCATGTTCTTCGAATGGGTGGAGTCAGGGCCAGCGTTGGAGGAAAGAAGGTAGGACCTTTTGAGTTGTGTATTTTCAGAATCTGCCGGCCGTTTTGCAAATCACACACCCCACCTTTAAATAACTTTATATTTTGAGGCGCTGCATGTTTAGTGAATAATTGCATGTTCAGTGTGCACACACACACACACACACACCTGTGGTCTGGGGTTTTCAGCGTCTCAGAGTCATTATTGTTATTATTATTATTCATTCTATCTCAACTGGGCTAATAGTTAAAGCAGCATTCTGTAACTTTTGGTGCTAGTAGCAATATGCGCAATCCCTCACCCATAACACTAACAATATTCATCCGGAGCAAATTAAACGAGTGAGTAAAGGGTTTGTGTGTCAACATAGACTGTAAAGGGTGTCAACCATGGTGTCAACTCGCTGTCGGACAGATTAAAGAGGGAGGACGCGTTGCTGGTGCATCCTGCGGAAGAGAGTTCAGTATCAATATGTATCGAAAAATCTATATTTTTGACAACACTAATTTATTATTTCAGATGCCTTTTTAAAAGGACTACAATTGAAAAAAATAAACAATTCAGCCCGCCAAAGTGGCTAGTAGGAGTGACTGCGTTACACACCACTGCTGAAATACACCCGCATTTGGCGAACACCATTACATTCATACATTTTAAACACCAAAAAGTTACGGACTGCAGCTTTAAAAATTTAACCCATTACATTCCTTAAAAGTAATAGCAATAATAGAATACAACGATTTGAGATACTCAAATTAGGCCTGGTTTCATTCTGGTTTGAAATGCTCACTTTTAAGATTCAAATAATAATCAATAATCAACCCCACCCTTTCGGAAGTAAAATGGGCTGCATTTGCATTTTGACTTTAAGACAATGAGAAACATAACTAAGTCAGATTAATCCCTTGAGGTAAACATTTTGTTTGGCAAAATATGTAAAATATGTATTAGATAGCCCACAAACAAAAATGATGTCATCATTAGGCTTCCCACTCTCAATTTGTTCTAAACCTGTATGAGTTTCTTTGTTCAGTTGAACACAAAAGAAGATATTTTGAAGAATACAGGTAATCAAACAGTTGCTGATCCCATTGACTTCCATAGTATTTATTTTTTCATGCTATGGAAGTCAATGGGGTCTGGTTTGGAACAACTTGAGGGTGGGTAAATAATGATTTTTCATTTGTGGGTAAACTATCCCTTTAATAGTGTGCTGCAATAAAAGATGTAATACCATTTTATACAGTCCAGACTGTAAAAAAAAATGCATTGCTTTTCCGCAGGCTGCCTGGTGTAATTTCATTTCCATATGCGTCCAGCCCCCTTAACATCGTCCGCTCATAATTCCTTAAACATTCTCTAATCAACACATCTCCGTGTCTAACAAAATGTTAAATCCCAGTAGAGGCTATTTGCGTCATGTGTTTTTCTTTGCTAATAAATCTACCAAGGTTGAATTATATCCACAGAGTACAGTAAATTGAGTATGATGACATACCAATATTAGCGTCTTCTCATACTTGCTGTTCTACACATTAGCTATCTGGGGATTGGTCCAATAAAGAGATGTACCAGTTTAATATATTCTACAAGTCAATGAAAACTTCAGAATCAAATTTCTTTACATTCTTTACACAATCTATTGGTGGTTTTTATAGCCAACAGTCTTCATTTCATGCATCAAATTGATGCTGAAGTGTATAACTGTGGATCTTTCCATCATTTATATCCGAAGCTCCACAGGGTGCATCCTCTTGCACTGAAGTTATGTCGAAAATTGTTCTTTTAACCCATTTGAGAGCACCTAAATGTATTGAGGGCAAGGACAATAACTGGGACAGATATAATTCTGCTCTTCTGCAGGTGGCTCTCTTTAAGGGCTCACCCTATTTTAGCACCTTACATGACCACTTGGGTTTTGGACACTGTGCTTAGAAAAAAAAAGACTTTAATTTACGACCAAATGACGACACACAAGAGCTACAAAACAAGCCTTTCTCCCAGTGTGCGCAACTGTTCAATTTAAGAAATAAGAAGGAAAAAGAAAGAAAAAGATTGATAAATTTTTCAAAAACTTTTGTTTTGCAAATCAAATTAGTGTTGAACATGGTGGAAAAAAAAACATCCTAAAAGTCCTGTAAGATATCAGATACGTTGACCTTTTAATGAAAGGGGAAGTTTAGTTTTATTTTACAGTGTCCTTGATACATGTAACATGCACTCGCTGTATAATAACAGTAAATTATGCATAATTACATGTAACTAAACCCTAATCCTAATCCTAATCCTAACCCTATAGTACATGTAGTTAATTATTACTCAATACTTAAATGTGTAATTACACTGTAACATGGACACCTTAAAATAAAGGTTTTACACTTTATTTGAAGGTGTCCGTGTTACATTGTAATTATTTAAGTACAGAGTAATATTGATTAACATTATATGGTTACACTTTATTTTAAGGTGTCCTTGTTACAGTGTAATTATATATACTTTAAGTACAGAGTAATATTAAGCAACTACATTAGTAAATACATATAATATATGTAACAAGGACACTGTAAAATAAAGTGTTAGCAAATAAAGTAACTATTCATCTGCAACACCTCAAACAATGTAATTATATGAATACATTTAAAATGCTGTTTAGTGTCAATGATAATGTTATAGGTTACATCATGCAATTGATGAATACTCCACATGCCATTTTTACAGTTATTAAATGTAAACGTTTATTTTTAATTTTTTTTGTGTATTTGCAGATTTGAGTAAGGTGTCCTTACAGTGTAATTATACATTTGAATTAATCAACTACATGTATCTTACTATATGGTTAGGTGTATGCAATTATGCATATAGGAACTACACTCACCGGCCACTTTATTAGGTACCCCATGCTAGTAACGGGTTGGACCCCCTTTTGCCTTCAGAACTGCCTCAATTCTTCGTGGCATAGATTCAACAAGGTGCTGGAAGCATTCCTCAGGGAGTTTGGTCCATATTGACATGATGGCATCACACAGTTGCCGCAGATTTGTCGGCTGCACATCCATGATGCGAATCTCCCGTTCCACCACATCCCAAAGATGCTCTATTGGATTGAGATCTGGTGACTGTGGAGGCCATTTGAGTACAGCGAACTCATTGTCATGTTCAAGAAACCAGTCTGAGATGATTCCAGCTTTATGACATGGCGCATTATCCTGCTGAAAGTAGCCATCAGAAGTTGGGTACATTGTGGTCATAAAGGTATGGACATGGTCAGCAACAATACTCAGGTAGGCTGTGGCGTTGCAACGATGCTCAATTGGTACCAAGGGGCCCAAAGAGTGCCAAGAAAATATTCCCCACACCATGACACCACCACCACCAGCCTGAACCGTTGATACAAGGCAGGATGGATCCATGCTTTCATGTTGTAGACGCCAAATTCTGACCCTACCATCCGAATGTCGCAGCAGAAATCGAGACTCATCAGACCAGGCAACGTTTTTCCAATCTTCTATTGTCCAATTTCGATGAGCTTGTGCAAATTGTAGCCTCAGTTTCCTGTTCTTAGCTGAAAGGAGTGGCACCCGGTGTGGTCTTCTGCTGCTGTAGCCCATCTGCCTCAAAGTTCGACGTACTGTGCGTTCAGAGATGCTCTTCTGCCCACCTTGGTTGTAACGGGTGGTTATTTGAGTCACTGTTGCCCTTCTATCAGCTCGAACCAGTCTGGCCATTCTCCTCTGACCTCTGGCATCAACAAGGCATTTCCGCCCACAGAACTGCCGCTCACTGGATGTTTTTTCTTTTTCTGACCATTCTCTGTAAACCCTAGAGATGGTTGTGCGTGAAAATCCCAGTAGATTAGCAGTTTCTGAAATACTCAGAACAGCCCTTCTGGCACCAACAATCATGCCACGTTCAAAGTCACTCAAATCACCTTTCTTCCCCATACTGATGCTCGGTTTGAACTCCAGGAGATTGTCTTGACCATGTCTACATGCCTAAATGCACTGAGTTGCCGCCATGTGATTGGCTGCTTAGAAATTAAGTGTTAAGGAGCAGTTGGACAGGTGTACCTAATAAAGTGGCCGGTGAGTGTACATGCAACATGTAAAAAGGACACTGTAAAATATAGTGTAACCCAGATTTTTATGTTGAGCACCTGTTTGTCATTGACCCAATGTCCACTTTTATTTACAGTGTTACAGCAGTTTATTTGATTTTACTTTTAGATAATTGTTGCAGTGGCTGTTGCAATTCTCCAATTGTCATTTACCGATTTCTGAAACAAGAGAGAGGAGTTAAAGAATACAGGTTTTCATAGCTTTTTTTGCAATACAAACATAGCACATCAAGTTTTGCAAATCAGTACAACTGTTCAGTTTGCTTCTTTCAAGCGATCACACATCTAGTTCTTAAGCTTGCTTTATTAAAAATAAGCCTGGCTGAAGAGGCAATGCCCAGCGTGCCTTTCCCTTGATGAATTGCTTTGTGAATGTGTCGGCCTGTGCCACGTACACTCCCAGAAGTCCCTGGGTGTTTGAGCACTGTAGTTACTATATCATATAATTATGACTTTGCCATCAATCACATTTTCATACTAATGCATCATTAACCCAACAAATAGCTCCCATATGTTCATCCGAACCCAGTCCTCTGGTCCAAATACTGTGTGCCTGCCACATGATTTTCCACAGAGTGGTGTGTGTATACAGTACCATGCACCACATGGTTCCTTCACCTCATGGACTACATCTTGTTTCACATCCCTAATGAGTCGGGTCATGAGTGCTAGTTAAGCAGTCATTGATAATTCAGTACGAATGTGTTCTTTTCGAGAGCCACGAGGATGTGTCAAGACTTCCCCCTGTTCCTGGGCTTTTAAAACTTACCACATTGCTATTTCAAACAAAGCTTCATACGTCTCTGTTACCGGGGTCTGCAATCTACTCTGACAGCCGCCGACTCGCTAACCCCTTTCCAGTCGTGTTTCCAGTGCTTTCTTGGACGCTGACAATTTAACGTTTTTTTTTTTTTTTTCAGCTCGCTCGTAACTCCAGGTCTCAGCTTCAAGACGAAATCCCCTTGTAGCACATTAACGTCTTCTATATTAGCATCATGCTGGTTTCCGTCGACAAGCAACGGGCAATTTTATGCCTTTTACGGGTGGGGTGGTGGGGGGGTATATGGGTGAGCCTCCAAAAACTTTTGTTATTTCACGTTTCTCATTAGACTCATCATGGGTCAGTGTTGAACATGGAGCATTTGCTAATGACATGGAGGAAACTGCACCTGAAATTACTGCTCTCATTATTGTAATCATCGTTATTTTATGACTCCCTGTTCAGAGTATATGGTTGAGCCCAAATGGAGCATAATGAGGTGTTGGGATGATAATGAGTTCACTGTGAAGATGATGAGGATGATGACGGCATAATTCTCCAGAGCTATGGTGACTTATGGTGGCGAAATGCTTTTGGCCCATGTGTGAGGCAGCTGGCACCTTATAGTATGGTAGAGAGCCATGTGGTAAACATCATCCTACAGACGGCAACTGAAGAGTGAATGAACAGTCTTTTTTGGGGGGTTAAATTATTGACATATTAGTGAGAAATTAGAGCTTGTTCAGTTATATTAAAGGTTTAGTTCTCCCAAAAATGAAAATTAGTCCATGATTTACTCACCCTCAAGTCATCCTAGGTGTATATGACTTTCTTCTTTCAGGTGAATACAATCATAGTTATTTTAAAATATGTCCTGGCTCTTCCAAGCTTTATAATGACATGGCTGTTTCCTGTTTTCCATAAAAGTGCATTTATCCATCATAAAAGTGCATCTATCCATCATAAAAGTGCTCCCCATGGCTGCGGGGGTTAATAAAGGCCTTCTGAAGAGAAGCGATGCGTTTGTGTTCGAAAAATATACATTTTTCAAACGTTATAAAGTAAAATAACTAGCTTCCAAACGAACATATGGATTCCACTTAAGTCTAAGCGCAACTTATGCGAGTAATACAACGTACTGCTGATATTTACGCTATGGCATGACGCACTACGCTACTTCTGACGTCACAAGTAGTGTGAGTTGCACTTTAGGCATAAGTAGACTGCGTATGTTCGTTTGGCTGGAAGCTAGAATTTTACTTAGTAACATGTTAAATATTAATATTTTTCTATATTTTTTGCTTCAGAAGGCCTTTATTAACCCCCGGAGCCATGTGGAGCACTTTTATGATGGATGCATGCACTTTTATGATGGATGGATGCACTTTTATAATGGATAGATGCACTTTTATGATGGATAGATGCACTTTTATAGACTTCAAAACAGAAACAGCAAATCACTGCCATTATAAAATTGGAAGCTTATTTTTAAATATAACTCTGATTGTATTCGTCTGAAAGAAGAATGTCATATACACCTAGGATGACTTAGGGTGAGAAAACCATGGGCTAATTTTCATTTTTGGGTGAACTATCCCTTTAACACTTTCCCTGCCATTGACAGTAATTTCCATCATCTGTGAGACAACGCTTCCCCGCCATTGACTGAAATTTCCAGCTTTCTATGTTTTCAGCATATAAATCAAAACTGCCTAATGTAACTGAATGAAATGTCGACCCAGGATCAGCTATAGGACAGTAGCCGCGTTTCCATTACCCTTCAAATTGTCTCCTCTGTCAGGATGCAGCATATGGCCGTGCGGCCACAGGATTGATTTGCAGCGATCGACCTGAAGGACGCCTACTTCCATGTCTCCATTCTTCCTCGACACAGACCGTTCCTATGGTTTGCTTTCGAGGGGTGGGCATACCAGTACGCGGTTCTCCCATTCGGGCTAGCCCTGTCTTCTCGCTTCTTCACGAAGGTCGTCGAGGCAGCCCTTGTGCCGCTACGGCAACTCAGGGTTCGCATCCTGAACTATCTCGACGACTGGCTGATCCTAGCTCACTCTCGAGACCAGGTTTGCAAACACAGGGAGCCAGTGCTCCGGCACCTAGCTCGTCTGGGCCTTTGGGTCAACTGAGAGAGGAGCAAACTTTGCCCCATGCAAAGGATCTCTTTTCTCGGTATGGAAATCGAAGAAGACCCACAAGAAGACCCCAGAAAATGCTTGATGAGTGTCGTGCTTTCCTTCCTGCAAGATGGGTTGGAGCGAAGGCTGTCTCCCTCCACCCTGAAAGTGTATGTTGCCGCTATCGCTGCACATCACAACGCAGTTGAAGGTAAGTCCATGGGAAAGCTCGACCTGATCGTCAGGTTCCTGAGAGGAGCGAGGAGACTAAATCCTCCTCGCCCTCCTCTTGTTCCCTTTAGGGACCTCTCAGTGGTTTTAACTGCCCTGCAGAGTGCTCCCTTTGAGCCTCTGCAATCAGTGGAGCTTAAGTTCCTGTCAGTTAAGACAGCGCTCCTGGTTGCATTGGCCTCCATCAAGAGGGTAGGGGACCTGCAAGCATTTTCTGAAATTCAGGCCGGCCTATTCTCACGTGATCCTGAGACCCCAGCCTGAATATGTGCCCAAGGTTCCCACCACTCTCTTTCGAGATCAGGTGGTGAACCTGCAAGCGCTGCCCCTGGAGGAGGCAGGCCCAGCCTTGGAACTCCATGCTTACGTAGACAGAACGCAGTGTTTCAGGACCTCAGACCAGCTCTTTGTCTGCTATGGTGGAAAGCTGAAGGGAAAGGCTCTCTCTAAGCAAAGGTTGTCTCACTGGATAGTGGACGCCATTGCTTTGGCATACCAGCAGCAAGGTCGACCGTGCCCCCTTGGTGTGACTGCCCACTCCACCCCGGGTGTGGCTTCCTCTTGGGCTCTAGCGCATGGCGCCTCGCTGACAGACATCTGCAGAGCTGCAGGCTGGGCGACACCCAACACATTCGCCAGATTCTAAAATCTCCGAGTGGAGCCAGTATCCTCTCATGTACTCGTTTCAACTAGCCGGTAACTGGATCTGCTCAGGTGTCTTCGCTTGCTCGCCATTCCACTCCACAGACTGGATACGTGCAATATTTTCCTCAGGTGAGCTTCCCCGACAAGTCCTGAGTTCCTCCAGCACTGCTGACGTCAACGCTAGAGTCTATGCCTGCTGCAGCTTTCACGACGGCTAGATGCATGGTCCCCCCCCCCCCCCATGTGTGTATTTCCACGGTAAGGCTCTCTGAGCATGTGTCTTTCCCTTGGCAAGCCACCTTTCCACCCCTGGGGTTGAAATATTCCACCCTACGGGCTGGACACCACAGTGTTCATCCATATGCATCCCTCCGGGTCATATGTGTATTCTGTGAGATCTTTTTTTTAAATGAAACTTACACACATTCAAGTGTTGATAAATAAAGAATGGATGAATCTAGAATAAAAACGACATTTGTTTGTTTAAAAGCAGAGGCTCTTTACTTTCTTTTGGTTTATTGGATGTTCAGAAATTCATGCAACAAAATATTCTGGAGGTCATGAACATTTTGTGAAATTGATAAAAAATGCTGGCTTTTAAGTAGTTAAGAGAGCTATAAAATATTTAACCCTTTATTTCCCATATTTTCCCCAAAACCAATCGTTTAGCAAACTGTGTATTTTTCAAACAACTTCAATGGAAGTTGGTCTATTTGTATGCCACGTGTCTTTAAAACATAGCTATGTAAAAAAAAAACTAAAAAAAAAAAACTATACAAACAGTAAAAAATCTGGTAGAGTCTTCAGCCATTTTAATGGCCCATGGGTTTAAATGGGTTAAATATCATCTTCATTTTTCAGGTTTAGAAAGACTTAAGAACACTCCCGATATTCTAAACCGAACCAAGACAAACAACCCAAGGCATAATCCTCCAAAAAGGCCATCCAAAAAGAAAGACCAGACACACAAATTAGGATATTTTGCAATGGAAAACGAATCTCCCATCACTGTGGAATAACATGAAATTTGGCTGCATGCGTAGGAATTTTGTAAGTTATTTTTCTAGTTGAAAGGACTAGCAATCCAACATATTCTTCCAAAATGCCACTCTTCCGGCTTTAGGTATATAATGGTCAAGTTTGATCAACTGTCCAATTATATAACAGACTCTTAATTGACTCTAAAAACGTATGTTGACCTTTTGCTCATGCTGATACTCCCTGATATAACCGATTCTTAACCAGAGCTGTTCATTCTGCACCCTTTGAGACAGATAATGTGAAATCTTCTATATTCTGTGCCTTTGAGACACAGTGAATTTCTGAAGGCATTCGTAAAGAAGGTGTAAAAAAGAGAGATGCATATACATTCGCCTCCACGTAAGTCTTCATTGGACAGATGACTTTGCCTCTCAGCCAGAACACTGGAACATGCATGGCTGAGCCTCTTCTCTGGCTTCTGATGCATGAGTTAAAGCCATACATTTCGTTAACAGGGCAGATTGAATTAATACCCATCCGAGGACCACTCCAGATGGCTGCTGCCTCTCTCACAGCCTCTCATTGTGTAGGAAAATAAACATCCGTAAATCACCATGATGGGAGTTCCTACAATCAACGGGCGCTGAAGTCATGGTCCGAATCACGCCTCCTCGGAGGACCTGCTGATTTTGTGTGCTGTAAAAAGTAATCACCTGACACAACATAACGTAGCTGTTTGAGACGGATGTGGTCTCATGTTCTTTTCTCAACTGATGTTTTTGGCTAAAAATGTTCGATTCTGCCAAGGCCACAAAGTAGCAACACCTCTACTCGCATACCTGCCTACAATGTCTATTTGTATCTCCGGGAACTATTACAGGCATGTTCTAACACTCCAGAGAGGAAGCGTCCTGCTTTTTGGAGTCTTGTCTCGCTTGGCCACTGTATTGCAACAGCCACATAAAGGAGTGTTTTTATTGGAAAATAGGTGCTGCCCGATGCTTCTTCATGCCAAACTAAATCCAAATGAATATGGCCTTAAGTAGAGCCTGGTTACGATTGCAGTAAATAGAGCTCTTTGTGGATATTTTACTAAAACATTTATTACATTCATGTTTCTGCCATGTCAAATATGGAGAATTGACTCATCATTGTTAATGGATAAGTTTGCCACAGCAATTCATGTATGGAAATTAATGAGGAATACATCCAGTGGACAATGAAACCACCAGAATTGAAAGCACAGCAGATTTTTCCAGTTCTTGTTTGGTATTTCTGCTTTTTTTTTTTTTTTTTTATAAAAAAGGAAAACTCTTTGACAAATGTAGTTTACAAAACATGTGGCAAGTCATGTTGGTTTCATATCTTTTTGAAGAACTACTGACATTTACTGCAGAGTAACCCTCAAGGAAAAGGTAATAACAAACTTTTACCTTAATATTTACAAATAACTAAATTGTATTTAGGTGACCCGGACAGCAACATAGTGTTGGCCCAGATCCGGGCCACATCTGGTACATATACCACACGTTCCAGATGCGGGTCGGATCTGGGCCGACACTATTGTTGTGTTGGAGTGTTTTAGTTATTCAACAAGAAGTTTAATTACACACCAGATCTTGAAAAGATAACCTCTTTACTTTTTTGTGTCCCTCACTCTAACAACGCACGTGCACATGGAACCCCGTAACCTTGGTTACCCTGTAAACCTTGAGTTAGAATACAACAACTACAGTATGTTGCTGTCTGGGGAGTCACACCACATGACATTTTCAACCTAAAATAAGCATTCATTGTAATAAAAAGGTCAAATTATTTAATATTTTTAGAAACTAAATTGACCTTGCCACACAGTTATGAGGGCCTGCAGGAGTCGTTGTTATAATTTACTGTTTCATGGTTATGGCGTTCACATGTTGGTTGCACCAGCTTTTTTTGAATAAATTTTAAGCCAATCTACTTCTATTCATTCTTTTAACACACACGCACGCACGCACACACACACACACATTACATGTTTTTTAATAAATAAAATCTTGCTAAGAAGAGAACAGGATGTCAGGAGAATAAAATTACATTCTGAACAGAAATCTGACATATATCCAACTGCCATTACTCAGCATTCCAATGGACATTCATTATACATGCTTTCAGTACACAACACAGGAGAAAAATGTAAGGAAATTGCATTTTTGTAATCCCAGATCCAACTTGAATGGCCAATTGAATGATTTGGTTAGAGATAAACAGGGGTTTTCTTTGGCTCTTTATGTGCTCACTGTTCATAGTCCATTAAACCCACAGGCCCTCGGCTCTGATCACATGCTACCCAAAGGTTTTACACTAACAAGAAGTGATCAGGCATCGCTGTAAATCACATCTTATGGAAAAAGAGCTCCCCTTTTCACTGGAGTAAAAGGAGTTCCAGTATTCAATCATGAAATAAAAGGAGGGTCAAGAGGTTAGTTTAGCCCTCTGTCCGAATATGTGCACTTCCCAGCTGCACAGTATGTTATAAACATTATGTCCAATGTGTACAAAGTCTGAATACTAAGTATCCATAATACAGTAAGAGATGCAGTTGACTGGATCTGATGTAAAAGTGTAAACTTTGCTTTTCTGTGCAGTCACAGGAGCTGAAAAGACATCAAATTAGAAAAGATGAGACGAAATGTCAGACAACATTGAGCTTCTTCTAGGTACAGTGTCAGGAAGTGTCAGGGTTCTGTAACTTCAGTCTGTTTATTCTTGATTTGGTGACAGAGCTCAAGAGTTCTCTCGGGTCGGACGTTCTTCTGTCCTTGTGAGTTGTTTTGTGTGCGGAGCGTGGTGTTCGGACCCCAGCACACATGTCTAGTTTGGTTTTGGTTCCGTGTTCACTCGTTTGCGTGAGCGTGCGTTTTCAAGTTCACTCGGGCCGTACGCTCTTCTGTCCACGTGTGTTGTTGTGTTCTGTGTAGCACGCGGTTTGTGTTTTCATCAGCCGCGTGCTTTCTAGTTGTGTTGTGTCATACGTAGCTTGTGTTTTTTTTTGGACATGCAGTCGGTGAGAGCTCTCATTGGCTGTGTGTTCATGTCATGTTTGGTGTGAGCACATGGCTTGTCATGTTTGTTTCCTGTCTATTGTCTTAACCCTGCATCTTGTAATCTGATTTATTGGCTCAGTTGCCTTGTTTGCTGCCCTATTTATTCTCATTGTGTGGTCAGTCTTGTGCCAGTTTTTCATCTAATGTACTGTTTGTGTCTTAACCTGCCTCATCCTGTTAGAGTGTCCAGTCCTGTCTTGTCCAGATGCCAGTCTTGTTTTCCCTTACGTGGTAGTTTTTATGTTATTTTTTTTGTCAAATAAAGCCCATTTTCTCTGCATCTCTGAGTCCTCGCCTGATCCTTTCACACAATCCTGACATGAAGTTGCTCATTGTGATTATACCTAAATATGAAGAGTTCAGATGCAAAAGCCTCTAAGTGCCATCTGAAATTTTCTTCTAGAATGATTATTTTTTATCAAGCTTGTATATTTAAGTTCAGTAATTTCACTTAAATGGCTATGCAAATTACCTACTAATTGTCGTTTAAGTGAAATTATTGAACTTAAATAAACAAGCTTGATAAAAATGATCATTCTAGAAGAAAATTTCAGATGGCACTTAGAGGCTTTTGCATCTGAACTCTTCATATTATCCTTTCTGACCTTTGTGACAGTGCAAGTGCTATACCCAGATCATAGACAACTATGAATGACAACTATGATCATAGACAAGATTTCAAGTTTTGAAGCGGATCCAGCCTCCACTGTCTTCTCAGCGGTCTGGAAAGCCAAGTAATTACATAAAGTGAAGATCCAAGGTGCATTTCAATGTTTTTAATCAGTCTCGAGTTCTGTTGAAGGTAACAGTAGATGTTACTGGCAGCTGCACATTTGTCTCTTGAAGATTTTGCATTAAATGTATGAGAGCTGTCAGTTAGACAGACAACCTTCCCAGCGGGAACTTGCTGGTTTCAGGGTTGTGTGCTTGCGAAGGTGGAGCCCAACAATACAACCGCATGCTCTTTCATTTACTAGCAGGGGGCAAAATACCAAAAGGAGCGTTTGTGTTTTTAAATGAATGGACACAATGAATCACACAGGATGGTGGTTTGACGGTTATGATCGTGACCCAAGCGCTGTTTGGTGATTCAAGTTTAAGTGAAGTTCTCGTAAAAATTGAAGCATTGATGGCGTATTTCCATCCCAAGCATATTTCGTTCTAAGAGGTGGTCTGTTTTATCCATCTTGATCCATATTGATCACACAATTGCTTACCATCTGATGGTGAGGTCAGATTCACCCAGTGTATAGTGGTTCATTAACTAATCAATCTCATGTGCTCCAGTCAGCTGTAAGAATGGTGCGTTCGGCTTGAATCTGTTGTGATTGGCTCTCGACATGTTTAGAATCCTTCTACTTCTCCAGTGTGTGTCTTGTATTCCTCAAGTCTCCATAAATAACGCTTAATTGAAACTGTCCAGCTGTCAGAATGATTACACGCTTTAGTTCGCCATTTGGCGGCAAGAGAAAGAAGTCTATGCATGCTTGGTTATACAGTACAAGTTTGTGGGGAATTCTTCACTTTCTTAGCCAACATAATCATGCCACTGGAAGAAAGGGGTGAGCAACTTACTGAAAACCTAGACGTACACCTGCGTATATGCACTAGAGCGATGTGTGCAGATGCTCTTATCAGCTTCGATAAACAAATACTGAAACATTTCTAAGGTTGGGGAGGAGTGGTGGTTTTTGACTAATCCATACTTGGAAAAAAAGAACGGCCTGTTAAAGGACTGCTAGCTCTAGCATGCAAAATCGGAAAGGCATTTTTGCATTGAGCCAACACAGTTGCGGTACAGTGGGACAACTTTATGAAAAACTAAATAAAACATTTTGCTGGTACAAAAGCATCCTGTTCCTGGAGTCTTTTTTTTAATTTTTTTATTTAATCTGTGGACTGTTGAACCAAACATTTCCGCTTTCTATGGTATTAGTTTATTGATTTATTGGGACTATAAAAACATTCAAAGTGTGTGCATTTTGTCACAGAACAAGAGAACTTGCTGAACTGAAAATATTTAGTTTAAATGTATTTTCTTTTTAATCCCAAAAGCAGTTTCAATATATATATGACTGCATATATATATACACACACACTTTTTTTCGTTTTCAAACTTGCTCTAAGACTCGTGTCCATATAACGTGTCCATATAAAAGCCAATGTTGTCTGGATCCCAGTGTTCTTCACAATATCTTGTTTTGTGCAGAGAAGCTAAACAGGTTTGGAATGACTTGAGGTTGTAAATCATTTTTGGGTGATTCTATACATTTTAAATAGAGTAAATTATTTGTGTTGTACAATGTAAGATCTCAAGGTTTACATGAAACAGTGTTCTAGTATGGCTCTGCTTCTGAGGTTTGGCAGTAAGGTGTGCTGTCCAGAGGAAGGTGTGACCCTCCGGAGACCACCCAGACAGCAACATAGTGTCGGCTCAGATCCGGGCCACATCTTTTTGGGATTTGGGCCGGATCTGGACCGACAAATGTTGCTGACTGGGCATTTAGGGCAGGTGTAGAACTGAATTCTGTGACCCTAGTAGTGATGGTAGGGTTATGATTGGGATTAGGAGTAGGTCAGATTAGCTCAATATACAGCACCTTACTAGGGTCACAGAATTCGGTGGGCACAACACTGATTCACAAAAAAAAAAAAAACTTCAAGCCCTGGAGATGTGTTTTTTCAAAGTTAAACTTCTTTCAACTTGGGCGCTGTGTTTTTAGAATGTCGTGTCATGAGCAAGCGCAGCAAAAGACCCGAGATGTGACCGTTAAAGAGTTAAAGTGTCAAAAAACTTCATCCCTGCGTGATTAGATTTTGTAAACATGGAATAGTTAACTTGATTTCACCGCTGACCACAAATGGTCGTTTTGTTGCAGAGAGGAAGGCCTGAATGTGATGATGGCCAAAGCCTGGCTACAGTATGGGAAGCGTTTTGACATTGGGGAAAAAAGTGTGCTTTGTTTTACGAAGTTACATTAACATTGTTCTTACATCCCTTCTCGTCTGTATTTCGAGATAATCAGGAAAGCACAAATCTCTTGTTCAACATGAATTATGGTAGCATATTTAACTCAATCAGTTATTTTAAACTCTTGTCCGCAGGTCTATTGGACTTGCCATGTTTTTGTTGGCATTGTCTTTGTGTGCATGTGCGCGCATGAAGTATCCTGGTCTTTTTAATGCACTCAGGCCTCGCTGTTCAGATAGCCTTTTAATAGCGATGACGTGAACCCATGAAGGAACCTGACCTCTTATAAAGCCACAAAGCCTGGGCTGTCTACCCATCCTGCTCCTTCACACAAAACCAGACAAATACAGTATCCATCTCTACATCCAGATTTATCTGTTTCTATACTGTCTCTTTCAAGTCAGTATACATCAGTTTGAGAAAAAAATTGACATTTACATTAGCCATGACTGACTAGTCCGTGAAAGGGAAACGACAGTATTTAAACAAAATAATAATGTAATAATGTAATTTCATTATTAAGAAAGAGGTGTCTGAATATAATAGCTCAGCTGATGGTGTCAGGTGTGACTATTGTAGAGAGCGCACAACGAAGGCGATATAAACATATTGCAATAGTTTTTATTCTGATTCACAAACTGGACCATACTGGACAAATGAACTGCGGAAAGCCAGGGCTTATATACTCAGAGAACGTAATCAAGAGAAACAGAGCAGGTGCGTCGAATCAGGGATTATGGAAACTAATTAACAAACAGGGAAATTAACTATGAACTAAGGAAAACGGGAACACAGAAACTAAACAGAAACATAGCATACATGTGACAGGTTGATTGCTTTTTCTTTTGAATATGAATTCGTTTTATGGTAGGTTACGTTTACACGACAACGATATGCTCAAAACCGAGAAGTTTTTCCTTTGAGTTTTTCGCGTACAGACGGTAAAAACTTGCACTTTGAAATCCGTTTTCAAAAGTTTGCATTGTCAGGCATCCAAAATGCCGTTGACGGCCAAAACGGATAAAAAAATCTACGTTTTAGTTGAAAACGGTGTCGTGTAAACAACCCCTTAAATTCTGTGAATAAGGGGCTGTTTACATGACACCGTTTTCAACCGTATTAAAAAAAAGTCTTTACCACATTTTTTGACGAGTCCTTGAGCGCTAAATTACATTCATGCAGAGTGACAACTGCATTCTACAACCAAAGTGACTGACTGATATTTACAGGAGTAAGAACCAACTTATATGAGCGAGTTTGGTTAATGTGTGGTTAATATGTACCATATGAACTGAACCACAATCGGTTTCACATGAAAGTAGGAGTGAAAGGCTTAAAGCAGTTGAAATACTGAATGCATCAAATGCTGAATAGTTTAGAATAAAGACACAACACTAAGTCCTGATATTTACTAATCTGTCACTTCTTTAAAAAGATTCTGACATGCCACACTGCATCTTTAGTCTGCTCTTCCTTTCATTCATTCATTCATTCATTCATTCAATCATTCATTCATTCATTCAATCATTCATTCATTCATTCATTCATTCATTCACTGGAAGGTAAAGGCATGTGTGAGTTCTGTCCCTCATGCTGACCAGGCAGCCATCCAAGGAAACTCTAGGAACTCTCCCGTTACTCTTTAATTCTGCTTTAAAATGTGAGTGCTGGTAAAAAATCAACATCCTCTTCCTCTTCTGGCTTCCACTGGAAAATCTAAGGTCACCCTGAGCAAACGTCTTCCTCTAATCTTCCAACTCAACTCACCTTTCCAAATGCATTGTTTGAAAATAATTGCTACATTTTAACCTTAAAAAAGCAGTTGTGGAGCTTTGGATTTATTCTTTTGAGAGGTTAACTCATGGATCACCTTGTATACCTGCAAACGTTCATGTTATTCAACAACGCCAAGGCATTTAAATCACTGAAAACCTCTGAGTTCAATGTCAGGAACAAATCTAAATTTGGATTGGAACTGTTTGTTACAAGAGCTACCTGGATGTGTTTCAGAGGTCTAATCCAGAGTTCAATCTTGTAGTCACAAGTTACGAAAAGAAAAGAAATTGTAGTCCTATTCCACCTCACTTAAACCAAATTAAGAACACATCTTTTAATGGAAAATCCCCGTCTGTAAGTTATTAATGTCAAAACATGAGCCACAACAGTGCACAAAGCAATTTGTGTATAGAAATCATTCAGTAATATAGCATAATGTATATCATTATGTAGGAATTAGGGAGGGATACAAATTCTTTACAATTACTTGTTTCTCAACATAAACAAAACTGTTTCAACTTCAGTGCATTGTCATGAGTTTGGCGGTTATGAATGGAGTTGATTCATGACAGGCCAGCGCACACTGCTTATAAGCGTATAATTACAATAATATGGTGTGCCTTTTTTATATGCAGAAAATCTCCAAAACATAGTCAAAAGTTATTATGAGTCTAAGTGGTTCAGTGAACATGAATTGGTTTCTCAGACATGAGCCCATGTATTTGGGATCCAGCGAGTCTCTGTTTCTATCTTTGTGAGTTCGTCTCTCAGCTCGGTGAATGCCATCGCCAGATCGTCATTGATGATCACTTTCTCAAACAAGTGGACGTATTTATTCTCCATGGCTTGGGCACTGGAAATCATGTCTTGAAAGTCCTCCTCCTGTAGTGAATAAAATATAATATAATACAATAACTGCCAATATAACAGTTAGTTCCATTCCTCAAATTGAATTGAGCTACACTCTAAAAGGCCTGATATTTATGTGGCGCATTCATGTCTGAATTATCGTAATTATGATATGACAAATCAGCGCTCGGAATTTCATAATTATGGTAATTCCAAAATGGCTTGAACGCACTATTAGTATAACAACACTTGTTTGTATCACTCAGCATGTCTGAGATCCAAAAAAAATGGATGGGATAAATGGGATTAAAAAAATTATCTTAATTTTAATGGGAAAAGAATAAAAAAATACTATGATAAAAACCTATTAATTGGCTAACGGTAAGTTCCTTACCCTATTTGGTTAAAAACGATAGTTCTAATGCCAGGTTCAGACTAAACAATATCTTTGCCGTCTTTAAAGGCATGCGTTATGTCATTGAGCAGGCAGAACTAACGACTGACTTTCGGAAACAAAAGCATTAACAAACAATGGCTACCAAAGCAGTGTGTTTTGTACTGGCTGTCTTGTTGTCAGGAAAACCCCCCAAAGGAATGAATTCCTCCTGGTAGCAGCACCAATATCGTCTCTCTTTTGCCCATGTTTGAAAGCTTCTGTGCTCCTATTGGCCAACGTCACAGATGTGATGGAACCCATCGTGGAGGATCGAAAAAAAAAAAGAAACATGCTAGTCTTTCTGTCAGGACATCGTAAAGCATCACAGATTCGGCGTTGGTTGTCGTCCACTATGTATGACACACTATATGAGATAAAACAATCGATTCTTGCGTCCTGACGGCCATTGTCATTTATGAATAACTATGACACCCTATGTAAAATGGATTGTGCAAAAATTGGGCTTATATCATGTAGTCTGAACACGACATTTCATGTAATTTCACAGTAAAATACTGTTCGTTTTTGGGCGTCCAAAACGGTAACGCTTCCTTTTACAGACCAGTTACCCATGTACACACTATGTACTTATTTTAGTAATTACAATTACTGGGTAATAACTAGGTACTAACCCTGAACCTACCCCTATTCCATGTACTTACCTTATATTAGCAGTACTTTCTAGGTAAGTACACTGTAAGTACTGTACTGTAAAAGGAAGCGTTACCTGAAAAACAACAAATTATCTTATGACTTACAGTAAAAAAAAAAATGGATCGTGAGGTGTGACCTTATACTTTTCACTGTTTTTCATTGAAATAACTTTTTCAGTTTCTTTTCTTTTCAGTTATTTTCATGTTACAGCTTATGTTGTGAATTTAATGTTTATTACAGGTTAAGGTTTGTAGATTGTCAATGAAATATAATTTTTTACTGTAAATTTAAGGTCAGTCTGTAAAACTTAAAATGCTGCTACCATAGGTTTTATGGTAAAGATCCGGCAACCACGACTTCCATTATTTTTCTGTAAATTTCACAGATTAAAAAAAAAATGTTTACACAGTGTACAACCCGATATTCAATACGCCCTCAACCGAATCAGTAGAAAAGGGATCAACAAGGCAGAATGATACAAATATAATGCTGATGGTTTTTATATCACCAACATGAGTGACATTTGCAGAATGTATGCCAGAAGGGTTAGATTCCACGGGCTACAGATGGTACATTTACGTGAGATGCCATGCTTTTGAGTGTTTTCCTTGTTTCGGTCAGCCTAGTGAAAGGAATTCCTTAAGTTTAAGCTTTAATTTATGTTCTCTTACGTATATAGTCATCTTGAAGCATTTAAAAAAATAGCCATGACAGTGAAGTTACTCATACAGTTCAAGTGTATTTAAGTGTTCCTGTTAAATTCATTCAGGTCAATGGTCAGTATGAGAAATGTTCTTCCTCAGCTATGACATTGTCCACTATTTTTAACAGTGAAAAGACATTTTTACACATAACCCAAAGCTCCAGATGGTCCAAAAGAACACTTCTTGTCTATAAATGTCTTTCCGTACCTCAAAAGGTATTTCATTTTGTGGTTTATGAATTATAAAAATGTGACATTATGTGTCAGACTGAACTGGCTTGGATTTGAGTAAGAAAAGTAAAGAAGACAGTAACGTCGAATTATTCCACTAAATCATAAAAACAAGTAATATCCAAATGTGTCTTGTTAAGGTCAGTGCTCAGTGCAGTCATTCAGGACACGTGTGTCCTTGGTTAATATGGAAAGATGAGCAACACATTTGCACCCATGAGCTTGGTAGTTTGTAAAACAACATCCAGGTGTGAGAGAGATGACCCAAGTCTTTTATAAGACCCTGGGGTAGACTTAGGTGCTCACGCTCACAGCATGACACAGATGGGTCTCAGTGGGGTTACCAGCAAACCTTCTGCCCCAAGCCTGAAAGACCCTCAGACCATTGGGAGCGTAAGAAGACAAACCTGTGTGTGCTCATGGGGCACACCTGCAGCCCACCCTGGAGAGGTTTTTAAAAGGGACCCTTTCCAAAGAGGTGCATTAAATGCCAGAGAAGCTAATGTAAGGTCAAGACGACGGGTCAGGTCAGACCTTGTCCATCTCAGCTGTGTACTGAACTGCTGTTGGAAGGTCATGCATTGAGAATTCTCCCATTCCATTTTTGATCCCACACTGATTACACATTATATTAAGGAAGGAATAATGCCGGGCCATTGAATTATTCGAAAAATAATGCACACCCGAGGTGGTAATGCGGACACAGCGTGAAGCCGTTGTCAAAGTATATTCGGTAACAGTTTATAATAACTGCTCGCTATTAATCATTCGTTAATCATGAGTAACCAGTTAATTCATCATTTATAAAGCATTAAAAGACGTTAATAAGCAGTTTATAAATACAGCTATAAATGCTTTTTTCTTGATTTATAAGCATAACTATAAAGTGTTTAATAATTGTATTTTCATACTTTGTTAATGATCAGTTAATAATTTCTAAATGAACTGTTGCATTATTTACAAACCAGTTATTTAAGAATTGTCAGTGACTCATAAGTTCCCTTTCAGTCGAGAACGTCATACGTAGTCGACGTCGACTGAAACGGGGATCGCGTTAGAGAGCCAATCTTCTTCGATTACTATTGAACGAGCCAAATGAAATTGGCGTGCGTGATTACACGCTCCACCCCGCAGCGCGGGTATAAACACGGAAGCAGGCGCACGCACCAGTTGCTTTTTTCGCTGAGGAGCCGATCGTTTGATTTCTCTGAAGATTGCTGTTGTTTACAACGAGCGAGTGTGTTGGTGTTCTTCTGGAAGACTCTCCCAGTGCTGGTGGTATCTACAGCGCGAGTGCAGCGGTGATTGCGAGCTTTTGAGCTCTCAACTGGTGTTTTAACAGCAACAAATTTCTGTTTATGTTTGTTGACGGCTGGTTAGAAGGCTTAAAGTGAGTGCTTCACTGTTTCAGTTCTCTGTTCAGTGTTGCCGCGGTCATTTCCCCTGTGTGCTCCGGCAGTGGTGATGGGTCCTATTTCCTGAAAGAGCAACACGGGTGCGTTTGCGTCTTTTTCAAGATGTCATTCCACCCGTGCGTTTCTGGATGCGGTCGTTCCCGGTTCCTCTTCTAATCCTCACAATTGTTGTATCATGTGTTTGGGCTTACAGCACGCTGAGGCAAGTTTTTGTGGATGGTTTATGTTCCCATTGCGGGAATATGACTGTCGCGGTGTTGAGATCGAGACTCACCTTCGTCCGCGAAGCGTGAGTCCCCATTACCACGCCCCGCCCTATGGGTGCCGCGTGGGATGGGTGATAGGAGGATAGTGTTGGATGTCTCGCCCGGAAACCATTCCCTGTGGGCTCCTCACTCCTCCCTTCCACCACAGCTGTTGGAGTTCCCCATGGAGCGTGCTGGTCCATCTGTAATGGGTGGGCCAGTCGTTTCACCCGGGCCTCTGGAGATGATGACTCGACTGCGTTATCTCCCTCTGGGAGTATAATGTTACTCGAGCTGGATCCCGAATTGTCAGCTATGCTGAAACGGGCCGCCGAGGCTGCCAGGCTCGAGTGGAACTCTCCACCGTGTCCTGTTCAGTCTCGGTTGGATGATTGGTATCTCGGGGCGGGCCGTGCTGGTTCTCAGCCCGCCGCCCCAGTACCCTTCTTTTCCGAAATGCATGGAGAACTTGCTAGGTCGTGGACGGCACCTTTTACTGCCAAAAACTGCCTCAGTGGTTCTTCCTCCCTCGCTACCCTTGATGGAGGAGTGGTGAAGGGTTATGAGGCTATCCCTCCAGTGGGGCGGTCTGTCGCGACACAGGTGCACCTGTGTCCGGTGGCCGCTGCTGTTGGGGGGATCCTTGTTCCCCCCTAAGGCCTGTGAGTTCTCGTCCGGCGGGCAGGACTTACAAAGCCTCTGGGCAAGCTGCCTCCTCTTTTGCGTGCCATGTTGTTGCTACAGGTCTATCAGGCCAGGGCACTCATGGACATGCACGAGGGTAGACCAGACTGTGCGCTCATAGGTGAGCACGGCACTGCATCCGACCTTGCCCTCCGGGGCATGAGTGTCGTGGCGTGCGCGATCGGTCTGGCGATGTCCACTTAAGTGGTTCAGGAGCGCCATTGTTGGCTCAGCCTGTTTGGTATGGTGGATGCGGACAAGGTTCGGTTCCTGGTCTCCCCGATTTCCCAGGTTGGCCTGGTCGGTGACGCAACAGAGAACTGCACCCAACTGTTCTCTGCTGCCCAAGCGCAGACGGAGGTCATCCGGCACATCCTGCACCGGCAGCCCGCTGCTGCCTTCACCCCGCCGCTGGTGGCAGTTCCTCTGCCTGCTCGTTGCCGAGGGCGTTCCCCTCCCCTGTCGCCACTCTCGCTGGGTCTCCGCAGCAGCCTCCACCCAGGCCTCAGCATGGAGCCGGCCGCAGTGGGGACACCCAGCCTGCTCCAGGCGCTGCCAAGCCAGGTGGCAAGCGACAGCGAAAGCTTTCTGAGCAGGCCCCTCAGGGATGAAGGAAGGGACTCTTGAAGTTGGTCACTCCCTCCCCCCGGGTGAGGGCCGGGTGGAGTCTTTGTTGGTGCGTGTGTCTGTTCCGCCACTTGTTCCCAAAAAAGAGCGGAGCAAGCTTGCCACTGTTGCCTCTGGCTTGCTCAGTTGGGGATATTCAAATGAATTATTCATAATTAATTAATCAATCATAAATACCATTGATCAGCTCTACCAAATGTGGATGTTTTTCCACTAAGAAACGAACATTATTATGTTGTTTTGATTGACACTGTGAAGCTGCTTTGATGCAATCTATATTGTGAAAAGCGCTATATAAATAAACTTGACTTGACTTGACAAGCGGTACCCACACTACAAAGAAAGAGCAAATTCCTCTGTTCCTGGGTCCCAAGAGGGTAAGTCTGGCGATGTGTGACCCTGTAAAGCCTTACACCCCTCAGCCCCCTCTTGTTCGCCAGCATGGCAGCTGGGTGCGGTTCGAGGACCCGGTCATCTGCCTTCTCACGCATTCCTGGCCGTCTTATGGAGACAGGTAAGTGTCGTGCACCACACTCAGACCCCACTTCAGGCCGCCTTCGGGCCTTCCGAACCGGGTCCCTGTCCTCCACCTTGCTGCCCCACCTCGGGTACGTCTGTGGTCCCTGGCCCGGTTCGTGGAAGCAAAAAATTTTTTCCAAACCGGTCCAGGTGGAACTATTCCACCTGCTGCCAAACCCTCAGTCCGTTCAGACCTTTCTTCGGACCAACGGTCCTTAGAACGAGTGTCCATCAATACTGACTGAGGGGCCACGTACAAAGGGCATGTAGTAACGGAGGTCTGGGCGGCCCTCCGACTGTATTGGCATCCATTGTCTACATTGCGACCGTTGCGCTACGCTTCCCTTGCATGTTACAAGCCCGTCACCTCCTCCTTGGAGTCAGAAGCTTCTGAGGTCGCTTCAATCCACTATTTCTTCCGGCTGCTCAACAAGCCTCACGTCAGCCTATGGCCAGGGAGAGTGGAGACTCCATCCAGAGGCGGTCCAGCTGGAGGGACCACTTCGGGGACGCACAGTTACATCTGTTTGCCTTTCCGGATTCGTTCCTCTGCCAGTGGTATTTTTTCTGTCCGAGCAGACATCCCTCGGACAGACACTGGCTCTCAGCTGACCCCGGGGCCTGCAGAAATGCGTTTTCCAGTGAGCCTTCTAAAGCAGTTATGCGATTCATTGTCGCTTGGCGCCCTCTCAAGTCAGTGATTTCTATCACACTCAGGTGTTGAGCAGGGATGCTCCTGGAGCTCAGTGAATTTCCTCACACTCAGGTGTTGAGCAGAAATGCTCCTGAAGCTCAGTGACATACTTCACACCTAGTGTTGAGCAAGGCTCCTTTCTTGTGCGCGCATGTCACTTGCACGTACTGTGCTAGGTCAGGAGTGGAGCAGGTCTTGATAGTTGCCCCTTATTGGCCCAACCAGACCTAGTTCTCCCCTCGTCAGCCCTTCCTGACTTCCCCTGAAAACATTCTCAAGGATGGGGCATGATGGCACCCGCGTTCAGACCCCTGGAGAATTTCAGGTCGGTCCTAAAATTGGACGTGGAGGTTCAGGTATCTACCACAGGATTATGTGGTAGTCACCATCACTTCTGCGAGAGCACTCCCTGGATAGGGACTTGCTCGCTTTCGGTCAATGAGTTGTGCCTGGAATTCAGGCTGGCTAACTCTCACAAGTTGGGACCCCGGCCTGGATATGTGCCCGAGGTTCCTACCTCTCCCTAAAGGTGGGACAAGGTAGTGAGCCTGCAAGCGTTGCCCCGGAGGAGGCAGACCCAGCCCTGGCTTCTCTGTTCATGTGCTTCATTGCGGTTATACATGCACAGAACGTAAGCCTTAGGACCTCAGACCAGCTCTTGTCTGTTAAGGAAATCAGCAGAAAAGGGAAGGCTGTTTCCATGCGAGGTTGGCCCACTAAATGAGTGGTTGTCTTCATCTTGGTGAAAATTCCGAGATGCACGTGTCCACTTAGGTGGTGAGCTCCTCTGAATTGAGTGTGTGCTCCCGCCTAGGCATTGACAGAGTGTTTTGCTGACAGATTCTTGAGTTGGGGGCTGGGCGACACCTGTAGTCGAACCGCTGCTTCTCGTGGGCTCCCTTCTTATGAAGCCAGTTTCACCGTGAGCCCGGTTCGAAGCGTCGGCTTGCTGCGCCATTCCCCTCCTTGGACTGGATATGTGCGCAATTTTTGCTCCAGTAGAGTTCTCCTTATTAATTGAACCCTGTTGAGTTCCACCATACCCTTCGGCTTGGACGTGGCGGAACGTCCAAAGCCAGGCCTATCACTCGTATGCACTGGTGGAACCTGTGTTAGGCTGGGTCCATATGTTGTGATCCCTTCTGCGATCCCATATGTGTATTCTTCCACTGTACGGCTCCCTGCGGCGAGCCCGTGTCTTCCCTGGGCAGAGCCTGCTCTGCCGTCACTGTCTGGTTGAGTCTCCCCCTGTCTTGGCTGGAGCCACCACAGTGACATTCCATATGTTGTACTGCCTGGTTTTCACCCAGTTCATATGTGTAATTCCACGGAACGGTGGGTTGCATATGCAACCAGGACAGTCACTTAGAAAGTGTAAGTAAATGGAGAACATTCAGGTAGTTATAAAGCATTTAGTAGTGGTCAGTTAACTATTTTTGTAAGCTCATCTAAAGTGAGGACTATTTATGCCTTGTAAAGCATTTAAAGGCTTTATAAAGCAATAAAAGAGTTTTAAAGGCTCATTTATCTTATAAACAGAAAAATTTAACAAACACAACACAGTGATACAGAACATAGAAATATTAATAGCCTTTAAATCTCCTTTGTAAATGCTTTACAAGGCATAAATAGTCCTCACTTTAGATGAGCTCACAATAATAGTTAATTGACCACTTCTAAATGCTTTATAACTACCTGAATTAACCCTGAATTAACCCCCGAATTAACCCTGAATAACAGTATAAATACATGTTAATAAAGCATTTATTAACACACTAAGTAACTATTACTATATGTCTAAATAATAAGATGTATGAATGTACATTGAAATAGTTTGTTAATCATTTACTTACACTTTCTAAGTAATCTTATGAACCACTGACAACTTTTAAATAACTGGTTTATAAATAATGCAATACTTCTTTTAGAAATAATAAATTGATAATTAATAAAGTATGAAAATACAATTATTAAACTCATTATAGATATGGTTTTAAATCAAGAATAAAGCATTTATAGCTGTATTTATAAACTGCTTATTAATGTCTATTAATGCTTTATTAATGATTAATTAACTGTTTACTAATGCTTAACTAATAATTAATAGTGTGCAGTTATTCTAAAGTGTTACCGTATATTCAAGTAACAGTATATTTATTTCTTAGATGCAAAACTTTTTAAATGAGGATGAACATAATCAGACAACACAGAAGTTCTGTATAACAACCATAATAAACAAACGGTAACACTTAAGATTACAGCCCGGAATTTACAGTGTAACTTTAGGTTATTATAGTGTACCTATAAAGTACTTGCATGTTAGTATAAGGGAACAATACGTAAACTTTGGAGAATAAAGGGTTAACAACCAGGAGAATTAAAAACATGTTTAGTATTATAGAACTAAGGGGTACTTATTTATTATGATTCAACAATCAATTCTTACATTTGGGAGTAATTTAGCGAGAAAATACACTGCGTACCTTTTTGTAATAATTGTGTACCTATACATACTGTATAGTTTTTTTTTAAATTCTTTATTTCGGGGTACATATGTCACGTGTCTGTCCTGTCTTGTGTTGCACATGGGTGTGGTGTTATGTTATGCAATGTGCTGTTCTGATTGTTGATCCCTCCCCCTCGTTACCTGATTAGTGTTTGAGTTGTTCCACCTGTCCCCTCTTGATTTGTTCCCTTCTTAAGTCTCCTCTTGTTTGCAGTCTTTGTCGGATCGTTGTCTAATGTTCCCTGTGACCCTCCAGTAAGTTTCATGTTCTGTTTTTGTTTTATATTTATTAGTTATGTTTTCCCCATCGTGGGTTTTGTTTTGTGTTTATGTTTTCTTTTGTAAATAAATATAATTTCTCCTGCACTTGAGTCCTCACACTTTGTTCCTTACCCATTCCATGACATAACGATCCGACCAACATGAGGACTCAGCGGAGAAGAGGGGCCCAGCGAGAGACTGTTCACGTCCCGTCTGCCCAGCGAGAGACTGTTCACGTCCCGTCTGCCCAGCGAGAGACTGTTCACGTCCCGTCTGCCCAGCGAGAGACTGTTCACGTCCCGTCTGCCCAGCCAGAGACTGTTCATGTTTCATCTGCCCAGCCAGGGACTGTTCACGCTCCGTTTGACCAGTCAGAAACTGTGCATGTCCCGTCTGCCCAGTCTGAGACAGATCAGGAGATGCCCATTCGTGTGGCCGCCAAGGCTTTAATGGACTATTTGGAACGTCTAGCTCGGATCCTGGACATGCCGGTGGATGCTCCGGGGCCGAAGGCAGAGCCAGTGTCTGCTGTTCCTGAGCCGGAGCCAGTGTCTGCTGTTCCTGAGCCGGAGCCAGTGTCTGCTGTTCCTGAGCCGGAGCCAGTGTCTGCTGTTCCTGAGCCGGAGCCAGTGTCTGCTGTTCCTGAGCCGGAGCCAGTGTCTGCTGTTCCTGAGCCGGAGCCAGTGTCTGCTGTTCCTGAGCCGGAGCCAGTGCCTGCTGTTCCTGAGCCGGAGCCAGTGCCTGCTGTTCCTGAGCCGGAGCCAGTGCCTGCTGTTCCTGAGCCCGAGCCAGTGTCTGCTGTTCCTCAGCCGGAGCCAGTGCCTGCTGTTCCTCAGCCGGAGGCGGAGCCAGTGCTTGCTGTTCCTCAGCCGAAGGCGGAGCCAGTGCCTGCTGTTCCTCAGCCGGAGGCGGAGGCGGAGCCAGTGCCTGCTGTTCCTCAGCCGGAGGCGGAGCCAGTGCCTGCTGTTCCTGAGCCGGAGGCGCCGATGCCCGTTCCAGAGGCGGAGCCGATGCCCGTGTTTGTGTCTGTCCTTGTAACTGTGTCTGTTTTAGTGTCTGTTCCTGAGTCGGTGTCTGTTCCTGAGCCGGAGGCAGAGCCGGTGCCTGTTCCAGAACTGGAACTCATGTTGGTTCCGGACCCAGTGTTTGTGTCTGTGTTTGTATCTGTCCTTGTGACTGTGTCTGTTCCCGAGCCGGAGCCAGTGCCAGTGTCCGTTCCCGAGACGGAGCCAGTGCCAGTGTCCGTTCCGGAGCCAGTGCCAGTGTCTGTTCCGGAGCCGGTTCCAGTGTCTGTTCCCGAACCGGAGCCGGAGCCAGTTCCAGAGTCTGTTCCCGAGCCGGAGCCAGTTCCAGTGTCTGTTCCCGAGCCGGAGCCAGTTCCAGTGTCTGTTCCCGAGCCGGAGCCAGTTCCAGTGTCTGTTCCCGAGCCAGTTCCAGTGTCTGTTCCCGAGCCGGAGCCAGTTCCAGTGTCTGTTCCCGAGCCGGAGCCAGTTCCAGTGTCTGTTCCCGAGCCGGAGCCAGTTCCAGTGTCTGTTCCCGAGCCGGAGCCAGTTCCAGTGTCTGTTCCCGAGCCGGAGCCAGTTCCAGTGTCTGTGCCCGAGGGGTCTTCGCCGCCCTGGCCGCCCGAGGGGTCTTCGCCGCCCTGGCCGCCCGAGGGGTCTTCGCCGCCCGATGAACTATGTGTTTTTCCCTCACCACCCTATGAACTCTTTTTTTTTTTCGCCCTGGCCGCCTGATGTTCCTGTTCCTCCCGTCCCGCCCTGGTCTGTCCCGCCCTGGTCTGTCCCTCCCGTCCCGCCCTGGTCTGTCCCCCCCGTCCGCCTGATGGAGCGCCTGGTAGCCGCTCCGTAGGGAGGGGGTAATGTCACGTGTCTGTCCTGTCTTGTGTTGCACATGGGTGTGGTGTTATGTTATGCCATGTGCTGTTCTGATTGTTGATCCCTCCCCCTCGTTACCTGATTAGTGTTTGAGTTGTTCCACCTGTCCCCTCTTGATTTGTTCCCTTCTTAAGTCTCCTCTTGTTTGCAGTCTTTGTCGGATCGTTGTCTAATGTTCCCTGTGACCCTCCAGTAAGTTTCATGTTCTGTTTTTGTTTTATATTTATTAGTTATGTTTTCCCCATCGTGGGTTTTGTTTTGTGTTTATGTTTTCTTTTGTAAATAAATATAATTTCTCCTGCACTTGAGTCCTCACACTTTGTTCCTTACCCATTCCATGACAACATATCTATGCATTTATACACTTTTTTATAGCAAAAGTGCAGATGTTTAAGTTTGGTTTCAAGGCAAGTAAAGTCAAGTCAAGTCATCTTCATTTATATAGTCCTTTTAACAATGTAGATTGTTTCAAAGCAGCTTTACAGAGATAAACATATAATTTAAGGTAACAGAGATTGTTTTGGCTTTATAGCGGTTTTTGAATAATGTTATTTTCCAGCTAAAGTTAGTTTTGATTGATTCACTTCCGTAGAAATGATAAAGCTAAAACTATTGCAATTTTTTAAAATAATAATATACTCTTGTTCCAGTTACAGATTAAGTACAATAAAAATACATACACACAATCTAATATCACTGATTCGGGAACCTTTATTTGAAAAACAACTTATTACAGTTGGTCTGAAGTTTAAGTCTAGAGTTTAAAAAGTTAAAAATATTGTAATTTTGTGAAGAAAACAAAACTAGAGGTATTTCGGATTTCATGGAAGGAGAGCTTGATTGCTTACTGAGAGGCTTTAAAAGCTGCTAGATCTGCTTATTTTTCAACCCTATTAGAAGAAAATAAACATAATCCTAGGTATTTATTTGAAACATAGGCTAAACTAACGAAAAAGAAAGTTTCAAGCCCACAAGTTTCCACGAGTTCTTACCAGAAACAGGAAATGTGACCATATTAGCCTGCTTCTGTCAACACTGCATTGGCTGCCTATTAAACATCCTATGCATTTTTAAATATTGTTGATTACTTACAAAGCACTAAATGGTTTAGCTCCGCAGTACTTAGTCCTTCACGTCTATTGCGATCTCAAAATTCCGGCCAGTTAATAATATCTGGAATATCAAAATCGACTGCTGGCAGTAGATCCTTTTCCTATTTAGCACCAAAACTCTGGAACAGTCTTCCTACCATTGTCCGGGAAGCAGACACACTCTGTCAGTTCAAAGCTAGACTAAAAACACATCTCTTTGACCTAGCATAAACATAATACATTACAGACTTCTATAATTCAATGTTAGGCTGCATAGATTAGGTCAGCCGGAACTGGGAACACTTCCCTTTAATCCTGATGTACTCGTTACATCATAAGAAGAATGGCATCTACGCTAATTTTAGTGTCCTTGTTTATCCTGAGGTTTTCCCGCAGCCTGCCGGATCCAGGCCGTATCCAGATCTGACTAGGACCTTCGCCTGGATCTGATGTCAATGCAGTGCTGAAGTGCCAACTAGCCTCTCCCTATGGAGGATCCCTTGTGTTGTGGAAAATTCGGTTTGCGTACCTACCCCGAAGTGATAAAATAAAATAAAATTCTGTATCAAATTTATAGGCAAGACAAGTAGCTTGTTTAGGCATGGTTTGTAGTGAATTACAAACCTGCGCACATATATTCAAACGCACATAACTATAGAATCAATTCTTAATGTGCATGTGAACGCCATCAGCGTTTATCACAGGTTCGTGTTTAAAGTCTGTTTAGAGAGAACGGTGTCATCTTAGCATTAGCACTTATCATTTCGACAGAAGTGAATCAATCAAAACTAACTTTAGCTGGAAAATAACATTATTAAAGAACCGCTATAAAGCCAAAACAATCTCTGTTACCTTAAAGTATATGTTAATCTCTGTAAAGCTGCTTTGAAACAATCTACATTGTTAAACACAGCAGCAGCCATATCACCCTATAGCCCAAGACTGGTTGCCCACTGAAGCTAAGCAAGGCTGAGCCTGGTCAGTACCTGGATGGGAGACCTCATGAGAAAACCAGGTTGCTGCTGGAAGAGGTGTTATGAGGCCAGCAGGGGGTGCTCTCCCTGTGATCTGTGTGGGTCCTAACGCCCCAGTATAGTGACGGGGACACTATACTGTCAAAGAGCACCGTCCTTCGGATGAGACGTTAAACCGCGGTCCTGACTCTCTGTGGTCATTAAAAATCCCAGGATGTCTTTCGAAAGAGTAGGGGTGTAACCCCGGCATCCTGGCCAAATCTGCCCATTGGCCTCTCTCCATCATGGCCTCCTAATCATCCCCATATACTGATTGGCTTCAGTATGATTGTCTCCTCTCCACCGGTAAGCTGGTGTGGGGTTGGCGTACTGCCGCAATATGGCTGCCGTCGCATCATCCAGGTGGATGCTGCACATTGGTGGTGGTTGAGGAGATTCCCCCCTTCCTTGTAAAGCGCTTTGAGGTCCCTGATAAAGCGCTATATAAATGTAACAAATTATTATTATTATTATTATTATTAAAAGCGCTATATAAATGAAGATGACTTGACTATTAGTACACCAGTATTACAAAAATAATTATGTATGTTCTTGCTAAATTGCTCCCAAATGTAAGATTGTTCGAAGTATCATAATAGTAGAATAAGTACCCTTATTTTGTTTATTCTCCTGGTTGTTACCCCTTTATTCCCCAAACTTTAAATATTGTTTCTTTATACTTACGTACTTTATAGGTACACCATAATTACTGAAAGTTACACTGTAAAATTGCTTTAATTACGTAGTACTTTCCGGGCTGTAATCTAAAGCGTTACCAAGCAAACACATAGGGATGACAAGAAACTACAATCATTATATCTCTTACCGTAAATATTTTTGTGACTGTTTGCTCATTCTGACTTGCAAGAACCTTTGCTTTTCTTCTGGTCAGTCTTAAGCGCTCTATCGGTGGAGGCTTCACAAATACAACATAGGGTTTAAACTCAGAGGAATATAAGGCTGCTATGGTCTGTTAGAGAATGGAGAAAGAAAGAAATAACAGTGAACAAATGACAGTTGTCACGATCCTGGATTCAGAAACCGCTCTCTCTGGCCAGCAGAGAGCACCTTCATCCGAGTACTGATCCTCACTCACACTTTATTCCCCATAAGCCTCTCTAATGACTCTCATCACCATGCCCAGCTGCAGCCTATCTACCAAGCTATTTTACTGCACCACGAACAGCCCTCAGTGTGAAGTTTTGTTTTACTTTTGTGAACTCTACTGAGCGTTATTTCCCTGTGACAGCCTGACCGATTCTCGACCCCTTCTGCCTCTGACTTCTCCTTGCCTGCTGACTGCCTACGCTACCTCTGCCTGTTTTGACTTTTCTCTTAATAAAATTACGCTGCAAATGGATCATTCTGATTCGCAACAGAAAACTTTGCCGAAACCAGATCCAGCAGCTATGTCAACGTTGTCTGCCGCCTATTCTGCCCAAGCTGATCAGATCGCTGCCCACCATCATCAGCTGAGTCAACTCACCTCGCTGATGGACGAGCTGGTCAAAGCTGTTTGTGGTCTCCAAGCTTCGTCCCATCCCCACAAGCCGTCCGCCGCTGTTGTCAGCCCTGCACCGGTCCCGCCCACCGCGACTCCTCCTTCCGGAGAAGTTCGACGGTGATCCCGACAAATGCAGGGGCTTTATTCTCCAATGCTCTTTGTACATCGAGCAACAGTCAGCTCTGTACTCGACTGACACGGGGAAGATTGCATTTGTGTGTTCCTTACTGACGGGGAGAGCGTTGTAATGGATAACGGCTGTATGGAGAGCCGATGGTTCAGCTTTTCCGTCTTTTTCTGTGTTTCTCCAACGCTTCAGGGAGGTCTTTGAGCATTCTATGGAGGGAAAGAGCGCCTGCTGGAGCTCACTCATGGAAGATCAACCGCTGCCGAGTATGCTCTCTCGCATCGTACCCTGGCCGCACAGACTTTCTGGAACGAAGCTGTACACTTGTGCATACCACTCTTGTAAGCTGTACGCCGCTGAGAGAAACTATGATGTGGGTGATCTGGAGATGCTGGCCATGAAGGCCACTTTCGAGGAGTGGCGGCATTGGCTCGAGGGCACAATCCATCCTTTTGTCGTACTCACCGACCATAAGAACCTGGAATGTCTGCGTAACCCAAAGAGGCTAAACCCCAGGCAGGCTCGTTGGTCACTCTTCTTCACCCGGTTCCACTTCTCTGTCACTTATCGACCAGGTTCTAAGAATACTAAGGCAGATGCCCTGTCACGCCAAGACGACCTCAAGCTCACCCCACAAGATCCCAAGACAGTACTGGCTCCCAAGCTCATTGTCGCTTCCATTCAGTGGGACATCGACACAGAGATCGAACAGATCAACTCAAGCGCAGATGCCCCACCAGATGCCCCACCTGACCGAGTCTTTGTCCCCGAGACCCTCCGGAACCAGGTCTTGGAACTTGTTCATGCCCATCCAAGCTTGAGGCATCCAGGAATCACGGCCACCATCCAGCTACTCCAGAACCATTATTGGTGGCCCTTCCTAGCCTCTGATGCCATGTTGATGTCCAACACTGCCGGGTCTGCAACACCCAGAAGTCGTTGTGTCAACTACCTGCTACACCCTCTTCCTGTTCCACGATGTCCTTGGTAGCACATTGCCATCGATTTCATTACTGATCTCCCTGTTTCAGAAGGGCACACCATTATCCTCACTGTTATCAACCGTTTCTCCAAGGCCTGTCGTCTACTTCCCCTTGCAAAACTCCCCACATTACTGCAGACCGCCGAACACCTCTGCAACCAGGTGTTTAGGTTTTATGGCTTGCCCGAAGACATTGTCTCCGATCGAGGACCCCAGTTCACTTAACAGGTCTGTTCAGTCTTCTTCAGGACCTTGCAAGTCTTACATTGGGGTATCATCCGCAATCCAACGGACAGGCCGGACGCATGAACCAAGAGGTGATCCATTTCCTGCTCTCCTACTGCCATCAGCACCAACAGGATCGTTACCTAATCTGGGACGAGTACACCCAGAATTCCATCCGGAAACACTCCACCGGCCTGACCCCCTTTCAGTGCATCCTAGGCTTTCAACCGCCTCTCTTCCCGTGGTCGGGTGAACCCACAAATGTCCCCGCTGTGAACGACTGGCTTCAGCACAGCGAAGAGACCTGGAACCAAGCCCACACCCACCTCCAACGAGCGGTTCGCCGTCAGAGGGAACAGGCTAACTGCCGTCGTCGGCCGGGTCCAGAGTATTACCCGGGCCAGTGGGTCTGGCTGTCGACCCGAGACCTACGCCTACGGCTCCCCAGCAAAAGCTCAGTCCCAGGTTTGTGGGTCCGTTCACACAACAGGTCACTCCAGTCTCTTTCTGTCTAGATCTCCTTAACCAGTACCGTCTCGCTCCTACCTTCCACGTCTCTCTTCTCAAACCTGCCAATGGTCCCAACAAGAGAGAGGAGGGGAGATCCCGTGACCAGACCCCCCAGCCCATTCTAGTAGAAGGTGAGGAGTCCTATCAGGTTCAGGAACTTGTTGACTCCAGACGTCGGGGCAGTTCCCTGCAGTACCTAATTCATTGGGAGGGATATGGCCCTGAGGAACGTTTATGGGTGGATGCTTCTGACATTCTGGACCCCAGCCTGATTACTGACTTCCACCTGGCTCATCCCACCAAACCGGCTCCACGACAACGTGGAAGACCCCGACGTCGTCAGGCTCCTCGCACCAGGAGTCGCTCGCAGGGAGGGGGCTCTGTCACGATCCCGGATTCAGCAACCTCTCTCTCTGGCCAGCAGAGAGCGCCTTCTCCCCCGAGTACTGATCCTCACTCGCACTACATTCCCCATAAGCCTCTCTTATGACTCTCATCACCATGCCCAGCTGCAGCCTATCTACCAAGCTATTTAACTGCACCACAAACAGCCCTCAGTGCGAAGTTTTGTTTTACTTTTGTGAACTCTACTGAGCGTTATTTCCCTGTGACAGCCTGACAGATTCTCGACCCCTTCTGCCTCTGACTTCTCCTTGCCTGCTGCCTTCCTACGCTACCTCTGCCTGTTTTGACTTTTCTCTTAATAAACTTACGCTACAAATGGATCATTCTGAGACTGGTGATTCGCAACAACAGTGAGCTAAATGGCAACATATGAGACCTATTCTTCAAAATAATACAGATCGTTGCCTGGTATGAATGTGTCCATGTTATATGGTAACTGTTTCATTTCAAACCAATTTTCTCTGGTATGAAACACTAGACACAGCATCACCCATGCATTCTATGTGCTCACATAACAGGTTCGTTAATACAGTGAGAATGTTTCTATAAATGTTACAAGCTGATGAAAAATAATCAGACCACAGGAAATGTACCAACTGGAGTAGAGCTGACAGAAGCTCCCCATCCAAAATGACATAATTCCTGCCCTTGAGTCCGTGTTCCAAAGTCAACAAATATGACATGTAATATAGGACTCCCTGGCTCTCGCTCACTCTGTTTATCCCTGTCTCTCTCTTTTCCTCTTTCGCTTGTGCTTCTGGAGAGAGGCACAAATTGTGGTATTTGTATCATATACTGCATGTGTGGTTCTTTAATAATATGAAATAAAATCCATTAAAAAAATATGTTCTGAAAGGGGCCGCTGTTGTCAAAGACCCACGTTCGCAGATCCCTGATCCAGTGCTTCTTGGCACTCACACACCCCACCATTCATGAATGATCTTTGACTCACATGTGGTTCCACATCCAACAGGCACACCTTGCTCTCCGCTATGACCCTGCGCACCGAATCCAGACTCGTACCATAGTAGTTCCCTTTATGTTCACCATACTCCAAAAATCTAGGTGAAAAATTTCAGAGAGCATGACATATGGGGAATATAGACATTTTTATAATCTCTAAAATTTTAAACTCTTTTCCATCTCTGTTTTGAATAACATGCTATGAAAATATCTGATATAAAATTCATTGTCTCTTGTCACACTCAACACAAACATCATCACACTCATTCAGAGTAAATTGTAACATATTTCAGCAGATCATCCTTCCAGATTTTTTTTGGCACAGTATGTGTTATGTACGTTACACAAATGTAAATAAAAGCAACCAACTTTTGAGGGATGGTCTTCAAAGAATGATCCAAAATGAAAATAGAATGCTTTCAATAAGTGTGTCATATATTTGCATAGGAAATAAGATAATAATAATGTAATGTTGTGCCTCCTCTGTCATGTTTCTTTTCGAAAATCAGCTGTGCTTAATCCTATAAAGTGAATTAAAATTGGAGAGGATAATTCACTAAGAATGAATTATGCCTACTGATAGCGCCATTTATTTGTACATGCTGCTAGTTGTTTCACTCCTGAATCACTAAAGGAATTATGCAAATCAAGTGACAACACAAATTCCACATCTTGCAGGCCATGGTGCTCAGTTGTAGAGGACGTAGCAGAATCTAGATACCACAATCTACTTTTCATAAAATTCCCATTTACCATCTGCTTTTCATAGGTGCTAATAGCGAGTGTATTGTTACTGTAATTGCGCCAAGCCAATACAGTACTTTTGTCAAAAATCTATAATGAAACTAATAGAACAAAAGGAGGCATGTTTATATATAATCATTTGATTTAAAGACACATGCAGAAATAGCGCAACTTTTGTGATTTTTTTTATTGCTTGCTGGAAAACTTTAGAATGCTGTTCCGTCATTAACGAATAATTACACTTATTAACGAATAAAGAACAAATGTGTAACACAATATTAACATTCTAGTAGCTACAATTAACTAACAAGAAATTCTAATTATCAAATTAGTAAGTAATAGCACTCAGTTGAATGAGATCATTTACTATTAGCTAATCAATAACAACAATTTTTTTTACCCCCAGAGAACTGAGAACTATATACAATTTCACAATGAATGCAAATAATGCATAATGCATTTAATTCTAAAATGTAGATCATAGTAATGTACTAGAAATGACTCAAGTATTATCAAACCCCTCAGAAGGAATTACTTATTAAATTGGAACAGTATTCTGAAGTGAAGAGCCATTCCGAGTCATAATCGAGTCCTTACTTGTGGGTTACTACTATGATCTTCACTTTAGACATACTGCATAGAACCATATATTTCCACAAGGTACATTAAATAAATAAATCACTAAATTAAACATTTTCAGGGCATTTGAGGTATGGCTGATGACTCAAAATGTTCCAGTAGTCTCCACAACCCTTTAGTGATTCAATAAGAATTGTGGACTAATGTGGGAAAAGCTGCCTTCTCTAAGTTTAAATAGTAGTAATAACGTGAAAAAAAAAAAAAGAAAAGAATACAACTAACGTAATGTTCAGAGGGATAGGAAATCATCCATAGGCGTAGGTCCCGAAAACAGAATTTTTTTGTTTGTTTTTTAACTCTTTCCCCTCCAAGATTTACCTTAAAAAAATCTAACTTTATTCTTTCTTATTGTTATTTTATATTTCTGAGCAGTTTATTCTGAGCAGCAAGATATTTGAACAGTAAAAAGATGACCAAAACATAGATCAAGCAGATTGAGTCCATCAACACCCTCAAAGCTCGCACAGTCGTATAAATCTGTATTTTACATTTTTTTGGTTAAGGTTATAAGGCAGTTTTGATTTGTATGCAGTTGGATGTTTGATGGTCATGGTAGCTTACTATCCGCTCCATCTGGTTTATGAAGACCTTCTTCGTTTTTGGATCAGGAGATTCTGTACTCTTTCAGAAGATGCGTAATAGTGCCCCCTACCAAATAACAGGGAAAACATGAATTGTCGGAAGAATTTGTCCTTATGGCAAGTGTAAATAATGGAAAAGCATGTCAATGGCTGGGAAAGAGTTAAAATTCTCCATAGTTGTAAGATGACTGATAAAATTTGCTATTTATTAACAGCTTCCCCAGCTTGTCTGCTATTACCAATTGTTAAAAGTGGTGGTGAAATGTTAAAGTAGTAGTTAAAATGTTAATCTGCCGGTATTAGTTATTGATTAGCTTCACATTAATTATAGAACTGTACTTAGTTTCTTAATTTTTTGGGAGGTATGAAAAAGACTGTATGATTAGCAGGGCCATAGCTAGGAAAAGGTGGGGTCCCATTCGATTGTAATCCGAAAGCCAGGGGCCCCGAGAATCTTCACCACCTTTCTCCAGTATTCTAAAGTGTTACTCATTTGCCTAGTAGATGGTTTCTACTGAAGTAGAGGTTCCTACTGCTTGAGTTCTGGTACACTGTAAAAAAAATAGTTGGATTAACTTTAAAAAGTAAGTTACCAGGTTGCCTTAAAATTTTGAGTTCACTGAAATTAAAAATGTGAGTTAATACAACAAAGGAGATTGGTTTAATAAATAGAAACTCAAAATATTATGCTATCTGAACTACATTAATTATCTAAGTTGATTTAACAAAATATACAAAGTTGTGAAACCAAATCATCAAAATTCATTTTTACAGTGTAGTAACTTTGGGCTTTAGCCTTTGGATTCAAGGCATTTGTATGATAATCAAAGATGATGGTAATTCAGAGGAGTGATGCAAAAAGCAGCCCGCTTTTCCTCTCTCTAGTGCGCCTCTCTGGAAAGTTGGGCTGTCTACTCTCTGTCATTCCTGTCTCACTTGCTTCTTTCCCTATGTCCAACTAACAAGACAAAAAGTCATTTCAAACCACAGAAGGCTCTTAAAATATCCCCCTACTTTAATATAATGTGACACTGTTCACGGACACATGCTTTTGAGATTTCCTCTCGTTTTTGAGTGAAAATTGGAGAAAGAGTATTTCCTGTCAATGGTTGTGATCTGCGGTTTAAGCATTAACAAGGATTAAATGTGTGATTTAAATTCCAGGAGCATCTTTAAAGACAGGAATAATGCAGTCGGCTTCATTAAAATCCACTATTTAAAGTCACTTTCAAATATTTTTTTTATTACCAGAAGTGTTATTTGATTTTAAAATCGTTTATTTCAGACTACAATCTTCCATATTTGCCCATTAGACAAAATAGGTTTAGCAAAGAAAAACAACACAACCCAAAACTAGCCTCTAGAATAAACTACAACACGGGCTGGGTACCATTCATGAGTGTTTAGCTTACTTGTGGTTGAGGATATCTTTTTCAAAAGTGTGTTTGGAGACAAAATGGTACTCCACCCCTTCTTTCTCTTGCTTTTTCTGCTCCCGAGTGGTATCTGTTGAAATTTAAAAAGTCTGGAAATAATCAAGTGTCTTAATACAATCCAAATCAAATTAAACCAAACTAGCAGATAAACAGGAACTTCAGACTCATTTGCAGATCCAGAGACCCTGATATGCAAGTGAAAATAAAAGTAATGTTGAAACTAACATATGATTTTTCCTTCAAAATATTTTTAATAGCTTTCTCTGACCTCAAAACTACTTGTCAGATATCTTTATTGGTTTATCCATCTGGTTTACCACAAAGTAAAACAAATGTAACTGGTATCCATTCTAGTAACATTATTTCTGTTTAGGGTCCATTTGATCCCAGAAAAGAAGTGGAAAATGCAATAAAAGACACAGTACCATAGCATGTGTAGTTCATTGCATTTGTTCATATTTTATATATGGTGTGCCTGAGACCCCAAACATAAGTAATATAATATTTTTCATAATGGACGATTAAAGTATCTTATCAAGTAAATCTCACGAAATTAGGAAAAGACATCATCATGCTGATACTTCAAAGTCAATTCAATTGTTGAGCTCTTAAAATTACTTTTGGGTGATACCCCAAACAGAAAATGAGTGTTAAAAACAGTTTACATGTACACTTGTGTAACGGACGTAGGCCAGTTAGAGCTGTGCGTGTAAACCTCACTCCCCTTGCAACAAGTGGCACGGTAGCGACTGACACTAGAGGCTGTGGTCTCAAGCGTCCTTGTTAGCATGCCCACCTCCCACACCTGGAGACGCCACTTCAAAACCCGCTCGGAGCAGCTCTATAGAACCAATCACACTTGCACATTTCTACGTTTATTTTTAGAGAGATAATTGACATTATAAAGAAATCATGGTTCCTCTTCCACTTCAGTAGGACTTAAGTACAGTTTTATATGTAATTTCATAATTATTTCTATTATCTTTAAAATATGGTTAAAGTGTTCTGTAAAATGTACTGACATATTGACTGTTTTAATGGTATACTAAATTATACATTAATGTCATGTCTATTGAAACTTGTATGTATATTGAAACTTGTAAACATATATTTGTAATTCCACAATTGTAAAGATGCAGTTGCAATTAAGTGAATTTCAAATACAGTAATTAAATGTTAATAACACACTACAGTTGAAATTATAATCAAGTACTTTACATGTGTTTTAGTATGTTAGTCAGCACAGAAAATAAGTAAAAGATTATTAAAACAAAGTTTTTACAATTTATTTTAAAGTATAGCCTTTTATTTTACATGATTTCAAAGTGCACTCTCTTCAGTTGTTTTTTAAGTTTGTTAAGAAACAGTGATGAATGTGTACTCTCTTTAAGTACACTTAAGTGGCATTTTATTTCATTAATATTATATTATCGGCAAGTACAGTTTTTAGACAAAACATTTACACTTTTACGTTTTGAAGTACACAGCAAGTGCACATTTAGTACAATTAGGCACACTTCTTTTCACAAGGGAGGCAGAACTGTCTCTGGTAGCATGTGTCCAAAACTGAGCAGGGGTTAGGTAGTAAGACCCTTATTAAACTAGACTGAGTCACACAGAAAATATGCTCAGAGGTGAGCTTAACAAGGCCTGAGGAGCTCATCACACACCCTAACTCTAATTGTCCACGCGTTCTGTGCATATTCCAAAATAAACAATAAACTTTTACTGCCACTGGGGGGCAAGAAGTCATGATTTGTTTATGTGCAAATCAAACAACAATTTTCTGTTTATGGAGCCCATCAACAAAACACTGTTTCCAGTCATGAAAAGGCGAATACAAGCCCATTTCAGTGAGTCAGCTTTGAAGTACACGCTTCATTTGCACATTTAGGAGCCAGCAGGAGTCTGTTAAAACCTTTTATTCCTCTGAACTAGTGATCACAGCTGTTGTGGTTGTCATTAGCTGTGACGGTCATATTGATCCTAAATCCCTGCCACCATCTTGACGATCGATTTTGGCACTCACTACTCAAGTGTCATAAATCAAATAAATGTACGTGTCAGACAAAATTAGACCCTAACCCTGTTTTGCTACAGTTCGGAAGCTTGGAGCACAGTCAGAAATGTGGAAAGCTGCTAGTTTGAGCTTCCAGCGGGGAGAAACAGGCATGACTAGCGCCAACCTAAGGCAGAAAGATGGCCTTTTTCCAGAATAAGGAGAAAAAGTCACACCGCTCCCTCGATCACTTCATAGACAGTCTAGCTGTTAGTGGCTGTGATTATCCTGTTCTTTCATCGCTCTATCGCCCCCTGTCCACATCGCTCTTGGACACCCAGAGTGGCAGTGAAAAACTGGTTCTGTTCTCATCTCCACTCTGGCAGTCTAACACAGCTTTAGGCCTCAGTGTGGAACATTTTAATGGTCTGCCTACAGATTATTTATGAACATTTACAAGAGTGTGGAATCAAGGCAATAGTTTTGCTTTTAAGAAACAGGGGTGTTCTTGATTGTTCTTTGTCAATTTCCTTGTAAATGAATGATTTACCTATTAAATAAACATTTGATGAATTTATTTCAGTACCTACACCCGAGACTGGCTGTAGATGGTGGTCTGATTTCGGTGGCAAAGGAACTGGTGCAATTTACATGAATGTGAACTTGGGTCCGCAATTGTTCATGAAGTATAGTAACATGAACATGCACCTTACCTTGGATATAAGCAAGAGTTAGCATGCGGTGTAATCTTGCATAGTTAGTGCAATCAGAACAGCAACTGAATGTCTCCTCAAAAGAGTCCATTTGCAAGTAGCAGAAAGTCCTGGTACAATCACACTCAGAATCAAACCACAGCAAACGTGCCCAGTGTGAAAACTCCCTAAAGCCAAGTCAGTTCACTTGGCGGCCAACAGGTATGTAGACTTTTTGGCAGCAGAATAAATGGTAATATCTTTTTAGGAGATCGCTGATTGTAAGCTATTCGTTTGCTGCTCTGACTGCACACACTGTGCATTCCTGGGACAGCTTTCACATTGCAATTTTTTCCATGATTCCATGCTCTACTTCGAACTAAACTGCCAGTGTGAAAGCCCCCTAAAAAGGTGGTCTGAGGTACGGTTTATGTGAACGTAAACCTTAGATGACGTACGATTTTGTCAAGTTGAGTTTGTGCTCACTCACTTTCATGACAAGCGAGACTGACGCAGAGATAATTGCGATAATTGCGCAAAAAATAGCAGTCTATTTCAGTCGCCTCAAACAATTTAGTTGCTATTTAAACAACGTGACGCAGGACGAAAAATGATAACTGCGTCGGGCTGAAACTAGCAGAAAACACTTGCGCCGCGCCTGGCGCTGCATTGCATCAGGTATATGATAGGGCCCACAGTCTTGTAGTCTTTTGTGAAGTCCACAAGACCGTAGGGTGTCCCAATTGTCATTTTAGGTTTCAGAAGGATGCTCACGAGTGCCTCCTTTGCGGTCGATATGCGCCCTCGATGCGTTGGTGCGAGCTCCGCAGAAGACTTCTTACCGACAGTCAAAGCGGTGTTACGTCACAGAAGTGCGGACTCGTAGAAAGACTGCAGGTGTTCATGGTTCCAATTGGGCTGGAGCCAGTATCTATTTTGCAGTCTTTCTCCAGGGGTTAACAGCTGCCACTTGATGAAACTGAGCTTACTAAAAATAACATGTTTTCTATCAGCATTAAAATCTAACAGGAATGACGTCATAAATGTGCTTCTTCAGCACAAATTAAGTTATAAGCTGCAATTTTCAGGCTAGTCCAGCTAATGCACAAGCATGTTAAGAGAAAAGGAGATTGTTTTTTATTTAGCCCTGTTTTTATTCCCTCTATATTATTCCCATTCATTTTTCTATGAGTGGTCTATCTCATTCTCTCGATAATGTCTCTGCTGTAATTTAAGTACTTTAAATTATGAGTAGCTGATAGTTTGGCTGGTAACAGTTTCCCCAAAACTGAACTATACTTAAAGCGTCTCTAAAGAGGTTTACACACACAGGTCTTATTGGTGGTTTGAAAGAGATAAATACTATCAGGTTGATTTATTGCACAAATGTTATATGAACTCACATGGCACAGTTACACTGAAGTGTTCTGGGTCAGACAGTAGAAGTCTTCTCTTTAACTCGTTCACACCAACCCCAACAGGCCCTGTTCAACACACATACACACACCAGCAGTTTATCACTAACCAATTAATCAACAACGAGAAAGCAATAAAGCAGCAGTCAGCATTCACTGAATAATTCATTCAATATAAACACAAGCTTATCTAAATCACCAGTATACATTTTCATCACACTTCAGCACTTATGATCCCTGTTCAAATATTTTCTCTTTTATCTTGCGCCCAATATAAAAGACTGCAGACTTGGCTGGTTGAGTGGTACATGAACAACTTCAGTGAAGTCCTTGTTTGTAGGCGGACATGTAACTGTATTTAAATGGACTGTCTGGGCCAAGAAGTGGCCCATTATTCCGACAGGCATCTGCTGTTTCCATCACTGGGACGCAAGTATGAGGATGATGGGGTAATGCTGTATTGATTTCAAGCTGTGGCTCCCACCACTCGCACCCATTCCAAAACACAGATCCAGTCTCTGCTCTGGCCTGAGCATCCCCAGAAGGTAAAGCCATATTACTGTAGTGAAAATGAAGAATCTGTCTGGTGCCCAATCAAGAGAGACTAAAAGCCAATGTCTGCCAGCCGCAAACAGACAGGATGGTCCCTGCGGGTGCATCTCAAGAAATCAAAGTATGTATGCAATCGCTGCACTGGCTGCAATTGGCCGTCTCGATGTGATTCAGGAGTGAAATTCCTGCCATTCTGATAATGCATGAAATGCCAGTTCACTTCACGTTTGGCCCAGTATTGCTTTCCACAGCAAACGAGTTTCACAGAATAAGTGGAAAGAACAGAATCGCATTGAAGTTGAATATGAAAATATCAAACCATCTTGTTTGACCTCACGCGAGCTTTCCTCCTGCCCTCGAAGTCATCATCCACCAGTGCTCATCTTGCAAACAAACCTGTGGGTTGATGGTCTTCGAAATATTTGCAAGCTATGTCTGTGGTCAGTTGAACAAACACATTAAGGAAGATACAGTATATTTTCATTCCAGGATGTCTTTTAAGTTATAGTTCTATATGGCATTCCTAGGCAAGCGGCGATCATGGAGTTAGTCAAATTAGACGTTAACGTTCTGTATCCATGGCCAACATAAACTCATGAGAATGGCATACATTACAAGTGAAACTAGTCATTTGTGCAACAACCTGCTCATTTGAGATGAGCAAACTGCTTTGGTGGGCTCAAACTATTGTGGACATCTTGTTTGTCTCATATGCAAAAAAAACAACAAAAAAAATGACATATTAGAAAGTTCATGATAAAGAACTGGACATGTAGTTAAGAAAAAAAAAAGTTTGTAAACACAGTTTTCAATGTAAAATTATTATTATAATTTTTTTTAAATATCATGAATTATCCAATTCATGGTTTCAAAGTTCACATCAGATGTTATTTTACAACCTATTTCACAACTTACCTTGCTTTGTCACAAAATCAAATGATCTAATATTTTAAGAGACTTACTGACCTTTAGTTTTAAAATTTAATTAAATTAATTAAATTAAAATATATAAAATATAGAATAATAAATACAAATAACATTTTATTTAAAATTATTTATTCTAAAAACTTTTTTTCTTCATGATACCAGGATAGTTACATTGCCCTGACATTTTTTTGCCCCAAAAACTATCAAAATGGATATTAAAAAATAAATTAAATTTTTTTTATGTACATAACAAATGTATTATTATGTATGTATCAATTACATTTGAATGTATTTTCAATAAATGAATATATAGAACAAAACTATTAAAATAAATAAATAAAATCATGTTTAAACTACATACAATTCATATATAAGGCATGTCATGTCACTGACCCAAATTCTCCTTGTCTGAATCCAACATTACTCATCAATGGTAGACAACCCAAGTTCTGACTTTGCTGAGATGATTTAACGTCTTTGAAATAAATCAAGCAGTCCTTGAACACATTGGCTCTTTGGCCAGACTTGTCAAGGCTCACTTGAAGTCCTTCATACTGGGAGAGAGTTCACAGTGCTCCTGTACGTTTTCTGTTGTTTGTTTAGGAAAGAAGTCTTGCATTCACCTACGCCTTGCCAACAGCTGTTCTCACCCCTGATATATTTAAGAATTAATGCTCTAAATTTACCACAGGGACACATTTTTGATTCAGCAGTGGATAAAAAAAGTGAAAAAGTCTGAATGATCTCACACGCCTCATCGAATTTCTAAGTAGAATATCATGCATTCGTAATTATGCAAACACCAGAGCAATGATGACGTTTTAGGCATAGAGTTACTACTTTTATGACAATAGAAATTCTACCTGCCAAGACGCCATTCAATTCAGAATATTTATATATAGATCCTCAGCAACAGAGAAGCTGAACTCCCATTTCATTAAATTCCTGATAGCTCTAGATTTCATGCTTAATGGAATGTCAACTTTTGATTATGGTCATTTTCTAAACTCTTGCAACTGATTTGACACTTAAATGACATACAAAAATAGTGTGTGTCTCCTGTATGAAGGGCTTTCATGTTTAGATAATAAGCACATATTTGGTTGGCTCATTTGGAGTCTGCCTTTGGAAAATGACTTTGAGGTGAACATTTCTCAGACCCAGGTCTACGTCCAGGCAGTAATGAAAACAGATACATCCATATGTTAATTTAACCTTCCAGACTTGCTCTTTCTCTGATTGATTTATCGATTTCACAAAGATGGTCAGAATGATTTCCTCACAATTCAGAATGTTCTGATTCACTGGGTCACTGGTGGGGAAGATAACCAGTGATGAAAGATGCCAATTTTGATCTGAAATATAGCTACCACATGAGTTTTTGAGGACAGGTTTTCATAAAAATTGATGTCACTTTTACAAAATGGTACCTTTTTGTAGTCTATGATGAAGAATTTAAGTTTTTTGATTAACTATTTCTACTATTAACTATTTAAGCAAGAAAAATTCTTACCTGTTAGAATCACAAGGCGGTATGGCTCTTCAAGGTTTCTCTGGTGAGGCAGAACCTCTTGATATATTGGTAAATGGATAATGGCATGTCCTTTATCCATCTTCTGCCTCATCTGTTGACTATTGTTTTCCTTCCGGCTCAGCCGGAAACTTCTCCTTAAACCAGCTGTGGGAAGGGAGAAAACTAAATCAATTAGCTTAAAATCAGTACTTGAACTCTTTTTACCATTTTTTTATAGATTTGATTTTTCATAGGTATTACATAATATGTCAGGCTTGATTTGATTCTTTTTTATCTTATATTTAGTTATGTATTTAGAAATTACTGCATAATTTCCTCAGAGTTCCTACCAAGTAAAGTTGCCAAAAATATTTGGACAGTGGTACTTGCATCTGTTTCTTATTAGACAAAGTGTGTTTGTCTGGATCATTATTGTATGTTTTAGATAGCTGTCAATGTCTAGTTTTGCTTTGGAATTGGTTCTTGGAACCTGAAATCAGTCACGAGGACCAAAATAGGGTCAACAAAACTGAGAAATTAGAAAACTTAAATAAAAGAGGTAGTCAAAACAATAGTCCAGGTAAGACCAGCTGTTTGGTAAACCTCTGAGAAATGCAAGCATTTAGAGATCAAAGAAAATCAACAATGTGGTAGTCAGAGGAAAACATTAACCAATGAAGAAACCCCTTCAAGAAGCTGTCCAACAGGAGTATTCACCAGGGTGCAGGCGATTTCTCAAAGCCTATCCGTGTGATGGAAGGTCAAGTAGCAAATTTCAAGGACAGTGTTTCCCAACCCTGTTCCTGGAAGCCTCCTAGCTGTACACATTTTGGATGTCTGTCTTATCTGACACACCCATTTCAAGTCTTGGAGTCCTTACAAATGAGATGAGTTGAATCAGGTGTGTTTGATTAGGGAGATATCCAAAACGTGTAAAGTTTGGAAACATTGCTCTAGCATATCAAGCAGAACTGATTATTCTAGACCATGATTAAGTGCAGAACTGGATGGACACAATGGCTTGAACAAACCTTACTTGGAGAGGCTAACTCACAAGGACACAGGCTTCACTATAGCGGTAAGGTGGAGCAGTCCACCTTCTAAATGCTTTGTCATGCTGATGCTTTGTGAACTGCAGATGAGTTATCATGGCCAACTCAGTGATTGGAGCATTGAAGTCCCTTAAGAACATCACATTAAAAAGTTAGAAAACTGAAGAGCTGAATCCCCTTTACCGAAATGGGTTAGGGCCAGTCCTTAACAATTTAAGTCTTGCTCGGTTTTCCATGCAATCAAGATATGAGAAATCTCAAGGCATTGTGGAAATGTAAAGCACATTGTTCCGAACTTGGACAAAGTTCCCTTTCTATAATAGTTATGTGGACAAGGTACTTAGTAATAAACATGTTGTCAAGGTATTCTGTTAATCATGTCCCAAAGGATATAACTGATGAAAGTCTGGAAGACTGTAGTAACCTGAAAGACTGGGAGATCGACCAAGTCAATTAGCATTCATTAACTGGTTCAGGTATGTTTAATATGGGCTAGTTTAGTTCTAGCTCCAATCAAACAAAACTCAACCAGTTAATGATGGTCTTCAAGATTACTAGTGTGGCAGGAACAGGACGGGACATCCCTGATTTAGAGCCTGCAAAGATCCAGCTCTGTGAAGATGGTGGAACCTTTAGGAAACTCAAAAGCTGAAGCCAATAAAATATATATTTTTGGGGGGGTTGATTGAACTGGGTATTCTGGGTAAGGAGAACTCTGGTTCTGGAAGGCCACAGTCAGGTTGTTATTACCCTGCTGAAAAATCCAGCATAAACCAGCATGAAATGGAGCTGGTGATGGTCTTGCGGGGTTGAGTGAGGAAGCCAGTTGTCTGTATGCAAGCAGTGTTTTGGGGACAAGCATTGTTTTTGCTTGTTCATTTCTATATTTAACTAATTAAGTATTAAAGATAATAACATGATTTATTGTAATATATAATAATAACTTAATGTACAACTATAATGTCATTTCTTTTGCTCCCTCTTTTGAAAGTAGAATTTGAATTGTTTTAATGATGATTATATTATTAATCAGTCATCTTCAGTTTTGAATAACAAAGAAAAAAATCAAACTGGTAAAACGTTTCAAAGGATCAAAAGATTTGTCTCCGGCTTCAAAGGATCTGTACACAAATCAGTTAAAAAGAGCTTGTGTACATTGCAAAACAAACCAAAAAAAAAAAAAAAAAAAAGAGATATGAAAACAAATGAATGCCAAATAAAACCATAATACAGCTGTCAGTCACTGATTTCAAAAAGAAGTGTGAAATATTAGTGATGCATGCACTTTCAACAATTGCTGAAAGATTTAATTTATCCAATGTCAAGGGCCAAGTGCCCAACTAAATTGAACATTAATCACCATAATGGTGACTTCAACAACATTTGTACATGTACCATATGAAAGAAATAAAGCCAAACTGGTCTGTAATAAGTGAACATGGTAATGCTGTTTTGGGATTTTTTGGAGATATCATTTATTTTATTTGCAGATTATTTTATCTAAGGCTGTGTGACTGTAAGTCGGTTGTAGTTGTGTGTCTGCTCATCTCTTTTAGTTTTTGTTCTTGTTGGAGACCAATTATGAGCACAGATTAAGAAATGCAATATGTGACACATAGGTTTGTTATGTTGTTGTGGTCTTGCTGGTACCAGCACTCAAAAGACAACATATGCTCGTACTCCAGCATCCCAAGTTGGTCCCAGTGTGCAAAACATACCTTATGCTGCACACCTGCTTTCTTGGGACCAGATAACCAGCAGTCAGCATGCAGGCGACCAGCAAACCAGTGTCCCATGCTGGTCCCAGCATGCAAAACATGCCGTATGCTGGTGACTCTGAAACCTGAAACCAGGGCTTTTGTGCTTATTTTGCAATAGTAAAGTGATGAGATCTAATCTTCAATTTTAATGTTCATATATAGGGAAAATGGTTTCTTTTCTATAAATACAACAAGGAACCCAACCACCTCTTTATCACTTTTAGCAGTGGAATCCCAAAAGCTCATATCTCATAAACTATCAAATTCAGCAGCACAAACTAAACATACAGTAATCACAAGCTTTAATTCAACATAAATCAAATGAAGTATTGTGCAATAAACAAACAAAATATCTGAGTTTGTAGGATTTTTGTGGAAAAGATACATATATTAAACTCAATTTTCAAGTAACATTCAACAAACTGACATAATTTATAAACAGATTTGTAAAAATGTTGGGTAATCACTGTCAAAAACATTTTCCACCATGCCAAGAAGTTAAATCTGGAAGCCATTCAACAATTGTCCAATTCATGTGGTAGCTACCTTTCTAGTTAAGTCTCATAAACACATTAGAAGGCCACTGAATAGCCATTGATGTTCATCTACACCTCTGGGAATTATGTAGAGGAGGACCTGAACATAGGAACATAACTATCTTGATGAACAGATGTAAAGCATATCTCACATTGTCTGCTGCAGTATCCCCTGTACACATGCTTGTTTGATTGGTCCCACCAATATTAATCTTGCTGGATTCCTTAAATACTTCCAGACGTTTAGTGTCCCACATAGAGAGCAAAATCCAGCTTGAAGGCAAAGCTGCTTCTGGATAAATAAATCAAAAAGAAGCTAGAAAGTTTTGACAGAGATAATCAAACCAAGGCCTGAAGCTTAATTTTATCTGAGTGGCCCACTGGACTCCCACTAGATAATTATCTCTAGACAGTAGTTTTTCATTCTTAGGTTCTTTAAAATAGATTTTTTCTTATTAATGGATACAACTCAATTTTGACACTCCACTAACTATAAGTAACTCTAACTACATGTCAACAAACTCTCATAGGAGTATTAGTATAGACTGTTCGTAGCTGTTACTTTATGATTATGTGTTAGGGATAGTAGAACAAATTGACACTTGCACTTATAGTCAGTAGAATGTCTTTTGGGGGACAAACAAGGTGACATGTAGTTGCAAAGTTACTTATAGTTAGTTTTCACAGCTGGTTGCAAATAAAACTAAATAAAGAGCTGGATCTGTTCCAAGCAGTTCATAGATTTATTAAATACAAACTCTAAACAAAATACTCAGAAAAGTAGCACTAAAAACACGATTGAGATGTGATGAGAAAAGACAACAAACTGATAAAAACACATAAATACACAACAACAAAAAAATCAACTAAATAAACAACACACTGTAAAAAAAATAGTTGGATTAACTTAAAAAAGTAAGTTACCTGGTTGCCTTAAAATTTTGAGTTCATTGAAATTAAAATTTTTTAGTTAATACAACAAAGGAGATTGGTTTAATAAATAGAAACTCAAAATATTATGCTATCTAAACTACATTAATTATCTAAGTTGATTTGACAAAATATAAAAAGTTGTGAAAACAAATCATCAAAATTAATTTTTACAGTGCAGGTGCAACAATTTAAATCAATAATAAAAACTAAAAAAAAACTAACTGAAATACAGGAAACTGACCTTAAACACATGACAAATCCCACCAAATTAGAAACCTTGAAATTAAAAATAGAAATTAAAGCCTTGTTTACACCTGGTATTAAGATGCGTATTGGTTGATTAGATCACAATTGGATGACGCTAAATACTGGGTCTAAAATGTTTTGAGCTTGTCCACTTTCAACCACTTCCAGAGGTAGTGGAAAACGCATTTGACCGGATTGCTAAACTCCAGTTTGGATTGAAAAAGATTCACCAGTAACATCTCCCCCCACCAAGAAGGCATGGCCTCACGCCTTATTTACAACAAACATAATAAACAAAGTCAACCAGTGGAGGGCAGGAGGGGGCTTAGATGAAGGATGCAGGGCCGGCATGAGGGAAGACCACAGGAACCAAGGCGGAGTAAACTGTGGGAGAATACAGGGAGTATAAGACAGAGGCAGAAGCCAGGGAGTGTTAGCGTTTTTGCCTGTTTATTGTGTATCACGCTGATTAACTTTATATCTGTTTTTGGCTTGGTTCCCTCTTTGGACAGTCTATTTTGTTCACCAACCCTTGCCTGTATATTTTGACCATCCCTTTGGCTGTTGATTTGGATTTATTGTTTTAGTAAACTTCTGCAAATGGATTCAAACCCAACGTACGTTAAATGTTCTCCTTACTGCCAAGAACACTGTTTTAACTCAAAGATCACATTACCATGAGCGTGGAAAGCCCAGATACTCACAAAACTACAGTGATTCCAGTTGAAAACTCTCAATTCTCAGAGGTCTTCAGTGAGGCAATGACAAACAAACTAGCTCTCCATTGGCCATTAAACTTCTCCCAAATACGGCACCTCCCAAAACAAAGTTAACCCCCTGTCACGTCCAGGGACTCAGGCTATGGAAAACTATATTGAAGAAGCATAGCATCAGGCTTTATCCGTCACTCTACATCCCCAGCAGTGGCAGGGGTTTTCTTTGTGGAGAAAAGAGATGGCAGGCTAAGACCATACACTGATTAAAGAGGTCTCAATGCTTCTCAAATAGCTTCTTCCTCTCATCCCTTCATCATTTGGATCAGAGAAGGAGATGAATGAAAGACTGCCTTCCTCACCACTAGGGGGAACTCTAAATACCAGGTCATGCCACATGGTCTCTTCAATCTGCCTTCTGTCTTCCAGTCTTTCATCAATAAAATCTTCAGAGACCTCCTGAACCATTTTGTCACTGCATACATTGATATCCCAATCTATTCCCACACAAAATAACACATCCAACATGCCAAGACAGTCCTAACCCGGCTCCAACAGAACCAATTCTACCAGTACCACATTTTTAGGATACATCATCAATCATAAAGGCGAGGAGATGGACCTATCCACAGTCAAAGCAGTCACCGAATGGTCATTGCCCTACCACTATCAAATAACTGGCTTTGTTTCTTGGTTTTGCAAACTTCAATAGAAGATTTATCAATTGATGAATTTGAATTTTGAATTTTATCAAAATCAATGAATTTTGCAGTTATTAAACTGAACTGAATAAACACTGAACTGACTTGAGCTAAATAATTTGATTATTTGCTTGTTAGAATGGCTTTTCATGAGAATTTGAATTCGTAACTATTGTGAAGCCCCTTTGAAACAATATGTATTGTATTAAGCGCTAGAATAGAGGTACTTGACATGTATGCATATTATTCAGTATATATACACAAAATAAATGTAAATGAAAGGGTGAAAAAAAACTCAAAATGTTTCTAAACCATTGATCAAATTGTAAATGACAATAAAAAAACAATAAAAATAAATGCATGGGGGTAAAAATATATTATTTCTTTCTCAAAACATGAGTTTTAATTTCTTAGTGAAAAAAAAATAATATGTGTAAGTGTTTTCACACATGATCGTTGGGTGTAGGTAATCAGTAAATGAGTGTACCATTTCCCAAATGGAACACAAGCTGTTCGTTTTGCACACTTGGTCTCAAGATTGGTTCATGAGTGAATGGTTTCCCTGAGTGGGCGTCAAGTGTGCAAGCAATAAAAAAAAAAACGAATATCTGGATGATTAAATTAACCTTAGCATTGACAGAATACCTTTTAAGGTGAAAGCCGTTTCCCTCAGTTTTCTGTATTTGAAAGAAACAATAAGGGGGAAAAAAACAGGTCATATTCTTCATATTCATATGATTCTAATATCTAGCCGACAATAAAAAAAATTAACTATTCATGATACGTAAGCTATTATGAGGTTATAGGAAAAATGTTTTAATGAGCACAACAATGCTGCTAAAGATATACCAAAGACAATTTCCTAGTCCATGACACTATAATTCCATCAGCCTTTATGCTCATCACTGTTCACAGATGACCTTGGTTACAGCTAATGAACATTACTGCTTGTTTCCATCCTGTTCAAAGAAAGCTGAGTGGCTGGCAGTAAACAACTTGGAACAGGCCTGATCCTTAATGCAACCGATGACTGGTGATCACAACATGATGGCGGTGCTGACAGAGGCTGTCTTTATCAAGAGATTAGAAATCTGGAACCAGCAGCATTTTTGGTGTCGGAAAAAATCACAGAAACATTGCTACATGACCATTTTCAGAAAATAACACCATTCAGGAGTCACCACTCCAGAAGGTTAATGTTCCTTAATTCATAGGCTACACATAAGCAGGGCTTTCACCACAAGCATGCGGTCTCACGGAAGCCATGTTGTGGGCAAGGCGAGGCCCTGTCTTACTGAAATGAAATGGGCATCTCCTTGCTCTGACATCTGTGAAATTACACTCCGTGGGTAGAACAGCCTCTGTCTTATTATAAGTTAGAGATGTTTGAGTTTTTGGAAGCCGTTTGTAGGGATCACGGTAATCCTGGCGGTCATGTTGTTTTCCAGAGTCAGTAACATGGAATATCACTGCATACAGGGAGCAATGGATCTCAGTGTTATTTCATGCAGACTGCCTAACAGAGGGGAAAATGCAACAACAAAAGAAAAAACAGGATACATAACATCTTGGTTACTGATGTGTCCCTCGTTCCATGATGGAGGGACGGAGACATTATGTCAAAGACTGACAAATGGGGTCTCACTACATCCGCACCTGCAAGTATTTGGAGGTTCTGAGGTGACGGCATTTGGTGGAGCTGGTAGTGGTGTTGCCGAAAAGATAGAGAAGGAAGATCGAGCACGGAGAGGATTATAAGGGGGGGGGGGGGGGGGGGGGGGGGGGGGCTGCGGCTGTTATTGGAGGCATCCTCATGCTAAAATTGATCCCCGGGACAGGTGGAGGGGTAGGAAAAGCAGAAGAGGGGGACAGATGTGAGGGACGGCTATATATACCGACATTTCAATAGCTAAAACAGGATCTTTTAGGAAAAGGGGCATGGCCAAGTGTACCCAAAAGCCTATCATTCCTTAACGAAAACTCTGAACTTTGCGACATTACGCGAGCACATGCAACACATGATTCTAAGCAAGCATGCAAACTTTTATGGAGATCGAGCCATAGGTAGGGCTAGAACTATTGAAAAGCTTTTTTTTCTTCTTTTAAAAAAAAACATATTAACTTAATAAATTGCCTGCATTGTCTTCGTTTACGTCTGCATAAATAATTTTACACCAGATTGCTTTGTGAACGAGGATCAATACAAAGGGACAATACAAAACACAGGTTTTGCTAAAAGTTGTTACTCAAGGATGGATCGGTACCAATTGTTTGTGATCCAGTCTAAAGTCTCTGGAGCGATACCGGTTACGGCTGTATTGAAAGGGAAAGCATGCGGTTTAAAACAGTTCATCAGAATTTTTATTTTGGGGTGGACTATCCCTTTAAGAAAGAGTGAGAGGTACCCCAAAAGCTCTACATGTCCAGACTGCTGCCCTCACGTTCCTAGAGCGAGGCACGGAGCCACCCTGATGAGCCATTAAATCATCGATAGTGAGCATGCGAGCAGTGGTCCAACACAGACACAGGCCCTATCCCATGCTGTGGAATCTGGACAGACTGGATATGACGGGAAGCGCTTTGTTATGCCTCTTCAGAAACCATACGCTGCACTTAACCTCATCAAGCACTCAGTCCACATTATCTGCCACAAACCGTACATAAAATGTATGACATATTATATGCGGTTAGTTGCACCAGACTGCATGCTAAAACCATTATCTGTTTGATGGAGAATTTTGATTGCCATATTACCGAAGTCTACTAACGCACATGCGCTGTGGCTACCTGACACCGAAAACATCCAAAAGATCTGGAGAAGTGAGCAAGCTTTCTGGAGTTTCAAACACGCATTAACGTACTGGCTCTTTGTTGCATGTGGGACTGCATACTGATTAAATAATCTGGTTTGTAAATAGAGCCTGTTTTTAATGCGTCCCTGTTTTTCCACGTCTGGGTCTTATTGGGATTTGCTGATAACTTTTCCAGGTTTCCCCAGTTTAATATCCCACCACACCTCTCCCTCATGACCCTTTTCGTATCCCACAATATCCTGGGCCTTGTATCTCTGCGTGGTTACTCTGAAGAGCACCTCGACATTTCAGGCTTTGCTGAATAGATTTACAGAAGAATGTTGACAATTGCTCAAAAAGCATCCAGTGCTACCAGAGCTCTCCATCTGTGGCAAAGGCATCCAAATTTCCATCACATACTTTCTTGCACTGCTGCTGTGATAAATCTGAAATTCTGGAGCTGGCAAAATAAGCCCAGTATGGCTTGGTCCCATTGTAATGTCTTAACCATGTTTTCTTGAGGGACTGTAGCAGCCCTGACGCTAGTTTGGCCATTGTGTGTCATAGAGATTAGCTGTGGACATGTTGGCTTTTGAAGTGGAGTTAAGGTTGCCAAAGAGCTGAAAATGAGGCGCATCTCTGCTAGACTCATCCGGTAGCCTAAATGAGCGCGGTGCACGGTCCACTCTCCGATGGCCTTTATCACTAATGGACCAGCACAAAGCACCCAGTCTGAAGCCATCAGATCCTCTCTATTAGCAGGAATGCTCAAACCAGATCAGGCTAAATCTAAAACGAATGACCCTCACCTTGAATAAACATCATCCTCATAATGGTGTGGGAACATAATGAAAAAGTACGAATGAAAAGAGGATGAGATGGATATCTCTAACAACTGTCTTGTTCATTAGCACTCTGGCTAACAGGCAAAATAAAAGGTGTGACTGTTTGCAGGTGAGTTACCAATACCATTATTTGAGCTCAAACAGCAATGCATATTTGCATTTATGCATCTTTTAACAAATTATTTTTATTTTATTTTTATCCAAAACAAGTTTGTCTCCTTGGAACTAAACCTAGGCCAGTTTTCAAATGCAATTGGCACCCCAGGGGGGCGCAAGTGAGGGAGAAAATATTTTAATTTGAGAGGAAAAAAAAGTTTTACATTTTTATGTGAATTAATATGTTTAATGCAATGATTATAAAAACACTAAATCTGATACTGTATGATTTTTCATTCTTCTTTTTAGAGACTGGTTGGAAATTATAAAATGAACTGTCTACTTATAGGTTTGTGTAAGAAAAAAAACTTCAGGTTTTATACAACAAACATTAAACATTAAGGGATGTCGAATATGATCATGCAGAATAAGAATAAGGCATTAATATGTGCTTTATAAGTACCAATAAACAGCCAATATCCTAGTAATATCGATGCTAATAAGCAAGTAGCTAAAAGTGAGAATTGGACCCTAACCTTTAGTTTAGTGTTACAGGTGTGTTCTTTAAAAGTGTTACAGCAAGTGGGCCATCATTTGGAAAGTCAAGTCAAGTCACCTTTATTTATATAGCGCTTTTTACAATACAGATTGTTTCAAAGCAGCTTTACAGAGATAACAGGAAAATAATGTTGTAATAATATTGTTAATTATAAAATTAAATGTCCCCAACTAAGCAAGCCAAAAGCCAATGGCGACAAAGGCGAAGAATGGGTTCTAACTTCTAATTGACAAAGAAGTTTTGCAACATTCCTCATACATGCTATATTGACTCGTTGTTAAACTAATTTTATTACTTTAGGCCAAATATTTTTATGTGATGAAATTATTAACTGGATGATGACATCACTGTTTTCTCCAGAGATGAACTGAACTTGTTTCGAAAATTGATGAACTTAACATAGTTCAGTTAGGACCACTTTGAGAATGAAATTTATTGACAATCTTTGGATTTGGCGAGAGGCTTAGGCTCTAAGGTGCTCGAGCTGCCATACTAGACAGCTTGAGACACAAATCCCCCAAGCCTTTTAATAACCAAATGTTTCTTAGCATATGTTTACAAAAGGAGAGACAATGATTACGTACATAGAGTTTCTATACAGGGTTAGGGTTAGGGTTAGGGTTAGCTCTATTATGAAGATGCTAGGAGGTGAAGGGGTGGAGGTGGGTGTAAATGTCTGTACGACAGACTGCGGAGCATTCGTTGAATGAGCTTAAATAGTTGATAAGAGTAGGTGGAGTAACAAATCAGCTGAGCATCGGCTGATATTGATTAGCGATCAGTGGTCTGCCTGAACTACGCTTTAACTCCATTCGATCACTCAAGCACTATTTATTGAACCGAACTGAATAAACACTGAAAAGACTTCAACTGAATAATGATTGTTCACTGTTGTCTTTTTAGATCAGCTGTACAGCAGAATTGATGTATATTTGCATCATTGAATGATTCTTTTCCTGATGATCCCTGTAAAGCTGCTTTGAAATATAAATAAACTATATAAATAAACTAAAGGTGACTTGATGTGTCAACATTTCTGAGCATTGATGTTCTAAACAGTGTATGGAGCTACAGTTACCATTCAGAAAAATAAATCCTCACCTATATGTATGCCACTTAACGCTCCATAGTCCACATCCTCTGGTCATAGAGTGAAAGCAGGGTGTAGAGAGAAAAGACAAAAGTAAACTCTAATCAAATAATGATAAATGTGCAATGAAGTCAGGGCAACCCTTAATCAAGAAGCGGTGAAAGAAAGGGGTAATTTGCAATGTTACTGTTTTTTACACATGATGTAAACAAAGACAAAAATACCAGCAAATTAGAGTTGGGTTACGGTTATGTGATTATGTGCTGAAAAGGATGAAAAATTACCTTCCATGTTGTCTGTTCAGTGTGAGTGAGAGGGCAAGAGAGAGAGAGAGAGAGAGAGAGAGAGAGAGAGAGAGTTGATCAGAAGTTACACTCACAACTAAGAAATAGTTTTTAGAAAAAAATAGACTTTGACAATCTGTAGAAGTTTCTAATGTTGAGGAAATACTTTTTCATTCTGAGATTACACAGACATAGCTATTTGTCAAACAAAGAAGCTGCACTTGAATATATCAAAAGGCTTAGCACTTCATTAATGATCTTACTGTATGTGAGCGTATGTTGGGCGTATGATGTCAAATTTCACTGTCCAAATTTTTCCCATCATGGTCGCAGAGTTACACGGCACCCTCACAGATAGTTTACTGGCCAGCTCTAATCGATTGGTTGACTAGATACAACTTCCAGGAAAAAGAGCAAATGGGGTCCAATAAGCTTAAGCAGGTTTAAAAAAAAAAATATTTAGCTAGTTTTATATATTTCAGATAAATCTGCCCCTAAAAATAAAATAGAATGTAAAATATAATAATAATTGACCTATTGCTTTGTTTCACATTGCAGCTTTTAGGGTTAATCAAAATTCATACTTGAGATTATAGGAACATCACAGAGCGCATTCCTTTAAAAACTCTAAACACCTCTCCTCGGCTCTACTCTTTCATTTGGTGGCTTTAGGATGTAAACAACGAGATGACAAGGGTTTCTTGATGGATGAACCGTAAATTGAAAAAAGAAAGTAAAATGAAATTGGTTTGGAAGAGAACCTACATGCTTTTACTTCTCAAAAGATCAATCCAAAGCTCACAGTGTGTGTGTCCTCGTCTTTAGAAGCCACAATGCAATGGCAATCAAAGGTCAAGACATGGACCTTCCGTCCAAATGTCCATCATGCTGTGGCCAGAGTGGATTTTCGGAATAGTAAATGCAATTTTTTGTGACCAAGCTCAACTTGTCCTAACCATGTCCTCACCTGCGGTTCATTGGGGAATTATGTGTTTCATGCTTTTACAGAGCCAGTAAAAATGCTGGTGCTGTCTTGAGTTTAACATGTGGCATTTTGGTAACCTTCTGCTCCGACCCAAACTCTGTGTTTGAGTGTGTTATAGGGGAGGCCGTAAAGTGACCTCGTCGATCATCGCCGTGTGAGGACTCGGAGTCGGAGAGCAGCTGTCACTCTCCTCGCATCCAACCCACAGATGGAGCTTTTATTGGGAAGGCTGTTGCTTTGAACAGACCTACAATGGCTTTTCAAGATGAAATCAAACTGTTCCAGATCCATCTATTGGCTTCTCCCTTTTCCACCCCGCTTTAATTCCCGCAACAATTTATACTGCAGCTAAATGAAGACTTTGCAGAATGACAACTACATTTTTTTGGTGGACAGCATCACTGTGACTCTCACTGAAATGATGAGTGTCAGCATATTGAGTTTTTGATCTAGCTCCGATGTAATGTTACTCATTACCTGATTTACTCATTCCTTGATGTCATGCTTGTTTATAGAGCCAAGGTGGAATAACAAATGCAGCATATTATAAACTAGTTCAATAGCTACCGGAAGTTTGGCTGTGCAAATTCTAGAAAGGAAATATTTTTAGATGCAACTGAATGTAATTTCAATTACATTAATAGAAATATTAATATTCATGGGTTTTATATAACAGCCGTGCGCGAGTCTAGTTCCGGCGGACGAGTGACTTCTGACCTGACGTATGACGTAGGATGTAAGAGTAGCGTAAGCTTAGGTGGGAGTATAAGGCTGGGCAACAAACTCAAGCTCCTCTTCTCTTATATCGAAATCCTCATTTTTAGACTTCTAATTTGTGACCGAATTTAGTTTTGTTCTATCCTCTGTGCTTCCACGTTTGTCAATACGTCATGCAAATTCATAGTTAACTCTTCCGCTGGAACTAGACTCATCAAAAATTCAAAATTTGCATACAAAATTAAACATTTCATGGATTCTTCGCTTCAGAAGGCCTTTATTACCTAGAGCCATATTACTTTTGATGGATGGATAGGCTTTTGGGCTTCAAAATCTCAGGCTCTACTCACTCCCATTATAAAGCTTGGAAGAGCCATGATATTTATTTATATAACTCCGATTGGTTTTGGCTGAAAGCAGAAAGTAATATACACCTTGGATGGCTTGAGGATGAGTAAATTATGAGATGATTTTCATTTCATTTTTGGGAAATAAACTAGCCCTTTAATAAAACATCCTGTTAACACATGCAGGATGTCACCAGTGACCCCTTTCTATGTTTAGTGTAATTTACAGTAATACATTTAACCAATGTATACTAATTAAATCTTGACAAAATACACATCAAAAGATTATTCCAAAAATACTGCATTTATTAATATTTTTGTAAAATGATATTTATTACATTATTGTAAAATAAATATTCAATAATATTACAATAAAACTGAAAGAACAGCTTTAATATTCTGTGTGTAGTTAGTAGACAATAGTTTTTTCTATGGTTTTTATTCAAAATCTGCAGAAGTTTCACGTCTTCCTGTCTTCCTTGTCTTCCAACACATCATCATCTTTACTTAGTCCATCCTGATGTCTTAAGCAATACAAGATGGACTAAGATTGTTCTGAACAGGGTGTCTGCAATCGTTCCGTGGCTCAGTATGAACGTGTTCACACGTAGTAAAACATTTTTTAATATGTCCGGCAGAACCACTGTGATTTACAGCAGTTCCTCAGACTTTATCAGGTCATTTATTCAGCTCACGTCTCCAGAGAGCAGCTCCAGGAAGATGCCTGACACCCTTAGACACGCTCTCATCTCTGACTAACACTAACAGTCTTTGTAGTGATCTTAAGTGTGACATCACATTTCCACAATCATTTCCACATCACTCTTTAGTCTAACACAATGTAAAGGATATTGAGGCTGTTCTTTGTTTATTTGTTCTTTGTTCTTTCATCCAGGAAGAGCTCAAAAATAAACAACACATGCTAGGCTTATAGGCTATTTGTTGTGTTTGACGACTTATTTTAACATATAGTTTCCACTTTATTTCGATAGTTCACTTTAGACATTACACAATATTTAAAGCTGCAGTCTGTAACTTTTTTTAAGTTAAAAATAATCCAAAATAATTATTTAAAAAAACAAACATATTCTGCCAGTGTTCAAAACTATCTGCTTGCCGTAGCTAGATCCAAAACGGTTAGCTTGTAATAATGATTTTAATTCCAGTGGTACTGGTGGGTTTCCGCGGGAAATTCGAGCATGTCTTTGCGTCATTACGTCACATCCGTACACATAAAGAAGGAGTTTTGGCTAGCCGGCTATACTGCGCGTGAGGAGATGTTGAGATAGGCTTTTCTCGCAGCACTTTAGATAATTAAACTTATGGCGGATCCAGAAAGATCCAAACGACAATCATCATTGTCAACTGGAAATTCAGCAGTTATAAAACCCAAAAGACTTCGTACTTCGGATTTAAAAAGGCTAGAGAAAAAGCAACAGTCTCATGCGAACACAAGGATAAACATCGGCGGGGCTTTTGAAAGGTGCGTGAACTCCGTGTTTTGAAGGGGTTCGAAACGGAAGAAGAGACGACTTTTTTCTGCTTAACAAGAAAGACATTTCAATAGTTCAATTGTTTAACAGTACGTTTTCTTAATTCACACAGTTATGGATTTTCCTTTGTTGTGCCTTTCTCGTTTAGCTATTATGGAGAATATGAATTCTGAACTACACAGGTAACCATAAAACACATTAAAGGTAGTCACGCAATGCTGATGTTGTTAACATTAACAATTTGAGAACAAAGTATAATTTGCACGGTTCGACATGATAAACGATCGTTAGATTTAATCAGCACGATTTACAGCAATGCTTTTCCCCCCTTAGTTGATCAGAACAAAAATGGATGTTACTTACTTGTTCAGATTACATTATCCGGTGACAATTCTTATGTTGGTCAAACTTTCAAAAAGTGAATCTGTGATTCTGAATGACAGTATCCACACAGCGCGGTGATTGACAGCAGCACTCGCCTCAAAACACTGTGTTCATCCGCGCTGTTTCATGCCGATTTACAATCCACGTAAAGTTGATAATTCCGCGAATAACTGCAGTTACAGATTTCGAACAGAGATGGCGACAAAGAGGAAAAGCTGTGGACTGTAGACTTTAACTTTGCAACTAAGCGTCAAATAACTCTCATAAATTTGGAACTACGTGTCAACTAACTGTTAGGGTTTGGGTTAATAGAAAGTTGACTGTAGCAAGCAGGGCGAGGCCGAGAGCCGTGAGAGAATGGCGCGGTGCTGATTGATAATGAGCGTCACCTGCGTGCAGCACCGGCTTCGTATCTCACGGAGGAGCTACGGAAGCATAAGAAGAGGAGCGACGACAGTGAAAGATGAGAGAGGACCAGGCCTGGACTTTACATTATGTTTAGTTTATGTGTGTGCGGCAGTCGTACGCGAGGAGCTGCCAATTTTACTTTTGTTTTGGGTTTGTTTATTTGATATTAAAGTTTTGAATGTTTGCCGGTATTGGTTTGTCTATCTAAACACCACGCCCCGCACATGTAACAAGCACCTGACATCGATGGAGGAAATGTGGGAATTAGGTTAAATTGTGAAATGTGGGAAACAGCCCACTCCTCAATCACCTCCAGAGATGCTGAGCGTCCATGGGCGGGACATAATCGCAGCGTTTATCCAATGACCGTCTAGTTTCGAATTATGAAAAAAAACTGTTCAAAGCAGCCCCATTGAAGTCAATGGACGCTCGGCTTCAACAGGGAAATGCACTGTGATGCTACGGGAATGTACAGTATGAAAAGGAATTCGAGTCAGCCGACCTGCTATATGTAGCTGATTCTGAACGAACTCGTCTTCGAGATGAACGTGTTCTTGCGCATTTTTAGTCAATAAAATGTTAACACAATAGTACACATTTGACCATTCATTTTTTGACATTATAGGGGAAGCTGAGCTTCCCTTGCAATCTTCGCCACTGATTTTTCGTCATTAGTTTCTGAGAGGTAAATTTGGTGAAAGGCAGCTCTTCACATGCAATTATATGGCCGATAGCTCCTTCCATTCTTTCTCATGTAGACAACAGGTTAAATAAAAATATCAGGATTATGAGATATAGTGGATATATTTAGCAAAATACACCTTTCTATAGTTATTTTTCTAGCTGACTAACGAGTTTATAAGTATTGAATGGCATTTCTGAGGTACATTTGACGTTACATGACATGATTGTTCTCACTATCCGTTCACACCGCTGCCGATGAGAGCGTCAAAGTGGCTGGAAGTCATTAATTTTCAATGCGAGGGCTGTGCGGCGCGTTTTTTGGATGGTGAGAGCGGCAAGGAGAGTTGAAATCAGGTCAACTTTACGGTAATAAGCTATGACGCGGTTCGGCGACTACCGGCGGCAACCAATCGGAATGTAGAAGTGCTCCGTTTGAGAGGATTCCAGAGAACACAGTCCTGTAAACTTTGGTTCCGACCACATTAGTTCCCAAGCAAAATAGAGGAGAGGTTGATCATTTAAATTTGATAGAAGGCGCGCAACACTATTTATAGGCAAGATTTTCATGCTAGAATGCTTGTTTTTTAGCAGAAATGCAAATTAGAATAGCATTTGACCATGAACACAAAAGGCACACCACACAAATGGCTTTTAATTGGTTATTTAGTTAGCAAATATGTCACTGTTATTGTTATTTACATCGATCAATTTTCTGCAAAAATAACAAACGACATGCTTGTTTGCTTTGCGGCCCCTTTAAATAAAGTTTTAAAAAAGACCAAGCATTCGATCTACGTCAGAGCATCAGAGTGTCCATGAATTTTTCCACGGCGTTGCTGGCAGGGCGGCAAAAGCGAATTTTGCTGCTCTCGCCGGCGGCAGTGTGAGCTGTTTTATACAAGCTCTTTTCAAGGTCTAAATGCTGATTGAGCGATCTAACAGGCCACATTAAAGAGCACCAAACCGACATTTATTACATGTATTTTGTGATAAAATGTACAGAATTTGAAAGCTGAAAGTTTGTTAATTGTTTACTAAAATTAAAAGGGCCCTATTTTAACGATCTGAAATGCAAGTATCAAGCACAAAGCGCAAGTAACTTTGTGGGCGGGTCTTGGGCGCTGTTGCTATTTTACCGGCAGGATAAATGACTCTTGCTCCCGACGCAAGTTTAAAAGGGGTTGGTCTGAAGTAGTTTCATTATTCATAGGTGTGGTTTGGGCGTAACGTGAAATAAACCAATCAGAGCATCATATCACATTCCCTTTAAGAGCATGATGAACGAGGTGCACTTGTTCCATGGCGCAATAGACCTTATTCACAGCAGCGCCATCTTTGATTTTTAACAGGAATGAAAGCGAGGCTGTGAGGGATAGACCTCCATCTCTTCAGTGGGTTGTACTGCTATTAAATGTGTTTGTGGATTGTTCTACTGACGAAACCATGCAAAAATATGTTTCTGAGAAATTCCAGTAGACCAAATAATCCAGACAATATGATCTGTTTAAAATTATAAGTGATGTAGGAGCTTTATACAGCTTTTTACAGCGGATCCCATTGAAAACACAGTAAGTCTATCCCTCACAGCCTCACTTTCATACCTGTCATGGCGCTGGTCTGAATAAGGTCTATACTATTATAACGGCACATTTACCAGACGCGCTTCAGAATCGGTTCACAGCCGAGGAGATCGATGTTCTCGTCAGGGCCGTAAAAGAAAGAGAAGTGACATTGGGGATGGGACAAACCCACCCAAATTAGCTTCGGTTATACATGCATATAATAATTTAGCTTTATGCCTATTTTTCCCATCGTCATGGACACAACAATGATTTCCCTCGTGTTTTAATATTTTTCCTTATAATAATGTATCATTTGCAAAAAGGAAAATGCATCTGTGTAGATGAGAGAATCATCTATAGTGTATGCGCGTTGTTCACACTCTGTATTATGACCAAGCACACGCGCTTAAAATAGCATCTGAATGTACGCTCAACGCGCCACTGACTTTAGACTAGTTTTTTTCTGGTCAGTGGCGCAATTGTTTTCTGGAACTGCAAAATAGCACCAGGGATTGTTTGCGCCGGAACACGCCTCCTTTTGTGCGCTGAACCGCCCAGGGAGCGCAAGTTCATTCTCTAGTTTGCCGGCGTGCGTCTGTGGAGGGAAAAGTCCGCTTTGCGCGGGTGCAAAATAGGAATGATACATGCGTCAGTGTACAAAGTAATTTGCACCGGGTGCAAGATAGGGCCCAAAGTGTTAAAACACATTGAAAGTGACATATTAAAGGTGTCAGTTGAGTGCAAATCTTACTGCGTTTACGGATGGCTGTTGGAGTTTAGCTACTTTGTGTGCATGAAATAGACACTGCCTTCCTGCACTTTTGGATGTTCATTCATTGACACGTCTCCGTCGTTTTTTCAGTGAGTAACTCAGTGAGTTTTTTTTTTTTCACTGCAAAATCACAAGTAAATTTATATTTCCGCCAGTGGCGATCTCAGCAAAAATATCACTCGCAAATAAATATTCATCCTATTAGAAACGCAAACGCATGTCAAGCTAATAAAAAAATTTATTGGACTTCCCAATGCTCTAGCAGTTCCCTAATTCGAGGGAACTCAACGATGCGTCCAACGACGCCTTGGGAACGCCCCCAGCGTGAATGCGTCTGAAGCATCTATGTCAACTAGTCCAATGGAAAGAATGAGCGTCACGGGCGGGTGACGTCATGACCAGGAAGGGATAAAAGCACATCCGGTGCAAACCGGCATTAGCTTCTGTTGCCTCAACAAGCGATCTGTGTTATACTGTCTCTGTCTATTTATTGTTGTCTGTGACATTTATATTCGGAAACGTTATGGCGAAACAAATGTACAAACAGTGTGCTTTTCCTTGCCCGCGTTATTTAACGGGTGGGGACACACACGAGCTTTGTGTCATTTGTTTGGGAGTGGAGCATGCGGTCTCAGCCTTCGAGGGGGCTGAGTGCCAACACTGTGAAATGCTTCCGCTTCGCATGCTCCGCTCTCGCCTGTCACTCTTTGACGAGAGTGGGCAGGCTCGCGATCCTCAGGGATCAGGACCCGCGTCTGCCGAGGCAGCGCGGAGAATGCATTCCTGGGGATCGCAAAAGGATCTTTCGGAGGGATTGGAGACGGGTCCGAGGGCCTTTTCTCCTTCCTTACCCGGAAGATCCAGTGCTCTCCCCCCGGAGTCGGAAGCCCGCTCTGCGGCTTCTTCCGCCCGGGGAGAGAGCCCTCTATTACTTCAGTGCTCTTCCTCTGAGGAGGTCGATGCGATGAGTTTAGAGAGTGAAAGCACACACACACAAAAAAGTGGGGAAAGAGATTCGCCAACTGTTTCCCCAGCATATGAGGAGTTGGTGGAGGTGATTACTAGGGCTGTAGATAAATTAAATATTGAATGGCCATCTGAGAATAAGGGCGCTCGTCCCAAAAGCAAACTAGACGAGCGCTTTCTTCCTTCAGCCACATCATCTCCATCACGAGGCCTTCCCTTTTTTCCTGATTTACACAATGAGTTATCTAAATCCTGGAATAAGCCGTACTCGTCTCGTCTTTTTAGCCCTCAAGTTAAATTATATTCAGATATAAGGGGGCTGAAAGAGTACGGATATGAGGCGATGCCCCAGGCTGAACAGACACTTGCAAGTTATTTATCACCTGGTCCAGCATCGTCTTTGAAGGCCTCAGCTTTGCCCACTAAGCCGCTTAAAGCCACTTCGGTTTTAGTGGGCAAAGCTTATACGGCAGCAGGTCAAGCTGGAGCGTGTCTGCACACGATGGCAGTGCTCCAGGCTTATCAAGCTGATCAAGCTGATATCTATAAGAGTGAGGGAGTTAGTCCTGATGAAATTCGAGAACTTCGTCGGGCTACCGATCTGTCTCTCAGGGCGACTAAAGAGACCGCCAGGGCAATTGGTCGTTCTATGGCTGCCCTGGTAGCTACTGAGAGGCACCTTTGGTTGAATTTAGCCGAAATAAAAGAAAAAGATAGAGCTTTTTTATTAGATGCTCCGGTTGAGCCTTCTGGTCTCTTCGCAGTCTCTTCGCAGTTGATACGGTTGTCGAGAGATTTCAAGAGTCTAAGAAACAATCGGATGCTTTTAAAAAGTTTCTCCCTCGCCGTGTCCAGCCCCCTGGGGCTGCTGGGCGTGACCAGCCCCAGCCGTCAAGCTCCTCATATCGTGTGCAACAAAAAGACAGTGTTGCGTCTCGTGCTCCTCCACAGAAACAATGGAGACAGGTGCAACACTCTCAGCCGAAGTCTGCTAAGTCGAAGCCGGATCTGAGGACCGTTCTTCAGGCGAAGAAGACTTCGGCTCAAAAAAAGAGGTCCTGATGTCTATGGCGTCAGACCTGTGAGGACAGCCCCGATCGAAGTAAAGCGGTGTACACCTCATTATACGGTGCCCGTTTCACTTCGGGGTCCTCACGAGACCGTTCTGCCAACCCTGCCACCCTCGGTGCTTCAGGGCGCAGTGGTCTCCAGCGAGTCGCTGATGCTATGCTGCGGCACTGCATCTGCTTCGCACCCTCTGAGGGGGGTTCTAGAGCAGCCAGTTCAGGTAGTTCCTGCCATTATGTCTCAGGCTCCAGAACTGACCGTCTCGTTAACACCAGAGACCAGCCTCGAGAGGCTGGTTCCCTTAGTAGATTTTCTGGCAGCGTGGAAGCTTCTGCCAAATATTTCTCAGTGGGTCCTGCGGATTGTAGAGAAAGGATACAGAATCCAATTTGGTTCTCGTCCTCCTCGATACAACGGGGTGTTGTTCACAGTGGTGCATCCCGAGCAGGCTCTGGTAATGGAGCAAGAGGTAAAGGCCCTGTTAACAAAGGAAGCTATAGAACAGGTGTACTCACCCGACCGAGAGTCGGGTTTTTACAGCCGTTATTTCATTGTTCCAAAAAAGGATGGAGGGTTGCGTCCCATTTTAGATCTTCGTCTGTTAAATCGGTCAGTACAGAAACTCAAGTTCAAGATGCTGACGCTCAAACAGATCGTGACTCAAATCAGATCCGAGGACTGGTTTGTCACGATAGATCTGAAGGACGCTTACTTCCACGTCTCCATCCTCCCTCAGCACAGGAAGTTCCTGAGGTTTTCTTTCGGGGGCAAAGAATACCAATATCGGGTTCTTCCTTTCGGTCTAGCTTTATCACCCCGCACGTTCACGAAATGCGTGGATGCAGCTCTAGCCCCTCTCAGGCTACAGGGCATACGTATTCTGAACTACATCGACGACTGGCTGATTCTAGCGGAATCAGAACAGTTGGCGGTTCGGCACCGAGGTGTCGTTCTCGCTCATATGCAGATGTTGGGGTTGAGGCTCAATACCAAGAAGAGTGTGCTTTCTCCAGTACAGAGAACCACTTTCCTTGGTGTGGTATGGGATTCAATGACGATGCGGGCCACGCTATCGCCCGTTCGTGTAGCTGCTATCCTGACAGCCATAAAAGAGCTGAAGCTAGGCCAGTCACGCACTGTAAAACAGTTCGAGAGACTGTTGGGTCTTTTGGCAGCAGCGTCCAACGTGATACCTTTTGGCCTGCTGTACATGAGACCTTTACAGTGGTGGCTCAGGACCAGAGGGTTCTCCCCGAGGGGAAACCCACTTCGTATGATCAAGATCACGCGGCGGTGCCTCCGCGCCTTGGTTATATGGAGGAAGCACTGGTTCTTAACCCAGGGTCCGGTGTTGGGAGCTCTTTGCCATCGAGTAACTATCTCAACAGATGCTTCCCTCACCGGCTGGGGAGCGGTAATGGAAGGCCGCTCGGTTCAGGGTCTGTGGAAGAGTCATCATCGTTCGTGGCACATCAATTGCCTGGAGATGATGGCTGTCTTCAACGCGTTGAGGCAGTTCCTTCCAGACCTGAGGGGCCATCATGTGCTCGTCCGTTCCGACAACACGTCAGTGGTCTCTTATCTGAACCGTCAGGGGGGTCTGCGTTCGCGTCCACTTTGCAAGCTAGCGCACCAGATCCTCCTATGGTCTCTGGGGAAGTTACTCTCCTTGAGGGCAGTGTATATTCCTGGGGACCAGAATGTTGGAGCAGACATCCTGTCGAGGCAGGAGCTGAGGCCAGGGGACTGGAGACTCCACCCCGAGGCGGTGGAGAAAATTTGGGAGTTTTACGGCCAAGCAGAGGTGGATCTGTTCGCGTCTCAGCATACGACGCACTGTCCACTGTGGTTCTCCCTCACTCACCCAGCCCCCCTGGGGCTGGATGCTATGGTGCAGACGTGGCCGAGGCTACGTCTGTACGCATTTCCCCCTGTTGCTCTGCTCCCAGGAGTTCTGGAGCGAGTCCGCCGGTATGGAATAAGTCTACTGCTAGTAGCACCACGCTGGCCGAGTCGGATCTGGTTTACGGACCTGATCCAATTCCTAGACGGTCCTCCTTTGGAGATCCCTATCAGGAGAGACCTTCTGTCTCAGGCCGGGGGCACAATATTTCACCCCCGACCAGAGATTTGGAACCTGTGGGTTTGGCCTCTGAGGGGGCCCAACTCATAGAGAGTGGTCTCTCAGCTGAGGTGGCTGAGACCATTCTAAGCTCCAGAGCTCCAGCTACTAGGAAACTATATGCGCTTAAGTGGAGAGTCTTTTCTATATGGTGTCACCGACATCAGTGGGATCCTGTTAACTGTTCTGTGAATACAGTACTCAAGTTCCTGCAGGAGCGCTTTACGTCAGGTCTATGTCATTCCACGCTCAAGGTCTACGTGGCGGCCATTGCGGCTTACCACGCCCTGGTGGGGGGTACATCGCTGGGTCGAGACCCCCTGATTACACGTTTCCTTCGTGGCACTTTGAGGTAACGGCCTGCAATTCGCACTAGGGTGCCAGCTTGGGACCTTACTATAGTATTAGAAGGCCTGTCTAGGGCTCCTTTCGAGCCCTTAGATTCGGTTTCAGAAAAGTTTCTTACCCTTAAGACTGTCTTTCTGCTTGCTATTTCGTCCCTTAAGAGAGTTGGAGACCTTCAGGCCCTTTCGGTTTCCCCCACCTGCCTTGAGTTTGCACCAGGGATGGTCAAGGCATTCTTATATCCAAAACAGGGGTACGTCCCTAAGGTGCCGACCTTGACTCCGAGGCCTATTGTGCTGCAGGCTTTCTGTCCTCCTCCTTTTACATCTGCGGACCAGGAAAGGCTGAACCTCTTGTGTCCAGTGCGAGCACTGGACACTTATGTGCATCGGACTTCCTCATGGAGGAAGTCCGACCAGTTACTGATCTGCTTTGGATCACCTAAGAAAGGTCTTCCTGCTTCTAAACAGACGGTTAGTAAGTGGATAGTTGAGGCTATTGCACTCGCATACGAGTACTCGGACCAGCCGTGTCCTTTGGCGGTCCGAGCTCACTCTACTAGGAGTAAGGCGGCCTCTAAAGCCTATATTATATGGGGTTTCTCTTCAAGACGTCTGTGATGCGGCAGGCTGGTCCTCTCCGCTCACATTTGTTAGATTTTACAGTTTAGACCTGGATGCTACCCCAGGTTCTCAGGTGCTTAGTGCTTAATTTTAACAGAAACTAACACTCAGGTACTTGGAATTCTGGCGCTTTGGGTATTCTCGTTCCCAAGGCGTCGTTGGACGCATCGTTGAGTTCCCTCGAATTAGGGAACGTCTCAGGTTACGTATGTAACCATAGTTCCCTGAGAAAGGGAACGAGACGATGCGTCACCCTGCCATACTTCCTGCATCCCTGTGATCGGCTTGCTTCTGCAATTTCGAAGCTAATGCCGGTTTGCACCGGATGTGCTTTTATCCCTTCCTGGTCATGACGTCACCCGCCCGTGACGCTCATTCTTTCCATTGGACTAGTTGACATAGATGCTTCAGACGCATTCACGCTGGGGGCGTTCCCAAGGCGTCGTTGGACGCATCGTCTCGTTCCCTTTCTCAGGGAACTATGGTTACATACGTAACCTGAGACGTTTTCCTCTTATTGAGACATCTGACATGATTTCTCAGTGAAAGGTCAGAAAAACTGCACAATGTGGGTGCTAATTAAAGGTACACCCTACTGCCTTTGCACATAAAATGCATCATTTTGGGCATGGCTAGAGAGAGTGGATATTTTTAGCATTTGAATTTTTCAAATAATGTCTTATCTGCAGGTTAATACAGCTCCGTCTGGTAAATGTCAGGGATTTCTGAGCTTACCGCCGAATGCCTTCGACACTCTGGGTGGGTGAAACAGAACTTCAGGCCTCTGTAAAGTAACTCTCCTGTAGGAAAAACATTGAAACTATGCTGAAAACAGTTAATTTCTCATAAATATTGTAAAGCTGTCTATTTAAAGTGAGATGAAGTTCAATCTTGCATAGTCAAAACATAGTTTGGCATCAGTAAGAGTCTCTTATGCTCTCCAAAACTGAAATAATTCGATCAAAAATAGTAAAAACAGTTAGCCTATATTTTGAACTGTAATTATATTTCATATTATTACTGTTTTTACTATTTTGTAGTATTTTCTTTTCTATTTGAATATATATATATATATATATATATTTCTTCAGCATTATTTTTTTTTAACCATGTCAAATATTAACTGTCACTTTTGATCAATTTAATCCTTGCTGAATAAAGTATTGATTAAAGAAAAAAATCTTACTGACCCAAAACTTTTCAATGGTAGTGAATATTATACTACAAAAAAACAAAACAAGATATGGATATAGAATTCGTGATCTGCATGTCTAAAAGTAATAAATACAGACTATTTCACAGACAAAACTCTCTTTTACAGTTCTGCTCATTGATATCAAATGTATTTATAACTAAGTGTCTCAAACAGAAAGATTCAATTTCACTAACCCTTTAAAGCCGCACGTATCATATTTGATACACGAGTTTCTAAGACATATATTGAATCAGTGAGAGCAATACTTTCTTTGAAAACCTGTTGTATCTATTTTGATACGTGTATTCTGCCATCTTGTGGAATTTCACTGTACTGCAGGCAGTAGAGGGGTGATTTTTTAGCTTTTCAAAATGGCGGCTGCGATTGGATCAAGCCAGACGCTTTCGGCAGGAAAATAAAGGCTAATTTCAAGTTGTTAAAGTAAAAAATAATATTGGATTGCGCCTGATATAATTAATTTAACACTTTCTGAATTGAAATAATGCATAATTACTTAATAATTTAATCGTTAAATTACAAGTAATTCGTGTTGGAAATTGTGTATCAAATTTGATACAGCAGGTATTAATGGTGCTTTATGTCTAAACAGTAATGTCAAATTGTAGTAATGTTATCTAATTTATGACTACCACAAAGTAAAATAAAAGGACTGGAAAAAAGATCTATGAAAAAAAAAGAGAGAAAAACTGCCTAAAATGTTCTATGTTTTCAAACTGTTAACCCTTTCACGCATAGTGGTCACTACAGTGGACAGCTATTTAAAAAGCATTTTCTTGAATTTGCAAGGGTTTTGATGGCAAAGTTGCACATCAATCTCTTCAGTGGACCCACCCTGGTGCATCATCCTATGCATTGCAACCAAGTTTGATTTTTCCACCCTCCAAACCAGATGGCCAATGGCCTGTCAGACATGCCAAGTTGCTCCGGAATATCCACCCATTCCTTCTATCCTAGTAGGTAAAAACCTCTTGTAGGTAAAAAAAATATTGTAGCATCAAGCAATATCTAATGAGTCATATCACAGTAAAATTTTCCAAATTTTGATTTTAGATTGGGAGAAAAATCTGATTAATCACCTGTCCACTATAGTGGACCTCATGCATCAATGGCTATATTTTAGCTACAATTCATACTTTTACTGTGAATATTGTTTTTGAAAATACTTAATCTGCAGTAACTTTTTTTTACATTAAAGAAGTTATGTAATTACATAATTTGTGACTTGTAATGCATTACTTTTCTCATTTCATCAAAAAAGTAATCTAATTGCGTAATGCATTACTTCTTAGATCAAAAAATATCTGTTTACGTAATGAATGTTACTTGTAATGCATTTATTTACTCGTAACATCAAAAAGTAATCTGATTACGTAATGCACATTATTGTAATGCGTTTTTACTCGTAACATCAAAAGTACTCTGATTATGCATGTTACTTGTAATGCATTACTTGTTAGATCAAAAAGTAATCTGATTACATAATGCATGTTACTTGTAATGCATTACTTGTTAGATCAAAATTAATTTGATTACGTAATGCATGTTACTTCTTGTAATGCATTACTTGTTAGATCAAAAAGTACTCTGATTACGTAATGCATGTTACTTGTAATGCATTACTTGTTAGATCAAAAAGTAATCTGATTATGTAATGCATGTTACTTGTAATGTGTTTCTTTATTCATAACAACAAAAAGTAATCTGATTATGTAATGCATGTTACTTCTAACACATTACTTTACTTGTAACATCAAACAAGTAATCTGAATGTGTTATGCCTGCCCCAACACTGCTCATTTCAGATGAGATTGAAAAAACCGTATCGCTAGGGTTTCTCAGAAGAGGGCTATGCTAGAAATGCGTCCATCTCTAACATAATCATAATTATCAGCTAATAAGGGTAAATTGACATACTCTGGCACACTGGATATAGCATCTGAGTGTTTCCACAGTTGTACCTTGACAGGCTGTAGACATTTCTGATGGAATCAAATCCTCATGTTCTGATATCCAAGATACACGGAGTGCAACTTGTATGAAGGTCAATTGCCTTTGCAATATTTCGGATTTATATATATTTTTTTATATATTTTATAGTTTTCACATGATTTGATGTAATTGTATTGATTAGTTTGTTAAATACACATACTTTATCTGTTTGATTATTGTATTATGTTTAATACAATATCTCTTCAGTTTAAACCATAAATGCATGCTGTCCACTCAAGTGGACATCTGAAAATCTCTTTGAAAAATTTGTAAAAAAAAAAAAATCAAATCAAATCTTGTTTTTCATGCCCTAAGAGCAATAAAAACACAAAGGAAAAAAAATCCTGACTGAGGTTATCATAATTCATGCATGAAAGGGTTAAAGGCTTAATAGATTTTTTGTATCTGTTGTAAGCAAAACGTTCCCAAAAAGCCTGATGTATCAAATGTGATACAAAAAATATATCATAAACAAAATGAGTTGGCAAAAAATTTTTTTTTGATTTTGATTCAAGGCTTAATAAACATCTAATTTCCAAAAATATATAATTTTCTGCCATTTTTTTAATGTGTCAGGCTTTAAAGGGCTAATCTGGCAAACTATTCAAATGCACATAAATCAACTAGCTTTTAAATATGATTTTGGGCCGTATTAGACGGTCAGTGAACGGACTGTGGTAAACGTGTCATCTAAGGCTGAGACTAGATCAAGTTATTGCCTATAGTAAACCTTTCAATGATGTCACTGTCATGTCATCAGTTGAAAGTCACACAAATAATAAAATCGCAGCCGGCTGATAGATTCCCATTGTCTTTGCAGGCACCGCTGTGTCCAGACAAAAGGAACTTTATTTAAATGTTGATGAGATTGATTGTTTTTCTTACAAGATTTAAAGTTTGACTAAGGGAGTGTCAGACTGAGTTGCCATTGACTGTGTCTAATTCAACATTGGGAACATGATGACAGAATCTGAGTCTGACTGACAACATCTGTGTATGACTCTGACAACAAAAGGATTTAGTTTCTTCAGTCTAGACTTGGAGTGAAACTTTGCGACAGTCTGATTATGAAAGTTTTCTTACCTTTCCTGAAGCTGTCTTGAGGGAATCAATCCAGCCCTGATGTTGGCGTCACCGTGCCGTCTGGCCTGCCACCAGGTGTCATCTTCTTGGCTTACAATCTGCAACACATCTCCTCTCCTGAATTCCAACCCGGCGTCTTTGCATGGAGTAGCGGGATCTGCTTGGGGATCATAGTCAAAAAGTGCCCTCACAAAGATCTGCAACAATCCACAAACACATGTTGATGTAACCCATTTTGGCTTATATTATCTGGAGTGTAAAATGCAATGCAGAAAATGACTCTGTACGCTTTGATTTTCATCAAGTGACCTTGGTTTCTATGGTCTCCGGCTCTTCTTTGGAGCCTGGGATGACTTTGAAGGTCACTGCTCCTTCTGAATGGGCCTGGAGGATGTGATAAGGACATACAGGCTCAAGAAAAGCTTACAAGGGTCAGATTGAATAACACTTACTCTACTGGTCAAAAGTTTGGAATAATCAAGATTTTTTGAAAGAAGTCAAGTAAAGTCCCATTTATTTATATAGTGCGTTTTACAATACAAATTGTTGCAAAGCAGCTTTACAGAGATGACAGGAAAATATTCCTCTTATGCTCATCAAGACTGCCTTTATTTAAAAATACAGTAAACAATATTAATATTGTGTACATAAAATGTAAAAAAATTTAAATAATATTGTTACAATTTTAAATAATATATTTTAAACTGTAATTTATTCCTGTGATGGCAAAGGTGAATTTTCAGCATCATTACATAGTCTTTAGTGTTACATGATCCTTCAGGAATCATTCTTATATGCTCATATGGCACTTATTTATTAGCAAATATTATTGGCGCTTAATTATTAATAATGGTTATTATTGATATAAAAATGTTGTTGCTTATTATTTTTGTGGAAGGCGTGATACCTTTTTTCAGGAGAGTTAAAGAAAAAAATAATTGATTTGAAATATAAATCTTTTGAATTTAATTATTATTAATATTATTTATTTTACCTAACAATCAAAAGTGTGGGGTATAACAGTTGTATAACAGGGGTATAACCACACAAATATGAAGCAGCAAAACGTTCATCCAAAACATGAATGATTAGCATATTAGAATTAGAACTGAAAAAATATATAATTATTGCAAACTTTTGACTAGTAGTGTATAAACAAAGATAAAATGCAAATTTGTTAGGCTCCAGAAAACCATCAAACACAAATGCTCACCACATCAAATTAAAACACAGACACACTAAATGCCCAAACACACTCAAGCATGCAGCTTAGACTAACATCAGTTTCTATTCTGGATATTGTTGGTCTAGCCAGCTTAGCTGTGTTGACCAAGAGAGTTTTACTGGTTAAGCTAAGAAGCCTGATGGGGACACCAGCACACTAGCATCCCATGCGGGGAACCAGCATCCAAACACGCTGGCGACTGACAAGCAATGCATACTAGTATGGGAATGATCTCCTCTGGGTTCTTGTCCTCCACTGGAACTCCATTGACTTCCTTGAGTGTGTCACCTTCATGAATTAGACCTGAAGCATCCACCAATGAAGCAGTGAGAAGAAAGAGTCGGCAGAAAGAATTACGTTGAACATTGTGAGGTCAATTCAGATATTTAAGTACAAAGCTCTGTGTGTCTTATTCACTAACCACTCACAATCCAGCTTCAGAAACTATAAGCATTACTATACCTATAACATGTTTGGGGCGTGTATTACACTTTTGTTTTATGTGCATAATTTCTTTAGCCAGGAGCATTCAAAATTCTCTTAAATAAGCAAGACTTTTGAGTGTGTTTAGCTTGTATTTAGTTTAGTTTTAAGGTTTTGTTGTTGTTTTTTTACATGATGTATATTTTAAGTTTACAATGTTACATGTTCAAAACATGTAAGTATACATGTTTTGAAACTACTTGCTTTTGTCTTGTGGTTTATGATAATAACCTTACAGTAGGGGATTTAAAGTGGCAATGTTATGGAAGTAGAATCCAAGAGAAACAGAATGGAGGCAGATTTGAACACGAGCTTGCAGTCTTTTGAAAGAAAGGGGCGGGGTTTAAGCTGACTAAATGATTGGAGAAGTCCAGCATACATCACTAGAAAAAAGGAGAAAAGTCTGTCATTTCACTGGAAGTTTGAGTTAGGACATTTTGATGAAATATTACAAAATTGTTCACAATAAGATGGGCAATTTCTATTTCAGGTCGACATGAAGGGTTATTTTATGGCATTAATCTATACACAAATTTAGTTTCTAATTATTAGAGTGTTGATCAAGAACACAATGGTGAAAGAGGTTATAACATTAATACATTTAAAGTGGATCTCACCACTCCGATCAGCAGCTCCTCCTATCAGGACCCGAGCCACAACTATAGCACCAGTGGACTCGTCTCTCTTTATGGTGGCTCCCTGGAACATAGGGACATACATACATGTATAGTATATACATAGTTTGTTGAGGGTCTGTAGGCTGTCATTCAGAAATACAAGTCTAAGTTTTTTTAATTCATTCAAAGCAAATCGACTGTAAAGCACAAGTTCATCTATCTGGAGGGACCAATTTCTAGCAAACAATCCCATTCTGCCTTGTAAATCAATATGTGACTGTCTGGATAAGTCCAAGTAGAAATCTGGACAGAAATTTCTTTATAAAGGGCAATACAGGTGTGAATATCACAATAGGAATCTTAAACATGTTATGCAGTGGGAGCTGAGTTTTAAATGTTCCATGAAACCATGACGAAGTCGTCAAACTTAATGAGGAAAACTCTATTCATGAAAGCTCAAATTAAGACAAAAAAAAAAGCTTTAGTTTAAATCACACAGCTTGCTGACATGTGTCAAACATCAGATCAGCTGTATTTCCTTCATTTGTCAGAAGGGGGAAAAAAAATCAGCAGCCAGTGAAATTGATCTTTCAGGTTCATTAGATGTAAACACACATCAGATTTGACCTTTATAAATTATGAGTCCATTTGCTTCAAGTCCATTTTCATTAGCACCATCTCACATTGCTTAGAGAGAAAAATCATTTCTGTTGTCACATCTCCCAGAACAATCAATACACCAACCATGGCCACCACACCACATGCAGCTGCACTAATACTGTATAGTTAAACTCTCCAAAACATTAACAACTTGCAGAGGTCCTGAAATAAACTAGTCCAAACTATGGTTAAAAGAACATTTTAGTCCTCAAAGGGGCCTCTGACATGACCCGTTTCAGGAGACCAAGCTTTAACAAGCCTGTTTAGAAGCAGGCAATGATGGCAGTCAAGCCACATGGGACACTGATACAGGAGTTAGGAGGCCCCATATAGTTCCTTAACCACAGAAGCCAACATGGCCTGTAATCCTTAATCACAGGGCTCAGGTCCCCCTATTAGAAGCACAAAAAGATCTCTGGATTGTGGAGAACTTTCTAGTTCCTTCACATGCTTCTTAAAAAGAACATGGAAAAGCCATGACCCAGTGTTTACAGCTCACTACCCATGGTGCAGAGAAAACAGATGGGTTCAGGACCGTGCCTCTTTAATATTGGTCTGCTCCCCAGACAAAACGATCATATTTAAGGTTAATGGTTTATTCACTGATCACTAACCCCATCTAAAACCACAGACTTGGCAACACTGATTAGATAACTAAATGCAAAGAAATTGAGAAACAAACCACTGAAATAATACAAGAAAAGAAAGTGTAGATAGATACCATTCAAAAATTTGGGGTTAGTAGATTTTTTTTTCTTATGTTAATTTATCAAAAATACAAATGTTTAAAAATATTATATATATATTTTAATAAAATTGTTTTTTTTATTTAAATATATTAAAATGTAATTTATTCCTGTGATGGCAAGGCTTATTTTTCAGTATCATTACTCCAATCTTTAGTGTCACATGATCCTTCATTCATCATGCTGATGTAGTGATCAAGAAACATTTCTTATTATTATCAATGTTAAAAACAGTTGTGCAGCTTAATATATATTATATATATTTTTTTGTGGAAACTATGATGCACTTTTGTTCAGGATTCAAAGATGAATAGAAAGTTCAAAAGAGCAGCATTTATTTGAATTTTGTTTTTGAACCAGCCGAGTGGATGGCAAGGAGGGACTCTTCGTCACGGTCGTACCAAAAGCTGATGATGATCTTTCCGTTCATTCTCTGCAATTCATAAAGCCTCATTCAAATGGCTGCCTCCTTCGGCATTATTCGCCAGATGTTATAGACAAAAGGAGTAATAATGGAGAAAATCGCCATTTTACAAGCTATGCATTGTGAATGGGAATACAGCCACATTGTGCGTCAGAAGTAGAAGGATAACCCACAGTAAAAAGATAAACCTTGTTTTAGAGGGTTCAACCTGAAGTCATGCGTTTTACACACAGAGTGCTGTACAGTGTTTCCTATTTGTATTCAAAGCATCCCATTTAACTAACACAATTGTAAGTCCAGATGGTTTTGTTCAGTGATGGAAAATATGATTCTGGAGGTAGAGTTGAGGGCAAAACTGATCCAGGTTGCAATTTGATACTCCAGCATTATAGGATAATCCAAATCTTCCCTCTAAATATGCTGGCGTTATTAGTGTTCTGCTGATTACAATCAAAAACAATTCAGCGAAGTAATCAATTTCAGTTGATTTCAATTGATTCCTAATCAATTTCAGAGCCATGACCTTTATCTTAACATGAGGAATGGAAAGTTAACCTATGGATGAATTTAAAACAGTATTCGTCAAAAATGAGTTTTTAAAGGTATCTGATAGTTGACGGGGTTGAAGGGGTTGTACTTTATATTTCAAGCTGAAGCAGATCTCAGAATGAATTAACTGCTGAGCTTCTACTACTGTAACCTGTTTTTAACCAGCATGATATAAAATGTTTTACTCACGTTATCCAGAGGGACCTACCAGTGGCTCCTGGTTTTTCATCAGGCAAACAATCTTGATCGAATCTTCCTCTTTCTCATCGTTATCAGGCAGTGGAGGCAGAGGCGGCAACCGAGGGGCAAACTCTTTCTGGGCCACCATGTCATGCACTGAGAGAAAAGCCTGAAGAGGATAATGAGAGCACAGGTATGAAATTATCTGGTTGGGAATTCGGTTAGCAGTATTTCTATGGGATAATGTTGGGGAAAATGTATTTATTTTTACAATTTTATAATTTTATCCAACATTACTATAATGGGATTATATTGAGGAAAATGTATTTATTTTTACAATTTTATAATTGTATCTAACATGACTATAATAGTGGGTAGAAAAAAAGATAAATGTTTTGCCGATAACTATTTGTATAATTTGCTTAATTTCAAAGACAATTTTTAAAAAAGTTGGTTTTTACAATACTGTCTTTATATATTTTTTATAATTCATAGATTTATGTTACAAAAGGGTCTTTATATCTAAAAATATATGCCTTAATTTTTTAAGAAAGGGGCCCATGAAAGAAATGCATATTTTGGGGGTCAAAATACATAATTTATGGAGTTGGAAAATAGCTGTTTAGTTGTCATTATACAAAAAAATAAATAAAAATAGCATAATGACATGACTGACCAAGCAGAATCAAGTATAGCAGATAGCAAGAATTGAAGAAAGATTAATTTATCCTTTACAATAGCGTTCAAAAGATTGGGGTCAGTAGTTATTTTTTTCATGAATTAAGAAATTAATTCTTTTCTTCAGCAAAGATACATGAAAAATGTAAAACATTTAAAATGTTACAAAACATTGCAATTTTAAATAAATTCCAACATTTATAATAATAAGAGCATACAAATCAGCATTAGAACGATTGCAGAGGGATCATGTGAAGACTGGAGTAATGACAGCTAGAAATTCATATGTGCCATCACAGAAAATAAAACATTTTAAAATATTTTCAAATGGAAAATAGTTACTTTCGCTTATATTAATATTTTACAATATCTCTGTTTTAACATGTTTTTTTTAATCAAATTATTGCAGTCTTGAGGAGCATAAGAGACTTCTAAAAACATTAAAAACAATCGTACAGACCACAAACCTTTGAATATATCCAGGGTAAAACATTTTTTCAGCGAATCAAGTAAGTCAGCAATCAACACTGCTGATTGGTCTTCTCACTTGGCCTAATAAAGTATCTTTCCAAATATCACCTCACTGAGGCAACCCAGTTTTGCCTATAAATGTGAGAGCCAAACAAACCATCCAAGAAGCAACATATCATTAGACCAATCACAAATAAAGCTGTCAGGGCCCTCATAAGTAAAACTCCTGAACTCTATAAACTTAATGTGTGGGTCTGGTTTGTAACAGCTCTAAAGGTGAATTGTCTTTCTTTTTATGTCCAGTTCATGCTTGATGTCAGAGAGTAATGTACATTTTCAATTTTTTATCAATTGTATATGATCATTTGTTCCCAAGCCTACAATAGACAATCTGTAAAAAGAAAGAAACACTCATAACTTGTATTGATTTTACACCAACTACTATGAATGTACTTTATCTAATGACACCCTCCCACCATAAAAGCAGGGATACTTTTATCTGCTTCTGTTTTCAGTCAGTCAGTCATGTCAATCCACTTTTCTTGTGATCTTGACCAAATCTTGACCCACATGTAAATTCTCTTCTCACCTGTACATGAGGTTTGGAGAGCAAGTGTAACAACTCTGTTGTCTCTGGGCTGGTAACAACACCACGCAGCTCTTCCGCCAACTGGGACGAAAAACAACAAAATTGAATAATGTCTATATGTTATAACAGGCAAAAGTCTCTGACCATCCCTTTTGGCTTATAGTTTATGCTCAAGTATCATGAACCGATCTGGTAAGAGTTTGCTTTGGCAATGCTTGGTGGTCTGGTTCAATCTATCCCAACCCACTTGACAATACTATGCGAGTGTTTACATAGCAGGTCAAAAAGCCACAGAACCATGAGCCCTGGAGAAATAACTGTTTCTGTTGTGGTTCAGCCAAGCAAAAACCAACAAGACTGAATGTGGTTGTGAGTAACACCGGACCTGACGTTAAACATACATTAAATCTCCAAAAGTGAAATTTTACACTGAGCTGCAACGTAAGGAAAATGCTTTTAACGGCTTAATGCTCCAAAATGTCCTCCTCGTTTTCAGTCTGTGAGAAGATGGAAATCGATATCACTTCAAAACCACTCTTTGCCTTAATGAAATACAGCGTGCACAGTCAAAAGCTGGAGATAATCTTTGTTTTAAGAGTCTCTGCAGAATTGAGTTGATAAAGACAGGGCTGATTGTTTTTGCAAGATGTGCAAGGAAGAGGAAGAGGAAGAGGAAAAACTTTATGTTTTATAGGCTAATAGAAATTTGTTAAAGGGTGATAATTGTAATGAAGTCTAATCCAACTGATAACATAAAAACAGTAATGTTAATGGTTTTGCGATTTTTACTTTACAGGACAGAACATTAAAAAAAACTATTTATTTTTTTCTGTGAGCCTTGAGCTAGTAGTTTTTTTTTCTTTTCGTTTTGTCGGAATACTGTGTTGGTTTGAAATCATTAAGATTTTTTAATGTTTTTGAAAATATCAAAACTGCATTTTGGCTGCTTTAACTTGATCAAACTTACAGTAAAAACCAAATCAGCATATTAGAATGATTTCTGAATGATCATGTGACACTGAAGACTGAAGTACTTATGCTGAAAATTCAGCTTTTTTTGCCATAAAATGATGGTGTAAAATTACTGATCCGGGAACTGGATCCAGGTCTTCAGATGACACAAAGCTCATATTATCATGAATTACTGGAACACAACACCTGAAATAAGTGTCTTTGCAGTGCAGAGTGGCTCCCTTTCAGTCGAGAACATCAGACGTAGTCGACGTCGACTGAATGGGGATCACGCTAGGGAAAATACGGAAGTGGATGCCCGCACCAGTTGCCTTTCACTTCGGAGCCAATCGTTCGATGTCTCTGAAGAGTGCTGTTGTTTACAACGTGTCAGTGTTCTTCTGGAAGACTCTCCCAGTGCTGGTGGTATTTACAGCGTGAGTGCAGTGGTGATTGCGAGCTTATGAGCTCTCAACTGCTGTTTTAACAGCAACAAATTTCTGAATGTTTGTGTTTGTTGACGGCTGGTCAGAGGGCGGAAAAGTGAGTGCTTCACTGTTTCAGTTCTCTGTTCAGTGTTGCCGCGGTCATTCCCCTGCGTACTCCGGCACTGGTGATGGGTCCTATTTCCTGAAAGAGCAACACGGGTGAGTTTGCATTTTTTTTCAAGATGTCGTTGCACCTATGCGTTTCTGGATGCGGCCGTTCCCTGTTCCTCTCTGACAGTCACAATTGTTGCATCATGTGTTCTCGGGTGCCGCGTGGGATGGGTGATAGGTGGATAGTGTTGGATGTCTCGCCCGGTAACCATTCCCTGTGGGCTCCTCACTCCTCCCTTCCACTGCAGCCGGTGGAGTCCCCCGTGGAGCGTGCTGGTCCATCTGTAATGGGTGGGCCAGCCATTTCACCCGGGGCTCCCTCAGAGGACAGGAGGCTGATTGCAGCATCGGAGGGTGAGCTGGCCTCTGGAGATGATGACTCGACTGCGTAATCTCCCTCTGGGAGCATAACGTTGCCCGAGCTGGTTCCAGAATTGTCAGCAATGCTGAAATGGGCCACCCAGGATGTCGGGCTCAAGTGGAACTCTCCACCGTGTCCTGTTCAGTCTCGGTTGGATGATTGGTATCTTGGGGCGGGCCGTGCTGGTTCTCAGCCTGTCGCCCCAGTACCCTTCTTTCCCGAAGTGCATGGAAAACTTACTAGGTCGTGGATGGCACCTTTTACTGCTGAAAACTGCCTGAGTGGTTATTCTGCCCCCCCCCCCCCCCCCCCTCGCCACACTTGACGGAGGAGCGGTGAAGGGTTATGAGGCTATCCCTCCAGTGGGGCGGTCTTTTGTGACACAGGTGCACCTGTGTCCGGCGCCCTCTGCTTTTGGGGGGATCCTCGTCTCCCCCCTAAGGACTGTGAGTTTTTGTCCGTTCCAACTGGTAGGACTTACAAAGCCTGTCAGCTGCCTCCACTTTGCGTGCCATGACGTTGCTACAGGTCTATCAGGCCAGGGCACTCATGGACATGCACAAGGGTAGACCAGACTGTGCGCTCATAGGTGAGCACCGCACTGCATCCGACTTTGGCCTGGTTGATATGGCGGATGCGGACAAGGTTCGGTTCCTGGTCTCCCGAATTTCCCAGGTTGGGCTGGTTGGTGACGCGGCAGAGAACTGCGCCCAACAGTTTTATGCTGCCAAACACAGACGGAGGCCATCCGGCACATCCTGCACCGGCAGACCGCTGCCTGCTCATCGCAGAGGGCGTTCCCCTGCTGCCGCTCTCGCTGGGCCTCCGTAGCAACCTCCAGCCAGGCCTCAGCATGGAGCCAGTCGCAGTAGGGACGCCCAGCCCACTCCAGGCACTGCCAAGCCAGGTGGCAAGCGACAGCATAAGCATTCCTGAGCGGGCCGCTCAGGGATGGAGGAGGATGCTCTTGGAGTTGGTCACCGATCTATTCCCTCCCCCCGGGTGAGGGCCGGGTGGAGTTTTCATTGGTGTGTGTGTCTGTTCCACCGCTTGTTCCCAAAAAAAGCTGAGCAAGCGGTACCCACACTTCAAAGGACGAGTAAATTCCTCTGTTCCTGGGTCCCAACAGGGCAAGTCTGGTGGAGTGTGACCCTGTAAAGCCTTGCACTCCTCAGCCCCCTCTTGATCGCCAGCACGGCAGCTGGGTGCGGTTCGAGGAGCCGGTCATCTGCCTTCTCACGCATCACTGGCCGTCTTGTGGAGACAGGTAAGTGTTGTGCACCACACTCAGACCCTACTTCGGGCGGCCTTCGGGCCTTCCGAGCCGGGTCCCTGTCCTCCACCTTGCTGCCCCACCTCGGGTACGTCTGTGGTCCCTGGCCCGGTTCGAGGAAGCCAAAAACGCTTCCCAAACGGTCCAGATGGCAAACTATACCATCAGACTCGGCTTGCGATTCGTCTACTGGCGAAGGATGCGATGTAGCTCCGCGCTGCCGCTTGAAATGAGGAGACTAGTAGGCCAACAGTGATCTGTCACACGGCACGCCACATCAAAGAGCTCCAAAACTGCATTTATTGTTTGAATTTCGTGATCAAATAGACAGAATTTGAAAGATTACACCTTGCTTATAATCGAAAGTAACAAAACACAGAGCTTTCTATTTTATGGTGTTAATGGTGGTTAGGCTACAAAGCTGTATTCATTGTGTACACATAAGACATGAGGTCTAATGAACCAGAGCTGAGCTGGGGTAGCAGGGGGCGGGGCGTGTTCGGTACGCCATGAGAGTATCACGATACGTATTGTGGGTTGTGTATTGTGGTTTTTCGGTTCGGTTTGAATATCGTTACATCCCTAATAAATAATCTGAGTTTTTTCCCAATCTTTCCCTACTTCCTGAGACAGGCCTCTGACCAGCATTACGTAGCATTATTGGCTCAACCAATGGTACAAGTTTAGGGTGGGACTATTTATTTGTCCTACCAGGGGCAGATAAAAAGGGGTGTTGGGGAAACTTCTTTGAAACTTCTTTTTATTTCCGTTTCATCATGTTGGTGGTTATACACTACGGTTTTATTAAGGGAAAACCTGGTCATTTTGGCCATTTATACACAAAAATTCAGTTTTGGCCTTAGGAGTTGCCAAATTATTTCATTAAAAAAATAACACAATAAATAAGTGAGTGTCTGTGAGGCTGCATGTGCAGCACATATATTTATGTGACTCTGGAGTGTTCACTATAGTAATCCCTTCCAGTACACTTCAAACCGACAACACTAAACAGACTAAAGGTCCTGCAACTGAATCTCGTCCCAGCTCTGCTGGATTGTCTGATCACTCTGGTCTGGAGACAAAAAAACACTAGATGCCTCAGAGGAGAACTTACGTCCTGAGCCAGGCCATGTGTGCTATCCAGCAGCGGAGCAGGCTGCTGGACCCTGTACTTCTGCAGCCTGTCATAGACCTGTGAGAAGAGGAGAAGTGGCGTTAGGCTGTTGTCCAATGCCCAGAGGGTTAGTCCTCACCCCTTTGACCCTCACCCTTGAAATTCATCTAGTAGCAGAATGTTTCTCTGTATTTTCTGAGTAATATATCACACAGTCTGATGAGCAAAAGTTACCAAAAGGTAACATTAATATCAGTCAAATACAAACTAACATTAAAGGCTAAGGAGTTTTGAGTGTTTATCTGTCTGTCCATCCATGAACTTTGTGTGTTTTCCCATAAGCAATGGGAAAGCTATTAGAATATCAGCCAAGAAAGATGTAATCATATTTACGGCCCTCACACAGCTAACAGTACTCATAAAGAGGAACATGTTTTAAAACAGATGTATTAAGTAAAACAATTTTACATTTTTTAAAAGATGATATCACACACTAAAACCCACATTTTGGCCTGACACATTTTGGCCTGTAGGTTTGGAGCCACATACAAAAAACTTCACAAAGTATTTGTACAGACTTGCTGTCACTTAATGTCTCTTGTTGTTCCCTTTCAAGGGAACAAGACGCTGTGTCGATTGACGCAAAGGGAACGCTTTGCATGAGGATGTCTTGAAGCACATGTAAAATCAGTCCAATGGTGTGATGGAACGTCAGAGGCAGGTGACGACACAGCTTCTGTGTCTTCACAAGTGCTCTATGTGAAACTGTCTTTGTATATTTGGTGTTTATATATTTAGTTATGGCGAGTAAGCAGCAGTAGTTCAAAATGTGTGTGCGCTAGGGATGCGCGGTATACCGGTACTGCAAAAATACCGGTATATATTATATTTAAAACGGTACAATATCATAATTTTGCTCAATTCGGTATTTGATGCGCTGCTGTTTCGAAGTTCACCGCTAGGCGGCAGTACGCTACCAAAACTGACGCGAAACCAGCAAACGGTGACAACGGAGAAACATGATGGATCAAACAGATGAAGCTCATTCTACACGCCCGAAATGAATAAATAAGGAGAGCAGCAGGAGTGAAAGCCCTCCGGAGCAGATACGCAGAGTTTCTATTTTTGTCATGATGTTGGAGAGCTCTGCAGCAATTCAGCACAGGGGAGATTGTTATGTCGCGCAATCATACGTGAATTTAATAATAATAATAATAATAATAATAAGATGTTTATTTTTTATAGCGCCTTTCAAGAACCCATGGTCGCTTCACAAAATAATACAAACAGTTGACAGACAAAGAGACAGATAGCAATCTGCTAGTTATAACAATTAAATGAGCAGAAAAGCAGATGGAGACAACAATAACTATGAATAGTAAGATAGTCAAAGAAAACATACATTTTGATAAAGAAAGCATGTAACATAAAAAAGTGAGAAAGGAGGAGGAGGACAGAGAAATAGAATGGAAAATAATTATTTACTCAGCATGGTGAATATATGAGTTTTATGTTGAGATTTGAAGGTCTGTAGGTTAGGGGTGGCACGAAGATCAGACGGCAGCTTATTCCACAGCTTAAGGCCGACAACACTAAAAGCCCTGCCACCCACAGTAGAGAGTTTAAACCTGGGTACGACAAGCAGATTATCATTGCTGGATCTAAGCGTCCGAGTAGGAACATATGGATGCACTAACTCAGCGAGGTGCGGGGCCATGACAGGCTTTATAAACTAAAACTAACAGTTTAAACTGTATGCGATTGACCATAGGAAGCCAGTGAAGTTGGGAAAGGATAGGAGTGATATGTGCAGATTTTTTGTTAAATGTAAGGGCTCGAGCAGCAGAGTTTTGTACCATTTGAAGGCGATGTATAGCTTTGGTGTGTAGGTCACTATATAGGGAGTTACAGTAGTCCAATCTGGAGGTTATAAATCGTGTATAACAGTTTCCACATCTCCAAAGTTAAGAGAGGGGCGTATGCGAACAATATTCCGCAAGTGAAAGAAGCACAATTTAACAACTTGACTGATGTGTGGGTGAAAACATAACGAGGGATCGAACAAAACTCCCAGATTCCACACAGTTTTTGAAGGCCTAATATGGACACCATCAATATCAATAAAAAAGTCATGCCTGGAAAAGCGTAGGGCCAATCAACAGGATTTCAGTTTTCCCAGCATTAAGCTGTAGGAAGATATCAGACATCCATGCTTTAAGTTCCTGAAGGCAATTTGCGAGATCTCGTGGGTCCTCGTGTCAGTCACAGCCGCAGCCGTTCCGCAACAAATCCAGACCTGGTAGGTACCGTATTGAATGACGGCGGAGCACGGAGCCGACACGCAGAAGAGCCGTTCCGCAGCCGTTCCACAGTTGGTGGAAATCCGGGGTTAGGCTTGCGTTCCCCAAGGCTCAGGTCATGCTGCTGCTGAGGCACAGCGAAGGCTTCAGACTTGGGGTTCGCAAATGGATTTGTCAGCGGGGTCTATGTCTCTGCCTTCACCTGACAGATCCAGTGCCTTCTCTCAGGGTTTGGAAGTATGCGCTGAGGTTACTTCTGCCCTGATTAAGGCACAGCCATTACAGCTATCTAGTTCCGAGGAATTAGATATTGTTAGTGTCGAAGCAGGAGATACTGAGGACTCGCCACCTCAGTCTCATGCTTTTGAGGAGCTCGTTGAGGTTGGAACGAGAGCGGTCGAAAGATTAAGCGATTGGCCGGCATATAAGCAGGACGTTCTATCAAAAAGAAAACTAGACAAATGCTTCCTGCCCTCTTGTTCACAACCTCAACGCCTTCCCTTTTTCCCCGATCTCCACACCTCAGTGAACTGGGAGAAACCAGTTTCCTATAGAGTTTATAGTCCACAAACATCTCACTATTCCTCTATTTCAAACTATAAAGTGCACGGTTATGGGGAGATGCCGAAGGTGGAGGAGACGCTCGCAAGCTATCTCTCCCCTGAATCAGCATCTTCCCTCAAGGTATTACCCACCAAGCCAGATTGAGTAACATCAGCTTTGGTGGGCAAGGCTTATTCAGCAGCGTGCCTTCATACTTTATACACTACTGCAGGCCTACCAGGCTGAACTGTTAGGAGATCTTTATGAGGGCGAGGGTATTGGCCAGGAAGTGGTTTGTGAACTGCATTGGGCCACAGATTTGTCTCTCAGGGCCGCCAAGGAGACGGCTAAAACTATTGGCCGGTCTATGGCAGCCCTGGTGGCCACTGAGAGATATCTCTGGTTGAATTTATGCAATATTAAGGAGAAAGACAATAACTTTTTAATGGATGCTCCTATTTCACCTTCTGGCCTCTTCGACAACGCTGTAAACTCGGTTGTCGAGAGGTTTCTGGAATCAGCTAAGCAAGCGGCTGGATTCCAGAAACTCCTCCCCCGCCGTACTCATGTCTCCGGGGCGGCTGAGCGGGAGCAGCCCCAAACATCTAAAGCCAGCTCCTCACACCGTGCCTCACAAAAACAGAGCGTTAAAAGGGAACGGCTCAGTTACGACTGTAACCTCGGTTCCCTGAAGAGGGAACGAGACGCTGCGTCACCGAGTAGGGGGAGGCTGTAGACCTGGAGCCGGCAGATATACGCCCCTGGCAGTTTTACGCCCCGGCAGTTTTAGGACCCTGTTGTTCCTGATGCGTCCAGTAGAGGGATATACTGCGAAATAACATCATTACATCTACGCTTACACATTAATAACCCGTCCATAGACTTGACAAGTTTGTGTTTTTTGTTAATTTAAATATAAACATTATAGTGTAGATCTGCACGGATTAAATCATCTGTTTAACAAAAAAACAAGGCCGGGGTAAACGGACATCAAAAGAGATTGAATTAGGGTACATTGCATTAAAACACACTCCACGTGGTTTATAGAGCAACATTACAGTAGATAATGGAAATATGTGATTTTTTTTTACAGTCTATGGTGTGAACACACAAAAGACACATTTATAATAGGTATGTAAATCTCTCTCTCTCTAAGTAAAGAGTTAAACTGCACACTCACTCAAATACGTTAAAACACATACAAAACTTTCCCCATATGGTTTGAATGTAGATTCTGGTTTGAGTTGTTTCTTATAAATGAGATGATCTAATTATCTAATTTATATCTTATAAATTTTTTCTTAAAATAGCTTACTGATCTGGACTCAAATGTAGGGTATGTGCACTTAATGTGGGGTTTATCATACTCTGTCTTTACCAAGTTCTCTTTAACTTGGATCTCATAAAGCTGTGTGTTTGCTTTAGCTACTTAAGGAAATACACACACACACGCACGCACACACACACACACACACACACACACACACACACACACACACACACACACACACACACACACACACACACACACACACACACACACAGGGACAAGATCAAATTCACCATGGATGTCCTTTTTAACTTTTTTAATGTTTCATTTTTTAATGTTTCATCAGTGAGCGGGAGCAGTTAAAGAAAAAAACAGTTGAAGAAGAGTGGCAAACCATAGGGGAGTCATCATAATTCATAAATGGTGTTAATAAATATTTTTTTGTGAACAACAATATTGTCTATATCTTCTAAATGGCCCATGGAATTTTAGAAAAGGGATAAATTGTGTTTGTCTTTTGTGTAGGACACTGTTTTGTTGCTGTATGATGACCAATAGAGAATAGTACAGCAGATATTTCATCGAGGATCCATATGATTACACGGTACTGCATCTAATGGGCTAAATATGGTTAATATCTAAATGTAACTTTATATAAATTCACAAAAACATATTTCACTCAGTCTCCTGTATACAAAAACCTACGGTGGATAGACCTATAACTGCAGTAGGTCATTGTCATAACACATAGTTGATCCAACTATGTGTGTTTTTAATTTTTCAATTCACAAAAACAAATAGTCTTCTGTAGGCTGAGTGAAGAGAGTGTAGCCCAACTGAATATCTACAGATGATTTAATCCGTGCAGATCTACACTGTAACGTTTATATTTAAATAAACAAAAAAACACAAAATTGTCAAGTCTATGGACGGGTTATTAATGTGTAAGCGTCGATTTAATGATGTTATTTCGCAGTATATCCCTCTACTGGACGCATCAGGAACAACAGGGTCCTAAAACTGCCGGGGCGTAAAACTGCCAGGGGCGTATATCTGCCGGCTCCAGGTCTGCAGCCTCCCCATATAGGCGTCACCTGCCATATCTCCTACGTGCCTGTAAGCGACTTGTTCACACCGCAAGAAGCTAGCGCTGCTTTGTTTGGGCAGGCTTTATAGTTTCCTGGTTCATGATGTCACCCGCCTCTGACGTTCCGTCACACCATTGGACTGATTTTACATGTGTTTCAAGACATCATCACGCAAAGCGTTCCCTTAGCGTCAATCGACGCAGCGTCTCGTTCCCTCTTCAGGGAACTGAGGTTACAGTCGTAACCGAGACCGTATGCAAATCCATGTGCATAAATCACAACTAACATAGAGCAAGGCCAAAAAAGAATGTAAATTCATGCCTAAATTTCTATATAAAATATTTATTTCCACAATAAGAGAACTGCTATTATGTCAACCCAGTGATATGCAAAAAAATACAATTTATGGAGATGTATTCTGACTCAGACCACATGCTACATTTATTTCAGATTTTTATGGTACATTTCTTGTAAAGTTTCTTCTTGTTTGTAATGGCAGTATAATTGCTTATTTTCCAACAGAAAAATAGCTCTGATTTCCTTTACAGTCAAATGGCAGAGCCTTGGAAAAAGCAGAAACATTCTCTTTGCGCATACTTAGTATAATCCTTTAGTTGCATGTTTGTGTTCGCTGCTGCTGAGATGGACTCTGACATTAGTTGGAACTTGTTGTGTGGTGAGAATCGGAGATATTTCAGACTCATGCAGAAATGTTTCGTAGAAAATAAATTAACAGCTCGCTTATTGGGGGATACCTGTCAGTGTAACAAACACTTTTCTTTTTAATGGCCCCTCAACAAGTGTGTGGAATTTTTTAGCTGTGAATTGTGACTATAAAAATATTCAGAATTATTTTATAATTATTACAGTTGCAGGTTCCTATGATCTCATTTTAATTTAAAACTACATGGAATATTTGTTCTTTTAAAATCACTTTAATTGTTCATTATTTGAGCTGTAATAAATTACAGGTAATGAATAATAAAATTAAAGAACATAATACAAACATTTAGTAACATACATCAAATACTATTCAAATGTTTGTGGTTGGTAAAAACAAATGTATTATGACCTCTTATGTTCACCAAGGCTGCATTTATTTTATAAAAAAAAATACAATAAAAATGTCTATTGTAAAATATTATTATAATTTGAAATATATATGTATATATACATATATAGCACTTATTTGAAATAGTTTTTTTTTGCATTGTAAAAGTCTTTACTGTCACTGATCACATCCTTGGTAAATAAACTATTAGTGCATTTCATTCATTCACCAAAAATCTTGAATAAGAATAAAACATCATAAATGTGTTTTAATCCTCTGCACATGTTTGTATGAGCATGTTTTATGATATGGCATGAAGCAGTATTCATAAATGCTACTGGTATTTAATGTCGTGCATTAAATTGAACATTGTGGCATTCTGACATGCATTTGTGCAAGTATTTTCTATATGACAGAAAATTGAGTAGGTCTGTAGTTTCTCTAAGGAAAGTAAAAAGTCAGATTGATTGGAAAATCTGATCCTTTCTTAGCATTAGAAGAGCAACACGGAGAAAGAGCACTGGACACTTAACAACTCCACGTGACTCATGGAACAGAGCACCAGCAGTCCAGCTGAGCTGTGTTTGGGCTTTTATCACAGTCTCCCCTTCCCCTTCGACCTCTCCTCACCTCCCCCTCTCTCAGTGTCGCAGACAGCATGTGCTGGATTCATTAGACTCGTCTGCCAGCAAAATATGATGCTGGGTGTGCACTGACTGCAGTGTTTGGAGAACTCAGCTTGCAAAAGATTTCATCCTGAAGAAATGCCAATGTGCCCAGTGCCTGTAACTAAACAAAGTGAGCAAATGAGTGAGTGAGTGAGTGAGTGAGTGAGTGAGTGAGTGAGTGAGTGAGTGACTGACTGAGTGAGTGAGTGAGTGACTGAGTGAGTAAATGAGTGAGTGAGTAAATGAGTGAGTGAGTGAGTGAGTGAGTGAGTGAGTGAGTGAGTGAGTGAGTGAGTGAGTGAGTGAGTGAGTGAATAAATTATTAAAGAAGTAGTGTAGTAGTGAGACTCACTCACTGAATGAATGGATGAACAGGAACAAATTTTGAAATAATGAGTTATATAATAATGAACAAGGTGAAATAAGTGAATGAGTGAGCTAATGAGTGAAATATAAAAAATGGGAACGTATGAATAAGTTATTGAATAAATGTGTGAGTAGAGGCTGGTATACACTACATTACTTAAAATCATGCAGATTTTAAATCTGTATGTTTAATGGGTAACACTTCATTTTACAGTCCTGTTACCCATGTACATACTATGTACTTATTATAGTAATTACAATAACTGGGTAATAACTAGGTATTAACCCTGAACCAACCCTTAAACCTAACCCTAACCCATGTTCTTACCGTATATTAGCCAGTACTTCTTAGGTAAGTACGCGTAAGTGCACGTACTGTAAACGGAAGCGTTACCGTTTAATGTTTAAGGTTTAAATCTGCCCAATCTGCAGACTAGCTCTGACTTTCTACAACTAGAGGTACGTGGTAACTCCTCCTGTTACATGGTCCATGTTTGTTTGTTAAATTATAGTTTCCAGCACCATGTTGTAGTCAGTTATTTTTTCAGTAAATTTTTTTTTCTGTTAATCTGCCCATCGTTTTTCCTATGTGTCACTTGTTTTCATGTTAGCCCTCTGTATATATACACACCTGTGTTTCCCTTGTTTTGTGTCTGGTGTTCTCCTTTATGTATGTTTACGAGTGTGTTGTGTTCAGTTCAGTTTTGCCTGCCTTGCCCCGTCACGGTCCAGAGGCCGTCTCTGAAACCTCTGCCTGCCTTGTCACGGCATCTAAAGCTGTCGCTGTCTCTCTCTCTCTCCCTCTCCCTCTCCCTCTCCCTCTCCCTCTCCCTCTCTCTCTCTCTCTCTCCCTCTCTGTCTCTGTCTCTGTCTCGTGGTGGCCCCACCATGATCTCCGGCCCCGCTGTGGTTTCGTGTGGTCACTCATTGATAGCTTCACAGTTTGTAAAACCAAACTTAAGAACTGCCTACTATCAGAGCAAATCTGCAACCACTAATGACTGTGTTGTAAATTCTTTGTTTTTATACTGATTTTGTAAATCTTACATTCCTGGACATATGTATTGTGATGTTTTATGTGGTGTATATGTAATATTGTATGTATGTTATTTTAATTATTTACCTGCCCAGGGACAGCAGATGTAAATTCTCTGTTAGCTAACTCTGGTGCAATTACTCTTAATTGTGCATTGTCCCTGATGTAAAAATAAACAATACAGTAAAGTAAGCGAGTAAGCAAACTAAGAACATGTGTAGGTGCAGGTGTGGCCTATATCTTCTTATGGTCAACCTAATGGTACAACTTGATCTAAATAATTTCACCCAATTCGAGTCGTAGCACTGGCAAACAACAGTCACTAAGTGGGCTGGGTGGCTGCTAAAATAAAGTCTGACCTTAATAAGCAGGTGCAGAGTATTGCCCATGAGCATGTCCTGTAGAAAAGTGCTGTCCTCTGAGCTGTCTCTGTGAATCTCCAGCCCATAAAGCAAAGAGGCCAGCAACCTACACACACCTGAAGATAAGGAGAGGAATGTGATAAACAATCTATTAGTCTTTACTATTCTCTGAACTACCGGTATCATTATGCATTTTAATTTCCTTTAAAGGCATAGTTCACCCAAAAATGAAAATTATGCCATCATTAACTCACTCTTGAGCTGTTCAAAACCTGTATGAGTTTCTTTTTCTTTTTCTGTTTTTTGAAGGATGACCGTAGCCAGTGACTTAAATGGTATTTTCTTTCCTACTATGTATTAAGTCAATGGCTACGTCAGCAGAAGAAAGAAACTCACAGGTTTGGAAAAAAATGAGGGTGCCGGTGAGTAAATGATGACAAAAGTTACTCAAAAACAAAAGCTATCTCTTTAAGTGAGCAAACAGACAAGTAAATAAAGGATGTTTATGATTTGTCTCATTCAAATGTCACCCTCTGCTGGTATGAAGTAAAAGTTTGCAACTCTAGCTCGGTATTGATGGTTAAACTCAGAAAATAATATATGGATTCTTTGGCTTTTTACATATTTCATTACTAAACTTAACTTTAGGAGAGGTGCACCAGACTTTAAACAACATTTAAAACAGCTGAATTGACTAACAACTTCCATATACAGTCCCTTCTACAACGCCTCTGATATAAAGCCATATCCCACAGACTCTGCAGTCTGAAATCTGCAGCCGAAGTATTCACAAGCACCAAACTACATTCATGACCCTTAAACATCCTTCTCACCTCCTGATCCAGATGATGGGTTTATCATTACTCTTGTGGTTTGGTGACGATATTATGAAACAGAAGATGAAGCCCCTGCTTACAAAGAGAAAAATAAATAATTAACATTTAAAGCAATAGACTGATAGTAGACATATATGAAGTTCAAGATAATATCTCAAAATAAACAAAAAGATTATAATTGTGTAATTTCAAGTGGTTTGGTGGTATGATAATACTTCCACCTAGTGGTAAATATTTCTCTTCTTGCTTTTAAGTGGAATATGAAAATAATGAAAAATATTTTTTAACTTGCATTCAGCAAGAATTAAATGAAATGCAAAAGTGACAGTAAATATATACAAAAGATTTAAATTTCAAATAAAAATTATTTTACATTCAAGAATCCAGAAAGAAAATGTATCACCGTTTCCACAAACATACTAAGCAACTGCTTTCAACATAGATAATAAAAGTTTCTCGAGCAGAAAATCAGCGCATTAGAATTTCTGATAGATCATGTGACACTGAAGACTGGAGTGATGATGCTGAACAATCAGTTTTGCATAACAGGAATAAATATATATTTTACAATATATTCAAATAGAAAACAGTTCTTTTTAAATGGTTATAATATTTCACAACTGCAAAGTTTTTCTGTATTTTTGATCAAATAAATGCACCCTTGGTGAGCAGCATAAGAGGCTTTTTTTATTGAAAAATTACAACATCACTTTTAGCTCTTCCAAAAACACATCTGCACTTTTTTGGAAAGACCACATTTACAGCCAATGGGTCCATATTCTTTAGCCTTGCAATGTCACTGGATAGTAAACTATGCATATAGGTCTTGCCATAAGGTCATGAACTCACACAACCTGCAAACTTTCCTGGACATGCATCTCCTTGTTTCACTGGACTGCATATCTCAACATTGAAGTAAGTAAAACCCCAGAAATATTTTGTTTGTGTGATTGTTAGAATGTCTAATTAATGTAAATACTTTGTTATTGTGGAATGCATGCATCAAATTAGATTTTTAGATTGTTATGTCTTTGTTGTAATTTTACAACGTTGGTAGAGAATGGTAGTCAAAATAGGATGTGCACCTTGCACATTACATGGAGACATTGCACTTCTCAAATGTTCACATATAGGAGAAATACATACAGAAATATAATGTATTTGATGATTCACAATTTCTAAATGTGTTATTTGTTATAGTTTTCAGTTTAGACCAGATTTGGATAATTCTAAATGAATAAATGATATCTGGTTGCAGTATTTTAAGTCCTTTCAGTAGCAGTATTTGAAATTGTTCCTGTATGTTGGAAGTAAAAACTTTTTTTATTTTTATCTGGGCTTTGATTGTTTGAACAAATATCTGCTTGTTGCAAGGCAGACACTGTTTGTGGAATGCTTTGGAAGATGATTATTCAAGGTCAGGTGTGTATGTTCAGACATATAGGGGGTTGCATGGTCCATCGTTCTGGGACAAGTGTTAATGTTCTGGAATGTGGGGATGTAAGAAGTCTGGGGGTTTGTATATTCCTTTTAGAATTGTGTGACTTCAGTGGAATGTATCACATAAATAGGATTCATTTACATTAAATATACTTGAACATACTCTTACAACTATTATTTTCATTTCAGAATGATATCAGCAAGAGGTTCCTACAGCATGTATGATGTTGAAATGGACTCGGACACCAGTGATTCCAGTGATGAGGAGGGGGTTGAAAATGTCGATGAAGTCGACTTAGATTAAATTTGTTGGACTTATTAGCAACAAAATACAAGTTCCCTGTGAAAATGCGTCGCTGGTACATTTACATCTTCTGGCACACCATTATCCTAGCTGTGATCAACTCCTGGATCATCTACAAACGGGACTGCAAAGCTCTCAATATTCCCAAGAAAAAGATGCGTTTACATTTTAAAAATTTATTTTTTATTTTTTTTATTTGCAGAATGTACAGAACAAGACAGGGAACAAACAACACTGTAAGACACTTCCATTTAGGTAAATACAGAGTTTGGATATAAAAAATAAATAGATAAATAAAATAGATAAATAAATAAATAAAATAAAATAAAAAGGAGCAAAGGTGAAGACAAGCACATAGCCAGTATACATGAAAGGAATGAAAATACTAAAAAAGTAAATATTTTGATAAAGAGAGACATAAAGTTTCAGACTTTCTATTACGTTTTTTGAAATATTTGAAGCTCTGAAACATTTGAGTAAAATCACATATAAATATATTAAAGGAGGGCTTACATTTTTTCCATTTACAAGTATGGATATGATATTTACCCATCAATAAAACAAAATTTACAACATCAATGAAGGGTAAGTTTAAATCACACTTAAAAAAAGAGCACGTCTTGTAGGGCTATAGGAGGAATTGTCTCCATTTTAACTGACAGCCAGCTATGTATATCAAACCAAAATTTCGAAGTAATCTGACAATAAAAGAATAGGTGATCGAGTGTTTCAGGACCAGAAGAACAAAAGCCACAAGGTTCCACCTCGAAATGAAATCGTTTCTGCATAAAATCATTTACTGGGTAAACCTTAAACATAATTTTGTAATGAGTCTCCTTGACCTTCGGAGCAACTGGGTATGCCATATAGCAGGTAAAAGCTTTATCCTTCACTGAGGTTTCAACATCTCCCAAAAAATAGCACTGATAATCACCAGTGATAATACGTTTGAGTTCTTTGTATATGAGTTTGTTATTACACTTACTGTCTAAGAGGTCTACATTACATATTTTTAAAGAGGGAAGGGATACTACAGGTCTAAATAAAGGATAAAAAAAACTACTTTGGATTATTCTTAGCAATCCAGTGGGTATAGCATTGCATACCTTATCATAACCTTTAATTGTAATTCTAACTCTATATTTATTAATGAAATCATAATGAGACAAGAAATATCCATTATCATCTAATAAATCATGAATAAAAATAATGCCTTTACTATACCAATCAATTTTAAACAGAGATTTCCTATTAATAACTATAGCCCTATTGTTCCATAAAGTGGAGTTGTGAGGGGAGAAATTATGGGTAAATATTTTCCAAAAAAGCAATACTTGTTTATGAAAATTTGATAACTTCAGAGGAATTTTACAGAGATCAAGATCACATCTCAACACAAATTCAAGGCCGCCAATATTATTGAAAATATGATTGGGAATATGGTACCATATTGAATGTGACTTTGCTAAACACTCTTTCAGCCATTTTATTCTGAAAGTACCAAGAAGAGATTCAAAATCAATGGCTCTCAAACCTCCATGTTCATACTCTTTAACCATGTGGAATTTACGTAGATAATGTGTTTTATTTTTCCATATAAATTTTAATAAAATTGAATTCACTGATTTAACTACTTTTGGGGCAGTATACAAAGCATGCGATAAATAGATAAGTTTAGATATTCCCTCAATTTTAGTCAAGAGGATTCTACCCAATAAGGATAGGTCTCGAGATAACCAGTGATTTAGGGATTTCTTCATATTTTCTATCTTAGAATTAAAATTTGAATGTTCTCTATTAACAACATTTTTGGTAATCATAACCCCAAGGTTCTTAACCTCCTTTTTCACTGGAATGCCCACTATATCTTCTAAATCACAATTATGGATAGCCATTAATTCACACTTTTTAAAGTTTAGGGTTAGACCTGATGCCTTTGAAAAGATATCAATTTGATCAAGAACTAATGGAAGCGCCTCTTTATTTTTAAGAAATAAAAGGGTGTCATCTGCAAATTGGCTTATAGTAAAGGTTCTACCGAGAATGTCTATGCCTATATTGTCCTCCATATTTTTTATAAATAAAGACAACAATTCGACTGCAAGATTAAAAAGTAATGGTGAAATAGGACATCCCTGACGGATTCCTCGTTTAATTTGAATTCTGGGTGATGAACCTAAGTTAAGGGAAACGCTACTGAAAATATCATTATAGAACATGGAGATAATATGACTGTGAATACTTCTCCCTTTGATAAAAGCTGATTGAGTTTCACTAATAATTTCACTGATGCCTTTTTTAAGTCTATTTGCAAAAACATGAGAAAGCTATTTGAAATCATTACACAAAAGAGTTATTGCTCTCCAATTGTCTAAAAATAATTTATCCTTTTTAGACTTTGGAACTAGAATAATTAAGCCATGCTTCATTGATGATGACAATTCACCTTTACCTATACACGTTTTTAGTGCTTCAAAAACTAAGATTCTTATTTCAGGCCAAAAATGTTTATATAGTTCTACTGTGATGCCATCAATACCTGGGGACTTTCCATTAGACATTTGTTTAATCGCAATGTCCAATTCTGAAATCTCAATGTCAGCTTCCATCATATTTCTAAAATTAGAGTCTATTGTAGGAACTTTATCTTTTAAGTATGAAAAGAAAAAATCACAATCTCTTTTTGTAAATTTTGATTTATATAAATCACTATAGAAGGAATAGATGTAATCATCAATAGCTGTTTTCTCTTCACTTATACAGTTATTAATGCTTAGTTTATTAATAGTTTTTAAAGCTTGTTTATGTTTTTCTAAATTAAAGAAATATGAAGAATTTTTTTCCCCCTCCTCAATCCACCTGGCTCTTGAGCGTATGAATGCTCCTTTAGCCTTTTCGGTATAAAAAGCATCCAGCTCTAAATGAAGAGAGTGAAGTTCTCTCTGCTCTCTCTCGCTAAGAATATCTTTATTACCAAAATAATTTAGTCTTGATAAAATTGTTATCTGCCTTGACTTTCTAAAATTTACAATTTGTTTCCCTTCTTTAATTGCCAATTTTTTTATGTTAAATTTAACCCATTCCCATTTTCCAATTGAAGTTAATTCAGGCATAGTTTTAACATTGTTAATCATTAACAAAACAGATTTACAAAATGATTCACACTTTAACAGATTGTTATTAAACTTCCAATGAGTTCTGGTAAATGGAGAACTGTCATTGCTCCTAAGAGAAAGTGAAATAGCACTGTGATCTGTTAAAACTGAAGGAGAAATATCACAGTCAAAAGAGGAAGAAAGAAGATTACTAGTTATCAACCAAAAATCCAATCTAGAACGCTGAATGCGCCCTGAAAAAGACCCCCATGTAAATTGTTTTTTAAGTGGGTTTTTTACACGCCAAACATCAATGAGATCAAGAAACTGGGATATGTTATAGATTAGGGGATTATAAGAAAAAGTGTTGAAAGGAGTGGGATACCTATCCTGCCATTCATCTGGAACAGCGTTAAAATCCCCTCCAATAATAATTTTGTCCGTAAAATATGTGTTCTTCCAGTCATCAATTCTTGTAGCCATATTCTGAAAAAAACAACTTATTTGCGGCCTTGTTAGTGTAACCATAGATGTTGATCAAGATGTAATTACATTCATTTACCTCAAGAACCACCATAATCCAGTGACCCTCGTTATCGCCTAAACTTGCAATCATTTTACTGTCCATTCGTTTAAACAAAAAGGCAACCCCTGCTGAGTGGGAAGTTCCATGAGAAAAAAAAGCCTCTCCACCCCATTGTGACTTCCAAAATCTCACATCTACATCAGTTGAATGAGTCTCTTGAAGAAAAAAACAATTGACTTTTACTTGCTCCTTACAAAAAAGAAAAAGTGCCTTGCGTTTAACATTACACCTAATACCTCGAACATTTAAAGATAACAGAGAAAAAAACATTAACTTGAATGAAAAGAATAATAATAATAATAAAAAACTGCTAGATTTCAAATATCGTAGCCTACCTCTTGCACAGGCATAGTAACACATTTAAGGCCGATATAACGTACGAACTTAACATTAGTCCTGGACTACAATGAAAAAACGTTCAAGTACTAATTTTCAGTATTATCTTTGTATATAGAATTCTGAATAAAGTACCTGGTCACCTACAATCGCGTGATCTTTATCAAAGATGTCTACGTGTCTTGATATTCAGACACATCACAGCGTTTAACGTGGATTAAGCTGTCACCCTCTGACCATTAATCACTGCGTATCCGTCACGAAGGTATGCTTTCAAGTTTTTCTTTCTTGCCTCCTCAACTTTGGGCCATAGACGAGCATGAGCCTCCCTGTCGTCCTTACAGAAATCCTCTCTAAAGCGGATTTTTCTCTCCATGCAAACCGGTGCATTCTTTGACATCTTCCAAACCACGTCGCGTACAGTCCTCATGCCAAATTGAATGATGATTTGCCGAGGTCTTGTGCCCTTCACTTTTTTGCCAAGACGATGAACTGTGTCCACTGTATTCTGTAGTTGTTCAGGAGAGTGGGGGACGATCTTTGAAAGAATATCAATCACGACACTTCTGGCATCCTCGTCTTCTCTTTCTGGAACCCCATTAAGCCTCAAACACCATCTGCGTTTATACCGGTCATGTTCCACGCATTTCTGTTTCAAATTTTCGTTTTCCTTGTGTAAATGAGTCACCTGTGACTTCAACTTATCCACATCCTCCTTAACGCCTTTTACCACCGTCGTATTGGCATCCAGAGACTCCGTAATTTTCACAATTGCATCAGTGTTTTCCTTCAGTTGGAATTCAAAGGCGCGAATATATTCTGAATTCTCGTCAAACTTACGACTGAGGCTTTGGATGGCGGCGTAAAGAACGCTAGTGGAAATCTCATCCGTCTCCTGCACTGCTTTCGCTCTTTTGGGCCCAGGACTTTTTATAGGGGTGTGAGGCATTGTCTGCTGTCGAGCATCTTTAGCAGACGACACTTCAACCTCCATCACATCTGTTTCCTCCCTGACAACACCTGAATCTGTTGACACATAAGCATGTTCTCCAGTTTTCCCCGCCATATCGCTTCAGCGAGTGCAACGTAGAAAGGCAAGCGAAAAGTCTTACAAAAAACAAAAGTTCACACGAAAGTAGCAGCAAACAGCTTTAAAGCATTTAAATAAATAAATGCAATAACCACAGACCAGGAAAAAACGGCCTTATACACAAATATATCAGAGCCTGTGTAAAGTTCGACTTGTCACTCCGCCATCTTGACACGCCCCCCCACATTTTACATTTGGCAGACACTTTTTGACTTACATTGCATTTCAAAATTTACATTCTTATCAGTTGGGGAATCGAATGTTCCCCACACATGGGGAATCGAACCCATGACCATGGGGTTGCAAGCGCCAACGCTCTACTGTTTGAGGTACAGGAAAGCTGCGTTGCTGGTACATTTACATCTTTTAGATGCTGAATAAGAGGCTGTTTCAGGGGCAACTAGCATCCTCTCTCATTCTGGTAAGAATCCATTTCTGCTCTTTACCACATTTAATATTTTACTAGTTATACCATTTTTAATGCATGTTTGACATGGCAATTGATTATTTTCTAATCTAATTCAGACATTAAACACCAAGGAGAGGGTAGCCATCTTCAGCCAGTAGGATCCCTTTGACGTCCATAACAGTGACACTTCAGAAACCTGTGGCTGTTGAGAAAAGACCATCCTTAGGTAATGGGGTTCACCAAATGAGGTCCCAGCCAAGAGGTCATGTGAACCACCAACGGATGTGCGTAGGGACATGGCATCTTACCATTGCAAGTGAACACTGTTTCTTTTACAGTTTTCAGTCTGTTTTGTATTTAATAGTTTTAATAAATTCTAATTCATAAAAATATGACTTGGGTGATTATTATAATTCATGATATTTACTGCTGTGGTGCTATGTAAGCAATCCACACTCCAAATGAGTCCTTAGTTGTTCACTATATTTGTTCTGACAGTGTGAATGCAATGGCTGAAATTCTGCTCCCAAATAGGCCTAACGTTGCAATATTACAACATTTCCTTAAAAACTTAATTTGTTGCATCAGAGTTGCAAATATTTTTCTATATTTGGGTCTTACAGGGTTAAAAATCTTACTGACACCAAACGTTTCTATAGTAATAATTTTACAATATTGTATAATTGGAACAATACATGTTCCTTTGTTGATTGTAAATATCTTTTACAGATAGGCTAGCCTATTTTATCTTTAGATGCTTATTTTCCTTGTTTTTTTGCTTTTCCACGCATTTTTGTGCTTTCGGCTCCGTTTAAATTCATTATGTTGTTCTTATTATAAATAACCAACTATTTTATTCCATTTCAGCCCCAAAAAGAAATCTCATTATTACAATGCCATGTTATTATTTACTTTTACTAATATAAACAGCTTCTTTTGTGAGATAATTCATATTCTTTAGAGTTAAAGAATGGAACATAACTTAATGTCAATATTGGAAAACTGCAATAGCACTATTCATTTAGTAGGATTCCTACACGTGTTGAAAATGGCTATGTGACCCAACATTTAAAACAACAGTATGGACTGCATTTATGCTATATAGGATAATTATCCTACCATATTAATCTACTCAGACATCTCTCACTAGACCCTATAAACAGGATTGACTATGATTGTTACAAAACTCTTATTTGTATCAGAAATCAAACATTGCAATATTCAATAGCTTACCTGGACTGCAGAATGAGATGCCAATAATGGTCTTGTCTGGTAGTTCACTTCTGAACTCTCCATGAAGGAAAAAAGAGTGACAATGGCTCATTCACATTTCACACACTATCAGGCAGATTGGTAATCATCAATAATGACCTGAATGGAGCAGACAAGCAGAAACACTCAATAATGCAGTGCAGCATTTGACCTATTTAGTTCTCACACATACTGTAGCACAAATAAACCTTCTGTAACAAACAAACCGGCACGTTAAAAACCAACAACATTTGTTTACTGACCTATTTCAAGTAAATATCTGATAATATGGACGTGTAGCGCCTTCCAGGACAGTTAGAGTAGAACTCCAGAAACTTCCCCTCGTGTCTCTCTTGTGCTGGACTATAGTTATAATGAAACTAAACTAATATTATCATTAATGTATTTACATATTTACTTATGTAAACCAATTATTGGCTTACCAATAATTGTGCCAATACGTCTTCGACAGCCTATGGAAATGTGACGTGACAAAAGAAAGAACGACTCGGTTCGGGAGGTGAGGTAAACTAACAGACTGAAGACCTAGCTACGCAATTCATTCATTCTTTGCCATTGGCTGAATTCGTTTTTTTTTTCTCTCTCTCTCTCTTATTTTAAATGGAGAATGTGGCTAGTAACATAGCATTTCAATTATATTCAGAAGAAATTAAATAAACAAATATTTGTTCATTTTGCTGAACGAGACTCAAAGATCCGAGTCAGTAAAATGATCAGAACTTCCCATCATGCAAATACATACGTTTACAGGCAGGTAGGACAGATTGTGAACAGTTTCAACCACCACCAGTAGGCCTATAACAAAAAAGTGTTTATGAAAAACATACTACACTACCATACATTTAAGCTGCAAGTACCTTAAAATTATATTTCTACTTTATCTAACCTCTTAGGTTAGGTTTAATTTTGTTGGTTTAACCTAATGTATTTGAAAAAATAAGCATTTGAATAATCTTTTATTTTTTCAAAATTAGTCAAACACATAATCACTCTTGGTAATAGCTGCCTAAGTGCTAGCTAGCATGCATGATTTTCAAGGATTTGATAGGAAATAACAGCTGGTGTGGTGCGCTCAATATCAATCACGCCACCGGCCTTCTCACAGCTCTCGGCCCCACTCTGCTTAACATGCCATGTCTGTGTCAAACAGAGCACTTATATCCTTTACAAAAAGTGCTTTTGTAGAAAAGATCTAATACTATTCAGCACATCAAGCTTTTTTGTTTATCTGTATTATATGTGTTTTTTTATTTGTTGGACATCAATTAAAGTATTACCCTTATGGGTATAGAGTTTTTATGTAAATATTACTAGTTCGGGGAGCAGACTGTTACGGGTTGTGTAGGCAGAGGAAGACGAGGAAATCAGAATTTACAACAACAGTCACTTTTACTCACAAATTAAGCTCACAGGGTAGGTTGACGGGCAGAAGGTACACACACCTGTAGAACAAAGTAGAACGGACAGGGACTGACTGAACAGAAAGGACTAAATACAGATAGTAACGAACAGAAATGAGGTGAGACAGATGACAATTAACAAGGCACAGACGACAATGATGATGACAGGCAGGTGTAAACATGAGGGATGGTGGGATGTAGTGAAGAGGCGGAGACAAGACAGACTGTGACACAGACACAGTCTCTATATTATAATGCCTAGGTGAAAGAGTCTCTATGTGCTGGGATTTTAATGACTCCTGTGACGTGAGGTGGCAAGCAGAAATGGGCCCCAGTTAGTCAAGTACCAACTCAACGATTATGTGACATATTTCTAGAAAGAAGAGTGTCACCACCACAAGGGAAATGAAGACCATCTCTTTTTAACAGGTCAGATCTGCCCCAAAAATTGTAAAAACAAAAAAATTCAGACGACAGGCTGCTATGTATCCCATCACCACGGTAAACAGGGAGGGGGCCAGAGCATACTACAGTGTCTGACATCGTAGCCTACTTGCGAGTTCACAAACCTCTTTAACAAACCCCTGATGAAGTCGGACATCATTAGTGCCGACATAAATAACAATCTCAGAGTTTTTACGTTAAATAACTTAAACTTGTATTAATATTTAATGTCCAGGAATTTATTTGATGAGTAAACAAATAATAAGCTCATGTAGTCAGGTAATCATCTTCGCAAAATAAAACCCTTAATTTCAAGACACACCGAATCACCCTGTCGAGGGTTTATTGTGCGATATCTTTTATCTTTCACATATTAAACCACACTTTGCTTTTGCATTTCTCCAAGCTTGATAATGTAATGAAGTTACACATTCCATGCAATGTCCATCCATGACTGTCTGCTGTCTGTAACCAGATTTGAGCAATGAACTTCTTTGAATCGTGAATTATTTGAAGAAATGGTTAGAAACAGACTTGTATAAAAACAAGCCAATCGCACGATATTTGATAGGGAAGCATCTGGGGTGGCCAAGTGGGGGATGGTGTCACTTCTGGACACCATAGCTCCGTCCCTGCATTGAACTGCTATAAAGTCATTATCACATTTGAAAACATGCTGATATTCGGTAAAACAGCAATCTTGCTCGTATGGTATTGCATTCTTCCATCCAAAAATTTATCTAAATTACAACATATGCTTTCAATGAAAAATGTAGATTAGTTCATGCGTTCATAACCTCAGGGCTAGATTATTGTAATGCTCTACTGGGTGGTTGCCCTGCACGCTTAATAAACAAACTACGTCATCTAGTTCAAAACGCAGCAGCTCGAGTTCTTACCAGAACCAGGAAATATGACCATATTAGCCTGGTTCTGTCAACACTGCATTGGCTCCCTATTAAACATCGTATAAATTTTAAAATATTGTTGATTACTTACAAAGCACTAAATGGTTTAGCTCCGCAGTACTTGAGCGAGCTCTTAACGCATTATAGTCCTTCACGTCTATTGCAATCTCAAAATTCCGGCCAGTTAATAATACCTAGAATATCAAAAAATCAACTGCTGGCGGTAGATCCTTTTCCTATTTAGCACCAAAACTTTGGAACAGTCTTCCTACCATTGTCCGGGAAGCAGACACACTCTGTCAGTTCAAAGCTAGATTAAAGACACATCTCTTTGCCCTAGCATACACATATACATTATCGACTTCTATAATTCAATGTCAGGCTGCATAGATTAGATCAGCCGGAACTGGGAACACTTCCCTTAAATCCTGATGTAGCCTACTCATTACATCATAAGATGAATGACATCCACACTCATTTTAGTGTCTTTGTTTATCCCAAGGTTTTCCCACAGCCTGCCGGATCCAGGTCGTATCCAGATCTGACGAGGAGCTTCGCCTGGACCCGATGACAATGCAGTGCTGAAGTGCCAACTAGCCTCTCCCTATGGAGGATCCCTTTCCCACTCTACAGATAAAGCGTTGTGGGGAAATTTGGTTCGCGTACCTACCCCGAAGTGATAAAATAAAATTCTGTATCAAAATTTATAGGCAAGACAAGTAGTTTGTTTAGGCATGGTTTGTAGGGAATTACAAACCCTGCGCAAATATATTCAAACGCACATAACTATAGAATCTATTCTTAATGCGCATGTGAACGCCATCAGCGTTTATCTCAGGTTCGTGTTTCAAGTCTGTTTAGAGAGAACGGCGTTGTCTTAGCGGCCCCTAATTTAATAACAAATGATCATTTCGACGGAAGTGAATCAATCAATAGCTGTAAAATAACATTATTCAAGAATAATGTAAAGCCTAAACAATCTCTGTAACCTTAAACTATATGTTTAGCTCTGTAAAGCTGCTTGGAAACAATCTACATTGTTGAGAGCGCTATATAAATGAAGATGACTTTACTTGACTTGATGGAGTTTTGGTTCCTTGCCGCTGTCGCCTTTGGCTTTTGGCTTGCTTAGTTGGGGACACTCAATATTTAACAATATTATTGACCTGCCTGCATTGACACCATTAAATGAGAACTGAACTCAAGTCATTGAACTGGTTCAAGTCATACCTCTCAGATAGGTCCTTTAGGGTGTCGTGGAGGGGTGAGGTGTCTACTTTTCCGAAAAAAAAAATACTACAAATACAAATACTATAGCTAAAGTAAAATGTTTTGCAAAATATCTTAATTAATACTTGTTCAAAACAATCAATTCAACAAAGTTTTGACAAATACAATTATTCTATTTTATTCAATCCACTTCATTAAAATGTTCATTTTGAAAATGCAGAAAATGTGTATTTAAAAAATAAATGTATTATATTGAATAAGATCATTTAATATGGCTTTACGTTAATAACAATAAATTAGATATTCAGCCTATTTAAGAAATACACATTTTATTTATTAACACATTTATCATATATATATATATATATATATATATATATATATATATATATATATAGGCATATATATATATATTTATATGATGATTTCATTAGTCTATAAATATTGCGATTATCTCTAAGGTGATACTCAACTTGATAAATAATACTAATCTTCTGAGTCTCATGTCAAGAACTAAAGTCAGCAATGCCTTACCCTGACAGTAGGGGCGCTTTTTCTTTTTACCCCAAATATAGGCCTACTTTTATATTTTCTTAATTTATTGAAAAAAGTATATACAAGTTTTAACTATATTTAACAAAACTGAACATCATTAACAAGGCCTTTGTTTAACAATATATTTGCTCATTTCAAGGATTATCATTTGCAACATAATCTGTAACATTATATATATATATATATATATATATATATATATATATATATATATATATATATATATATATAAACATTAGATCAGCAAACCAGACATGCGACATTTCCAAAAGCGAACTGCGTTGAGTTTTTGCGCCATCTAGAGGTTAAGAGGAAAACTAAATCAAATGCGCTTTATCCTCCTCGTTAGTAAAGCGTAGTAAGTTTGCTTGTATCAGGAAGTCCTATACTACTGGAATGGCGTCAAACTCTGCATAGATACATTCTATCCTCTCTAACTATTGAATCTTGGAGCCTATCAATGGGGACATTCAAATGCATAAACCTGCCGAACGTTGCTTAATTTAATTTTTACTTGCACAAATAGTTTAAATAGCTTTACGTTGTATTTAAATAGGTTAGTAAATATTTTCCGTTTGTCGGTCCGCGAGCACAGTTTTTGCAGTCATCTGCTCGTGCACGTCGCGTGCTGATCTGCTCGTGCACTTGCAGGGCGCAGTCGCGAGCAAAACGAAGAGATGGACCGTCAGCTCTTTCCCGAATAGCGAAGCAGCACTGCAGCAGAGCTACTTTACCTTCATACCAGTGTGTGTTTGCAGACAGCAGCAGTAAAGAGAGCTGTAGTTCAACAGAACTGGTTCAGTAGTAACACTTCACTTCCACATCATTGCAGCATTAATGGTAATGCATGCAACGAATCCATCCAGACTCAATGATGGGTAAACAAACATTTACCTCCAGTTTAAATCCTTCCTCTAATTTTTTAAAGCCTTAAATAACTGCATATCACGTTTGAAGAAATGTATTCAAAGTAGTTGTTTGTATATACCTCTGATAGCAAGTTGTTTTTATTTCTCTACGTTAGCATTTTAGCTGGCTAGCAGAGCGCGTTTCTGACTAACGTTACATTAACTTTTTTTGTCTTTCACAGGTGTAATGATCGAAGAGATCCTCAAGCCTACCAGGTACACAGAGAAGTATTTTGTCCATGAAAGTAGTTGTATATTTGGCAGAGAAGCCGAAATAGTGTCAAAATTGGATTAGCCGGCTTTAGCATAACAATAATGCTCGCAGGCCTAGTTCCTGCTTGCTAACTAAAACTATGATATATATTTATTGCACGTCATACTTTATAGGTAATCGCGTTCAGTTATCTGTATTTGGCAAATTAATCTATATATTAACTCGTCTATTATATCTTATACATTGTGTGATTAGAGAGTTTACGTCTCGTAGCTTGTTTTGTTGTCAGCTAACCTAATTACTGGTTTCACAACCACTAAATAGTTCTTATTTACTTTTAGGTCTTATCAGATATAGTATTACATTTTTAATGTGAATTGACTTGATGAGCCTAAAAACACAGATAAGATTGTAGATCATCTGGTTTCCTGTCTAGTTTTGTTTAATGAACATCATAGTTTGTTCAAAAGCACTAGGGTTTCTTTCACAGCATGTGTAGTAAAATAATTTCCAAAAGTTCATTAGATATTTGATAAGATTGAAATCATCTGCACCTGCTTTAATCCTCAAGAGTTCAGGTGTCTTTGTGAAAAGGTTGTCTGTAGTCCTTCTCTTTATGCATTGTATTTTGCAGCCTGTCAAATATCAGTCAAAGAGTCACGCGGCAAATGACCATCGCCATGACAAGATGCGAGACTCGTCAGACTCCACGCCACCAAGTAAAATGCTGCGGCGATCAGACAGTCCCGACAACAAGCACAGTGACGGGACAGGGCACAGTCAAACGAAAGCACTTCACGTTCACCGGCCCCGTGAGAGGGACAGCGGTAAGAACATGAGCGAGAAGTGGTTCAACATGCAAATGGTTAATGTCATTTCATTTACATGTTGTTCCTAATTCCCCAGAACCTTAAAATCATATTTTTTAGTGGGTTATATGGGAAACATAATATAGTTATCAGTTAGTGCTTATTATAAGCTTAAAGTGCCTATTGCACTTTTTCGGATTTAATATGTGGCTTTCATGCAGTGTGTCATATAGCTGTTTGTGAATGGAAAAGGTCGAAGCTTCGAAGTGCACAATAAATGGAGTTATTGTCTCCCAAAAGAAAGAACCGATTCTGAACTGCTTGAAACAAGTAGTCAGTCATTCCAGCCTGCCTTCCTGCGCAAACCTACGTAGGTTTGTCACAGATTTGCACAATGCCAGCTTATGGTCTTCATTGTCAACTTTGACCTTCATTCAAACATTGTAGTTGTAACGGAGGCCTGGAATAGTGTGGTTCATGTCCAGAAGATGCTATTTTCTTACTCACCATTTAGTAAATCAGAACTGTTTGTGTTGATGCATTGTATTTATATATATATGGGGTGTAACGGTTCAAATTAATCACGGTTCGGTTTGTATCGCGGTTTTAGGTTCATGATTTCGGTACGGTTCGGTATGTTTATGTCAAATAAAAATAAAGAAAATAAGAATAAATACTCTAACTACAAGCAACAGCACAAATAAATACAATAGAGCAAAGATGCTAATAAAATAAACAGTGCTTTTTAGGTTTTTCAGGTAGGTCTAACATTAGTTTTCAGGTACAGAAATTGAATAAAGTAAGCTCTTGAATGTTTAAATTGGTAAAGCTTAAATGAGTTTAAACTGATAGCAACGTTAGAACGGTACGGTTAGTTTAAACGAGAAGAACAGTTACACTCCTAATATAAATACATATTATTATTATTATTATTATTATTATTAAAATGGGTTATGTGGTTTACTTCTGTATTTGAATATTTGTTTCTTATTTCATTTTTAATGTGGATGCATCAATAGTAAAAATTCTGCTTGATACTGTAATATTTTTAACACTGTAATTATTTTCATATTATGACCTATATATCTGTAGTGTTTTGTCCAAAACTAAAATCAATCGCTTTAAAATGTTACTTTTTTCAATGTAGCCATCACAGCATTGCAATGTGCAGTTTGTAAAATGGATATCAGTGTTAACGTGAGTTACATAATCAATTACCTTTTCAAGTAACTAGTAAAATAACGCATTACTTTTAAAATTTACAACAAAATATCTGAGTTACTTTTTCAAACAAGTAATGCAAGTTACTTTGCTTTCCCATTTATTGATTGACCCCTCTCCTGTTCCCATGTTGAGAGAAACCGTGAGTAATTGCAGAGGTGTTGTGTGAGTGTAAACATGAGGTATTTTAGCTCAAGACTAAATGTGAGCGTGCATGTACTCCTATCACTTGCACAAATTCAGTATTTCTCTAAATGAATAAAAACTGAAATGAAAACTCAGAATATTATGCAAAGCTGCAATAACTAAATGTAAAATAACACAAATATGCTTTTATGCATTTAATCTCACTTTACTAACCAATGCCTTTGATCCATTTCAATCATAATAAACAAAAATGTCTTAAGTTAAACATCACATTTGTGGTGGATGTTTTGCTATTATTGCTTATTGCATTTCCTTCATTCTGAGGCGCATTCATTTCACGTTTGGTGTGAAAGGGCCTGAACATTTGCAAAAAAATGTACCTTTTTTTTTACAAAAAAAAAGCAAATTAAGCGCAGCCCACGAGAGAGAAAGTAATGCAAAATTAATGTAACGCATTACTTTGCAAAAAAGTAACTAACACAATATTATATAAATAACTCATGTAATACATTATCCCTAATTGCATTTCAGAATTCTGCATAATTACTGTAATTACTCTTGAAAATGGACATGTTATACAATAAAGTTAAAATACATTTTAGGCATGAAGTCATTTGAGAAAATTGATATTGATAATGGGCTTTACATATTCATGGAATGGATCTGCTGGGCAGATTTTTGTAAATCTTGTGCACTGTTTTACTTCCTGTTGTTGCCAAAATCATGTGTCTGCAGCAGATACACAGTTTATCGTTTTATCTCGACTCATCAGAGGCCTCTTAGCGTTATGATATTGGTCTTTTCTCTAATGGGAAGTTACAGATGTTGGCTGTTGCAGGTGTTTATACCACACTTTCAACTTGGTTATTTTCAGATATTGGTGATGTGGCATAAAAAATACTCAAGTGAGATTTAGCTTGTTTTTGCCTCAATTGGACAAAAATGTAAAAAACACAAGATCTGAAAATGATTAAGACATTAAAATTAGGACATGGCTCAGCCACAGGACTGTCAACTCAAGCCAGAGAACAGTTTTGTTTTAGTGAATTAGATTCTGCGAAGACTTTTACATGCTTTGTTTTTGATTGTCTCAATTATGTTTCAGGTATCAGTTCTTCTCCGCAAGAAAACTCCCATCATGCATCCAGTTCTCACCCTCATCCAAACAGAACTTCAGAGATGGTAAGTTGTTTAGCCAGTGGATTGTCTAGATCAACTAGTCGGTGTTAAGGAAGCCCTGTATAATGAAGCTGAAGGTTTAGGGCCATGTCACCCAACCACAGATCAGATGTGTCTGTTAGCGCTATAAGCACAATCCTGCAATAGAACAAACAGATATATTTGATAAAAGCGATGTAACCTTTTATTTAGGGTACTTTTATTTTAATAATTGATGAATCAGTTAACTAGGTCTTTAAAAACATTAGTAATAAGTAATATTTTTTGTATTATTTAGAAAATAAATAAAATTAAAATCACCTCTTGCCCAATGTTTTCCAACAAACAGTTTGCAAGCTGATGAATGCATCTTTCTATGCTATGCTATACATTGTTAAAAAAAAGTACATATTTCACTTCTCGTATCACTGGATATATCACTCCGGTCAATTTTAACATTGAGCAAATTTTTTTGTAAATTTGGAGTGCTGTCAGTACAGAGAACAACGACAAAAATCGGTGTTGCCTACACAGTGTTATTTTCTTTTTAAAATTTGCACCCTGTTGACTTCAATAGGGCAAGTTTTAAACCTGCTTTTAGCCTCTTAACATCCTTGATATGTCATTACAAGTGCACAGCCATGTGAGTGGTGTTATTAAGAGTGAACACGGTCAATCTGACTGCAGTAGATGTGAAAGATATTAATAAAAATGATGTTAATTCAGCCAGCTCACATACCTGTATTTTCTTCCTGTTTTCGGTCGAAGTCCAAAGCAGTCAATTATCGAGTTCGCGCGCGGCCAGGCTGTATGAGATCCCATTCTCCCAACTCGATAATTGACTGCTTTGGACTTCGACCGAAAACAGGAAGAAAATACAGGTAGTGAGCTGGCTGAATTAACATCATTTTTGTTAATATCTTTCACATCTACTGCAGTCAGATTGACCGTGTTCACTCTTAATAACACCACTCACATGGCTGTGCACTTGTAACGACATATGAAGGATGTTAAGAGGCTAAAAGCAGGTTTAAAACTTGCCCTATTGAAGTCAACAGGGTGCAAATTGTAAAAAGAAAATAACACGGTGTAGGCAACGCCGATTTTTGTCATTGTTCTCTGTACTGACAGCACTCCAAATTTACAAAAAAATTAGCTCAATGTTAAAATTGACCGGAGTTCTCCTTTAAGTTATACCTCTTTGCTATAGTTCCTTTACATTTACTACTTGTGTTCCATGCAGTATTTAAATGTCCAACAAAATGCATATATAACACAGGGAAATGTATATTTTAGTCAATATTATTGCACGCATATTTTATTGTGCTCCATCAGTTTGGCATGCATTTGTTTGTGAAGTTTAATGGAGTTGTGCTTTCTGTCAGGACAATCCTTTGTGGAAAATGGAAATACTCGCATGACTTTTGAATATTTACAGATAAGGAAATAAACATAAAATGTAAGGTATGCGCTGGGCAAAACATGTATTAAATGCATTAAACGGCGTCTATCAAAGCATCTGGTAGGACGAGCCCCGTTAAACCATAGGCTATGAGCTTCATATAAAGCATTCTCATGTTAAGGATACCTTGGGTCTTGCACTTTTCCTGCAGCAGCTCTTTGTCCTTCACTATATTCGTTTTATCCTTCTAAAATGCTTTATTCACTAGTGACATGACTGGTAGATGTTATTCGTGCATTTGTTGTTGATCATTGATCATATAGGTTATTATCAATTAGTTGTTGCAGCCCTTAGACAACAACAGTCCTCTGAAAAAAATCCAGTTGGCATTGGCGCTATTGGAAAATTCTGTGCATCCCCGTGATGTTTTGTCTGATACCATTTTATAAGAGGTGCCGTTAAATGATTACATCTTTATTGTGCACCCGTTTCCAGCACTCAACAATCAAAACTTAATGAGGCGTGATTTCCAATTCGTGAACAAATTACTTTTTTCTTTTTGAGTCAAAAAGTTTCACCTCACAAAAACTCACTTGTGAATTGTTTAGAGTTATTACTAAGTTCATAACTAACTCCCTAACTGAATTTTTCTCTTATGTCTGATCCCAAATAAACCAAGAGTTGTTACTGTGATATTAGTCTCGGCCTCAGACGTCACGCCCATGGATCGCTGGCTGATGCATAATGCACACAAAATGGGAAAACACTTCGGGAAGTTTCAAAGTCGTCTTCTGATTGGTTGAATTCTACAGGATTGCCAGGAGACGTGCGTGTCGCGTTCTTTATCGGTCCGCCTGGAAACAGAGCTGTCGTGACACCAAACCCCCTCATGGAAGAAGAAAGCCGTCATATTTACAACTGAGACAATGAACGCTTATCAGGATCAACTAAACGCTGGATTTCCAAAAGTATGTGAAGTTCAGGGCACCATTGTTGCAGTAAACTTGTTCTTGAATGAATAATTTATTAGATGCACGCCGGTCTGTTATCGCAGGGACATCGACTTTCATTTTCACACCCCTAAACATGACGTGGAACAAAACGAACTGTGATTGGTTGCTTTACATGTCGGTCAGACTCTTGGGCGGACCTTTTTCCAATTAAAGCTGTGATGTAGTCCAGACTTTCTGTTGTCAGTCTGAAAGGCCTGGCTTACGCGAGACTTCTGTGATGTATGCTTTAGTGTGTGTGACACTTAAATCAGTCTCTTTCCTGGTGGTTCTGTTTATATGCCAACGTTTACCTAAACATACTCATTCACGGCAGAGTTATACAATTATAAATGTTATTCTAGTTCAAACATTTTACAAACAAAATGTTGTCGGTCATTGTTAAACATGGTGATGCCTCAAAATGAAGGAAGGAGCTCACTAATAAATCATTGTGAATCTCATCTATTCCCAATGCGCTCTCAAATGACAGATTTCCCTGCTCTGTCCTTCTTGATGTATCAACATATTTCCTGTCTCTTTCAGCCCCGCGAGCCAGCAGATGACTGGTCAGAGCATATCAGTTCATCTGGGAAGAAGTACTACTATAACTGCAGGACAGAAGTCTCTCAGTGGGAGAAGCCTAAAGATTGGCTGGAAAGGTGAGTTGCTTTAGATCCCCTGTAACTGCCACTACTCCTCTTCAACCGTCAACTGACGCCAGACTTCCTGTGTGAACAGAGAACAGAGGCAGAGAGAAGGTGCCAAGAATACGGTTAACAACTTTCCCAAAGACAGGGACTACAGACAAGAGGCGATGCAGGCCAGTGCCACAAGTGCCCTCAGTAGTACAAGTAAGTAACAGAAACTTACTTTCCAAATCCAAAAAGTTGTATTATGTTGACAGAAGGTTTGCTGATGGTTTCAATGGTTCTGAACACATTCTGAATCCCTTCCTTTCTTTACCCCAGAATCTACTTTAGCGGAGAAGCCATCGTCAAACTCTGGTTATTCTCAGCCTTTGTCCATTAACCCCTCCAGCACGTCCAGCTCGTCCTCGACCTCCACAGTGCCTGTGTCTCCTGCCCTGCAGGCTTCAGCCTCCACTCTGCTTCAGGACCCAGCACTCCTCCGACAGCTTCTGCCTGCGCTGCAGGCCACCCTGCAGATGAACCACAGCAATGTGGACATGGGCAAAATTAATGAAGGTATTAATCGCTAAGTGCTATGTTAACTTGTTTTAGTTTTTTTTGAGAGAGAGAGAATACGTTTGGAAATGAAATGGATATTTTATGGGGTGTAACGATTCACTCGTTTTCTCAATGTATCGATTACAAATCTTGACGATTTGCATATGCATCCATTTTGAAACTTGTATTTTTGAATCTGTGATTTCGGTTAATAATCGATTTAAAATGCTTGGAATTGAATGAATTAATCACGATCTGATAGCGATTCAGTGCTTTAAAATATATGAACACTAAATTACGAAGTCATTGCGTGGTGTCTACTGTTTTTCACATTTTTCAGGTTTTCCCAAATTAGCTTGGCACTAATAGAATTGTTTGCGCATAAAGTCTTCAGAGCAAAAAAAGTAATTTTAAGATTATTATTTTCTATGAGATGCACTTCTACAAAATCACCCCAATCATTCTTGTCATCTTGCGCCTATTAAAATAAACTCTTCTTTATGCATAAATCTCTTTAAAGTCAAAATATCAGATCTTGACTTTTTTTTTCTGGTCCTGTGTTACTTTTCATACTGCTTACACATTCTTCTCCCTAAACTTGTCTAAATTTCCTATTGATCAAATGTGATCCGAGCATTATTATTCAGAGGCAGGCTGGGCACAGATTTTCTAATTCCATTTGATTCCTATTTTGGTTTAGTTTGATCTTACTCGCGTGGGTATAGTTATGTATGGTACGTACAGTAAAAATTAAATCTTGGAATTTTAAGCATCAATATAGGGATTGTTCATTTAATTTAAAAACTCTATATTTTTCCCTTACCCTATTGACTAGACAACTGGACATCTGTTGCTCAAGGGAGGAAGAGTATGATCTGCCCTTGATCAGGAAGAGATGCTCTCTAGGCCAGGGGTGTCAAACTCAGTTCCTGGAGGACCACAGTCCTGCAGAGTTTACTCTCAACCCTGTTCCAACACACACCTGTAGTTTTCAAAAAAGCCTGAATGACTTGATTTGCTGGATTAAGGGTTTAAGGCTAAACTTTGCAGGGCTGTATTCTTGAATGATCAGTTTGGTGCATTCTCTTGAGTTGTCTTTGCAAGTTTACTGATTTCAAACCCATCTGAACCAGTAGGATGTTGTCGTAACTCATATTGTGTAGAGATGCACCGATTACAATTTTCTAGGCCATTTCCGATTTTCATTGAGTTTGACCTCAGGGTGTCCGCGGGGTTTTAAAAAGTATTAAAAAGTGATAAATCAAAATGGTCAAGGCCATTAAAAGTGTTAAATGTGGTCTCAGAGGTATTATTTTTTCCAAATTAGGTATTATTTTTTCAGACTGTCAGGTGTCCTATTCTGATTGAAATTATATCTGTGTTCGCGTTAGTTCGTTTAAATATGGGTTTTTATGCGCGACAAGTCAAAAAAGAGCGCTGCCTGTGAATGTCCGACTGTGACTCACAGAAAGACGCGCGCGGCCAGTATCATCATGCGCATGCACAGACCGCGCGCCAGAATTGTTATCTTTCGCGCTTGAACGAACAATAACACACAATTATGCCAAATTGTCGTTTGTAGAGTATCTTCATAACATAAGAGCAGTCATATAATGGACATAAAAGAGTTGTGAGAGAATGAGGCGCGTGTGAGATCCGCGTCTCGGCCACGGCTGCTCTTAAAGGGACAGCAGCCAAATCTTTCTGTCATAGTTTATCAAAGAACAAAGGAAGAGAGAAAATTACTCACTGCTCTTGACTAAAGAACTTGTGTAGCTTTAATAAGGATTAGTCTATATATAATTTATAATTTATGCAACGCAGACTGTTTGATAACTGTATTCAATTTTCTGTATGTGCTACCTGTTAGACAGGAAGGGCACAGGTAAATATGACAAATATTATGGGTTTATGTGAGGATTGTTTGAAGTTCACTTTTAAAGCTATTATATTTTTTGAAGCCTAATAAATGTTTTTTAAATTGATAGCTTTCAATTGTAATGAAGGAATCACTGTAACGTTGAATGGCTATAATTAATGTTTTAAATGGGGGTTATTTTTTATCCAGACATCAATGGCTTATTGCTTATTGATCATTATAGATTTTATCAATCATTTAGTTGTTGTTGCTAGTTTGAGTGGAGAAATACACATTTCAGAATTATCGCTAATCTGTGTGTGCATTTTGCTTTAGAACCAAACCGTTGACTCATGAAACCATTTGTTTATTATATCGCTATCGCAATATTGATCTCAATAATCGCAATATGACATTTTCCCCAAATCGTGCAGCCCTAGTTTTTAGTATTTTGTTAAATTCAACAACTTATCACAGTTATAATATAATATAATATTTGGCTCAGGTTTTGTTGTTGGAAAAAAACACTAAATAATTTAATTGCAGAATTACCAATTATTAATTGAAATCAAATGTGTATGCAGTAATGCTTCTCCTTAACCAACCTTTGTGAATGTTGAGATCTATTTTACTATGTCTGAATGATAACTTATAACAGATTTCCTCCTAGTGTTGATTCACAGAAATGCGTCACACAATTGAATATGAGGCAACTGCTATCAGTTGGAATAAATGGCCCCAATGTTCATAGAAGATGCCAGTTTGTAATGCATCAACTTGCAGTGAATGCCAGCACAAAAAAGAATAGTTTTAGAGACTGATGTTGACAACATATTGCACATATTTATTTCACTTAGTAAATAAAAATAAAACAAACTACATAAAATCTGCAATGGAGAGAATGGATAGTTCCAGCACATCAGTCTCTAAAACTATTCTGTTTTGTATGTTATATATGTCAAAATCTGTGTAAATAATAGAAAGGTTGCTGATTAACACTTGCATTCAGTGTCGTGATGGTTTTTAAAAAAATTCTGAAGGTAGTAAAAAAGGTATTAAAAAGTAGTACATTTAACTTAAGGATTGCTGTATATACCATGGACCTGCCGATACCGATTTTAGCCGATTCCGATTTCATTTTTTCTAACCACTTTACAGCACACACAAATATTTATTTTCTAGCTTTTCTTTAATAGAACATTTTACAATTAGCATAGAACATAATGTTTTTAACAGATAATCGCTATAAAATAGAACTATAGAAATTACCCCAAGTGTGGGAAACTCACACACATCTAAAGTGCAGTGTTATGGAAGAACCACTTCCTTTTCACATCCAATATTCTTTTTTTTTAACTTTTTTTTAAAATATATTTAGCAAACTAAACATCTGTATGAAAACAGGTAATGCAATAAAATAATATATAAATATATATTTTTAATAAACAAGCCTTGCAGTATAAAGATATTTCTCAAAACACACACAGGCCAATTGCAATCGATCACTTGTACAAACTGAATAATGGGTTTAAAGTTTAAATGGGTTCATCATGTTCTATAAATATTTTTGAGTCTACGTTTTCTTTTCTGACATAGTCTACTCCAGTTCTTGATAAAACACGTAAATTCTGTGCATTTTCTGCACTTTTTGTGTGAAATAATATTTAGGCTATTTTGTCCATCAAAAGTGTGCTTTCACTTTAATTGAGCGTGAGCTGTGCAGCAAATACTAGACTCGGCGCGGAAACGTTTCACTGCTGCTCACGCGACGCTTCTGCTTGACGCTCACGCGCTGCTGTCGCTCCCGGTGTGAACGCACTCATTGATTAACATGCACGCCGACAAATAATACGCGCTTGCGGTCTGAACGGCCGTAATTCACGAGGTTTCCTACATGTGCGTTCCGTGTGCATGTGTGATGCTGATGTTGCGCAATGTTAATCATGCGGCGCCCGAATGCATTTGACCGGCACAAAATCGGCATATGTCAGACTGACCGGCCGATCGCCGGTCATGGCCGATCACGTGAAAATCGGCCGGTTCCGGTCACGAGCCGGTCAATCAGTGCATCTCTAGCTAATACATTCATAAGTGAAATCCTAAAACCTTTGACATGAGTTTTTGTATTCTTTTCTAAGAAAGATCTATACAAATGCACTTTCCTGTAGCTATTAATACTTATTGGCCTTCATCCAAACTGCTAGAAAAGTTGTGCTTTAACCATTTTGACACCTTGACAACTGCTTTTTGCACAATATACGGATATATCTTCTCTCCACATGGTGAAAATACCATAAGCCGAAAGGCCTTTTTCAGATTGCTTTCAGTGTGTAGGACTGCTTTGACTGTACGTGTGTCTTTTTCTGTCTTTGTCTTCCTCCAAGTCCTCACAGCCGCTGTCACACAAGCTTCCTTACAGTCTATGCTTCATAAGCTTCTCACTGCCGGACCGTCCGCTTTCAACGTCACTACTCTGCTTTCCCAAGCTGCTCAGCTTTCCACACAAGGTACGGCTGAAGTCCCAGTCACCCTTCACACCTCCGCTAACTGATGTTGTGCTGCAGTGCAACTAATCCATTTTTTTTTTGTTGTAATGGAACTATGAGAACATATTTTACAATACTGTGTTAAACCAGCATTTAAGCTGTTCATCGTTCATACACATGGACAAGAACATGCTGAACAATTCTTTAAAGGGTTAGTTCACCCAACAATACAATTCTGTCATTACTCACCCTCGTGTCGCTACAAACCTGTAAGAGATTTGTTCATCTTAGGAACACAAATGAAGATCTTTTTTGATGAAATCTTAGAGCTTTCTGTCCCTTCATTGACAGTCTACGCAAATCCAATTTTCAAGCCCCAGAAAGGTAGTAAAGACATCATTAATGTAATCCATGTGTCCAGTGTTTTAACCTCAATTTTATGAAGCAAAGCGAGTGCTTTGTTTGCGCAAAAAACATAACATCTCCAGCAAGTTCTCACGTCAACACATGCATGCGTGCTCTCTTGAATGCTTGGAGATTAATATTTTGTAAATTAACCCTCTGGAGTCTAAGGGGTTTTTGAGGTCTGTGAGATGTTTTGACATGCCCTGACATTTGTGCTTTTTTCAGTTGCTTATAAACATATTAATGGCAAAGGTGTAATTACACTCTATTTAGCACAAATAGGGGTACCATGATATGCTAGCAACATCTATGTACATATTTGTATTTTTGAGGGAATAATGTTTATGCATGGTTATTCAAAAAACTAAAAATTTAAGTTTCTGAAATAAGGCCACAAAACACATACTTAACATGTGTCCACAAGACTTTTGACTAATGGATGTAGTTGCCTAGTGTTTTTGCTTCAAAATGATCTGAAAATCACCCTGCCTAATCATTCACATAAAACAATACATTGATTTAAATTTTTTAAAACAGTTTTTGCTTCCAAAGGCAATATGCGCAGGGGCGTGACTTGCTGAGATTCACACCTGAGAAGACAAAGACCCTGCATAGTAATGAGCCTGCATACTAATGAGCCTGCATACTAATGAGCCTTTCATTCAGGTGTGTCACACAAGAAAGAATGGAGGACAAAAATAAATAAATAAATTATATATATATATATAATCCAAATATAAATGAAAGTCAAAAGCACATTTTTAGTACATAGTCATACCTGGAAACAAATCCTGTTCAAATAGGCTATATGGACCATTCTACAGAATTAGAGTTCTCAGAGAGGAAAAAAAGGTAGTTTTTCACAATTTTTTTATACATTCAAATTGTATAATTTCCAAGGTAAACATTTCTAGTATGCAGTTAATTCTCATACTGTATTTTCAGAAAGTTATTGAATATATCCTCTCCTCAAATGTGTCACTAATAAAAAACAATAATATTAAGCTTTTTTTTACATCTATCTTGTCTTTTTTTTTTTTTTTTTAAGTAGGCCTATAGCCTGGATTTTATCATTCATATTTCAAAGATTCATTAGTTTGATATAGTCTACATTGGACACTATTCAATAACGCGATTAGAACAAAGAATTTAAGAATAAATAACTTACTTCATCAGCTGAATCCGTGCTCCTGAAATGAGTAATGAATCTAACGTTACCAGCACTTCTTCTGAGGTAACTTTTCCAGGATTATTACGATAGTATTATTGCTCACAGCGCAGCAAGACGAGGTTACAAGATTCTTATCTTTTTACTTCTTTGTAAAAAGTATACGTATTTCAAGGGTAACATATAAGCAGACATTGGCGAACAAAAGCTTATTTAATGTGGCAGTATGCTGTTTTTACAGTAAAAACTTTATAATCCATCCAAAACTAATCAATGAAATCTTGTCTAAATATTCATATTTAGTCTGTAACATATCGTGTTTATGCGAGTGTGAGATGCGCGCTGTACAGCTGTAAACAACAGCACGCGCGCGTCTGTGCCTTTCATTCATCATTCACACTATCATTCACGTTATTACAACAAAGAATAAATAACTTACTACATCAGCTTGATTCGCTGCTCCTCGGAATGAAACTACCAGGACTTCTGAGGTAAACTGTTCCAGGATTAGGACGATAGTAGCTATTATTCCTCAGAGCGCAGCAAGAGGTAAAGTCCACGATTCTTGTTCAACTTGATGTGTTTTATCCAGCTGATATGGGGGCGTTAACAGTTGTCATGACTTGCCTCAGATAATTTGCGTTTGAATAGCGTGCGCTCTCTGTGGGCGTGGTCACATTAAAAGATAATTAGCTGAAATGAGGAGGACTGACATCACTCTCTTTTTATATAGATTACATAAACAGAGAATGTTTGTTTTAGTTTTGAATTAGATAATTTAAAAGTACTCACTTTAATGATTATAAAGATATATTGCTCATGCATGTGTGACTAGTTTTCGCTGAGTTTTGTTTACATTTAGAGACGTGCTCCAGAAAAAAAGTTCACGGAGACGGAGAGGCAGAAAGCACACACTGTTTATTTTCTTTGTTTTACAAAAGTACAATGTTTTATTTCGATTGGAAGTGGACCCATAAAAAAGTAGACATTTAACAGTTCATTTTTTCATATTTCTTAAGTGTGTATGACAAAAAATGACTGAGTATTTTAAGTCTATATTGCTGCTATGTGAAAAAAATCGCGCAAAACGCGCCGACGCGTTTTCAGACCCCAGAGGGTTAAGTGGTAAATAGTCACATGGAATACTTGATTCCTTTACTTCCTTCCTGAGTCCTGAAAGTGGAAATTGCGTCGACTGTCAATGGAGGGATGGAAAGCTCTCAGATTTCATCAAAAAGGTCATAATTTGTATTCCGAAGTTGAATGAGAGTCTTACAGGTTTGGAACGACATGGAGGCGAGAAATTACTGACAGAATTTTCTTATTTTGGGTGATCTAACCCTTTGAGCCACTTTTTTTTTTACATGGAAAAACTCAGACTTTGGTGTATTTAAAAAAAAAAAAAATGTTCATTTAGTGAAGTAGGATTCAGTATATTTTATGTTATAGCAATCCAAAACTGGCAGATGGACACATTTTAAAAAGCTCTTTTGTTCTCACACCAGCTATCATGTTGCTGTTTGTATGTACAGTATAGTTGTGTAAGATTATTTCCTGGATTCCATGTCTATAACGGTGTTTCTAATGAACAGCTCAACAGTCCGGTCAGTCACCCATGTCATTAGCATCAGATGCCTCTTCACCGAGGTCATACGTGTCTCCTAGAGTCAGCACGCCTCAGACCAACGCTGTCTCAAAACCCCTGCTCAGCTGCGCATCTCTCTCTTCACAACCAAAGGTCAGTAGCAGTTAATCATTTTATAAACTTTTGTTATAGTGGCATCAGAGTGTTTGGACACTTTAGCCACCCTTAATTTAAAGGGGTCATATTATGCTTTTCCACCTTTTCAACTTTAGTGTAAGGTTGAGCTTTGTAACGTTGTGCATCTTTTTTGTGCTCAAACAGCAAAGTCCACTCCAAAGGGAGATATTTTACTTAACAGAACCCACTTTCCAAGAACTACAACGAGCGACATTGTTTGGACTACAATGCGTTTCTTCCGTTTCTCATTTAAGTAATCCCCGCCCACAGAATACGCAAAAAGGGTACGAGGCCTGGTTAACCCTCTGGGGTCTAAGGTGTCTTTGGGGTCCTTGAGATGTTTTGACATGCCCTGACATTTGTGCTTTTTTCAGTTGGTTATAAACATATTAATGGCAAAGGTGCAATTACACTCTATTTAGCACAAACAGGGCTACCATAATATGAGAAACATGTATGTAGGGATGGGACGGTATGAACATTTAATATTACGATTATAGTGACCAAAATTATCGTGATTATCAATATTATCACGGTTTTGTTAAAATGAGATGAAAGTGTTCAAAAAGAGTTTTATATTTGAAATTCAACAAACAACAAATAAAACAAGCAGCTCTATGCACTTTTTAAAGCAAGATTCTATTCAGTGGCATTTCCTTTCTTATAATGTCCGTCGTTAATAGCAACACATTATAACACAGCGCACATCCATGTATCACAATGAACGCGCTCTCTCGTTTCATTCAAATACAACTTGCCAGTCTTGCGTCTCCATGTATTGAAAAAGAAATCAGAGTTGATTTATTGTTTACAGAGTTTGATAATATTGCTGTGGTAATCTTGTCTGAACGATTGTACAACGCTGTACAAAAAGAATTTATAAACGGGTAAGATTTAAAACATTAATCTCAATTCAATATGCCCTCGTAATTATGTGGAAAAAAACAAACAAAGTGTATAATGAATATACATTATTATCCCTAAAATGTCACTCTTAAAGGGTTAGTTCACCCAAAAATGAAAATTCTGTCAGTATTACTCACCCTCATGTTGTTCCAACCCCGTAATACTTTCGTTCATCTTCGGAACACGAATTAAGATATTTGATTAAATCTGAGAGCTGGATCAGTCCTCCATAGGCTTCTAAGGGACTGAAACTTGTTCTCCCGAAAAGTTATTAAAGACATCGTTAAAATAGTCCAAGTGACTACAGTGGCTCAATCTTCAGTTTATCAAGCGACGAGAATACTTTTTGTTTCGCAAAAACAAACAAAAATAACGACTTTATTTCAACTATTCGTTTCCATCTCTGTTGGCCTCTAGTCCGTTAACGTAGTGTGATAGCGTAGGGCTACGTCACACGCAGGCTCACTATTGGCCGACGCTGGTCATGTGTGTGATGCATGTGACGTACACCCATTTGATAGTTAACCCTTTAATAGTCTTGTTTGAACGTGTTTGTTCATCTTTGGCTCAAAGCCACTTGCTGCAACTTTTCTTCACGTTTATTTCAAGTGAGTGAGATAAAATGTTAACTCAAAACAACATTTGTGCCCAATTATTTCCCAGGTGTTGTTTTGGTATTGAGGTCAAAGTTAACTTGCCTTGCGTTCGCTATACAACAGTGAGTGATGATGGTCACACAAGACGATCGGCAGATTTGAAGTGTTTCTATTACAGCGACTTTTTTGTGCATGTTCTGCAGACAGGGTGACCATCCTCGATTTAAGTTTCCCTCAAGACTTTTGTAAAAGCCAAAATATGACCACACCTCAGATTTGGTTTTCTTAAAAAGCTGAAAAATCTCCCAAGCACGCTCACTGCCTTCCGCCATTCCTTCTCGAATTAACAACATTGCGCGCTGCGCCTGCGTCAGACTGTTAGGGTGTATAGTGAGTTATTAAAATCGCGATAATCAAACACGGTTTTAATGATAATTCAATTTTAAACGATATTACTAACCGTCAGTACATTTTATCGTGGTTTATAGTGAAACCACCAAATCGTCCCATCCCTACTAGGGGTGGTTAATCGGTCTGATTTCCCGATTCAATTCGATTACGATTATTGAAGTCCCGATTCGATTACAGTCGATTTTCCATTTCACAACAGTAAACGAAAATACACTACAAAGTGATTGCAGTATTAAAAAAAGTCAGCTGCTGAATTACTTAACTCTTTTATTGAGTAAAAACAACTCAAAGCACTTTCTGTGTCGTGTAGTTATAACTTCAGAATTATTTGTATGTAGCTTATGTTCTGTAGAACACAGAAATTAATACATCACATTGTGTTGTGACTCATCAAGTTGAACTAAACAATAACAAATAAATGAAAGGCTTATTTCCTTTATAAAGTAGATCAGAACCAACATACTGTAGAAATTGGACAATTTTCTTCTAGAAAGACAAGGTGTTGTTCAGGTGGAGGAAGACTGCAGGTTGCAGTCGAAACATGTCAAGGTAAAGAAAAAGTTTTTTCTCCACCTGAACACCTTGTCTTTCTAGAAGAAAATTGTCCAATTTAATCATTAAAAAGACAAAATGAACATTTTTGAACAACTTACTGTAGCTTCAGCTTATATACTGTACTGTAGAACACAGTGACAAAATGCAACACACTAACTTGTGAGTAATCAAGTTGTACTAAGTTGGCGCGATCGAACTGAGAGAGAGAGAGAGAGACGCGGCGCGATCAAACTCTGTGTGTGTGTGTGTGTGAGAGAGAGAGAGAGAGAGAGAGAGAGAAAGAGAGAGCCGCGGGCGCGATCAAACTCTGTGTGTGTGTGAGAGAGAGAGAGAGAGCGAGCCGCGGGCGCGATCAAACTGTATGTGTGTGTGTGTGAGAGAGGGAGAGAGCGAGCTGCGGGCGCCGTTTCTTTTACTGTCTATGGCCGTTACACGCGCTTGCTAACTGGAACTGGGCGCGTTCGTGACGTTCAACTTCCGGTATAAAATTTTTTACAAAAGAAAATAATGCAAAAAATTTAAATGAAAAAAAACGATTTTTGAAAATTTAATAATCGATTCATACTCGTTCATAACATAATCGCGATTAATCAATAATCGATTTTTTTCACCACCCCTAATCCCTACATGTATGTACATGTTTGTATTTTTGAGAGAATATTGTTTATGCATGGTTATTGATTTAAATTTTTTAAGACACTTTTTGTTTGGAAAGGCAATATGCGTGGGGGCTGATTCACACCTGAGAAGACAATGACCTGCATAATGAGCCTTTCACACAGGTGTGTCACTGGGTACCACAAGAAAGAATACGAGGACAAAATAAATTATATATATATATATATATATATATATATATATATATATATATGTGGGAAATAATTCCACAGATGTGGGGCAGTTACTTTTGAAAAATGTACAAGTCATTTCAACAATAAATATGGTTTGATTTATTTAGATTTTGGTTTAGGTTTTAAATGTTATAATTCCTGCATTTTTATGATAGATTTGTGTAGTTTAAGGTTGAAAATCTGGGTCTTGGACAATGGTGCATTTTTTTGACAGATTTTAACTCCTTTAATATGATCCTCATTTAATTAAAACAATTAAAGAAATGAGTTATTTTTAATATAAATCATCCGCTGGGAAATAAAAGGGCCAAAAAACACTCATGTTTTGTTTAAAATGTGCTTTTGCTATCATTCTTTTAAATAAATGCCACTTTGGTTTGATATTTGTTGATAATGAGTTGTACTGCTGTAGGTTTACACTATGTATATTTGCCATTATTTAGTTGACCTCTCTGTTCAGATTCTCTGATCTCTTTGTTGTTCTTCATATTCAGGTAAGTTCATCAATTCAGAGACAAGGATCAACGTCCCAGCAGTCCGTCAGCTCCGACAAACCTCTGGAATTCAGTGATCCCCGTCTTCACAGGCAAATGTACGGATCTCTCAGTGGGAACTTTTCTTTTGTTTGTTGGCAATGTAGAAGCAGACTATCAGATGTTTTCTTACAGCACCATCTGCCAGTTCAGTGTGGAAGTGCAACCAAATGAATGTATGTATGTTTGTTACAATTACAAAGAAATGGGTTTTGTTTATTTCTTTTTAATGGGTTTTATATAAAAGCCATCTATACACACGCGTGTATATTTATATAAATGTATAATGTGACCAGACGTCCCATTTTCCACAGGACAGTCCTGGTTTTTAGCTCTAGTTAGTGTCCTGACTAATGAAAAAGTCATGTTTTCTTTCCTAAATTGCTTCTGCTAGGTGATCATAAAATCGAGTAGTAGTCTTCTGTCACGCAAGAATAGCCTAATAATCAAAGGTAGCCAATCTCAGTGTATTTTGGAGAACAAATGTATTCGATTAACTTGCAGTTAGTGTAGAGCGCAGAGGAGAGCAATTCAGATGCGACGATGTCAAAGAAGCGCATTTACAATTTATTGACATTTATTATTAAAATGAATAATTTTAAAATTCAAATTATGCGCAGTAAGTTGTGAAAAAAAGAACTCGATGTGGTATATATATATATATATATATATATATATATATATATATGTACTTAAACTGTATATATAAGTAAGGGATAATGTACGTCCAGCCAGTTGTACATTATTGCCGCTTATTATTTGCCACATAATTAGACACGAAATATTGATTGAAATATTTTATTGAGTTGAAATATTTTATTAGGTCTTAAAACGCAAAGCTTTGGAGAGAGCAGTTGCTAGTGCGGCAAGTCCAAACTAGATGGACATTTAAGAGATACGGTTTACAGTCAAACCACTTATTACACAACATTTTGCCACATAAATAATTATGGGGATAAAATATATTGATTTCAGATTAAACTGTTTTAACATCGTTTCTGTTTGTATCTCATAATCCAACCGTGTACAAATCAATAGTCACAAAAAGCGAGTCCACGATACTGGATGGCATAATTAAATAGTCGAAGCAATATTTTATGTACGGTTGAGTTTTAATACTTTATTAACTCACCAAACTTCCAGAAGAAAAGGAAGAAAAACCCTTCCCAGCAGGCGTACAGCACTGCTGACTTCAGTGACCCGGATGAGCCTGCGTTGTCTGCTTTGAGAGGTTATCTGTGAATGCCATCCAGCGGTATGTTCCTATTGACCAATCAGAATCAAGTATTCCACAGAGCCGTGTAATAATACGAGATAACGCCGCACCTTCTCGCCAGGATCACGAAATGACATTTCTACCGAGGGGGTTCTATCCTACGCCACTGATATACACATTTAATTGTATATATATGCCATTTCTTTGTCATTTTAGCGGTGATATGACTTCAATACATAAAATACTTTAATAATGATACTTTTTTTGCTGTAATTATTGTACTAAAATCCTAGTCTTATATTCTTTATTTTATTAGAATGAATGTTTCTTTTGTTTTCTAGCAGCCAAGAGGGCTTGTCGAGCTCTAATGGCAGCGCGGGCATCGGCGTTCCCGCTTTAGGCAGCACCTCTCGAACCCAAAGCACTTTCACTCCCTCTCTAGCATTGCACTTTGATGAAAGTCTCATCAAGCATGTTCAAGGCTGGCCTGCAGAACATGTGGAGAAGCAGGTGTGAACGTCTCGTCAACTGTTTATCGATCTTCTACAGATCAAACATCACTTCTCTAACTCCTCTCTCTCTCTCTCACCCAGGCGTCACGGATGCGTGAGGATATCCACAATATGGGAACCCTCTACATGTCAGAGATCTGCACCGAGCTGAAGAACCTCCGCTCTTTAGTGCGAGTATGTGAAATCCAGGCCACACTGAGAGAGCAGAGGTCTGTAACTCCGATTTCGATCAAATTATCGACAATGTGCAACTAAATGGCATTCAGTGAATTACTTTTTATTTGCTTGTGTACAGGATTCTGTTTCTGAGACAGCAGATCAAAGAACTTGACAAACTGAAGAATCAGAATTCCTTCATGGTTTGAGAGGGTGGAGCTCATGGCGGTCTCTCTCCGAACAACCCCAGCCCCCCCCCCACCCCCTGTTTGGACCCCCGCTCTCAGATCCACAGTCGAACCACAGGCTGCAATGCCTGAAACGGGACCGCAGGATAGGAAGCTTACAAAAGTACTTGGGCAACACGAAGCCCTGAGATCATAGATTAATTTCTCTGTCCTTTTACATACATGGCTTCTCTATTCTCAGATCCACGGGCAATTCGAGAAGTGTTCAGAGAACACGCTCTCCAACCCAGACTGACCTGTGAGGAATCATGCAGTGGATCTGGCGATTCATGTGCTGGTTTTTCAAGGTTATGCCTGTGTTAGTGGGTCCTAAATTTCACTGTCACACCGGAGACTTAAAATCCCCCTCCCCCCCCTGTCCTCCAGTGACTGACAGTGATCATGAAAGATGTTAGAAGGGCTATCTGTGCACAAGGACGCTTCCAGCTGTGCTGGCATTTATCAAAGTGACCAATTAAAATAAACCCAATATCATTCTGAGTGCCCATTCTCAAAAGTTAGGAGTGACTGGCTGATTCTCTGCCCCTCAGAAGATTAAATAAGACATGAATGATCTTCCTTAATTCACAGCAGATCAGCGAATGGGTGCTAAAGATTTCTCAACTGGTGATGTGGCACTTAAAAGCTTTTGCCGAAGCGGTAGACGCACATTTTCTGAGTTTCTGACCCTGATGAAGGGTTTTTTTTTTGTCACTATCTGCCTTCGATGTTTCTTGTTCTTTGCAGTGCTGTTACACATCTAACTGAGATTTCTATTCATGCTGCACCCCAGCACTGTTTGACTCTTTTTGTATTAATGTTGTTTTGATTTGTCTGTATTTGCTCTTTTTTTTTTTTTTTTTTTTTTTTTAAACCCATATAAATGAGTTTAGTCATTCCCATATTGCCCGGTTTTGGGGGATGCAATGAAAGGACTCCGTATTTTATACATGAGCTATGGTTGCACTTCGAAAATGCATATTTTTAGGATGAAAGAGGACCAATGGGACTGTCTCGAGCCAACCAGCGGGAGAAGAGTACGGCGAAGGACAGGATATGATTGCATTTTTCTCATCTTTCACATAAAATTATCAACCAGTCTTTAAAAAAATGAACCTGTAAGCATTTAGTCAACTTGTCGATTTGTATTTGACAAGGATGTGAAAATATGGCAAAACTGGTGATTCCTCTTTGATGTTTGCAATGTCATTCATAGTTTTTGCTTCATTGTTCTTTCTGTCTTTACTGCCCTCTAATGCAGGGTTTGAACTTAGACCAATATTAATGCAATAGGCTGTAAATGGACTTTCAGAATAGAGATGATGGGTATGTTGCTTTGTATATGGTTTCTAAAAGCTACGGGAAATAAACAATTACTACATTGTGTTTTGGTACATGTTTGCTTTTGTGCATTGGCTGCTTTTAATAAAGTTAATGCAATCATGCCCTAGCCCAGGTAGAGCTAAAAGAATCCCTTTCAAGGACTTGAAACTTAAATGACGCCTGTATTTACAATACATTATATTGGTATTCCTAGTGCATTATAAAACATGCATAATGCCTTATAAACCATTTTATAATGTTGTGTCATCTGATAATCAAAACAATAGTTGCAATACATTATAATACCTATTTGTGGTTAACTTTTACGAAGATGTAATGGATTTTAACACCAGGTGAGGCCTGCGTTTTATAATGCATCATGAGGGTATTCTTAATGCATGCTTAATGCCTAATAAACAACCTTATAATGTGATGTCATCTCATGAATAACAACTGTAACCTGTTACCTACTTATTAGATTTGGTAAAGCCTTGTAATTTTACAGTTTTGGTGATAAAACATGATTTGCATTGTGAATGGATTCTTCTTTGTGTATTTTTATATATTTTTTTTAAAATAACTTTGAATTTGACCTTATGGTAAATGTATTATAACCACTTCATGGTTATGGCTGTTTGACTTTTGTTGCTTTACTAGACAAAGACCACTTCTAAATATTTAGGACTACATTATAAAGCGCTTTAGATGTTTAAAAGAAGTCACTTTACTTCAAGCAGTACAAGACCACTCAAGAAAAACAATGTGAAGGTATGAAACTATTGGAGATATAATCCATTATAATTTACATGGATAAGTGTGTCATAAAACATCTATATACTCAAATCAGTATTATTACTGTTACAATTATTCCTGAGATGACAACACATTATAAGGTTGTTTATAAGAGATTATGCATGCATTATAATACACTTAAGAATACCCTTGTGATGCATAATAAATGCAGGCTTCATCTGGTGTTATAATGCATTGTACTCTTAAAGGTTATAACCACAAATAGGTAAGTATTATAATGCAACTGTTGTTTATATAAGATGGTACAACATAAGGTTTTTTGTTAGGCATTATGCATGCATTAATGCATTATAGAGGATTCATAGAAAGCATTATAGAATTTTTTTTGTTTTTTTTTTGTACTGGACTGAAATTAGCTTTCTCACAACAGATGTTTACAAAATAGTTCACCGTACAAAATAAGATGAATAATACAACATTAAAAGTTTACATTCTTGATTCTTAATACCGTGTGTTTTATACCTTATAGCTATCTTATATCCACACCTGTTCCAATGTTCTGTGATAGTTTTTCATGAATTATTTCTTTGTCCTGAGCAGTAAAACTGTCCACAGTTCTTAAGAAAAACTTAAGCATTTTCTGCATATTTTAACCCTTTCCATCAGTGACATCCTGATCCATCTTTTCAATTAGGCCTACTAAAGACATACTATTAAGCTGCACTGAAAATTGTATGAGAACTGAACTTAGCTGGATGATTACATCACTGTTTTGTCCAGAGCTGCTTTATTACAGCAGAAATGCATCATTGAATCATTTTCCTGAGAGTTGAAACTCTCTGTAGCCTATTGTAAAACTGAGTGGTAAAGGCTACTATTACAAAAAAGTAATGTTTATTACTGTTTTTTCTTACCTGGGTAAGTTGTACTTGTTTTGTCTTCTGGGGATATGGATATGCATGTATATACATATTTGTATCGTAATAATTTGTGAATTTAAACTTTTAAAAAAAACGTTAAAAAAATAAATAAATAAAAAAGGTAAGGAGAAAATGTTTGACTATTGGCTATTTTTACACACAGGGTAAACGCACATAGGCCTAGGTCAAGTCATGCTTTCCCTGCAGAAGAGGAGGGTTAAGCTGTATTGTCCTTGCATGGGCACACGGGGAGGCAACAGTCCCAAACTCACGCGTGTGAATGAAACAGCCCAGCGGCTCGATGACTCTCTTATAGGAGGAGCTGCTCTCTCATTCCCAAATCTTCAACATTTAAGGGCACTCAAGCGGAGTATAAACACAAGAGATTATCCGTGCGAATAGTGAAGTCTGACAATTTCGCATCCGAATTGAAACGCAAATGGATTATATGGGGTTTTATTTTTAAAAATCAAACAACTGCGCGTCGGCTTTTCTGCGGACAAATGATTTGATCTGGAAGTCCTGAAGAGAGCGCCGACGACAGAACCACGATGTGATCGTTTCTATTTAAAAATGTTACGAAATGCTTTGAACGAAGCGAGTTGGAACACATTTTGGACACCAATACAGTATTTTTTGGCTATGAAGTCCGTATCTATGCGAATCTGAAACGCAAAGTGTTTTATCCAATGCAGCGGAACAGCAGTCTCGTTTCCATTTGGCTTCAGCTCGAGCTGTGCGCGATGGCTGTTCTCCTCACTAAAGGTGAGTGGTCAAATAGCTTTGTCAGAATAGTCTACAAATTGATATCGTGTTCACAGTTCCTTTATAAATATAACGAATTGCATTAGTAATAAATCTAACAAAGCTAAAAGTGATTAAAAGCCAATAAGTAGCCTATACGTTATTACATAGTTATTACATTGTAACATGAGCACTAATGTGAAGTGGGGTTACACTTATTTTAAGGTGTCATTGTTACAGTGTAATTATATATTTAAGTAGCCTACTGAGTAATGTTAATTAACTACTAGAGGATTAGGGTTAGGCTACTGATTATAGGATTTGGTTGAGGGTTAGTTGCATGTAATTATGCATAATTTACTGTTATTGCTATGGTAAGTAGATGTAACATATGCAAACAAGGACACTGTAAAATAAAGTGTTACTGTAAAGTGTGACCAAAAGTTTTCTGAACACCTAATTGTTATTATTGTTTTTAAGAAGATTTTCCACTGCACTTTGTTTTGCATTGCTTTGCAACATAGATGAGCACATAATTGTCAATATTAATACAAAATATGTTATTGTTCTGTCAGAGCAATTATCCAGAGCAATATCTTTACAAGAACCAAAAGTCTGAAAGACAAATACCATCAATATAATATCTTTTGAACAGTTTTGAAAATTAGGGTAACACTTTATTTGACAGTGTCCTTGTTACATATGTTACATGTTCTTACCATAGCAATAACAGTAAATAATGCATTATTATGCAACTAACCCTCAACCAAATCCTAATCCTACCCTAACTTAAAATAAAGTGTAACCAAAATGAGTTCTTGTTTTCAGTTGGAGTATCGATACTATGGGTAATTTCTCATTTGTTGTAACAGGAGAAATACGGTGTTACTGTGACGCTCCACACTGTGTGGCCACCGGTTACATGTGCAAATCGGAGCTGAATGCCTGCTTCACCCGCACCTTAGACCCTCAGAGCACCAAGTCTCTTTTATCTCATGGGTGTTACGACCCTCTGCTGAACTCTGGGAAAACGTGCCATCCAGAGACGACCTATGATACCGTTCATGGATCTGCCACTCTTCAGTGCTGCCATGAGGATATGTGCAACTACAGAGGCCTGCAAGATCTCGCATACAGAGGAAGTGAAATTCATGGTACGAGACTTCTTTAGCTAGTGATAGCCAGATAAATCAGCCAATTTTTATTTTATTTCAGTCATTAACTGTGCCTTGTTGGCCAATTAATAGAAGTGTCTTTTGAATTTATCTGCCAATTTATTCTTTATTATTGCCAAATCTGTCAATGGATAATGCACAGTTTTTGTTTTTAGATATTGTAGGGAATTTTGAGATGTATGTGCAACGTTTCTTTAATAATAATAATAAAAAAAAAAAATTGTGGAAAATATAATTTATTACTATTTTTATTATTATTATGGTAACACTTTACAATAAGGTCCATTAGTTAACATTAATTAATGTATAAACTAACATGAACTAACATTGAGCAATACATTTGTTACTGTATTTGTTAAACCTTTGTTAAAGTTAGTTAATAAAACTACAGCTGTTCTTTGTTTATTCATGTTAGTTTACAGTGCATTACCTGTGCTAACAAATACAACCTTTGATTTTAATAATCTATTAGTAAATGTTGAAATTAACATTAACAAAGATTAATAAATGCTGTATAAGTGCAATTCATTATTAGTTCATGCTAACTAATGTAGTTAACTAATGATCCTTATTGTAAAGTATTACCATTAGTTAACATTAGTTATTGTATTAACTAACATGATCTAACAATGAGCAATACATTTGTTACAGTATTTATTCATCTTTTTTAATGTTAGTTAATAAAACTACAGCTGTTCATTGTTTGTTCATGTTAGTTCACAGTGCATTAACTGTGTTAACAAATACAACCATTGATTAATCTATTAGTAAATGTTGAAATGAACTAACTAAGATTAATAAATTCTGTAGAGGTATCGTTCATTCTTAGTTCATGTTAACTAAGGTAGTTAACTATCATGTTAACTAATGAACCTTATTGTAAAGTGTTACAGTTTTTAAAATTTTTTTTTAAACATGATCTGTTTTTATTCAGACAAACACAGACATCAAACTGAAGGCAGCCGCCAGGTGATCGCACGTCTGCAGGAAATCCCTTCCTCCAAGGAGGTTTGGTTTCGAGCTGCAGTCATCACCGTACCCATCGCCGGTGGCCTCATCTTGGTCCTCCTCATCATGCTGGCCCTGCGGATGCTTCGCAGCGAGAACCGCAGACTGCGACAGCAGCGGCGAGAAATGCTCTCTCGCCTCCATTACAGCTTTCACGGCCAACACCTCACCAAGGGTCACGTGGCCAAACTGGACTTAGAGTGTATGGTTCCAGTAGGAGGCCATGATAACTGTTGCTTGACCTGCGACAAGATTCGACAGCCCGATCGTAGCAGCCAGCGACTTCTATCGTTGGTCAACTGGGGAAAATACAGCGGCCGAGGCAAACTGGAGTTTGTGTGATGACTTTAGAATTTAGCTTCTTTCCTGGGACTTGTCTGACTAAAACTTGTTTTATTTCAACCCTTCTAACGGAGGACCTGCAAGAACTCGGAAGAGAACACTTGAAAGCGCTGACCGCATGGTTGCCGCTCTAGAAGCACTTTACTTGAATTAGAGACTTGAGGAGAAGACTGCTTGTATTATAGGCTGCGACGAGGAGTGGCTTCGTGCTGGTATTCTTTATAACTGAAGGATTCCAAGAAATATATTTTGGTTTTAACGTTTGCACTTTTTGTATAAAGAAACTACGGTTGATTTGCTTTAGTAGTGGTGAATAAACAAAAATTTGCCAAAATTGAAGGGGTACAACAGCTTATAAAAGATCTTGGTACCTTAATTACCCCTAAAATGTTCATAATTGTAGTTAAGGGTACATACTCTTAAGGTACTAATATGCAGTTTTAAGGGGTAGATAAGTTACACAATTGTCCCTGTAAGCGTACTTCCCCACTGATAAGCTGTTGTACCCCTAAAACTTTATTTTTTGCATTTTTTTTCTAACAGTGAAGAATGTGTGCTGGTGCGTGAATGTGTGACTTTTCTCTGTTAAGGTTATAGTTCACCCAAAAATGAAAATTCTGTCATAATTTACTCACATTTGTGGCGTTCCAAATTCAACCTTTTACTATTTCAGCTGTTTCAGTCTGTTCAGTGGGTGTGAATGGGGTCCAAAACGTTTAAGCTCAAAAAGGACATAAAATAATCCATACAACTCTAGTAGTTTCATTCAAGTCTTCTGAAGCAAAATGATCACTTTATAGGATGAACAAGCTAAATTTAAGTGGTAATTATTCACAGATCCAATCAAATCATTGATAAACTGTATAAATCAAATATACAGACACATTAGTACCATCAAACCTTATTGGTCCTTTGGTCATGATGTTAAGGAGATTCTCATTTTTTGGACATTATGGACTTGAACTGAAACATACTTCCAAAATCTTTTGTGTTCCACAGAGGAAAGAAAATCATACAAATGTGTTACTTTTTGGTGAACTAACCATTTAACATTCACTAGTCACCTCTGCATGTAGATTTTGCTCACTGTAAATATGTCACTGTAAATATTACATGTTCAACAAGTAATCATTGTGGTATTTTTCATCTTTACCGTCTCTTGTTCAATGATATCTTTGGGTGGAACCGTGAAACTACTCAGTGTTGGGTACGATATTGACAAGCTCATTACACCCGGAGGGAAACGTCTTAGCTAACGCTTCAGTTTGTCAACACATGCACAGTTGCAAGCGCTCGACTGAGGCATTGGAATCATTAGCAGCAGCAGAAGGGCATGGCAGTGCAGTGTGGTAGCTATTACAATCATGTCTTGTTTTACAGTAGCGCTACACTGACTGACTCAGTCCCCCAGGCCACAATCACTCAGCATCAAACTCTTTCACAGTTACCGCTCGGCTTGTTTGGAAAGAATTCCGATCCTCTGTGTAAACGTTCCGTCTCACACTACTTATTGTTAATTCCACTGGACTGAAGGTGCGGTTGACAGTGGTTCCCAGTGCAAATTTGATTTTATGCTAGTCTCTTCACCTCTTCCGTTTGTATATTTCAAACAGGTAGTGCAGTGTGTCCTACAATCATTCTACAAATAATCCCTTGTGACAGCACTCTATGTCTCTTTACCCATTTATTTTTTTTATTTTTTTTGCAGTAATTCCACTTACTGTCATCTTACACTTTAGTCCACTCCCGAGATCCCGAGTCTCTCTTTCATTCGCTTTCCCCAAACATCTGTCCCCATTCACTTTCCAAGTCATCGCTGCACTGCACAGTCGGATTCTGGCTCAATACACAAGAAGTTAACAGTTATTGTTGGCCCTGGAGAAGAATGCAAGCGTTATTGCAGCGGATAAAAGGCATGGTTCCTCTGACAATAATAACAGGGAACTTCTTCTGTGGCCCACACATATTTTAAAACATAAACTTTTGCAGAGGTTAACATCAGAACAGAATAAACCTTTCTTTTGCCTTCTTGGGCTTTTGGTGGTGCTATTTTATTATGTGCAATTTTATTTATTTTATTATTGCACAGTAGCTGTACGTTTACATGCACCCAAATAATCTAAAATAGTTATCAGATTGATGGCATAATCGAACTGAAAAGCCTTCATGTAAACACCCCAGTCGATCCAATTGAGCTCGATTAAAAAGGGCTGGTGTAGACGTGTAATAAAATATCAACTATCAATTATCCCCCCCCAAAAAAGATAAATATGAAATATAAAAATACCTTGAGCACATGTGCAGTGCTGTGATGTCTATAGGTTTACCAGATCCCTTTTAAAATAAGATCTCTGTTTACTCACTTTACTTGTTACATGCATGTTTTTTTTTTGTTTTTTTTACATCTAGCAAACTTGTCAGTAGAGACTTTTGTAGATGTCATATCTTCATTAGTACTGCAAATCTTTATGACCCGTTTACAAAAGCCAACAACATGTCATACTTACAGTTCATTCTCATGCTATAAAGTGCTGATAAAGTTTGCATGCTCAAACATGTCAGATAATATCAAAGTGTTTTAAGTGATGTTGGAGGAAGCCCATGTGTCCCTGCAGACAAATAAAATGAAAGAAATAAAAAAATCAAGACACATCAACAGAATAACTAGCCTAAGTTTTAATTTTTGATCTCTTTAAAAATTCTGAATTAAATTTTTCGGATAAAAACTTCTACTGGACGTCCAAAATAAATGTAATGTAGCTTCTCCTTGTACAGTATATTGTGAAAGTGAGAAAGGTTAGGTTGTAAAAAAGGTTTACAAAAAATATTGTAAATAATAATAATAATTATAAATTATACAAATAAACAATTGAATTAAATATAATTTGAACTCTGAAACAATTTCATCCAAGATAAAGCCGAACAGTGGAGAAAAATGGTAAATGTAAACTGTAAATCTACATATTGTTCATTTAGAAGTAAAAAATAAATACATCTATAATCATAAATAGACGACTTTCCCAAAATTTGAGTGTGCTATGTATTATTTCAGCCCGTTCTCATCCCAAGGCGTAATATAATGACGCTTTTGCCAAAGCGTCTATATCGAACGCGCATGGTACCCTTTAGCGTCAATATGAGACGCCGAAATATATGGGTCAGAAGGCGCCTCCTAGCGGTCTAACCCTAACCCTACACCATACCTAAACCTACCCATCTCTCTGCGTGTTATATTGACGCTAAAGGGTTCCATGCGCGTTCGATATAGACGCTTTGTCAAAGTGTCAGAATATTACGCCTTGGGATGAGAATGCGTTGATTATTTAGTGTTTAATAGTGTATTGTGTTTAATGGCAAACTGATCAACTATGAGTGTTGGAGTCAACATGGTTATAATAATAATTAATAATTCATTACATTTATATAGCGCTTTATCTGGGACCTCAAAGCGCTTTACAAGGAAGGGGGGAATCTCCTCAGCCTGGTTCTCGTGAGGAGCATGAATGATCATTAAAGGAGCTAAAATATTTCAAACCAGTCACTTATGAGGTTCCATTTCAGTTTGGATGCTTCCTTGAAAGGTAGATGACTTTGTAGACCGTAGACAACAAGGCAGCTCAGTTTAAGAAGAGATCAAGTTCTGAGAATCAAGTGACAGATTGCATAACAGGTCTGTTTTTTCAAAAAACAAACAAAAAAAAGCCCCAAATGTATCTCTGTAGCACATCACCTCAAAATTTGAAGCTGTACAAATGTGTTTTTGAAAGATTTTTCTTAGCAAAACCTTTGCCAGGTGTTTCAGAGAGAGCTGGACAGCTTCTAAACCTGGCGTATGTTTGGTGACCTTTTTTCTCCAACCTTCACTCATGCCAATTCTGCCAACAGACAGGAAGTACTTAGTCACTTGATGTTTACTTCAGAAATTGCAGACTCTCTACACCCAAAGGGTCTCACACTTGTACCTTTTTGATGTTCATCTTTTGATTTTTGACTGTAGATCAAGAAAGTAAAAGGAAACATGTTGCTTTCAGTTAAGTCTCTCTTGATCCTCAAATCAAAGGACATTCAGCAAATATTACATCACTGAGCAGAGGGGAAACTCATTTAAAGTTTGTAGCTACTGTAATTTGTCAACTTTAACTTCCTGACTGTTTTATTATTTTATTTTGGTGGTTCAAATATAAAATATATTTGACAGAATAAGCAAGCAAGTGTTATTACATGTATGAGTCAAACTGAAGCATACAGTAGTTGTTTTGTAGGTGGGTGCAGTCAAAATATTGGTCGGAGCTTCTGTATTCCATGAAGAAATAATATTCCAAGAAAGATAAGATATAAGACAATGTAACAATAGAAAGATTGAATTATGCTGGCAAAGCAGATACTGTATGAGTAGATCAATAATTTTGAACCTGCACAAGCAAAGTTTGGGGGCGATGCCCAAACAGTGTTTGTGGAGTTTGGATTTGATGATGGGAATATGGTATATTAGATTTGATATTCATTCCTCACAATGTTTGAGCAATGGCAGCTTTATAGTTTCTGAAGTAGCCAAGTAATGAAAAGTGATGACAACAGAGAGATATAGGGGGACTGGGAGTCATAACTTTTAGTTCGCTCTCAATTCTCAAAAAAATAATGTTCTAAGATCATCATGAAACTCTGGAGCTATGATCTGTTGTATTAAAGCAAATACTTGGATAATTTCCTGAATATTATTAGCAGTGAAATAAAAATATAGCATTCCTATAATACTGATGGATACAAGCACAAATAGAGCCGGATACAACCATACACGATTTTGTGTTAGTCAGAATAGTGATCTGTAACTGTGTAACTGTGGTCATATCTTATATGATTTCAACACAAGCATCACAAAAACGTTTTTTATTGTGTTTAGCAACCAGAGACATTGGAGCCACACTGAAAACCAAATTGTATTCAGACTAGTTATTTTCTGCCCCCTCTTTAAGCGAGGGGGTGATTTTCACAACTGTAATTTTCAGAACGATGATTAAAGTTTTGAGTGCAAGTTTGAAAATGAAAGATCTCACAAAGCCGCAACACGCAGCCCCACAGAAACTACCATATTCTTGTTTATCAAATCCTTATGCTAACTGCTGAAAAACAATATTCATAAAGGTGGTTTTGAACCAACAGATGAGGGAAGACAGAAATTGACTCTATGATGGCTTTCTTAGAGAAGCCTCTTATTTGAGCAATATTGTCTGTAAACCAGTACCGCCTTTCCCCCCAAAGTCCATTTTCTTTGTGACCTTGTTCTATATTGGCTATTTGGTATAAGGTTTTGAGCTGAGGAAAGAGCATTTATTGTGTAGTAGTGGCACAGCTGAACATTGTTTATTAAAAAAACATTCTTTTATGATGAGCATGTTTTTAATTTCTGGATAAAATTTCATGTTGGTGCTTGTTTTTTCTTACAACTTTCTTGATTTCACAAAATAAAAAAGTTTTTTTATGTTATGGGTTAGTTGACACTTGGCATGTTTAGTTTGATTAAAACCAACTTCTGTTGCCGGAGATCTACCTCCCTTCAGAGTTCGGCTTCAATCCTGATCCAACACAACTGAAGCAGCTCATTAAGTTTTTCAGGAGCACATGATAATTACAGACAGGTGTTTTGGATAAGGGTTGGATCTCCAGGAACAGGATTGTCACCCCTGGTCTAAACTGTCAACGCGTGTTTGCAGGGTGCGACAGAAATGAAAAATAAAAAAAGCAGGATCTATGCACACTAGTATTTTTTTTTTTTTTTTGGTTACTCAGAGCTTTCTCAAATCATCGACAGAACAACCAATAATATAGACAATAACGGACAAAAGGAATGAGGGCAATAAATACACAGTGAAACACTAGGGCTGTATCTGAAATAGCCCCCTATACCCTCAAATAGGGCATTTATTTGAGGGGACAGCCATTTGTAATAAATATAAACCATATTATCGAGTGCACTCATTCAATCCCACAATGCACCGCAATAACGAGTGTACAGTCGATGTGTGGGCTCAACGGCTGTAAGAAATTCGCTCACTTGTTTTCATTCACTCCTTAACTACATTAGTGGACTAACATAGAGAATAGTGAATGAGGGTTTACGGGGCGATTTCGGACTTAACCCAGGACTTAACAAGGTAATCAACAAGACACACTTGAGACACATTAGGGCAATTCAAAAATCATCGCAAAATATGGGCTTTGAACAAACAAAATCTGTAAAACTAACTCAAATTCCGACTGAGGTAAAACTAACTCAAAGTCCAATTGAGGCAAAACACAGACCAGAAGAGACATTACTACCCGCTCCCCCTTCCTCTCCCCCTCTTCAAAAAGGCACGTCCACATGCACAACAACAACAGAAGAGGGCACTTAAGAGGAGGACATAGAGCTGGCAGACAGGGCAAGCCAGGTTGAGGGTGAAATAGGGGGCGGGAGGATCCAGGGAGTGACCCCAAGCAGTAATAACAGGATGAAAGTCCACGGTGGAGCCGATGAAGCCATGGTGGAGAGGCCAGGCAAAACAAGAGATGGAGCAGGTGAAGGTGGAGACCTAGGCGGAGTTCAAGAGACCAGATGACACTGAAGGACCTGGAGATCAAGCGGCCAAGGTGGAGACGAGTAAGCCCGGTGGAGCCATAAGGACGACTGTCCTAGGTGAAGCTGAGGGAGCGAGGAGCCAAGGTGGAGCTGACTGGTTGACGGGCCGAGGTGGAGCTAGAGGGTTGACACACCAGGGCGAAGCTGACGAACTGGAAGCCCAAGGCGAATTAGAGCTGCTAGGTGTAGCCAGAGAAGGATAAGTTGAAGGGCTGAAGGGAGCCAGAAGAGACATGGGCCGAAGCACTGGATTGACAATGAGACAAAGAGTTATGAGAGATCTCCTTGTACGACACATGACATGCCCCCATTACTTCTTTCAGCGTGGGGATGAAAAATTATGGAAAATAATGGAAGGATCTATTTGCAGGCAGTTCTTTGATAAATAAAACTCAAAATTACACTTCTTCAGGCTAAACAAAAATGCAGGACACAGAACAAAACCCACAGTTTTGTTGACCAAGACGTGACATAAATGAACCAAATACAGGACATGATGTCACAAGATGTGACCCTAAAAAGGACAGAATGCTCAATCACCTGTTTTTTTTCTTTTCTTGTTGTGGTCGCATTGTTGTTCATTTTAGTTCATTACAGGCATCAGAACGGCGTCTTCTTGCAGCAGATCTTTGTTTGTGTGTGTAACGAAGGAATTCCTGGCACTGTATTGACTTCTTTACACATTTTATAAGATCTTTGTGAGTTCCTAGCTGGTAAAAAATACCTTCTTTTTGTATGTACACCTACAACGAGTGTGTTTTGACCGCATTGGTTTGGATGTTTGGTAAGTGTCATTTTAAAATATACATCATAAAAGCAAATTTTTTTTATTTTAGATTCAGTGTTGAAATGAACGTGTGAATGCTAAGTGAACCAGGGCTGAATGTATCATTTTCTTTTTTGGTTCAGACCAAAGAAACCGAGAGAACCAAACTACAATGTGAACTCACTCTAAAATAATTAAATTTGGTATAATATTTTACTTTTATATCTTTAAAAAAATAATTTTGACAAAACTGCATTAGTCTTATTTATAATAAATATAGTGATACAAAGTTTGGCTGTGAAATCAAAGTCATGTAGTGCGACCAACAAAGACGTGATGCAAGCAACAACAAAAAAAAGCAAAAAGAAAGAAAATAAAAGCAGTAAAGTATATTGTAGAGAGAATGCTATCACGCGATTCTTTTTCATTATCTTTATCATGCAGTGTCTCAGAGTGTATGCACGGATTTAGGATCGTTCCCCTTTGTGTTTCTAATGCTCATTGGAACACAAACCCCAGGAACTGCCTTAAGGTGGGACGTTTGTTATTACACATGAGGATTTTAAAAAGTCATCTTTTGAAATACTATAAAACAAAACGTGACAGGTTGTACTGTCACTAGCTTTAGTAGTCAGACTTCTTTTTTCCTCCATTGTATTTTGGGAGACTTTCTGTCAATAGCCGTTATGTTGACTTCTGGGAGGTGTAGTATAGGGTGATAGTAGGTGATCAAAGGAACACACAGCTCCATAGAGGCTTACTGAAGCCGACACCAGATCTTCTCCTATCATGTCCTGTCATGCTCGTAATTACACAAAGCTGTCTTCTTCTGCACCAAGCCCTTAAACTCCACGCTATCATGTCTCTCTCGAAGCTGAGAAGATAAACATACACTTCCACATATCTTTGACGTTACACTTTATTTCCTAGTCACATGAGATGGAGGGCATTCCAATGGCAGAGGACTTAATAACAGGTCAGGATGTTTGTTGCTGAACCTATAGGATGTCACTTTGCCTTATGGCAAAAGACTACCAGTGACCAACACCAAACAGATGTATCCTAAACCACTGTACATCATCTGGTCCTGAATGCACACCATGATATCACAGACAACAAATATGCGCTGTGTATTCATATGACACATAGTGACACTTGAGGATAGTTCACATAAAACCAGCAACAGTCGTCGCTTTAATCTTGGGGAATAGAAGAATAGAATAGAACAGCATGGACATTCTGCTAAATTTCTCTTTTTGTGTTCCACATAAGAAAGGATCATATCCCTAGCAAAAATGAAGTGTGGTTAATTGTAGTTTACTTTACAGCTTATACAACATTTAAAAACAATGACTATATATTAATTAAATAAAAGTGTGCTTAAAGAGATGACACTTTCATGACTGTTTTTACATTTAGTCACTTACATGCACTTTTTTAAAAGTGCACTTTGTAGTAATGTCAACTTAAAGGTTTTCCACTTGATGTACTTAAAGTAGCCTACATACTTGATATTATATTTTAAATGTACAATAGAAATCACATTAAAGTATATTTAAATTTGCCATAAGTGCTTGTCAGTACATTTAGAAGTACACTTTTACCATAATGTCTTGTTTCTTGTTATAAGAAAGTAAATCTAAAATTACATAAAAAATTGTACTTACATCCTACATCCATAATATATTTTCGTTTAATCACAAATAGCATGGATGTCCAAAAGCCTTATATCCAGTTCACACTGAAGTATATTCTTCTAAAATGTATTATTTCTGTAATAAGTATTTGTTTTTAAAAAGTATGCTTAAGTGAACTTCCTTTACACAATGGACAGGTTTAGATTACATAAGTGATCTATTCTCATTCATTCCCCTCCATTTGGTTTGTGTTAGTCCAAACATCTATGGAGAGGCTAAGGAGAAGCACTTGAGATGTTATTATTTCTTGTTACTCTATTTGTTTTGTGTGTCATTTAATCAGAAGAGCAAGGTTTGAAACATGATTTTCAGTCTTCAGTTGAAGAAATGGACAGTAACATTATTAAGCTTTGAAGCACAGTGAATAAGCACACTATTGATAGGACATATTTGGTATGGAGACTAGCTCAGTTGAGCAATCAGGCCGCTGATGAGATTAAGGGACTTTTTTTCAATGTTTCAAGGCAGTTTTTGTCCTAGATTTATGAGAGCGAGTGTGCCTCAAGTGGACTCAAAAGACAATGAATCAAAAGGACTTGGACAAGAAGGATAATGGGATGACGCAGCAGAACCGGTGAAATAAAATGTAATTTTGGTTTTGAACTACATCCTGACTAGTTTTTACCCTGTGCTGCATTGCATTACGGTAGCTTTCAAGCCACCACAATGTGCTGAGCATTCTCTCTCCCTCCCACCCTCTTTCTCTTGCTCTCCCTCTCTAGTCAAGCAAATTCAAGCCAGCACCCGGTGCTTCTAATTATGGGTCCGGAAGATTGTAGGGTTTGAAGTCATCTCCACAGGCCAGCCAAGATTACAGTGCTGCATCTGTGCTTGTGCTGGAGAAAGAACATGGGGAAACAGACTCTCTGCTGAGTGCTGTATTTAGATGTGCTCGAAATGCCAGATTGTCATCCCGCATTTTTTTTTCCTTGTGTTTTTTTGAAGGTGGGTATTGCAAGAGTTGAAGGTGGGTGTTGCAAGAGTTACAGTACAAATGCCTAAATTCAATAGAACTATGGGTTCCACTTTATTTCGATAGTCACTTTAGACGTTCTACTAATTATAAGTAACTTTTCAACTACATGTCAACTAACTCTCATTAGAGTATTAATAGACTATAGACTGGTAGATTATGGTTAGGTGTTAGGGTTCGGGTTAGGAGAATAAGTTGACTTGTAGTCGCCAAGTTACTTATAGTCAGTTGAATGTCTGTTGGGGGACCAACAAAATAAAGTGTTAGCAGATATTAAGCTGACAGTCTACTAATACTCTAATGACAGTTAGTTGACATGTAGTTGAACAATTACTTATAGTTAGTAGAATGTCTAAAGTGGACTATCGAAATAAAGTGTAACATGTATTAACATGAATAAACAATTCAATGCCTAACAATAAACAATAAAATAATTGGCTTTCCATTTGGTAGGCTTTTTGGATGTAGATTTGAGGTGAAAATTTGTGACAAAAAAAGTGTCAGTGGAAAATTTCTAAAATAACAAGATCTTTACATTTCTGAAGAAAATTTCCTTTTTTTTCCCCCAAAAGCATTGTTAGCTAACTATTGTCACAAGTTACGTTGTTAGCAGCAGCTCAGTGATTTGGTGTTTCCCCAAACCATAGTTCTAAAATACAACAGCATTGCAAAGTTACAAGGGAACATACTCAGAACTCAGCAAGGTTCTTAACACAAGTTATTAACAAATGTTCCTCCAGAAACGTTATTAGAACTTCCGTTCAAAGTTATCTGGCCTTAAATAATGTTCTCAAAATGTTAGCACAAAAACATTGTTCATGTATCATTCATGGAATTTTTTAAAACGTTTTAGTTGGATGTTCATCTAACATTTTTTCACTGTTACTGCTTGTTTCATAATGCAGAACATTCAAAAGTAACTATTGATTCAAGGGAAGGAGGAGGCAGGAACCTGCAAACGATGAACATAACTTTAATAATAAAATAAACATGAACAACAAAACAAAAGTAAACTAAACTAAAAATAAAACAAAACAACAACATATAGTCCCAGGCCTGGGCCCTATAACATTAAGCCGGTTTAGGTGGCTAGCCAGGTTTCAGTTTAATTTGCGCCAACCCTGGGTTTTAGGCACCATGAAAGGGGTTTGGCTTTTAGCAGTGTTCATCGCCAGTTTAGTTACAAAACTAACGGTCCACGGCTGGTCCGGGGCTGGTTATGATCCAGGTAAGAGGTTGCAAACCGAACTTGGAACAATCAGCTGTGAGCAAAGTGACATATGTCTGATGCGATGAAGTCACTCCTCCTGTTTCTACTCCAATGTTTCCATAACTTATAGGAACGTTAGCAAAACATTTCTAGAACATTTTTTGGATAGATGGGTGGAAACATAATTTCTTGTTATAGTGTAATGTGGATCTAAACAGATTTTTCTCTTGAGCTAAAGAAGCAAGCTAGCGTTGTAATATGAGGTTTCTTTTTTACTTGTGATAGTTCTTATTTCCTTTGTCCATGTTCTTTGTCATGGTTTCTAGGTATGTTCACATTTGTTACTCATGTGCTAATTGATTAATCCAATCCGTTCCTTGTTTTCTCCCCTCATTGAGGGGCTGTTTACACGACAAAACTTTTTATGCATTTTGGCTGTTCGTTTACATGACAATGGTGTTTTGGGTGCCTGAAACCGCAAACTTTAGAAAAGCAAGCGTTTTTGAAAACGGTCTCCATGTAATTTTTTTTTTAAAAACGCGAATCTCTGAAGACGATGACGTCATGCACATGCGTATTACGTGTTCAGTCTATAGCGTTTCATCGTTTTAAGTCGTTTTCACGTATCCGTGTAAGGAAAATCTCAGTTTTAAGCATACCGTTGTCGTATGAAAGTACCCTCATTCTGTGTATACATAGCCCTCATTTTCAGTTGTTTCTTTGTCTGTTTCAATAATTTGATTTTAAACTGATTAATTAACAGAAGTTCTGGATGGTTGCTACCCAGACAGCAACATAGTGTCGGCCCAGATCCGGGCCACGCTCTTGCTGAGGAGCTGCCGTTGATGAACAGCAGTGACATTTGTAGACTTTTTTTTAAAGTGTTAACCTTGGTTCATTTATGTACATAATAAAAACTTTTAATAAAATTGCATCTTAGTAAGATATGTCAATGCTTAAAAGTGTTTTTGTATAATTTTTTTAGTGTCAGATATTCCACTACATTGAAACACAATATTGAGTATATTCAAAGTGAAATTCGGCACAATGAATCTTGGGACAGTCTGGGCCATTAAGCATCCATCTGTTGTATCCTTTATTTCACAGGAAACGAAGGATGCATTTCGAGGATCCTTTGAATTGGGACAGACTTTGTTGAGCCGGTGTGATGCATTCGGTCTTTGAATGCAGCCTTCGAAGGATGCAGGCCCTGAATTTAGACACAGCTTATGTCTCTGGAAATGATTGCCTGTTTTATCCTTCACAAGGTGAAAATCGGAATATAGGCTAATTCAAATATATATTTTCTTTCTATTGACTTTTAGGGCACATTGTAACACGTTTTAGAGAAATCAGGGTATGAATAGCTTACCAAGTTACTGTTTTCTCTGCATATTATGCTTTTATGGGGGAAAATATTTTAATATAGAAAACAATGAAATAAGACCTCAGACTGTAAAAAAAAATAAAAAATTAGGGAAATTTCAATGTAAAATATTAAGTAGAACCCAAATGAGGCAGGAATCTTGGCCGGTGTAAATGTGGATTTTGGTTTCGGTGAAACTGATAGTTAACTACAATGTTTCTGAAATTGCGTGTTTGGATGCTTTGTGGCTCCATTCTTCCAGAAGAGTCTGACAGTCTGTTGTCAGAAGCTGTTTAGATGGAGCCATACACAAATTTTCAGCATAACAGAGTGACAGCTACCAATAAAACCCTGGGATTCTTTCTTGTTTAGCAACATTGTGCAAAGCGCATATCTAACACCCATGTACAAGAAAAGGCAAATGAATACCTTAGTACTTTTGTAGTGATTGATGGATCTCTGAGAATGGGTGAATGACAAACAAAGCATGATACCTTACTTTAAATTAAGCTCTGTATAATTATCTCTCAAATTAGAAACTACGATAAGATCTTCAGTGACATTTAACAGAAATGTAAGTTCCTGGTTTCTTATTTCCCCATATATATATATACAAGACCGGTGCAGCTAGACCTCAGAAAACCTCCACCTCCCCAGCTCCACCTGCCTAGATATGCTACTGGATTTAAGTATCTATTTATGCAGCAGCAGCAACAGATCGTACATGCTCACAGCAGCGTGTTTGTAGTAGCATAGTCCATACTTGCTCTAGCAGCAGCATGGCATAGTCCGCCAAGACAAAATACATTAACATAGTCGTATTTAATTAAACATCTGTAAAGATGAGATGAAGTTAAATTTAGTGCATTTAAAATATATTTACTTTAAATGTAATTTCAAACACACTACAGGTCAAATTATAATCAAGTACTTTAAAATGTGCTTTATATGTTCGTAAACACGTCAAAATAAGTGTAAGCATGATAAATAATTATTAAAATATAATAATTTATAAAATACTTTAGAATATTTTTTTCTTTTGGGCCTGTCCAAACACCCACACTTGCGGTCTTTGCACTTGACCGTACATGCGGGTCAGTGTACTTACTTACATGACGTATTTCCTGTGTATGGCCCGAGTGTTGTAGAATTTTTGATTACCTGATGGGACACACACTTATTATGTTGTAAAAACGTGTTTACTTTTATTTTGATTGTCAATACTTTGCATTTTAAAATAAACTTCTAAATGTATGTTCAGTGGTCATTTACTGCATGTAATAGACGACTCAATTTAGTAATTGGGGTGCTTATAAAATGTGCAGCCCTTATGTGCAACCTTTATGTTTTTTTTAAACAAATTATATGTTTTACTGTTTCACTTTATGCTTTATGTAATATGTAATAAATGGAAATGTGTCCCTTGTCTATTTGTGATCCGATCGACCAAAACCCATCTGTAAACAGGGCCAAAGTGACATCGCCAACTTCCGGACTGACATGGACAATACAGCGTCTTTAGTCGTTTTCGCTAATCGTTGTGAACGGTGATCGTTTTGACAACATAATTGGCTGTATGGCACAAAAAGGTACAAAAACTTCAGTACATGTAATGTAAACGTACCCTAAATATATGGTACAGTTTTTAAAATAGTTTAAATAGTACGCACTGCCACATCTTACCCTAGTCTCCCCTACTGTGTTTTAAATACATGTATGCTTAATAACTTGTTTTCTTTCAGCTTGTTCCTTGTGTAGGTGGTTTCTTTGAGCTGTGTGTGTAGAAGGGCGTCTTGCTGGGTCCTGCCCTATGATTGCTGAGCTCGTCACTGCGTTTAAACGTGCTCTGCTCTGTAATTATGTGTGTGCCAGGCTGTCTGGTGAAAAACAGGCGAGAGAGAGAGAGAGAGAGAGAGAGAGAGAGAGAGAGAGAGAGAGAGAGAGAGAGAGAGAGAGAGAGAGAGAGAGAGAGAGAGAGCGAGCCTCGGGCCTGGGCTGAGAGAAGGGAGGAGATTGTTATTTAATAGTCTGACAGACAGCCATGGCTGGCTCCACACTACCTTTTTGTTCTACATAATCTGGGTGTTTGATTTGTAATATTCTATGACGAGGCGGCTGATTTGAACGGTTTTGAACCTGAATGAAAACCTGAATGCTTCTAATGCAGAGCAGCTTGCGCATGTATTAAACCTTCATCTGTAAGTTAATTGAATGTTAAATCTGAGGTTTTTGTCATCAAAATATAAAGATGTAGTTTAAAGCCCTATTCGCTCGGGATTAGTACTATCTGGGGACCACGTGTGATTTTAGAAATTAGAAATCAGAAATAGAAATTTCAGGACCTCGGTGTTCGGCGAAATATGGTAGGTAATTTGCGGTGGAATTTTTACTTTACAAATTACAGACATGGTCGATTCGCACGGGATTAAGATCACAGACAACCTCCGCAATTATTACAAATGACTAGAGGTCACCAGGTAATACTTATTCCGTGCGAATCGGACTAAAGATTGTACAACACCACAACACCAAACACCACATCAGTTCAGGACAGCTGCTATCTCTGGCCAGACCTGCAGGATCTGTTTTTGCTTTTGTGGCTTCTTTAAATAACATCCCACAGGCTTTTATCATTTACACCAACCCCTACATGTGTGCAAGAGCATATTAATATACTTCTCTTACTATTTATGCAGTATAGTGTACACAACATAATGCACTTAATATAACCCAACCGTTTGCCAGAAGGTGCTGTAAACAATAGAACACACTGTGTGGAATATTGTATCCCACAATGCAAAATTCTTCACCTGTCCTTTTATTTTCAGTGTGATGGATGAACCAGAAGTAATTACAGCCACAAAAAATAAAACAATAAATACTTTTTGTATGATCAGGCTGACAAAAGTTAATGTATTTTTTATACAGAACTGAATTAGAAATAAATAAAAACACCACTTTTCATTTTCAAATTATAGCTTGATAGCTTTTATGTATGTTGCTCTTCATAAAAGTAAATGATTTACAACACAGTAACGATTTTATAGTTAAAATAATGTGTACACAAACCTGTATTTTACTGAAGAAATGCACTAATTCGATGGCAGTGGGATCTGCTCTCTCCTGAAGGCTGCAAAAAGCCTACGATAAATAACTCAACGGCTGGGTTTATATGTCTGACCAGGAGCAGGGTAACACAAAATCTACCCGAGCACTGAACAAATAACCCCCAAAAATGATAGGCTCAACCCAGCGTTTGGTTTGAAAAAATAAACCCTTTTTAGAGTTTAATGACATATTCTTTAATGAGTTAAGGCATGTGCCTCAAAAAGTAAATTAGCTAATGATTCATTAAAACAAACAGGCACCTAGACTTTGACCCTTGTGGTAATTAACATTCATTTACACTATTAGTGTCACGGCTGAGTTGCAGAGACGAGGAGAAAGAGGACATACTTGCAGCAGGTTAACTTTATTTTCCAAGAACATAAAAGAAATAAAACACTCCGGAAACAACCTCTTGACATTAAACAGAACAACCAAGCATATAAAGATGACCACAGAACACCGAACAGGACTATTTTAGGACTATAATAGACTTTTCCTATTTAGCACCAAAACTTTGCAACAGTCTTCCTAACATTGTCCGGGAAGCAGACACACTCTGTCAGTTTAAATCTAGACTAAAAACACATCTCTTTGACCTAGCATACACATAATACATTATAGACTTCTATAATTCAATGTCAGGCTGCATAGATTAGGTCAGCCGGACCGGCAACACTTCCCTTAAATCCTGATGTACTCGTTACATCATAAGAAGGATGGTGTCTACACTAATATTAGTCTCTCTGTTTATCCCGAGGTTTACCGGATCCAGGCCGTATCCAGATCTGATGAAGGACCTGCGCCTGGACACGACGACAACGCAGTCCTGAAGTGTCAACTAGTCTCTCCTCTGTGAAGCCCTCCTTCCCTTCCCTTTACCTCTGTACAGATAAAACATTGTCAAAATAATTCCGGTTCACATGGCTACACGGAAGCGATAAATAATTATTAAATGTTTAAGGCCATATAAGTAATTTGTTGAGGGTTGGCTTGTAAAGAAGGACTACAGGCCTGCACACATATATATTCAAATGCGCATACCTATAGACAGAACACGTGATGGGCATGTGCCGTCTGTGTTTTCCGTGGTTTGCGTTTTTGAGGTTTGCGCAGAGATAACCTTTTATTGCACCTTGTAATCTGTTTCAAGTTTGCGTTCTCGAGCCGCCAGCTGTTGTTGTGCGGATGAGCGGGCCGGAGCGCGTTGTTGTTTTCTGTTAGAACGGTGTCGTGTTAGCGGCCCCTAAGTTAATAACTAATGATCTTTGCAACGGAAGTGAATCAATCAATCAAAACTAACTTTGGAAATACTTTGTTTATTGAGATACAACAGCTTATGCCAGTACAATACAACAATAACGTACATTAAAAGGTTGGATCTCTTTTACATAATAATAATAAATAAATAAAATAATAATAATAAATAAAATAAGAAATAAGGGAAAAAAATACATAATAATAATAATTGTATATAAAAAAAGAATATATATATAAAAAAAACAGGTCAAATAGGATAGCTACACATTAGTTGGAAGTAATCAAGCATAAAGAGAAGCAAATCATACTTCTCATGATATGAGAGGGAGTTATTTAGAAAAAATAATAAATGATTAAATGACTAATGATTTACTAGTAATAACATGGAAGTCAGAATAGGTTGAGAATCAAGTTATTGTATCTCTTTCTACCTCATTCATTATATTATTAAAATCAGAATTTGAAATAAAGGACATAAAGGGTTTCCAAATACTCTTAAAAAAAGTCATTTTTATTGCGTTAATACGTCCAATTAAAGATAAAGGTAGAGTTCTCCATCTGTCTATGAATTTGGAGATGTCATTTAAAAGGGGTTGGTAATTTACAGAAGACATATAATCAATATTAGCTGTGATTTTAATTCCTAAATACGTGAAAGAGTCTACTACATTAAAATGAGCAAGAGCTGATAGTTGACTATCATCCTTATTCAGTAAAAGAATACAGGATTTAGATTGACTGACTTTATAGCCAGACAAGTTACCAAAAGTTGAAAGAAGTTTTATTAGGGAAGGTGTGGAGTGAGCCAACTTTGTTAGGTATAATATGACATCGTCTGCGTATGAAGAAATTCTTATATCTGTGGTGTTTAATCTGATGCCCTGTATGTTACCATGAGACCTTACTGCTACGGCAAGTGGCTCGATTGCTAAGACAAAAAGAAGAGGTGATAGGGGGCACCCTTGACGAGTGCCCCTTTGAATATTGAATGTCCTGGAAACTATACCATTAGTAAGTACTTCAGCCATAGGATGCGTGTAAAGTATCTCAATCCATTTACAAAAAAAATCCCAAAATCTTTTCAGGACCTCAAATAGATAGGGCCATTCCAACCTATCAAAAGCCTTTTCAGCATCCAGGGATTGAATGGCCGTATCTGAATCTCCCTTTCTAAGATATAAAGTGTTAAGCAAAGTTCTAACATTATGAAGACCTTGCCTACCCTTAATAAATCCATTTTGGTCTCGATATATTATATCGGGTAGAAGTGCCTCCAACCTCCTTGCCAGAATTTTACTCAATATCTTAACATCTGTATTAAGTAATGAAATCGGCCGGTATGATTCACACTTGGTATTTATTTTATTAGGTTTAGGGAGTAACGTAATGAGAGCATTTCTTAAGGAGTCTGGGAGCACACAATTTCCAAAAGATTCTTTAAACATTTCTAAAATTGGTTGAACCAATTTTATTTAATTTTTTTTGTAAAAGTCTACATTGAGATCATCTGGCCCCAGTGCTCGACCCGTTGTTAAACTGTCAATAGCCTCCAAAATTTCTTGTTCCGTTATATCCTTGTCCAGAGACATTTTTGCCTCTTCAGGAAGAATAGGTGTGGATAAACTATCCAGAAAGGCTGTTTGTGCACCATTGTTTGAATATTCAGAGGTGTATACAGGTCCTTCTAAAAAAATTAGCATATTGGGATAAAGTTCATTATTTTCCATAATGTAATGATAAAAATTAAACTTTCATATATTTTAGATTCATTGCACACCAACTGAAATATTTCAGGTCTTTTATTGTTTTAATACTGATGATTTTGGCATACAGCTCATGAAAACCCAAAATTCCTATCTCAAAAAATTAGCATATCATGAAAAGGTTCTCTAAACGAGCTATTAACCTAATCATCTGAATCAACGAATTAACTCTAAACACCTGCAAAAGATTCCTGAGGCTTTTAAAAACTCCCAGCCTGTTTCATTACTCAAAACCGCAATCATGGGTAAGACTGCCGACCTGACTGCTGTCCAGAAGGCCATCATTGACACCCTCAAGCAAGAGGGTAAGACACAGAAAGACATTTCTGAACAAATAGGCTGTTCCCAGAGTGCTGTATCAAGGCACCTCAGTGGGAAGTCTGTGGGAAGGAAAAAGTGTGGCAAAAAACGCTGCACAACGAGAAGAGGTGACCGGACCCTGAGGAGGATTGTGGAGAAGGACCGATTCCAGACCTTGGGGGACCTGCGGAAGCAGTGGACTGAGTCTGGAGTAGAAACATCCAGAGCCACCGTGCACAGGCGTGTGCAGGACATGGGCTACAGGTGCCGCATTCCCCAGGTCAAACCACTTTTGAACCAGAAACAGCGGCAGAAGCGCCTGACCTGATGAAAGCAAATTTTGCATGTCATTCGGAAATCAAGGTGCCAGAGTCTGGAGGAGGACTGGGGAGAAGGAAATGCCAAAATGCCTGAAGTCCAGTGTCAAGTACCCACAGTCAGTGATGGTCTGGGGTGCCATGTCAGCTGCTGGTGTTGGTCCACTGTGTTTTATCAAGGGCAGGGTCAATGCAGCTAGCTATCAGGAGATTTTGGAGAACTTCATGCTTCCATCTGCTGAAAAGCTTTATGGAGATGAAGATTTCATTTTCAGCACGACCTGGCACCTGCTCACAGTGCCAAAACCACTGGTAAATGGTTTACTGTCCTCAATTGGCCTGCCAACTCTTCTGACCTGAACCCCATAGAGAATCTGTGGGATATTGTGAAGAGAAAGTTGAGAGACGCAAGACCCAACACTCTGGATGAGCTTAAGGCCGCTATCGAAGCATCCTGGGCCTCCATAACACCTCAGCAGTGCCACAGGCTGATTGCCTCCATGCCACGCCGCATTGAAGCAGTCATTTCTGCAAGAGGATTCCCGACCAAGTATTGAGTGCATAACTGAACATAATTATTTGAAGGTTGACTTTTTTTTTTGTATTAAAAACACTTCTTTTATTGGTCGGATGAAATATGCTAATTTTTTTAGATAGGAATTTTGGGTTTTCATGAGCTGTATGCCAAAATCATCGGTATTAAAATCATAAAAGACCTGAAATATTTCAGTTGGTGTGCAATGAATCTAAAATATATGAAAGTTTAATTTTTATCATTACATTATGGAAAATAATGAACTTTATCACAATATGCTATTTTTTTTAGAAGGACCTGTATAGTCTCGAAAAAGCATTTAAAAGTATTGTTTATTGTAACTGAGTCACTTGTGATATTGCTATTAATATCTTCAATAGAATTTTTTGTTCTTTCAGATTGATTTTGTTTAATTCTCCAAGCTGGCAGTGTTCCAGCTTTTTTGCCTTGGTCATAATAATTTTGCCTTAACATCATTAGACTGGCAGCTGCTTTTTTGGCAGATACTTCATTGTATTTAGTTCTGAGAGTTAACAATTCTTGCTGAATGGTTAAATCGTCTTTATGTGATGGATTCTTTTCAAGAAGTTTAATTTTTGTGTCAAGTGCAGTCAATTCTTTTTTGTAGCTTCTTGATTTATTGCTTGTGACGCTTATAAGAATACCTCTAATAAAAACTTTAAAAGCTTCCCATCTGATACAAGCCGAGGTTTGCGTTGTATTAATATCAAAATACATTTCTATCTGCCGTGTGACATAATCGCAAAGTTTTTCATCTAGGAGCCATTTAGGGTGAAATCTCCATTTTGGAGGATTACTTAATATAGCCTAGGGTCAGAATAAGTGAGTATTATAGGGGCGTGGTCTGAAATTACTATTGTGTCATAAAAGCAATCAGTAATATATGACAAAATTGTTGCTGAAATTAGAAAATAGTCAATTCTGGAATAGGATCTTGTACAGCTAAAAGTACCGTCTCAAATTGAGAAGCCATATCGACTCTAACTGAGTGTATTGCTTGAAGGATGTCACTTGTGTCAGAGTGGAAGCCGCTAGCATGGTCTCCAAAACTCAATGGTGGATTTTCTTCGCCATGAGGAGCACCCGACAGTTACAGAGGCAATATCTGTTACTTTTTTCTGCTTCTTTTTTGCTGGTTTAGGCGACATCTTAAACAGCGTTCACTTGAAAAACAAATCGTGGTCGAAGTTTGAAAGCAGGGGTAAAATTTTGAAAATCTCTTTACAAATTACAGCGGAGCCAACTCGTGCTTCTCGTCAACGCGTCACCATAACCGGAAGTCCTCAAAACTAACTTTAGCCGGAAAATAACTTTATTCTAGAGCTGCTGTAAAGCCAAAATAATGTTACTGTAATTTCCTATTATCACTGTAAAGCTACTTTGAAACAATCTATATTGTCAAAAGCGCTATATAAATGAGGGTGACTTGACTTGACTAAACACAGGGCTTTAATACACAGCAAACAAAAGGGGGTTAATTAACTAGACACACCTGAACATAACTAAATCAATCAGTAAACATGGAGAGAAACAGCCAGGGCATGGAGGAGAACTGAAAAAATTAACAACCCAGACGGCAACATCGTGTCGGCCCAGATCTGGACCACATTTGGTACATGTGAATTTCACGTCTAACCCCGGATTTCCACCAACTGCGGAACGGCTGCGGATCCGCTCCGCTGCGTGTCGGATCTGTGCTCCACCGTCCTTCAAAACCTACCAGATCTGGATTTGTTGCGGAACGGCTGCGGCCATGACTGACAGCTGAAGTCACGAGGACACACGATATCTCCCAAATTACGTATGATGATGATGTTTCTAAACAGAACCACAAAACCAGCCAGTTTGTTTCCATCCAGAGGAGTAGAGGGGAAACAACTCTGTGCTGACCTGCTGATCTCCCTTTTTTGTGGAAATTATTGTGATTCTATCATATAAGTACAATATTTCGAATTATATAATCAACTTATAAAATACTAAATGTTTATTTTGGGTTCCTTTTTCAATGTATTGGGAAAGTAGTAGGCTGTGTAAATAAAGTTAACTATTGTTCTTGTTGGAAAAGGAAAAAGTATATAAAACAAAATCTCCGCCCATTATGATGTTTTCAAGGTGTAGTGAAGGGAAATACGATCCGACGTAAGCACGGAGCATATTATTTTGAAAATTACCGGATGTTTTATTTTGTTTCTGTGCTCGACTTCCTGCGGCGCTCTCCGGCATCCGGCAAAAATAGAAACTCTGCGTATCTGCTCCGGAGGGCTGCGGTCGCCGGCGCTGGGACGGAGTCGGAACGCAGCCGTTCCGTAGTCAGTGAAAATACACACATTGACTTTAATGGAAACCTATTGACTCCGCCGCCGCTCTGGAGCGGATCTGCAGCCGTTCCGCAGTTGGTGGAAATCCGGGGTAACAGACGTAGGCCAGTTAGGGCTGTGCATGTGAACCTCACTCCCCTAATCTCAAGAGGTGGTCTTGCGACTGAAGCGGAAGACTGCGACCTTTGTTAGAGGGTCGCCTCCCATGCGGACGGACCTGGGTTCGTGTCCCGCTTAGAACGGGCTGTGGGAACTGCAGAGTCTACACACACACACATACTAGATGTGGGCCAGATAAGGGCTGATACTATGTTTCTGTCTGGGAAACTAGAAGATAATCAAAGAAACACGGACATAATAAAAAAAATATATATATAAAAAAAATCTAATCATGAACTAACAAACTCAAACCAAGGCAATTAGTTAATTCTAAATGTTTAGGGAATTCATCCATGATGACACATTTAATTAACAGTAATTCATGTATGAATTATTATCAATCTTATTATCAATCTTTTATCAATCTTTATTAGTTGCTGATACTGCAATAATTAACGAATGGCTTAGTTCTTCATTAGTCATACATTAACCATGAATCAATGCATATTAGTGCACCCATATTGTAAAGTGTTATCATTTCATAAAAATATTTGGTAATGCTTTAGATTACAGCCCGGAAAGTACTGTGTAATTAAAGCGATTTTACAGCGTAACCGTCGGTAATTATAGTGTACATATAACATACTTACAGTATAAGTATAAGGGAACAATATTTTAAGTTCGGGGAATAAAGTGGTAACAACCAGGAGAATAAAAAAAAATATTTATACTGTAAGTATTATAGAACTAAGGGGTAATTATTCTACTATTATGATATAACAATCTTACATTTGGGAGCAATTTAGCATGAACATACACTGAGTCTCTTTTTGTAATAATGGTGAACCAGTACATACTGTACTGTATAGGCTTTTTTTTAAATTATATCTATGCATTTAGAAACTAATATTTTTTACAAAAGTGCACTGAAAACTAAAACTATTGCAACTTTTGCTTAAACTATTGCAACTTTTGCTTAAATCTTGGGGAAAGATACTCTTGTTTCATGTAGTGGTGCTTGTTACCCCCTTGTTCCATGTAGTTACAGGGTAAGTACAATAAAAATGCATACACAATCTTATACCACTTACTTGGAAACCTTTATTTATTATACAAGCACCACTTACCCTGTAACCACATGAAACAAGATATATTTCCCAGTATTTAAAAAAATTTCAATAGTCTTAGCTTTTCTTGCCTTCAAACATCTTAGCCCAAACTTAAACATCTGCACTTTTGCTACCAAAAAAAGGTATAAAAAAGCTAAAAAATAAAATAAAATAAAAAGTATAAATGCATAGATATGTACCCTGTCATTTTTAAAAAGCCTAAACAGTATATTGGCACACAAAAATTACAAAAAGATACTCAGTGTATGTTCTTGCTAAATAAATCTTGCTAAGATTGTTGTATGTATCATAATAGTAGAATAAGTACCTCTTAGTTCTATAATACTTACAGTATAAATATATATTTTTTTATTCTCCTGGTTGTTACCCCTTTATTCCCCAAACTTTACATATTGTTCCCTTATACTTACATGCAAGTACTTTATAGGTACACTATAATTACAGAAAGTTACACTGTAAATTCCTCTTAATTACACAGTACTTTCCGGGCTGTAATCTAAAGCGTTACCAAATATTTTTTAAAAAGTGTGTATATTCCATTTAGTCTCTAATTCAACATCAAGCATAGTTCTCGATGATTAGCTACAGAGGAATTTAAAAAAGTTGTTTAAATTAGTTTAATGAAAAACACCCTTCTCATTTCATGTAAACTTCCTAAATACTGTATTTGTTCCAAATGTACTAAAATGACCAAATGTGTGCTGATGTACAGTATCACAATGGTGCAGGATAATACTGTTTGTGGAAAGAATTGTGGAGACACCTCTGGCTAGTCCTAAGAAAAAAAAAAGAAGTGATTTCTGCCAGTAGTCTGTTTGTATTAATAACCTCATCAAACGTGGAAGTGGCATCGGGAAACACTTGCGGTTACCCCACAAATTAATATTACCTTCCTTCTGAAACAATTCCCTAAAGGGCTCAGGATGTGAAAACAAATGGGCACATCAGTAAATTGACATCTGTTTGTGGTTTGTCTGGACTCCAGAGCAGAACTGGAGTTGATCTGGCTTTAGTGCTTTAAAGTTTAAACTATTAGTCGGTTTAAGCGAAGACCTTGATCTTCTACAAAACAATCATACCCGTCCTCTTTAATTATTCCTTTTAGCTATTTACAGTATAATCACTTTGGATAAAGTAGGCTATTGAAAATAGACCCTGTCCCAGCAATTAAATGTTAACTGTGAGTAGCTCAGATGCGTTCCAGCCCTAAATGATGACAAATTTGTGTTTAGCATTTATATTGTTTAGTCTTGTACATGGATATTTTATGACCTGGGGAATTATGTTGGATGAAACTGCACAGTTCCAGGTCTGAAAGAGGTAGAAATGAAAGGAAAGAGGATGAGGAAAACCATTCTCTGTTCTCTCCATAAAAAATAAATAAAAAAACCAGTTCTGAAATCTGGGCGACTGCGCTCTCCATAAAGTCACTCTGAGAGGGCCCCTTTTATTTGGTTCGAACAGGAGGTTTGTGTTAACGCCATCACCAACTGTACACAAGAGAGTCCCTGGTTCTTTTTACTGAGGGGTCTGGAGTTCATTAAGGCCTTTGGTGGGACGAGAGAGAAAAAGAGCCCTGGAGCAGGTCTTTACATAGAAGGACACGAGCTGCCCGCTTCTGAGCATGGAGGCCAACACCTGTGCCGACTGGATATCCTGTATGAAGTGGAGAACAGAATAGTTTTATTGCAATTTTAGGGGAAACTGAGTTTTGTTTTATAGTTACATGTATACTGATCCAGTCATTTCCTAATCATGTAAGTGCTTCTGTGTTGAATGTTTTTTTTTTTATTATTATGGAAGTGCGCTCACGTAGAGATTTCCTTGGGGTAATGTTTATATATAAATCCATGTTTAAAATCTGTAAAGTCGTTTCCATGACAGTCAGTCACTCACGTATCATGTCCATGCTAACACCCGTGCTTTATCCAACATTCAGTGGTCAATTAACTAGACACACCTGAACATAACTAAATCAATCAGTAAACATGGAGACAAACAGCCAGGGCACGGAGGAGAACTGAAAAAATTAACAACCCAGACGGCAACATCGTGTCGGCCCAGATCTGGACCACATTTGGTACATGTGAATTTCACGTCTAACCCCGGATTTCCACCAACTGCGGAACGGCTGCGGATCCGCTCCGCTGCGTGTCGGATCCGTGCTCCACCGTCCTTCAAAACCTACCAGATCTGGATTTGTTGCGGAACGGCTGCGGCCATGACTGACAGCTGAAGTCACGAGGACACACGATATCTCCCAAATTTACGTATGATGATGATGTTTCTAAACAGAACCACAAAACCAGCCAGTTTGTTTCCATCCAGAGGAGTAGAGGGGAAACAACTCTGTGCTGACCTGCTGATCTCCCTTTTTTGTGGAAATTATTGTGATTCTGTCATATAAGTACAATATTTAGAATTATATAATCAACTTATAAAATACTAAATGTTTATTTTGGGTTCCTTTTTCAATGTATTGGGAAAGTAGTAGGCTGTGTAAATAAAGTTAACTATTGTTCTTGTTGGAAAAGGAAAAAGTATATAAAACAAAATCTCCGCCCATTATGATGTTTTCAAGGTGTAGTGAAGGGAAATACGATCCGACGTAAGCACGGAGCATATTATTTTGAAAATTACCGGATGTTTTATTTTGTTTCTGTGCTCGACTTCCTTCCATGCTAACATCCGTGCTTTATCCAACATTCAGTGGTCAAAAAAGCCCTTCATTCAAGTCAAGCAAGGCAAGTTGCAGTGGCATGTGGTTTTGCCAAATTGTGTTCCACAATGATGAATAATTTGCATGCTTTGATGGCAATTACATTATTAGCTACCTACAGAAATGCATACTTATTTTAAGCACTTTTGTAAAAAAAATGTATTTTCACAGACGTTATCAAAGTCTTTCAAATGATGTCCATGTCCAACAAAGATGGTGACTGGGTGACCCCAATTCAAATGGGGAAAGCACTTATGCTTTAGGATGACCCTACTTTAAGACCCTCAGAAATTGGGGAGTGTTCTGCTCTATGTTCAACCCTGAAGAACAATGATACTGCTATCTTCTTAAAGGGAGCCCTGAGGGAGCTAACCTACCTTAAAGACCCAAGTTCTGGGGGTGGCTGCTTCAACCCCCACAGTACTCATCTAGGGCCTGCTATAGCCTGTACTAAGACAATTAGCATAGGTCACAGTTAGAGACAGAACAAGGACAGATGCACCCCTGCTGAACATCCTCAACTCGATCATGTCTGCTACACAGAGAGGGAAGGAGGAAAGATGTTATTTCTCCTCAGCGATTCAATCTTGTCTACTCAATAACTTTCTTTCAATTGCTTCCCTCAGTTACTTCTCTCAGATCGTCTGCGCTCTACTCCTTGAAAGAAGAGCACAAGGGTGAGACCAACACATAGAGGAGAAAGGCTTTCTCTTTCTCCTTGATGTCTGACAGGTTTAACCACAGATGTCTCTCCATTGCTACCATCACAATTGAATGGCCAATGGCAGTGGCTGTTTGCTTAGTCGACCGAAGAGCCAGATCTGTGGTGCGGTGCAGGTCAGGGACCTCCCCAGGAGACAATCCCTGCCCCTGATCCAAATCTTGGAGCAGTTCTGACTGGTACGCCTGTAACATGGCCATCATGTGTAAGGCACCCCCGACCTGACCTACTGCCACATATGCCCTGCCGTTCAAGCGTGAGGTGGTACGTAACGGCTTAGACAGCAGGGTTGGGCTCTTCAAAGGAGCAAGGGTCTCGTCAATGGGATGCATATTCAAATTTGTTTGCTGGACTGGCAGGCTGGGAGGCCTCACTTTCAGCGATATCCTCGCCCTCCTCAGCCACATCCACCTCCTCCTGGCTGGACGGTGCCAGCAATATACGATCTGCTGGATTAGAAGATTCAAGAGACTTTCTGATATGATTAATCGGTTTAATTTTTACATCACAAAACCAAGTGTTTTTATCTACTGTATGTCTACAGAATAGAGACCAAACTTTGAGACTATTAGATGTTGAGTTACTGTCCAATTGCCTTTGTTAATCTGTGAAATTATTACTGTCATAACAGTTGTGTTGTGTTGTTTGACTTTTACTTCAGTATCTTGCGGCCAGTTCCCCATATCCCTCATTATTCCACCTCTTCCTCATGAGACGGCCACATTCCTGCGTTTCACAGCCATAAACAACTATTAAGCTAATGGGTAAAAAAGTCATTATAGGGGAACATCTGTGGATCCCAAGGTGCCAGTTAAAGTGGGTAACGGAGGCGCGGTGTCCAGTAACGCTGTGTCTGATTGGAGTAATGTGGCTTATCTTTTCTCTTCAAGCCCCTCCTGAGAGCACATTTAAAGTCTGACGGGGTGGGGGGGGGGAGAGAGAGAGAGAGAGAGTAAAAAGGAGGGTTGAGTTTAAAACAGAAAGCCTAAATTATTAAACAAACAGATGGAAACATTTATCCCCCAAGTGGTAGCTACAATGCCCCCTCCTCTCTAGTCAGTTTTTTTTAATGCTCTTTCATTTAGCCAGACTCAGATTTAAGGATGTCACTGAAAATTGAGGTGGGTAAACTGTCAAGCAAAATGAGTGGGGGAAAAAATAAATAAAGGAAAAAGATCTCTGGCTGTAAATCACATAATTACAGGCCCCAACAAGGAACACAGGCTTTTTTTTTTTTTTTTTAAATGAAACCTGCTTCCCAGCAGGACCTCCACTTCAATAACTGCACTGGGATCTGAAACTGATGCTGTATCAGAAATCACATACCGTCCGCGTGTTTGCTACATTTGAATGTACGTTTTGAACGATTTAAAAAAAAAAGTTCTATATAGTATGAACATGGGTAGTATGAATGAAATTCATTCGTTCATTTCTCTGTTCATCCACCATGTTGTCGTTACTGTCACGTGAACCTACACGCGTTGCGCCAATCATAAATCCTCTCCCGTCACATGGCCTCATGGGCTAGTAAAGTGTCCATGGAATGCCCACTCCAGAACTTTTCGAATACTATGCATTTGGACATACTACTGTTTTGACGTACTGTTGTTCACATAGAATATAGTAGGAAAGTATTTGAATTCAGATGCAGTGTGAGACTCATAGGATTAGATAACACATAGGTGCCAGGACAAGTGCCTGCTCTCACACAAAACATTTATTGCTGTGTTAGTGTGATAAATGAAAATTGATGTTGCATAATTAATATTGCCTAATTATTTTAAAAGAAAATGATTAGTCTTTGATCTTTCTTTTGACTTCAGCCACTTTTAAATCTAATGGGAACCGAGATCAACTTAGTTTTGTTATATGAATGGCACATTAAAATTATCATGGGAACTTTTTTTTGTTTTTTTTACCATGGCTCCGTTGTTTATTCATGCTTATTTTCAAATGGCATTTGATTATATTGTTTGACTGCAGAAGCAGCAAGACTTTCATCTATAAAAATCAATCATATATTAATTATTATAACTTTATTTTGATTTAGTCAAGAGCTGATAAGCTTGTGGGCACAATTCGACAAATAGGGCAGTTATACTTTGTGCAACCCAAGTTTGAGTCCTGGCTCGTGGTCATTTACAATCCCTCTCTTTCTCCAACGCTGCTTCCTGTCAACTCTATACTATACTATACTGTACTGTACTGTACAAATAAAGGCATACAAATGTATGATGATCTAAAAAGTGTAATCATAAAGTATTTAAATATTTTTTAAATATAAAAATGATTTATATCATCACTTTAATTTCCATAACATAACTATTATTATTTTCATGTAGCATAACTGTTTAGTAGGGTGACAGCAGTGTCAGTGAAGAGATTGATAAGAAGAATAGAAATGAAAATAGATTTACTTAAATGTCTTTAAACGTTCATAAGAAAGACAGAACAAGTACAACCCCCCCCCAAACACTTTTTTTGCAAGCCCCCAAAAAGTTTCTCATTTTATCGTCAAGAATCAAAGTACACTTGGACCCCTCACAAATGAGCTGCATTCTTTCATAAAGTGTCTCATGGTCAGTGGTAAAATCTGATATCTTCTGTTTGGATTGTTACTGGTTTGTGACCTGTTTCTTCCTCACATTTCTCTGGGCACAACTTTGACGTTCTTCAGCCACACTGGAGTTGTAAGTTAACTAAATACCCTGGAGAGGACCTCATAAACACCATGAACTAACAGATCTTTAATTTTCAGCTTTTTTTCCCACCCCCCTTTTCACTTCTCCAACCACTACCACACTGTTCTGTCGTGAGCATGGAGGCATGAAAATACTTTCCCAAATGGAGATAATTGGGGGGGAAGGAGCCCTGCCCTGTCTGCCTAATCAACTCACACAACAATCGGTGGATTGTTCCGGAACGCTGGTGACACAAAACCTTGTCCTGCAACATTTGAGGTGTAATTAGCAAGCACTTACTGTCATTCGTGTCAGATGCGGTTATGTGGTGGATTGAATTGAACAATGCAAGAGCTTATACATTGTGTATAGGCATGCAGTAGTAGTGTAAATGCACATAATACAATGTCTATACAAAATATTGTTTTACAATACCAAACCACGTTACGTTTAGAGTATCTGTTTATATTGTTGATTTTAATCTCTGGTTTTATGCTCTGGCTCGCTGTCTTACTGAAAAACACATTTCTCAAGACAGTTTTCACTTCATCAGAATTTTTCATCAGGATTCCTGTATTTCCTGTATATTCTGCAGTTTACGCCTTCTAGAAGGTGGTGAATGATGTGTTTCTGCACTGTTTGGTTTACATGGGAATTGCATATAATGTACTTCCTGTATTCATTCATTCATTCATTCATTCATTCGTTTTGTAGATGTAGATGAATTTTTTTTCCAAGCTGTTCTTTGGCCACCAAATCTGCATTTCATCCAACACAAACAAGCTCATTGTTGATTTATTTACCTCCCCAGTCCATTTTAGCAGTATTGTTTATGTGTGCAGCTCGATGGTATAGTCTTTACATATATAAATATCACAATAAAAGATTCAACTCATCGCAGCCAAAGTTCTGCTGAAAGTATTTATCTCTGTTGGTCTCTGTTTGTTATTATTTTAGCTTTAATGAACAGCTTTTCAAATTTAGTCATAATTTGTACATAATGAACATGATCATAAAATAACATGTATAGTAAAATTGTATCTTTTTGATATTGATCTTAGGCTAAAAATAACTAAATATCTAACATATAATATTTTAACATTTTAACATTATGTATTTATACAATATTTAATTCTGGTTCCAACCTGTCGGTGTTATGGGTGCGTGGTACCAGGAAGCACGAGGAGACGAGGAATGACTGGAAACAGGATTTTATTAATACGAGGAACTCAGGAACACAAACACACACTATACACAAACGAGAACGGACAAGGAGTGAGGGAGAACACAGGGTTTAAATGCAAGGGAACAGATAAGGGAAACAAGGCACAGCTGGGGCAAAGTAACTAGACACAGGTGAATGGACTGAACACAAACGAGGAGCGGGAAAACTAGAACACAGGACTGAACCAAAAACACTAAGCAAGGGGAAACACATGTAACATTACGCCCCCTCCCAAAAAGGCGTGTCCCCACGCCATATAAACATCAAATAGGGGCGGGAGGGTGGGCGCCCTGGAGGCTGACGAGGGCATGGCTTTCCGGGAACAGGAAGCCTCCAGGGTGGAGCAGGTTGTGCAGGTGGCCCGGGTGGAGACGCCCCTTCGGGTGGCCATGGCGGAGACGCCCCTTCGTGTGGCCAGGGCGGTGAGGACCCTTCGGGCGGCCATGGCGGTGAGGACCCTTCGGGCGGCCATGGCGGAGAGACCCCCTCGGGTGGCCATGGCGGAGAGACCCCCTCGGGTGGCCATGGCGGAGAGACCCCCTCGGGTGGCCATGGCGGAGAGACCCCCTCGGGTGGCCATGGCGATGACCTATGGCCCCCCCCAAAAAAATTCTTGGGGAGAGTGACTGGATGAGGGACAGGCTCTGGGACCGGCTGGGCAGACGTGACGTGAACAGTCTCTGGCTGGGCAGACGGGACGTGAACAGTCTCTGGCTGGGCAGACGGGACGTGAACAGTCTCTGGCTGGGCAGACGGGACGTGAACAGTCTCTGGCTGGGCAGACGGGACGTGAACAGTCTCTGGCTGGGCTAGCGGTGAAGGCCCAGCTATGCTGGACGGGACCAGCGAAGAAGGCTCTGAAGGGCTGGACGGGACCAGCGGGGAAGGCTCTGGCTCGGCAGGCGTGACGCGAAGCACTGGCTCGGCAGGCATGCAGGGAAGCTCAGGCTCGGCAGGGCTGCAGGGAAGCTCAGGCTCGGCAGGGCTGCAGGGAAGCTCAGGCTCCTCAGGCTCGGCAGGGCTGCAGGGAACGTGAAGCTCAGGCTGGACGTGGCTGACGTGAAGCTCTGGCTGGACGTGGCTGACGTGAAGCTCTGGCTGGACGTGGCTGACGTGAAGCTCTGGCTGGACGGTCTCTGGCTGGACGGTCTCTGGCTGGACGGTCTCTGGCTGGACGGTCTCTGGCTGGACGGTCTCTGGCTGGACGGTCTCTGGCTGGACGGTCTCTGGCTGGACGGTCTCTGGCTGGACGGTCTCTGGCTGGACGGTCTCTGGCTGGACGGTCTCTGGCTGGACGGTCTCTGGCTGGACGGTCTCTGGCTGGACGGTCTCTGGCGGTGAGGGCTCTGTGCTGGACGGGACCAGCGGTGAGGGCTCTGTGCTGGACGGCTCTGTGCTGGACGGGACCAGCGGTGAGGGCTCTGTGCTGGACGGCTCTGTGCTGGACGGGACCAGCGGTGAGGGCTCTGTGCTGGACGGCTCTGTGCTGGACGGGACCAGCGGTGAGGGCTCTGTGCTGGACGGGACCAGCGGTGAAGGCTTTGTGCTGGACGGGACCAGCGGTGAAGGCTGTGTGCTGGACGGGACCAGCGGTGAAGGCTTTGTGCTGGACGAGACCAGCGGTGAAGGCTCTGCGCTGGACGGGACCAGCGGTGAAGGCTCTGCGCTGGACGGGACCAGCGGTGAAGGCTCTGCGCTGGACGGGACCAGCGGTGAAGGCTCTGCGCTGGACGGGACCAGCGGTGAAGGCTCTGCGCTGGACGGGACCAGCGGTGAAGGCTTTGTGCTGGACGGGACCAGCGGTGAGGGCTCTGTGCTGGACGGGACCAGCGGTGAAGGCTTTGTGCTGGACGGGACCAGCGGTGAAGGCTCTGTGCTGGACGGGACCAGCGGTGAAGGCTTTGTGCTGGACGGGACCAGCGGTGAAGGCTCTGGAGGGATCTCGACGGGACGAGACTTTGGAGGGACGGTGGTCTCGATGGAACGAGACTCTGGCTGTACAGTCACGGCGGGGCGTGGCACCGGGATGATGGCCCACTTGGCAGCACGTATAGACATCAGCGGGGGTTCGGCCACGCTGGAAATCAGCCCTGGATGGCCATAAACGGATCCGGTGTCTGACCTGACAGTTGGCTCAAGTGCGGCGTTCAGATTCTCAGGCTGGGCGGGCGAGATGTGCACTGGCTCTGGATGGGTGGTTTCCTCTCCGTGGGTGTCGCAGGGCCCGACGGTAACTGGCGACCCATTATGGAGAAGCACCCACTCGACAAAAGTCTCAAAGTTCTCTCGAGGTCCCACACCGGGCAGGCGTGCCTTCGTCTCTGCATTGAGGCCAGAATGGAAGAACACACTCAATGAGCGATCGGGGAAAGAGCTAAGGCACGCCAGGTCGAGATAAGCCGCGGTGTGGGCCTCGAGAGATTGCTGGCCTTGTTCCAGCAAAATCAGCCGCATTGTGGCATCCATAGTTGGTTTGGTCCGTTCTTCTGTTATGGGTGCGTGGTACCAGGAAGCACGAGGAGACGAGGAATGACTGGAAACAGGATTTTATTAATACGAGGAACTCAGGAACACAAACACACACTATACACAAACGAGAACGGACAAGGAGTGAGGGAGAACACAGGGTTTAAATGCAAGGGAACAGATAAGGGAAACAAGGCACAGCTGGGGCAAAGTAACTAGACACAGGTGAATGGACTGAACACAAACGAGGAGCGGGAAAACTAGAACACAGGACTGAACCAAAAACACTAAGCAAGGGGAAACACATGTAACAGTCGGTTCTAACGTGTTGCTTTGTCACATGCATGGCTTGAGCCTTGTGAAAAAGAAGTACACTTTAGCATATTACTTTTAAAAAGAGTTCTTATTACTGAAATCATATACTTTAAAAATAATATATTTGAGTGAGAACTGAATGAATGAATGTATTCGGACGCTTAATTACATGCTATTTACAATTAAATGATTATATTATAATTTCAATTAATATCAAATCCAATTAGTTGAACTTAACAGTGCTTAAGTTTTTTTTTTCTCTCAACAGTTCTACAACCCTCATGTAGCCCCGCTCTTTTTAATCGCTGCGCTCACTGTCTTCCGGTTTGTATTTCCACAGCATAAAAGAAAGATCATACCGCTTGTTTTAAAATCTTCCTGATCTACTGTCATTTTGTTGTGACATCCGCTTCATACATTACAATGCTCATAACAACTTCCGTTAACTCTACAATAAGTAAATCCACTTCACCAGATAATTACCCTTCGACAGCAAAGCCATATAAATATACTGAGCACCCCCAAAACTAAGGCCTAGTTCACCATTTATAACCGGAGTTTTTCCTCCTGAGTTTAAAAAAAATCTCTGTCCACATGAAAACGCAAAAACACGCTATCAAGCGCTGTTAAGAGCATGCAACACCAGCAGGCGGTGATATAACCCTAACCGTAAAGCCACTTTGGCCAATCAGAAGCCGTCAGTGGCGCACAATCTGACGTCAAACACAGCGGATAACGCCGCACACTCTGACGTCGCAAGGAAAAAATTCGGTTTTACTGTCTACACGACAACATTGCAACCGGCATTTCTGAAAATACTCACCCTGGCAGGGGTTTTCAAAAATGTTCGGTTTATGTGACCTGATGCTGCGTTTCCGTGTGGACGAACGGCCGAACCGCGTAATAAGTTATAAAAATACCCGTGTCCGTGTGGACAAGGTCTTAAACTAAAAACTAAACCAAATGAGGATCTAAAGAGCTAATTAATAGACAACAGGTGAACTGAATACAACAATCAAACACACTGGGAAACTGGGTCTACGTTTACACATAGCCGGGTATTTAGAGAAACGAATATTTTTCCCCCCTCCGTTTTCAATAATAACATCGTGCACACGACCCACATAAATACGCCGCGAGCGCCATCATAACTATGCCAAACCTATGGGCGGCAGTGTAGGGAGAAGGATAAAGCCAATCAGAATCCTCAGAATCGACACGAGAGAACCTAAAACCCCCTTTCTCCCAGTTGACACGGCAACACATAACCGGCGTTTTCAGAAATCTCCACTTTGGCCGGAGTTTTTAGAAATAATCGTTTTCTGTGATAAAAACGGGGTTTTCGTGTAAACGAGAGGCCAAACCGCAGGGAAATATCTGCGTTTTCCCTCCGTGTAAACGGGGCCTGAGTTACAATGAAACAAAGAATACAAAACATACCCTGACACTCACCAAGGCTTCATTTATTTGATCGAATAGTGTTAAAAGCAGCCATAACGCCAGTCTTTAGTGTCATATGATCCTTCCGAAATCATTTTAATATGCTGATTTATTATCAATTATTACTGGTGCTCAATCGGTATTAATCATGACTATTATTGACTATCAATGTTGAAAACTGTGTAAAGGGTTCTGTTCTGTTTGTGGAACTTTAGGGAACATTAACACGACAACGATGTACTAAAAATGGCAAAGTTTTTCCTTTGTCTCTTTGGCATATACAGTAGACAACGTTGTCAAAACGATCCCCTGGGTCTTGTTTGGTTCATTGTTTAGCATGTGTATTTAAGCCCTCAGTTTGTTTCATTTAATTGTTCTGTATTGTCTTTGCTATTTGCTTAGCAGTTACTTTTCAGCCTCTCCGTGTTTTGGAATCTGTGTTTGTTTTGTTTAAAAGTTTAAGAGTGCTGCATATGGATCCTCCTCTGTCTCTTCTTCCCTGCCTTGCCTGGTTTATTTTTGTGTAAACCATGATATTTTTATCAGGATTTTTTTTAATAGAAAGTACAAAAGAACAGCATTTGTTTGAATAGAAATATTGTATAACATTATAAATGTGATGTGTCTTTGCGGAATAAAAGTATGAATTTATTTCCTATAAAAAAATTTTTATATACACTCACCGGCCACTTTATTAGGTACACCTGTCCAACTGCTCGTTAACACTTAATTTCTAAGCAGCCAATCACATGGCGGCAACTCAGTGCATTTAGGCATGTAGACATGGTCAAGACAATCTCCTGCAGTTCAAACCGAGCATCAGTATGGGGAAGAAAGGTGATTTGAGTGACTTTGAACGTGGCATGATTGTTGGTGCCAGAAGGGCTGGTCTGAGTATTTCAGAAACTGCTAATCTACTGGGATTTTCACGCACAACCATCTCTAGGGTTTACAGAGAATGGTCCGAAAAAGAAAAAACATCCAGTGAGCGGCAGTTCTGTGGGCGGAAATGCCTTGTTGATGCCAGAGGTCAGAGGAGAATGGACAGACTGGTTCGAGCTGATAGAAGGGCAACAGTGACTCAAATAACCACCCGTTACAACCAAGGTGGGCAGAAGAGCATCTCTGAACGCACAGTACGTCGAACTTTGAGGCAGATGGGCTACAGCAGCAGAAGACCACACCGGGTGCCACTCCTTTCAGCTAAGAACAGGAAACTGAGGCTACAATTTGCACAAGCTCATCGAAATTGGACAATAGAAGATTGGAAAAACGTTGCCTGGTCTGATGAGTCTCGATTTCTGCTGCGACATTCGGATGGTAGGGTCAGAATTTGGCGTCTACAACATGAAAGCATGGATCCATCCTGCCTTGTATCAACGGTTCAGGCTGGTGGTGGTGGTGTCATGGTGTGGGGAATATTTTCTTGGCACTCTTTGGGCCCCTTGGTACCAATTGAGCATCGTTGCAACGCCACAGCCTACCTGAGTATTGTTGCTGACCATGTCCATCCCTTTATGACCACAATGTACCCAACTTCTGATGGCTACTTTCAGCAGGATAATGCGCCATGTCATAAAGCTGGAATCATCTCAGACTGGTTTCTTGAACATGACAATGAGTTCGCTGTACTCAAATGGCCTCCACAGTCACCAGATCTCAATCCAATAGAGCATCTTTGGGATGTGGTGGAACGGGAGATTCGCATCATGGATGTGCAGCCGACAAATCTGCGGCAACTGTGTGATGCCATCATGTCAATATGGACCAAACTCCCTGAGGAATGCTTCCAGCACCTTGTTGAATCTATGCCACGAAGAATTGAGGCAGTTCTGAAGGCAAAAGGGGGTCCAACCCGTTACTAGCATGGGGTACCTAATAAAGTGGCCGGTGAGTGTATATTGAACGGTTAGTTTATCATGCTTTCCACAAAAAAAAAAAAATTAAGTAGCAAAAACTGTTTTCAACATTGATAATAATTGTAAATGTTTCTTAAGCAAATGAGAATGATTTCTTAAGGATCATGTAACACTGACTAAAGACTGAAGTGATGATGCTGAAAATTCCGCTTTGCATCACAGGAAAAAAATACATTAAGTATATTAAAATAGAAAAAAACTAAATTGTAAAAATATTTCCCAATATTAAACTTTTTAGAGTATTTTGATTAAATAAATTCAGATAATAAATAAGAGAATGTTTAAAAACATTAATACAAATCTTGTTTAAAAATCATTAATTTTAGCAAATCCTACATTGTTACATTATTGTAAAATATCGATTGTGTGTATTTAAGGAAGCAATGCAGTGATGTGGTTTTTGAGAGTGTGGTTTAAACATGCTCAGTGCCAGACTATTATTTAATCAGTATAAACAACAATCTCACTCCAGACAGACAGAAAGTCAAATAGTCTGGATCCTGTTCTATATGTTTAATCAATGATCAGAGTACATGTTTCTTCCTCCCCCGACTCTCTGTGTGACACCAAAGGACTGATAAGAGATAAACCTCACTCGCCCTACCTATCTATGCTTCCATGACCTCTCTTGAAACTAAACAGAAGCACAGATGGCAAGATTGGTTACATGTATTTTCAAGTATGAGGAAATAAATTTCACAATTATGTATTTGCGCTTGTGAAAATGAAGTTCACTTCAGCAAACTTTTAAAAAGACTAGCTATTACAGAAATAGGATAATTTAAAGGTCCCCTGACATGGGGTTATTTTATTATTTTATAATGTTTCCTGGGTTGCCCTTATAATGTTAGTATGTTTTTTAGATCAAAAATAGTCATAATTTAGAAATAAAAGGCATTTTTCCTAGCCTGATTTTAGCGTCTGATTTGAACACTCTGTTTGAAGGGCCGTGTCTGCTGTGGGATTCAGTGTAACCGGACACTGCTGTGATTGGCTGATATGCTTGCATATGAAATAGCTACGTATTACATGTGAAACTCTCTCGAATACTTTTACTACAGTTATTATACGTTTTTACTAATACAGCTATCGAGATTAACGAATCGTGAGAAGTTTTTAAAGTATTTAGATCTATTCCCATCACATAAAATGTTGATGAGCATTGAGCAAGCAGATGACAGTGTGTTGATCGAGAATAAAGATCTTATCATTGCAACGCACGCAGTTTCTGCACTCTCTCTAATGCTTTCACCAATGCAAATACGATGATGTAAATACAGTAAGAGCTTCGTTGTGCAGTGTAACGTCATTGATTTCATAACGAGTTGTCCAGATAAACTCGCGCTGTGTGGAAAGATTGTTCTTTGATCGCTTTCTGTATATAATTTGTTCACAATTTAAATAAGATTATTTTCATCCTACTAAAAGAAACGATGTGAAGTTGATATTTTAGTCACTGGATTGACTTACTGATCATATGCATAAACAGTATTGAACTATTTTGAGAGAAAGATTACCTGTCTGAACTTGAACTTGAATTGTTGCTTATAGCTCGATGATTTATTTTCAGACGTTCATCGAGGCCAGCTCTGTATTGGCCCAAGTTGAGGAAACAGTCGTCGGTGAAATGTTTGGACCATACATGTCGGCGCAAAATAAAATTAATCCATTGTTTCTTCAGAGGCTCGGATGAAGGAATTAAAAAATACTTTTGTGTTCATTTGTACATCCAACACTGATCAACTGCCATGCTTCGCTCGTTTGCAAGCCATTATATCTCTCGAGGAAAAACTCAAATCGCGCTCGCGAGTTCGTACTTCCTAGCTCGTTTTCTCATGGGCGAGTCAAGTTCTCTGGGCGGGCAAAGCAGAGAAAGGGGAGGTAACCTTTCCTCGTTATGACGTAATAACGAGGAGATTCAAGATCAGCGCGTTTGAGCTGAAGAGAAGAGAAAGATAGCCAAAGCTCGGTTTACATCGATTGAAAATTCTAGACACGAGGGGACCAAATACAGGCTAGGGGAACTAATATTAATGTTAAAAAACCTCAGAAAGTGAAAATTTCATGTCAGGGGACCTTTAAAAGAATATGCTTAAGTGCGAATTGAATGTAATTGTTGTGAATCACCAAGCTCAGAGAGATCCATTGGGCAGGCAGAGTCTGTGAACCAGGCAGAGGTAACGTAGGCAGGCAGCAGGCAAGGAGAAGTCCGAGGCAAGGGGGTCGAGAAACGGTCAGGCAATCACTGGGTTATAACGCTCAGTAGTGTTCACAAAAGCAAAACAAAACTTTGCACTGAGAGCTGCGCGTGGTACAGTTAAATAGCCTGGTAGAGGGGCATGGTGATCAGAGTCATTAATGAAGCTTATGGGAAATGTAGTGCGAGAGAGAGTCAATATTCGGGCGAGGGCCACCCTCTGCTGGCCAGAGAGAGAGGTTGCGGAGTCCGGGATTGTGACAGAGCCCCCTCCCTGCGAGTGACTTCTGGTGCGGGAAGCCTGACGACGTCGGGGTCTTCCTCGTGGTCGTGGAGCCGGTTTGGTAGGATGAGCCTGGTGGAAGTCTGTAATCAGGCTGGGATGCAGGACGTCTGAGGTGTCTACCCACAAACGTTCCTCAGGGACATATCCCTCCCAATGAGCTAGGTACTGCAGGGAACTGCCCCGACGTCTGTAATCCACGAGCTCCTGAACTCGATAGGCCTCCTCACTCTTCACTAGGATGGGCTGGGGCCACTGGTCACAGGATCTCCCTTCTTCCCTCTCATTGGGCCCATCAGAGGGTTTGAGTAGAGAGACATGGAAGATAGGAGCGAGATGGTACTGGTTAGGCAGGTCGAGACGGAAAGAGATTGGGGTGATGATTGTATGATTGCATGATCTTGAATGGGCCCACGTACCTGGGACTGAGCTTCTTGCAGGGAAGTCGCAGGCGTAGATCTCGGGTCGACAGCCAGACCCACTGGCCCGGGTGGTACTCCGGCCCTGGCCGCCGATGACGGTTAGCCTGTTCCCTCTGATGGCGAATAGCTTGTTGGAGGTGGGTATGGGCTTGGCGCTTGGATTGGTCGTTCACGGCTGGAATATTTGTGGGTTCTCCTGACCACGGGAAGAGAGGTGGTTGAAAGCCCAGGATGCACTGAAAGGGGGTTAGCCTGGTGGAGTGTTTCCGGATGAAATTCTGGGCGTACACAGCCCAGATCAGATAATGACTCCAATCCTGCTGGTGCTGATGGCAATAGGAGCACAGGAATCGGATTACCTCCTGGTTCATGCGTTCGGCCTGCCCGTTGGATTGAGGATGATACCCAGACGTGAGACTGATGTTGACCTGAAGATTCTTGAAGAATTCTGAGCAGACTTGAGAAGTGAACTTGGGTCCTCGGTCAGAGACAATGTCTTCGGGCAGGCCATAGAATCGGAATACCTGATTGCAGAGGTGTTCGGTGGTCTGCAGTGCTGTGGGGAGTTTTGCGAGGGGGATTAGGCGACAGGCTTTGGAGAACCGATCGATAATGGTGAGGATGGTGGTGTGAGCTTCGGAAACAGGGAGATCGGTGATGTCGATGGCAATGTGCGACCAAGGGCGTTGCAGAATGGGAAGAAGTTGTAACAAACCAGCAGGTAATTGACGTGACAACTTCTGGGTATTACAGATATGGCAGTGTTGGACATGGGTTGTGGTATCGGAGGCTAAGGAGGGCCACCAATAACGGTTCTGGAATAGCTGGATGGTGGCCGTGATTCTTGGATGCCCCGAGAGAGAGTCAATATTCGGGCGAGGACCACCCTCTGCTGGCCAGAGAGAGAGGTTGTGGAGTCCGGGATTGGGACAGTAATTTTTTTGCACACGTAATTTAATTTAATTAATTTAGAATTAAATGAAAATTAATAAAAAGTTTAAATTTAGCATTTAGTTAAATGCAGTTGAACTTTAGAGTTCTTGACCCACTGAAGTAGGACTTCAGTACATATTTATATGTAATGTCATAATTACATCAATTGTCTTTGAAATATTGTTAAAGTGTACTGCCGAATGTACCGACAACCATTTATGGTAAAATACGTCATTTCTATTGAAACTTGTATATATATTTGTAAGTACACTTTTTTTTTATTTGACATTATTTTAAAAAGTGTATCTTTTAAAAGTGTACTTAAGCGTGTTAAGAAATTTCTAAGTTGAATTCCTTTTATTTTATTAATATTATTTTATCTGCCGTTAAGTACAGTTACAGTACAGTTTAACAATATACTTAAACATACTTATAAATATACTACAAGTACACATTCAAAACAATTAAGCACACTCTTTTTTCACAAGTGTAAAGATATTCCAAAACATTAAATTTGAATTCTGCGAATAAATTTCTTTTAAGAGAATATTGAGTCCAATCTTTCACATTTATATGAATTAGGACTTTGGTGCCACAATTACAAAAAGCACCATAAAGGTATATATAAAAAATGTAATTCCACAAAAGTTAGTTCGACTAAGTTCATATATCTCAAGTCATACTCATCCTCAAGTCGTTATTCTCTGAAAGTTGACAGTCATTGAAATTAATATCTACAGAAGCTTTCCATGCATTCCATGGAGATTAACAGCCCAAGTTATTAATTTCTAAATCATGAAAAAGAGTGACATATCCCTCAAAATTTTGCCTTTTGTGTTCCATGGAAGACAGAAAGTCGGGTTCAGAACAACATGAATTTTCCTCTTTTGGGTGAACTATCCCTTTAAACCTTTGATATATATTCCCCTATAATAAAAATGTTGTTTGTCTTGAATGGCTACTCTGTGTTCTTTATTCAATAAACCTCAAAGAACCATTTCTGCTGGGTTATTAATTGCACTCTGAAGTAAGTTCACAGAGAAACGTCTCTCCTAACCATTCTGAGAGCGTCTCATCCATTTGTCCAGTTTCTTGGCAGCCCTTTAAAAAGTATCACTGTATAAATCAAAATACCAGCTGAGAGAGAGAGAGAGAGAGAGAGAGAGAGAGAGAGAGAGAGAGAGAGAGAGAGAGAGAGAGAGAGAGAGAGAGAGAGAGAGAGAGCTAGAACTGAATAAATAAGGTCAATCTGATGGTCACAGGGAATGACAGCCCAGGGGGAGAGGTCGTTATCTGACCTGAAGGACCCTGAGGTGCCACTTCCCTGCCTGATTAGATCTCTGACGGCAGGAATGTGTGTTTTGTGACGGTGGTCAGGAAGATCACAGACCCAAGCATTCACAAGCTACAAGTCTAATGAGTCACGTGGACCGAGTTCTTGCTCAGACAAGTCCATCAGTACTTAATTTTCTTTCAAGACCAGATCAACATGAGGCACTCACTTATACTTTACTGGCACATAGACAACAAGCAAATCACCTGAAAGGGTGAATCTCACAAGCCTGCCAAGAACAAGTCATCTTTCTTTCCAAAATCCAAATAATAATTTTATTTGGCTTGAAGACAATGAAGTCAATTTTAGAATCATTATATATTATCAAGCCTATTTTAGGACCATTATATCAAGCCAAGTCAAGTGTAATTTATTTATATAACACTTTTCACAATCCAAATTTTTTTTTTCAAAGCAGCTTTACAAAAAATCATGATTTTGATGAGTTACATTTTACAATGGAATAAAAAATCAGGCAGTTAACATTTGCTTTGTAGTATATATCATTTTACGTAAGTGTTTTGAATGTACAGTATGTGAATACAATTAGATAATATATATCCAACTTCATAGAGAGAGCTGTGTTATAATACAGTTTACATTTTAGCTATGATTATAAAAAATCATGTATCTGAGATTTGCTACACAATCTTGAGGCAATTCATAAATATTTTAAGTTTTGGCAAATTGGTGGGTAATTTGTATGAGGTGGTACAATCTAACTTGTACATTTTTGTACGTTCTGCTTTCGCCCTAGTGATGGATGTGTTTAGGGGTGGACCTTCATGCTTACTTTTTATCTAATAATCGCACATTTTTGTACAATTCACATCGTACGAATTTATACAAAATCACTACCTCATAAAATAGTTACGTTTTCACGTGAGATCGAGTTAGATTTGCTATATATATACTGTATATTGCTTACATCAGTATACTGTCAGGTTTATGTTCTGTTTTCATGAACTTTTAGTTTGTATCACCTTGATTTCCTGTGTTCTGTTCCTGTTTCCTTTGTTTCCTGGTCTTCATTTGTTACCATGGTTAGTTACTGATTTAGTTCCACACCTGTTTCCAGTCTGCTTTGTTAACCTGTGTATTTAAGCATTTAGTTTTCCTCAGTTCCTGGTCTTGTATTGTCTTTGCATTTATAAAGCAGTTGCGTTCTTTCTTTTGATTCCCTATATTTTTTTTTTTATAAAAAACAACAACAACAACAACGTCTCAGTTACTAATGTAACCCTCGTTCCCTGAAGGAGGGAATGGGAGACGTAACGTCGGCGTGGAAGCGGACGCTGGACACAGCTGCATCGCAACGGCATGCTCCACCAGCGGGACATCCACATACCCCTTAGCCGCTCCGCTGTCGAGGGTGGTTCAGAGGGAGGAGCCACTAGGACGGCTTCTGGAACTATACGGTGCCGTTCACGTCCTAGTGAGCTCCTCATGCACCTCATGCGCTGATAACCAGCACGGCCCGCCCCGAGAAACCAATCGTCCAACCGGGAAGGTTCGGGACGTGGTGGAGGGTTCCACACAAGCCCGACCTTCTCGGCACCCCGGGGGGTCCAGAATAGACGCTAGATTGGGGCATAGGCGAGGGGACTGTACCTCCCTTGAGGTAAGCGAGTCACGATCTTAACGCTATCATAGTCATCTTCCCACAACAGGAACATGAGCTATTCACAAAAGCTGCTTCAGTCTGCTGAATGCCCAAACATGAGATGCAGCTATTGTGGCCGTCTGCTGGTGCCAGGGAATGACCGCATCCAGAAATGCACAAGCGAAAGGAGCAAGTGCATTCTGGGAGTTGTTGTCTTTCATCCACATAAGCCAAAAATACATTTTCTGGCTTTTCTCAGTCGAGAAAGCTCTAAATTCAGAAATAATTTCACATTTCTTCTACATAAATGACCCATTTTAAATACACATTCATCTTTCCAGAGGTGAAGTATCCCTTTAAGAGTTCTAAAACAGATGTTGTGGTGAAATGTGACCTGGACATTGAGATTCACAAGAATGTGTATGCAATATGTGAGGTGTTAACATGCATTTAACATGCCCTCAAATACTGCAACAATCAAGATAGAGTTCCTTAGAAGGTGTTTGTTCCAATGTTGTTCCAAACTCTTCAGAGTCCAAATCAAGAGTAAACCGCTGGAAACTCAACTTCCTGTTAATTCACCATAATTGCAGGCCTACACAGGAAAATACACAATATATGACAAGGAATCAAAGCTTTAAGCCCTCCAAATGAGGGGAAACACTGCTCTTGGCTGCAGGCTTAATTCAGCAGAAGGTTTTCTTACTGTGGTTACTGGTTACCTAATTAAACACTTTTGGAGACACAATCTCTATTGTGATGCAGTCAAGATGTTGATTTCTCCAGGGGGTAATGCAAAATGCATATGTATAAAGGGCATTGTGTGAAAGGACAATTACAAATCTCCGGCCTGGTGATCAGTCATAAAACCATCCAGGTCTTCTGGAGAAATAGTTCTCATTCATTGTGTTTACACACAGGAGTTTAGGAACAATTTTGCAAAGGATGCTGGTGCGTTTATCCTGTTTTAATGGGCTCAATAAAAAAAGACTTGGAAGCCGCAATGGGAAAAAGCGAATCAGGAGCGGAAACACCATTGGCTCATTTCCTACCAATGCCAACAGCTGTATATCCCTTACATGTGCCTTTTACCAATTTCTTCATCCTTGACAGCACTCAGCTGCCACCCAGATGAGCCTTGCCCAGATGAGACACACCTCAGGATGATCTCCTTTCAGCATGTTGAATTCAAGCAGATTTAGACAAATGTCTATAAACACTGATTCATGTGCCTGTAAGAGGAAGTTCTAGTGAAATACTCTCAGCTGAGACTGTGGGAGTCCTGCAATAGAAGGCTCTTAAACTTTATTTTCTGTTTACATAGAGTAAATTGAATCCACATCCAAGCTTAACAAAGAGCCATAATGTTAAATCTGTTTGTTGAATATGTGATCATGGCGAATCGAAAAGCAATGTGACCTGTGCAGGGTTTGCTCGAATGCCGATCCCATTGCGCTCTGCTTTCAAGTAGTAAAGGACAAGCACTCTTGACCCTCTTGTGAAAACAAAAAGAGAGCCTGGTGCCATAGAGACTAACAGGACTGGCCCCAGGGCTAGGAATGGTTCACCACAAATGTGCCTGTTAGTCTGAGGCCTAGGGCTCTGTCACTAACCTGAAAGAGATTATTGTTGGGTAAAGGATGTGGTTACTGTAAGTGCAGTGAGAATGGTTTGCTTCGTCTTCGGGAGAATAAGGAAACAGAATTTTTGTTTACTCAGGGAAACAGATCTGTCTTGTGCAAGCTTTAATATAGAATGATAAGTAAAAAAGACTTTTGTTTTTATTTTCAGAAGTAACAAAATTATTATTATTTTAAGCAACCCAATATGATCTATTTATAAGAAAGGCATAGTTATAATGAATAGTTATTCCAATAATAATAATAATAATTATTATTATTATATTAATAGTAATAATCATGTTGTTACAAAGCCATATTGTAGCAATGTTTAAAGTTCAGGTAACAAGGAGGCGGGAACAGGCGAACGTTCAACAAATTTTATTCAAAAATAAACAAAAAACAAAACGCAAGTAAAGCGGCAGCCTCTCACAGATGACTGCTGCATAAACTTAAACAAAACAACAACATAAAATCCAAACCTGGTCCTCTCTCCTCTTCACTCCTCCTTTTATTCTTCCGGAGCTCCTTCATGAGACTCAAGGCCGGTGTGGAGTGTAGTATTAGCTTATTAGCGTTAGCTCCGTTCCCATGGCTGTCGGCTCTCGGCCCCTGCATGACACTCATATGACTTTATTTATTTCTTTATTTCTTAGTAGTGGGGTAATTAGTAATGGAAGGGAAGATAACTTAAATTGATTTATTTATTTCTTGAAATGGCTTTGGGAGACTTAGTTTATTGAGTACTTGTGGAGTTAAGAAAGGGGTAAACTTTTGGATCCTTTTTGAAGCTAAGAAACTCTCATCCCCATTCAATGTAATCGCATGGAAAGGAGAATGGAAACACTATATTTCGATGGACCATTTTAGACATCTATAAGTAACTTTGCTACTACATGTCCACTAACTCTTATGAGTGTATTAGTAGACTGTCTGCTTAATATCGGCAAACACTTTATTTTGATGCTCCCCAAAAGACATTCTATGGACTGTAAGTGACTTTGCAACTACATGTCAACTTAATATACAAGCCATAACCCTAACCTAACAGTCTATACTACAGTCTCTACTAATACCATTAAAATAAAATGTAAATTAAGAGAATTCTCAAAAATGTCACCCTTTGTGTTTCACAGAGAAAATATAGTTACACAAGTTTGGGACAACACAAGGAAATGATAACAGAACTTTCCTTTTTGGTTGAACTCTTTTAAAGAAAAAAGAAAAAAACAGTCCACAGCACAATGCTAGACACACACTATATTTGCTTTTTCTGCATTGGGAAATGAATGCTTTGTATTAATTTTTTGCATGTGTGGCTCTCTTTCTTCCTATTGACAGATCTGTCTGGACCTGCTGACAATACGGAGAGGCAGAAGCTTACCTGCTTATCACAGCCTGCCATCAGACCCCTCTTATCCCTCAGTGCTCTGACTTATCCTTGCTAACCCGGTGGTCTCTCCAGCAGGAACAACAAAGGTGGCTTGTGAACGAAAAAAAAAAAAAAAAAAAACATCATTGTCATCATTAGAACGATTAACTTACTCTTTTGCAACCTTCACCAGTGTTATAAGCGGAATACATTCTTTTGAGCAGTCTCAATAGTAAATCGTAAAAAAAATAAAAATAAAAATAAAAACTATTGTTGATAAAAAAAATAAAAAAAAGATTTGTGGTATGCAAATTGTATTCCAAATAATATTAGCAATTAAAAAAAAAGAAGTTGTTAAAATTAAAAGGACTTGGACTGTTGAAAAGCATTGCTGTGAAGATATTTAATCGCTACAGCTGGAATGGTTAGAATACCAAAGCTTTTCAATATCATATAGCAAATCTATGACAGATTTCTGTTGTGTCTTACTATGGGGAGTGCAGGACATGTCTGGGCCTATCTTTGGCCCAACATACCTTTATTTCTATGCAGAATCCAGCAATTGGATAGTTGTTCAAATGCATCAACATTAATAATTTTAAGCACAGTATAGGTAATATGTCATTGCTCAGACTAGCATTAGGATTGCCTATAATAAGTGCATTTAATAAATTCAATTGAATGTGCCAATGAACGAACAGTGTATGATTATGATTCAAGCAGCATTGTAGGTCAGAAGTCAGATTGGATTAGAACAATCAGAATATTATCCAGTTCCATCTGGTTGAAGATTAGAGTCATCACGCCGGTATGGAGACGAGTTTGTTGAGGGATCAGTGCCGATGGCTGTCGTGTCGATGAGGCCTTATAGGGGAGATGTCACGGTTGTGGACTTTTATATTCTAATTCTCTGCTCTGTTTAGTTTTTTGTTTTCTTGGTTACTCATTATTTGTTTCTATAGTTACATAAAATTATCACCTGTCAGTCATTATGGTTGTCTTGTATTAAAACTCCCTGTTCAGTCCACTTGTTCAGTCCCTTGTCGGTTATTGTTTCATTATGCATGGTGGTTTATACTTCTCCTGAATTTTGTGTATTATATTTTGTAGACTGTTCTACCAGAAACACTTGAGAGGCAGAAAAACATTTGAATAAATTAGATATGTAGAGATATTGTATGTTTATTTTTAGCTTTATTTTTCTGGTCAACTTTTTCTCCTTGGTTCCCCTAATACGTTTTTTCCTATTCCGTTCCACATCATGAGCGATCCTGGGAACACTGCGTGCCCTTTTGCCCGAGCTGCAGTAATGGAGAAAAAGTCTAACATTTATTTTCCTGTTTCTCTTTGTGGAGTGCGGAGGCATGTTGTTTTCACTGGTCTGGGGAGACAGTGCTGTGAAAAGTTCTGGGGAACTGGCACCCTTGTGAGAGAACTAAATAGGCGACACTCCATCCCACACACATTGCATACGTTTGGCTCTGTGAGTATCGCCGTGCCTTTTTCCGCTGCCCACAAGTAAATATAAGGAAGATGATGACTGATCCAAGCTAATAAACCTCCTCTCCCAGATCTCACTGCAACATTGTTATTATTTCATTGTAATTTACCTCACATTTACTTATCTACTAACAACTTAATGAGGCTGGTTTGGATGAATTTACAAAGCAGCAACATGTAAAACATTGGCAAAGATACAAACTCGTTTGTCAGGTACACATACATACTTAAAAAAAAAGAATATATATTTAAGTGCTTACTACATTTAACGTTTTCAGACACTTAATTGCATGTTATTAGTTGTACTTGAAGAATGATTTTTTGACATTAGTATAGACTTAAGTACATTTATGAGCTACTGTATACAGGCCACAAGGGCACCATACAGACTTTATCAAAGAATTTGCAGACTTTCTATCGGAATTGGTATTAGCTGCAGATAAAGTCCTAATTGTTGGTGATTTTAATATACATGTAGATAATGAAAAAGATGCATTGGGATTGGCATTTAAAGACATTGTAAACTCAATTGGAGTTAGACAACACGTGTCAGGACCTACTCATTGTCGTAATCATACTCTAGATCTAATACTATCACATGGAATAGATGTTGATGCCGTTGAAATTCTGCAGCAGAGCGATGACATCTCAGATCATTATCTAGTCTCATGTAAATTACATTTAGCCAAGGCTGCAAAGCCAACTCCATGTTATAAATATGTTAGACCTATAACTTCTGCCACTGAAGATTGCTTTATCAATAATCTTCCTGATCAGTTTCATCATCTCAGCATCCTGGATAGCTTAGAAGAACTTGATATTGCAACAGAAACTTTTAACTCTCTCTTTTCCAGCACTTTAGACACGGTTGCTCCATTGCGCTTAAAGAAGATGGTAACACTTTATTTCGATAGTCCACTTTAGACATTCTACTAACTATAAGTAACTTTTCAACTACATGTCAACTAACTGTCATTAGAGTATTAGTAGACTGTCAGCTTAATATCTGCTAACACTTTATTTTGTTGGTCCCCCAACAGACATTCAACTGACTATAAGTAACTTGGCGACTACAAGTCAACTTATTCTCCTAACCCGAACCCTAACACCTAACCATAACCTACCAGTCTACTGACAGTCTACTATACTAATACTCTAGTGAGAGATAGTTGACATGTAGTTGAAAAGTTATTAGTAATTAGTAGAACGTCTAAAGTGACTATCGAAATAAAGTGTAACCAAGAAGGGTAAAGAAAATAGTCCAACGCCGTGGTACAACGAGCACACTCAGGCCCTTAAGAGAGCAGCCAGTAAAATGGAGCGCAACTGGATGAATACAAAACTAGAGGTATTTCGGATTTCATGGAAAGAGAGCTCGATTGCTTACAGAGAGGCCTTAAAAGCTGCTAGATCTGCTTATTTGTCAATCCTATTAGATGAAAATAAACATAATGCTACGTATTTATTTGAAACAGTAGCTAAACTAACGAAAAAGAAAGCTTCAAGCCCAGAAGTGTCCAAGCAAAACAGAAGTAATGACTTTATGAACTTCTTCACTTATAAGATTGATAATATCAGGGACAAAATTATGTAAGCAATAAGGTACGAGAGGCTGTACTGTAATAAATATGAATAAGTAAATAATGTGAATAAGTAACGGCTGAAGGGCATAGTTAGGCACGACGCGAAGCAGAGTGCGTGCAACCAACCTACGTGTACCATTGTCCGGGAAGCAGACACACTCTGTCAGTTCAAAGCTAGATTAAAGACACATCTCTTTGACCTAGCATTCACATAATACATTATCGAATTCTATAACTCAATGTTAGGCTGCATAGATTAGGTCGCCGGAACTGGGAACACTTCCCTTAATCTTGATGTACTCGTTACATCATAAGAAGAATGGCATCTACACTAATGTTAGTCTCTCTGTTTATCACGAGGTTTACCGCTGTCCGCCGGATCCAGGCCGTATCCAGATCAGATGGTGGACCTGTGCCTGGACCCATCCTCAACGCATCCCTGAAGTGCCAGCCTCATCAGCCCTGTGAAGGCCTCATCGACACGACAGCCATCGGCACTGACCCTCAACAAACTCGTCTGCATACCGACGTTATGACTCCAAATTACAACCAGATGGAAATGGAAGCTTTAGCGTTAAGTTCTGCCAGGAAGACTCAATTGCTACGTCACTTATTACCTTCTCATCTATCCAATCATGTCTAATACTTGCGGTATAAAAGACCAGTACTTACACATGTTTGAGTTCGCAGATGCTGACGCTTTCATTCACCTCCATCCTCCCCACCACCACCAGGATGGTCCCTTCCCCTCCATCCTCCCCACCACCACCAGGATGGTCCCTTCCTATACCTCAGGGTGTCGGCTGCGCCCCTGCCTTCGTCTTCAGGCAGGAAATGCAGAGTCCGGACCCTCGGATTGCGAGCTATGGACGGGGCCTACGCCAAAGAACTTTATTGCTTGCTGGGCTATCAATAAATGTATTTATTGTTACAGTATTTATTCTCCCGAGTCTTTCTGGTAGAACTGGATAATATTCTGAATGTTCTGATCAAATCTGACCTCTGACCTGTAATGCTGCCTGAATTATAATCATACACTGTTAGTTCATTAGCCAGAGAGGAACTGGCCCTCCGACTGAGTCTGGTTTCTCCCAAGGTTTTTTTCTCCATCCTATCACCTAATGGAGTTTTGGTTCCTTGCCACTGTTTTCCTGGGCTTTTGGCTTGCTTGGGGACATTGAAATATTCAACAATATTATTGATCTGCCTTACTTAAGGTGGATGATAACGCAATTTTCTTCTAGAAACAACATGTTATCACTGTGAAGCTGCTTTGATACAATCTGTATTGTAAAAAGCGCTATATAAATAAAGGTGACTTGACTTGACTATGTAATTTATAATTACCTCTGTTGTCTTTGAAATATGGTGTACTGTACAATGTACTGCCAATACCACTTTTTAAGTGTATTATTATCAATTATACTCTGTTGAAAAGTTGCATTTCAATATATTTATAATTCAAAACATGACAAAAGATGATTAAAATATAATTATTTAAAATGTACTTTAAAGTAAAGCTTTTAATTTGACATTATTACAAACTGTGCTTTTTTTAAAGTGTACTTATGTCTGTTAAGAAACATTCATATAAGCATTCCTTCTTTAACTACACTTAAATGGCTTTTTCTTAAATTTCACCAACTGTATCTGTACGTACAGTTTTTTTAAAAACATACTTTTGAGATATAAAGTACACAACAAGTGCACAATGAAACCAATTAAGCACACTTTTAAAAAAAGGGCCAACAGCTTGACATTATATATTAGATGTTGAGGTCAGCATTAAGTTGAAATAATATCACACCCACACAGTGTTATTTCCTGTCCAACAGGATGTTTGTTGAGCATTGGACTATTCAGTGTTTAAAAGGGTCACTCGGTTGTAGAAATGTTTATATATGAAAGTCTTTGTGGCTTTCAAAGAGCAACTTATTAAATGCTCCATTCTCTCAATGTAGTGTGTGATCTCACCCTTCCCCTAACATCTACAGTAGGTCATTCCCTCATGCAACTGCTCTTTGTCATTGCCAAGACACTCTGTTTTGTCAAAAAACACCTGGTTTGAGATTGGGAGGTTCTTCTGAACTGGTGCTGAACCTGTCCTGATGAGGTAGAGAAAGGAAATCCAGTAATAAGTAAAAAATAAAGCACATTCGCTGTTTCCTAAAACACAACATGGCTCCAATCCTTAGACATTCTTGGATCTAATGCCAGCTGGAACTTTCCAAAGGAGAGGAACTCTTGATACAGCATGTCTCCTCGCTCGGGTTAAGAGCAACAGTCCTTTCCTGGGCCTGTTATTATGACTGCAGTTGTGAGGAAATGTTATCTCTTCACCTTTGGCCTATGTACATTTTCCTCTATCAACTAGTGACACATGTTCAACACAGAAAGAAACTCAGCAAGGAAATCGCTCCTTTGGGAAACATGAAAGAAACTCCCAAAACACTCTTACATGAATAGTCAACAAAGTTTCCTTCTAGCCTTGGCTGCCATACATTTTCAAACCAAAACAGTCTCTTGTTTTTGAAATAGCTTAATCAGTGGAAGCAATTCTGTGACTCCTTTTGTGCTATACTATGAGCCTTCAACACAACATATTTAAGTAATTTCCGGGATTGCTGTAGATATGGATCAGTGTGAGGCTGTTACATGATCCACACGACCCTCTGACTTCCCTTTCCAAACAGTCCTTTGACAGGGCAAATAAAACCAACGCTGCCTCAATAATCAAGAATACCCAGAGCAGTGGTGGGCATACAGAGAATCAGGCTTAGGTTTCAGTGCATGGTTTTTGTCAGTTCATACCCCATTTTGTATGTGTATTGGCTGTGTATTGACTTTATGGACTCGACTCAGAGAAAGAATTCTGCAAACTAAAGTTTAACTGACTAAATAACCTTTTTCAATGTATTGTTTATTATAAGCCCTGAAAAAGAACAGTATGAAAAAAATAATAATCTTGCGCACGTTTTCTTTTCATCCACCATAGGACATGGTTAAACTTAGATCAGTAAAGAATTTATTTCAGATTAGATTGGTTTCGTTACACTGAATCATGACCATCATGACGTAAATGTGGTTCCCAGTTCCTGAGGCTTGTGGAGATAATCATAGACCAAAACACACTCTGTTCTGTTATTTGTTTCTTCATTGGTTATCTGAGAAACATGACTAGCTCATTCATTAGGATATGTTTTAACAGACACTGTACAGCTTCTAGAAACAATGCCTCTACTTAAATAACTCCCAAATTATTTATTACTCCTCGATTTGATTCTATACACAAATGCAAAAGCAAAATATCCCCCAGTTAAGACCTTAAGAATGTTTTGTTAGTATCATCAGGTACAGCAAACCATGCAGTTCCAGTATTGCCAATTTCATTTGTAAAAATCACCTCCAGGCTCTCTCTGCAAACTAAAACCAGACTTGGTTCAATCCTCAAAGCTAATGTGACTGAGGTAAATACAATTAAGCCCAGCCAGAGGAAACCCTGGCTTATTATTGTTTATCTTTAAACCTGACTCCCTGGCCCTGTGCCATCAGCTTTTCTCTAGTCTAGAAGTCAAGGGTATTTAATAGATAGATAAATGACAGAGATCCTTTGTTCTTTTCTTTTAAAGAAAAGAATGTACATCAGAAATATAATCTACTGGATTAAAAGAATAAAATAATGAAAAGGATTGACTGCACGTATAATGTATTTTGAAAAGAAGTCTAAATTTAAAGAGGTATTTGTCATATCCAGTGCTGGGTAGATTACTTGGTTCCTACCATCATCTCCTCCATGGTTCCTGCCATCATCTCCTCCATGGTTCCTGCCATCATCTCCTCCGTGGTTCCTACCATCATCTCCTCCATGGTTCCTACCATCATCTCCTCCGTGGTTCCTACCATCATCTCCTCCATGGTTCCTACCATCATCTCCTCCATGGTTCCTGCCATCATCTCCTCCGTGGTTCCTACCATCATCTCCTCCATGGTTCCTACCATCATCTCCTCCATGGTTCCTGCCATCATCTCCTCCATGGTTCCTACCATCATCTCCTCCATGGTTCATGCCATCATCTCCTCCGTGGTTCCTACCATCATCTCCTCCATGGTTCCTACCATCATCTCCTCCATGGTTCCTGCCATCATCTCCTCCGTGGTTCCTACCATAATCTCCTCCACGGTTCCTGACATCATCTCCTCCGTGGTTCCTACCATCATCTCCTCCATGGTTCCTACCATCATCTCCTCCATGGTTCCTGCCATCATCTCCTCCATGGTTCCTGCCATCATCTCCTCCGTGGTTCCTACCATCATCTCCTCCATGGTTCCTACCATCATCTCCTCCATGGTTCCTGCCATCATCTCCTCCATGGTTCCTACAATCATCTCCTCCATGGTTCCTACCATCATCTCCTCCATGGTTCCTGCCATCATCTCCTCCGTGGTTCCTACCATCATCTCCATATGGGTTTCCAGCGCCTCGCCAGTTCCTCGTCTACCTCCTGAACCTCCACCATTCTTCCACTCGCGCCATCCATCAAAACGCGAGGCCACACCTTTCCGGGAAGGGGAGTTCTGTCACAATCTGTGTATTTAGTTTCTCTCTTATGGACTTTGGTTTTGTTACCGTCAGATTAGTTTTTATATTTTAAATACAGTAATGTGTGTGTCTGTTTTCCTCAGCATAGAATGTCATTGAGTAAATTCATGTATTTGAGGCAACGGCTGAGGGAAATATAGGAATATAGGGAACTTATTAGTAATTAATAAATAATTATCAAATAATTATCCAGGAACTAGGCTACTTATAACCTGAAACATTCTAAAGTGAAAACATAGGGAACCCAGAAGTAATTAATAAAGAATTATCAAATAATTATCTAGGAATTAGGCTACTTATTAACCTGAAACAGTATTCTAAAGTGAAAATGTATGGAACCCATTAGTAATTAATAAACAGTTATTGTAAAACTTACTGTAAAAAAAACAACACTATTTACGTAATCATCTAAACCTTTGTAAAATACATGACAATGACTCGTTTAGGCTACATGATATCTTTATTTCAGATGAGAACATTTCTTAATACAGCATATATTTTATTTCGTTTTAACATGTACAACACTGCCTACATTTAAACTTGTTTAAGAAACATTTTAGAATCAAAATATAAACCCTTAAAAGCAATTCAATTGTAATCATGCTCTTGCATCACCAAATCACTGTAAAATGTAGGCTACTGCGATATTGCCGGAACTTGTAGAAGTTTAAACAAAATACGTTTAAAATGTATAAGAACTAGGTATAATAATGTACTTAGGTGTCATGTACATTTTGATAAGTTTAGCTAATTAAATGAAAAGTTTGCTTATTTGCAGATCAATATATAGCCTAAATGTCTGCATTTATCTATTAGTGCTGAAGAATGACTAAAATAAAAAAAAACATTGATCAGTGATTTTTACTTTTCCTAAGGTAATGTTTTTTTAAATGAATAGGCCTAATTATAATTTTACTGGAGTAATATTTTATAAGACTATCTGTACTTTTAATCAAGTACTTTATTTGTGTACTTCATCCACCACTCCACTGCAAAAAAAAAAAAAAAAAAAAACGGTTTCTTGTAGTGACTACTTTCATTAGTAGTTACTTCATATTTATTTTCTTGAACCTTAATTAATACATAACTAATAGTAGTTCTTCAAGAGGTATGAAATAATTCATTAGTTATTGATTAGCTAACTGATACTTAATACAATCATAAAATTCTATTACATAATGATTAGTTAACACATCTTCATTGGTAGTTAACATTAGTTCTATTAGTTCTTCAGTAATTCCTTATTAGTTATGCAGTAAATAAGAAACAGTATTCTAAAGTGTTACCCAAATGTGCAATAAGCCATCACGCTAACCCTTTCAATATGATCATGGGAACATTTCTAGATGTGACACCCACCATTTAACTGTTGAGCAGTCCTGATGAAACTTATCAAATATTATATGTTATGTGGCAAAGATCACATTTGATATGTTTGTGGAATAAAATAAAATAAAAAAGAACTGTGAGCCATTGTCTAAAATGTGACTCAGCCAGATCTCATTGAGGAACTGCTGAACTCTGATACGATGCTTATCAAAGTAGCCCATATTTTCATTACTATCTCAAGGCCCAGTTAATCATGTCTACAAACATCAGATTCTTTCACAAGGAGGGAAAAATTATGGCTGATACTCATCCTATTATCGCAACCTCATTACTCTGACAAACAGAAAAATATCCAAGAATGAATCCCCTTCCCAATCCAAGAAACTACCCCTGGTGAAGTATGCAGTTGGCAATGAAGTAGGAGTAATGTAAAGCACTGGTGGGGGACTCTCATATTGAAAGACTGCTTCGTAGTCCCATTCATTCTCCATCTGGTTTTGCTTATTCAGTCGCTGGTACTGCAGATCCCCTCGAGTTGACCTCTGCTGAGGTCTGATGCTTATGAGGAGCTTTAAGATAGATTAACTTGGGCTCAGTATGTCAGGCATCTTTGAAGGGAGATATGATCTACTGGTCTTGCAACAGTTTAGGCTGAATTTTCATAGTGAGAGAACCTAGTATTAGTTACAGAAATATTTTGAATGGAAATAGTATATCAAATTCCAGAAACTGAATTATTTGCATAAAAGGGCACTATAACAATCTTCTAACCAAACAAATTAAGTAATTTACACTTCACTGTCCTTGCGTGACAATAAATGTCATTTACAATCTCTTTCCTGCTCGCGAGAGCTCTCCTCAAAGATATCAGCATGTATCTTTGCACAGCACAAGGCAACATCTACAAGCCGTCTGTGGGATAGCAGACATGTCAGTATGATTTATATATATAGATAAGACCCATGTCTTTGTCTGTCACAGTTTGTTTTTTGAGAGACAAGGCCCTGCCACTGTAGTTTGTAAGCCTATGCTGGGCCCCATGGGGCCTGATTGGACTGGAATGTGGGCTTGGTAAATTATCTGATAAATACAGTAGATGTGTTTGTGTTTCGTGAGATACAATCGTGGACTCTTATGTAGGCAATCTACAAGTATTCCTCAAAATATCTTTATAAAAAAACACACACATGGAATTCTTATTCTTATTCTGTTAAGTTAACGAGGAGCTAAGAATAGCAAGATGACACACAACCCCCTTCATTTAATTTTTTACAACTTATTCTTGGGTCAAGTGTAGCTCAAAGTAAAAACTAGCTAGTTGTGACATTTCAGCAAAATTATATTATGATGCAGCACTTCTGATGCATTGCTCTTCGCAGAACTTTGAAATCGAAATTTCTAGTGAGTGGAGCTGTGTTTTCATTTGTATCCAAAACAGATGAATGCGAATGCGCAACGCATTCTCATCCTATGGCGTCATATAGGTGACGCCATATGACATTTCGTCTAAATACGACGCACATGGCACCCTTTAGCGTCAATATAACACGCACTGTTATGGGTAGGTTTAGGTCTGGGTTAGGGTCAGGGTTATGACGCTAAAGGATGCCATGTGCGTCGGATTTAGACGAAATGTCAAAAGCGTCACCTGTATGACGCCCTGGGATGAGAACGGGCTGGAATGCGACAATATTTTAAATTTTGACTGTTGTAGGTTTCGTGCTGGTTCAGAAGAGGCGCTAAAACACTCACTCACACAATTTACCACCTAAGCTAAAACTTACCCTAAACCTAACCGATAGTGTTAACCAAAGCAAATGTGAGATGGTGTTAAGAAGAGCAAATGTAAGGAATCTGAAATGGCCGTTGAAATCACTTTAAGGCCCCTGTTACATTGACCCTGCCCTAGCACTCTGCATCATAAGTGCACTGCAGTACTAGGTGAGCTACCTAGCAAGTTTACTACATTAGAAAAGCCATACATTTGAAGTTCATGATGTCAATCATGGTCATGGGGTATATAAGAAGCTTACATTCTTCCGATAACATCATTCCTGTAAATGCTCGACCTAGATTTAAGAACAAACCATTGACAGCACGCCAAACCTGTCTACCTATATTTTGCCCTATGATTAAAAATAACCAAGTGAACTCATAATATGGAACTAGTTATGTGATGCAAATGTCGAAATGTAAGCAACCACACAGTAAAAAAAAGAAGAAAAAAATTTATTTTTAATCATAATTTGTCTAAAAAGGAATACATGTTGCTGGTGTTTCACTGCCACTACTGGCCATTTCATCTGGAAACAGCACTGAGTTGTACGTATAGGTACAGTACTTTTTCGAGATTCGCAAAAATGTATGTAGAGGAATGTTTTTCCAATGAGCTTATGTTGAAAATAGTTGAAGCCCGCATTTGTTGAGTTAATGCTGTTAGCAGGCATATATTTTCAATTAATATATAAACAAAGTTTCTTTCAATGAAGAGACTGAAGGGACCTGAATCATGTTAGTTATTTGAAATGAAAGCTCTCTCTCTCTCTCTCTCTCTCTCTTTCGATATCTTCTCATTCCACTGAATCTGCTCATATCTCTCCATCTGAGCAATGAAGAGGAAGTGTAGAACCACCCACTGCATATTCGCTGTCCGCAGGTCTATAACTCCTCTGTGCTCCGGGCCACACAAAGTGTGCTGGGCCTCTTCCTTCACTCAGCAACCAACAGAAGATCCTGATACTAACTCATTTTACAGAGTGATTTCTGACCTCGCTCACGGGCTCAGGTGGAGACCACCAGGTGAAGAAGAGAAACAGAGGAACATGGGCAGACAGATGCCAAATGGGGAGAGCAGTGCAGCCAGTCCGAATAGAATGAATGAATTTTTCACTGATGAAATGTTAGCCTGTTATGATGGTATAATGCAATAAAGATTTGTTTGTTAAAATAACGTTTGATTAAAAAACAGGGCATTTTAGGTAAACAGGCATGACTTTACCCCCTTGTGAAAAAGCAGGAGTAAAAAATGTACACATCTTACTTTATTGGGAGCGATACAAAATCCCAAACAATATTTACATACCCATTTACAGTTAAAGTATGCCATACTTTATCATCAGATTTATCATAATTTCATTTCTCTGTGTTGCTCATATACGTAGTTGATGTAAGTTTGAATCTGGCTTGCAGCATCTCATGATCTCATTCTTTCTCTTTCTCTCTATCATTTGCTGTCCTCTCTCCTGCCCTCGATGAAACTCGTAAAAGGCCAATAAATATTCTATGACATATATCAAGTCAACATTCAAGTTGCTACTTCAAGCCTGAAATTAATGGTTTACCTAAATATGAAAATGCTGTTGTCATTTACTCACCCTCATGTCATTCCATATGTGTAGGCATTTCTTTATTCTGCAGAACACACAAGAAGATATTGGTTACACTTTATTCTGATGGCCACTTTAGACATTCGACTAACTATGAGTAATTTTGCAACTGCATGTCAACTAACTCTCACTAAAGTATTTGTAGACTGTAGTAGACTGTTAGTGTTAGGGTTATGGTTAGTAGAATAAGTTGAAATGTAGTTGCAAAGTTATTTACAGTCAGTAGTTATTTTAATAGTAGTTTATGTCTTTTGGCAGACAATCAAAATAAAGTGTTAGCAGATATTAAGCAGGCAGTCTACTAATACTCTAATGAGAGTAGTTACCAAAGTTACCAAAGTTACCAAATATAGTTAGTAGAATGTCTAATATTAACCATCGAAATAAAGTTACCCAGATATTCTGAAAAATCGTAATGAATCACAATCCTGTTGTACAGTTTATGTTGTACATGTTATTCCATTGACCTTCCTTATTCACATCAAAGTCTCATTGTTAATGCATTTTTATTTATTTTTTACTTTAGATTTTAAACATACAGTCAACATACAGGCTATTAAGTATCATAGCAAAAAGTTTAGATATACCGCAGCACAACTGACAGGTGGTTGGTTTCATAAAATTCCATCCCCAACACTGTCCCCAAAAAAAAGAAGCCAGAAATACACCTCTTTTCTGAATCGTATGCCCTTGTGAACTCTTTGACATAGGCAGTATGCTTACATGTTTGATATACTCACCATTTGGAGCTCTGTTCTAAACAGATCCATTGTGCTCAATATACCTTTAAACGGTCTATTAAAATAAATAATATGAAAATGCATAGAGGACTGTGGCCACTAACGCTATAAATAGAGGATGCAGTAAGTCAGTATGAAGGTTCTGGGATAACTGTGGTAAGAAAGGCATGATGTCCTTTTCATATTTTATTTTCCTACCAATGAGGCTCTGTAGACCAAAAAAAAAAAAAAAAAAATGCTAATACAAGCTATCTATTTTTGGCTGTGGGGAGCTACCAAAAAAGGCTGATTCAGTAAACAGAGGCTGGTGTTTATTCTACTCAGTGACAGGCACACGTGTGGAAAGATTGAGCATTAGGCAAGCTGACCTGATGCAAAGTCATTGTTTAGACCCTGGAAGATTAAAACGACATCTGAGTAGCTCCTTGTGGATTGACATACTTTAAAAATTTTGCTTTAAAGAAGGCCAGCATTACTCAATAAATAAAGACTTAGAAGACCGCTTAGAAAGGTCTTTCAGCAACAGTTTAATGTTGTAGGCTAGTGGTCGGGGTCTGTCATTGTTATAGATTCCATGGAATAATTTGAGCAGTCTGAGAGAGGTTACACATGTTGGATGTTTAGGATAAAGCAAATGAACTGCAGTAAAAAAGGGCCTCACCTCTCCATGACCTCACAAATCCTCCAAAAATATACTCCAATATAATAGGACAAGATAGACAACCTCTTGACTTAACTTTAAACACACTGATACTCCCCACCCCACAATTTAACATCTATTGCATTTTGTGTGCTGTGAACTGCATGTCCCCATCTTGTACGACCCTGTTCTTAAATCCATTTGAAGAACATGACTGACTCGGCAAACAATCCCACACTCTAATTGTAACTGTAGTCTAAATGTATTGCACATGTTTTAGATGCTATCACAACCGATGTGATGGCTGCTGTTGTTGAAGAGATAATGTAGATATTTATGTCTGTGCATTTAAGGTATGTCTGCTTGAATCAGGGCTGTGCTTGTTTTTATATTTTACATGTCAAAGGTGGCAGTTTATCTTGATTGAGTCTTTGGTAAATGTTCAAATTATTATTATTCCAGTAAAGCCCATTTAAAAACTGATAAGAGCCACATTCAGAGAAGAGTAGATATACTGTATGTTACTGCTGTTTTACAGCCTATCATTATGAAATGAGTATTGGATAATAAATATAGGCTACAGAAATTTTGTTTAAGATTTTTATTTTATTCTTATCTAAGAAGGAAACGTCTCAGGTTACTATTGTAACCCTTATTCCCTGAGTAGGGAATGAGACACTGCGTCTATACTCAACACTTTGGGGAATGCCTTTGGCAAGATGCGTCTGAAGTCAGTAGTGGGACTACTCCAATCTTGATTGGTGCTTTGTCTTTCGTCACTCGTGACATTGCATGTGACGGTGATCCGGAAGCTATAAAAAGACACCGGAATATAGCCGCGTCAGCTTTTGAAGGGTCGAAGCAAGTCGTTCTCTGGAGCGTGAAAAGTGTGGCAGAGAGAACGAGGTAACAATAGTAACCTGAGACGTTCACTTTCGCAAGGGAACTCCCGCTGCGTAGATACTCGACACTTTGGGGAACGAATACCCACGCCGCCACACTGAGAGACCCTGCCCTGGTGTGAAGCAATCTGGCACACTCAAGACGTGAGAACTTGTGAACTTGGTGTAGAGGGCAGTTCCAGACTGTAATGTTTTATGAAGGTGTGTGGGGAGGCCCAGCCAGCGGCATCACAGACCTCTTGAAGAGAAACCCCTGCTAGCAAGGCTCTAGAAGATGCCACTCCTCTAGTTGAGTGGGCTTTTATCAGGAGAGGTGAAGGCAGATTGCGCACTGTGTAAGCTGAAGAAATAGCCTCTACTTTCCACTTGCTAAAAGTTTGTTTGGAGACCGAACTATTGGGAGATCTCGTTTCAGGGAAGTAATAGCGAGCAGGAAGGCTACCTTAAAGGATAAACATTTCTCAGACACCTTATCCAAGGGTTCAAAGGGTGCCAGGGATAACCCTTCAAGGACCACTGCCAGGTCCCACGTGGGGACCCTAAGCTGGATGGCAGGGCTCATCCTCCTGGCTCCATGAAAAAAAACAAATTATGAGTGGGTGTGTCCCCAGAGTGCCCACCCTTAAAGGCCTGTGGAAGGCAGATATAGCCGCCACATAGACCCTAAGGGTGGATGGGGAGAGCCCGTCAGAGAAACGATTCTGGAGGAACTCCAGTACTGAAGCCACTGGCCAGTTAACTGGGTCCAACTGATGTTCTTTGCACCATGAAATGAAAATTTTCCATTTAAATGCAAAAAATTTCCTCGTGGAGGTGGCTCTAGAGTTTAGAATGGTCTCAACAACCTCGGTTGAGAGACCAGAGTTTGTGAATTGGTCACCCTCAGGGGCCAATCCAGCAGCTTCTTGGGCTTCAGCCAAGGGTGAAATATCACGACTTCGGACTGAGGAGGGAGGACCCTCCTGATCCGAATTTAGGCCTGCCAGGAGAGCCCAGATGTTATAGATGAGGATTATTCGGCAGTACGGGGCTACTAGGAGTAAGCTGATCCCATACTGTCGAACCCTTTTGCACTCTAAACCCCCCGGGGGCTTGTTTATTGTTAAAATAAACAATCAGGGGGAAAAAACATGGCCTTAACCATGTCTGTATCATGATATCCAGATCCAGCGGAGCTGGAAGAGCACGGGAGTGGTGGCGCGGAAGGTGGCCGTCCACATGAAGTGGAAACGGAAACACCTCCGACAAATCAACCTCCATCCCGGCTAAAGCCAACTTGGGGTGGAGTTTGAAATCCCCGGGGCGCAGCCCCTGCCTCAACAGGATGTCTGCTCCCTCTTTGATCGGAGAGACCACCGACGTATTGTCTGTCAAAAATAGAACCTGATGGCCTCTCTGAAATCTCCTCAGACACTGCATTTCCAACACAGGTTCTAGGAGCAGGAACCATAACTTCCAACACATGATCAGAAAACGAGGGCATATGCGCGTAACTCTGGTCATGCGGAGTGGGTTCCCTCTCGGGAAAAACCCACTGGTCCTGAGCCACTACTACAGGGCCCCCACATACAGCAGGCCAAAGAATAGTATGTTGAACGCTGCTGCCAGTGAGCCCACTCTTTGATAAGGTCATGTAGCGGTGGCCTGGCCTAGCTTGATATTCATGACTTTGGTCAGGAAGATAAATGTCCGAGCTGGAGATAATTGTGCCTGCATCATGACTATAATCAACTTCGACCCTAGGAATCGGTCTCTGAAGAGGATCTAGTGATTTTTCCTAGCCATATTCCTGAGCACCTCACGAGACGCAGAACAATACCTTGGTGTTGAACTGTCTGCTCTAGTAGTCAATGGACGGGAATGAGGATGCGCTGAAGACTCCATGGAGCTAGGACAGTGACAATGCATTTCGAGGAGGTGCGGGGATACAATACTAGGCCGAATGGAAGAGTCCGGAACTGATAATGCTTTTCCCCCCCAAAAGCAGATCTCGGAAACTTCCTGTGATGGGGTTAGACGGGAACGATACAATATTTTCGATACCTCAGTATGGAGATCAGTGAAAAAGGGAAGGCTCTGACACAAAGATTGTGACTGGGCCTGCAGGAAGCGCTTATCCATTTTATTTTTCTTAGTCGCTTCCTGCTTATTAAATGGCCATTCAACATTTAATTTAGCCACTGCCCTGGTTACAACCTCCAACAACTCATCAATAACGGGAATATGGGGTGGCGAAACCCCATATCCATGTGATTCGGTGTTGAGAACTAAATCAAACACGGTCTTTAACTTTAACACGGTCGGAAGAAGCTGCAGCGCGGGCTTCCAAACCATGCGCGAGACCAGTGGGAATAAATAAACACTGAGAAAGGGTCGCCATTGTCTCAGTATTTTATGCTAGCCCCATATGCGAATCCCATGCATACAAAAAAAAAAAAACAGTTTGCACAGACAGCGCCCTCGAGCACTGCCCGTGCATGCTCCACTCCCAGACAAACAACACAGGATGAGTGCAAGTCATCCTCGCTCAAATAGCGTGGGCAAGGGGACGCACATCGCCTGAGTCGTTTCTCTATGTTCGCCATATATATTGAGAATACAGTCACACAGAACGCTTGCTGAAGACAAGCGCGGTTATGTTCCGGTGTCCTTATATAGCTTCCAGATCACCATCACATGCAACGTCATGAGTGACGAAAGACATAGCACCAATCAAGATTGGAGTAGTTCCACTACAGACTTCAGACGCATTATGCTGAAGGCCTTCCCCAAAGTATCGAGTATCTACACAGTGGGGGTTCCTTTGCAAAAGGGAACATTAAATTGATCAAAAGACAGGAAAAAAGACATTTAAAACACTACAAATGAAACAAAAAAATGTTTTTAATAAATACTATTTCATCAAAGAATCCTGAAAAAAGTAACACCAAAATATTAAAAATGGTTTCTGAAGGATCATGTAACAGAAGACTGGAGTAATGATGCTGAAAAATCAGTTTTGCCTGGACATGAATAAATTACATTCTATAGAATAAAAAAAGAAAATTGCAATAATATTTGGTAACACTTTATTTTGATGGTCCACTTTAGACATTCTACTGACTTTAACTGTCACACACGGTTGAGGTAATGAAGGAAAAAGATCTGGATCTAATCACTGGTAGTTATATATTTATAAACAATAGGCACAAAACAAAACACTCAAGAAACATTGACCATAAAACATGAACAGACCCAGTCACACTCACCGAGAACAGACAATTGAACTGAACAAAACACAGGGCTTAAATACCAAGACAAACTAATAAACAAGATATGAGCATCAGGTGAAACAACTCAAACAATCAATGAAAACCCACGATAACAAAACAGACACATACACGGATAACCCGTTACAACTAAGGGGCTATTTACACGACACTGTTTTGGCTGTTAATTTACACAACAATGGTGTTTTTGGGTGCCTGAAAATGCAAGCTTTTGAAAATGGCTTTCAAAGTGTAAGTTTTTGAAAACAGTCTCTGTGTAAACGACAAAAACTATAGTGTTTCAGTGCCATCTAATGGCGTTTTTAGTCGTTTTCACGGATCTGTGTAAATGGGATCGTTTTGACAATTGTGTCGTCTGTACGCAGATTTGATTTGTCCCTGATTTATTTTATTTTTTTGTTATGCTGGTTGAAAGTCTCTTCACATCTTGAAAGCAATCACTAAGTTAAGTGATATGAAAGCTTTAGCATAAGTTCCAGGAAGACTTAATTACTGTCACTTGTTATCTTCAAGTTTATCCAATCACGTCCTTATTCTTATTGTATAAAAGATCGGTACTTACACATGTTTGAGTTCGCAGATGCCGACGCGACAACAACCTCCACCCTCCCCACCACCACCAGGATGGTCCCATCTATACTTCCCTGGGGGGTCGGCTGCGGCCCTGCCTTCGTCTTCAGGCAGGAGATGCTGATCCGCTACCCTCGGATTACGATCTATGGACGGGGCCTACGCCAAAGAACTTTGCAAATAATTACTTGCTGGGCTGTCAATAAATGGATGCTTTGTTACATCATTTTATCTCCCGAGTCTTTCTGGTAGAACTAAATATATATATATATATATATATATATATATATATATATATATATGGAAGGCGTAGGACCATTACATTTCGACCAATTCGATGTCCTATCTGCCTGTCAACATTTCTGTTTCCATACCTCCGTCAGTCACCGAGCACCACAACCGAAACAGCAGCCGCCTTTTACAGTTCCTCCTGAACCAAAACAACAAGCGTATGCTGTTTTCAACTACTGTCATTATAAAGAGACGGAAATGTGACGTTGTACTTGGAGCGGTTCGTGACTCAAATGTATGCGTTTCAATCACAACACTATCAACGCTGAAATGAATCTGCAGCAGTCAGGTGTACAGGTCAGTGTCCTTTAAGTTGTTTACGTTCATTATTATTGTAATGTCAATGCGCTTTAATATTTACATAATAACTATTCATTATTGCAATTCTTTGCACCGCTGTCCTGCGGCTGCTCTGGGACTTGGATAGGAGTGGTGGTCATTATTGAGATGAGGGGAGAGTGTGTCATGACAGGGGCCGCAGTGATAAGGTCAGGAGTGAGAGCCTGGGGCCGGAGAGAGGGGCCTGATGAGTGAGTGCCCAGCTCTGGAACAGCTTCACACGACAGCAAACAGGCTTGTACCTGGCCTCTGTCCAACTAACATGGGCGAAGACACCTGTGGAAAAATGGTGGTCTTGCACATGGTTAAACGCACATACACCTGGTAAAGGTACACACAATCCAGAGACATGGAGCTGTATTGTGTCCATATTACACAATCCTGATTCCATTCTGTGATAGTTGAGCTAAACAAATAAAGATGGTGTCTGAAAGTTGCGGTTGGTGGTTAATTTGAGTCTAAATGTAAATTTTTTACCAACTTTGTAGACTTCTGATGTCATTGCTGGAGAGAAAATATTGTTCTAGTAATTTAAACATTTGCTTAGTTTTCACCAAAGCTCACTCTATTCTGCTGTAGATCATTAAACCATTATGCTGCCTTACGCAGTCCGTTTCGTGATGTACCTTTGTGCGCAAACGCTGCCTACAAAGTCATGAAGGATGGAATACAAGACACGCTGGACACGGAGGAAGGAGGAAGGAGGAGACACTGGAAAATTCACAAGGAGGACACTGGAGACAAGAATGACACTGGATTGGAGAGAGATCGCTGGAGATGTCAGGTAGGTCGTTGCACGGAAGGAAAGTACATACAAACTTCATACAAACGAGACCGGACAGTGAATTGTGGTGAAGTGTGTGTATATGTAGTGATGAGGGTGATGATGAGGTGCAGGTGTGTGTGATTAGAACTCAGGTGAGGGAGTGCACTGTGATTGGCTTGTGAGAGAGCCTGGCAGATCTGTAACAGAAAACAGATATGTTCCTAATTCTGAGTATCTGATATTTTTGTGTAGGCTAGTCCACGTGTAGTGTAGGAATTTACTTCTACTTCACTATTTCCCTAGCCTGGCTCTGCCCTCCTACTTCTGCTCAATTCTCATTTTACTTCAGTACTATGCCTGGGTTTGTGGTATATTCGTGGGTTTTCTCCGGTCAATTTTTTCACCGGTCCAATCAGCGAACAGAGCGAGTGCCTGAGAACGATGACGTTGAGGTCGTGCGCTAGTTTAGTCACGACCAAAAGTTAGCGATTGGTTATGGCAGATCCAGAGTGGCTCTGGGCAGATCCAATAGTTTCAAACTTCAACAGAGTACCCGCCTTCAAGGAAGTTAACGCTTGTCAATGGAGAGCGGCCAAACTCTGTTGTATGTATGAATGAATGTACGAGAGTCTGGTAGGACCAGGCGACTTTTTCCCCACCATTGACTGAACTTTTGTAAAGAAGTTCTTTTTGCAGACGAAGCAGAAAAAAGTGATAGAAGCATTGCTTACGCTAATGTAAAATAACATGATTATCAACCATTAAACCGCATATAAGTTCAAAACTGACTAATGTTACTGAATGAAATGTTGAACCCGTAAACATGAAACGACAGTGAAGCGTTGGGGTTGTTGATGGACTCGATCTACTCCATCTGTGTTTGATCATCATTCAATTTAGACAATTAAGTAGTAGTGCTGAAACAGTAAGTATACTTCTTGTCACGATCAACAGCTGGAGTGCCCTTGATATCCACCAGAGAGGACTCCTCCCTAGTTCATTGCCATATCAACATGGACTACATGTCATCTGTCTGGATTGTTTGTCTGTATTTTGACCTTTAGCCTCTTTTGGATTGCGTCTTTGGATTACCCTTTAATAAACTTCTGCGTTTTGGTTCCTCAGCCTTTGTGTCTCAGAGTGGTTTGTATCACTTCTTGTACATTAATATTAGTATACTTACTGCATAAAGTATACTTAGACATATACTAGAGGCACTTCTCAATAGTCAAATTGATGCTATCCCATTTCCTCGATCCTCCGTCCTCCAGCTTGGGTGTCACTCCTGTCAGCTGAGTCTTGATTTCTGCTGGGACATTCTTGTATCAGCGGTTCAGGCTCATGGTGGTGTAATGATGTGGAGGATATTTTCTTAGCACATTTTGGGCCACTTAGTCACTTAGTACCAATTGATCATTGTTTAAATGAACAGCTGACCTGTTGCTGACCATCTCCATCCCTTTATGACCACAGTGTTCCCATCATCTGACGGTTACTTCCAAAAAAGCTCAAATCATCTCAAACTGGTTTCTTGAACATGACAATGAGTTCACTATACTCAATTGGCCTCCACAGTTACCAGATCAACTATTCTAGTGCATGAGACATTTTTTACAGTCTCTAGGACATTTCTCTAGGACATTTACAAAACACAGTGAGCACAACTGCAGTCTATGTGGGCTAAATTGTTGTTGCTTGCAAAAACAAAAACAAACCTTTAAACCATATTCATTGCTACTTTTGAATAGCAATCATTTGAGTAATATGGTTTTGCACACAATTGTGTAGTTAGGGCAAATACCAGCAGGTTTGACTTTCCCAAGCTAACCAGCCAAACCTTAAATGAATTGTGAGGCCTGTAATTTAGCATCCAAAGCAGAATTGTGCCGCCATCTTCAGCAGGGTGTGTGTACTTACACTTACATGAACATTACTGTATGGATATATTTACTTAATTTACTCATTGTGACTGCTTATTTGATTTGTTAAAGTTGTAAATGAAACGAATTAATTAAATATATTTTTATTTGTACTTTTTACAAGCAAAAAATTAAATATATCAGTTTCTCATGTTTAATTTATTGTTACTTGCCGTTTCTTTGTAATTGTCTGTAAAATGTATTAGCAATTTGAGTGAAAATTTAGTTCTACACCATTTTTTTGTATGTGTATTTTTTTTTAATTTTTTTTTAATTTTTTTTTTTTTTATGTGTGGCCATCATTGAACTACGTTTTGTCTCTCCTTTAAATTATTTCCTGTCAAAGACCAAAAAATATAATATATATATACATAAATACCTATATATACAATATATATATAATACATATTGTTTCAGGTCAGTGTGCTAATGAATGCTTTACTAACATGTATTTCTACTTTAATTCATGATTAATTCAGGTAGTTATACAACATTTAGTAGTTTTCAGTTAACCATTTTTGTGAGCTCATCTAAAGTGAGGACTATTTATGCCTCGTAAAACGTTTTCACAAAGGAGATTTAAAGCCTCGGTTATCTTCTTTTGGTGAGGTCAATTTTTAAAGAAAGACTACGCGCCTCCGCACATATACTGTATATTCAAATGTGCATACCTATAGACTAAACACATATTATACAGAAATGAATTTTCATATCAGATTGCAGAGGCTTAGTTTCATTGTACTCCACAGTTATGTTTTCTGGAGGTGAACAGGATTTATTTATTTTCGATGACATTACTTTTCATTTTATATCAAGTGTACAGTCGTACAATTAAATCTTTTGCATCTTGAAATAAATATTTCTATGTTCTGTATCACAGCTGTGTTGTGTTTGTTTAATGTTTCTGTTTTTAAGATAACTGAGGCTTTAAATCTCCTTTGTAAAAGTTTTACGAGGCCAAATAGTTAACTGACAACTACTAAATGTTTAATAACTACCTGAATTAATCATTACAATAGGAATACATGCCAATTGTTCACTTGTTAAAAGCATTCACTATTACTATATGTTTTATAATTGTCAGGGTTCTGTCACTTCTGTCTGGTTTTATCTTAGTGGGTGACAGAGCTCTGACATTCCCGGTTTGTCATGTGCTTGTGTTCTAGTTCTGTTTACTGTGAGCACATGGCTTGTCATGTGTTTCCCATGTGCCATGTGCTCTCCTGTCTATTGTCTAGCCCCTCCCATCTTGTTATCTGATTATTGGTTAATTTGTCTCACCTGTCCTGCTCGTTACCCCCCTTTGTTTGTTCCCCTATTTAGCCTCCCTGTGTTTGTAGTCCTGTGCTTGTTCGTTTGTCCAAGTTACTTGTTCCTAGTGTTTCCTTCCTGCTTGCTATCAGAGCTTTTTGAGTTTGTACTTTGCCTGCCTGCCATTTAATAAATTACTCTGCAATTGAATCCTCGTCTCTCGTTCAACCTATCCGTGACAGAACGAACCAGCCAAGTATGTGGATTCAGCAGAGTGAGCTTTTTCCTCCGGGAAAGGAGAAAGGATCTTCAATCTCCTTGTTTGAATATTTCACTAGATGCGCTCAGAGGACTGAGGAGACCGTGGCAGCCGGCAGTCAGCCATGAGGAGGTTAGCCTAGGACGGCAACCATTCTAAAGCTCCTATTCACTCACAGCGTTTTGAGGGAACCCGCTTGGTCAGATTTTCTGGGACTCGGAGGAGGTCGTAGAGGGGCACATGGTCGTCAGGAACCCCAACGTCATTCCACAGTCCAATTGCCCTTCAGCCAGATTCCTGTGGACGTGGTCCCGTCCAGCACAGAGCCTTCACCGCTGGTCCCGTTCAGCCCTGCCGGGCCTGCGCCTCACGTCGGCCCTTCAAGTCCCGTCTGCTCAGCCAAGCCTGGTGGTCCGAGAGGACCTTACGCCAGGGGTCTCAAGTTCAGTGGTCCGGGAGGACTCGATTTCGGGGGTCTCGGTTCCGGTGGTGGCCAAAGAGGTGGCAGCACCGCCGCAACCGCGTAAACGGCGGAGGAGGAGAACCTATCGTTCCCACCATCAGTCCTGCCATGGCCAAGAGAACGGTTCTTTCCTTCTATGCATTGGCCATGCTGCATGCATGGAAGAAGCACATAGTGTCTGCCGATCCAGAGACTCTGTTCACGTCACGTCTGCCGATCCAGAGACTGTTCACGTCGCGTCTGCCGATCCAGAGACTGTTCACGTCACGTCTGCCGATCCAGAGACTGTTCATGTCACGTCTGCCGATCCAGAGACTGTTCACGTGTCTCCGGACGAGATGGTCACCTTGTTCCAGAGCCGGTGCCTGTTCCTGAGCCAGTGTCTGTTCCTGTTCCTGTTCCCGTTCCCGAGCCGGTGTCTGTTCCCGAGCCGGTGTCTGTTCCACCCTGGTCGTCTCCACCATGGCCGCCCGAGGGACCTGCTCCACCTTGGTCTCCGGCACAGCCTGCTCCACCCTGGTTGTCTCCGCCATGGCCGCCCGAAGGGCCAGCTCCGCCCTCGTCAGCTAAACACCTGCGTCGCCCTGGTCTTCTCCACCATGGCCGCCCGAGGGGTCTACACAGCTTGCTCCACCCTGGGGTCCTGCACAGACTGGTCAGCTTGGGTGTATTGTTCAGCCTGCACCCCCCCTGGACCTCAGCCGGGACTACTGATAGGCCTGAACCTCCTTGGCTCTTCCCTCCCTGGTTATTGCTTTGGACATTTTGGACTCTCTGTTTGGCTCTGTTTTGCTCGCAGACCCGTTCCAGGGTGGTCTGACTTGTTTGCTGTGGTGGTGTTCCCTTAGGGGGGGAGGGGGGGGGTGGTTCGTTTGTCCAAGTTACTTGTTCCTAGTGTTTCCTTCCTGCTTGCTATCAGACCTTTTTTGAGTTTGTACCTTGCCTGCCTGCCATTTAAAGGGTCATGAAACCCCCCTCTTTCAGCTCAAGTCTAGCTCACAATCTTTTTGAAAAATGCAACTTAAATGGGCGTGGATGGCTGTGAGAAGAAGGGAGGGAGTGGGTGTGTCTGGCCATCACTGTCATCGCCAGTGGCCGATGCATATCGACTGTCACGAAAAAGCAGTGGTAAAACGTGAGGAAATGCTAGATTTTTTTTTTAATGTAATTATAACATATATAGTTGTTTATATAGATACTATAAATGCATATATTTGAAAATAATTAATTTTCCGCTTAAAAAAAAACATTCCGTGCACAGCCTAGATCTACGCGCCCCCTGAACCCCCATAATAAAGATCGCTCTTTGGAGGTGGAAGACTTCTCATTTTAGACACAGACACACACACATACCTCTGAATTGATAGAAAAGTCCTCGGGACTTGGTACCGCATCACTCGCAAGATGCAAATTGCATTGGTTGTCAACAAGGCGAAGTCCACCATTCTCCAGTTCTCGAAGCTAATGTTTGCGGCACACACTAAAGTTTAGATGTGTCCGATGTGTCCGTGGTTGATAGCAAACCAACCAGCCAGAGTCTAGCCTTGGCAGCATCGCGGGGAAACATATTCAACCCACTTGGACTTTTGCACATGGAAAACAAACACTTGTTGCGTCCCATGTTTGTCTCTCTCATCTACTTCGCGATATCACAGTTTGACATGTCATGCAACTTGGAAAGATCCACATGGTGTCATGAATAATTAAGAGACAGTGTCTTCTCATAGGATATGAAAACTCACTCTCATTAATATTTATGAGACACCGATGAGTCATCAACGCACTCACAGTGCACTGCCACGTCACAGCCTGTGATAAAGATTTTAAACCCGGAAGACGAAAACAGCGGAAGAAAACTAAAATTTAACCATTTTAATCATACTATTAAATCTAACAGATGCTAACATTGTCTTCAATGGTGTTCAACACACATACCTCTGTTAAAATCTCAGAAAATTTGGTTTGGGGTTTCATGACCCTTTAATAAATTATTCTGCAATTGAATCCTTGTCTCGTTCAACCTATCCGTGACAATAAGATGTATAAATGTACATTTAAATATGTTATTAATACTTTACTTACACTTTCTAAATGATCTTATGAACCACTGAACTCCTAAATAGCTGTTTTGTAAATAATGTAATACTTAATTTATAAATGATAAATTAATAGTTAAAGTATGAATAAACACATTATAGATATACTTATAAATCAAGAAAAAAAAAACTTTATAGCTGTATTTATAAACTGCTTTACTAATGTCTAATGTAGGCACAATGCTTCATAAATGATGTATTAACTAGTTACTAATGTTAAACAAATTATTCATAACTTGCAGTTATGATAAAGTGTTACCAGATAGGATAGTATGCAACACAAGAAATGCTTAGTCATGAAAAAGTTTGCGATCTTTGAAGTAAATCGACTCGCCAAGGGAACAATACACATTTTGTCTCTTTTATTGTTTTAAAGCGGTTCATAGACAGTGCTTCACTGCCTGCCAAGTTATCCCCGAGGTCTAAAGTCAGTAACACGTACAATTCAGAATGTGTAACTCCTGTTGTGGATGTGCTCTTCCTGGAACAACACAGCAACTAAACTCCATGAATTCACAATGTTTTATTACAATAGTGTTCTCTTTATAATGTTATGTAATATGACAAACCCAATCATATTTATTATTAGTCATGCATTGCTTTTTGAGCTGCATGTGCTGAAGCTGAAGATGTTCACCGGTGTTCTTTATCCCGCGTTAATTCTTAACCAAATGCATATCTGAGATAAATCATATATATATAGATAGATATAGATATAGATATATATAGATATGCATTTGGTTTTATATATATATATATAGCCTATATATATATATATATATATATATATATATATATATATATATATATATATATATATATGAAGAGTTCAGATGCAAAAGCCTCTAAGTGCCATTTGAAATTTTCTTCTAGAATGATAATTTTTATCAAGCTTGTATATTTAAGTTCAGTTATTTCACTTAAATGGCAATTAATAGAATCTTCATTGCCATTTAAGTGAAATTACTGAACTTAAATATACAAGCTTGATAAAAATTATCATTCTAGAAGAAAATTTAAAATGGCACTTAGAGGCTTTTGCATCTGAACTCTTAATATATAGCCCTACACAAAATAAACACATTTGTAACTTACATTTGCACAAAATGAAAAAAAAATGAAATGAGAAAAAAAAATGTTGCGAAAGCACACACAAACTCACGCAAACTTAATTGTTCCTCATGTCTGCTTCACGTGTTTCGCAGTTGAGCAGCATGCACACGATTGATAAGTTTTATAGATTATACTATTATCGAGGATTAATTTATTGTCTATAGAGATCGCTAAGACATGTGACCAACTGGGCGGCAACGTCATCAGAACGCAAAGAATTATGGGTATGTTTGGCCCGTTTACATCATGAAAAATTAGCGTGAAAAACAGAATTTAATCATACAAAATGCAGCGGGCTAAAGAAAACATTGTTGGACCATACTGCTTAAAACTAAATCCTAATGCAAAGATGAGATATGACGAGAAAATAAAGGGAATCAAAGGACTGGATCCTTACGAGCATATTGACAGGTCAGGAGACGTCATCCTGTTGCCCAACTTCCAGCACCCATATACAACTACATGGTGTTAGTGCATACACACACCAAGTTTTCAGTAACTTCAAGTCGCTGCAGCACCCAGCAGATTTCATCATGAGTCATTTTGTACCCACCACTTAAAAAAAAAAAAAGCTTTGTCTTGTTGTCCACTTCTTTTTGACATGATGCTGACTATCGCGCTTCCTTTTTTAAAGAATGTCATGAGTGTAGAATGTCCCCTCTGTGACACCAGTTTATTTTTGTTATTTCCCAAATGAAATACTTCGATCCGCACACATTGTTTGAGTTCTTAAATGGTCTAGTGGTAGATATTCTGCCAAGCGTGTCAGAGTTTTCGGGTTCTAATCCACACAATGTTTAGTTTTTTTTCTGTCAACAAAACCGAACATGTTCATCAGTGGTTACAGTCTATATCAAGCAGGGACAAATTTGTGTGCAGTTTATTTTGTGATTTTACCGGAACGAACAGAGAGTCTGTGCAACGGCGATAGATTGAAGCGCGCGTCCGACTGAGGACTGTGCGCGAGCCACAACACTATGCATGAGCAGCGGCAACGAGCGCTCAGCTGGATCTCAAAAACAGATTTAAGCGCTAGATCTCGTATTTAATAGCGAACTAAATGAATGCTCTGCTAGTTAACTGGAGATGTTTGTTTATTTGTATTAGGTACATCCGTTCCATGACATTAGTAGGCCTATATTTTTTACTAACCATACATTTACGTATATTGCGTCATTGTACCCAGCACTTCTGAAAATGCACTTCCGAAAGCGTCTCTGTCCCCAGCAGTATGAGGGGAGTGAGTTTACTGTTGTTGTGGACAAATGCCACTTCTATCGTGAGAACGACTATTGCAGTTTATAACACAGCAGGTAGACGGCATCTTGAACACAGCGTTTTTCCCTCCATGCAATCAAGTCTGGCGCCTTATGTTTGTGCCGCGGATTCCCAAAATGCTTTGCGTTCACCATTGGTAATACGTCATGATGACGTCACATTAGCAATCTCTATTAATCGTTAACATCCCTATGGACGCACCAGCACAACTCGTTGCCATATATGCCTTGCCCACTAAGGGGCAGTTTACACGACAGCGTTTTCAATTAAAAACGTAAAACTTTGTATGCGTTTTGGCCGTTCATTTACATGACAACGTCGTTTTGGGTGCCTAAACGTTTCTAACTTTTACTTCTAACTTTTGCGTATCACGTGTTCCGTCTATGGTGTTTCATCGCCATCCTAATGCCTGGTAGCAGAATGCAGCGTTTTTATCCGTTTTCGCGGATTTGTGTGAATGGGGATCACTTTGACAATGGTGTCGTCTGTACGTGGAAAACTCAAAGGAAAAACTTCTCTGTTTTAAGCATATTGTTGTCTGATGCTGAGATTGTGCTCAAGTTAACAGAAAGCTTGCTTTTCTGTTCATTTCCTGCTTTTCAGGTGGCCACTCAATGTTAAGTTTCCGAGTTAAGTTAAGACTCACAACCTCAACCGGCTCCTCATACATGGGGGAGGAGATTGGTGAATCCTCAATCTCCCCTGCCTTGATGCTGCCAACTTCCAGTTCCTCATAACTGGAGAGCTCAAGGCGGAGGCTTCCGTATCCCGAACATGAGACCTGTAACCTGCAGATAAAGGCAGTGTAACGGCCGTTTCACACCGCAAGCATGAGCGGCGCGTGAGCAGCACGTCAGCGCAACTACATCGTCACTGCAGCTGCAGACGCGCGCGAGTATTCACACTGGAAGCGTTTGTACAGCGTCACAACAGCGGCTCCCAGGCTACATAAGCAAGCATTTCTTTACAAAGACTTTTGTTAAATTTGTTTTTAGAAGTTGGTCATAACTTGATAGACTTGAAGTTTGTTCAAAGCCCAAACTGAATAATTAAAAACAAGCTTAATGGGTACATTTTACTATAAAATTCTCTTTACTTTATGTTAGTCTTCATTTCCTTTTCTGACATTCTGCAGTTCTTGTTAAAACACACTAGACATGCAAATTCTGTGCGTTTTGGGCACGTTTTGTGTGAAATCATATTCATTTTGTCCATCAAAAGTGTGCTTTCACTTTAATTGAGCATGAGCAGCGCAGCAAAAATAGACTCAAAGCCGAAACCCCCGCTTCACTGCTGCTAACGCGACGCTCCTGCTTGATGCTCACGCGCTGCTCCTGCTCGCGGTGTGAACGCACTCATTGATTAAAAGGATCTCCGGCTAGTTTGACAACTTAGTCTTATTGGGTTAGCGATACCATTTGCACCACAAACGTGATATAATAACACACCCGATGGTTTCGTTGTAGCGAGATATTTTAAAATAAAGTTTTTACCTGTAAGTCGCCATTGTTGTTTTTACCCATTGCATTCTGGGCCGTGACGTAGACTGGTCCCAGCGCCGCTACAAACTCAAGGCGCGTAACGTTATCAAGTTAAACTATTACCTCAATTAGCGAGCGAAATGTCTACCGTTCACCCTTTTCAGTTCGAGCCTGAACGTGTCGTAAATACGGAGGAAGGTTCACAGGATGCTAATCATCTCGTAGCCGTACTTCTATACTCTTTGGTATAACAGACATGAAAAACTATGTCGCTATGTTGCTATGGACGCAGCAGAGACGGAACGGACTATTTTCTTTAGTGGAAGCAATACAATCTTTTTTAAATCAATAAATTCCTTTTTAAATCAATATTTTGTGACAAATTATTGATATTTGGTAGGTAGCCATGTAATAAGCGGGATAATGTATAGCGGTTGTTTGTTATAGCGAATACAACCCCGACAGACTGATTCAAGCTCCGCTTCGCGTCGGGCTCCCGCATCAGCCTGTCGGGGTTGTATTCGCTATAACAACCGCCTCGCTATTATCCCTTACTTAGTTTGGCCAACACTGAAAGTTTTTCCAGTAACCGATAAAGAATCTAGACAATAATACAGCGCAAACATTATTGGTTGGCATGTATTGGCTTGAGTCAAACCTTGATTCATCCTTTCATAACATTTAGTGTAAAACTTTTGGCTTTAGGTCTTACAGATATTCTAACTATCGCCAGTTTACATGGTGGATGCATGGCTGGCTGGGGAGAAGAGTCCACAGCATCATTCCCTCGTGTGCAGTGAACAAAATAAGAAATGTCTACACCGAACCAAGTGGAGCCTAGATACAGGATTTGAACATGCAGACAATCAGGGAAAAGTAGAGGAGGCATGGAGGAATTTTTAACTATGCATAGACTGAACTTGCAAAAAACAAACTGCTAAAAATAATTAAAAATTAAAGCAGCTGAGCATTTAAACTACAATAGTGTGTTCATTGTGTATTATCAGAGGTGTCAAAAGTGCACACTTCCCATACTCAAAGTAGAAGTTTCCTGTGAAATGAAGAGAAATAATTTTCAAGACCAGAATTCCTTTGGGACCATCACAATTTATTCCCTAGGTGGGTCCGACGATGGTCTGTAGAAGAGTGTGTCGAACTGCCCGCGAACGGTCGCCTCTGACGTGTTCTTTTTAGTTTAGCCAGAGCACGGCCAGGACCGTCATGCGTCATCAACAATCGACGGCTCATAGTACAAAAAAAATGAAAAAAAGTTGCGATCGCGTTTTTTTATTTTTCTTAATCATGAAAGCGTTTCAGGTATTTTTAACCAAGCGCCTTAATTAGGAGGGGTATTGACATCATATCTAGACCAATTTGGCAAACTAGCCGGAGATCCTTTTAACATGCAGCCGGAAAAAATACGCGCTGCTCACGCGCTGCTCACGATTTAAGATCGTCAAACAAAGCGACACCAAATTGGACGAACAAAGTTTACTGACAGTTTCACCCACACACAGAGTGCTTGCTGAAGAACAGAAGCTGGCGCTGTTGTGTGCTAGCTTACCATTGTAGCTTCCGTGGTACGCTGTCACAAGCTACGCCACAATGCAATGCCAATCAGAATTGGACTAGTTTTACACGTCTCAGATGCTGTCACACTGGAGGCGTTCCCCAAAGTGTTGTTATACGACACAGCACAAGTTCCCTTTGAAGGGAACATTATGTCTATGGAAAGCTGCCATAAAATATTGAAACCCAATGTGTGTGTGTGTGTGTGTGTGTGTTTGTGTGTGTGTGTGTGTGTGTGTGTGTGTGTGTGTGCGTGTGTGTGTGTGTGTGTGTGTGTGTGTGTGTGCGTGTGCGCGTGTGTGTGTGTGTGTGTGTTTCAAGGTCAAAGACTGGTCCAGACATGAGGGGGGTTTCTAATCAGCACTACTCATATTACACCAGTATATCATTTCAGACACATCCTGCACATTAATATTTCAATGTTCAATCATCTATCGATATACTATACACTACAAATCACTAAATAATAACACAACGTTTAAATTTTGCATTTAAACAGTCCCAGTTAATGCAATCAAGAAACATAAATGCAAATAAACAGAAATTCCACTTAATCATATTAAAATTGTACAGTGAGTATAGAGAGAGAATAACAAGAGAATAACTAAAAAATTTAAGTAATCATCATTTAATTACCCTCATGTTCTTCCAAACTATATAGGACTTAATTTTCTCAGAGGGATTTAGAAGTACTGGTATCTACTAATTGTTTTTTGATGCGATTTAAGAACAAAGAGTGGAGCTTTCAAACTAAAAAAAAATAAAAAAATAAAAAGATTAATTATTGTAATTGCATGGAAGAGATTGACAAGTAAATTCTGAATTTCTCCTTTTATGTCCCACAGAAGAAATAAAGACATACAAGTTTGGAACAATATAAGAGAGAGAGAGAGTAAATGATGACAGATAATTAATTTATAGGTATATTGACTCTTTAAGCAAAGTTAAATTCATCTTGCGAATTAGAGCCAGGTCTAGAAAGTGATACTGTTACGACGCAGTGTTCCCATCAATTAGACTAAAAATACACTCATAAAATTAGACCATGCCATGCAACAACTGCTAGGGCTGGCCTGTGGCCAATGGGAGACTCTTAACAATCCATTCACTGCATGCAGACCAATACAGATTTGACTTCAACACTGGATGTGCATTTCATTTTTTAACAATTGCTAAAGCACTAAACCCTATTCTCTGAACCAAATTCTCAATGGCCCAAACCGATTTGTTGAATAAATCACTCCTTCAAAACCTTAAACAAGTTAAGGCAGTTAAACACCTTTTGCAAATATCATGCACACTTTTTGCAAGACTCTAAACATTCTCACTCACTAAAACACATTTTGCTCTGTAATATTAAACACAACTACAACTACAACACAGCTGTTATCGTTTACACACAAAAACTATTTAACATTTTTCACACTTGTTTCTAATGATGTGATCAAAGCAACTGTACAAACGTTAAGCCAGTTCAGAGTGCAAACGTGGCACAAGTGCACTGAAACAATCTGAGAGGGAGAGGAGGAAGTGTAAGAGGTGGTGGACAAGGAGGAAGAGTGTATTGTAAGATGCTTTTCATTTAAATTAGCATTTTTACAGTATGCAAGTTCTGAATATTCAGTGCTATACAATATTCAATACAATATCATACGTGCAGTAGCCTACATACAGAATACAATATTTTCACTGTACTATACTTTTTTATGTAGTTGCAAAATGTTTTTACTATACAATATCCAGGGTAGCCAACTCTCACGCATCTGGCGTGACAGTCACGCATTCAGCCTCAATCTCATGCTCTCACGCTCAACACAGAAATCTCACGCTAAATTAGACATTCTTCTGTGCTGTATTTTAGTTTTTTTTTTTTACCTCATGTGCGCTAATTTCTGAATTACTATAAACAAGTTCAGGCTCTTCTACTGATTGGACCACTGCTGTGTCTAATGCCTTTCTCTGATTGTTGATTCGCTGGAAACATTTGTCGTCGTTACGTCAGTGACGTCCGTCTGCTTTACTGACGTCGGTCGGTAAAATGCGTGCCTGAAAGATGAGTTTATAGATCTACCTGTTGAGCCACTCGCAGAGCTGCCAACCCTCCCGCATTGACCTTGAGACTCACGTAATTGACCCTTTTCACACGCGCTCACGCCACACATCCCCCGGTTTTGAGGCAATTTGTTATTTGAGAGGACAGCCATTTGTAGACAGAAACCATAGTGGACATTTTTGAGTGCACTCAATTCCAAAAGTTGTTATATTTAATTTGGATTTACGAGTTTAACAGTTTAGTGTGTGTACAAAATACCAATGTTGGCATACTAAATGAATAAATAAATAAATGAAGCTAAGCTAAGCTAAACTAAACTTTAACACAAAATGATTGATTGCCTTTCAGCTAATTCACACCTGCACGATAGCTGGCGCTGCATTTTTCCTCATGAATGTTTCTCATCTGTTTTCCCATTTGACTAACATATAGCGGGCACAACATACAACAGTAAATTAATAGAAACCATCATGGAGTGTGTGTAATAACTTCAGACTGCAATCTAAAGTGTATTTTGAATAAATAATGGGTATGCGTGCATTATTTGTAGTGTTTCATGTAAACTGAACACTACACCTGCTTAGCATTCCATAGAAGTTTATGAAACATTTCAAAACATTTCCACTTGGTCTGGTAACAATACTTTTTTTTTTTTTACTTTGATTTTCGAGGGTTACCCAGAGCCTCTATAAACTCGACAACTCATCAAAATTTGTCTGCAACTTGTCAGCAAATTTGAGTAATTTGGCACTTCACATCATCACACAAGCATTCCAAAAAAAAAAAAAAAAAGCAGATTAATTATGTCCGAAGCTCTGTAGACACATCAATACAAATTATTTCAAATGTCATGCAAACTGAAGCACATCTCCCACTTGCACTTGCTGCATCGGGGGAGTTAAAAAGCACTTACTACAAATAGCCAAACAAATTCATTTTAAAGGAGTGTCAAACTCAGCTCCTGGAGGGCCACAGTCCTGCAGAGTTTAGTTCCAACTCTACTTCAACACACATACCTGTAGTTTTCAAATGAGCCTGAAGGACTTATCTAGATCAGGTGCGTTTCTTTAGGGTTAAAGCTAAACTCTGCAAGGCTATGACCCTCTAGGAACTGAGTCTGACAACCTCTGATTTAGGATCTTGTCAACGTCTCTGTGCAGGAGTAGGAATAGCAGGATACAGGAGAAAACCAGAAAAGGTAGAGTCGTTGGTATTATCTGCATACACTCCCCCAAAGCCCTCGTCTCCATAGACCTGCAGCCACACCTCATCTTCTGCCTCTAAACGCAAGATGACAGAACCTGATGCCTGGTCCACATTGCTTTCCTGGTACTGGTCATAGGTAAACATGATAACCTTGTCATTCTTGTAGAGACCGACTTTAGCATCTTTAGTGTAGACGGTCAGATGATAAGTGAAGAAGTACACCCCTGGCAGAACGCAGCGGAACTTTCCGGAAACATCATCATAGTGGCGCTGGTCGTTGTAGAAGAACTTGTTGAAGCGGATTGGCACGTTGGTGGCGGGAACAAGTTCTTTGAGACCTACGCTAAAGGCTGAATGGTAAGACAAGGCACTGTCCCCACGGGCTCCTTTCAGACCTGGGTTCCCAGGAAAGCCTCTTGGTCCAGCTGGACCGACATCCCCTTTCTGTCCAGGATCTCCTTTCTCACCTGCTTCCCCTGCAAAAAACAGACATTATTTACTGTTGCTGGTGTACAACTGGATGAACTGGGTTGTGACAGCAGAAGATTCATATGTACCGTGGGCCAAAACCTACCTCTAACCCGCCCCCGATAAACACTTTATTCTATTACATACCAATAAGGCACTTTATTTTCACTTTTCAAATATTTTTTTCATTTTTATTTAAAATGAACGCCTTTCTGATCTGATATGCAATGGGAAAAGAATGGACGAATTAAAATTTGGGTCGATCGCATCAAAAGTTACCGCCACCCACCTCACTCTCCACATCGCTGCTTCTGTTAATAGACAGGTTTCTTTTGTAATTTTGTCTGGTCCAACCAGACAAAGTTAGTGTAAATAGCATTTGCCAATAAAGTGGGCTATTTACACTTAGCTTACAGTAAATAGACACTCTGTACATGGCAAATAAAGCTTACATTGATTAATTTACACGTTTTATTTTAAGATCTTTGTAAACAAAATAAATGATTAATTAAATAAATTCAGTTGATTCACTTGGATTAATATAGTCTGATATTTGTTCAGCTGCTTTCGCAGACTTTCATGGCAGCAGCAGGGGTTTTCTTGACTTGTAAATTTGTTCATAAGACAATTTTTTTATATATTTTCATAAAAATCTCTTAATCTCTCTTGCGGGGAGTAAATCGAACATGTTTGGTGTGATTGGCTTGTCCGTCAGAAACTGATGGAGTTGACAGAGAATGTTTAAAGTGAGTGTTGTGAAACCGCTGAACCTGATCTAAACCAGGTTGGATGTGTTTGGGTTTGTGAACTCTGAAACTCAGACTTTGTTCAACTTTGTAAAACAAGCTATTGGTGAGGTCATCATAGACGGAATGGGATTTCAGAGGTGAAGTTCCAAAGTTGGTAAAGTTCTACACTGTGTAAAGAGAGTTTACTCTAACCTTTATCTCCTTTCTCGCCCCTCGGTCCATCATGTCCATCTCTGCCGTCTCTCCCAGGTTTTCCACTGTGCCCAGGTGTGCCAGGAACACCTCCCATCCACATGGCACACGGCTGTCTGTCATCAGGTTGACTGACATCTGTCCCCGGACCCTCGGGCTCTTCCACCTCCTCTCCTCCCTCCTCGGCCCCTTCATCCATTGCTATTTGCTCCAAATCGTCCTCTAATAGGTCTTGACCTTGACCAAGTCGTCCAATGAGAAGGATTCCCAATAAAATCTTCCAGAGTAGAGTCATACTGATGTCAAAAAAATATTCAAGAATTGAAATACCACAAATCCTACAAAATCCTACAAAATGCTACAAGAACTATGTATTATACGTCGTATACACTTGAGATGTCACACTTCACAACTTCTAATTCTGACTTTGAGTTTTTGACTTGTTTGATTATAACCTAATCCCTAATCTAAACTGCTTGAAGCAATTGGCTTTGGAAATGCCAAAACATTTTAGTGCCATGTCAAACCAAACATGTTTGACCTTTACTGATACAGAGGCAATTTAATAAAGCAATGTTATGAAAAACTGTCTTTCTTACCTGGTCTGTATGTTTGTGTTTGTCCCAAAAGCACAGAACAGTAAGAACAACCGCTGAGCGACGCAACTGGCTTTGTTGGAAATGTACTGACATCACTGAGAGCTTTTTGAACTATATTTATCCACGTCTAAATGTATTTATGGCTTGTTGAACAGCAGGCCAAAATTCAATCTGATTCTAGTCTGACATAAAGAAGGGCTTAATTTCTGCTATAATTATTAACACTGGAAAGGCTACAATAAGGTTCATTGGTTAACATTTGTATTAACTAACATGAAATAACAATGAGCAATACATTTGTTACAGTATTAATTAATATTTGTTAATGCACTGTAAAAAAAAAAAGTTGAGAAAACTTAAAGGTTTGAGGCAACCAGCTGCAGGACATTTTTGAGTTTTCTCAACTTAGGGTCATTAGTTGTACAAACTTTTTTTTATGTTAAATAGTTGAATAAACTTTAAAAAACGAATTTGTCAAACAAAATGTAAGTTGGATTTTTTACAGTGTGTTAGTTAAAAAATATCCAGGTGTTCTTTGTTTGTTCATGTTAGTTCACAGTGCATTAACTGAAGTTAATAAATATAACCTTTGATTTTAATAATGCATGTTGAAATTAATATTAACTATTAATAAATGCTGTTGAAGTATTCTTCATTTTTAGTTCGTGTTAACTAAGACAGTAGTTAACTCATTTTAACTAATGAACCTTATTGTAAAGTGTTACTGTTTAAATTCTATATGAGTGAGAGAAACAGAATTATCGAGTGTCATGTCAAGTTTTCCTTTATCCTTTATTGACATTTTATGACACCACACTGAACTTGCATTCAACAATTCTCAAAACCATTGTCTTTTCATGAACACAGTTCCAAAATACAGAGAACAAGAGTCTTATTAAATAATAAGTAACACCATGTTGTTTATACAGAACTGCTCATCCAAAGTTGTGCATTTAATGACTTTAGTAAATTGTATTGTTTCGGTAGATTCGTTTCTGTAATTGCCTGTAATTTATAACTGTCAGCATTAAAAGACACATTATTCATGTGAGATCTCGGTTTCATCATATTAGACGAAAACTAATAGCTTAATTTAGTTTCCTCATTCGTCTTATTCAGAAAGTTTGGTTGGTAAAAACCAACCAGATGGGGGCAGTGCTTGTTCATCTGGGGTGCTTCATACATTATCAACCGTTACCTTCTCTATCCCCTAATAAGCATTATAGAAAATGTTATTTCTTTTCTTTTCTTTTCTTTTTTTTTAAGTTATTTGTCTAAATATAAAATAATGGAAGCAATAAAATGCATGCACTCACTCCTTTTGTCTTCTTAATAGCTTTAAAAGTGTTTTAATAGCGTTTTTCTACAAACAAACAAGCAAGCAAACAAACAAACAAACAAATAAACAAACAAACAGAGCACAGTCATTCAGATCAGATTATTTTCCCCAAGACATTATTAGAAATTACTAGGATTTGTGAAATCTGGACTCTCCGGTCAGAGCAACAAAGGTAAAGGTAAAAGTGAATGTTACAGAAAAAAAAAAAACATTATTATATTACTAAATATTTTATTAAATATGATAGTTCTTTTATTTAATTAATACTTAATTCTTTACTAAAGTAAATTAAGAATAAGTAAGAATAATACAAGTAGAATAATAACATCAGTGTAAGATATCTCAGTTTAATGTATTGCAATGATAAACAGTGGTTCAAGCAAAAAATCTGAGAAGATTGAAGAATTGTACCTAAGGCTATACGAAAGGAGAAATAGAATTACTGTGATATTTGCAGTGAGAGAAATCATTACGGCAGGTGCTCAAGGTAAAGCTCAGCTTATGCTGATGCAATTCACAATGTCATGCTGGGCATATTTTCTCCAAATTGTCCTCACAATATGATTGCTTATTCACATCCCAACATACACACAAAATTGACTAAAAGTTGAGGGAAATCAGGTTCTCCTTTGTCTCTTTAGAAGAATAAGACTTTTTTTTGTAAGAATTCCATGGCACTCCCTGATGGGCTTCTTTAGATGTAATCCATTTACTTATTCTCAGTTCATTTTGACGCATTAGAAGTTTCTTGTTTCAAGAATAAACTTCTTTTCTTTTTTTTTTTACCTGCAGTGCACCAACCATATGATCAACTTTACAATGAAGCGATTGCAAATGTCCTCATTCCTTTATCATTCCTTCATGTCACATTCCTGACTCTCATTAGAGAAGATATGCAATGACAAGTAGAAGCACTTTATGTTTTTATCACACATTTCCAACCCCATCACTGACATATGTATTTATTTTGAACCGTTGTACCGATACACGTCTGATATTATTCACTTTTAAAAGGTTTATGTGAACCTGGCCAATTAAGGCTCAACTCCAAGAAAAAGAAGATCCCTGCTGTTTTCATTTTAGATATCCATCATCCTAATTGGTCTCTATTAGCTTTTTTGTTGACAAAATTCACTGCCCTTCTCATTATTCTTCAAATCCCTGTCTCAGGATGTAAGTGTCAAATAAAAGAGAGTTATGCATCACAAAAGAGAGATATCAATTAAATTTAAAGTGTAGAAGCTTCCTGAAGTTTCAGCAATATTTGTCTAAAGAGGGTCACCTAGAAGACTTCTGTTCTAGCGACTGTTTTGATTGAAGCAAATGTAAAAATGTACTTATTCAAAATACTTAAATGTCTCTTGTGTAAAATAAGTACATGTTAGAGAGTACTTATAATGAAAATAATACATGTGAATGTAATGTTTTTGGACACTTAATTGCATGCTATTTGCAATTAAATGAAAATGTCTTATAGTTTACATTTATGTTAAATGCAATTAGTTGACCCAGTTAAGTCGGACTTAAGTATATAATTTCATAATTACTTATATTGTTTTCGGTTATGCAATATGGTTAAATAGTAGGCCTACTGCTGAATGTACTGAGAAGAGTTTATGGTAAACTAAAATATACTTTAATGTAATTTCTATTGAAACATATCTGTCATATATTCATCATGTCATATATTTAAATATATTTGTAATTACACATTTGTAATGATAACTTTAATTACATTTATAAATCAAATTATAATCTTTTCATGTGATTTAATGTTAATCAACGCTTCAAAATATGTGAACTTATTTAAAGCATGACAAAAGATTATTAAAACATCGCGACCCACTCAGAACAGTCCTGCCCAACTCACCAGTTGAGAAACAATGTAATGTTATGTAACTTTTGGCCCCCTATCGGTAAAAAAAAAAAACTGCATGCATTTTGCATAACATCATTGTTTTTGTTGTGCTTAGGCTCAGTGTGACTGTGCGGATGAATATGGTTATTATACTGCTCATAAAACATTCACTATAGGCTTAAGAGATATAACCAGTTAAGATTGAAAGGATCTCAAGCTGATATATATGTATACACTCTTAGAAGAAAAGGTTCTATAAAATTCAAGATATGGGGGTTAGAAAATGTATATATTTATATCATTTTCTGTAGTTAATCAATATCACACGAAGAGTGCCATTTCAGTTTTTCTCCTCCAAAAATCAGCATGATTAAAATGTGATTTTAAGTTACTACAACAGTTTAATAAACAATAATTTAATTACAACTACAAAATGTTGCATAATAATGTAATTATACTGTATGAATGAATAATAGCCTATAAAGAACCTTTGTGCCAAAAGAAATCATTATAGAACCTTTTTAGCTCAAAAGGTTCTTTGGAGTTGAACCCTATGGTTCTATATTTTTTTACAATGAACTCTGTTAGATATGGCAATTTATCTGTTCAATATTATATATTACTCGCCTGTTGAGTAATAAAAATGCCATCTCTGCCATCTTCTGCTTTTACATTTCAAATCCCTCAGTTCTTACCATCTCCGAAAAGCCAAGCCAGTGTTGACTCCCATTTTATTAACAGCTGTGTTGTGTTCTCTTTTTGCAAGCAGACTCGCCACTGTTTTATTTTTTATTTTTTTGAATGGGTGGTTCCCTGAAGATTCAACTCCATGGCTTCATTCAAAATTGCATCCTTCCCAACTATATGGTAGGGAATTAACAGTATGTCACAAAAGAAATATGTCAGAATTGACAGAACTCATAAAACAGTAGGCAAAAAGTACACAGATGATTTACTTCTTTCAGCAAGATACTGAAGATACTTTACAATCCCATGAGGCCACGGGTGAGAATTTGTAAATGGCAGTGATGCAACATAACAGACCATAATTAGGTCACGTGATTAGGGCAACATGGTGAATGTAGTACGTCCGGATTACATTCATACTATAGAGAACATACTTTTTTAGAGGTTGCGAAGTAATTACTTACTCAAGAGACTGAAGAGAATATGTGACTCTCATTGTATGGACAAAAACAAATAAAAGAAAATAATACAATTCTGGAATGACATAATAGTGATTTTTTAACTTGGTATGGGGTTAATGTAGGTTTACTGGTTCTGATCACACCCCTAATAAAAGCCATATTGCAGTTTTTATGTGTTCGTCAGACAATGGGGAAACCGGCTGACTGTGGAATTTTTTGCTTTTGCCTGGCTTGCTGAATGAGGTTAAAAGCACAATGGGGAATTGATTTAATTACAGTCGATTCATTCAGTTGGTTCCATTCTTAATTGTTTCAAGGGTTTTAATTACAGCTGAATAAACATGTGCTCAATAAACAATTATTCCACATAGGCCTGATCACAGAATGCTTTTAAAGAACATGTTTAATCATTCTGCTTTTCATGTTTGTTAAGATCGTCTGATCTTCAGCATGCATTCCTTCCACCTTGCAATCACTCAAAAGAAATATGTCTAGTCACCGTCACAGTCACCAGCTCAGTCACCAACTCTGTAACCTGTCTGAGTTCCATAGATTGGGACCGAAATCACTAAAGGCTAACTCACCAACTTTTAGCTGTGTTTTTGGCACAATCAACAAATGACTGTTTGATATTCGGAGTGATCTTGCTGGAGTATATTTATTCAACAAATTAGAAAGGTATATTGGGGCAGTTCCATGAAGACATTTAAAACCTAATAGGAGTTTCTTCTTAATTTTACGATGGATGTACTATTTCTCCATGGGGCTTTAATTTTCCCAGAGACCATCTTTGTTTTTAAAGGAGCAACAAAGTTAATAAATGCCGTTGGTGTGTGAATGGGTGAATGTGAGGCAAATGTAAAGCGCTTTGGTGGCCATTGGGTCTGTGAAAGCGCTATTAAATGCAGTCCATTTACCATTTAATACATTCAGAGAGACTGAGAGAAAAATTCTCAACATAAGTTTCTACGGAGGAGGAAGTGAGAGGAGGGGGAGATGACATGAGCTCCATGAAGTTTGTGGCAGAATCAGCAGCGAGATTTACAGTTGGAACATACTGAAATTTAAAACAAAAGACATATATTGGTCAGATATGGCAACATCTACAATCTGTGTGGCTGACTGTTAAGCCACATGAGATCACCAGATTGAGTGTGTGAGACCATGTTTGTGTGTGGGGCCAGTAGCTACTAAACTCATTTGCATCAAAATTGCATGTAACTGGCCCCGTTTTTGGCACAATCAACAAATTACTGTTTGATATTCGGAGTGATCTTGCTGGAGTATTTATTCAACAAATGAGAAAGGTATATTGGGGCAGTTCCATGAAGATATTTAAAAACTAATAAGAGGATCTAGAAATCAATTCTGAATGATACAGGCAGCCAGTGAAGGGATCTGCGTTCTGGAATAATGTGATTTCTAATTTTAGAGAGAGTTACCATACATGCAGCTGCATTCTGACCTTTTTGTAAGTGTATAATAGAGCTTTTTGGTAACCCAGCAAAACTCTATTGCATTAGTCAAGTCTAGAAGTAACAAAGGCATGAACACGTTTTCACTGTCAGAAGGGGGGAGAATTTAACATACTTTGGAGATGTTTCTGAGGTGATACTATGCTGTTTTAGTAACAATGCTAATATGTGTTTTTTTTTTTGTTGTTGTTGTTGTTTTTTTTAACTGAGGTCTCTGTCAAAAATGATTCCTAAACGTTTAGCTTGATTACTGGCTTCTAGTGGGTGATACGGTCCAGTAGGGTGGACATTTAATTGTGGGCATCTGGTGTAAGTGAGCTGAGTGTCATCTGCATACTGGTGAAATGAAATATTGTGCTGATTAATTACACCAGCTAAATGAAACATTTATAGTTTAAATAATAGAGGACCCAAAAATGAGCCTTGAAGAACACCACAAGAAATCCCATAATCCCCGCTACCCAGGATAACAGTATTCCCTGTTGCTTAAGTAGGATCTGAACCAGTCTAAGACAGCACCGGATAGACCAACCCAGGTCTGAAGTCGGTCGAGTTGAATCTCATGATCAACTGTGTCAAAAGCAGCACTCAGATCTAAAAGAACAAGGATTGCGAAGTTTCCTGAGTCCCAAATAATTTGCAGATCGTTTTAAAACCATAATTAAGGCTGTTTCTGTGCTGTGGTTTGCCCGGAAGCCAGACTCAAATGTCTCAAAAGTGTATGTACTTAGATAGTTAGTGAGCTGTATGGATACATTTTCCCCCCAATTATTTTTCCAAGAAATGGTAGATTAGAGATCGGTCTGTAGTTACCAAGCACAGATCAAGATTACAAGATTACTAACAATTGAGTTTTAAAAATGTGTGGAAAAACTTCTGGCTGTGGGGACTGATTAATGTTATTCAGGATGTCTGGTAATAAGCAGTTCATAACAGTTTTGAGAAATTGAGTGAGTAATGGGTCCAGAGAGCAGCTACTGGTGAGAAGAAGGACAGATTACATTGCAAAGGACTAGCTGGGGAGATGGAGACCTCACAAGTAGAGCAATGTTTTGTCTTATGGAAGCAATTTTGTCATTCAAAAATTTTGCAAACTCATTGCACTTTGCAGTTGTGAGAAGTTCTCATGATATTTGAGCTGAGAGGTTAAGTATCCCATCAATAGCAGATGAATTAGGATGAATCACAATTCTCTGTCTTACCCCTTCCCCTACCCCTACCCCTACCCCTTCGTCTTACCCCTAGCCCTTGTCCCTCAAAACCGAGTGGTAAGCGCTAGGAGTGCAAACATACCCCTATGATGCCTATATTGGCACCCAACACCACATGCATATCTTCATAATATTGCCAGGTTGCAGCAGTCACTTCCCCCCTTTCTGTTCCTGACCCTGTTTTGGGAGTTCTTAGTTCCTGGAAGGACACACAACTCCACATGTTTGTGTGTAAGCTATCTCACCGTTTAGACACTATCGTTTATATTATTTTCATAATCGTTGGAAGCCTTGCATTGAGATTGAAGATGTGTGTTTTTTTTTCTTTAACAGAACATCACATACCTTGTATCTTTGCTTAAGATTATCCCCCTTCTTTGATGCCTGTTGGCCAGAAACCCTTCCCTCCAAACCCATTTCTTTCATCAGTGTCCTGTATCATAACCAACAACAAAGTACAGGACAGGTGCATGAATAGGAATGAATTACAGATGATAACAATAATACAATACCAATACAATAATGAATGTAAAGCACGTATCGATGTATCCAGGGTGACCATACAACACGTACGGAAACAGAATTTCCCCACGACACTTTATCTGTAGAGTGGTAAAGGGATCCTGCATAGGGAGAGGCTAGTTGGCACTTCAGCACTACATTGTCATCGGGTCCAGGTGAAGCTCCTCGTCAGATCTGGATACGGCCTGGATCCGGCAGGCTGCGGGAAAACCTTGGGATTAACAAAGACATTCAAATTAGCGTAGATGCCATTCTTCTTATGATGTAACGAGTACATCAGGATTTAAGGGAAGTGTTCCCAGTTCCGGCTGATCTAATCTAATCTAACATTGAATTATAGAAGTCAATAATGTATAGAATGTGAATGCTAGGTCAAAGAGATGTGTCTTTAATCTAGCTTTGAACTGACAGAGTGTGTCTGCTTCCCGGACAATGGTAGGAAGACTGTTCCAAAGTTTTGGTGCTAAATAGGAAAAGGATCTACCGCCAGCAGTCGATTTATATATTCTAGGTATTAGCCGGAATTTTGAGATCGCAATAGACGTGAAGGACAATAATGCGCTAAGAGCTCGCTCAAGTACTGCGGAGCTAAACCATTTAGTGCTTTGTAAGTCATCAATAATATTTTAAAATGTATACGATGTTTAATAGGCAGCCAATGCTGTGTTGACAGAACCGGGCTAATATGGTAATACTTCCTGGTTCTGGTAAGAACTCGAGCTGCTGCGTTTTGAACTAGCTGTAGTTTGTTTATTAAGCCTGCAGGGCAAACGCCCAGTAGAGCATTACAATAAGGTAATGAACTTGAGGTCATGAACACATTAACTAATTGTTCCGCATTTGTCAATGAGAGCATATGGCGTAATTTAGATATATATTAACACCCCTTTTCCACCAAAGCATTTTAAGAGCCGGTTTGGAGCCGGTGCCTACTCGTGAACCAGTTCTTTGTGTTTCGACAGCCAAAGTACTGGTTCTCGGCCAGGAAAATTGGTTCCAAAGTGGCACCAACTCTTTGCTGGACTAGAACTGTTCTACGCTAATTTTAGGGTCTTTGTTTATCCCGAGGTTTTCCCGCAGCCTGCAGGATCCAGGCCGTATCCAGATCTGATGAAGGAGCTTCGCCTGGACCCGATGACAATGCAGTGCTGAAGTGTCAACTAACCTCTCCCTATGGAGGATCCTTTTACCAATCTACAGATAAAGCGTTGTGAATTTCGGTTCGCGTACCTACCCTGAAGTGATAAAATAAAACTAAATTCTGTATCAAATTTATAGGCAAGACAAGTAGTTTGTTTAGGCATGGTTTGTAGGGAATTACAAATCTGCGCACATATATTCAAAAGCACATAACTATAGAATCAATTCTTAATGCGCATCAGTGTTTATCACAGGTTCACGTTTAAAGTCTGTTTATAGAGAACAGCGTTGTCTTAGCGGCCCCTAATTTAATAAAAAATGATAATTTCGCCGGAAGTGAATCACTCAAAACTAACTTTAGCTGGAAACTTTATCAAGAATCGCTATAAAACCAAAACAATCTATGTTACCTTAAATTATAGGTTTGTCTCTGTAAAGCTGCTTTGAAACAATCCATTGTTAAAAGCGCAATATAAATGAAGATGACTTGACTTGACTTTTACGACGTCATGCTTACGTCGGGGGCTGGGGGCGGGGTTATTGTGACCAACAACACAACGGGAAAGGTTGTGTCCAACATTGCTAAAAACACAGTGCTAGTAGAAAGATAGTACAACGATTGAAGTTGAAAAAATTCTGGGAAAGCTAAGATGTATGGCGACGTACACAGTGACGTAACAACGTCGTTCGCTGGGCTCTCTAGTCAGTGGAAAAACACACAGGTTCTGAGAAGGTTCGCAAGTGTAACCAACTTTGAACCAACATTGAACCAGCACCAGTCCCAAACCAGTTATTTTTTGGTGGAAACGAGGTAAAAGAACACACCCAGGACCCAGGCATAACTGACGACGAAGACTTAACAGAGCAGCCATCAAGTGTTAGACAGTATTCTAGGTTATTACATGTGGAAGATTGTTTGTCCAATAATTAGAATCTGTTTTTTTTCAGAATTTAGTAGTAGGAAATTACTAGTCTTCCAATTTTTTTATATCAGATATGCATTCCGTTAATTTTGTGAATTGGTAAGTTTCGTTAGGTTTTGAAGAAATATAGAGCTGAGTATCATTGGCATAACAGTGAAGTCCTAGTACCGAGCCTTGTGGTATGCCATACTGAACTTGTGATTGATAAGACATCTCTTAATTTACTGCTACAAACTGATAACGGTCAGATAAGTATGATTTAACTCATCAACATCTATTCCATGTGGATAGTAAGTATTAGATCTAGAGTATGATTACAACAATGAGTAGGTCCTCACACCTCATTCTCTAGATCTAATACTATCACATGGAATAGATGTTGATGCTGTTGAAATTCTGCAGCAGAGCGATGAAATCTCAGATCATTATCTAGTCTCATGTAAATTACATTTAGCCAAGACTGCAAAGCCGACTCCGTGTTATAAATATGTTAGACCTATAACCTCTGCCACTAGATTGCTTTATCAATAATTTTCCTAATCAGTTTCATCGTCTCCGCATCCTGCTAGCTTAGCTTCTGATAGCTTAGAAGAACTTGATATTGCAACAGAAACTTTTAACTCTCTTTTTTCCAGCACTTTAGACGCAGTTGCTCCGTTGCGCTAAAAGAAGATTGAAGAAAATAGTCCAAATGCCGTGGTACAACGAGCACACTCAGGCCCTTAAGAGAGTAGCTAGAAAAATGGAGCGCAACTGGAAGAAAACAAAAGGTATTTCGGGTTTCATGGAAAGTGAGCTCGATTGCTTACAGAGAGGCCTTAAAAGCTGCTAGATCTGCTTATTTTTCAACCCTATTAGAAGAAAAAAATATATATATATATACATAATATATATATACATAATCCTAGGTATTTATTTGAAAAAGTGGCTAAACTAACAAAAAAGAAAGCTTCAAGCCCAGAAGTGTCCAAGCAACACAGCAGTAATGACTTTATGAACTTCTTCACTTATAAGATTGATAATATCAGGGACAAAATTATAACTATGCAACCGTCTACTACAGTATCGGATCAGGGAATGCATTGTAGGCTCCATGAGGAAACATTTTCTTCATTTGTTGCTATAGGAGAGGAAGAATTTTGCAAACTCGTTAATTAATCTAAATCGACAACTTGTATGTTAGACCCTATACCGACTAAGCTACTGAAGGAGATGCTTCCAGATGTCATAGATCCTCTTCTTAATATCATTAATTCATCTTTGTCTCTAGGATACGTACCAAAAACCTTTAAGCTGGCTATGATAAAACCGCTTGTTAAAAAAACGCAACTTGATCATACAAAATTAGTAAATTACAGGCCGATCTCGAATCTGCCTTTTCTGTCAAAGATACTAGAAAAAACAGTATCCTCACAACTGTGTTCCTTTCTTGAAAGAAATTATATCTGCGAGGATTTTCAGTCCGGATTTAGACCGTACCATAGTACCGAGACAGCTCTCGTTAGAGTCACAAATGATTTGCTTTTATCATCCGATCGTGGTTGTATCTCCCTATCAGTATCTCCCATACTTGATCTTAGTGCTGCATTTGACACAATTGACCACAACATTCTTTTAAATAGACTAGAAAACTATGTTGGCATTAGTGGAATTGCACTAGTATGGTTTAAATCTTAGTTATCTGACCGTTATCAGTTTGTAGCATTAAATGAAGAGATGTCCTATCGATCACAAGTTCAGTATGGCGTACCACAAGGCTCAGTACTGGGACCGCTGCTGTTCACTCTGTACATGCTGCCATTAGGAGATATCATTAGGAAACACGGGATTAGCTTTCACTGTTATGCCGATGATACTCAACTCTATATTTCTTCAAAACCTAACGAAACTTACCAATTCACAAAATTAACGGAATGCATAGCTAATATAAAAAAATTGGATGACTGGTAATTTCCTACTACTAGGCTCTGAGTCAAGCGGCAACATTCTAATCTGAAAAATGAAGCCTACCCGGAAGTGCGAAAAATTGCAATACATCTAAAATCCACTAGGGGCAGGTCCCAAAAGGGAGCAAATGTCCATAGACCCCCATTTTAAAATGTCAGTTTTCACAGCATAAATTCATGTTTTTACAGGTTGGTCCCATGGACTTTTATTGTATTTTTCGATAGGTTCTGAGTGCCTGACAACTGTGCGGGGGGTAAATGTTTTTCTAACTCGTTAGTTTAGATCGTATTTAGATATAAAATGTATGACAAATAAGGGCGTGGTTAACTTTGATTGACAGCTTGATTGACAGCTGATACCGGGCTGCGCCGAGTTGAATTCCTGAAACTTGACGTCTCGGCCATAATCTGACACAAAACATCACACCACCTCTGTGTCCTTTCTGAACATTTGTATTGAAATATTTCCAAGATGGCGCCGCCCATACCCCCCATAAACGGCCTCAAAACCGTTCTTGAGGAAGTCTATGGGTGACGTCACAGACGCTTTGTCCATAGTTTTTACAGTCTATGGTAATAACCTAGAATACTGTCTAACACTTGATGGCTGCTCTGTTAAGTCTTCGCCGTCGGTTAGGAACCTGGGTGTGCTCTTTGATGCCAATCTTTCATTTGAAAGTCATGTGTCTAGTATCTGTAAAACCGCATTTTTCCATCTTAAAAATATATCTAAATTACGTCATATGCTCTCATTGACAATTAGTTCATGCGTTCATGACATCAAGACTAGATTATTGTAATGCTCTACTGGGTGGTTGCCCTGCACGCTCAATAAACAAACTACAGCTAGTTCAAAATGCAGCCAAAGTACTGGTTCTCGGCCAGGAAAATTGGTTCCAAAGTGGCACCAACTCTTTGCTGGACTAGAACTGTTCTACGCTAATTTTAGGGTCTTTGTTTATCCCGAGGTTTTCCCGCAGCCTGCAGGATCCAGGCCGTATCCAGATCTGATGAAGGAGCTTCGCCTGGACCCGATGACAATGCAGTGCTGAAGTGTCAACTAACCTCTCCCTATGGAGGATCCTTTTACCAATCTACAGATAAAGCGTTGTGAATTTCGGTTCGCGTACCTACCCTGAAGTGATAAAATAAAACTAAATTCTGTATCAAATTTATAGGCAAGACAAGTAGTTTGTTTAGGCATGGTTTGTAGGGAATTACAAATCTGCGCACATATATTCAAAAGCACATAACTATAGAATCAATTCTTAATGCGCATCAGTGTTTATCACAGGTTCACGTTTAAAGTCTGTTTATAGAGAACAGCGTTGTCTTAGCGGCCCCTAATTTAATAAAAAATGATAATTTCGCCGGAAGTGAATCACTCAAAACTAACTTTAGCTGGAAACTTTATCAAGAATCGCTATAAAACCAAAACAATCTATGTTACCTTAAATTATAGGTTTGTCTCTGTAAAGCTGCTTTGAAACAATCCATTGTTAAAAGCGCTATATAAATGAAGATGACTTGACTTGACTTTTACGACGTCATGCTTACGTCGGGGGCTGGGGGCGGGGTTATTGTGACCAACAACACAACGGGAAAGGTTGTGTCCAACATTGCTAAAAACACAGTGCTAGTAGAAAGATAGTACAACGATTGAAGTTGAAAAAATTCTGGGAAAGCTAAGATGTATGGCGACGTACACAGTGACGTAACAACGTCGTTCGCTGGGCTCTCTAGTCAGTGGAAAAACACACAGGTTCTGAGAAGGTTCGCAAGTGTAACCAACTTTGAACCAACATTGAACCAGCACCAGTCCCAAACCAGTTATTTTTTGGTGGAAACGAGGTAAAAGAACACACCCAGGACCCAGGCATAACTGACGACGAAGACTTAACAGAGCAGCCATCAAGTGTTAGACAGTATTCTAGGTTATTACATGTGGAAGATTGTTTGTCCAATAATTAGAATCTGTTTTTTTTCAGAATTTAGTAGTAGGAAATTACTAGTCTTCCAATTTTTTTATATCAGATATGCATTCCGTTAATTTTGTGAATTGGTAAGTTTCGTTAGGTTTTGAAGAAATATAGAGCTGAGTATCATTGGCATAACAGTGAAGTCCTAGTACCGAGCCTTGTGGTATGCCATACTGAACTTGTGATTGATAAGACATCTCTTAATTTACTGCTACAAACTGATAACGGTCAGATAAGTATGATTTAACTCATCAACATCTATTCCATGTGGATAGTAAGTATTAGATCTAGAGTATGATTACAACAATGAGTAGGTCCTCACACCTCATTCTCTAGATCTAATACTATCACATGGAATAGATGTTGATGCTGTTGAAATTCTGCAGCAGAGCGATGAAATCTCAGATCATTATCTAGTCTCATGTAAATTACATTTAGCCAAGACTGCAAAGCCGACTCCGTGTTATAAATATGTTAGACCTATAACCTCTGCCACTAGATTGCTTTATCAATAATTTTCCTAATCAGTTTCATCGTCTCCGCATCCTGCTAGCTTAGCTTCTGATAGCTTAGAAGAACTTGATATTGCAACAGAAACTTTTAACTCTCTTTTTTCCAGCACTTTAGACGCAGTTGCTCCGTTGCGCTAAAAGAAGATTGAAGAAAATAGTCCAAATGCCGTGGTACAACGAGCACACTCAGGCCCTTAAGAGAGTAGCTAGAAAAATGGAGCGCAACTGGAAGAAAACAAAAGGTATTTCGGGTTTCATGGAAAGTGAGCTCGATTGCTTACAGAGAGGCCTTAAAAGCTGCTAGATCTGCTTATTTTTCAACCCTATTAGAAGAAAAAAAATATATATATATACATAATATATATATACATAATCCTAGGTATTTATTTGAAAAAGTGGCTAAACTAACAAAAAAGAAAGCTTCAAGCCCAGAAGTGTCCAAGCAACACAGCAGTAATGACTTTATGAACTTCTTCACTTATAAGATTGATAATATCAGGGACAAAATTATAACTATGCAACCGTCTACTACAGTATCGGATCAGGGAATGCATTGTAGGCTCCATGAGGAAACATTTTCTTCATTTGTTGCTATAGGAGAGGAAGAATTTTGCAAACTCGTTAATTAATCTAAATCGACAACTTGTATGTTAGACCCTATACCGACTAAGCTACTGAAGGAGATGCTTCCAGATGTCATAGATCCTCTTCTTAATATCATTAATTCATCTTTGTCTCTAGGATACGTACCAAAAACCTTTAAGCTGGCTATGATAAAACCGCTTGTTAAAAAAACGCAACTTGATCATACAAAATTAGTAAATTACAGGCCGATCTCGAATCTGCCTTTTCTGTCAAAGATACTAGAAAAAACAGTATCCTCACAACTGTGTTCCTTTCTTGAAAGAAATTATATCTGCGAGGATTTTCAGTCCGGATTTAGACCGTACCATAGTACCGAGACAGCTCTCGTTAGAGTCACAAATGATTTGCTTTTATCATCCGATCGTGGTTGTATCTCCCTATCAGTATCTCCCATACTTGATCTTAGTGCTGCATTTGACACAATTGACCACAACATTCTTTTAAATAGACTAGAAAACTATGTTGGCATTAGTGGAATTGCACTAGTATGGTTTAAATCTTAGTTATCTGACCGTTATCAGTTTGTAGCATTAAATGAAGAGATGTCCTATCGATCACAAGTTCAGTATGGCGTACCACAAGGCTCAGTACTGGGACCGCTGCTGTTCACTCTGTACATGCTGCCATTAGGAGATATCATTAGGAAACACGGGATTAGCTTTCACTGTTATGCCGATGATACTCAACTCTATATTTCTTCAAAACCTAACGAAACTTACCAATTCACAAAATTAACGGAATGCATAGCTAATATAAAAAAATTGGATGACTGGTAATTTCCTACTACTAGGCTCTGAGTCAAGCGGCAACATTCTAATCTGAAAAATGAAGCCTACCCGGAAGTGCGAAAAATTGCAATACATCTAAAATCCACTAGGGGCAGGTCCCAAAAGGGAGCAAATGTCCATAGACCCCCATTTTAAAATGTCAGTTTTCACAGCATAAATTCATGTTTTTACAGGTTGGTCCCATGGACTTTTATTGTATTTTTCGATAGGTTCTGAGTGCCTGACAACTGTGCGGGGGGTAAATGTTTTTCTAACTCGTTAGTTTAGATCGTATTTAGATATAAAATGTATGACAAATAAGGGCGTGGTGAACTTTGATTGACAGCTTGATTGACAGCTGATACCGGGCTGCGCCGAGTTGAATTCCTGAAACTTGACGTCTCGGCCATAATCTGACACAAAACATCACACCACCTCTGTGTCCTTTCTGAACATTTGTATTGAAATATTTCCAAGATGGCGCCGCCCATACCCCCCATAAACGGCCTCAAAACCGTTCTTGAGGAAGTCTATGGGTGACGTCACAGACGCTTTGTCCATAGTTTTTACAGTCTATGGTAATAACCTAGAATACTGTCTAACACTTGATGGCTGCTCTGTTAAGTCTTCGCCGTCGGTTAGGAACCTGGGTGTGCTCTTTGATGCCAATCTTTCATTTGAAAGTCATGTGTCTAGTATCTGTAAAACCGCATTTTTCCATCTTAAAAATATATCTAAATTACGTCATATGCTCTCATTGACAATTAGTTCATGCGTTCATGACATCAAGACTAGATTATTGTAATGCTCTACTGGGTGGTTGCCCTGCACGCTCAATAAACAAACTACAGCTAGTTCAAAATGCAGCCAAAGTACTGGTTCTCGGCCAGGAAAATTGGTTCCAAAGTGGCACCAACTCTTTGCTGGACTAGAACTGTTCTACGCTAATTTTAGGGTCTTTGTTTATCCCGAGGTTTTCCCGCAGCCTGCAGGATCCAGGCCGTATCCAGATCTGATGAAGGAGCTTCGCCTGGACCCGATGACAATGCAGTGCTGAAGTGTCAACTAACCTCTCCCTATGGAGGATCCTTTTACCAATCTACAGATAAAGCGTTGTGAATTTCGGTTCGCGTACCTACCCTGAAGTGATAAAATAAAACTAAATTCTGTATCAAATTTATAGGCAAGACAAGTAGTTTGTTTAGGCATGGTTTGTAGGGAATTACAAATCTGCGCACATATATTCAAAAGCACATAACTATAGAATCAATTCTTAATGCGCATCAGTGTTTATCACAGGTTCACGTTTAAAGTCTGTTTATAGAGAACAGCGTTGTCTTAGCGGCCCCTAATTTAATAAAAAATGATAATTTCGCCGGAAGTGAATCACTCAAAACTAACTTTAGCTGGAAACTTTATCAAGAATCGCTATAAAACCAAAACAATCTATGTTACCTTAAATTATAGGTTTGTCTCTGTAAAGCTGCTTTGAAACAATCCATTGTTAAAAGCGCTATATAAATGAAGATGACTTGACTTGACTTTTACGACGTCATGCTTACGTCGGGGGCTGGGGGCGGGGTTATTGTGACCAACAACACAACGGGAAAGGTTGTGTCCAACATTGCTAAAAACACAGTGCTAGTAGAAAGATAGTACAACGATTGAAGTTGAAAAAATTCTGGGAAAGCTAAGATGTATGGCGACGTACACAGTGACGTAACAACGTCGTTCGCTGGGCTCTCTAGTCAGTGGAAAAACACACAGGTTCTGAGAAGGTTCGCAAGTGTAACCAACTTTGAACCAACATTGAACCAGCACCAGTCCCAAACCAGTTATTTTTTGGTGGAAACGAGGTAAAAGAACACACCCAGGACCCAGGCATAACTGACGACGAAGACTTAACAGAGCAGCCATCAAGTGTTAGACAGTATTCTAGGTTATTACATGTGGAAGATTGTTTGTCCAATAATTAGAATCTGTTTTTTTTTCAGAATTTAGTAGTAGGAAATTACTAGTCTTCCAATTTTTTTATATCAGATATGCATTCCGTTAATTTTGTGAATTGGTAAGTTTCGTTAGGTTTTGAAGAAATATAGAGCTGAGTATCATTGGCATAACAGTGAAGTCCTAGTACCGAGCCTTGTGGTATGCCATACTGAACTTGTGATTGATAAGACATCTCTTAATTTACTGCTACAAACTGATAACGGTCAGATAAGTATGATTTAACTCATCAACATCTATTCCATGTGGATAGTAAGTATTAGATCTAGAGTATGATTACAACAATGAGTAGGTCCTCACACCTCATTCTCTAGATCTAATACTATCACATGGAATAGATGTTGATGCTGTTGAAATTCTGCAGCAGAGCGATGAAATCTCAGATCATTATCTAGTCTCATGTAAATTACATTTAGCCAAGACTGCAAAGCCGACTCCGTGTTATAAATATGTTAGACCTATAACCTCTGCCACTAGATTGCTTTATCAATAATTTTCCTAATCAGTTTCATCGTCTCCGCATCCTGCTAACTTAGCTTCTGATAGCTTAGAAGAACTTGATATTGCAACAGAAACTTTTAACTCTCTTTTTTCCAGCACTTTAGACGCAGTTGCTCCGTTGCGCTAAAAGAAGATTGAAGAAAATAGTCCAAATGCCGTGGTACAACGAGCACACTCAGGCCCTTAAGAGAGTAGCTAGAAAAATGGAGCGCAACTGGAAGAAAACAAAAGGTATTTCGGGTTTCATGGAAAGTGAGCTCGATTGCTTACAGAGAGGCCTTAAAAGCTGCTAGATCTGCTTATTTTTCAACCCTATTAGAAGAAAAAAAAATATATATATATACATAATATATATATACATAATCCTAGGTATTTATTTGAAAAAGTGGCTAAACTAACAAAAAAGAAAGCTTCAAGCCCAGAAGTGTCCAAGCAACACAGCAGTAATGACTTTATGAACTTCTTCACTTATAAGATTGATAATATCAGGGACAAAATTATAACTATGCAACCGTCTACTACAGTATCGGATCAGGGAATGCATTGTAGGCTCCATGAGGAAACATTTTCTTCATTTGTTGCTATAGGAGAGGAAGAATTTTGCAAACTCGTTAATTAATCTAAATCGACAACTTGTATGTTAGACCCTATACCGACTAAGCTACTGAAGGAGATGCTTCCAGATGTCATAGATCCTCTTCTTAATATCATTAATTCATCTTTGTCTCTAGGATACGTACCAAAAACCTTTAAGCTGGCTATGATAAAACCGCTTGTTAAAAAAACGCAACTTGATCATACAAAATTAGTAAATTACAGGCCGATCTCGAATCTGCCTTTTCTGTCAAAGATACTAGAAAAAACAGTATCCTCACAACTGTGTTCCTTTCTTGAAAGAAATTATATCTGCGAGGATTTTCAGTCCGGATTTAGACCGTACCATAGTACCGAGACAGCTCTCGTTAGAGTCACAAATGATTTGCTTTTATCATCCGATCGTGGTTGTATCTCCCTATCAGTATCTCCCATACTTGATCTTAGTGCTGCATTTGACACAATTGACCACAACATTCTTTTAAATAGACTAGAAAACTATGTTGGCATTAGTGGAATTGCACTAGTATGGTTTAAATCTTAGTTATCTGACCGTTATCAGTTTGTAGCATTAAATGAAGAGATGTCCTATCGATCACAAGTTCAGTATGGCGTACCACAAGGCTCAGTACTGGGACCGCTGCTGTTCACTCTGTACATGCTGCCATTAGGAGATATCATTAGGAAACACGGGATTAGCTTTCACTGTTATGCCGATGATACTCAACTCTATATTTCTTCAAAACCTAACGAAACTTACCAATTCACAAAATTAACGGAATGCATAGCTAATATAAAAAAATTGGATGACTGGTAATTTCCTACTACTAGGCTCTGAGTCAAGCGGCAACATTCTAATCTGAAAAATGAAGCCTACCCGGAAGTGCGAAAAATTGCAATACATCTAAAATCCACTAGGGGCAGGTCCCAAAAGGGAGCAAATGTCCATAGACCCCCATTTTAAAATGTCAGTTTTCACAGCATAAATTCATGTTTTTACAGGTTGGTCCCATGGACTTTTATTGTATTTTTCGATAGGTTCTGAGTGCCTGACAACTGTGCGGGGGGTAAATGTTTTTCTAACTCGTTAGTTTAGATCGTATTTAGATATAAAATGTATGACAAATAAGGGCGTGGTTAACTTTGATTGACAGCTTGATTGACAGCTGATACCGGGCTGCGCCGAGTTGAATTCCTGAAACTTGACGTCTCGGCCATAATCTGACACAAAACATCACACCACCTCTGTGTCCTTTCTGAACATTTGTATTGAAATATTTCCAAGATGGCGCCGCCCATACCCCCCATAAACGGCCTCAAAACCGTTCTTGAGGAAGTCTATGGGTGACGTCACAGACGCTTTGTCCATAGTTTTTACAGTCTATGGTAATAACCTAGAATACTGTCTAACACTTGATGGCTGCTCTGTTAAGTCTTCGCCGTCGGTTAGGAACCTGGGTGTGCTCTTTGATGCCAATCTTTCATTTGAAAGTCATGTGTCTAGTATCTGTAAAACCGCATTTTTCCATCTTAAAAATATATCTAAATTACGTCATATGCTCTCATTGACAATTAGTTCATGCGTTCATGACATCAAGACTAGATTATTGTAATGCTCTACTGGGTGGTTGCCCTGCACGCTCAATAAACAAACTACAGCTAGTTCAAAATGCAGCAGCTCGAGTTCTTACCAGAACCAGGAAGTATGACCATATTAGCCCGGTTCTGTCAACACTGCATTGTCTGCCTATTAAACCGTATAAATTTAAAAATATTGTTGATGACTAACAAAGCACAAATGGTTTAGCTCCGCAGTAGCGAGCTCTTAACGCATTATTGTCCTTCACGTCTATTGCGATCTCAATATTCTGTCCAGTTAACTACATTGGTTACCTATAAAGTTCAGTATTTATTACAAGGTATTACTACTGACTTATAAAGCCCTAAATGGTTTAGCTCCAGTCTATTTAATGGATCTTCTATCACCCTATAATCCATCACGCTCTTCAAGATCACTAAATTCAAGGCTTCTGGTCATACGTAGGATATCCAGATCCACCAAAGGAGTTAGAGCATTTTTACATTTAGCTCCGAAACTCTGGAATAGCCTTCCTGATATTGTTTGTTGCTCAGACTCGCTCTCCCAGTTTAAAACTAGACTAAAGGCGCATCTCTTCAGCCAGTTATTCATATAATTTTTTTATCTTACAGTTACTGTAAATCTGGCCTCTAGTTCATAAACGCCAGAGGAGCCACCGACTGAGCCTGGGTTCTCTCAAGTTTTTTTTTTTTTCTCCATTGGGTCACCTGATGGAGTTTTAGGGCACCATTAGGTTACTTGATGGAGTTTTTCGGTTCCTTGCCACTGTTGCCTTTGGCTTGCTCAGTTGGGGATATTCAAATTAATTAACCAATCATTAATACCATTAATCAGCCCTACCAAACGTGGAGGTCGAACATTGTTATGTTGTTTTGATTGATACTGTGAAGCTGATTTGATACAATCTGTATTGTGAAAAGCGCTTTATAAATATACTTGACTTGACTTGACATGACGTGTTGTCTAACTCCAATTGAGTTGACAATGTCTTTAAATGCCAATTCCAATGCATCTTTTTCTATGTGTATATTAAAATCACCAACAATTAGGACTTTATCTGCAGCCAATACTAATTGTGATAGAAATTCTGCAAATTCTTTGATAAAATCTTAATGGTGCCCTGGTGGCCTGTATACAGTAGCCAGCAGAATTCTCAAACGTGATTTATCGTTTACACTATATATTTTTAAATTAAGCACCAACACTACAAAAGAAGTATATTTGAGACTACATTTCTTAGTGGTTTTGAAAATATTACTATAAATTACAGCAACACCTCCCCCTTTGCGTTTAAGACGAGGTTCGTGTTTATAACTGTAATCTTGTGGGTTTGACTCATTTAAAGTAATATAATCGTTTGGTTTTAGCCAGGTTTCTGTCAAACACAGCACATCTAGGTTATAATCTGAAATCATATAATTTACAATAAGTGCTTTATCATTTGCTCATCTGTATTATATCTGTTTTTAATTTGTTGAACATCAATTACATTTTTAACCTTAGACGTTTTTTGCATTTCCAAATTCGGGGAACAGACACAGTCTCTATGATGATATCTAGATGAAAGAAACTCTGTGTGATGGGATTTATCTGACCTTGGTGACGTGAGGCCGCTAGCAGACGGTCGGTTAAGCCAGTCTGTCTGCTTCCTGACCTGGTACCCAATTTGTCATGTTTTATCTCTAAGACTGTGAGCCAAATTACTACAGAGAAGAGCAGCGCCATCTCAGGAGGGATGAATACAATCTCTTTTCAACAGGTCAGGTTTACCCCAAAATCTTTTCCAATTATCTATGAATTCTATATTATTTTGCATGTAACTGGCCCCACAAGACCATCAGGTCCGAGAACTAGGTCCGGGTGGGCCATTAAGGCGCAACCAACAAGACATCCTCCCTGACCTTGCAGAGTGTCTGTGCAACAGGCTCACTGTGGGAAATGCATATTTGCGTAGGTCCAGGGCCCAACTGTGTGTCAGGGCATCCATACCAAGGGGTGCCTCGGTTTGGGAGTAAAAGACCAGGCAGTGGGAGGATACCTGTGTGTCCCCGAATCGACTTCAGATCAGCTGGACCACCTATGGTCTCCATTCTTCCAGTAGCGTCAGTTGTCGTGAGAACGCGTCGGCTGTACGATTGAGCTTGCCTGGAATGTAAATGGCATGGAGAAACTTAAGCCGCTGCTGACTCTAGAGGACTAGATGACAGGCCAGTTGTGACAGGCGACATGAGCGCAAACTGCCTTGACAGCTGCCATGTTGATCGTCTTGCCATGTTGTCCACCAGGGTTCGAATTATGATTTCATCTTTGTGGGGGTCTCTTAAAAAAAAAAAAAAAAGCCTATGAGCAGGCTACTCATGAAAATAATTCATGTGAATTTCACATTGTGTGTGTGAAAATAATTGCTATAATTTTGAATAGCAGTAGCCCAAATGCGTTCTTTTGGAAAACATGTTTCTTTTAGGCTGTTTACCCTTTCATACTTATAAGTTTAAAATATTCCAACTGATCCCTCAGCGTGAGTATTTCTAGCCGACAGTTATTTAGAACCTGTCACTCTAATGTTTCCATGGTGACGCGTCATTGCTTGTCACGTGACACAGCGAAACCACAACACAGCGCTGAATGAATGATGATCTGCTTTTATGTAATTTTTCCTTTTTTATTCAAAATATTCACAAATGTATTCACTTTAACATGAAACACTGATATTCCATCAAATATGTGCAAGTGGATGTGTTTTGTTGTTTAAACACCTTTTTAACGATCGCATTATGTGCTGTATGTGCGATGGGCGGCTCCATGTTATTTTAAAACACGTCAATTCCTCAACTTCTCACGAAATACATGAAAGTAAGTGGCCGGTGAACTGGAAGAAGAATAGGGTAAAATGTAAAGCTACTTACACAATGTGTATCTGATCTGAATAAAACGTGTCGTCTTGTTATAATGGAAAGGATTATTATTGCCGCTTCCATAGACGTGTGTATTTTACAAACTCAAAATATTTTTTTGCTAGAACTTATGTGTATTTAAATGTCTGAAACCTAAAATAAACATTATGTGGTTGAAAACACTGAATAGTTGTGATATATGACAGCACTGAGCGCGTCTGTCTCTGGCTCAGCTCCAGCCAACGCGCGAAAGCGTGTTTGAATTTGGCAGTTGATCACGTGATGCACTGACCGTTCTAATTACACCGGTGTGAACGGATCGTACGTGCGAAAGGGTTTAACATAAATCTGACTCGACATATTGAAGGGAAAAGTGCTTTATTTGTCATTTACAATAATGGTGCTGATGATTTTTAGAGACCCCCACAGGTGTATGATTTTACTGCTTTCATGGGAGCTCATCCTCTCTCTATGGCTCCCATGTAATTCGGGCTCCCCACTGGCTCCCATGTAATTCGAACCCTGTTGTCCACTCCCGTCCAAGGAAAGGCAATGTCTGACCAAGGGCTGAAAGTTCGGTGCCAGATTGGTGTAATGGTAACACAAAGTGAGTCGCAGCACCATGCCCATCTCAGGACTCGGCTGTTCAGCCAGTGCTGAAGAGGACTCATGCATCAATCTGAGCGCGGAACATAAAATCAATGAAACAAGATTCTCCACACCTGCCCTCCTCTGGGGGAAGATGGGGACACAGAGAAAACGCACATTGTCGGCATCCCGCATCTCAGCAAGGTTTAGTGAGAGATGGCGTTCCTGGACCACCAAGGTGGGCATCGTTTAGCCGAGGGCCCGAGCTGTGACCTTGGTCGTCGTGCGCAGTTCCTGCATCAACCTCGCCTCAGAACTACCCTTGTGCAGTTTTCTTTTTGTGCTTTGGCTTGATGTACTTGCAGGATGGTCATCGCATCCAGGGCGGAGGTGACCTGTCTAGCGGCACTGTAAGCATAGCAGCCAGGGCTGACGTCAGCTTACATACCTTGGATGGGAGCCACGGACACAAGTGCACCGCAATTGCACGCTCCAGCTTTGGAATCTCTGTTGGCCCAGCCATCGAGGGTAGTGAGAGTGAAGGAGGCAGTGAAGTGGCTTTGTGCAGTAAAAGGTGCCTTCCATGACTTCTGGACCTCTTCATGCACCTCCGGGAGGAAAACCACTTGGGCAGGACACAGTCCTCGGATGGTACCCTGAATGACATGCTGGGTCCACCATGTGAGGGACCCATGCCATCATCTGGAAGTTCTATGCAACGTAAAGGGCTGGAGGAGTGGGGGGTCCGTGGGAACTGGAGAGCTCCCACTGAAACCCTCAGATCTCTCCGGGTGTTGACCCCCGCAGCCCTGGGTAAAAGCAGAGAGGACTCTACTCTTCATGAGGAAGTAGAGTCGTGATCACAGCGTCACCAAGGTCATATTCGCGCAATAAGGACATGATCCATCCAAAAATGCTGTCTCAGCGTGCACGTGGCCCATACATGTGAGACAGTGATCATGGCCTTCAATCAACCACATCCAGAAACACACATCTTTAAGACGCTCTCCTCCCATGCTTGCTCTTTTAGGTAAAAATGCTCTTACAAAAGTGTCCAAGGAGGAATTGCTGCACTTTTATTCGCACACACACTGGTAAAACACAGCTGAATGCACTGCACATTGATCTCCAGTAAGAGGTTTCACAAGCTCATTTAGAGGTAATTGGAAGAGTGATCACTGTAACAAAGACAACCACTCAGCTCTGAAGCAAAAATCTAATGAGTGGATGCATGCCACCATCTTAATATACCCATATGTACAGGCAGTGGGTTGGCATGCAAATTCCACTCGCCAATTTCACTGGCTCAGAGATAATTGGGGCTCCCAAGTGTGGCCTCATTTGTCAGTCAATATAACATTGAAAATGACAGACAGAAAGGGGTTTCAGATGGATCCAGAAACTATTCCTGAGAAAAATTTAACTTTCTGCTCAGAATTGTGGTCCATTTATTTTTTTGTCAGTGCAAGTATAGATATGTGACCTTAGATAGAGTTATTACAGAGGCAAAGAAAGAGAATTGAGTCTTGCTAAGTTATGTCATATTGTGATTCTTGCTAGTCATCACCCTAATGCAGAACTTTTAAATAATAATGTGTTCCTCATCATTCAAAGTAAAATGTAAGCAGGGATGGAGCTTACCTTGGATCAAAAAATTATTTCCTCAGGTTCCAATGCTGCACTTGCATTTTGTTGAATCTACTTTATAACAGTGAAGTGTTCTGAGCTATTTTGCTTCAGTTGAGCTACAATACATAGCATGCAACATATGCTATAGGATCCAACACATTGACAGTCACAATCTGTCACAAAGATGAGTCTCAAAATCCAAGTGCAAGTGAACAGTTTATTGACGACAGACGAGACAGGGGAATACTCAAAAAGCCACGTTTGCAGGCGGGCGACCTGAAGCACAACAGGGAATACTCAAAAAGCCACGTTTGCAGGTGGGCGACCTGGAAGTCACAAACTCAGACGAGAGATGCTGGACTGGAATCACAGTGATGAACTGGCCAGCGACAGGACACAATTTCCCAGACGATCCTTCAGCAGACTGGATGTACAGTGGAATAGTGATGTTACGTATGACACTGAAGCTTCGATGTGCGTATCGCGAAAGCGAAGCAATTTCTATTGAAGCCCCGTATCGGGGTGTGTATTGGTTTCCCAGCGGTCACGTGATCGATGACAAACGAAGCCTCACTTTCTGTCCAATCACGTGCGCGTTTCGCTCTGGGTGTCAGAAGGCTCGAAGGTCCTTGTTGGCTCAGTCTGGTTGATGGGTTTGTGAGGAGAGTGCTGTACTTTGAAAGTTAATCAATACATTACATTTAAATAACCAAAACTACTTATTATTTTGTTGTTGTGTCTTTTTGTTTTTGTAAGATCGTTGCACTTTTGGTGTTTTTTAGGTAATTTGTTGTTGGTATTTGGGTGTTTGGTGAAGGGTTTGTATTTACAGCAATGGCAAAAAAAAGGAAGACTTCCCTTAACTGGGAATATTTTGAGCTTATAACTTCCAATGTATGAATGCATTTCTAAAAAAAAAAAAAGAAGAAAAAAATAATATTTATTTATTTATTATTATTTTATTTGTTATCATTGTATGTATAATAATTGTTGACCGTTGATGTGTCTTATATTCAGTCAATGTACATGTACAGTCACTCCCAACCAAAAAAATTTATCCTCACACTTCTGAGGTGCACCTTTGTCTTCAGTTGGAAAGTGCTATAGACCAGCACAAACAAAGCTCAAATGCCACTTCTGATGTGATCCTAGAAGTGGATAAATACCTTACAGAGACAAACATACAAAGAGCTGAAGATCCACTTGAATACTGGAGAACGCAGAAACATGTCTACCCCCATCTATATACATTGGCATTACAGAATAATTAAAATCTTTATCACCTTTCTGTCATTCCTACAGTTACATAAGCACTATCACTTTCAAGTGTCAGGTGAACAGATGATCCTATCACACAATGTCCTTATTCACTATGTGTGTGTGTGTGTGTAGAGAGAGAGGCCTACATTAATCTTATTAAATCATATGCTCATTTTATATTTTATTGTCACACTTTAATGGGTAAAATAATTTATTTATTAATGAACAAATCAAACACAAACGTGTAAGGCTTTTTATTTGTACACATAACATTGAAATTATGGAGTGTGTTGTGGTTGCTTCATCTGACAGAGCTTCTAACACAGGCTTCTGGCTGCTTTATTTTAAATAAGCACCAGATGGCGCTGTTCTCGACACTCTCGAAGCTTTGAATCTTTTCCCGGAACAGTCAGGCGAAAGCCTCATTGCTTCACGAGGCTTCATTTCCCCATCCCTACAGTGGAAAACAGGACGAATCCGCAAGGAACAACGACACAGGTACTGGGTGACAGAACACAAACATGAATGACAAACCAACACCATGCATGAATAATTCCAGCCAGATAAAGGCCACTAACAAGCAGTAGCGATTAGTTGCACCTGACGGCTGTTAGAGTAATCAGCTGGTGCTAAGCAACAAACAAGCACTACACACACACACACACACACACACACACACAACCCCACACATACAAACACCCCAACAGATATACAAAATGAACACATGGATCGATGAACCGTGACACAATCACCATCCTCTCATGGTCTCCTCTTGAGTTGCATGGATGAGTAAATCATGATGCATCATAAGCTCATGTGAATATATAACGGAGACCCAGTAGTAAGGGCAGTGCAGATAAACCTCACTCTACTGGTCTCAAGAGGCAAACCCAGCGAGCCGAGCAGAAGCAGCTGCATATAATGTATATTAGTACGTTGGAGGACAAAACTAGATAAACATGGCCTAGACCATAAACTGCTGAGCATCAAGGTTAAGTCAAGTATTTCAGACAAAGGCTGTATGTGATATGCGGAATAGATAAAGGTGGTCTTTGGAGGTCAGTCTGAGCTATAGATCGAGAGTACCTCACAATCACTCCAATGCTTTGTAAAGAAATGTATGACTGAGCTGTGAAATCTGTCGACAAGCAAGCATCATCACTAAATAAAAGTGCCCTTTGTGCATTCGTTGGCTTTCATGAGTCCTGACTACAGTTTGCTGGCTTGTATTACACAGTGCCAGGCTCCGAATTCCTCTGACAAGGCATGTAAGTAGCTTTGTGCTTGATGGATGACTCTTATTTTCCTGTCAGCCTTGAACTACTTTAATGTTTATCTTGATATCTCCCTGATGGCTTCCCATTCATCTCGCACAGTTCACAAAAAAGGAGGACTGAGGTCGAACATCTCAATCAATAGAAATCCAAAATGTACCTACACAGTGACACCTGCATCTCACCTGTGTTAAACAAATACTACCACACACAAACGGGCTGGTGAGGATTATACAACCTTTCTTGTATCTGGCCAGATTAAAAATGTACAAAGACGCATTAAATATATTATGCTATTTAGAAACCAGTCTGCAAAAAACAGCTGTCAGCCTCTTCAGGAAGCACAATGTGACTATAAAGTCAGTCAAGTCAATTCAATTCAAATCAAGTCACCTTTATTTGTATAGTGTTTTTACAATACAGTTTCTTTCAAAGCAGCTTTACAGTGATAATAGGAAATTAAAGCAACAAAGTTTGTTTTGGCTTTACAGCAGCTCTAGAATAAAGTTATTGTCCAGCTAAAGTTAGTTTTGATTGATTCCCTTCAGTTGCAAAGATCAGAAGTTATTAACTTAAGCGCCGCTAACATGACACCGTTCTAACACAAAACCCTTAATGCGCTCTGGCCCACTCATCTGCACAACAACAGCGCCTGGCGGCTCGAGAACGCAAACCTTGAAATAGGTTCCAAGGTACAAGCCTTCAAAATTTTTGAAAAAATGCAAACCTGTGAAAAGACTGACGGCGTGCGCATGCATATTACGTGTTTAGTCTAGGTATGCGCGTTTGAATGTGTGCAGGCGTGTACTCTTTCTTTACAAATTGATCCCCACAAACTACTTGTCTCGTCTTAAACATTTATAATACAGAATTATTTATCGCTTCTGTGTGGCCATGTGAACTGGAATTATTTTGACAATGTTTTATCTGTACAGAGGTAAAGGGAAGGGAAGGAGGGCTTCACAGAGGAGAGACTAGTTGACACTTCAGGACTGCATTGTCGTTGTGTCCAGGTCCTTCATCAGATCTGGATACGGCCTGGATCCGGCGGACTGCGGTAAACCTAATTTTAGAGACTAAAATTAGTATAGACGCCCATCCTTCTTATGATGTGACGAGTGCATCAGGATTTATGGGAAGTGTTCCCGGTCCAGCTGACCTAATCTATGCAGCCTAAGATTGAATTATAGAAGTTTATAATGTGTTATGTGCTAGGTCAAAGAGATGTGTTTTTAGTCTAGATTTAAACTGACAGAGTGTGTCTGCTTCCAATGGTAGGAAGAATATTCCAAAGTTTTGGTGCTAAATAGGAAAAGGATTTGCCGCCAGCAGTCGATTCACTGCAAAAACTCAAAATCTTGCCAAGCATATTTTTCTAATTTCTAGTCAAAATATCTCATCACACTTAATATAAGACAAAATCACCTAAAGACCAAGATTTAAGTGAGATAAAGGAGCTTGTTTTTAGACAGTGCATCTTGAATATCTTGTTAAGTGAAACTGTCTTAAAAATATCTTGTTTTGAGTCATATCTCAGATGAAATAAGCTTTTTTGACATGTCATAAGGTTTTTAAGCAGCTGTGTTATTTGTAAAAGATGAATCGTCTTGTTTCAAGAAATAGACTTGACTTGAATTGAGACAACACATCTGCTTTATTGAAAACTGCAGGTCAACATTCCAAACTCACAATGACATATATGACAGCAAAAAACAACGCAATTTATTTACGTATAAACAACTTTACGTACGTAAAATTTTGACGTACAAATTTGTATGTATTCCTATTTAACTTATGCATATTAAAATCATGGTTTTGACTCTATTGCATTCAATTGTCTTATCAATTAAATTTTCAGTCTCATTTATTAATAGTTTAACGTTACTCATAAATAATAACATTTCGTTATGTTCGTGCCTTCTGCTGCAAACTCGTTTTGGAGGATTAGCATAGTGTTTAACAAAAATACACTTTAAAACCTTCCTGGAAAAGGTTTGCTAAAAACTCCTGTGATTCTATATGTTCCAACAGAATATTGTAAGGGACATATATGCTGCAAAAAACACAAATATAAATGGCATAATATTAATGTATTTCTAATCATATTATGTCATATATGTCCATACATACAACTAAAGCCATATAGATTTTCATGAAGTAAAACAAAATAATGCTAATTTAATATGAATGTCCAGCATGGACGTGTATAAACACAGTGCAGTTTACCAATCAGTATAAGGCTGTACTTCACTCATGCTGGTTCTTATCTTTTCCTAAATTGAGCCCTATGCCTGTGGTCAATCATGGTTATATAGGCTACTGTATAATCAGCCTTAGATTAAAAACACAACATTTAAACTACACACACAAGCACACATTTTAATTACAAATTTATTCTATAAGAATGTGTTCTACAAGATGCAGTTCCATATTTCACATAGCCTATCAATAGTTTTCATTTTATATCCTGCATCACCAGATTTCATTTTCATTTTTGACAATTTCTCTAAACTTTATCACAGTATTACTATGGTATACAACAGTTCTATTCTTAACCTACAAACAAAAAAACTTTCCTAAATATTGAAGTGATTCTTATGCTTATCACTCTACAAAATAATTAAGCGGCTTAGTAAATATCACTGTAATAATTAACTTTATAAACTAAAATCTCTGAATATCATTTACTTGATAGTTTGAGTTGAACATACCGACATAATTGACTAAAACTCCAACAATTAATTTTGTCTGAAATTTACAGTTATATTTAAGTTTGAAGTTTTTAACTAAAATAATTTAGTATTTGACTAACCAATTATTTATTTAAAATACACTGAGCTAGGCTATTTGAGAAATTTCCATCACAATATTTGAGAATGGATAATTAAACTGATCTGTTTCAAGAACCACAAATATTACTTAAATAAAATTAATTAAACAATATTATTAAATATATTTAACAATAATATTTAATTTAAAGATTAAGTTTACTCAATTAAAATGTATATTTATGATTACAACAACGCACCCCTCCCCCACCCTCTGACGTGACGACAACTCAACGGTTGAATGAGCCGCGTGCGGCCGCGCGCTGTTTGAACTCTCTCAGTCCAGAACAGTTCTCCTCTTCTCTTCTCAGCGGCGCAGAATTGGTGCATTTCTCTGTGAAATTCAGGTTTGTATGTTTTATTTTATCTGTATAATCATTAATGTGCTAAATAATTTTATTTAATGCGAAGGAACATACAGAGACGCAATGTTACTCACCTTAAATGAGTGTCGACTCGCGCCTGCCTTTTCGCATGATTGTAAGGCCTTGCATATAAAACACACGACTATATTCTTAAAGATAATTAATATAACTAATTTGGATGATAAAACGTCCTCAGAACTGTGCACTGTTTGTTTATTGTCAGGTTATGGAGTCAGTCGCGTCGCAGCATCTTTCGGCTGTGAGTGACGCAGGACGGCGGTCTAAAGTTAGAAGTTCCCCCGCAGAGGCGATTCCATCTCCGGCTCGGGAACCAGCGCTGATCCGGTGGATACTGGATAACAGACCGGTTAATTACACTTGAATTACTTTAATGTTTAGGCCTAAATGTTTAATTTTTACTTCGAAAATGTTTCTTATATGAGTTTAGATGTAGGCAATATTGTATACGTGTTAAAAATATTATAAAATATGCTGTTTTGCTGTAATGTTAGGTTACTAATCGACAATAAAGGCCAATGTCTAGGTATGTGACAAAAAAAATCAATACTAGAAAATTCATAGATAATCATAACCATATGATAGATAATAAAAATACCTTTAAAATGTTTTTTAAATGATTAAAATCGGATCATATTTAAGAAAGTTATGGAATTTTTTAAATTCGGAAATTAAGGGTCATTTTTGTACCTAATTAAAACAATAAAACAATGAAAAACTGTGACCTCTTCCGCTTGACCAAACACTTCAAAATATCATAACTTCCTCATTTCTTGGTCTATTTGTATAATTCAAACACCGCAGTGTAGGTAATTAAAAGCCCAACACGATTAAGATGACCTCTTTTTAAAAGGAATATATAAAATTTTATTATTTCTAATTAACCACTTCCTTTGATAAAACCGAGAGCATCAATCCACACACATCTTTCCATATGAAATCAAAATCCTTTTTAATCCCCAAATTAAACAGACAATTGGCATTGACACATGAATTTCATTGTTTCTTTAGTAGGCCATTTCATGACTAAATGCTGGCAAGCAATTTAAATTAGAGGTCGACCGATATTGGATTTTACCGATAACGATAGCTGGGTTGGGCCGTACTTGCCGATAACCGATTAATCAACCGATAGTTTTTAAAATTGATACTGGATAAAAACAATTATTCACGATACAGCACAGCCTCTGGAACCTTATTGCTTAAACATAACACATTAAAACAGTGCTGAACTTTATTATATAGGCATATATATATATATATATATATATATATATATATATATATATATATATAAAACTGTATGAACCATGAAAACATGCTAAATGAAATAAATATATAAATATGAATATTAATTAATTAATTAATTTAGTTAATTAATTCAAACTGAAACAAAAAGTAATACTCTAACAAATAAAACCAGTTACATTCAAAATGTATCTGTTTAACAGTTACATCCATTTTGTACAGCGTACAAAACTCATCCAATACAAGATGATTACAACAATATTATCAAACTCTGTAAACAATAAATCAACTCTGATTTCATTTTAAATACAATCAAAAACGGAGACGCAAGACGGCAAGTTGTATTTGAATGAAATGAGAGCGCGCGTCCATTGTGATACATGGATGTGTGCTGTTATAATGCGTTATTGATGACGGTAATTATAAGGAAGGAAATGCTACAGAATCTTGCTTTAAAAAGTTTTTCCACTGTTCAAACAAGTTCAAACACTGAAATGTTTTCATCAGTTCTTTTTGAACACGAATCGAATGCTTTTCTGATTTGTTTATATGTTTCTGTCGGCTGTATTAACATATCAGTTTACTATTTTACGTCTAGCTTTAAATATGCAACTTCGCTGCATAATGAATGCATAAAAGTGACCAGCTGTATAACGTTATAATCTAATGCAAATAGATGGTAACAATTGTGACATTAAACATTCGGGTCGGACTTAGGTTTGTATTTGTCAGTGTTTAACCGCTTGAGGTAGCCTACTACTAATGAATGTTAGCGTCCTCTCAAGCCTCGAAGGCAAACAAACATGCGGTTCTTTCTCTACTAATGCAGCATAGTCAACAAATGAATCACTTTATAATGATATGACAAAATGTACTGTATGAATACCTTTTCGCTGTCGGTGCTTTAAACGCGCATCTGATGTAAGCGCTCTCAGTGCAGCGCGCAGCGTCACGTGTCGAGATAAACAACACGAGGCATCAGTGATAGTCTTTATTACACCTCTAGAGGCCGCTCTTGTACTGCATGATGCCAGCAGACCTTTCTCAGCTCTCTCGTACTGTGTAATGTATTACAGCGCGCACTTCTCAGCCGCTCCAGCAACGGACGCAACCAGGAAAAACTATCGGTATGGATTTTTGTCGATAACGATAGTTCCACCAATCAACTATCGGTGCCGATTAATCGGCAAAACCGATGAATCGGTCGACCTCTAATTTAAATAGTAAAATATTATTAATACATCTTAATCTACAACTACAAAGCAATTTTACTTCCGCTTACATATGTTAGATAGAGATTAATTTACATCACAAGATCTTAAAAAAAACTTTGGGATTTCATCAAAAAATACAAACTTTTATTTTAATTCTGGCTAAAAATCAGACAATTCGGTCAACAAAATGATTACTAAAATAGTTGACGATTATTTATACGATTATAAAATAATAATTGATTAGCCTAGTCGTCAATTAATCGTTTCAGCTCTAGGATAATGTTAGATCTTGGCATATAAAGTCTGCTGCTAATTCATACACCGACACTTCAAAGTCTACAGCATCATCATACGATTCATTCTCACCCCAATAGGCAATTACATAAGTTCCTTTTTTCTTTTTTTTCAGTTTCTCAACACGTCCTGAGTAAACAGTCTTCTCCCCAGAATCACTGTCAAACCATACATGACAAATATTTCGGTGCACTAAAGCACCAGAGAGAATCTCAGTCACAGCAGAAATGGAGTTTTCTTCCAACTCAGGAAACTCACTCTCGATCAGGGACACGTCTAACACTTTAAGCTTGTTTTCAATTGCCAATAATGTAATCTAGACATTCTAAACCTTCGTTCTGTATGATTACTTTGAAAAATACTGCACGGATTGATGAAAACTGGGAGAAGTTTTGGAAGTTTTATTATAATGGCCGATTCTGCTTTTGACAACAACGACACTTGCGGATCGTAAAAAAACACATGCGAATGTTACAATCGATTCCAAACTTCACCTAATTCAAGTTAAATGTATAATCTATCAAAAGTATTGGGTTTGAAACAAAAAAATACTCACCTTTATAGCGGATTTTGAAGCCAAACACGAGAGAAATTTTGCGTTGCGTATAACTTTCTTCTTACTTCAGTCATCTTGGAAATTTGAACGCAAGAAACAACGTGATGACGTAATTTACGCCACTAGTATACGGGCTTTAGAGGTATTCACAAAGCAAAGATATGACAGATTTCCTAAGTCACCAACGCGTCTGGCGCTGATTACCTCTGGGAACACAGCCGCGGGAACAAAGCGCTCGCGCGTATATAGGTCAGTTTGTCACATACCTACAATGTCATGTAGTTATACCGGTGGTTGTATGGAATATTTTTACAAAGGTTTAGAGGAAATAAAAAAGTTAATATTACTGCAATATAAACACAGTTTATATTACTCATAAATATTTGTTTTTAACCCCCCCCCCCCCCCCAATTTGTTTTACTAACATTTACTCAGTTAATACAGTGTAATTGCTTTCATCTAATCAATATTCTAAGTGTGAAAATGTTTCACAGAATTTTTTTTAGTAAATCATATTAAATGTTTTTAGAGTGCATCACCACCAGAGTTCATGTCACATATACAAAAACATATTCCAGCCAATTTTAATCATTGTTCTAGAAACATATTTGACTCAACTTTGTTCATTTGCAGTAATATATTATGATTTTGTTCACAAACAACAGGCCCAGACAGTTCACAATTAATACACGATCTTACAATATCATTGCTAACTGCTCTTTCAAGTCCTGTAGAAAAATTAACAGTCTTCATAAAGGTCAGTGATATTCTGACAGCTAGTAATCCTCGAACTGCACTGTACAATTTAAAGGGATACTTGCTCTTTAAAAGTCACTCGCTCGTGGTGAATTAAAATTCAAAAATTGCCCCCGAAGCGTTACGACATGTTTTACAGCACAGATATCAAACGCTAATTGGCTCTCGCATGCTTCGTCACAGATTGCGACATGCCGTGTTTAATTGGTGTACTACACTTGATATGGAGAAGCGCGCGCGCGCCTTCAAAGAGCAAACAGCGAACCAAAACCGGATTAGCGTTTTCATAGATTAATAACTTTAAATTCTGCTCTGTAACGTTACCTCATACAAATATATTGTATAGCCTACTGCCAGAGAGGACTGCGACACATCGTCCTGTGAACGACTTTTGGTACAGGTTTTCACATTTTCTCACTAAATAAATTTTTGCGATTAAACGTGTAACGTTATGTCTGTTGTTTTTCTTTATAATTGTAACGTTAGTTACATAGTTTTAAGAAATGGTTAGGAGTAGGATTAGTGGCTCAAACTATATTTTAATGCTTTATTGTTAATAAAACTGCCATTTCCCTACACATTATGTTCATTACGTTTTATCCTTTTAAATTGTCTATAAAATGGGTATGTTTAGGTGTGGGAGTAGGGTAAAGGGATCTTACATTTATAATCTATAAAATGTTCTACTATGTTTTCATATTGCAGTTCCATAAATACTGTGAGCCAAAATGTTGAGAAAAATGAAGCTGTTTCCCTTTTATGCAGTCCTCTGGGACTTTTTGCTGTTTAAAAAAATAAAAAAATGGTTAAATGCAAGTCTATTTTTCACCTTTTCTGTCTAGTAACTGGTAGTTAATGTCTTGAATCTAGTAGGTAAAATGTCTTGAATCTAGAACAGTATTACTTTTGTTGAGCTTACAAAAAGGTAAATACACTTGAGATGATGACAGGATGGTAAATTATGGCTTATTATGGCAAAAGAGCACTGCCTAATATGAGTCAGGAATGCTAACTTCAAGGCATTTTGTCTCAAAATGCCAGTTTCCAATCTTATTTCAAGTTGGTGGTGACTTAAATCTAGAACAGTGTAACAATAATAGAACTAAAAATTAGTTAAATACACTTGAAACAAACAGGATGACAAAAGAAAATGCTACTTTTGAGGGAAAACTACTATTTTTGAGCATGACAAGCTTATTATGAGACACAAAACATCACAATACTAGTAAAATATAGCTAAAAATGAGATTTCCCAGCTAATTTCAAGATCACTCAAATCTTTTAAGGCTTAAATATAATGTCTTATTTCAAGAAATCTTACCAAGAGAATTTTCACTTGTTCCATTGGCAGATTTTTTTGCTTATTACAAGCAAAAATATCTTGTATTAATTTTTTTTTTGCTTATTTTTGGAGTGGCCTTTTTTCCAGTGTTTGATAGTAATGGCCGGCATTTTGAGATCGCAATAGACGTGAAGGACTATAATGCATTAAAAGAGCTCTTAAACAGCTCTTAAAGAGAACTGGGAACACTTCCCTTAAATCTTGATGTACTTGTACTTGCACACTGCTTCCTGCTCTGCTACTGTTCGGACGCTCCTGCTCACTGCTCCGCGCTTTGCTCTATCGCTTTTATATTTTTTGCTCTATCACTTTTATATTTTTATATTTTATCTCCTTTTATCACCTAATTTTAACTTCAGCAAATCGGCACAGTACTCAAACGCTTGGATTACAACAAAAAAGCTGAATTATTTTATCCGACCAGCCTCCCACTGAAAGCTTACATTCCCGGGAAGAGAAAACACAACAGCCTGCATTCAATAGGATAAGAGAAAATGCCTCTTCTGGAATCTACTTGCTGCACTAACTGCCACAGACTTTTACAAAGGATTGTAGTTCTTGAAACAAAGTTATTTGTGGGACCACCAAACCAGACGGAACACACAACAGAGCTTCATCATGGACCTCAGCATACAGCCGGTGAGTCCCCTGAATCTAGTACTCCTCGACAGGCCATACTGAGTGTAGAGAAACAAACCGATCGACTTACACATCGGTGGCACAAACAGGGAGCGAGACCCAAAGGCACTCGAGACATCAGATTGTCACGAGTATCACATATTGCCGCAGTAGCATCCTCTACCCCAGATACGGCTATGACAAGGATTGCAAACACTGATCTCCTACCACCGCCTATACATCTTGAGAACAGATTTGAAGTATTAATGAATGTAAATGAGGAATTCCCAAATGTGATGAATGTGATCGAACACAGACTGAATCAGCCAGTAGCTAACACTGATGCTAACCGGCGATCAAGGCCTAGCAGACAGCGGCTCTCAGCTCAGAGCGCAGCCGAGCCAAGGACTCTGATAGTGGGGGACTCTATAATCAGAAACATTAGCAGCAGGGATACAACAACATGCTGCCTTCCACAAGCAACAACTTCTGATGTAAACAGGGAACTTGAGAACATTCTGATGAAACATAAGACTGCAAATCGACTCATCATTCATGTGGGGAAAAGTGATATTCATAAAGAGCAGTCAGAACTCCTTAAGAAGGATTTCAATGAACTTTTTGAAACACTTAAAAGACTGAAAATTCAAACATTCATCAGCGGACCACTCCCAGCAAGAGGAACAAACAGGTTTTCACGGTTGCTTGGGCTAAATACATGGCTCCAAAAAACCTGCAATATAAAAGGAGTAAACTTCATTGACAACTTTAATCTTTTCTGGAGTCAGAGGCAACTGTTTCAACAGGATGGCTATCACCCAAACAAACTTGGTTCAAGAGTGCTAAAGGACAATATCCACTTCTCCCTCAATCATCCTTCTGCAGTGTGTGCCAATCCACTCGACCTGAATGGCACACACACACCTGGACACAGTATGAATGACCACAGGACTTCACTTCAGCACCTGGATGGACATGCGGCTGACACGTCACACAAGGACAATGATAACACCACTCAGCCACAACAACTTCTGCTCACGGACACAATCTCAGCTGAGCCCTGCCCACAGAGCTCACCACAGACAGATTGTGACATACTAGAACCGCTCCAAGATTCAGCACCCAAGGACGACTTTCTGGAAAACCAGGACAGCACATTACAGCCTCTGATAACACCAGAGAAACAGCCCCTCTCCCCAGACACGCTTTCCCTCTCTCCAGCATCTCCACAACATCTTCTGTGCTTCTCAGAGAAAATGGAAAAACTAGTGTTTGCTGGAACCAAACTATCTGCAAGCCCGCAGATATCAACCAAAAAACGTCAGGCCCCAAAACCACCAAAGCCTGCGGGCCCAGCTCGCCCTCCTCCTCCTCCTCCTGTGAGAGCTCTTCGGCCTCTGCCACAACGCCAGGGCTCACTCCCCCCTCCATCGGCTCGAGGTGTACCAAAAACAACTGATACCAGCTCTCAGTGATATGTGTCGGGTCCCCGCTATGATAACAGTAACTTTCTCAAATGTTTACAGAACAAGCGGGAACCCAGTGTGCCTGTATCTTTCTCCATTGCTGTTCGATTACATGATAGAAAGTCTAAGGCCTTCAAAAGCCGTACTGCAAACCCATCTAATCTGGTGCCTATTACACGCCAAACTAAGATTGCTGTGGGGACAGAAAGTAAGACTGTTAAGTTAGCACTTTTAAACATCCGCTCACTTAAAAACAAATCACTTCTAGTCAATGACTTAATAACCACATACAACCTGGATTTTATGTTTCTAAATGAAACTTGGCTAGAAGACAGCTGCAGTGCAACAATCCTCAATGAAACATCCCCTCCTAACTTTACTTTCATGAGTGTCTGCAGAGCGGGTAGGAAAGGAGGGGGTGTAGCTGCTCTCTTTAAAGATGTCTATCAATGTAAGCAAATAGCATTTGGTAATTACCCGTCTTTCGAATATCTGGGTATTGTGTTAAAAGGTGCTCCACGCATTTTACTAATCATTGTTTACAGGCCTCCAAAATACTCTTCAGCCTTTGCTGAGGACTTTACAGAACTGCTATCAACAATTTCCTCAGAGTTTGACTGTTTAGCTATTGCTGGAGATTTTAACATTCACATAGATAATGCAGAAACCAATATGGCAAAAGAAATCAAAACTGTTTTAAAAACTTTTGATCTGTTTCAGCATGTACATGGACCGACACACAATCATGGACACACTCTAGATTTACTTATCAGTAAGGGTCTAAACATTTCATCAATTGTTATTAAGGATGTAGCACTGTCTGATCATTTCTGTGTTTTCTTTGATATATTGATCTCTCCTGCAATTGAAGCTATATCTGTGTCTATCAAGAAGAGATGCTTAAATGAGAACACTAGTGTGCTATTTATGAAGGCTATATCTTTATCACCAAGCATATCTGCTGACTCGGTTGATTTTCTCCTTGATTCTTTTAACTCAAAAGTTAAAGGTGTAATTGATGACATTGCTCCAGTGAAAGTCAGGAAGAGTGGTAGACAAAAAGCACCTTGGAGAAACTCAACAGCAGTGCAAAATATGAAAAGAAAATGCAGAAAAACAGAGCGCATGTGGCGGAAGACAAAACTTGTAGTCCATTATAACATCTACAAAGACAGCATTCATGCTTTCAATATGGAACTAGGCAAAGCTAGACAGACTTTCTTCTCAAATATTATAAACAGCAACTTAAACAACACACGCACTCTTTTTGCTACTGTAGAGAGACTGACAAACCCCCCAAGCCAGATTCCCAGTGAAATGCTCTCAGACAGCAAGTGCAGGGAGTTTGCTTACTTCTTCTCTGAGAAAATTAATAATATCAGAAAGGTGATCAGCACATCCTTGAGTTGCACTGGGGTCAGACAGATCAGACCACAACCTGAGAAAGTAGTCACTATGTCTGATTTTAAAGAAATTGATTGCAAAATTTTAGAAGAAATCGTACAGCACCTTAAAACATCAACCTGCGCCCTTGACACACTCCCCACATCTTTCTTCAAAAGTGTGTTAAACAGCTTAAAAGCAGATCTTCTAGAAATGGTAAATGCTTCACTTCTCTCTGGGAGTTTTCCAAACTCCCTAAAAACTGCAGTTGTCAAACCCCTCCTAAAAAAGAGAAATCTGGATAAGACTATATTAAGCAACTATAGACCGATCTCAAATCTTCCTTTCATAGGCAAGGTCGTTGAAAAAGTTGTCTTCAATCAGCTGAACAAATTCTTAAGCTCGAATGGACACTTTGACAATTTTCAATCTGGTTTCCGATCGCATCACAGCACAGAGACAGCGCTCATAAAGATAATAAACGATATTCGCTTAAATACTGATAAAGGCAAATTATCAGTGCTGGTACTACTCGACCTCAGTGCTGCATTTGACACTGTCGATCACAACATACTTCTTGACAGGCTGGAAAACTGGGTGGGGCTTTCTGGGATAGTCCTAAAATGGTTCAGGTCATACTTAGAAGGGAGAGGTTACTATGTGAGTATAGGAGACCATAAGTCTGAGTGGACGTCCATGACATGCGGAGTCCCTCAAGGCTCAATTCTTGCGCCACTCCTATTCAACCTGTACATGCTCCCAATGAGCCAAATAATAAGAAAGAATCAAATCTCTTACCACAGCTATGCAGATGACACACAGCTCTACTTAGCCCTATCGCCTAACGACTACAGCCCCATTGACTCCCTGTGCCAATGCATTGATGAAGTCAACAGTTGGATGTGCCAAAATTTTCTTCAGATAAACAAAGACAAAACTGAAGTCATTGCGTTTGGAAACAAAGATGAAGTTCTCAAGGTGAATGCATACCTTCACTCTAGGGGTCTAACAACTAAAAATCAAGTCAGGAATCTTGGTGTGTCTCTAGAATCAAACCTTAGTTTCAGTAGTCATGTCAAAGCAATAACTAAATCAACATATTATCATCTGAAAAATATTGCAAGAATTAGATGCTTTGTTTCCAGTCAAGACTTAGAGAAACTAGTGCATGCTTTCATCACCAGCAGGGTGGATTACTGTAATGGACTCCTCACTGGCCTTCCCAAAAAGACCATAAGACAGTTGCAGCTCATACAGAATGCTGCTGCCAGGATTCTGAGCAGAACAAGAAAATATGAACACATCACGCCAGTCCTCAGGTCTTTACACTGGCTCCCAGTTACATTTAGGATTGATTTTAAAGTATTATTACTGGTATATAAATCATTCAATGGCCTAGGACCTCAATATATTGCAGATATGCTCACTGAATATAAACCCAACAGATCACTCAGATCATTAGGATCACGTCAGCTAGAAATACCAAGGGTTCACTCTAAACAAGGAGAGTCCGCTTTTAGCTACTATGCCAGCCGCAGCTGGAACCAGCTTCCAGAAGAGATCAGATGTGCTCCTACAGTAGTCACATTCAAATCCAGACTGAAAACACATCTGTTTAGTTTTGCATTTACTGAATGAGCACTGTGCCACTGTATGTGTCCGACTGTTTGAACTGTATTTTATTAATTTTTTTATTCTAAACTGTTTTAATTATTCTTATTTCTGTTGATTGTTTTAATTTCTTTATTCTAAACTGTTTTAATTATTCATATTTCTTTTGATTATTTTAAATTTCTTCTATGTAAAGCACTTTGAATTACCACTGTGTATGAAATGTGCTATATAAATAAACTTGCCTTGCCTTGCCTTGCCTTGCCTTGCCTTGTTACATCATAAGAAGAATGGCATCTACGCTAATTTTAGTGTCTTTGTTTATCCCGAGGTTTTCCCGCAGCCTGCCGGATCCAGGCCGTGTCCAGATCTGATTAAGGAGCTTCGCCTGGACCCGATGACAATGCAATGCTGAAGTGCCAACTAGCCTCTCCCTATGGAGGATCCCTTTCCCACTCTACAGATTCAAACGCACATAACTATAGAATCAATTCTTAATGCGCATGTGAACACCATCAGCGTTTATCACAGGTTCGCGTTTAAAGTCTGTTTAGAGAGAACGGCGTCGTCTTAGCGGCCCCTAATTTAATAACAAATTATAATTTTGCCGGAAGTGAATCAATCAAAACTAACTTTAGCTGGAAATAACATTATTCAAGAACCGCAATAAAGCCAAAACAATCTCTGTTACCTTAAATTATATGTTTGTCTCTGTAAAGCTGCTTTGAAACAATCTACATTGTTAAAAGCGCTATATAAATGAATATGACTTGACTTGACATGACTTAAATAAACATATTTTTTATTTTTTATTAACTGAACGTATTAACGTTTTCAGAACCCCTGTCTCCCGTCCCGACACTTATTAAACGCCAACGTAAGTTTGAAAATCAAGACAAAAAGATTTATTTAGGGAACAAAGGAAAACAGTAACCAAGAAAACTAAAGACTTTTACATGGAAGCAATTAACTTCAGGAGGCTATACAGAATAGGCATACACAACACATTTGCAAGAATACATACTGAGACGTAACAGTGTTTAAAGCCTGTGTAGACCTCTAAAAGAGACAATAAAGCAAAAATACACACTAACATTTAACTGCCTAAGCATAAAAAAAACCTAATAAAAAAAACAAGCCTACCTAATTTACATTCAGTGCTGTTATGATATATCGCCAGGAAAATAATATAACAAATACTGTGAAATTGGCATCGATCAATCAGGTTGTGAGGTGAACATCTTTGTGCAAATGGATCAATTTCAAAGGCTTTTTATTTTATGTCACCTTTAAAAATAATCTTGTCACTGCAGAAATATAATGTTTTTAGCTTTCACTCCACTCATGTACTTAAAAAAAAAAAAAAAACTGGAGCTGCAATTCATTTCTGCAACTGAAGGATAAACTGGCTATTACCACAAACATTACCACAAGATGATGTGCAATCATATCATGGTTACTGCTAGTGACAGCTGACCCGCTGTATTGTTATTGTTGCATTTATATTATAGTCCATTGCTTATTTTGTAGGGATTATCGGTGCAGGTAGAGAATGCATGATCAAAAGAATAAGAATAGATTTGCACCATCTCCCATCACGTCAATCTTGTTTCTATTATAAAACATATTTGGACACGTGTGTGTATGTGGCCAAAAAGTTATGTTTGGTCTATGAAAATGTATATCTTTATCCTTTATCCAAATATTAAGAAAAATGTGTTAAAGATTTTGTAAGCATATTGCATAGTTATGCTTGGAACCTATTGTTTTTATTGTGATAACGCAATGAAACATGCCAAATTGTGCAGATATAATTTTGGCCAGGAAATCATACAAAAACATTATGAATATGAACACATGCAAAAAAAAGAGAGAACCAAAAAAATATTAATAACTCATTTTGTTGTAGTCAATGTATTCTTTTTCCTGTGAGCTTTTTGTTTTCTATGCATTTTATTTTTATTTTATTTTTTTCCTTAGTATAATAAAAACTGCAGCTGTAGTTTGCCTTTTTTGAGCTGTAAAAGAGTTACTTAAAGGTTGTATCAGTGATTTCAGGCCCAAAAATAAATGTCTAATCTTTCCTAACGATCCGCTAGCTGCCCGCCCCATAAGCATGCCGTCCAAAAACCGCGTCTCTGTAGGCAGCCTAGGCTCTGAAATCTGCACACAAAAACAAATGGGTACAACCACCACTCAAAAACAAAATAAACAGTGTTCCAACCAATCACCGACAGGGGCGGGTGTTGTGAGGTTTTGAGCTCGTGCACAGCTGGACGCGAAGTCGGAGCAACACCTGCCCCTGTCGGTGATTGGTTGGAACACTGTTTATTTTGGTTTTGAGTGGTGGTTGTACCCATTTGTTTTTGTGGGCAGCTAGCGGATCGTTAGGAAAGATTAGACATTTATTTTTGGGCCTGAAATCACTGATACAACCTTTGATACATAATGAATAAATGTGATGAAATACACCCGTGCATACTGCAAAGTGAACATAGGAACAAAAAAAAAAAATGCCTAAAGACCAGTTGGTGAAAGTCATTGCAAAAATTACACAGACAAACTTGGGCTACTTGGGTTTAATATTGCAAATCAGATTTCGTATATCTTTTTGTGTGTAGCTTAATTGTAAAAATACTTTTTGGGACCACTGTATATTGTGTAATGAACATTAGCTAAATTTTATACTGTATTTTGCTAATATAAATTTTCATGAGACGTTTCTATAGTTTTATGAATTCTGTAATTGAACTGCATGGTCAAATATAAGGACTAATCAAAGGCTAAACATCTGTATTCAGCTGCCTACAATGAGCTGAGTTCAGGAGGAAAGGCAAAACATCTCATACTTCGCTGTGTTGCATTGGGACAATGTACACAGATCAAACAGCTGAGTCGTTGCTCCCACTGCAACGGACTTATGAATTTCCTGCAGCTGTGTGCAGCCAGTAGACAACAACAATATGCCTCATAAATACAGATTATTACAAACAGTCCAGCTGAGCGTTAACAGTGCCATTTCATGAATTTTCTTTTTACAATTAACCCTTATTGTATAGACGGGAATAGATTGTGTCAAGTTTGACGTCAGTGATGTTTGCGGTCACTGACACTTGGCACCACTTTTCTAGTCGAATACGAGGCCAGGACATTCTTCAAAAACGTCATTCTTTGAGATCAGGTCAGAACATTTTTCCATAAGCAGTGAAAAATTTGATTTATTGCATTTTTTTCTATTACCTAGTGCCTTACGTAAATCTCCAGACACAAGTTCAGGAAAGTTACACAGCAGTTCAGGTCCTTTATTCTCCTTGATATATTTTATATGGACAGTGTTGACTCACTTCACTGTACGAGCAACAACTCCAGATATCGAAGTGGTTTTATTAGAGAACCTCTTTTAGTGTGGCTCATAAATCATCTTCTACTGTTGACAGTCCTTAGGAAAGAGCTTTTAGCTCTGGGCTTTCTCATCAAGATACAAAGAAATTCCAATGTACCCACTGTCTAATCTAGTATAGAACTGTCCACATTCATTACATTCAATGTGCTTATAAAATAATTACACTCATTTCATACTATTTTCTTTACACATTATGTCCTATTTGTCCACCAGGTTTGTGCAAGTATTCTTCAGTCAGTTGCTAATAAAAGTTTAAACACTGAGACAAACCTAAGAATATTCAGCTCAATCAGAGGTTAGCTTTCACTCAAAGATCAGGTGTGAAGGTGTAGAAGCCTGCCAAAAGAGTATTGATCCGAGATAAGGCTCTAATGACCCCAAATTCACCTAAAGGCAACAGAGGTTCCCGTAATAACAAACTAAAGGTCTCCTCAGAGAGTGAAAAATGAGACAGAAAGGTGAGACAGCTTAAAAATATCAACATCACTTTTCCGCTCTGCCACACTTCACTACATTTTTGGGAACAAACTGATAAGCTCATATGGTTCTTCTCACTCTTCTGATTGAGTTATTGTGCAAATAAGTCATGTGAGTTACCATCATGAATTGCAACTACCGTGATTAGAAGCTTTACAAGGACTTTTTTTTTAAGGAAACACAAGAATAAAAGACTGTAAGAAGTCTTAGCTCAGAAGTCTTAGAAGAAGTGTAGATGTTGACATTTGATCATGCCGAGTACAGCACAACAGCTGCCAGTCTTTGTCTTTTTGGCAGTCATCCTGGATGTTGTGGAATCAAGCTCTTTTTTACAAGACTTGCAAAACAAAGATTTGGACTCCCTTTAAGAGCTTTCATTATGTGGAAAAGAGGAGCCAGAATATTTAGGAGCCAAAAAATATTGTAAAGTCCTGGTGCAGGCAAGGGAACTCATGTTGATATTTTGCTGCAGGTTTATTAAAAAAAAAAATACATTCAAATACATTGATTCATTCAGGACCTAACCACAAATACATGTCAGGGTTCTGTTACTCGGTCTAGTGTGTTTGTTGGTTTTGTGACAGAGCCCTGACACTCCCGTTAGAGACCTGTGTGGTAAGTTTTTTTTTTTTGGGGGGGGGAAACCAAAAAACTTTATTTGCATTTAATTCAATGGATGACCATGAACAAGGAACTTAGAACATAGAAATACAGTCAAAAAAGTAAGAAATGTAAATAAAAAAATATACCATAATTATAGTATAGCCGAATAAATTATATAATAATAATAAACCTGGATTTCTTTCATGTTCAAACAGAAAAGAGGCCTGTATAGGGCCTAATAGGTCTACTGCTTAAGAATGCCTTCTTTGCTTTTAACAATACCTTCAAAAACTATCCTTATTCCTCAATAACAAAATAGACCAATTTTAAATATTTAGCTAAATGAATAAATAAATAAAAATAAACTGAATTAACTAAAAAAAAACTACGACTACTTAATGTGCCCAAGCAGGAATAGCATGTCGTTCACTGATGAGGGCTTCAGATTAATCCGTCTCTGCTCCAGTATGCGACCGCAAATACTGAAAGCCCTCTCCTATGGGGCGCTGGAAGCTGGAATGCAAAGTACATACATTCAAAACAGTGCACACATGACGCTTCAGACCTGAAGTTCCAGACTTGTGCCCGCTGTAAGTATTTTTTGATGCATTTGTCACAGCTCGCATAAGAAAGGTGTTTTTTCATTGCTGTCACATACTACTGAAAAACATTTCAAAATATCAGATTGTTCCTTTCTTTAATAACGAACTAATATCAAGTTATAAAGTCATAACTAAGTTATCAAGCTAATTATAACAAGTTATAATTATTTATTAATATTACACTTTTGAGCAAATTTGCAACACCTGGAAAAGTTAAAAATACATTTTTTTTAAGATTGGTTGTCTCTATTGCCTTCTCTTGTGTGCAGACTGACTCCCCCGATTAAAATATAAAATCTTATCTTCTAAAGATGATTCCAGATATTACCTTTAACATTAATCTTAATGAATCTCACCCCAGAGGCATTATACATCTTATTAAAATGGCATTAATGTTATTAAGTTTAAAAGGCCACTGAAGAATTAAATAACCAAAATGAAATGCCATTCTCTATAGGCAAAATCAAAATAAGCTTGATCTAGGCCTACACTTGTTGTTGTCTCAACTAGTGATAATGTGAAATGATGCAATAAAAAAAGCAGTACTTTACTTAGTAGAATGGGTTTGTCCATATTTTATAGTCTAGACATCAGTTACATAAGTAGTTTCCGATGTTGAATTGGAAATCTAAATTGAGTCATTGTCAGTTTAAAGTGATTGTGAAATGTACTTCTGGTCTTATTGTTGCTTCAATTCCTAAGTTATATATATATAAAAAAGGTTCAGTAATCTGGAAATGCCACCTTGACAAGAGATCTGTTCTTAAGGTGTAGCAACTTTCTAGAAATTTCTTACATGGAGTGATGAAAGGACACTTGATGCTGAGCATTTATTTCATTTTGTCATGCACCTTTTCCTAAGTAAGGCAAAACCCCCAGCGACTCAGTCTCTTAAAGGTGACCTATAATTCAAAATTGAATTTACCTTGGTATAGTCAAATAACAAGAGTTCAGTGCATGGACATGACATAGAGTGAATCTCAAACTGGACTGTTTTCGCGTTCTCATTTAATTCACGTTTATGAAAAACACCCCTGAAAAACGGTCGGATCTCCACACAATACCGACTGTGACGCAATAGTCGGGATCATTAATATGTATGCCTCCACAAATTTGCATATGCCAGCCCATGTTCAATGACAAGCGGAACTGCGCAGTCGAAGCATAGGAAGTTTTGCAGGGGAAGATACAATCGAGACTCATAGGGAAAATGGCAGACCATGGCAATAAATGTTATGTCCCAGGCTGTGTAGGGAATGTGACTACTTTTCATACCCTTCCTTCAGAAAAGACATGTCAACAGGCGTGGTTGATGTTTATTTACAATCGAATACCGCAACACTTTATAAACTGTTAGTTTGCTCCGCGCATTTCACCTTGGACTCATTTACAAATCTGGGACAATTTCAAGCAGGCTTCTCTAAGCGTCTTTTACTGAAGAAGGGGGCAATTCCAACTCTAATCCCGCAAGCGGTAAGTAACGTTAGTGATCTTATTAACGATGATTTACACTGTTATCTAGATCCAGCGCAACACCATAGTACAGTAACATAATACTCCAAGTAACGAGTCAACGTATAACTAGTGTGACAAAGTGTTTATGCTGAGGATTAATATTTATTGCCTGTGTTGTTATATAATTCAAAAAAATAATACAGTAGAAACAGATGCAAATTCCCTTTTGTCATCAGGAACCTATTTGCTGACGCTCTGAGCTACTGTAATGAGCCCGCAGTGAAACAGCCAATCAGTGCAGAGCTCTTCATTACTATTCATGACCCTTCCAAATAAGGTAAAAACAGACCATTTCATTCTAGGGGCAATTTCTAGAGTTGAACATGGACCTGTAAAACCATTTCTGGACATTTTAAATGACCTAAAATATGAAATACCCTCTATGTAGATATCAAAGACCAAATTTAAATATTATTTCAAATCATTATAGGGCACCTTTAACACTGAGCAGCATGTCAATCCTCTGTGACAGTATAATATTACAGCACTGCAGGAGATCTAGCACAGACAGTGATGACTTTGATGACAGAACACTGACTCAGGAGAATGCAGATAATGATGAAACAGTTTATTAACCAACAGGGTGAAATGAGCCGACAAAATGTAGCAAATCACAACCAGAGTGGATGAATAATGAAACAGTCCAAAGAGATAAATTGCACCACACACACCTTGATGATCACTGATGATAATGATGATAATAATAATAAATGTCTCTTATATTTGTATGGGCTAAACAAACATGAATTGAGCACAGGAAGAAGATACAGGCAAGTAGATGCCGGTAAGTAGCGATAAGCAAACCAAGATGTTCAAGTTAGCAAAGAAGAGACCATAAAACACCTAGTTTGTGGTGCTGGCTTTTATGGAGAGTTGATGAGTATGATGGCAGACAGGTGTGGTGATTAATAAGGGTGTGCAGGTGATGACCAGGGAGGATTATGGTAAAATGTAGTGTGTAAAGGAAACAGGCATCACAACTGGTCAATGGTGATCCTGAAAAATATCATATAATCACAGGTGTCCAAAAATTGAGAAAGATGTCTTTGCATGTACTTCTATTCTGCATTATTTACAATATAGCACAACAACTATCATGATTATGGTGAAGCAACAAATGAGCTTTTTATGATGCAAAATATACACTACCATTTAAGTAGGAGATCAGTAGGATATTTTATGTTTTCGAAAGAAGATTCTCATACACGCCAATTAAGGCTGCACTTTTTTAATAAAAAATAAAAAAAGTTTTTTTTTTCTATTTATTAAATCATTATTTTTTAAAGACATTATCACTTGCCATTATTCCAGAGTTCAGTGTAACATAACCCTTAAAAACATATTGAGAAGTGTCTTTTCTTCTGGATTTTTGGGATATTTTGTATCATTTCACAAATGTCTGTTTTTTAAAGATACACTATTTTGTATCATTTTAAATGTATCGTCATTATGGATCAATTTAATGTACCCTTGCTGAATAAAAGTTTTGAATGGTAGTGTAGGCCTTTATCAACTCAGCACTTCTATGCATTACTTGTGGCCCATTAATGAGTGTTTTAATGCTATAATCGAACTTTACTCCCTTCCCTTATAAAACCCTTTGTATGCTGTCTCTCAATATTCCGGGTAAATTGATTTTGTTCAACCTTTAGCCCCATTTTAAATAAATCAGTATCAGAATTAATTAATATGTACATGGTTCAGTGCTTTGTATTATGGCAATATTACACAATACATTACACCTCATACTGTATGCTGAAATGAACACATCTGAACGTGCATTATCATACTTAGAGTAGTAGTCATACAGTAGCTGTTTTGAGTCATCTTTGAAACTGCTACTAGCGTTCCCCTGTTCTCAGGGACATTTTATGAGCTGACAGCTAATATTGGTTTTAGTGGAGTTGGGGTGAATTTCCCAAATGGCCATTCAGCGTAAACAGTATAACTTCTTAAACTGCTAGCATGAGTGGATGGCATATTCAGGCCCTTTGTGGTAAGGACTTTACTAAACGGCAAAATAATAAAGAATAATTGTGTAAGTTGTGTAATAAGTTGTGTTAAAAACTATGAAGTCCATGCTTATATATTGAATCATAGCACCAACACACCAACAATATTTTTAAAAGTATAATTTCAAACTGCTAAGCAGTACCATGCACATGGCTGAGATATAGATTTTAACAAATCAAAATTACCATTCATGACCTCCAATTCAAACATTAACCATTAAAGACATAATTGATAACTAATTAGTACAGCAAAAAAAGTTTCTCTGTAACTATTTTATATTTGATCATTTATAAATCAGTGTATAATGGATTATGAACAAGCACATTGATAAAGCAAATGCATGACTTATAAGTATAAAAAAATTATAATGTAAATGTAACTATAACTTGTCTTATGATGCAGTATATGTCTTAATGAGTCTTTATAAATATATTTATAGAATAGTAAAATTTGCTTATAAATATGTATAAATGGGGCTATAATTAGCTTCAGAAAAAAGTTACCACTAACTCTAATACCCTAGTATTCCCTATTTGTAGACTGAACCTGTAACCTTTGCTCAGAATCTTAACTGTGAAGACCCCTTCACACCAAGAATGATAACTAGAATGATAACGTCCTGAAGGAGGAAACGGAGGATGTAGTCGACTGAATTGGGATCACGCTAGGGAGCCAATCGTCTTCGATTACTATTGAACGAGCCAATGGAATTGGCGTGCGTGACTCGCATCACACACTCTGTCGCCGCAGCCCGGGTATAAATACGGAAGTGGATGCACGCACTAGTTGCTTTTTCGCTGAGAAGCCGATCAACCCCCGGAGTCAGCGGTGGTCCAGCACTAGTAGCGAGGGGACTACGTCCTCCGTTCCCTCCTCCCGTAGTCGACGTCGTTTGAATGGGGATCTATATGAAAACGCCAGTAGTGCTGCCAGCTTCCAGTGCCTAGACAGAGACACTTGATCCCCCCAATTTAAGGGAACGGGACAGGGCTTAGGCCAGGGAAGTCACTGCTGTTCCTGCTGGATCACTGGGAAAGCGTTCCCTGTACATGGAAGGAAGGGACGCTGCGGAAGCCACATCCTGACCAAGGAGGTAACATGTGGAAATACACATATGAACTGGGTGGATGACCAGGCAGTACAACATATGGTAGGTCACTGTGGTGGCTCCAACAGTGACGGCAGAGAAGGCTCTGCCAAGGGAAGACAGCGGCTCGCCGCAGGGAGCTGTACCGTGGAAGAATACACATATGGGATCCCTGTAGGGATCACAACATATGAACCCAGCCTAACACAGGTTCCACCAGTGCATACGAGTGATAGGCCTGGCTTCGAAAAACAGTGGATTAATTTAGTGGACCAACCTCGCTTGGAAACAGCCTTCCCTTTTCTGCTGATTTCCTTTACAGACAAGAGCTGGTCTGAGGTCCTAGGCTTAAGCTCTGTGCACGTATAACCGCAATGAAGCGGACGGACAGAGAAGGCAGGGCTTGGTCTGCCTCCTCCTCCTCCCATCCCTGAGAATGTTTTCAGGGGAAGTCAGGAAGGGCTGTCAAGGGCTGAACTAGGTCTGGTTGGGCCAATAAGGGGCAACTATCAAGACCTGCTCTACTCCTGAGTTAGCACAGTACTTGCAAGCGACATGCATCCACCAGACAGGAGCCTTGCTCAACACTAGGTGTGAAGAAAAAAATCACTGACTTGAGAGGGCGCCAAGCGATAATGAATCGCATAGCCACTTTAGAAGGCTCACTGGGGAACGCATTTCTGCTGGGCCCCGGGGTCAGCTGAGAGACAGTGTCTGTCCAAGGGATGTCTGCTCGAACATAAAAATACAACTGGAAGAGGAACGAATCCGGAAAGACAAACAGATGTAACTGTGCGTCCCCGAAATGGTCCCTGCCCAGTTGGACCACCTGGGGATGGAGTCTCCACTCTTCCTGGCCATAGGCTGTCGTGAGGCTCATTGGCGGCACGATTGAGCAGCCGGAAGAAATAGTGGAATGAAGCGACCTCAGAAGCTTCTGACTCCAAGGAGGAGGTGATGGATTCACACGGAGGCAGCCTAGTGGCTGCGTCTACAATATGCCCCAGGAGCCTCTGAAGAGCATAAACCATCCACACACTCGTCTTAGAGATGCGGTGGCCAAATCCATCTCCAAACTAGAAAAGAGTTCCTCAGTCTGTGGACGAGTTTACTCTTTCCCAGTTGACCTGAGGACCCGAATAGCTATGAGCACTTGAAGGGTAGGACTTTGTACTGATATTTCACACCCCTCGGACGCACAAACACAGGATGGCCTGTGGTAAGGAAGGATAGAGATCTGAAGTACATGTCTCTCAGGTCGAAAGCTGCAGACCAATCTTGGGGACGGAGCATTTGGAAATGCATCTCTGTAAAAAATTTAATGGTGCTTATGCTGTCACATGCTACCTGGCTTGGCAGCGCCTGGAGCGTCCGGCTCCATCCTGAGGCCTAGGTGGAGGCTGCTGCAGAGGCCCAGCGAGAGCGGCGACATTGACATTGGAACCGAACCTTGTCCGCATCCGCTCCACACAAGTGAGCGTGGGCATGACCGACTGAAAGGGAAATTAAAGCTTTAGCGTAAGTTCTGCGGGGAAGACTCAATTGTTACGTCACTCATTACCTTCTCATCTATCCAATCGTGTTCTAATACTTGTGGTATAAAAGATGGGTACTTACACATGTCTGAGTTCGCAGATGCTGATGCTTACATTCACCTCCACCCTCCCCACCACCAAGATGGTTCCTTCCCATCCATCCTCCCCACCATCACCAGGATGGTCCCTTCCCATACCTCACGGGGGGTTGGCTGCGCCCCTGCCTTCATCTTCAGGCAGTAAATGCAGAATCCGTACCCTCGGATCGCGAGTTATGGACGGGGCCTACGCCAAAGAACTTTATTTCATATATTGCTTGCTGGGCTGTAAATAAATGGTTTATTGTTACAGTATTATTCTCCCGAGTCTTTCTGGTAGAACTGTATAAAAGTGCAATTAAATTTAAATGCTGCCTCTTAAAGGAGAACTCTGGTCAATTTTAACATTGAGCTAATTTTTTTGTAAATTGGAAAGTGCTGTCAGTACAGAGAACAACGACAAAAATCGGAGTTGCCTACACCGTGTTATCTTCTTTTAAAAATTTGCACCCTGTTGACTTCAATGGGGCAAGTTTTAAACCTGCTTTTAGCCTCTTAACATCCTTGATGTGTCATTACAACTGCACAGCCATGTGAGTGGTGTTATTAAGAGTGAACACGGTCAATCTGACTGCAGTAGATGTGAAAGATATGAATAAAAATGATGTTAATTAAGCCAGCTTTTATCGATTATCGAGTTCGCGCGCGTGACCAGGCTGTATGAGATCCCATTCTCCCAAGTCGATAATCGACTACTTTGGACTTCGACCAAAAACAGGAAGAAAATACAGGTATGTGAGCTGGCTGAATTAACATCATTTTTATTAATATCTTTCACATCTACTGCAGTCAGATTGACCGTGTTCATGGCCGTAGCCAGCTATGAGGTCACCGAGGTCCGGACCTCTGTCATTTTTTTACCTTAAAAAATAAAATTTCTAGCTCTTTGAATGATTAATTAGAAGTTTAAACCACCTCATATGAGGGTTTGCAATTAATTTTGCTACGCAGTGAACGGGGCTTTCAGAGCGCGTTGTGAGGGCGCGAGTGCCAGATCCCGTGTTGCCAGATCCACCTAATGGAAAGGTGGCAGTAGACTTCTGGACTTGTTTTTCTGATTTAATGTCACATTTTAGGAAGTTATTTAAGTGGAAAGTTGCATGTTAGGGTTCGTGATATATCAATCTTATTTCCAAAACACATGCTTTGAACTTATTTCGGAATATTATTATTATTATTATTATTTGCTTGGAGGAGGAGGAGGAGGAGAAGGAGGAGAAGAAAGAGGCAGGGGACAACGAGGACAAGGAGGAGGAGGAGGAGGAAGAGTCAGGGGACAACAAGGAGGAGGAGGAGGAGGAGGAGGAGAAGAAAGAGGCAGGGGACAACGAGGAGGAGGAGGAGGAGGAGGAGAAGAAAGAGGCAGGGGACAACGAGGACAAGGAGGAGGAGGAGGAAGAGGCAGGGGACGACAAGGAGGAGGAGGAGGAGGAGGAGGAGGAGAAGAAGAAAGAGGCAGGGGACAACGAGGAGGAGGAGGAGGAGGAGGAGGAGAAGAAAGAGGCAGGGGACAATGAGGAGAAGGAGGAGGAGGAGGAGGAAGAGGCAGGGGACAACGAGGACGAGGACGAGGAGGAAGAGGAAGAAGAGGACGAGGGCAAATAAGAGAAGCAAGGAAAGCCATCTCTGATGAGATTAGAGCAACACTTGTTGATCATGTAATCAACCACGGTTTGACCATGAGAGAGGCTGGACTTAGAGTCCAGCCCAACTTGAGTCGATTTACAGTGAATTTACATAATTCGAACCTTCAGAAATGAGAACAGGTATGCAACTATCTAATGACTATTTTAGCATTATAGCAATGTACTGTAAAATACGTATGACTGCATAGTATTGCATAAACATTTGTAACTCTAAGCCATCCATTTACTGCACTGCATTGAATAAATGAGGTTGGTTATGCTGTACTACCTTTTTTTGTAAATGGTTTACGGTTCCTATGCTGAACACATACTGTGTTTGAATTCTGTACAGAGTGGAAAGGCAAAGACATCATGGAGGACGAGGACGCTTGTTTACAGATGTACAAGAGACTGCAATTATAAATATGGTTTTGGCCAACAATGCTATTAGGATTCGAGAGATAAGAAAGCATATCTTGAATAATGACACCATATTCAACAACATCAATGCTGTAAGCCTGTCGACTATACAACGTATCCTCCAACGGCACCAAGTGACAATGAAACAACTTTACAAGGTGCCATTCGAGAGAAACTCTGACAGAGTCAAGAATCTGCGACATGACTTTGTAGAGGTATGTATGCAACACTACTTCCAGTACTTTAGACATATCATATTTACTCATCTGTATATAATTTTGTCTGTTACAGAGAGTATTTGAGATGGATGCCCATGTAATTCGCCACAAATTTATTTATGTGGATGAGGTTGGCTTCAACCTCACCAAAACCAGGCGCCGTGGACGAAATGTAATAGGACAGAGGGCAATTACCAATGTCCTTGGACAGCGTGGGGTAATATAACCATGTGTGCTGCCATCACTCAAAACTGGATGCAATTCATACAAAGCTTGTCCCTGATCCAGATCAGGCGCCTGCTAGATTTGTGGTTATATGGGACAATGCTAGTTCCCTTTCGAGGGAACTCGAACTGCATCGGTGACGACGCTAGGGGACGCTGTTCAGCGTAGCGCGCGTCTGAATTTATGAATGAAACCGAAACCAATCCTATTGGCGTTGCGTGATGACGTAGCGTGTGACGGCATATGCGGATGTGTACAAAAGCACGCCGGCACACAGAAATGTCAGCTCTTTGCTATTCAGCAAGCGCTCTGTGTTGTGTTACCAGTTCGTCTTATTTGGTGTTGTATTGTCTGTATCATGGCAAGCGAACAGTTTAAAAAGTGTGTGTTTCCATGCCCACGCTATCTCACGGCCGGGGATACACATGAGATGTGTGTGTCTTGCTTAGGAAGACAGCACGCTCAAGCAGCTCTCGAGGGGGCTGCTTGTGCTCACTGTGAGTCTTTCTCGGCTAGAGTGCTGCGTTCCCGTTTGGCTTTATTTTCCGAGGATGGCCAAATGCGCGCTCCCCGCGGTTCGGGTCCCGCATCTGCCGAGGCGGTGCGGCGGCTTAGAACGTGGGGATCGCAGCGAGATCTTTTAGATGACAGTGGGACTGCCGAGGCACTTTCCCACTCTTCATCTGAAAGTTCGGATTCCCCTGTTCCCCGCTCGGGAGCCCGCTCCGCGGCTTCTCCCGATCGGGATGAAAACCCTGTTTTACAGCTATCTGATTCCGAGGAATTAGATGTGCTTGGTGCTGGGGAGGGGGATCTCAGTCAAACACAGCCAACTGTTCTTCCTGCCCCTAATTATAACGAGCTGCTGGAGGTTGTGACACGGGCTGTGGCCAAGCTCGACATTTCTTGGCCACAAGAGAGGCAGGAAGCGCGCGCCAAGAGCAAACTCGACGAGCGCTTTCTGCAGCACCGTACGCAGCCTTCTCGCCGGTCCCTTCCATTCTTTCCAGATTTACACAACGAGTTGTGTAAATCTTGGAACAGGCCCTTCTCCTCACGCCTGTCTAACCCCCCTATGTTGTATTATAGTAACATTGTGGGAGCTAGAGAGAATGGTTATGGGATGATGCCTCGGGTGGAAGAGGCTTTGGCCAGTTATCTTTCACCCGATCTTGCGTCATCCCTTAAATCACCGGCGCTGCCCTCCAAGCCATGTCGCACTACATCTGCTTTGGTGGGCAGAGCTTATATGGCGGCGGGTCGAGCTGGTGCGAGCCTGCACACAATGGCTCTTTTGCAGGCATACCAAGCCGACCTGTTAAGAGAAATAGACCAGGGCGAGGGTCCATCCATGGATGATATTACCGAACTTCGCAGAGCCACAGATCTGTCTCTCCGGGTCACCAAGGAGACGGCCCGTGCAATCGGCCGCTCTATGTCAGCCCTGGTAACCACGGAGAGACATCTGTGGCTTAATCTTTCGGGCATTAAGGAGAAGGACAGAGCTTTTCTCCTTGATGCACCAGTTTCTTCTACGGGTCTGTTCGGTGAGGCGGTTAATGCTGTCGTCGACAGATTTCAGGACGCCAAGAAACAGTGCGAAGCTTTTAAGCAATATCTTCCTCGTCGCTCTAGGTCTAGGAGGGCGGCTCACACAGATAAGCAGCCGCAGCCTACTTCTTCCTCCTCTTATCGCCAGGGTCAGAAGGCGAGCGTCGCGTCCAGAGCTCCCCCTCAGAGAGCTTGGGACTCTAGGCGGCGTACGCACCCGCAGCCTCCTGAGAAGACGGATCTGAGGACCGTCCTTCAGTCCAGGAAGGCGAGGGGAAAGAGGTCCTAACTCGCCCAAGACCTCGAAGGGCCGCCCCCCCCGAGAGAGAGCGACCGAGGTCCCCTCTCTCGTTGGGCCCTTGGGAGGCTGGCGTCAGTATCCCGCCGTCTCTGACGCCTCGGGACACGCCAGCTTCCAGCGAGCTCACGCCCATCTGTCTGCCCCGAAGGCTTGCAGTCAGACAGCGTTTGAGCTCGCACACTGTGTCTCGTTGTCGGTTCTCCCCTGCCGGTCCTCCGCCTCAGGGTGCCGTCAAGGACTCGCACAAAACACCGGACACCAGCCCCGAGGGGCTGGTTCCCTTGGCGAATTTTGCAGAGGCATGGCAAAACCTCGCGAACATTTCTCCATGGGTCCTGCGTACTGTAGAGATTGGGTACAGGCTGCAGTTCCGGATCCGCCCACCAAAATTCAACGGGGTGGTCTGGACTTCAGTGCACCCAGAGCAGGGTCAGGTGTTAGAACAGGAAGTTCACTCGCTGCTGGAAAAAGGGGCCATAGAGCATGTTCCCCCACCAGTCAGGGAGTCCGGGTTCTACAGCCGGTACTTCATAGTTCCCAAGAAGGATGGAGGTCTGCGTCCAATTCTAGATCTAAGGCATCTGAATCGGTCTTTGAGGAGATTCAGGTTCAAGATGCTCACTATCTCCATCATCGTGAGTCAAATCCAATCCGAGGATTGGTTTGTCACGATAGATCTAAAGGATGCTTATTTTCATGTCTCCATCCTTCCATCTCACAGGAGGTTCCTGAGGTTTGCTTTCGGGGGCGAAGCATACCAGTATCGGGTTCTTCCATTCGGCCTAGCACTCTCCCCTCGCACGTTCACCAAGTGTATGGATGCAGCTCTGGCCCCACTGAGGCTCCAGGGCATCCGCGTGCTGAATTATATCGACGACTGGCTCATTTTGGCCCAGTCTCGAGAGTTGGCAGTTCGGCATCGAGATGTCGTCCTTGGCCACATTCAGCGCTTGGGGTTGAGGCTCAACACAAAGAAGAGCGTGTTGACACCCGCCCAACGAACTACATTCTTGGGCGTGGTCTGGGACTCAACGACGATGCAGGCACACATGTCTCCTGCACGCATCGAGTCCATTTTGACCACAATAACCAGGGTGAAGCTAGGCCACACCATCACAGTAAAACACTTCCAAAGGGTGTTGGGTCTCATGGCAGCAGCGTCCAGCGTCATACCCTCCGGCCTGCTACACATGAGAGCCCTGCAGTGGTGGTTGAAAGCCAAGGGGTTTTCCCCGAGGGGAAATCCATTCCGCACGATAAGGGTTACGCGCAGATGCCTTCGTTCCCTATCGATATGGAAGCAGCCTTGGTTTCTGTCCCAGGGTCCCAAGTTGGGAGCGTTAGGTCGCAGGGTTATTATTTCGACCGACGCCTCCCTCACGGGCTGGGGCGCGGTCATGGACGGCCTCTTTACGAGAGGTCTCTGGCAGGACCATCATTCTTCCTGGCACATAAATTGCCTGGAAATGTTGGCGGTGTTCCGAGCTCTGAGGAGTTTCCTGCCAGACCTCCATGGTCGCCATGTTCTCGTGAGAACCGACAATACGTCAGTGGTGTCCTATTTGAATCACCAGGGGGGTCTGAGGTCGCGCCCTCTGTGCAGACTGGCGCATCAGATCCTCCTGTGGTCCCAGCGGAGACTGTCGTCTCTCAGGGCGATGTATGTCCCGGGGCACCAGAATCAGGGAGCGGACGTACTGTCGAGGCAGGGGCTGAGGCCCGGGGAATGGAGACTCCACCCCGAGACGGTGGAGTTAATATGCGAGAGGTTTGGCCCAGTGGACGTGGACCTGTTTGCGTCTCGGGAGACGACACACTGTCCACTCTGGTTCTCCCTCACAGATCCAGCCCCGCTGGGGTTGGATGCTTTGGTACAGACGTGGCCAAGGCTACGTCTGTATGCCTTTCCCCCGATCGCGCTGCTCCCAGCAGTTCTGGAGAGGGTCCGTCGGGACGGGGTCAGCCTACTACTAGTAGCCCCGTTTTGGCCGGCCCGAGTATGGTTTTCGGACATCATCCTGCTTCTGGCAGACCCGCCATGGCAGATCCCTCTGAGGAGGGACCTGTTGTCTCAGGCGGGGGGCTCAGTTCTCCACCCTCGGCCCGAGCTGTGGAAACTGTGGGTCTGGCCCCTGAGGGGGCGCAGTACCTAGAAGCCGGCCTGTCAGCAGAAGTGGTTGAAACCATACTCACTTCCAGAGCTCCTTCCACGAGGAAGTTATACGGCCTTAAGTGGAATGTTTTTGTCACTTGGTGCAGAGAGCGTGATCTGGACCCAGTTCACTGCCCAGTGGCGTCAGTGCTGGAGTTTCTCCAAGACCGCTTTTCTGCCGGGCTTGCCCCGTCCACACTCAAGGTTTACGTGGCTGCCATTGCGGCGTTCCACGCTCCTCTGAGTGATGGTCCTTTGGGGAGGCATCACCTGGTCGTACGTTTCCTCCGTGGAGCCTGGAGGATGAGACCTGCGACTCGCACCAGGGTTCCCTCTTGGGACCTGGCGGTGGTTCTTGAAGGGCTTGCCGAGGCCCCCTTCGAACCATTGGAGTCGGCTGAGGCCAAGTACCTTTCGTTTAAGTTGGTCTTTTTGTTGGCCATTACTTCTCTGAGGAGGGTAGGAGACCTTCAGGCGCTCTCTATTTCCAATGGGTGCTTGGAGTTTGCTCCAGGCAACATCAAGGCCATCTTACACCCCAGGCCCGGCTATTTGCCCAAGGTGCCATCAAATCTGGCACGGCCTGTGGTTCTGCAGGCATTTCATCCTCCACCTCATGTGACGGCGGATGAGGAGAGACTTCACCTGCTCTGCCCTGTCAGAGCACTACGATGTTACGTCCAGAGGTCCTCCTCATGGCGGAAGTCGGACCAGTTGCTGGCGTGTTTCGGGTCGCCCAAGAAGGGGCTTCCTGCCTCTAAACAGACCATCAGCAACTGGATCGTTCAGACTATTTCCCTGGCCTATCAGGTGCGCAATTTGCCTTCACCTATGGCCGTGAGGGCTCACTCCACCAGAGGCATGGCGTCCTCTAGAGCCCTCCTTTCAGGGGTTTCTATCCATGACATATGTGAGGCGGCTGGCTGGGCCACTCCGCACACATTCATGAGGTTCTACAGTCTGGACCTTCCCTCTACACCCGGTGCACGAGTGCTTTCTTCCTAAGTTGTGCCTAAAGACAGCTTCACACTAGGATGGGCGGGGTTTCGTTGTGGTATAGTGGGTATCTCGTTCCCCTAGCGTCGTCACCGATGCAGTTCGAGTTCCCTCGAAAGGGAACGTCTCGGGTTACGTATGTAACCCTTGTTCCCTGAGAAAGGGAACGAGACACTGCATCGGTTCGCCACACCTCACCTCGCCTGGAGCACTTGCTTCATAGCAAAAGCTGACATTTCTGTGTGCCGGCGTGCTTTTGTACACATCCGCATATGCCGTCACACGCTACGTCATCACGCAACGCCAATAGGATTGGTTTCGGTTTCATTCATAAATTCAGACGCGCGCTACGCTGAACAGCGTCCCCTAGCGTCGTCACCGATGCAGTGTCTCGTTCCCTTTCTCAGGGAACAAGGGTTACATACGTAACCCGAGACGTTTTCAGCGGGCTGTTCTGGTCCAAAACTGGTTTGCCACCCATCCACAATTTGTAGTTTTGTACCTACCGCCATATTCACCTTTTCTAAATCCCATAGAGAAATTCTTCTCAGCCTTGCGCTGGAAAGTGTATGATCGCCAACCCTTTGCCCGAATGCCGCTTCTCCAGTCAATGGAGGACGCATGTGGGGACATAGAGGTTGCCTCTGTCCAAGGCTGGATACGCCATGCTAGGAGATACTTCCCTCGATGTTTGGCAAGAGAAAACATATCTTGTGATGTGGATGAAGTATTGTGGCCAGACCCAGCTCGGAGAAGAGATGAAGCTTAGCACTGTTTGATGAAGTATTGTGTCCCCCCATGCCAATTCCTGGACCGGGATTCACTGTATTCTACTGTAAAGAATATTCGGTAACACTTTAGAATAATGGTCCGTAGTTAACAAGTAGCTATGCAGGAAGTAATAGGTAGTACTGCATTAACACCGAACTTAATACTATTAACTAATATGGAAGCAATATTAACTAAGCAGTAAGTAATAGGTAATTTAGTACAAAGGTAGTTCCTTGGTAGGTATTTGATTATTACTAAAGACGTATATCCTCATTGAGAACTACTTGTGAACTAAGAAATAATAACCAATTAATTACTAATCACAAAAGTAACATGTCTAAAAAGTGAACAATTGTGGGGGTTTTACTTTTAACATGGTCATAACATTTCAGAAGCATGTGCCTCAAATGGGTTCTTTGTGGAAACCAGTTTATGAATATTATATCCCCCCAAATACATTAGCTACATGTTGAGATTGTGACTACTACTCTTGCCAAAGGATGGACCTATGTTCTCTGTTTATTTCAAACTTAAACATAGAATAATACTAATGTCACGGGTGACAAAATCGCTCGGCAAGCGGAACCCTCTTGAGAGTCCTAGGTTTCCCAGGGGAAGGTATTGTGTGCAACACGCCCCACTCCGGTGATGTAAACATGCCCGCACTGATTAGCGCTAATGCATTGCAGGTGTGAGAGAGAGAAGCGGCGCTCACACAGGCTTCCTGTTACGCAAGCCAGGATAAAAAGGGACCATTCAGAGAGTGTTGCGGTGTGTTCAGTGGGTTTGAAGTGCTCAGTGAGTTGGAAGTGTTTGAAGAGCCTAAAGGGTTGACTTGGAGCAGTGTTGGATACAAGCTTCCTCAGGAAAACCGTTGGGGTGTGGAGATCGCCCATTTGAGTTTGCTGGATCAGAGTGATCGTTTGTGGGAAGTCTGCTGGACTGAGCTATCGTCTGGATTGGTGCTGTGGAAGGAGAGAGAAGAGATAAGTGAACTGATTTCATCTTATGAGTATTTAAATTGCTGGAAGAGGATGCAGTAAATGTGGATAGGATTGTTGGAAGAGCTATGTGTTTCAGAGTGTGTTGAGGAGGAATTGAAAGAGAAATCCCTCGTGGAGCGAGCGCAACAAACGAAGTGGGGCCTCTGACCAGCCTTAATGTGTGAGTGAATTGCAGTGCTTTTGCCTTATTGATACACACTGATTTGTGGCTGTGGAATTGAAGTGAACACAAGTGTGCTGTGCCTTTGCTGAGAAGTGGCCCTAGCCCCATTCACACGTTGTGGAAAGTTACTATATCTGCTCCCCATTGGAAGTCCAGTGTGATACAGCTGCACTGAAGAGGGTACTCTGTACTGTGAAGGTCCTTAATTGTTATTTACTGTTTGAGCCAAAAGCCTACAGCATCACTGGAGAAACGATCTTTTAACCCACTGTCTCCTCACTGTGAATTGAAGAGAGTACTGCGCAGATCCTTACCTGTTCCACTTACTGTTGAGTCCAGACGCATGCAGCATCACTGGTAACGTACCCTTTTTAATCCATTGTCTCCTTACTGTGCACTGAAGAGAGTATATTGTACTGTGAAGATTCTTACCCGTTCTACTTACTGTTTGAGCCCAGAAGCCTACAGCATCACTGGTAACGTACCATTTTAATTCATTGTCTTCCTGCTGTGTACTGAAGAGAGTACGTTGTACTGCGAAGATCCTTACCTGCTCTACTTACTGTTTGAGTCCAGAAGTGCACAGCATCATTTGGGAAGCAACCTTTTAATTCACTGTCTCCTTACCGTGAGCTGAAGAGAGTACTGTGTACTGTGAAGAGCCTTACCTGTTCCACTTATGGTTGAGTCCAGAAGTATGCAGCATCACTAGTGACCTTATAATCCATTGTCCTCCTGCTGTGCACTGGAGAGAGTACGTCGTACTGTGAAGATCCTTGCCTGTTCTACTTACTGTCTGAGTCCAGAGGTATACAGCATCACTGAAGGACGCAGCATCATGGGCGAAGTAAATCCTTAACTCACTGTCTTCCTCCTGTGGATCGAAGAGTACCGTGCACTGTGAAGGATCCTTACCTGCTATACTTACTGCCCGAGTTCGGAAGTCTGCAGCACTGCTGAGAAAAATCCAGAAGCATGCAGTATCGCTGGTGAAGCCGTCTAGTGATCCACTGGCTCGCCCCCCCCTGTGAACCGAAGGGAGAGCTGTGTACTGTGAACAACCCTTACCTGTTATTCTCACTATCTGAGTCTGGAAGCCTGCAGCATCACTGGAGAACGGAGTCCCTAAATCGCCGCCCAGGGGACACAGTGACAGTTGCGACACGCCCGCCCGTGGCAGAAGGATATCTAGAGGACAGTGAAGGCTATCCAATTGATGCCCCCTTGTTTTATTGTTCAATAAAGATTGTTCCTCCTTTGAAATGTACCTGTGTCTCCGTAGTCCTTTGTTGTGTGCCTGTGGTGTCGGCTCCTCACGGTGGTGACTCAGTAAGAGAGGGGGGGGGCGGTTGGTCATCCGAGCATTCCTCCCCTCGACCTGTGTGACACTAATAATGATAGTTTTTTAAAATCTTAAATAATTAGGAAGTGATGCTGACACTCTCATGATTGGATTAGTTCACTATTATGAGCTCTATTGAGTGTCAGTTCAATATATCTCAGACTCCAAAGACCTACCTTTATATTACAGTAGCTGCCTGAGGGGGACTTCTCTTTAGGATATGAATATAAACATTGATGTTCTCTTGTCAAAAACAATTTGTATTTTTATATATTAGTGCCTCACAGAACCTGTACAATATGTGTCAAATATAAAATTAAATAACTTGTATTATTTGTGAAAAACATGTTAACTCCTCACTAACTACTTAAGCGTTACCTTGTCATCCCGCAGGAACTACTAGTGATGTGGTCCATTATTCTAAAGTGAAAAACATGTTAACTCCTCACCAACTACTCAAGCGTTACCTTGTCATCCCGCAGGAACTACTAGTGATGTGGTCCATTATTCTAAAGTGAAAAACATGTTAACTCCTCACTAACTACTCAAGCGTTACCTTGTCATCCCACAGGAACTTTTAGTGATGTGGTCCATTATTCTAAAGTGAAAAACATGTTAACTCCTCACTAAGCGTTACCTTGTCATCCCGCAGGAACTACTAGTGATGTGGTCCATTATTCTAAAGTGAAAAACATGTTAACTCCTCACTAAGCGTTACCTTGTCATCCCGCAGGAACTACTAGTGATGTGGTCCATTATTCTAAAGTGAAAAACATGTTAACTCCTCACTAACTACTCAAGCGTTACCTTGTCATCCCGCAGGAACTACTAGTGATGTGGTCCATTATTCTAAAGTGAAAAACATGTTAACTCCTCACTAACAACTCAACTCAACTAACAATTGTTCACTTTTTAGACATGTTACTTTTGTGATTAGTAATTAATTGGTTATTATTTCTTAGTTCACAAGTAGTTCTCAATGAGGATATATTTCTTTAGTAATAATCAAATACCTACCAAGGAACTACCTTTGTACTAAATTACCTATTACTTCCTGCATAGCTACTTGTTAACTACGGACCATTATTCTAAAGTGTTACCGAACATTCTTTTGGTTTACATGTTTATAGTTTTGTTGTATGCTAATACAACAGTAATGTTTGGCCTAATAAATATTTTCTGTTTCTACATTGCATTGGTGTTTCCGGTGTATTTGTTACCCCTCTCAGCAGATTACTTTCCCTGTAGAACATTGAATTGAAATGTACACTCACCGGCCACTTTATTAGGTACACCTGTCCAACTGCTCCTTAACACTTAATTTCTAAGCAGCCAATCACATGGCGGCAACTCAGTGCATTTAGGCATGTAGACATGGTCAAGACAATCTCCTGCAGTTCAAACCGAGCATCAGTATGGGGAAGAAAGGTGATTTGAGTGACTTTGAACGTGGCATGATTGTTGGTGCCAGAAGGGCTGGTCTGAGTATTTCAGAAACTGCTAATCTACTGGGATTTTCACGCACAACCATCTCTAGGGTTTACAGAGAATGGTCCGAAAAAGAAAAAAACATCCAGTGAGCGGCAGTTCTGTGGGCGTAAATGCCTTGTTGATGCCAGAGGTCAGAGGAGAATGGCCAGACTGGTTCGAGCTGATAGAAGGGCAACAGTGACTCAAATAACCACCCGTTACAACCAAGGTGGGCAGAAGAGCATCTCTGAACGCACAGTACGTCGAACTTTGAGGCAGATGGGCTACAGCAGCAGAAGACCACACCGGGTGCCACTCCTTTCAGCTAAGAACAGGAAACTGAGGCTACAATTTGCACAAGCTCATCGAAATTGGACAATAGAAGATTGGAAAAACGTTGCCTGGTCTGATGAGTCTCGATTTCTGCTGCGACATTCGGATGGTAGGGTCAGAATTTGGCGTCTACAACATGAAAGCATGGATCCATCCTGCCTTGTATCAACGGTTCAGGCTGGTGGTGGTGGTGTCATGGTGTGGGGAATATTTTCTTGGCACTCTTTGGGCCCCTTGGTACCAATTGAGCATCGTTGCAACGCCACAGCCTACCTGAGTATTGTTGCTGACCATGTCCATCCCTTTATGACAACAATGTACCCAACTTCTGATGGCTACTTTCAGCAGGATAATGCGCCATGTCATAAAGCTTGAATCATCTCAGACTGGTTTCTTGAACATGACAATGAGTTCGCTGTACTCAAATGGCCTCCACAGTCACCAGATCTCAATCCAATAGAGCATCTTTGGGATGTGGTGGAACAGGAGATTCGCATCATGGATGTGCAGCCGACAAATCTGCGGCAACTGTGTGATGCCATCATGTCAATATGGACCAAACTCCCTGAGGAATGCTTCCAGCACCTTGTTGAATCTATGCCACGAAGAATTGAGGCAGTTCTGACGGCAAAAGGGGGTCCAACCCGTTACTAGCATGGGGTACCTAATAAAGTGGCCGGTGAGTGTAGATATAAGCGTATGAAAGACCAAAGAGCTTTAGATTTAGAACAGCAGTGTTTACATGGAATATCCAAAAATGTATTATTATGAAAGAAGTGTTTGCCATTTGTGCAAATGCTTCATTCTGACACGTGTTTATGGCATTTTGAATGCAGTGTTGCATTTTGAAGGAGATGTGAGGCATTTTGCATTTTGTGTGTGCAGTTTGGAGAATTGTGTGTAGAGTTTTGAAAAAAGGAGCCTTAGTTTTGAAAACGTGTGTAAGCAGTTGGTAAAAACTGTAATATCACAAGAAAATTGTTAATACACTTTTTTGTTCCAGATTTAAATTATTTCATGTTCAGCATTACTTTGACAAAGACTAACAAGACTTGCCTAGCAAGATAGGTAACAAACTGCATTTTTAAATAAGTAAAAACTGTAAATATTATCAAAGTTTTACGATGCAAGTTGTAACTTGTGTGGCCCTTCACATTTTAGTTTACATGTGGCCCCCGCCCTTAGCATCTGATCTTGAGTACCCCTGATGTAGTGTAATGTAGACAGACGCTGTAACTAAAAGAGGTTTGAGTTTTTCTTTAATTTTCACACTGAATATGGGTTAGAGCTTTTTATTTTGAACTCTCAGAGTGCACCAAATTGATGAATTTAACATTAAAAAGCACAAAATGTTCTTACGGGGGAGCATGCCCCCGAACCCCCCTAGAGGGACAGAGGTCCACTCACTACAGCTTTACCAAAAAATTATGTGACAAACACTGGTATTGCTTTTCACAAACATCTACATGTCTGTTTATTTTTAAGTTTAGGCTATATGGAGTGTATATTGCATTTGTGGATGTTATTATAGCGTAATTCTTTACACCTCACCCCGGACCTCACTAATTTTCAAACCCTGGTTACGGCCTTGACCGTGTTCACTCTTAATAACACCACTCACATGGCTGTGTACTTGTAATGACATGTCAAGGATGTTAAGAGGCTAAAAGCAGGTTTAAAACTTGCCCCATTGAAGTCAACAGGGTGCAAATTTAAAGAAAGAAGATAACACAGTGTAGGCAATACCGATTTTTGTCGTTGTTCTCTGTACTGACAGCACTCCAAATTTACAATTTTTTTTTAAAATTGACCAGAGTTCTCCTTTAAGTTTTATTCCTAACTTCAGTATTTAATGATTTTCTGTTTTGAAACTGATGAAGACATTTCATAATCAAGTAAATTATAGTTTTGTTCAAGATTGTGGTGTAAATATTTTCTTTCTAAATATGTTAGATGTTGTTCTGTTACAGTTTTTCTCAATTGCTTAAAACACTATAACCAGGCTTTTGAACTAAAATTTCAAAATCATAATGCCATTTATCAAAAAGCACACCCATTTCACTAAACTATAAACACTATTCCCTGTTTTGGCACATGAGTCAGAATTGTTGAACTGTCACTTCCAAACTCTACACACAAGTCCCTTCATTTCTCATTGCCTAGACCATGTGGTCATTTAGAAAGCACTAGTATTCAATATTGTTCACTCAAGTCAGCACAGCTTCAGCTCAGTTAGCACACAATTACCCAGGTGAAAACACTAAGAGTCAAAATTTAACACACATCAATCAGATCTTTCAATAGAAAAAAAGGGCCAGAATCAGTTTGAGTTTTGGAACAATGGATCCAGAAAGACATGAAGGAAGAGGTTGAGGAGGAGGAGGAGGAGGAGGAGGAGGAGGAAGGGCAAGGGCAAGGGGCAAGGGCAAGGGGAAGAAGACAAGCAGTCTCAGATGAAATTCGAGCCACTTTAGTTGACCATGTCTTTGTCAATGGGATGACTATGAGGAAGGCCGGGCTACAAGTAAGGCCAGATTTGAGTGCTTCACCGTCGCCTCCATCATCAGAACCTTCAGGGAGGTGTGGTGGCAAAGAAAATTCTATCACTGAATAAGAGACAAACATTTCCAATTGTCTTTGATGAGGTTTATTTTCTTGCATGTGTGGCGATCGGGCGATCACAAAACAAATAAACCAACTACGCCACCCTGGGGGCTTACTACCAGGGAATCGCCCTAGACAAACTAAGAGCACACAAGGCTCACAGGCTCGTTTCGGTTGGAGTCAGGCAGGAGACATGGGTGAAGTATACAAACAATAAAATCACTTTTATTAAATAAAATGATTCAAGCAATCACAAAAGACAACACCACATTCAACAAGGATATTCAAATTAGACAGCCCTGGCGACGGAAATCGGGGTCGGCAGCCGAAGTCACTCAACCCAAAGGGGCCTCTCTATTCTCCTAAAAAAAGAACACGTGCACTCAACACCGCACTCAGTCGAACACCTCCATGTGGCACAGCAAACACTCCAAAATACCACCACCAAGATGAGGAGGGCTGCCACCCTGAATTTCCTTGCCGCCCAGGCCTACAATAAAGAACACACACACACACACAAAAGACTCATACACCACAATAAAAGACTTAAACAATGTATACAAAGAGTAAACCCTCAAAAAAAGAAACACGATAGTAGGCCCAAATGCACAGTGTTCATCTCAGAACAGTACGATAAAAACCATATTCTCATCATATGTAGAAGGATACATTCCAGGTGATCACCTCATGGCGTTGCTCTATACACATGCACCACTTGGATTCAAGGTACTCCTAGAGAGACAGTTGGATAAACATATCCTGGACAGAATCAGAAAATACAGACCAGGTGTTTCATGTACATCGTACAGGGGCCACAAAGAGCGCACTTGAGTCCAAAAAGAACAAGAGAAATTAACAACCAAACAAAATTGACATGACACGTACAAAAAAAAGAAAGCTTAAATCAAAACTAAAATGAACAGTGATGACAGTAATGAGCATCAAAAACCACACTAGATACAGCCCACTACATTCTGGGTAACCAATATCGAATCCCGGGCAGTAAAAGCCTCCCCACCAGTTAATGTTAGTGGTGCTGTAGAGATCGGATGACGTCGTGGGGCCGTTACTCCTTTAACGCAACTTACATAGCCCAACAGCACACAGAACTGTACATTCACAATATATCCATAAACGCAAGTGAAATAGCAGTCAAAGTTGGTGGTCACACAGCAGCTTATGTTGAACTGGATCTCTGATTCAATCGTCCAGTACTTGACAATAACGACGAACAACCCACCATAACTTTAAACAGGCATATGGAAGACACCTGGATCTAAACAAGACAAAGAAGAAACTCACCAGGCGGACTTGGTCGGAATGAAGCATTAGATAAAAAAAAGATTGAAAACATACCTGAAGCAGCACGGTATCAACGCACCGCAAAGCTCATCCGCTTTACCGGAAGCTTGCACCACTACGAGCGCGGCCGAGTATATGCCGATTAATTCCCCTGTCCACTACAACAAAGAAGTCCATATCACCCAGTGCCACAGGAATCACTTGCAAAAAAAAGTCGCTAGCCCGCAGCTCTTACCTCTCTTGCACACCGCGCCGGAACGACAACAATGACATGACATCACATGTGATGCCCTCACAGGTAACGCGCACCAATCACCTTTATACTCCTCGTAACTAGAGCTAAATCACCATCCAGCCGAATATTAATAGAGCGAATGCATACTGCTACACAGGAAAAGGCCAGCAGTTGTGTCACACAGAGTGGCTGCAGAGTGTGACAGTGAAGGAGGGCATCCTTTCTACTTCAGTGGAAGTACTACAGTCTTGAGTCCCAGAATGTTATGTTTCTAGGCCAATGATGATATTTCAACCATATGTGGAACATTCTTAGACTTGTTCATCATATTGCATCCTTGAGTGGAGGCCCTCCTGTCACGTACCAACACACTTTACCATTCCAATGCAACTCCATATTAGAATAAGGTTTGTGTGTGCTCTTTTACTGTCATATGATGGTCACACACATCTTACGTAAGTAAATATAAAACGTTTCAACGCATTCTCATCCTAGGCCGTCATATCTGACATTTTTGACATTTTGTCTAAATCCAACGCGCATGGTACCCTTTAGCGTCAATATAACACGCACAGAAATGGGTAGGTTTAGGTCTGGTGTAGGGTTAGGGTTAGACCGCTAGGAGGCGCCTTCTGACCCATATATATCTGCGTGTCATATTGACGCTAAAGGGTGCCATGCGCCTTGAATGTAGACGAAATGTCACGAGTGTCAGTATATGACGCCTTGGGATGAGAACGGGTTGAACATTTTTTAGAGGAGAGAGTAAAAAAAAGAGTACAAATCCATTGGTTATGTCTTTTGTGTTCATCATGTGAAACGGTTTGTGAAGGGGGGAACCACAAGCAACTTACCAGTTTTAGAAATGTTGTTTTGAATTTATTGCACCAGTGTGTTAGACTATCTTGTAGTGTGTGTGATTTTGAGGGCTTGTGTGTCCTGTCTGAGGGCAAAGTTTGGTTTTTCAGCAATTGTTGATGGATGTTTGGGGAATTGGGTGAGACGTTATGGATTTGTGTTTACTGTTTTGAGAATACGGGGTATAGTTTCAAGAAATGTGTTTAAGCAATCGAGAAAAACTGTAATATGTATCACAATAAAAATGGGATAAACACATTATAATTATTTAATGGAATAAATACACATAGACAATACATATTTGTCTATCTGTTCAGAAAGGTCATTCCCTGGCTATTAACACAACAGAAATGTTAAAAGACCTTTCTTTCTTTCTGAGAGGCAGGACTAATAAATGACTGTGGTGTAAAATACCATTTTCCGTCAACGTGCCACCAGGTTCATATTGTTCCGGTCAGGAGTAAAAGCATTATCATTAATTGTGGACACAGAGGAGTTGATGATGGAAGGAAATGGAATGGAGAGGGACCCAAACCCCTGGCAGATCTGTCTAAAAGCCTGAACGATGATTTCTTATTGGGGGCAGCAGATAAAGGTGGGGGAGTGGGGCTAGAATGAACCGTTGATCCCATAACTGCAATTTGGAGTAAATGTCAGAGGTGGGATGATTTATGGAGCAAAGGATGTAAAGTGCACCATCTGTTTTCTGGTCGATCACAGCACCATCATGATCCAAAGCTGATGTCTGCACTCCATTTCTCTTGCCATTCCGTTAAACTATTACAATAGCAGGTAGTAATACTGGGACACTAAAGAAGAAAAGAGATGGAGATGGCCGAGGAGTGAAAGCTGTAAAGACTAACTAGACCTGAAAGCATACAAAGAAGTTTTTTTCTTTTTTTATTAATTATAATAATAATTTTCAACTTCTATTTTTACCTCTTTCAAAACCAGAGCATCATCTGTGTATATATATATATATATATATATACACTGTCACTTATGGTCAACCATCTGCATCTTACTAGCCTGACGTCGTCATACTAAGATTCTAGTCAGAATGTGAGTATGATACGGCGGTTTGGGGACTTGCTTAACAACGGATCAAGTCCAGACCGAACTTCCCGTCCTCAAATTTTGTGGCGGGGCTAAGGGGCAGGGTAGCATCTTACAGTAAATGCACTTAAAATGTAGAATTGTAAATTAAGAAATTGTACTCTGCAGAATGACAATACAGTTGAATCTAAGAAGAAGAAGAAGTCAAGTCAAGTCACCTTTATTTATGTAGCGCTTTTTACAATACAGATTGTATCAAAGCAGTTTCACAGTGATAACATGAAAATAATACAACAAAGTTTGTTTCTAGAAGAAAATTGCATTATCATCCACCATAAGTAAGGCAGATCAATAATATTGTTGAATATTTAAATGTCCCCAACTAAGCTAGCCAAAAGCCAAGGCAACAGTGGCAAGGAACCAAAACTCCATCAGGTGACAGAATGGAGAAAAAAACCTTGGGAGAAACCAGGCTCAGTCGGAGGGCCAGTTCTCCTCTGGCCAACGAACGAACAGTGTATGATTATGATTCAGGCAGCATTACAGGTCAGAGGTCAGATTTGATCAGAACATTCAGAATATTATCCAGTTCCGTCTGGTTGTAATTTGGAGTCATAACGTCGGCATGGAGACGGGTTTGTTGAGGATCAGTGCCAATGGCTGTCGTGTCGATGAGGCCTTCACAGGGCTGATGAGGGTGGCACTTCAGGGATGCGTTGAGGATGGTTCCAGGCACAGGTCAACCATCTGATCTGGATACGGCCCGGATCCGGCTGACTTCAGAAGAAGAAGAAGAAGAAGAAGAATAAGTGAAATAACATTTTCTTTTTTAAAACAGCAAATAGTACATTCTTTTTTCCCCTTCTGTTTTCATTAACATTTCCAGATTAAAATAAAAAAGCGCAGAATAAATCAAAACAATTTGAAAGCTCTTTAATTAAAGTTTTTCACTAGGCAATGTACCAGCCAAGTTTACTGAATTAACCATCTATGGAGGGCCAGAGATTGTCTTTAGAGTAGTTTATCAGATTTGTCTGGAAGAAGAGTAATAGAGACCATTACTGATTCAATTAGGCAATTCTAACCAGACATAGAATAATATGGCCGTGTGTGTGTGTGTGTGTGTGTGTGTGTGTGTGTGTGTGTGTGTGTGTGTGTGTGTGTGTGTGTGTGTGTGTGTGTTAGAAGGAGAGAGATGGAAAAGAAATACTAAAAAAGTAATTCCTGGCTTTTCAGAGTTGAGGAGAGAGTAGATGGGAATACAGCCAGTTTTTTCCACAGTAGAAAGAAACTTCTGTGTGTGTTTATGAGATCACAGAACCAGGAAGTATGACCATATTAGCCCGGTTCTCTCAACACTGCATTGGCTCCCTATTAAACATCGTATAAATTTTACAATTTTGCTGATTATTTACAAAGCACTAAATGGTTTAGCTCCGCAGTACTTGAGCGAGCTCTTAACGCATTATAGACCTTCACTTCTATTATAGAATAGAATTTATATAATAGAATAGATATTAAAATATCAAAATCGACTGCTGGCGGTAGATCCTTTTCATATTTAGCACCTAAACTTTGGAACAGTCTTCCTACCATTGTCTGGGAAGTTGACATACTCTGTCAGTTCAAAGCTAGACAAAAAAAAAAACACATCTCTTTGCCCTAGCATACACATAACACACTATTGACTTCTATAATTCAATGTTAGGCTGCATAGATTAGGTCAGCTCGAACTGGGAACACTTCCCATAAATCCTGATGTACTCGGTACATCATAAGAAGAATGGATTCTAAGGTAATATTAGTCTCTCTGTTTATCCCGAGGTTTACTGAAGTCCGCCAGATCCAGGGCGAATCCAGATCGGATGAAGGACCTGTGCCTGACGACATGCAGTCCAGAAGTGTCAAGTCCCTTCCCTGTGAAGGCCTCCCTCCCATCCCTTACCTCTTTACAGATAAAGCATTGGGGATAATGGATAATGGGTGGGGTGTGTGGGGTTGAGGTACAGGGTTTAATTTTCTTATTCAGTTGTCTTATATTTTCTTACATGCTTTTTTGATCAATTGCTTCTGTCTGCCTTGCTGCTGGTTTGCATCTGTAAGCTCTGTATAGCTTTCTGTTTTGAATCTTCATTTACTATCATTCCTTGTTGTTTATTTAGCTAAATATAACTTACTCATCAACATATATTAGATATTGTCTAATATTGCCTATCACATTAATCTGACATCGCTAGCTTTTATCTAAATAGTTATCGCTAGAACAACACGCTAGTATCTCGCTAGCCTGTTAACCTGCCATCCGTGCTTGCTGTCTTCTTTTTTTTTTGTCTCTTGCGCTCACAGCTTTAACGAGTCTATCAAACAACTATGGTAAGTAGGATCAGTCAACAAACACTGTGAGTAATTTATTTTCCTGTTATTGTCACTTGCACATCATGTATAGTATAGCATTCTCTCAATGAAAGATTGGTATCAAAGAGCACACCCAGGTTCCTAACCGACAACGAAGACTTAACAGAGCAGCCATCAAGTGTTAGACAGTATTCTACGTTATTACGTGTGGAAGTTTTTTGTCCAATAATTAGAATCTCTGTTTTTTCAGAATTTAGTAGTAGGAAATTACTAGTCATCCAATTTTTTATATCAGCTATGCATTCCGTTAATTTTGTGAATTGGTAGCGAAGCGAAGACACCTGAGCGGGTCCAGTACTAGCTGGCTGAAGCGAGTACATGAGAGGACACAGGCTCCACTCGGAGATTGTTGAATCTGGCGAATGTGTTAGGTGTCGCCCAGCCTGCAGCTCTGCAGATGTCTGTTAGCGAGGCACCATGCACTAGAGCCCAAGAGGACACCACACTCCAGGTGGAGTGGGCAGTCACACCAAGGGGGCACGGTCGACCTTGCTGCTGGTATGCCAAAGCAATGGCGTCCACTATCCAGTGAGACAACCTTTGCTTGGAGAGAGCCTTTCCCTTCGACTTCCCACCATAGCAGACAAAGAGCTGGTCTGAGGTCCTGAAACACTGCGCTCTGTCTACATAGGTGCGGCAAGCACATACTGGACAGAGCAGTGCCAAGGCTGGGTCTGCCTCCTCCAGGGGCAGCGCTTGCAGGTTCACCACCTGGTCCCGGAAGGGAGTGGTGGGAACCTTGGGCACATATCCAGGCCGGGGTCTCAGGATCACATGAGAGTAAGCCGGCCCGAACTCCAGGCACGCTTCGTCAACGGAGAATGCGTGCAGGTCCCCTACCCTCTTGATGGAGGCCAATGCAACCAGGAGCTCTGTCTTCATAGACAGGAACTTAAGCTCCACTGATTGCAAAGGCTCAAAGGGCGCACTCTGCAGGGCAGTTAGAACCACTGACAGGTCCCAAAAGGGAACGAGAGGAGGGCGAGGAGGATTCGGTCTCCTCGCTCCTCTCAGGAACCTGACGATCAGGTCGTGCTTCCCAATGGACTTACCTTCTACTGTATCATGGTGTGCGGCAATAGCAGCAACGTATACTTTAAGGGTGGAGGGAGACAACCTTCGCTCCAACCCATCCTGAAGGAAGGAAAGGACGACACCGATCGAACATCTCCGGGGGTCTTCTCGTGAGAAGAGCACCAGTTGACGAAGAGGTTCCACTTCAACGCATATGCGTGCCGAGTAGACGGCGCTCTAGCGGAAGTGATGGTGGCCACCACCCCTGGTGGTAGGGTACTCAAACCTGCCTCGACCCGTCCAGGAGCCACACATGTAGGTTCCAAAGATCGGGACGAGGGTGCCCGAGGGTGCCCCATCCCTGAGAAAGGAGGTCCTTCCTCAGAGGAATCGGCCAGGGAGGTGCTGTCGCGAGGAGTACTAGTTCGGAGAACCAGGTCCGGGTGGGCCAGTGCGGCGCGACCAGAATGACCTGCTCCTCGTCCTCCCTGACTTTGCACAAGGTCTGCGCAAGAAGGCTCACTGGGGGAAACGCATACTTGCGGCCCCGCGGCCAGCTGTGCGCCAGTGCATCCGTGCCGAGCGTGCCCTCGGTCAGGGAATAATACAGAGCGCAATTGGTCGAGTCGTGAGAGGCAAACAGATCTATCTCTGCGTCCCCGAACTGGTCCCAAATCAGCTGAACCGACTGGGGATGGAGTCGCCAATCTCCCGGGAGGGGCTGAAGCCGTGAGAGGTCGTCGGCTGCAAAGTTCAGAAACTCTCTTTGCCCCAGCATACACATAATACATTATAGACTTCTACAATTCAATGTTACGCTGCATAGATTAGGTCAGCCGGAACTGGGAACACTTCCCTTAAATCATGATGTACTTGTTACATCATATGAAGAATGGCATCTACGCTAATTTTAGTGTCTTTGTTTATCCAGAGGTTTTCCCGCAGCCTGCCGGATCCAGGTCGTATCCAGATCTGACGAGGAGCTTCGCCTGGACCCGATGACAATGCAGTGCAGAAGTGCCAACTAGCCTCTCCCTATGGAGGATCCCTTTCCCACTCAACAGATAAAGCGTTGTGAATTTCGTTTCGCGTACCTACCCCGAAGTGATCAAATAAAACAAAATTCTGTATCAAATTTATAGGCAAGACAAGTAGTTTGCAATGTTAACTACATTGGTTACCTATAAAGTTCCGTATTAATTACAAGGTATTGCTACTGACTTATAAAGCCCTAAATGGTTTAGCTCCAGTCTATTTAATGGATCTTCTATCGCCCTATAATCCATCGCGCTCTTTAGGGCAACCACCCAGTAGAGCATTACAATAATCTAGTCTTGATGTCATGAACGCATGAACTAATTGTTCCGCATTAGTCAATGAGAGCATATGACGTAATTTAGATATATTTTTAAGATGGAAAAATGCGTTTTTACAGATACTAGACACGTGACTTTCAAAGAAAGATTGCCATCAAAGAGCACACCCAGGTTCCTAACCGATGATGAAGACTTAACAGAGCAGCCATCAAGTGTTAGACAGTATTCTAGGTTATTACGTGTGGACGTTTTTTGTCTAATAATCAGAATCTCTGTTTTTTCAGAATTTAGTTGTAGGAAATTACTAGTCATCCAATTTTTTATATCAGCTATGCATTCCATTAATTTTGTGAATTGGTAAGTTTTGTTAGGTTTTGAAGAAATATAGAGCTGAGTATCATCGGCATAACAGTGAAAGCTAATCCCATGTTTCCTGATTATATATCCTAATGGCAGCATGTACAGAGTGAACAGCAGCGGTCCTAGTACTAAGCCTTGTGGTACGCCATACTGAACTTGTGATCGATAAGACATCTCTTCATTTACTGCTACAAACTGATAACGGTCAGCTAAGTATGATTTAAACCATGCTAGTGCAATTCCACTAATGCCAACATAGTTTTCTAGTCTATTTAAAAGAATGTTGTGGTCAATTGTGTCAAATGCAGCACTAAGATCAAGTAACACTAATAGAGATATACAACCACGATCAGATGATAAAAGCAAATCATTTGTGACTCTAACGAGAGCTGTCTCGGTACTATGGTACGGTCTAAATCCGGACTGAAAATCCTCGCAGATATCATTTCTTTCAAGAAAGGAACACAGTTGTGATGATACTGTTAGGGTTAGGTAGATTCGAGATCGGCCTGTAATTGACTAATTTTGTATGATCAAGTTGCGTTTTTTAAACTAGCAGTTTTATCATAGCCAGCTTAAAGGTTTTTGGTACGTATCCTAGAGACAAAGACGAATTAATGATATTAAGAAGAGGATCTATGACATCTGGAAGCATCTCCTTCAGTAGCTTAGTCGGAATAGGGTCTAACATACAAGTTGTCGATTTAGATGAATTAACGGGTTTGCAAAATTCTTCCTCTCCTATAGCAACAAATGAATAAAATGTTTCCTCATGGAGCCTACAATGCATTCCCTGATCCGATACTGTAGTAGACGGTTTACTGACTTATAAAGCCCTGAATATGGGGTTATTCAAATTAATTAACCAATCATTAATACCATTGATCAGCTCTACCAAACTAAGAAATGAACATTGTCATGTTGTTTTGCTTGATACTGTGAAGCTGCTTTGATGCAATCTATATTGTGAAAAGCGCTATATAAATAGACTCTACTTGACTTGACTTGACTAAATGGTTTAGCTCCAGTCTATTTAACAGATCTTTTATCACCCTATAATCCATCGCGCTCTTTAAGATCACTAAATTTAAAGCTTCTGGTCATACCTAGGATATCCAGATCCACCAAAGGAGGGAGAGCATTTTCACATTTAGCTCCGAAGCTATGGAATAGCCTTCCTGATATTGTTTGTTGCTCAGACTCGCTCTCCCAGTTTAAAACTAGACTAAAGACGCATCTCTTCAGCCAGGCATTCATATATATATATATATTTTTTTTATCTTACAGTTTCTGTAAATCCGGCCTCTAGTTCATAAATGCCAGAGGAGAACTGGCCCCTGACTGAGCCTGGGTTCTCCCAAGTTTTTTTTTTCTCCATTGGGTCACCTGATGGAGTTTTAGGACACCATTAGGTCACTTGATGGAGTTTTTCGGTTCCTTGCCACTGTTGCCTTTGGCTTGCTCAGTTGGGGATATTCAAATTAATTAACCAATCATTAATACCATTGATCACCCCTACCAAACGTGGAGGTCGAACATTGTTATGTTGTTTTGATTGATACTGTGAAGCTGCTTTGATACAATCTGTATTGTGAAAGCGCTATATAAATATACTTGACTTGACTTGACTTGACTCCGGGGATGAAAATGGCTCGAAGCGACCTCAGGTGCTTCTGACTCCATAAGAGGAGGTGGTGGGCGAGTTGCGACATACGGCGAGAGCATAGACCACTTTGATGGTTGATGTACGCTACAGAGGCGGTATTGTCTGATCGGACTAGTACGTGTTGACCCTTGAGAAAGGCTCGGAAGCGGTGCAGAGCAAGACATACTGCCAGCAACTCGAGGCAATTGACATGCCATAGAGCTGGGGTCCTGTCCAGGAGCCCGCAGCAGCATGTCCGTTGCACATGGCACCCCAGCCCGTGGTGGAGGCATCTGTTGAGACAACAACAGGCCGGGAAGCTCGTTCCAGGGGGACACCAGCCCGTAAGAAACTGAGGTTTGACCACGGGGTGAAGGTCTGACGGCAGGTCGGAGTAACTGGTACTCGCCGCAGCTGCAGATGCCATATGCCCCAAGAAAAAGTTTTGCCCTCGAATTGCCTCAGTCAAATCAACAGTGACTGAGCGCGCTCGCTCGTAAGCTGCACGACACATGGCGACTGAGTCAATGCCCATGCCGAGAAAAGAGATCCTCTGCACGGGGCAAAGTTTGCTCTTCTCCCAGTTGACCCGAAGGCCCAAACGAGCTAAGTCCCAGAGCACGAGGTCCCTGTGTTTGCAAACCTGGTCTCGAGAGTGAGCTAGGATCAGCCAGTCTTCGAGATAGTTCAGGATGCGAATCCCGTGTTCGCGAAGGGGAACAAGGGCTGCCTCGACGACATTTGTGAAGACGCGAGGAGACAGGGCTAGCCCGAATTGGAGAACCGCGTACTGGTATGCCTGCCCCTCGAAAGTAAACCGAAGGAACGGTCTGTGTCGAGGGAGAATTGAGACATGAAAGTAGGAGTCCTTCAGGTCGATCGTTGCAAACCAATCCTGGGGCCGCACACACTCGAAAATGCGTTTGGCTGTGAGCATCTTGAACGGCATCCTGTGAAGGGAGCGGTTCAGAATACGCAGGTCCAGGATTGGCCATAACTCACCAGATCTCACCGGACAATGAAGTAGGGGCTGTAAAAGCCGGACCTTATTTCGGCTGGAGGGACAGTCTCGATCGCACCCTTCGCCAGCAGGGTAGCAACCTCTGCTCTCATGATGGGGGCATTGCCACCGACCAAAGTGGAGTGGACTCCCCTGAAGCGGAGCCGAGCCTGATAGTTCGGGCGACCCAGCGGGACAGGTTGGGAAGCTCTAGCCAGGCTCCCAAGAACTGAACCAGGGGGTCATGCGAACGGTCGTTGGTGGTTCAGCGAGGCTAAACGACCGGCCCAGACGTGGACGGCATAGCGGCCCGGTGTGGGGGCACGGTCGGTAACCGCGCCCTGACAGAGGAGGCCAGGGAAGGAAGAACATTCCGCGGGGGTTTGCTCTGCCAGGGGTCTGGCGACAGAGGAGGATGAGAGCGGTGCAGCCCCGGGACAGCACGCACTGTCATCCGACTCTGAGAGAGAGGAGGACGAGGGGAGCACTGCTGAGGGGCGGCGCACCATGTCGTCCGAGAACTCTGTGTGCTCAGGGGTGAAAATGTCATTTCTTTCTTTAACCACATTAGGGTGCTGCCCACCCTAGGGTGAGCAGCGGGGAGTGGAGAACAAAAGATCCTCCCCTGGCCCTCCACCAGGGGAAGGAGTGGTCCTGCTACAACCTCCTGAGAAATGACCATCATCCCTGAGCAGCCCGTCTCAGGAGCGCCGCTTGGCCTGGCATTTAGCGGGGGACGGGGCTGGCGAGGGCTGGGGCGCCTTCTTACGGCTTCCTCCATATCAGCCAGGTTCAGCCAGAGATGTCTCTCCTGGACCACGGCTGTGGACATCACCAAACCCAGGGAGCGCGCGGTCACCTTTGTCGCCCGGAGAGCGAGGTCGGTGGCGGCGCGCAGCTCATCAAAGAGCCCTGGGTCTGTCCTACCCTCGTGCATGTCTCTGAGCATCTGGGCCTGGTAGACCTGCAGAGTGGCCATGGCATGCAGAGAAGCAGCTGCCTGTCCCTCCTCTCTGTAAGACTTTGCCACTGACATAGATGAAAATCTACAGGCTTTGGATGGGTGCTTAGGCTCGCCACGAGAAGAAGCACTCTGAGGACACAGTTGCATCGCAACAGAGCGTTCAACCGGGGGGAGCCCAGTGTACCCACGTGCAGCTGCTCCATCGAGGGGAGGAAAGGCGGATGAGATCAGCGAGCGGTCCCGAGAAGACATGGGGGTCTTCCAGGACTTCGAGATCTCATCATGCACATCCGGGAAAAAAGGTTGGCACCCAAAAACATTAGAGAGACATTAGATCGGAGTGTGGATGAGGGGACTCTCACTCTTGCGAGTTCATTAAGTCTCGACCTAAGTGACACGATGGTCATGTTCCCGCAGAGAGAACATAAGTTATCCACGAGCGCTGCTCTAGCGTGATCAATGCCGAAACACACTAGACAGTGCTCGTGCCCATCAGAGGCTGACACCAGTCTACCGCAACCAGAAGTGCACGGGCGAGACATCTTTAAAAAGACATGCCACGTGCAACCTCTTTTAGTGAGAGGAAAAACTCAAGTGCTGAAGCGCCCGGGGAGAACACACTCACTGGCAAACCACGGTAACACTTTATTTGAAGGGGTGTGCATAAGACTGACATGACACTGTCATAAACATGACATAACACCTGTCATGAACATGAAGGAGTCTTTATGAATGTTTATGACTGTTGTCATTAAGTGTCATTCGGTAAATTATGACACTTTTAATGCAAAGTTGACATTGTTTAAAATGTCTTTGTTATGACAACTTGACATTAACCAAGAAATCATAACCTGTCAACCTGTCACAACTTTGGCCGTCATGACACCATTATAACTGTGTCATGAATATTTTACTTGTCCTCAAGTAAAGTGGAACACATTGTACTAGTTATAAAGATGTCATTAAGGGTTATTACACTGTAAAATGCTTTAAGTTTGATAATTAGACCTGTTATGACATATTTGTGACAGGTTGACAGGTTATAATTTCTTGGTTAATGTCAAGTTGTCATAACAAAGACATTTCTGTCTTTGTTACTGTCACGTTGTCATAATCAAGACATTTTTGTCTTTGTTAATGTCAAGTTGTCATAACAAAGACATTTTAAACAATGTCAACTTTGCATTAAAAGTGTAATAATTTACTGAATGACACTTAATGACAACAGTCATAAACATTCATAAAGACTCCTTCATGTTCATGACAGGTGTTATGTCATGTTTATGACAGTGTCATGTCAGTCTTATGCACACCCCTTCAAATAAAGTGTTACCCAAACCGCTTGCACAGATAAGCAGGAAGTGCGCGCTCTCCGGAGATCGCCATCACACCAACACTTAGAGAATCTCGCTCGTCCTGTAAAGCGGACAGTTCAGAGATGGCTTGTGGAGTGAAGGATTAACTTGGCTCAGAAGCGAAAACATAACCTGCATATTGCCGGCGTCCTCCTTTTATACCCACGAGGTGGGGCGGACTTGCGCCATGTAAATTCCGCAGACCCATGGCATTTTCTTGCCATTGACTCGTTTTGTAATACTCAAAGTTGATAGGCTTTCTAAGCGAAACCCCATTCGTCGTTACTCGACGGAACTCGGAGTGACAACGATGGGGAACAGCAGATCCTAGTACTGAGCCTTGTGGCACACCATACAGAACTTGTGATCGATAAGACATCTCTTCATTTACTGCTACAAACTGATAATGGTCAGATAAGTATGATTTAAACCATGCTATTGCAATTCCACTAATGCCAACATAGTTTTCTAGTCTATTTAAAATAATGTTGTGGTCAATTGTGTCAAATGCAGCACTAAGATCAAGTAACACTAATAGAGATATACAGCCACAATCGGATGATAAAAGCAAATAATTTGTTACTCTAACGAGAGCTGTCTCGGCACTATGGTACTGTCTAAATCCGGAAATAAAAAATAGATATAATACAGATGACCAAATGATAAAGCTTGGGTTGCTGAATATTCGATCCCTTCAAAAGCACTTATTGTTAATGATATGATTACAGATTGTAACCTAGATGTGCTGTGTTTAACAGAAACCTGGCTAAAACCAGACGATTACAAAGTTATGTTCCTAAACGTAAGTTAGGGAGGAGTGAGCCAATCTAATCTTTCAATCAACAGCCTGAGTATATCCTACATTTAAAACACTAAAAACACATCTCTATGATCTAGCATACACATAACCATTATAAACTCCTATAATTCAATGTTAGGCTGCATAGATTAGGTCAGCCGGAACTGGGAACACTCCCCATAAATCCTGATGTACTTGTTACATCATAAGAAGAATAGCGTCTACGATTATATAAGTATCTCTGTTTATCCCGAGTTTTACCGCAGTCCACCGGATCCAGGCCTTTTTCAGATCTGACGAAGAACATGTGCTGTCCTGAATTGTCAACTAGTCTCTCCCCTGTGAAGCCCTCCTTCGCGTTTTTTAAGTTTGCACAGAGATAATTTTTTTTAACATTTTTCAAGGCTTGCATCTTGGAACCTATTTCAAGGTTTGCGTTCTCCTAAGTTAATAGCTAATGATAACTGCGATGGAAGTGAATCAATCAAAACTAACTTTGGTCCCACTTTATATTAAGTGGCTTTAAGTACTATGTACTTACATAGAAAAATAAGTACAATGCACTTATTGTGTTAATGTTGTATTGTAAAAAACACTTTTGCTGCTATTGAGATGTGATACTGGTAAGGTTAGGGACAGGTGTGGTGGTATGGGTCGATTTAAGGGTAGGTTAAGGTGTAACGGAAGGGTCAACTGTGTAATTACAAATGTAATTACATAAATTAATTACAGTTGTAATTACATGCAGGTATTTTCAAAATATAAGTACAATGTAAAAACATGTATGTACACAATAAGTACATTGTATCAAAGTAGTAACTTCAATGTAAGTACATAGTACTTAAAGCCACTTAATATAAAGTGGGACCCTAACTTTAGCTGGACAATAACATTATTCTAGAGCTGCTATATAGCCAAAACAATATCTGTTACAGTAATTTCATATCACTGTAAAGCTGTTTTGAAACCATCTTGTTAAAAGCACTTTATAAATGAGGGTGACTTGACTTATTGATATGTCAGGAAAAAGGCAAACACCCAGATTATGCAACACAAACCATGAATAAATACCAAGTTTTCAAAAGTTATCATGATTTGAAAATCATGCTTTTCCCAATTATTGTTGAATCACGGAAGCCACATCAGATATTTTGCAAAGAGACCTCTATTTATTATTTTATACATGTATCAGATAGAGATAAATAGGCATAGCAGAATAAGGCTATAGGTGAGGAGGTCTTCATTCCAGATTTATATTTTCCTTCACCCCATCATGCCAGCTGTAAATGGTTTCTTTGGGTTTCTCCTCCCTCACCCCCTCATATGCCTCTGTTTCTCCTTCCTCTCACCCTATCATGCCTTTATGTTTATCTGGGTCAATACAGTAAGGATTGAGCTTATATACACCACTCTGGAAATTACAACTTCCTTGTAAGGTAGCAAAACATGTTGCCTATGTTTAAAATGGAACATATACCTTATGCTTACAAATGGTAAAATCCACTATACTTCTGTGTATACATCAGTGGTACATTTGCATCAGGTGAAACATTCCTTTCCTTGTAAAGAACATACCAACTGTACACATTTTATGTATCACCATCATCATTGGTGTCACGGCTGGATGAAGCAGGCGAGGAAGTAGGATCCATTTGCAGTATTCTTTTAATACACAAACTCAGGCCTAGTCCACACGGACACGGGTATTTTTATAACCAGAGTTTTTCCTCCTGCGTTTAAAAAAAAAAAAAATCTCCGTCCACATGAAAACGCAAAAACACGCTATCAAGAGAATGCAACACCAGCAGGCGGCGATATAACCCTAACCGTAAAGCCACATTGGCCAATCAGAAGCCATCAGCGGCGCACACTCTGACGTCGGAAGGCAAAAAAAAAAGGCAAAAAAAACGGTTTTACTGTCTACACTGCAACCGGCATTTTTGAAAATCCTCACCTTGGCAGGGGTTTTCAAAAATTTTCGGTTTCAGTGACCTGATACTGCGTTTCCGTGTGGACGAACCCCATAAGAAAAGTCACGGTTATAAAAATACCCTTGTCCGTGTGTACAAGGCCTCAAACTACACAAACGTAAACTCTCAGGTACAGGGCTCAGGAACAGAACAACCAGCCAACAAACATTAAGGACTGACAAAGACTGCACTAGACACACAGGCTTAAATACAAGGACAAACAAGTGGAATGAGATGACAAGAGGGTGTGGCTAATAGGAAACACCTGGGAAGACTAACATAACAGGGAGCTGCTAAACATGAAACAAGACAGAAACACAGACTAGACTCCTGACAATTGGAACATCTCTGCTCAGTGCACGTTACATTGCACCCATACTTACATGCAAAATATGTAACTCTCCCAGCTCCCCTCTCTGTGTCTCTGCTCAGCATATGTACAACATACTCTGACTTCACAAAATACATTATGAAATTATTATGAACAGGAATAAAAAAAATAAATAAAAAAATTACATTAAACAGTAAATTTTCAGTCTTCATGTAATACATTATTTTTTAATGTAATTGAGCAAAGGATGTGTAGGAATATAAGTCTAAGACCATGTCCTGGTCAATTATGTATTGTATTATATTTTTTCACTAGCTACAATTGTGATATATTAGTGCAGGTTTATTAATTCAATTTGATGAGTGTTGTCACAGACCAAAAGAGTTTACTTCTAAAGCAAAAGCATTTCATTTTAGATACATGTTATATTTATAGTTATACACAACCAGAACAAGTATTATGAATGTTTAGAAAAAGTGGCATGTAGGTTAGGATGATCACAGAGGGATGTGCAGTAATACCTCACCATGAGTCTCATGGCTGGGTATAAAAGTGAAAAGTGATTAATAATGCAGGGCTTTCATAGTGTGTGGAAATCCCTTCCAGATGTTGACTAGAACTGTGATACTCAGTCAGAGCCAGTTATCTGAGCTATGCTGATGAGGATGATTATGGCTCCCCGATTGAAGACACTGGGAGAACAGCAGTCAGTTCTATGTAACACTTGTTTGCTCTAACAGTGAATCATGTTTTAATTCCAATTCTTCCCTCTCAGCACAGGATAATTCATCATAGTCCACATTACAGAGTGCTGTGATGAGGTTAAATGAAAGAAACTATGTGACTTTACAGAGGATGTCAATAAAATATACATGCAGTGTTTTGAGAATATGGAAAGTGAGTTATAGAGAGTGACATACTTAAATTATGATCTTTCTGCCAAACAGCCCATCAAAACAAGGCTAAGTAGGACCAACAAGGTAATCTGCAAATAGCAACTAGAACTGTTTAAGAACTGTCACCCTGTAAAGAGGAGCTCCCTAGATACTGTATGCCACAGTATAGGGAATATTTTCTTTCGGCCATCATGAAAGTTATGTGGAGCCTCTTAGCCACTTTTTGAGAAGCTTATACTGGGTCAGATTATTTTATTTTGAGGGAAAAAGTGTGGTTGGTGTTGATGATGACCTGAAAGGGGAGTTTATTTTATTTTAACATCCTGATCATATGTGTGTTGTGAGTATTTGCAGCACGTTTTTTTATTTGGTTGCACAAAGAACTCTCATTTCCCACCATGGACGGAATTGTCCTTATCACACAAACGCTTCCACGCCATTAGCAAGATTTTCCGGCAATATGTAGGGAATGCTATTATGCATCTTCTGATAGAGTACAGAATCTTCGGATCCAAAAACAAATGAAGCTGTAGAAACATGCGATAGAAGCATTGCTTCTGCACATGTAATATAATGCGATCATCAAACATTAAACAGCATACAAATCAAAATCAACGCAAGAAGATGTATAGGACTGAGCAAGCTTTGGGGGTGCTGATGGACTAGATGTACTCCATCTATGTTTTTTAACATCGTTCTGAATATGATCCAGACAGAGTCTTTGGATAAAATACAATTTTCACAGCTTACTTTTCAAAATGTAGAGTTTTTATTTATTAAACATACCAACATTCAAGTGTTGATCACACCAGCAGGCGGCGAGTGTGTTCCCCTTCTGCCGTTCTCTCACTGGGCCTCCGCAAATTCCTCCTTTCAATTAGTTACACAGATGCATTTCCAAAATGCTCCATCCCCGAGATTGGTCTTCAGCTTTTGACCTGAGAGACAAGTGCTTAAATTCAAGTCTGGTGGTGAAGCAGTACTACAGGAGTATCAAGAAACAGAAACCCTTATAGATGCCACAAGAAGACACATGATAAACATTCTGGTGTCTCACATGATTGATACACATGCAATTTGATAGTGTTGTTTATAGTTTAAGATCTTCTTTCTTAAAGGTGGATCAAGACTTCACTCTCCTATTTGATGCTGAGATATCCTCCAGGCTGCTTCAAATGTGGGCTACACCGGCGGGCGCACTTCTGCCGCTCTAGGCGAAAAACAATTGTGCCGCCCCTCTATTTGCAACTTATACCAGCAACAACACACAAAGACCAATATATGCCATATAACGCAAAACCAGCAACAACACATAAAGACCAATATATGCCATATACATATAACGCAAAACCAGCAACAACACACAAAGACCAATAAGCCATAGGCCTACATATAACGTAAATAGTGCGCAACGCGCGCGTGCCCAAAATGTCAACAATAGGCTATTAAAGTTTATGCAGGAGGCAAATGCCTGCTGGCATTTTTCTTTCAGCAGTCATGACAGGTTTTTTTCCAAATAATCACATTTCACCTCCTCAAATTACTGTTGCTTGCAAATCTCTTTACACCACTTTCTGTGCGTAAAACACACACAAATGAAATGTCCGCAAGCACATTATATCATCAGCAGGTTCAGCATCTTAAATGACGACTAAAGAGCAAATAAAGCTTAACTTATGTTTCAGAAGCGCGCACGGCGGGCCTTCATCGCAGCAAAGCTCTTAACAGCATCCTCCATTTCTATTCTCTGTGCCTGATCGGTGATTAATGAACGATCTGTTCATTGCGTATGTCACGTGACGCAATGAACGGATCACCCAAATCAAAGAACGTATATTTACAAGAAGTGAAAGCCAATAGAACGTTCCATTGCAACACCAGCGCCCAGCAGCAGCGCTGTGCTTCCGCCATTTTGGGGTGAAAGCGACTCGGCAGTCATATATTATACATATATTTAGTCCAGTGCAGAGGTCATTTTTAGGTTGAAATAATTAGGTAAAAAGAAAAAGAAGTTGCTAACCAGGGGTGCGTTTCCCGAAAGCATCGTTAGCCAACTATGGTCGCAAGTTCCGTCGTTATCTGCATAGTTCAACGAGTCACTGTTTCCTGAAACCATCGTTCCAACGAACAGTCGCAAACAGCATCGCAAAGTTGTGTGGTTTGAACGACAGCTCTCGACCTGTGGTTAGAAGCATAGTTTCTATATTGCATGACATTTGGACGTAATAAATCCTTATCTTGAGCAAAATATGCAAGCTGACATTCAGTACAACCGGTGCCTTTTATTTAGAATACATACAAATGTAATTTACGTATTTTAGTTTGTCAAAAGATTTAAAGTACCGTGTTTGAAGACTGCGCAAGTGCGCATGTGCGAACATGCTCTACTATGTAAGAACGAGCCAAATATTGAGTCTGGTAATAAAGCAAAATAACTGAGAAAAATTAGAAATAGTCCTCAGATGACATGTCTGTAATTTATATTAAAAATCTAGCGTTATTTCGACCTTAAACAGTTTAAAAAGAAGTTATTACTCCACCACGTTCACTTTTCATAATCAACATGGGGAAAAAACAAATATGAAACTAAATGCGCTTATTTAATGGCTACAACACGTATACAGTAGGCCTAAATACTCTCTATTTGTACAAAATTGCTGCACATTCATTTAATTCTGAATTTTGCACGTTGAAAGGCATTTTTTGTGCACAGTAAAACATATCTGCAACATTTATAAAGTTCACGGATAATTGTGCATGCATTTATTAATCATTATGATACTAAAATCAAAATAAAGTAGGTTAAAAAAATCAGATGAGCAGAATATAAACGCAACGTGTTTAATTAGCTTACACATTAAGCATTTTCCTCCCATAGAAAACCATTATAAGAACACTTGGCTTAATGCAGATTAGAATGTCCCAGCATATGTTGAAATAACGAGATATGTTCAAAAATAAGTTATCAATGAAATACATGAATTCAGCAAATAAATATAACTGTAGCCTACTAAAATGTAAATGTTGGACAACAAATATATAACAGCAATAGAATAGCTTTGCAGTAAACTTCTTATATCGTATATTAATGACCGTTAAAGCAAGACTATGTAAACAAAAACGTACAAAAGTGGCAATTATCGGATAACGGACACATGTAATGCATCATATTCTATAAGATCATCGTGTTTGTAGCATGATCCAGGGGATTAAAACGTACAAAATATATTTCAGGCCTAGTGGAGTTGGTTACTAATAATAGTAGTAAATGTGTAAAGTTGCATAAAATGGAAACACTCAATAATGCAAGAAAAAACTACCTAAAAAAACTGTTATCTGTGCTGTTGTCCATTAACTTCAGTTGGAATCTTCACTCCAAAATGGCGGCCGCGCTACTGAGGCGCCACCTAGTGGCTGTTACCAAAAAAGCATCAGAGTTTCGCCTCTTGTGCTTCTATACTCTTTGCCCAAATGAACGTAAGACTGGGAAGGTAAAGTAATTATTTATGTTCCCTGTTAATAATTTTTTACTGCTGCATTATGATTTCTTAATTCAGAATATGATCAACATTGCGTAGGTGGATGTGATCGGGGAATTTGGCTGTTAAAAGTATAACATTTAAGCCACTTAAATAAACGAAATGACTCGAATGACTCAAGAGAGTCAGTAAAATGATCCGAACTTCCCATCACCCAATCATAACTCGTGAGAGCAGGGGCGCGTCTCGCCGGAAGCTCAGTAAATCATATTATAACCTATTTTGTGAATTGTTCATTCCCGGTTGGCACACATTTTGCCGCCCTTACAAAAGTGCCGCTCTAGGCAATTGCCTAGTTCGCCTATATGGACGCGCCGGCCCTGAATGTGGGACACATTCTTCAGGCCAAATGTCATAAAAGAAACCAAGCGGCAATCATCAACAGCAGAGTTGAGTCAGTTGTTGCAGTCAGCAGAAGGTGATCTTGACGAGGCAAGAAGTAAGTTGTTTTTGATTTAATTGTTTTCTTAATTGTTTTATATTGTTGCTTAATTTGCAGTTATAGTTACTTGTATTGTTTTGATGAGGAAAATATTAAAATGAGCAACATCACAACCTACAAGCTGGTTGTTTTCTGGATTCATTTGTTTAATCTAGAAAACAAATTTTAGGCTAAACATGAACAAAACAAATGAATGTTTAAAATGCTATCTGTTCTTAATCAAACTTAAAAAAAACATTACATTTAATGTTTTCAGTTAATTAATTCATGTGAATCTTTGTCTTCAGTCTACAACTGGAAATGGCATCCCTTCTGTTGCTGATACATCTTCTTCCACCACCACCAGGAGGACCGAAGTCTCCAAAAATCTTAATAATGTGTTGTTGGTTGCTCAAAACATGAATGAGATTAAAATCAAGTCTTCATTTGGCATTCCCACATTTCACTAGTCAATGAGTCAATGTTTGAACAATCACTTTTATAATTTTGTTTTCTCTGTGACTGCACATTATGTTTGTGTCTAATGTTCAGTGTTGATCCTAACCCTAGTCATGCTGCAGTTTGGAGGAGCATCTCCGAAACAACCAGCATCAGCACCCGTACCTCCTTGAAGTTGGACATCAGAAAAGCAAGATTGACAGCTTCTACATCAACTTGGATAAGCATCTCATTCCATGCCAGGCAAACCGCTACCTTGGGGAATTTTATTAACTTTTCAAGGCACATTTTGTGTTCAATTTGTCCTATGATGGTGCATTCTTTTACACATTCCTGCAGACAACAGTGTATAACATTGATATAGGGAAAATGAATGAGTCACCCAGAGTCAAAGACTTGAGAGCCAGACTGCTTAACCAGACAGTAACCTTGTCTTAAAGTCTGAGCTTTGCTGAATGCTGATCTGTTTTATTTGTCAGACACAGCACCACAGCAGTCAACAGTTGATATCACATTTAAGTAACGTAGTTACTATCCTGGATCTAAGTTCAAATTAATTTGTTCTCAGCAAGGTTGTAGGCAGGGTTCGAAATGAGGGGGGTCTGGGGGGGTCCCGGACCCCCCATAAGTCATTAGGGACCCCCCATAAGAATTTATTTGTGGATTTTGGGGGGTCCCCGACAAATATATTTTAACATTAAAAATGATTGTGAAAATTATAGGTCTTTAGTGACGTTTTATATTTATAACAGTAATTAATATTAATTTATTTCCTAGTGCGAGGCAGCAATCAGGGCAGCTATTAGCCGAGAGAGTTCCTATAGTCTGTTTTGGTGCTCCCGCTAATGTACGGACGGTAACAAAGTTGCGCTGTTGAGGCTCGCGCAGTTATTTATAACATTAATTTATAGTTAAGAAACAATATATAGGCTACACACGACCAGAGTGCTATTTTCCTGAATGCCATCACAATTGAAACCGAGATATTGATTTCATAAGTTCAATAGACAAATAGTTTCAATTAAGTTACTTACATTTTTAGACGGAATGACTGTTTTTGTTCGGTTTCAGCAGCGAAAAAAGTTCCAAACAACAGAAGCATAGCGCATCTCAGAGCAACACTCATCCTGATTCATTACTGAATGATTCAGCGTTTTGAACTAATCGCTCGAGTCAAAGATTCAATTACCCATTATTAAACGGCCTCATTCTGAATAAATCAGCCGTTTGAACGAATCGTTTAAATTAATGACTCAATGATTCGCTCATTAAGACGACCGCCTGCGCCTCCTACTGGCGGGTTAGTTTCAAAGTATCATTCTTTTCAAAATACCTTATTTGTATTCAAAAAACATTTAAAATAATCTAATTTAATACAGTTATAATTTTTCAATGTAAATTATTTAATTTGATTACAGCCTAGTGTCTTATTATTTTAATTGAATGTATTAATAAAAAATTTGAATTTGAAATGAAATTTAGAGCATACATTAAATAAAATTAGAGGGAAAATGCCCTTTATAAAAGGTACAAAATTTTTTTCCGATAAGAGTGTTTTCAAAAATGAAACATTGACCATTTAAGTTTAAAGGGAGTAAAGCCTCTGTTTAGGCTATAAAGGAAATGTAATTTTGCCAAAAGAAGAACTTTTACTTCAGTGTAAAATGTTAACATATTATCATGCTTAATTGAATAATTGTAATGTGATGATCAGATGCAGATATCTAAATCAAAGAATATGGGTGGTTGGCAGGTGGATTATTATTTATTTTTAACAAAAGATTTGAGTGTCTCAAAGTACACCAAATTAATGAATTTATCTTTAAAATGTTACAAATTTTCTCCCGGGGGGGCATGGCCCCGGACCCCCCTAGTGCTATGATTTTACCACCTCCGCCTCATTTGCAGGAAAAAAACTGACATTGGTCCATATAATTTGTCATACAGTATATAGTGTAGCAAGGTATAGTCTTCGGTAGAATTTTTACAATTTTTTATCATTTAATAATTACATACATTTTAGGGGACCCCCCAAGAGTCCTAAGTCATTTCGAACCCTGGTTGTAGGTATCAGTTTCAAACATATGCAGGTTTTTGTAAGCACCTTAATAATGTTCATAGTTCAGAACGTTCAGAAAATTGCTCTAACTTCAACTGTTGGACGTTCCTCGAGTGAGCCACTTGCAAGGTTATCTCGAGTAGATACTTTAGACGGCCAAATGAATCCCCAGCATGAATCCCCTTGTTTCCAGTGTTTCTTCTGAGAACAATGATTCTGAGCTTACTGGAGATTAAACTAAAGAATTGTGTGAATCCATTGCGGCAAAATTACAAGGAAGTTGGATTTCAAACAGTTTATTGACCTCAATTGTAGGAGATTTAGACAAACTAACAGATACACTTCACTCACAAGCAAACATTCTTTCTGCTTGACCTACAAGTGACCCATTTGTCACCCATTTGTGATAAATGAATCTTTTGAAAAATTAGAAAACCAAATTAGAAAACCCATTCACAATTCTGAATACCGAATGGAAACAAAATAAATACTTTAAAGAAAAATGGGGAGTGTTTGAAACAGTTGAGATATCTCAGTCCAAGTGTTATGAGAGCAGACTGAATCAGAAATCTGGTACTTATGACCAAGTACCAGTTAAAAATACTTTTATTTTTGTGCCAGTTCTAGAAACTTTGGAATTCATGTGCAGAAATCCAGACATTTGTGAAGGAAAGACTGACACTTTTACAGATTTTAGCGATGGCAGTTATTTTAAAACTCACCCTTTGTTTACAACCAAGAGACACGCATTACAAATTCAAATATACTATGATGATTTTGAAACTGCCAATCCCCCTTGGCTCCAAATGTGTAATTCACAAAATTGGCTGTCTTTATTTTATTGTAAAAAACTGGCGATAATCTAGGGATGCACTCAATTCTTGGTTTTAATGAGTCATTTAGTACCTGTCATTTCTGTCGCCTTTGTTTAATTGAAAAGCAGGATTCTCAAACAGTATACAGTGAGGATGATCCTAAGGTGGTCCTTCGTGAAAGAGAAATCTGAAATGCATTGCCAGTCTCTCCAGGAAAACCCACAATTGAGGTCACTGTATGGTTTGAAAAAAATCTACACTTAATACACTGAAGTATTTTCATGTTTGCAATAACTACTCGTTTAATATAATGCACGATCTTCTAGAGGGTGTGGCTCAGTACGAAATTAAATTGCTTTTAGGATATCTCACACAAAACTTTATCTCTGAAGAGGACTTGCTTTCAAGGATTTATTCTTTTGATTATGGATTTTTAGAATGTAAAAATCGCCCCACAAAGGTTATTTTGGAGAGCGCTGGTAATAGCATTGGTTTAAATTAAATTCAGACATTATGTCTTGTGAAAAACCTCCCTCTTTTGTTTGGTGACATTGTTCCTCCAGGTCACAAACCCTAGATATTATTACTTCAAATAATGAACATTGTGTTCTCTTACGAGAGGATCTCTCGTACTGCGTAATATCTTACGCTATGGGAAAAACTCTTTTCCACGAGATATTGAAGCCAAAAATTATCCTTAATTTTTGAATCAATGTAAAACGCTTTGCGGCAGCAAGCAGACATAGGCGAGACAGCTCGTTCCCTCTCTAGAGAGAACCGAGGTTACGTTAGTAACCGAGTACGTTCTCTTACGAGAGTATCTCTCGTACTGCGTAATATCTTACGCTATGGGGAACAACAGTGTAACACGCCGTGCGGACAGGGATCCAACACCAAAGTCCCAGGGGCCGAGGCCCGGGGCGCATATAGTGCATAATCTTTATCAAAGGAAAAATTTTGGCTTCAATATCTCGTGGAAAAGAGTTTTCCCCATAGCGTAAGATATTACGCAGTACTAGGCTGCCATACACTGATTTTTCAACGCCGAAGCGAACCAGCGCGTATTCCAAGCACGGCAAGATACGCAGTACTCGTTCCCTCTCTAGAGAGAACCGAGGTTACTTTAGTAACCGAGTATGTTTTCGCCTTGTCTCACTTTGAAAAACTTCACATTTGAAGCACTTGATTGCTGACACAAATTATTTAAGTACTTGTACCCACATAAAAATCTTATACCCAAGCATTATTTTATGTTCCATTACCCCTCTTCAACAAGGATAATTGGCCCATTATTATTTATGTGGTCTAAGAGGTTTGAGGCCAAACACAAGACAAAAACATAACAAAATCGTTGGCTAAAAGGCATTAGATGGCCATTGCTTATCATTGGGAATCCTTTACCCTCAAACATAATGAGTTTGGGCCGGTTAAATAATTTACCCTTAGAGATGAGAATGTGGTCAGCAATCATATCCTTGAAATGATCTTGTCAAAAGATGTCTTCTCAACCAGTTGGGTTAAAGTTGATGGTGTCGAATATAGAACTGGACTTCTTGTTTCCAGTGCAATGGAAAATGAAATACCAGTCTTTGTCAACCAAAAGTACATCACTTATTTGACAAATCTCATTTATCTATTGGTAAACAAACTATTTATAGATAATTTTGATGAGCATCTTCATGCATTCAGAGTACAACGAAGTGAGGAAAGGCGTTATTGCGGCGTATGTCACTAAACAAACAAGCCAAAACAACCAAAACAACTAAAACGCCGCAGCAGGCTGAAACATGAGGATTTACTGAAGACGCGTCACGCTGAAACATAGTACGTGTTGAGCCTCTTTATTACACTATCTCACATACATAGAAAAACCAAACACTTACTTGTGTGAAGCATTTGTAATCAGTGCAAAGGTAACTCAGAGACATCAATGAGAGATGTTAACGGTCAACAGAAAGTTTCTCCCCATGCTCACCCTGCAGCCATGATTCAAACCCAAGCATGCCCACAGGTGAACACACACACACATTAATACAGACACCACGCCCCCGGTCACACCCACAGTACCGATGACGTTACGATGCGCGTGCACGTACACCACAATGCAAAGAAAAGAGGAAACATAATAAAACCCAAACAAACCCCGTGTATGGCTCCTACATTCCGGCCCCCAATTATTTTATAGCAATAATTGACCACCACTACAACCCTCTTGTGGGAGACAAACACCAGTTAGGAATGCAAAGTGAAATGTTAGTCCTTTAAAGGTCCTATTAATGTCAAAGTTCATGTCTGCTATGTCCAAGGATCTTCACTGCTCCTCTGCTTCCTGCAGAAGGCAGACTTTGGTTATTGGCCTCGTCAGATAGCTGGTCTTAGTTTTAATCCGTACACTTCGCACCATTCCATTTTTATCTGGAACAGTATCCACAATTCTTCCGATAATCCACGCATTACGAGGTGCCATGTCATCCACTAGCACAACGAGATCTCCTGGAACAAAGTTTCTTCTGGCAGTATTCCACTTCTGGCGCTCCTGAAGTCCAGGAAGGTATTCCTTTACCCAGCGCTTCCAGAACAAATCCGACATATACTGCACTTGCTTCCAGCGACGACGAGCATAGACATCCTCCTTCACGAACAATCCTGGTGGCAACAACGGTTGCGACTTGAGTAGAAGTAGATGGTTGGGAGTCAACGCCTCTAAGTCTTGAGGATCCATTGATGCCTTCGTTAATGGACGACCATTAACAATCGCCTCAACTTCACAGAACACAGTCATCAAACTTTCTTCATCCATGCTCTGAGTCTTCAAAATGGAATTTAGTACCTTACGAACTGACCGAATCAGCCTTTCCCACGCACCTCCATGATGTGATGCTGTTGGGGAATTAAAAACCCATTTCACACTCTTTCGTAACAGCACATCACTTATAAGGTTGTGATTCAGATTCTCAATGGCATCCCTCAATTCACGCTCAGCGCCCACAAAATTAGTACCATTATCTGAATGGATTTCCAGGACTTGACCACGTCTCGCCACAAACCTCCTGAAGCCATTAATGAAGGAGTCTGTGTCCAAGGATGAAAGAACCTCAAGGTGTATGGCTCGCATCGCTAAGCATGTGAAAATGAGTCCATACTTCTTGACCACAGATCTTCCACGTTTAACCTCAAACGATCCAAAACAGTCCAGACCAACTCGACTGAAAGGAGGTTCATCAGGAGTTATTCTGCAGTGAGGAAGGTCAGCCATTTTCTGATGTCCAGGTGAAGCAGACAATCTACGACAGATGACACATTTAGTCAAAACCTTTCTGATAGCAGCACAAGCACCAGGAATCCAATACTTCTGACGCAAATGAGACAGCATGTGGTTTCGTCCACCATGGCCTGTTTCTTGGTGTACATGACAGAGAAGAAGTTTGGATATATGACTATTTTTAGCTAGTATAACCGGATGTTTTGCTTCAATCGGCATAGCTGCTCTACTAAGCCGTCCTCCAACCCTAATGAGATCACCATCCAGGATCGGGTTAAGCTTATAGAGGTGGCTCGTCCTCTTTACGCACTCTCCTTTCTTCAAGTTTGCCAGTTCTTCCGGAAACATAATTCTTTGACAAAAACGAATAATATCCAGTTCAGCTGCAACCATATCCTCCATAGACAGAACACCTTTTGGCACTTGAACCTTAAATTCTACCATCTGGACCTGTAGCTCTTTCTCCAACTGCTCAGTACTTTGGTCCAAACCAGAGAGGGTCTCTCTCAGCAGCTTTCGATGGCGCACAAGAGACAGAAGCAAGGTCTTAAACTTGAGAAGCCAACCGACAGCCCTTTTAAGACGGAGCCAGGAGGAAAAGTAATCAAAGAGCTTCTCCACCGGACTGACCTGATCTACTTGAGTTGTGTTCACCATTACAGCTTTGACCTCTGGGTCTTCAATAAGAGGATTTTCCAAGGTCTCAGGGTTTTCGGGCCACATGCTCTCAGGCTCATGAAGAAAGTCAGGACCACAGAGCCATGCACCAGTCTTTAGCAATGACTGAACTTTAACACCTCTGGAGGCTAGATCCGCAGGATTGATTAATGTATTCACGTACCTCCATTGGGATACGTTGGATGTATTCAATATCTCAGACACTCTGTTTGATATGAAGATTTTAAATCTAGACGTCTCGTTGTTTATATATTTCAGAACAGAAGTGCTGTCTGTCCAAAAGACAGACTCTTGAAGGTCCATCTGCAGCTCCTTCCTCCACAACTTGTCCATTCTGCTAGCCATCACTGCGGCAGTCAGCTCCATTCGAGGAATGGTGACAAGTTTTAGAGGAGCTACTCGTGCCTTTCCCATTACAAATACACTGTGAGTTCGCCCGCTATCGTCATGGAGCAACAGGTAAGTCACAGTCCCAAACCCTTCCTCACTTGCATCTGCAAAGTGGTGTAGCTGAGCAGAGACAAGACGACCACAGTCCACAGGTTTTAAACACCTACTGACTTTCCAATTTTCAAGACCATGGAGTTCTTCCAGCCAAGCCATCCATTCTCCAGCGACAGAAGAGGGCAAAGGATCATCCCATCCCAAACGTCTCCTGCAAAGGTCTTGGAGGATTTTCTTGGCAGACAAAACAACAGGTGCCAAGAAACCAAGAGGGTCGTAAATCGAACTAGTCACAGACAAAATTCCTCTTCTTGTGAGTGGGTGGGTTTTAAGTGTGACTTTAAATTTGAACGAGTCAGATTGAACACACCACTGTACACCTAAGGCATACTCTATAGGCAAGGCTTCACTGTTTAAATCAAGATCTTTCACCTCCTTGGCTAGTTCCTCCTGAGGAATGGTGGCAAGAACAGTGCGTCGGTTACTAATCCATTTTGTGAGCTTGAAACCACCTTCAGCACACAAGGCACTAAGCTCTCGACATAAGGATACTGCCTCCTCTTCAGTTCCAACAGACACCAAACAATCATCAACATAGAAATGGTGCAAGACAGTGTTAACTGCATTGGAACTGAAGCACTCTCGATTGTCTTCAGCACACTTCCTCAAGGCGAAACAGGCACAACTAGGAGAGGAAGTAGCACCAAACAGGTGTACCGTCATTCTATACTCCACCAGCTCACGACTACAATCTCCATCAGGCCACCACAGGAATCTTAACAAATCAGAGTCTTCAGCCGGCACTCTGACCTGATGATACATGGCCTCAATATCTCCCATGAGCACTACAGGTTCTTTGCGAAATCTTGTGAGGACTCCCACTAACAAATTGGTGAGATCTGGTCCTTGAAGAAGCTGTGAGTTCAGAGATATCCCCTGAAACGTAACCCCACAATCAAAAACTACCCTCAGTTTCTTCTTTTTAGCATGGTAGACACCATGATGGGGTATATACCACACCCTTCCATCACAACGGGCAAGCTGCTCAGTTGGAACTCTTTCTGCATAGCCATTAGCCAACATCTTGGACATAAATGAGATGTAATCTGAGCGGAAAGATAGATCTTTGTTCAAACGCCTTTTAAGACTCAATGCACGTTGTTCTGCAACCTTCTTGTTATTTGGCATTTTGAAGCATCTTTCCTTTACCGGCAGAGCAATGCTATAATGACCATCAATGAGCTTGGCAGACTCTGAGACTAACTCAATGAAGCGCTTATCCTCCCTTGACAAACCAGGTTGTTCTTCGTGCAAAGTTTCAGGGAAATCCATCTTTAGCTGCCTCTCCCAAAGTTCATCAAGCCTCGCCACCGAGATCCGATTGACGGTAATATTAGGCTGCAAGCATTGATCACTTATCTGACAATCTCCACGGAGCGGGCCATTCACCGTCCAACCCAGGATGGTCTTAATCGCATAAGGGCCTCCATTCTCTGCACGAACCACCTCCCATGGCTCCAGAGCTTGAGGAACATTAGTGCCGATCAAAAGGTCTACATCAGCATCAATCTCTGGTAACTTTATATGTTTCAAGTGCAGCCATCTTTGGAGGTCTTTTGAGCATGGAATGTTACCTCTATGAACAGGCATGCTCTGTTGAGTAAAAATCTCAGGCAGGTGACAAAAGTTGTTAGAATCCAGCCCGGCAACTTCCAAATCTGACAGCATATGACTGTCTACTACTTTCTCTTGTCCCATAGTTTTAAGGAGAATTCCCAGCTTCTTCCCTGTAAGATTAAGCCGAGTCATGAGTCGCTCTGTACAAAACGAGGCGGTACTCCCTGGGTCCAAAAACGCATATGTGACCAAGGTCTCCTGCCCTCTCTGAGATTTTACTTGAACAGGCAAGATAGAGAGCGTACAGTCCTGCCTACCGGCCCCAGTCAAGCCACTAGACTGAACAGACACCACAGTACGTTCTCTGGCCATATTCAAGCCACCATTGGCCTGAGTCGGACTCGTTGATTTTGCTGTGGGGTAGATATGCAACAACGTGGGATGCCTATTATTGCATACTTTACATGTCATACGTTTTCGGCAGTCTTTACTCATGTGTCCAATGCACAGACATCCGAAACACATACGGTTCTCCTTCAAAAAGGAAATTTTCTCATCTTGCGTTCTTTTATCCAAACTAAAACAAGCATCTAACGAATGTCCAGCCCCACAAAACAAACAGACTTTCACTAGCGAGTTCTTCCCCCTTTTGAACACAGGCTCCACCTTATTCTCAGCAGGTACTACAGTAGTAGCGAAACTACTGCCTCTAACCTTTGAACTAGGTTGAGACCGGACCATTTTTACTTCATTTCTTCCACTCGCAGATGTCTCTTGTATATTTCCAAAAAGAGGGTCACTTGCTATCTTGACTTGCCTCTCAACAAACTCTACAATATCTGGAAACGTAGCTCTACGATGAAACTTCTCATGAATATCGCAGGCCACACTTCTCCAATAATCCCTCAGCTTATAAGGTAGTTTTTTCACAATGATTTGCATACTCGTAGGTACGTTCAGATCACTTGCAGAAACTCCCATAGAGTTGCAGCATTCCCGCAACAATAAACTGTAGGCCCGTAAAGCCTTAACATCTTCAGCCTTAAGCATCGGCCAGGAAAGCACCTTGTCCATATAGGCAGAAGCTACCTTAAATGGATCACCAAAATGCTCCTGAAGTAGTGATTTTGCCTTAATATAACCATGGGACGGAGGCAGATGTTGACAACTTCGGATCAAATCCCTGGGCTGACCTCTCGTATACTGTTCGAGGTAATACAAGCAATCTGTCTGACTTTGTGTTCTCGCTTCAATGTCGTGTTCGAATCCTCTTATGAAAGTTTGATACTGCAGTGGATCTCCGTCGAAAACTTGTAGGTCTCGCTTAGGTAAGAGAAAAAGTGACTGTTGTCCAACCAACAAAGACGTAATTTGATTTTGCCTTTCCAAAACTGTAAGAAAACGCTGATCAGAATTATTCACTGTTACAGGTGCAGCTCCATACTGAAGGTGAGTAATTGGTGGATAAGAAACACCTTCTGACAAAGTGGACTGACCAACCCCAGTCACAGCAGCAGGCAGAGTAGGCAAAGCAGACTGACCTGCCCTGGTCACAGCAGCAGGCAGATGGATTTTGTTATATGTCTTGGGCATCACAGCAGCATGACCTGGAAGCGAAACTTCCCCTACAGCCTCTGCAGCCAATGGTTGACTGTTAGACTCAGGCACAAATATTGCAGCTTCATGGCTCAACTGTTTACTTTTCCCTCTTTCCAAATAAGAGTTCATCCCATCTGATTTCACAGACACACAAGATCCTTCTGAAGCCCTGAACACACTCGCTTTAGCCATTGATGCTGCCAGCTCCATGTCCAGCTCCAGCTGTTCCTTCTTTCTCCTCAATAGTTCCTGCTGTTCCTCCAAGGCATGCTTCTTACTCAGCAGCTTGTGACGAGCCATAAGGGCAGCTGTCTCAGCCTCAGCTCTTATCCTGGCTGACGATGTAGTGGACATAGGTTTACTCACTACTGTACTGCATCTCTTTGACTTCAATGCCACATTGGAAACACTATCACTTGGGCTAACATCATCTTCTACTGCATTCTCCACAATTTTAACTATGCATGCCTCATTATCGACGGAAACAGTAGATCCTAAACATGGTGCAACAACGCCCTCTGCTGGTGCATCCGGTGCCTCCAGCAGCCATCTATTAGTCTCCTCCACAAAAGCAGTTTTATGGTCTTCAATACTGTAAAACCAAGCGTTCTGTTTTTCTTGTTCTTCAGGTGGGAGCATCGGTACAACAATACCATGAAGATGACTTGCTTCTGTGAACAAACTCGACAAACTTTCAAGACAAGACCGTATTTTTTCAGCAGTTCCAACACCTTGCATTAGGTCTTTAATTTCTCTTATTACATCTTTAATTTTTCTTACCTTTGCTTGGCGTTCTTCTTGGAGCTGCTCCAATTTATATTCAAAAGCCTTGGGTGTAAGTTTTACTCGTCTTTTCTCAGTTGACCTAGTACCATTCAACTCCATTTTTATTTATAAAATAATCCAATGATCACAAAAAATATCTGCTAATAAAATACTAAAAACAGCAACCTTTTTATAACTTACGTTTCATATGAACAAGGTACAATGCGTTGTCTTTGATTCCCTCTAACTTATTCACTGAAGCTAAACTAACTCAACCCTAGTCTTCTGTGCATACTAGCGGTGGGTATTTATGTACCTAAATACCGATAGTCTTGAACTAGACTGACCGTCTTAGAACCAGAACTACGGCGGCACTCCCAAGCGCAATGCTTCACCCGCTTGACACACGAACAAAAAACACTGCAAAAGTCCCAAAACAAACAAACAGTCCAGTCGCCTTGTGCGAAAGTACCGCTGAGCCTAACAGGGAATACAATTGATTCCTAACAGACAATCCACAATGTTCAATGTTTAGACCTTATAATAAAGACAACTGTGATGACAAAATAAGCATAGTAACAGCCAATTTGTTAATAAATGGGCTAACGCGAGTCCTAACGCACTGGCTTGTCTATCACTTACAACATTAACAATGATTGCAAACATCCTATGTTGTCCCTACAATGCATTTAAATCAGCGCAACAACAACTTTTCTGTTGACAAATATTGCGGCGTATGTCACTAAACAAACAAGCCAAAACAACCAAAACAACTAAAACGCCGCAGCAGGCTGAAACATGAGGATTTACTGAAGACGCGTCACGCTGAAACATAGTACGTGTTGAGCCTCTTTATTACACTATCTCACATACATAGAAAAACCAAACACTTACTTGTGTGAAGCATTTGTAATCAGTGCAAAGGTAACTCAGAGACATCAATGAGAGATGTTAACGGTCAACAGAAAGTTTCTCCCCATGCTCACCCTGCAGCCATGATTCAAACCCAAGCATGCCCACAGGTGAACACACACACACATTAATACAGACACCACGCCCCCGGTCACACCCACAGTACCGATGACGTTACGATGCGCGTGCACGTACACCACAATGCAAAGAAAAGAGGAAACATAATAAAACCCAAACAAACCCCGTGTATGGCTCCTACAGGCGTGTTATAAAAATGTCAGAGATTAAATTTTGTAAGCCATTTGATATTCAAAGCTCATACAGTGTTGAAGATGAAAGTTTGTATATCATTCCTTCTTTTGCTATGTTTTAAATAAACTTGAAATTGTACTGCAAAAGAGAATAAAAAAATAAACAAGTTGATGGAAATTATGTTGTGTGCTGGAGTTTATTTAAATATGTTTAGTAGGTTTTTTTACATTGTACAGATTGAATTTAATTCTAAAACATGTAACTCTGAACACTGTTGTTTTTCTGTATCCCTTTTAGTGTTAGTTTAACACTTTATAGAGTCAAAGAAGGAACTCTAGCAGTGTTAAATGTTTAACTATTGTGAAAGTGTTAATTTAACTCCAGAGAGTGTGGAGCTATATAAACTCTCAAAAAGTGTTGAAATCAACTCTGTGAGAGTTAATTCAACACTCGACTTTTTGCTGTGTAGAAACTCTTCAGAGGCATATGGTAGACACAGCCGCTCGGCTTACTCCATATGAATACCGCTTCAGCACTGACTTCACGGCCGAGTCCCGAGGTGACCGTGGCAGAGCAGCACGCTCCGTGTGAAAGCACCCTGGCTGGCCGCCAAACCCTCAGTCCTTAACAGACCTGTTGTTTCTCCGGGCCAGCGTCCTTAGAACGAGTGTCCATCAATACCGACTGAGGGGCCACATACAAAGGGCATGCAGTAACGGAGGTCTGGGCGGCCCTAAATTTGGTTCAGGTAGCTACTGCAGGATTAATAAAAGTAGTCACTTCTGCGAGAGCACCCGATAAATAGGGCCCCTCTTTATCCTCTTGGGCCTTATCTCTGGTGCTACTGCACTGCAGAGACCACCCCTTAGCCACTGCAGGCAGTGAGTTAAATTATGTTTTAAAGAAATAGTTCTCCTGCTCGCCTGGTATCTACTAGAGGGTAGGGACTTGTTTGCTTTCGGTCAACGAGTTGTGCCTTGAATTTGGGCTGGCTAACTCTCACAAGCTGAGACCCCGGCCTGGATATGTGCCCACGGTTCCTACCTCTCCCTAAAGTTGGGACCAGGTAGTGAGCCTGCAAGCTCTGCCCCAGAGGAGGCAGACCCAGCCCTGGCTTCTCTGTCCGTCCGCTTATTGCTGTTGTATATGCACAGAGCTTAAGCTTAAGTTTAAACTTAAATTTATGTTTTGCTTAAGCTAAACAAAAGACCAGCTCTTATCTGTTAAGGAAATCAGCGGAAAAGGGAAGGCAATTTCTAAGCGAGGTTGGCCCACTAAATTAGTGGTTGCCTTCATTTTGGTGAACATTCCGAGATGCATGTGTCCACTTAGGTGGTGAGCTCCTCTGAAGTGAGTGTGTGTGCTCCTGCCTAGGCGTTGACACAGCGTGCTTCGCTGACAGATATTCTAGAGTTGGGGGCCGGGCGACACCTGTACTTGAACCGCTGCTTTCCGTGGGCTCCCTTCTTATTAAGCCAGTTTCACCATGAGCCCAGTTCGAAGTGTCGGCTTGCTGCGCCATTCCCCTCCTATGGACTGGATACATGCGCAATTCTTGCTCCAGTAGAGTTCTCCTTATTAGCCGAACCCTGTCGAGTTCCTCCATACCCTTTGGCTATGGACGTGGCGGAATGTCCGAAGCCAGGCCTATTACTCATATGCACTGGTGGAACCTGTGTTAGGCTGGGTCCATATGTTGTGATCCCTACGGCGATCCCATATGTGTATTCTTCCACTGTACGGCTCCCAGTGGCGAGCCTGTGTCTTCCCTCGGAAGAGCCTGCTCTGCCGTAACTGTCAGGTTGAGTCTCCCCCCTGGCATAGACTGGAGCCACCACAGTGACATTCCATATGTTGTACTGCCTTGTCATCCACCCAGTTCATATGTGTATTTTCCACATGTTACCTCCTGTGACAGGATGTGGCTTCTGCAGCGTCCCTTCCTTCCATGTACAGGGAACGCTTTCCCAGTGATCCTGCAGGAACAGCAGTGACTTCCCAGGCCTAAGCCCTGTCCCATCTCCTTAAATCGAGGGGGATCAGGTGGTTCTATCTAGGCACTGGAAGGTGGCAGCACTAGTAGCGTTTTCAAATAGATCGACGTTGGTAGTCGACGTAGTGTCTGACATTCTCGACTGAAAGGGAACGTCCTGGTTGCGTATGCAACCCACCATTCCCTGAAGGAGGGAACGGAGGACGTAGGCCCCCTGCCACTACTGTTGGACCACCGCTGACTCCGGGGGGAGATTGGCTCTTCAGCGAAAAAGCAACTGGTGCATCCGTAATTTAAAAGCAACTCTTCCGTATTTATACCCATACCGCCGGGGCAGAGCGTGTAATCACAAACGCCAATGTTGAATTGGCTTGATTAAATAGTAGTACGAAGAAGACAGGCTCCCTAGTGTGATCCCCATTCAGTCGACGTCGACTACGTCCTCCATTCCCTCCTTCAGGGAACGGTGGGTTGCATACGCAACCAGGGGTGCGTTTCCCGAAAGCATCGTTAGCCAACTATGGTCGCAAGTTGGTCGCAATTTCCATTGAACTCTATTGGTAACGACGGAACTTGCGACCATAGTTGGCTAACGATGCTTTCGGGAAACGCACCCCAGGACGTTCACCTTTCACGCCTTGTCTGGTCTCGTTGCAGTATACACTGCTTTATGTCAGACTCCTTACCAATCTACTCACCTGAGATCGTCTCGCCTTGTATCCCAGATCCAGATCCAGATCGCCTGTCTTCGTTTAGTGGTGCTTCGTGAAACACTGAAACAGTTTAATCAAATGAGCCATATTGTGCCAAGGCTTTGATACAATCCAACCTGTCTCCACAGTGACCCCTAGTGGTCAGAACAGTGAAATTGCAACAAAGACCCAGGCCAAACATGCATAAAAACACCTTTTACAAATCTATTGTACATTTTTTACTGAAAGTAAAATCTTTCAAATGCAATTATCTAATCATCTAATAAGATTATCATGTGTAAATGTGTTATTTTATCAATTGTCAGGGTTTGTTTAGTTTGTTCTATGAATGACTCAGCTAAACAGGCCAATAAGACTATTAACTACCTCATTTTAATTATACTAATGTCTAATTAAAACGTCTACAAATGTATAAAACTGATCAGAGATCAGCGCAGACAAAACGTTGCAGAACGTTTTTTAAACAGAAACGGTGACGCGTTGAACACACTGTTGTGATGACGCAAGAGTTGCAACTACGGCAGCTGAGAAGGCTTTTTGTGTTCTTTGTGAAGAATTTTCGGAGCCTGATGAAGTCGGTATAAATATGTGTTTAATACTACAAAATATGACCGATGTTACAGTTACTGCACTTGCCGCCCAGAACACAAGAGAACATCCCAATCAAGTGAAGGGATTTGTGGAAACTGAAATGGAAGCACACATCTTACCTAATTCAGACTAAACACATCTATTTAGCCTCACATACTGACATTATTTGTTGTTCATACTGTTTTATTAATACCCTGTATTTTCTTTCTCATTTTTAGGAAAAGCACTTTACATGCATTGTTTAATTCTATACCAAATGTCATACACTTGCAATGAAGATAAAAATATAAACAACTACATAATTATGTTGATATCCTATATTTTTACAATAAAACTTATGACAAACATGTCTTCTAATATCCTCAGTTAAACACATTCTTAAATTACTTCCATTGTGCGCGTTCACTTTAACACCGCGTGCTTTATATGCATGCTGCTGCTGATTGGACTGCAGTTCTGACACGCCCACCAAACAAGAGAAAACGCATCTCAAACCCCGTTGCATACCGGTGCACGCCGTTTCCAGGAAACATGACGTTCAACCCGGAAACCGTAGCAAAACGTTGCGCACCGTTGTGATCTTGAACGTGCCCCAGGTAAAACCCACAGACACTTGTTCATTGGTTCTCAGTGACTCCTCGTGATTCATGGGTTGACAGAGATCCTTGCCCCCAGTGGTGGTTTCAACCATTGAAATTTCAAAGTGTTTAAAAAAAGATATGACGTAATGAAGCCTACACAGATAATCCACTTCTGTCATCGCCAGCTAATCATCATTCTTCAAGTCACCATCCTCTCACCATCATCTGGTTCCCGTTGTTCCACCACCACTATGCTTTTAATAAACACTGTGTGCACCTAAACCTGTCTGTCTCCTCCAGTGTTTATGACAGAAGCCCAGACCATTATGCCGTGTTCTGTAGGAACCAGCGGCGAGTGGCAACCGGATCAATTTGTCAATTCAGCAAAGTCTGCCCTCTGCACCACCTGCTCCTTCGCCACCTGCCTCTGCCAGTCCCATGGCCTGACATACAATGGTGAGGTGGAGGATTGCAGCTGGTTTCTTCACTATATTTTGAAATGCAACCACAGCTTTTCTCACCCGAGCGGGCGCTTAACGCCTTCATGATTTCCCTGCTATCTGGACGCGCACTCCATTGGTCCCGGTCCCAACTTCATTGGCATTCTTCATCAGTCACTTCAAGGAAGTCTTCGGTCAAACCGCCTCAGAATTATTTGTCCACGATCAGCTGTTCAACCTCCACCAAGGTAATACTTCTATAAATGCTTATGCTCTGCAGTTACGCACGTTGGCGGCATATAGAGGCTGTAATGAGACGGCCCTGTTGACAGCCTTTTGCCAGTACCTGAACCCGGAAGTCCGCCACCAGATGGTAATTTATGATGACACCGTCAGTTTGAAGTTTCATTCCGCCCATCTCTCCATCTGTCGCCCTTCCAGAACCCTTGTAGGTAGACACGTACCATCTGTCCAATGCTGAGCGTCAAAGTAGACTAACACAGCACTTTTGTCTGTATTGTGGGGGAGAAGGTCATATCATCACCAACTGCCTGATACGACCACCACGCCCAGCGGTAAGTACCATTCAGTATCTGCCCAAAGTTGCACCTCTCACTCGCACACCTGTCCAAATTCTAACCCCAAAATTTCTTGTTTCAGTGCAAGTGCTCATCGACACCTGGTCTGCAGGGACCTTCATCTCTCATCAATTTCTCCACAGACTCAACCTCCAGAGGAAACCCTGCTCACAAGAATTAGCCATTCACACCATCCCCGGCAAGCTGCTGGCCCATGGTCATGATCTACCGACTCTACAGAGTCAGCCACACCGTCACAGCCCCAATCATCAAGACAAGTCAAGTCATCTTCATTTATAAAATGAAAATGAACATTCTTCCTCTCCTATAGCAATGAATTAATCAAATTTTTCCTTAGGGTGACTACAATGCACTCCCTGATGCAATGCTGTAGTAGATGGTTGCATAGTTACAGTTTTGTCCCTTGCCTGCTTGGAAACTTCTGGGCTTGAAGCTTTTTCTTAGTTTAGCTACTGTTTCAAATAAATACCTAGAGTTTTGTTTATTTCCTTCTAATAGGGTTGAAAAATAAGCAGATCTAGCAGCTTTTAAAGCCTCTCTGTATGCAATCGAGCTCTCCTTCCATGAAATGTGAAATACCTCTAGTTTAGTTTTCTTACATTTACATTTAGTCATTTAGCAGACGCTTTTATCCAAAGCGACTTACAACTGAGGACTAAACCAAGCGAGTCATCGTGAAGAGGCACAAACAACGCAAGAAGTGCTCAAAATACAAAGTTCAGACATAGCTCAGAGTAGCATAAGCCAGGCAAGCGAGGATTTAAAGGAAAAGGGAAGGTTTATTTTTTTTTTTTTTTTTTTTTTTTTTTTTTATGTTAAGTGCTCCCGGAAGAGATGAGTTTTCAGTTGTCTTTTGAATGATGTCAAGGATTCTGCATTCCGGATGAGGGATGATATTCTTAGAGTTTCGCTCCATTTTTCTGGCTGCTCTCTTAAGGGCCTGAGTGTGCTCGTTGTACCACGGCATTGGACTATTTTCTTGAATCTTCTTTAAGCGCAATGGAGCAACTGTGTCTAAAGTGCTGAAAAAAAGAGAGAGTTAAAAGTGTCTGTCGCAATATTGAGTTCTTCTAAGCTATCTAGGATGCTGAGATGATGAGACTGATCAGGAAGATTATTAATAAAGCAATTTTTAGTGGCAGAAGTGATAGGTCTAACACAGGGGTGCCCAATCCTGCTCCTGCCGATCGACTCTCCTGCACAGTTCATCTTTGGCGTGGCCGAGGTCACGTCTGTACGCATTTCCCCGATTGCTCTGCTCCCAGGAGTTCTGGAGAGGGTTCGCCGGGACGGGGTCAGTCTGGCTTTCGGACCTAACATCTCTCCTCGTCAGCTCTCCTCTGGAGATTCCGATCAGGATGGACCTTCTATCTCAGGCGAGCAGGTCGATCTTTCACCCCCGCCCAGAGTTGTGGAAGTTAGGGGCTTGGCCTCTGAGGGGGCCCAGCTCATAGAAGCTGGTCTCTCGACTGAGGTCGTTGAGACCATCCTTCAATCCAGAGCTCCGGCCACTAGGAAATTATATGCCTTGAAGGGAAAGCTTTTCACTTCTTGGTGTAGAGAACATCTGTTAGACCCAGTTAACTGCCCTGTGGGTGCAGTGCTGGTATTCCTGCAGGAGCGTTTCTCTACAGGGTTATCCCACTCCACACTGAAGGTGTACGTGGCGGCCTTATCTGCTTACCATGTCCCTTTAAGTGGAGCCTCTCTAGGCAGACACCCACTGATATCACGTTTCCTCCGTGGCACTTTGAGGCTGAGGCCAGCAGCCCTCACGCGGGTGCCGACCTGGGACCTGGCCATTGTATTACAGGGCCTCTCCCTTGCTCCATTCAAGCCCATTGAAGAGGTTTCTGAGAAATGTATTACTCTCAAAACTTTCTTTTTGGCTTGCTATTTCCTCTCTAAAAAGAATCGGGGATATTCAAGCTCTCTCGGTTTCTCCCTCGTGCTTGGAATTTTCGCCCGGCATGGTAAAAGCTTTCCTTCACCCTAGACCGGGCCACGTTCCTAAGGTCCAAACTAATCCTGTTAGACCTGTTGTGCTGCAAGCTTTCTGTCCTCCTGCTTTTCGGACGTCAGACCAAGAGAAACTTAATCTGCTCTGCCCTGTTAGGGCCTTAGACGCTTATGTCCACAGAGCTGCCCTGTGGAGAAAGTCTGAACAGTTGTTCGTTTGTTTTGGACCACCTAAGAAGGGGTCTCCAGTGTCTAAGCAGAGGATGAGGAAGTGGGTGGTTGAGGCCATCTCACTTGCTTATGATTCGGTTGGTCAGCCTTCACCTTTGGCTGCACGAGCTCACTCTACTCGGAGTATGGCTGCTTCTAAAGCTCTTTGTCAGGAGTTTCACTCCAGGATGTTTGTGATGCGGCAGGCTGGTCCCTGCCGCATACTTTCGTAAAGTTTTACCAACTTGACTTTGGCTCCACTCCAGGGGCACAGGTGCTTTCGTCAGCTTGTGCGCTCTGATTTCACACTACGAACACTTGCTCGTATGGCGACGTGGGTATTTGTGTTCCCACAGCGTTTTCCACGCAGCTCGAGTTCCTGATAGGGAACGTCTCAGGTTACATATGTAACCCTAGTTCCCTGAAGGAACGAGACGCTGCGTGTCTTTGCCATACTCCCTGCATGCCCGAGATCACTTGCTTCAGACTTTTTTCAGTAGCTGTCACTCATCACTCATTCATAGGCAGGTGACGTCATTGACCAGGAAACTATAAAGCACCCCAAAATCACAACCGCAATTTGCCCAGTTCTACCAGAAAGACTCGGGAGAATAATACTGTAACAATAAACCATTTATTAACAGCCCAGCAAGCAATATTATGATATAAAGTTCTTTGGCGTAGGCCCCGTCCGTACCTAGCGATCCGAGGGTCCGGACTCTGCATTTCCTGCCTGAAGGCGAAGGCAGGGGCGCAGCCGACCCCCTGTGAGGTATGGGAAGGGACCATCCTGGTGGTGGTGGGGAGGATGGAGGGGAAGGAACCATCTTGGTGGTGGCGAGGGTGGAGGTGAATGAAAGCGTCAGCATCTGCGAACTCAGACATGTGTAAGTACCCATTTTTTATACCACATACTATATTAGAACGCAATTGGATAGATGAGAAGGTAATGAGTGACGTAACAACTGAGTCTTCCCGGCAGAACTTACGCTGAAGCTTTCATTTCTGTCAAAACTGCATTGGCTCCCTATAAACATTTTATAAAAAATAAAAAAAATTGCTGATAACTTACAAAGCACTAAATGGTTTAGCTCTGCAGTACTTGAGCGAGCTCTTAAAGCATTATAGTCCTTCACTTATTGCGATCTCAAAATTCCGGTCAGTTGATATAGAATATCAAAATCGACTGCTGGTGGTAGATCCTTTTCCTATTTAGCACCAAAACATTGGAATAGTCTTCCATTGTCCGGGAATCAGAAACACTCAGTTTAAATCTAGATTAAAAACACATCTCTTCAACCTAGCATACACATAGAACACTATACATTCCTATTATTCAAATCAGTTAAATGATTATTAGGCTGCATATATTAGGTCAGCTGGGAACCAGGAACACTCCTGATGTACTCGCTACATCATAAAAAGAATGGAATCTACGCTAAGTTCTACGCTAATAGTCTTTCTGTTTATTCCGAGGTTAACTGTAATCAGCCGGATCCGGGATCAGATCAGATCAGATGGTGGACTTGCGCCTGGACTGGACCACAACGTATCCCTGAAGTGTTAGCAGAGCTTGTGTCAACTAGACTCCCCTGTGAAGGCCTCATCGACACGACAGCCATCGGCACTGATCCTCAACAAACCCGTCTCCACATGCGCGTGATGACTCCGTTCTTCAAACAGATGAACTGCCTGAATCATAATCATACACTGTTCGTTCGTTGGCCAGAGGAGAATTGGCCCCCCAGACTGAGCCTGGTTTCTCCCAAGGTTTTTTTTCTCCATTCTGTCCCCTGATGGAAAAATGGGAACTGCTGCATCTGTGTAAATGAGAGAAGCAAAGTGTATGCACGATGTGCAACACGCTACATTATGGCCAAGCGTGAGTCCTTAAAAAGCATCTGAATAACGCGCCACTGACTTTAGACTAGGTTTTTCCTGGTCTGAGGCGGAATTGTTTTCTGAAACTGCAAAATAGCACCAGGGAACGTTTGCGCCGGAACAAGCCGCCTCTTTTTGCTGAACCTCCCCAGGGAGCGCGAGTTCAATCCCTAATTTACAAATGGAGGGAAAAGTCTGCTGTGCGTCGGGTGCAAAATAGGAATGAAAATAGGTGTACAAAATAGGTGTACAAAGTCAATTGCGCTGGGTGCAAGATAGCGCCCCTAATGTTGTGGCTCTCACAGGCTCTATAAATATATTCCAGTTGGTTTAAAATGCTCCCCGTTTTATCTTGCCGCTCCCACTGTTGCTAAACCTATATCTGCCACACAATAATTGATACTTACCATGATAATACTCAAATCTGTAAAGCTACTTAAAAACTGTTTTGTGAAAAGCACTATCCAAATAAACCTGACTTGACCTGACTAGATTTGTGCATTCTGATATGAGCAAAAGTTTAACGCAGCATAAAAATGTTGCAATTTTGATGCAGTAACTGATCCAGTGGCCAAATGTTTAAAAAATGACTAGTTAGTTGCTAGCAGAAAACCACTGAATAGCCGTTATTATTATTATTATTATTATTATTGTGGGTTTTCAGACAATTGCTGTATGAGGATGTGTTTGATACTACTCTATTACGACCACCGGTGTGTGGAAGCAATATACTCTTCAAAATACTGCAGTCTAATAACTAAAAGCTAAAACTATATCTAGGGAGAAAAAAAGTAATCTACGTATAATCTTTTTTGGTAAAAACAGAGTGATGCAGTAAAAGACAGAGTGAAAAGGAGATATATTCTACTGAAGCAAAAATACATTAGTGATGGTATTGCCTGGTCGTTTTCTCAGTGGAGACAAGAGATGCTAGTGCCTCAGAATTTAGAGAAAATTCAACCATATTATACAATATAAAATGGAATGGTCTATTGTTCTAAAGACATAATGGGCCCTATCTTGCACCCGGCGCAAATGACTTTGTACACCGACGCATGTATCATTCCTATTTTGCACCCGCGCAAAGCGGACTTTTCCCTCCACAGACACATGTCGGTTAACTAAGAAATACACTTGCGCTCCCTGGGGCGGTTCAGCGCAAAGAGGAGGCGTGTTCCGGCGCAAACTTTCCCTCATGCTATTTTGCAGTTCCAGAAAACAATTGCGCCAGTGACCAGAAAAAACCTAGTCTAAAGTCATTGGCGCGTTGCGCGTACATTCAGATGCTATTTTAAGTGCGCGTGCTTGGTCATAATACAGAGTGTGAACAACGCGCATACACTGTAGATGATTCTCTCATCTACACAGATGCATTTTCCTTTTTGCAAATTATACATTATTATAAGGAAAAATATTAAAACACGAGGGAAATCATTGTTGTCAAGTCAAGTATATAGCGCTTTTCACAATACAGATTGTATCAAAGCAGCTTCACAGTATCAATATGTTGTGTCCATGACGATGGGAAAAATAGGCATAAAGCTTAGGCCTACATATTTACACAAATTATTATATCCATGTATACCCGAAGCTAATTTGGGTGGGTTTGTCCCATCTCCAATGTCACTTCTCTTTCTTTCACGGCCCTGACGAGAACGTCGATCTCCTCGGCTGTGAACCGATTGTGAAGCGCGCCTGGCCGTTATAATAGTATTGCGCCATGGAACAAGCGCATCTCGTTCATCATGCTCTTAAAGGGGATGTGATATGACGCTCTGATTGGTTTATTTCACGTTACGCCCAAACCACACCTATGAATAATGAAGCTACTTCAGACCAACCCCTTTTAGATTTGCGCCAGGCGCAAGAGGCATTTATCCCGCCGGGAAAATAGCAACAGCGCCGGGATCCGCCCACAAAGTTACTTGCGCTTTGCGCTTTGACACTTGCGTTTCAGATCGTTAAAATAGGGCCCAATGTCTGAAAGCAACATCAGCTAAAGAAAGTGTCAGACGGAGGAATAATCTTTTGTTTAATTTGTTATTTGTAATAATTCGTTTTCATAAGGTATTCTCATGCCCCAGTCTACAATTCATATTGTACAAATTCATTTGAAATCACCACTTCGTAAAATAGTTGGTGAATAAAATAGTCACAGCTGAATAAAAATGAACTTAAAATGTGAGGTGGAGGCAAAAGGTGAGGGAACAGCTTTCATTGAATTGTCATACAGATTGAACAAAGGTTTAGTATGGACATCTGGTACATGTACAATTAATGCATATCTGTCTGATATTGATCTTTCTACTGTTGGATATTGGTCCATTCTTGGTCACAATTGTGGCTGTAGACCAACCGCAAAACAACGCGTTCCTCCTTAGCTGAGATACACCATTGTCTGCATCAGTTCTGTGTTTCTTGCCTTCTTATTTGTTCTCTCAGGTCAACATGTTCCGAGGTGCCATAGGTATCACTTCTCAGGGAAAGGCGATTACTAATGTATGAGAGTTTTGGTATTCTGTAAAGATTCAGCGTGAGAATACTTTCTGTGATTTGAAAATCTGAAAGTTGCAATTTCTTATTAAACTTACTTTCTCTCTATAAAATGAAGATAAAAAGATAAAGAAAAGAAAGAAAGACATTACACTGAGCTGTTTGATGTTACAATCACTCTTTCGCCTCGTCTCGGTTAAGGATTCTACACCACAGACCGTAATTACACCTTTCAGATGAGCTTGTCATCATCGGTAGGACAAATAATTATTCTGATGTAGGACAGAATCAAAATGTCATATAAATACAGGAGTATGGCTGAATTCCCCCTGTAGTGGTTCTGGTGTGCATAATATCAGGACCATATTGCATATCTATTACCTTCACTTATTTCTGAATCTGCTTAGCTGTGACCAAAGGGACATTCATTTGCAGACACTTTTTTTTTTAAAGAGCTGGCTTGTATTTTAAGCCTGACAGAAAAAAATCTGTCTGTATCTATAAGGTGTTTAGCCAATGTAAAACTGTAAAGCAGAATTGTAAGTCTCTATCATGATAATTTTGTGCTTGAATTGGTCTATATTAGTTTTTTTTTTACAATCGCTAGGATGCAGAATTTTTTTAAACACTTCACACAGTTCTCTTAACCAACTTTCAACTTGGCACAGCAATTCATTTCACGTTCAAAATGCACTGAAAGGACTAAAACATTTCATAAATGTCTCAAATCAACACAGTAGAGGTTACACCCAACATAGCTTTGTCAATAATAAATAATAACTTAAACACTAAAAACAGGAGCATTATACAATGTTTTCTTTTGTAAAAATGTCTTTACAAAACAAGAATGACTGTAAGCAATTAAATTATTAAGGAATTCAGTCTTACTACCTTCATGTTTTGTGAGTCCACAGTCAGCGCAGCCCCATCTGCTATTCAGGCAACATGCCTCTCCAAAACCTTACTGAGGGCATTAAGAACTGAGAGCAGACAGCACAGAATAAGGAGCCATTCAAACGTGACTCATTCATGCTTTCATAAAACAGAAAGCTACAGCACAAAAGAATGGAACTGAATGCAGGAGTTGGTTTTTAATCACTCAAAATGGTTGTCTGACATTTGTACATAGACCAACAATTAAGAAGTAGTGCAGAAACGACAGTTAACACAACTGGAGCTACATGTGCAAAACTCACAACTATATATATGTGTGTGTGTGTGTGTGTGTGTGTGTGTGTGTGTGTGTGTGTGTGTGTGCACTAACAAGTCTAAAACAAGACACCTGCTTAGCCTTTCAGCTGAAATTGCAATCAGTGTTTGAAAGGCACAAGGCTGAAATCTATTATGTTTTGAACGTGTGGTGCACAGTTTTGACAGCAGTGTGTTAGCATTTGAACAAAGTGCTGTAAATCCACAGTGTTGTGCAGGTTGTGGTTAAAGTTGTGGGATAAGTGTGTAGAGTTTTGAAAACTGTGTTCAAGCAATGAAAAATGAACTAGAGTTTGGTCCACATGAACCGCTGCTGTGCAGACTGTTGAAGAGTTCAGATGCAAAAGCCTCTAAGTGCCATTTGAAATTTTCTTCTAGAATGATAATTTTTATCAAGCTTGTATATTTAAGTTCAGTAATTTCACTTTAATGGCAATGAAGATGACCTATTAATTGTCATTTAAGTGAAAATACTGAACTTAAATATACAAGCTTGATAAAAATGATCATTCTAGAAGAAAATTTCAAATGGCATTTAGAGGCTTTTGCATCTGAACTCTTCAGTGAGATACCACCAAAACTCCATGTACCTACAGGCCAATTTGCATGTTTACATACTTTTACAAAAATGTTAAATGTGTTCAAAACCAAAATGTTCAAAACACAACAAAAAATAAATAAATCATTATAAGACAGCAATTTGCTACATTTCTACATAAAAATATTGAAATATATATATATATATATAATTCTATCAAAACAATTCTTGAAACAATTAGATGTTGCTGTGAGTCTATCAGTGTCATTACCTATACAAAAGAGGAAACGTATCATTTTGTACACTAATGTAAACAGGCACCATGTAACAGTGAATTATAAAAATAGAGAATTGTCATTTTTGTTTTGTACAGAATTTTTACAAAAGAAAACATTCTATAATGTTAACTGTTGTTAGTGTTTTTAGGTTGTTGTTTTATAAGTGACAAAGTGTGTTTGTTGGGTGCAAACCAACAATCATCAAAATAGAGTATAGCCGGAATATTAAATCCAAACTCTTGAAATGCTTCCTCCTAAAATGTTTCCTCAAACCCTAAAAATATATTTTCAGGCTTTACTTTTAAATACAACATTTAATTGTAAAATATAATCAATAATCTTTATCTAATTAAATATACATCTTTAGATTTCACATTTTCTTCCTGGATGCTGTCATACACCCATCCCCATCCCCATCTCCACTGCTATTAAACTAGTGCATGGGCCAGCATACCAACCAACAGAACTAACCTTAAGAGCAAATTTACATTAGATGCGATCTTAACCTTCTAGACTGAACAACGGCTAGGAATTGTACTTAAACGATGTTCAACACTCAAAGGTTTTGTTGTAAACTGTTTTATTGGTTTACCTTTCTCAGTTTTAATACTCTGTTTATTAGAACTCTGAGACATTCCCAGGAGGGATTTAGGAATGGGGTGGGGGGACAATGCGTGTCATTGGAGATTTTTATCACATTTATCACCAAGACAGACTGTACTAAATCTTTACCAGCGATGAATACAACCAATATAAAACATGCTTATGTCTTGTTCCCATGCACCTCCCTCCTCTTATCATTTTACTGAATGTTAGTTAGCTTATCCCTATTAGAAGGAATGGACAATGACAATTGCAATTGACAGGAAACATATTCACTGAACAGGATAAGTGAATCCAGATAAAAACTTTATTTTTTAAACACAGGAGGAGCAGGTGAGTAATAAATAACTGAAATAGTTTGTGGGTGAGGATATGATGATAATAAAAAATAAAGTAATTTTTCTTACTGATGGCTGATGTAGAGCTGGCAGATGAAGCACATACCTCAGTCTACTGGCATTGGAGCAATGAACAAGTAAGTATAGCAAGCTGATTTGGAAACACAAGAGGCCCTATTTTAACTATCTAAAGCCAAAGGTGCAAGCGCACATAGGTCGTGTCCGAATCCACTTTTGCTAGTTTAACGACGGGAAAAATGGTCGGCACGGCGCATGGTCTAAAAGGGTTGTCACTATTCTCTTAATGAGTAATGGGTGTGTTTTGTGCGTAACGTGCAATAAACCAATCAGAGTGTAATTTCCAATTCCCTTTAAAAGCCAGTTGCACTTTTGCAGTTACATGAATTTGCAAGAGGGAAAACTGAACGCTTCTCTAAAGAGGAAACGGATCTGCTCGTCCGCGAGGTTAAAACGCACAGACCATCTAATGGACAAAGTGTACACCGCATATAAGCGCACATTACAAACGCGCTCTTTAAATAACAAAAAATATATTGTGCCATTGACTTTAGACCAGGTTTTTGTTTGTCAAAGTAAATTTCAGTTGCCTTAAAATTAGCAAACGCACCAACAATGCGCCTGAACACACCTCGTTTTCAGACCAGACTACCCATGATCGCACAAATGGGCTCAAATGCATTTGGTATTTAAACATATAGTGGAAATTATATCAGACTGGAACTAGCAAAAAACACTTGCGTCGCGTCTGGCACTGCATTGCACCGGGCCATAACACAATAAACACAAGGATTTTGAAGTTGTCGCAATGAACTTGGAATCGCGTGGAGATCACGTAGAGTTGGCCCCGTGTCCTTATTCAAGGCCAGACAAAGACTGAACTATGAGGTGTTTGCTTATAAGTGGTGACTGATGAAGTGAGTAACAATTGACAGGTACTGGTGATTAGTACTCCAGCGACAGGGATCGTTGTGTGGTTGGGAGAGAGCCTGGTGATCCCATTACAGAAATGAATTTAGGAATTGATTAGTCCAGACTTGTAAGTGCTCCTATATGGGCAATCCTAGAGATAGTGACTGCGTCCGAAATCGCATACTTCCCTACCATATAGTAGGTGAATGACAGTATGTGTATGATTGGACAGTATGATTGGATCGCTGCAACTGATTCTGTCTTATAGTGTTTTGTCCTTCATAAAAAAAGACATTTGATGAAGGCATGCTTTGAAGTGTTTAGACTTAAACCGGAACCGCCAAGCATATCAAGAGAGAAACAAGGCTTCTAGAGAGATGACATCATTTGGTAAACCATAAATTCCTCATTTGCCTGCTGACTGTTTGTTTACTTGTTTTGAGTGTGTATTATTATTATTAATTTATAAAGTGGCAAATTTACTAAAGTTGAATCATCTTCTGGTTTGGAGCAGTTTGAAGTTAACTTCAAAGTATAAGGTCATTTCTTAGGTCCATAAAAACAGAAAGTCTGCAAGAAACTTTTGCTTGACTGACAGTTTACACACTGCCATCATCTTCACATTTAAGGGATGATTGAAGCTCACTAGACTTTTGCCAAAAGTTATGCTCTGGAAGGCCAAAAAAAAAAAAAAGAAGTGAAATGTGAAATGTGCCACACTGCTTTCAAAAGATCTTTATTGATCAAACTGTGTTTGCAATCTCAAATGTAACAACTTTGGATTGAGATTTTCACACTTTACAAAGAGAAATAATAAACAATCAAATGATTCACTTCACAAAGGTCATAGAAGTCCGTTATCAACCTCTATATGGCATTGTGGACAAGTGATGTTTGGAATTTTATAAATTACTAATGTAAAAAAAAAAAAAAAAAACGTATTCCTTTCATATTATTATTAATTAGTAAAATTATATATTTTTTAAAAACACACACTTTAACAGTCTTAAGCTACAGTAGATGATTCACAGAATTTACACTTGATTCGCAGGTCCTCCACATCTCTTTACCTGCCTGTAGACCTGCCTGTATACCTGCCTGTATATGTTTATTGAAATACTAATATTATGGCAAAAAAAAAAATTAAAAAAAATTTGTTACTGCGGAGTTCTCTGCATTATTCTGATATTTGTTTTTACTGCATAATTGTATCGAACATAAAGCAAATGCAACTCCGGCATCTCTGGGTGAATGAACAGAAACACATCATGCACAACTAATTAAGTTCATTTATATTTATAAACGATACACTGAGCACAAATAAGCAAAGCTGATTAAAATGCTTAAAGAACATATTTCTCATAAAATATTATAGAGCCTTGAACTTATGTTCTGCTCATCTAGAACATCTTAAATTTCAGATGCGTGTTTCTAAAAGGAATGTGTTTGGAGAGCGTGACTAATTTAATGTTAATTGAATGATAAAGCGTGCACACACACACACACACACACTTATAATAACTTCAAAATTCAGAAGACTCTTCCAACATGGAGGACTAATATATGGTCGGCTATAATAAATTGTTAGAGACCAGATTTGGATTTAGACCTTTTCTTGTAGATCAATATGGAAAATGTATGTTTGTGAAGTATACTTAAATAGAAAATGCTAATGTACAGGTTTGCAACAGTAAAATTAAATGTCCTAACACAATAGTATCGATTTTCTTTCCTTTTCCTTTTTCCTCTCTGTTTGGTCTAAAGAGCACATAGTTCACATCATGTAATTTGTACACATTTCAACATTCTTTTTACATAAACATAAATTAGCAAATATTTATAAGCTTTCCAGCTGTCCAAATATTTTTAGACTTATTCATAAATATAATATAAATATAATTAGCCTTGAACATTAATCAGAAAAAAATAAAACCTTGATTACATTCACTGTATACAGGCCACGCAGGTTTAAAAGCCATTTTGGGGAAAAATCGTCATACACAACTTCCCTCTTTTTTTCCCTCAGAAAAACAAACAAACAAAAAAAAAGCAATATGTGTAGAAAAACCCTTTTGTTTTAATACCATTCAAAAAATGTACAAGTTGTACATTGTAACAAATATCCGTGTTGTTGTTTTTTTTTCTTCAGGACTATTAAAAAAATTTCTTTTCAAAGAGACATTTAAGAGCTGTTGTTTACTGACAATAGTCTTTTTTTTCTCAGCAGATCTTTTGGACAGGTCTACAAAAATAGTAATATCAACATCTGCAGAATCTGAGAGAAAATTAGGAACTGCTAGCTACATATTACTGCTAGAATATAACACCCCGTTGATTGGATAGCAGACACATATTGAGCACAAAAATAACTCCAAAATCAGCTTCCCTCAGGATTCTTTCCTTTTCTCGTTTTTCATTTATACCCCATATGCCTGTAAAATCTCTAAATCTCACACTGCGTTTTCCTCATTTTGTGTGAAAAGTTGATTCAAGTGTTGCCATTTTTGAAACAGAATAACTCTCAACCATTATAATGGGCCACAAGGGAGACCACTGCAGGTCTGGCATTATCTATTGATAGAGGGCCGTCCTCCACTGGGGTTGTCTTATTGGGGACTGCTGTGGGATCCACTGAAGCCACCACAAAAGTAAAGTTGTCTGTACGCCGCCCAGGCCGTCTAGTTGCCTTTGAAGAACTTTTCAGACTGGAACCTCGCTGGGGTTTGTCACAGTTGAGAAGTGCTCTGAAACACCTGTAGAACTAACACAGATACACCCAGACAAACAAGTAAAGGGCATTAGAGAACAACAATGCTGAAATTCATTCATGCACTTATCAGTTTGAAGGAAACATACTGTACACGTGGTTCAAGATTTCATTTACACGTTCCCATGCACGTCGAATGTGCTTCACAAGTCGTAATTACTATGTTGTTGGAAAGAACATTCACAAAAAGTCTAAATATATGCAAGATGAAGTGGTCTACGGATCCTGACATAAATGTGAATATTAAATAAATTTTGCACTTGCTGACGATTCTGGAATTTCAGTCAATTACATGTTAATTTCGATGTGTATAAAATATTAGGGGTGTCACAACATATCGCAATACAAAAATGCATCAATATGTATCGTGGATATTGACAATATACTGTATATTAGTTCACCTAAAAAAATTACTGTGTGAGACAAATCAAAATCAAGTTTTAGTGTCAGTACTACATTAAACTACTAATGATGAATATAATGTATAATAGTGTAACGGGGGAATATTTGTTGGTCCTTAAACCAATAAAAAGTGGCCTACATTATTTTAAATATATCTAGTCAGTGACGAAGTGCAAGCATATTCATCTAATTCTGTATTTTTAGCTTCAGAATCATCATTATTTTTTATTTTGGGAGTGTCACCATTGTCCTGTGCATTGGGTTACCGGCACCAAGTCCAAGCCTATTAATTTAAACCCCAAATTGAGCATATTAATCAACGGTACATTTTTTGTTAATCTTTTATGTCTTGGAGTAATATCGTATCGTACAATAATATCGTATCGTGAGTTTAGTATTGTGATACGTATCAAACCGTGACATGACGGTATCATTACACACCTAAAAAAACATACAATATGCTTAATATGTTTATTAATTTGCGTAAATATGTAATAACGACAAGGCGATGTAGCTGTTGTGGAAAAAAAACAAATAAAGAATGGCAGTCGCAGCAGAGATCGTGAAATTGTTCTCCCCTCCGCCATGTTTAAGTCACGTCCAACTCGGAAATCGAAAGTTTCCCAGTAATATTAAAGATAATCCGAATTCCACACGAAGGCAGCATAAGCTCTTAAAACTTTAAGCCTCTATAGTATTGTTGATGTTATTATTTAAATGTATTACTAATCTTTTTCATTTGCGCTTTGTAATAAAGCAATACTTCAGAGAGCATCGTTCTCATAACTTTGAAAAATTGTATCAAACACTACAGTAAGTTTGTGGTTTATGATTTTTCCTGACTCTCTCAATGCTTTGATTTCATATGACCTTGCAAATGAAAACATCCGCATTCATTTCAGTTCCTGCACCTCATAAGAGCCACATACCGCTGAGTCCAATGAGTCGTTCCTCCTGCTAGCAACGAAGAATAAGCCCATCAGCCATGGCTGGGCTTAGACAACTATTAAAGCTCATTTAGAAATTCTGAATAGAAAAGAGCTCTTCTCTTATCCAAACATCCCCATTATCACAGCTTCCTTTTGCAAAGAGACTGATATCCTTTTTCACATTCATCAGTCCCATTTTTAAATGATATCGAATTCTCCTTTAATCACATTTAACATTTACCTCTAAACAGAACAATTATGCAATTTGCAACTGAATAATTGCTGATATTGTACACTGGCTCTATCATTTCCATGGCCGTAATTAAATGTCTGCGAGAAATATGAAGCAATTGTGTCCATTCCATTTAGAGTGGAGAATAAAAAGAAAGAAGGAAAAAAGGGGTCATTGGGAATGCAACAAAGGTAAATTACATTAATAGGCAGTGGAATCATAATAATAACTGGTCAGGCATAAAAAGGCACAACGCCAGACTTGTCATTTAATGGTGGTGTATCAACGAATGATTCTGTTTTTATGTAACATAATTAATATACATACAATTATTCTTGAAGACTGGAGAACATACATATGAAATTTTAATTAAACAAAATAACATATTGATTTGTCAACTTTGTAGGACCAAAGTTTGAAAGTTTCAGACATTGAAGTGTTGAACAAAAAGGAAAAATGGCAACACTTTACAATAAGGTTTCATTAGTTAACATTAGTTAACTAATTTAGTTGATGAACTAAGAATGAACTAAAAATTAACAATACTTCTACAGCATTTATTAATCTTAGTTAATGTTTATTTCTACATTTACTAATATATTATGAAAATCAAAAGTTGTTGGACTGTGAATGCACTGTGACTTGAACAAACAATGGCCGACTGTATTTTAATTAACTCACATTAACAAAGTTGAATAAATACTGTAACTTCCTCATTGTTAGTTTGTGTTAGTTAATCCATTACCTAATGTTAACAAATGAAATCTTCTTGTAAAGTGTTACCATAAAAAAATAGCATTTAAATCAAACCTTCTCAATAAGATTCTTCTTTAGACAAGTGAGAAGTTATTAGAGGTCTTGACTACCATTGCTCTTTTAAATGAAAGACACTGCCAGGTTTGTGATGTCACTTCCCTTAAGAAAACGTAGTGTACTTAGTATACGCTCTCTGTTAAGTATACTTATAGTCAACTACATTTCCTCAAGAAATAGAAAGGTGCAATGTGTCTAATTAATCAATGTGTGTCACGGGAAGTCCAAGAAGAAGACGAAGAGAGTAGCAGTAGATCAAAATAGATAAGTATTTTAATAAAACCACAGATGAGTCAATTACAGTGGGATCTAATTAATGAGAAACCAATGAGACAAACAAGTGGTGGAAAACCACAACTAAGCATAACTGTGACAACGTGATTAGGGACAATCCTGCTTCTACCAGACAAGGTATGAAAAGATTTAAACATCTACTGTAGTATTGTACTTCATTAGTAAGAAGTGCATGCACTTCGTTTTATGTACAAAGATGAAGCAATTTCAAATGTTTTGGGGAAAAAGCCCCTGCAAAAAAAAAAAAAAAAAAGAAAACTAAGAGAGCTTCTATCACCTTTCTGTGCTTGTAATCATTTAATGATCAACCTCTGTTGTTTTCTCATTGTTGGGAAGAAGACTGACAGGTTTGTTGTGTTAAGACTTAGGTATCTGACCCAGTCCATTCATTTTTAAAGAGGAATGGGACATCACTGAACATCACTGGTTCATAACACTTCTGATTGGGTCAGAGACTCTCACATTGATTTGGCTCTGGTCAGAAAAGCCAGAGGGTTGTTTCACACCACATGCGTGAGCAACAGCAGGCTTTGTGATGTCCTTTCACACTGAGAGTGTTTCTGCTGCAGAACAGAAATCTCGAAAGCCTGTTTCTACCAGAGAGTAACATAAAAAAGGGAAGTGACTTTATTCCTCACAAATGCAACTGTTTCTCACAATGTACATTTATTTTTTGTTTTATACTTTATACTTCATCTCACTTCTTTTTTTTTTTTACTCTGACTTTCTGTATGAAAGCCAATTTCTGCCTCAGAGTCAACATGAAACAAAAATTGCGATCATCTTCCCTACTGTTACGTATATCAGAGTGAAAGGACTTTTTTGTCCATCGAGAATTGATTGATTTCGTTAGATTGTTGTCATCTGCTGACTGCTGCAATCTCGTGTTAGTGACAGGTTGCAGGTGTACACATCGTCGCAGAAGAGATGACGTTGAAATGGGGAGGTTAATGATTTAAATTTAAAGTCCCCCTGTGGTGAAAATCAAGTTTTTAATGTTGTTTATATGCCTATGTGGTGTTTTTAATGTGCTTTAAGACAAACCATGCGTAACATAATGTCAACACCATTGCTGAGTATTTTCTCCTTAAAACTGCAGTAAACCAAAGACAGTATCAAAAGCGCAGTTTGAAACGTTTCTGACGTCACAAACTACCTTGTAACCAATCAGGTCAACATGTGATCGTCAAAGAGTGGAAAGGTGTTGGGCACTGGCTGGATGTAACCGAGCAGCGAGAGTTGCCAGGGGAGGAGCTGAACACGGAGACGTGAAGTCGGACACTTTTTTTCAATACTTTATAAGTACTGCTTACTACAGCATCTGTTAAAACAAGAATAAAGTTTGACATAAGCCTATAGTCAAGTCAAGTCAAGTCAAGCATATTTATATAGCACTTTTCACAATACAGATTGTATCAAAGCAGCTTCACAGTATCAATCAAAACAACATAACAATGTTTGTTAATTAGTGGAAAAAGCATCCACGTTTGGTAAGGCTGATCAATGGTATTATTGATTGGTTAATTAATTTGAAAATCCCCAACTGAGGAAGCCAAAGGCAACAGTGGCAAGGAACCGAAAAACTCCAAGTGACCTAATGGTGTCCTAAAACTCCATCAGGTAACCCAATGAAGAAAAAAAAACCTTGGGAGAACTATACTACTGTATACTATCAATGTAGTGGGGTCAATTTTTTTGTTTTATTTTGATAAACATGACACAATATAACATTGCAAATACAGAGATTTGATGTTATAAAAACAGATTTGTAAGCACGGAACTGAAGGTGTGAGAATAAACACGAAAAACACGCAATTGTTGTCATGCGGTGAATCCGGCCAGTCATCATCAGAGCTCGTGCAGCCGTGAGTGAGTGGAGGCGGGGCTACTTTGCATATTCATAGAACCATGTTTTCTAAATGAGGCAAGGGTGTAGAGTTACATTCAAGTCCTTTTAAGGAAACATCAGACATTAGTATTTGTAATATGGATACTGTATATATTCAAAACAATTCTTTCTCTTCATTAGTTTTATACTGAAGATTACAGTAATTCAACAGTTAATGAAAACTACGTGAAAATCCATTGCTTAAGTTTCATATCTAACAGATGTTCGAGTCACAATCATCAAATACTATGGGAGAAAACACAGGGCCAGACTCACCAAAGATGTTCTGTTCCCGGATTCTCTGATGGACGTTGCTGGCCAAAAAATGTTACTTGTATCTGTACAGCATTTTTAGTCTTCAACTCGCCTCAACTCACAGTTTCCATAGTTACGGGCTGGGAGGAATTGAAGACTGAAAATGACATACAGGAGAATCTTTCCTCATCGACTGGAGTGTGATGTATATCCGGAAACATCACTCAATCCTTCATATGGTTTTGTACCAAACAGAATTTGTATGACATGTAACACTGTGCATGACTAACCCTTCATGCAAAAGAAAAAGAAAAAAAAAACGTTTTTTATATCCATCTTTGTGGTTTATTTTGAATGCAGCTTATTTCTGCATTTTCAGTGACCTTCTGAAAAAAAATTATACTGTATAAGCTTGTTTCTCAAAAGTATTTCTGAATAATTATCTGCAATGTATTGAATTTTAAGCAACAGTTGGTTCCGGCCTAGAACTTCCACCAGACTTAGCCATTGAATTAAAGTTAATGTATTACACTCTCAGCTTCCTGACATATGTGGACTGCCCGCTGTGAACTCGCAAAATCATTGACAGGCAGAAAGCTTCTCAATAGCCTTCTGACTGGCTAAACCCAGTTTCCCACACTGAGGTTTATGAGGGAACTACAGGGGGTTTGTGAGTTGATGGAAAGCTAAACATTTATTAAATAATTGAATCATTATTTAAAATTAAATAAATAATTGTAAAATAAAGGCAATTTATCAAAATATTTATTTCTTTACTTGCATGTGGCTATTGGCCATTTACCGATAACAGAGATCCATGAACATGCCCATGTGCTTTTAAACTATTGAAATATTAAATTCATAAATATTTTAGGTCAAATGGGTTCAGACATAAAAGCTTGGGAATCCCTGAGCTGACAAAAAAAATCTGTCCATGCCCTGCAGACATGTTTAATTTTATTTATTATGAATTATAAGGAGGCACCACACACAAGCTCTTTCATTTTACTCCCTGTTCACTGCTCATTTTCTGTTGGACAAGAACACATCAGTCATTTGAGACTTGAGACTCGCTCTGACCATATCATTAAATTATATGAGTTAACGGCTGCTATCAGATGTCAAATTCACAACATTGAACCATTCAATGTGATTTGAAAAAACAGCTCAAAAGGATTCTATCAGAACGCTATGGGAGATATTGATTTTCTTCACATCAAAATAAAGAGGAATGGCATGTTTTTCTGAAATGTAGAGGAATGTAAGATATAATGATTTTGAATGTAGTGAATTACACTACATCTGGAATTTGGAAGTTTTCCAAAATAAATACTTGAAAGTGTAGGGTTAGGGTTTAATGGAGTAAAATATTTGTTACTATCCACCATTGCTCAGTATTAAGTCGTTTACAGAACTGATGGATATTCGACATTAGAGTTGTCAAAAAGTACCAACTTCGGTACCAAGTCGGTAAAAAATGTGACGATACCAGCATTTCCCTCTAGCATTTTAAGTGCTGTTGAACAGATTCTTACACACCTTTGATTGGCCATTGTGTTGACGCGCTCAACATATAGTATGTCTGTAATTGGCCATTGTGTTGACACGATCAACATATATATATCTCTGATTGGCCATTTTGTTGACGTGCTCATATATATTGACTGCATGAACACAATGACCATTTAGAGACATATATATGTTGAGCGTCTGAACCCAATGGCCAATCACAAATATATTGAGCACATCAACACAATGGGCAATTACAAACATATATGTTGAGCGCGTGAACGCAATGGCCATTCAAAGACATGTATGTTGAGCACGTCAACACAATGGGCAATTACAAACATATATGTTGAGCGCGTGAACGCAATGGCCATTCACAGACATGTATGTTGAGCACGTCAACACAATGGCCAATCAGAGGTGTTGAAGAATCCGTCCAACAGCGCTCAAAATGCTAGAGGGAAATGCTGGTATCGTCACATTTTTAAATTTCAGTACCGACTTGGTATCGAAGTCAGTACTTTTGACAGCTTTATTTGACATAGACATATAGGGCCCTATCTTGCACTCAGCGCAAATGACTTTGTACACTGACGCATGTATCATTCCTATTTTGCACCCGCGCAAAGCGGACTTTTCCCTCCACAGACACACGTCGGTTAACTAAGAAATACACTTGCGCTCCCCGGGGCGGTTCAGCGCAAAGAGGAGGCGTGTTCCGGCGCAAACTTTCCCTCATGCTATTTTGCAGTTCCAGAAAACAATTGCGCCACTGGCCAGAAAAAACCTAGTCTAAAGTCACTGGCGCGTTGCGCGTTCATTCAGATGCTATTTTAAGCGCGCGTGCTTGGTCATCATACAGAGTGTGAACAACGCGCATACACTGTAGATGATTCTCTCATCTACACAGATGCATTTTCCTTTTTGCAAATTATACATTATTATAAGGAAAAATATTAAAACACGAGGGAAATCATTGTTGTCAAGTCAAGTAGTATTTATATAGTGCTTTTCACAATAGAGATTGTATCAAAGCAGCTTCACAGTATCAATATGTTGTGTCCATGACGATCGGAAAAATAGGCATAAAGCTTAGGCCTACCTATTTACCCAAATTATGCATGTATAACCGAAGCTAATTTGGGTGGGTTTGTCCCATCTCCAATGCCACTTCTCTTTCTTCTACGGCCCTGACGAGAACATCGATCTCCTCGGCTGTGAACCGATTCTGAAGCGCTCCTGGTAAATGCGCCGTTATAATAGTATTGAGCCATGGAACAAGCGCACCTCGTTCATCATGCTCTTAAAGGGGATGTGATATGACGCTCTGATTGGTTTATTTCACGTTACGCCCAAACCACACCTATGAATAATGAAGCTACTTCAGACCAACCCCTTTTAGATTTGCGCCAGGCGCAAGAGGCATTTATCCCGCCGGGAAAATAGCAACAGCGCCGGGATCCGCCCACAAAGTTACTTGCGCTTTGCGCTTTGACACTTGCGTTTCAGATCGTGCGCTGAGTGCAAGATAGGGCCCATAGTGTCTATGGCCGAATCACAGCTGTTCTGATATTCAGCATATATTCAGCATCATATTCAGATATTCTTACTCGTGTGGAATTGCTTAAATGCACACTGGCCTAGACAGTTTTAAACCTACTACAAGCACACTGCTCATTGAGGCTAATCTATCAGAATATGCAATTCTTCAGACAGCAGACAAAAGCTGTGCAACAAAGCAGGACAGAAGTTTTGATATGATATCGCATCTGACAAGGGTGACTGAACAGTCTTGAGAGATCTGCCTCAATGACAGACATGGCTTTACATGCTTCTCAGCAGTTTCTTTGTTGTCTGTGCTTTTGGTCCATCTGTATGCAACCGGCACAATGTACTTCCTGAACTATTCTGAAGTTTGCTCAACTTAGATTAAAGCAAAATGCAGTAGATCTATTCCTTCTACATTGGTACACACAGCCAAAGCCTGAGCACTGTGTCCACACCGGAGGAAACGTGCTGACAGTGTTGCATTATCATTTATTTCAATAATGTTAAAACAGCACAATCAGTTGTTGGGCAAAGCACATCAAAACAATGAGGTAATTAATCAAGCAGGATGAATGCTGTGTTCCTCTTTCCCTTAGTCATTGAAAGACTATAAAGAAGTAAGAGCAGGATGCTTAGAGCTGGACACAAAATTAATTAACCTCAGCTGAACAAAATGCACTGATACAATGTCTATACATAAGTCGAGACAGCAATAGCTGCATTTCTGCTGGATCAAGCATAAAGGACAGTTTTGGGATCTCGCTGATTCAGAATCACAATAACACTGGGCAAAAGAGACTGGATCAAACCACAAATCACAGTCAGCAAATTTTAGAATTTAGCTTCAACAGTTAGCTGTTACATCCAGGAGAGCGATAACAGCATGTTTTGAAGGGTGTTTTGGATGGTTGCTAAGTCATTGCGAGGAGGTTGCTAGGGTATTCTAGGAAATAGGATGGTGACTTCAAGTCAAAAGTGCCAAGTGCCAAGGACATTAGCATAGCTAGAAACTTTTTTTAGGGAAAATTTAGCACCCATGTCGTTTATCTCAGCTCGATTAAAAATCTGCCTCAGATCCTTTAACCCCTTTAAAAATCTGTGAAAACCGCAACTGCAGTAAATAATAACAGGCCATTTGACTCTAAATCCTTCCCTTAGCAGCAGTTGAAAATTTAATTACAAGTTTGTTACATTTTTGTCCTTCCCTCTGTGGGTCAGTGGTTAACATAGCAAATTTTTCATTCCCCATCTTTCATCTGAACGCTCTCCATCCTAGGTTAAATCAGCTAGGTTAAGCAAATCTAGGTTAAATCAGCTACAGTCTCAAAATAAAAGTGCCTACATATTTAATCTGAATTAAATATAGTAGGGTAATAGCCTACGGGGTGTGTTTACACTTGGCAGGTTTGGTTCAATTGTTCTGTTAGTGCAGATCATTTGAATAAGTGTAGACACTGCCATCTGAACCCTAGTGCGCAACAAACAAGCAGAACGAGTGGGTTTCCATTTTAATATACAGTCCATTTCAATCTATATATTTTATAGCAGATGTTACATGCAAAAGTATGTAAATGTACAAAAAAAAATAAAAATAATAATAATAATTATTAGACCTTAGCCAGCACCACCAATGATAATAATTTCCAAGCAAGGTTAGTTTTCATGGCTACACAGAAGAGTGGATTCCGAAAACAAAAAAGGTTTATATTTAGAGGGAGCTTGTACTAGCTTTCCATTCTGTAACAACGTGGAAGGTGTAAATGCATGTTGTGCTCTTTGGTTCATACACAACACTAGACAGGACAAATGACAATCTTTATCAATCAAACAAGAGGTTTGGTACCTAGAGTGAAACATATCTGGGATTTAGTGGAAGTTAAGAATCTCTCTGATGTGGATTTTCAGACTGCAGTGCTGACAGACCGTTTATGACCTTTGCATGGCATTCCATCTTACTCCAGTGAGACCTACTTTCCTGCATTGAGACAACTCAGTGGTACACTCCACAAGAGAGGAAAAAACATACTTGCCCTAAAAAACATCTCTCAGAGGCAAACAGAGTCAACTTTATTGAGTTAGGGGAGTGCTAACGTATAATACCTTCTCCTCAGTTGGCAAAAGCTTGAATTGACTACATAAATAGTAGGTCCCTAACCACAAGTGGAAGTGTAGGGCTGCTATTTACCCTCTTCATCAGTGCCACATGGCACAGCTGACACTTTGATGGATGGTGCAACAAGCACAATGAATTGGATTGTTTCACATGAGAGTAGGCCAGTAAACCAGTCACATCACTTTTATCAAGCTGACAGTGTAGATAGTTTGGACCAAAACATCCCTGGCACCCAGTTTCTGGAGGGCTAAGCACACAATGAAGGGCTAAGCACACTCAGCTTTGATGGAGAAACTTTCTGTTCATGCTGGTAAGCAAAAGTCTGGAGAATCAGTCAGTTCTGAGCAAGCCCACACAGAATGTGTACACAAAAAAGGTTTTAAAAAAACAAAACTGTGGAACCCAGATTCCACAAGGATTTTAACCGTCAGTGTGGTGTACACGACACGTACACCAATCTTAATTGAAATGAGAATGCTCTTTTACTGAATTGAGGTGGAAAATAAGATTCAATAAGATTCAAAATTGAATAGTATGGCCCTGCACACACTATGTTGAGTATTTCTAGGAAAATTAAAGGATCCTAGCGTAATTGCCTATTACGTGACATCGCGAACGCGCTGTCATGAGTCTGTTCTGTGTTTCTGTCTTGGTTCATGTTTAGCTGCTCCTCGTTATGTTTATTAGTTTTCCCAGGTGTTTCCATTTAGCCACACCCTCTTGTTATCTCGTTATCTTGTTTAGCTTGTCTGTCCGTGTATTTAAGCCTGTGTGTTTAGTGAAGTCTTTGTCAGTGTTTAACGTTTGTCGTTGGTTGTTCTATTCCTGAGCCCGAGCCTTGTTCCTGAGTCTACGTTTGTGTAGTTTGAGTTTGTGTTAATAAAGAAATGCGGCAAATGGATCCTACTCCCTTGTCTGCTTAAACCGGCCGTGACACGCGCAGAACAGAACAGAAGCAAGAACAGAACAGAGCAAGGCGAGCATTTGTGCTTATAAAACTTAACAAGCTTAGCAAAAGTTTTTTTTTAAAGTGAGCTAATCCTTTAAGGCACTTGTAACTAAGGCAGTGCAATGTTCAAAACAATCAATTGTGCATTCAGATCTTTAAAGAAACCTGGCACTTGCAGAATGATTTATTTAAATAAATAATTTAACGAACTACCATAGGAACATTAATTTAGATCGCCTGCCCTGCACACAAGATACCAATACTTTCACCTTGTAGTTGTTTGTATAGTTATTGAATGTTGTAGTACAAAATATGTGATACATTGCATTATGGTGCTACGTAAATACATCATTACAAAGAGACTACTAAAGAGAATACTACAGACACAGTTGAATTAATGAAATTGAAGTAAAATAAATCAAATAAAAATAAAAAAATACAGTATTGATGAAAAGCATCAATGCTTAAGTGGTAATTAGCCTGAGAAGGGGAACGATACGCTGCGTCTGATAATGACGCTATAGGGGAAACGTCCTTAACGTGGACTCAGAGCGTCATCTATCCCCATGGCGCAAATTGTGACTCATAGGGCCCTATCTTGCACCCGGCGCAAATGACTTTGTACACTGACGCATATATCATTCCTATTTTGCACCCGCGCAAAGCGGGCTTTTCCTTCCACAGATGCACGTCAGTAAACTAGGAAATTAACTTGCGCTCCCTGGGCGGGTCAGCGCAAAAAGGAGGCGTGTTTCGGCGCAAACATTCCCTAGTGCTACTTTGCAGTTCCAGAAAACAATTCCGCCAATTGCGCGTTGTTCATAATGCCATTTTAAGCGTGCATGCTTGGCCATAATGTAGCGGGTGCACAACGCGCATTCACTTTGATTCTCTCATCAACACCGATGCAGCATTTTTTTTTTTTTTTGCAAATCATACATTATAACAAGGAAAACTATTAACACATCATTGTGGTGTCCATGAAGATGTAAAAAAATTTAGGCCTAAATCTAGCTTGCAGATTTACAAACATTTTTCAGGCTAATTGTAGTAATTAGCTACATAATAATAAGTCACCCGCTCCTGGCGCGCGCCTGGTAAATCCGCCAAAATAATAACAATCCGCCATGCAACATGCGCACCTGCTCTTAAAGGGTATGTTCGATGATGCTCTGATTGGTTTATTTCACGTTACGCACAAACCACACCTATGAATAATGAAGCTTTTTCAGACCAACCCCTTTTAAACTTACGTCGGGCGCAAGAGTATTTTATCCCGCCGGTAAAATAGCAACAGCGCCACAAAGTTACTTGCGCTTCGCGCTTGATACTTGCGTTTCAGATCGTGAAAATAGGGCCCATAGACTGCTTATTGGAGCTACCCCCTAAGCCCAACGTTTTTCTCTAATAGCAAGAGAAGGTATCCTAGCTTCTATGTTATATTGCAAGAGAAGTCCTGGGCTTACAACCTTCCTCCCTCCCTTGCAGGGCAGGCAAAAAGCCTTATAGCCCCCAAGAGCAAAAGCTCTAATAAAGTGCTGACTGTGTCAACACTTTGACAAAGCCCTTTAGGGAGTAGCTTATCAAAGGGAGTAATTCAACTATGACCTTCAATCTAACACTAATTTCAAGGGGGAAAATACAACCTTCACTTCATCACAAGGGATGCAAATACAAGAGTGGCACAGAATAAAATTTAAAAACTCTTGCCATTGCAACTCAACCCCTAAGGGAAACACCAGCAGAGCTCAAGCTTTATTCAATTACCCCAGAGTCATAGGGGAGAGCGCTCAACACTACTTGAGAAAAGTTATTTTACAAGAACCACAAAGAGACTTCATGCACTCATCTGATTATAGAGTGCTACCATAACACCATAAACTGCTTCTACTAGACTAGAGACTTTGCATGATACCCAGCCATAGGGGAGCATAAGTTCCTTCAAGACCAAACCATAATAGGGACAAACGAAACTGAGGAAATTTTGTGAGTACCTACCACAATTCGGTTCATCCTGCTATAAGGAGTATCTTAAGAGCAGTTTAAGAAAGGAAACGTTAGTAATTAGTCCTTCAGACTACAACATTCATTATTGCTGTCCCTCCAATGAGAGCAGGGCATAATGCAGTGTGCCCACCACTCTTTTCACCCAGACTTTGAACCCCCAGGTAATGACAGGGGAGCTTTGGTTCTACTTCAAGACCCAAATAAATCTAGAGGACACCATGCACCATGCTTTGAATAAAAGCCCTCAACCTAAGACCTGTTAAAGCCATTGCCTTTTTCAAAATTCCATGACAGATAACAAGGAGGCACGCGCACAGACAAACTTAGCAGTTTACTGCTAACACCTCCAGAATATGGAGGGAGAGCAACCGGAAGTGAGGGTTTTCGTGTCATCTCACTGCGACCAGCCCTTCTAAAAACACATGTCTCAAAGTAGTTTCACAAGCTGAGCTGGAAGAAGCACAGACTAAAAGTGAAGGGGTCGCCTCATCTCAATGCGATCACTCCTTCAATAAGCTGCTGCCTCAGCAGATTACAGTTAACACCTCCAGTCATACTGGAGGGAGGGCAACTAAAGCTGAAGGGGTTGCATCACCTCACCGAAATCACTTCTCCAGTAAGCAGCCTCCTCAGCAGTTCACTGCTAACACCTCCAGTCAAACCAGAGGGAGGTTAAACTGCATAATTTCACTGCGACTTCTCCTAAAAACAGTTGTCCCTCAGTAATTACCAGCCAGTGATTTCTAATGCTAAACACCTCTGCTAAAAAGTGGTCAGCAGAAAGTGAAGAGGTTGCATCAACTCAAAGCTACCAATCCTTCAACTATGCTAGAAACCATTAAAGAGGGGATAGCGTTCCATCTTTATTTTATCTCACACAACCACACCCTCATATGCAGGATTTAAACAATAAGAAGGGTTCTCCTCAAGAAGCAATCAGACTCACTAGTCCGCTTTAATGCCGAACGCACTCACTCTCATGCAAGCCTTCCAAGAGGATGCAACACCAAGGGAGAGATAACTCGCAAAAAACTCATCAACCGGGACATCCTCGCATATAACTCTTCACATAGCCCCTCCACATGCAAATAATTTGCTACATGGGTCGCCATCTTAATATTCATGCATTCAGCTTCCTCGAGAGCATGTGCTCTGTGCAAAAGCTTGATTCTCATCACTATAAGAGAATCAAGCAAGAACAGAACTTCTTATTGCAAATGCATCACTATGAGTGCATTTCAAGGCTCTCCCTTGAGAGCAAAATGTGTTTCGTGGAAATCCTGGATTCTTTCCATTGAAAGAGAATCAAGCCAGAATAAAAGCTTTTACCGCGAATGCATCACAATGAGCACATACAGCTCCCACAGATTCTAGTTTATGTATGCGCATACAAAGAAAGCAGCTCCTGAAGACAAAAAAGCTGATGATGTGTCTTGCAGCTCACGGGTGCTTTGTTACACATATTCATGTACTGGTCACTATAGTTCCCCCATAGCATCATTATCAGATGCAGCGTTAAAGTTCCACTTCAAATGGAAAATTCATTTGCAGTATTTCTTGCCTGCATGGTTTACCATAAATTCAAATCAAAGGATTGATCAATGAATGTACTTATATGTCCATTAACCCTATATTTTGGAAACATATTTACCTCAGTCTCAACATGGAGCACAACATAAAATAGGCGTATAAAACATTATACAGAACGCCTGATTCTACTGTGCGACTGTTGAATTTCTTTGTACAGAAATTATTTCACCAGTCAATTAACTTCAAGTTCACTTACAAATCCAATCATTAAGTTCTGATCTTCTGATTTTTGCCCAACCTTGGGGCTCCTGCTTTCTTTATGCTCACCTGTTTATTCATGAAGATGTATATGACGGGATTTATGACAGTGCTGGACTTCGCTAAGATGGAGGGCACTATGCTTGCCTCCACAGTCACCAGTCCAGGGGCTCCAAAAGTGGCCAGCAGAGCCATGATCCCATAGGGCAGCCAGCAGAGTAGATAGAAGATCACCATGGTGATCACCATGAGAAGAACCCGGTGCTCTCGTTTGCGGCTCATAGTTGTGTTCACACTGCTGACCTTCATGGAAATAGAGAGATTGATCATTAGTAACATTGTTAATGAATAACAATATCTGTAAAATAAATCTAATAATTATCCACAGTATAATAGTAGGTTTAGTTTATTACAGGTTGATAATATAACAGTGAATATCAAAATAGTTCATACTATTTAAGAATTTTAAATCATCAACATCTGGTATAGCACCAATACATTTTGGCTGAAAAATAATCTGTTAAGCTAATTAGTCGTGGTCAAGTGGTTAGGTGATGGATATTAAGTCCATTAGTGTTTATCTGTAATGGCTAGAACACTGCTGACTAAGAAATCTTCCTTTCTACTGAATTGCCCCAGGAGGATCAATAAAGTATTAATCAAGATCAAATCAGTATCCTCTCCTGAAACTGCTCAACAACTGTAGATGGGATGCTAAAAGTTTAGGGACTTCATATGCCAAGGGAACCACAAGTAATTTTACTTTTCAACAAGGTAATGAAATATTTCTCTCAAGTGCTCTCATTGGTACTGTTGTCAGCTTCACCATTTATAATAGATTTCTGCAGTGATGGTGTATTTTTGTAGGCAAAAAGCTAGAAACCAGTTATAGGTGTTTTTGGATGGGATCTTGGTTAAAAGCCTGAAGTAAGGCATGTGGTTAACATAAGCTCAAGATATTATCACATTTTATTCTACAACATAAAATACATCATTAATACCCCTTGTGATTTTTTTTTTTCATCATTAATTTCAGTTAATTGCATTAATACAGCCCCGGGTAGTTATGCTCGGGTGTTATGCTCGTCGGGTAGGGTGTAATTTTATTTTATACATTTTTTGGTGTATTTCTGGGTTGAGTGCACGGCCGTGATTCTGCGTGATACAGGTGCCTCAGAATCAATTATTTTAGAATCTACTGTTTTCATCAGCCTCGAGTTTGGAAAAAAAACTGTACTGGTTCAGGGAATAGCACTTACAAGTATGTCCGTTCCATTGCACAAAGTTGTTTTGTAATCTGAATTGGTAAAGGTGAGGTGATTATGGGTGTTCGACCATCACTGCCATTGAGAGGAGTGGATGTGATTTTGGGTAATAATCTGGCCCGAGAGGGTGTGTATCTCCGTCACCCATTGTCGCTCCACTACCTACTGTCAATTCATGTGACCTACTGTTGTTTCACTACCTACTGTGTTTTCATCATGTGCTGTGACTCGTTCTAAAACAAAAGCGGCTAAGAATTCTATTTAGGGAGAGTTTGATCAAGCTCCTGTGCAAAAGTCCTGTAATTATGCTGTTCCTGGCCTTTCTTTTCTTTAAGCTTCTTTTTCTCGTGCAGAGTTGGCAGCTGCACAGCGGGAGGGCTCAACGCTATCTAGTTTATTTGATGCTATGTTGTCCCCGGATGATGTGCAGAGTGCAGCAAGCTGGTATTTTGTGCAAGATGGGACGCTGTTACAGAAATGGATGTCCCAGAGCAAAAACAGCGGGGGTGAGTCGTTGGTGCAGATTGTAGTGCCCACAAAATTGTGAGATGAAGTACTCAACATTGCAGGGCACTGCAGGGCATTTAGGTGTTAAGAAAACTTCTGACCAAATTTTGAGGCATTTTTATTGGCCACTATTTAAAAAAATTCTAAGTTTATTAAGACGTGTCATTTATGTGAAATGATGGGTCAAGACTTGTAACTTTTATGTATATAGTGCTTTTTACAATACAGATTGTTTCAAAGCAGCTTTCCAAATCAGTCTCTTAAACCGGCTCTGTTATGTCCCGTATCAGCTATGGGGGGGGGGGGCCATTTGAGCATCTTTTGATTGACTGCGTGGGCCCATGGTGTGAATGGGTTTAGGAGGAGATTATTGCGTGAGAGATACAAGTTGCGCGAGAGAACTTGGAGAGAACACAGAAAAAAAATGAAACTATTATTTGATCATGACTCTGAACTGTGAGAGTCTTCTCCAGGCGATCAGGTTCTGGTACCATATACTGTCACTCGGTGAGTATCGGAGTTGAATTATGTCTACACCCGATCAAAATAAATCTGTTCAGCTCTTTCATGTTAATCTACATCTCACAGTTTTTAACAGTGAGAGTTAATAAAGGTAATACATGAATTTCCAGCTTTGTTTGGAGATACCCCATTGCATTCACATTTAATTGAACATGATGTGGATGTGATGCGTTATCAATTCGTCAACGTTTTTACCGTGGGCCAATTGTGAAGCAACAAGCATTAGAGGCTGAGGCTCAATTTTTATTGGATAATGGTTTACTGAAACCATCTTGCTCTAGCTGGGCTTTAACGTGTTTACCTGTTAAAAAATCTGATAATTCTTACAGACTTTGCACGGATTACCAAAAGGTAAATACAGTTACAAAGCTTTTCCCCTTCACCGGATTGAGGAATGCGTAGATCAAGTAGCAACAGCTAAGTTTGTCAGTAAGTTCGACCTGTTAAAAGGATATTGGCAGGTGCCGTTAAAAGCTGCGCAGTTTATTTTAGATGATGTAATTGTTTACACCAATACCTAGGAACAGCATTTGGAGCGTGTTTGCTTTTTTCCCCCCGTTTAACTGAAGCTCAGCTTATTGTTAATCTGGCCAAATGTGAATTTACTTTAGTAAACACAGTAATTTGGTAATTACTGTGGTCTACTTGGGAAGGGAGGTGGAACACGGTAGCGTGCATCCGTTGCAAGAAAAGTTTAGTGCGATTGAACGATTCCCTGTTCTTTTGACGAAAAAAGGATTAATGCGTTTTTTGGGTATGGCTGGATATTATCGGGGGTTTTGCCCAAACTTTTTGTCTGTTGTTTGCCCATTAACTAATCTGCTGAAAGGTTCTGTTAAGTTTGTTTGGTCTCCAGTTTGTCAAATACTTTTGACAATGTAAAGCTTTTGCTGTTCTCTTCTCCAGCCTTAGCGGCGCCACAGTTTGACAAACCTTTTAAGATTCAGGTGGATGCGAGCCAGAACAGGGCTGGTGCGTCTCTTCTGCAAGCTGGGATGGATGGGATTGATCACCTAGTTAGCAATTTTTTGCTTAAATTTAATTAATATCAAGCAAACACTCTGCCATTGAAAAAGAAGCACTTGCATTGATATGGGCCCTTCAACATTTCGGTGTGTATGTAGGGGGAGGAGCTCAAAATGTCACCTATTCAGATCACAATCCACTGACCTTTCTACATTCGTTGCAAAGCCCGTCAGCGGTTGATGAGGTGGGTTTTGTTTCACAACCTTATAATTTGCAAATTAAGCATATTCGAGGTGCAGACAACGTGTTTGCTGACACTTTGTCTCGTGCTCATTGCTCTGTATGATACAGGGGAGTGGGGGTGGGGGGTGAGTGAGAGTCTCCTGTGTGGTATTTTTCTTGTGCCGTTTTCTTCTGTCTCCTTAAAATAATACTTCTAGGATCCGGACTGCTGGAGCGTGGGAAAACATGGACACACTTTCAATTATGACTTCCAATAATATTGATTACTGATTGTTTGAACACCTTTAGTTCATTTGGATTATTCTTTGAATAAATTCATTCTTTCACTCCTCGCCCCTCCGTGTTGCCTCTCATTCATATTGCAATTGTGAGCCGGTTGTAACACTATAAAATGCCTAAATAAGACTCCAGAGGTTTTTAGCCAAACAGGTAAACTTATCTACTCACTTGTCCACTTCTACAGCCTCATCATGTTTATAGACAGGAAACAAACTATTCTAATACAAAATTTCAGGAAAAATTGTTTTATAAAAAAAACTTGTTGGAAGCCTATGTGATGTTGAGAGTGTAAATGTTATGCCTTTTACTAAAAACTATGTGTTGTTAATTAATTGTCTCACAATTAATGTTAAATTTAACGTTTAGTGATTCTGTGCAATAATATATTAGTTGATTGTGATTTTATATGACCAACTTTGTGAAGTTTAGATGTAATTTGCTAACCATGGCTGATGACATAATTTGCCTCATATTCAGGTGAATCTCTTTTATTTATTTTTGTTATTTTAGATACATGATGTGCATGTATGAATGAATGCCCACTTTGTTGCCAGAGGAAATATAAATCATTTTCCTAAAATAGGAAATATTTCAGCAATAATCTGTTGGGGGTTTGTCGAGGGAACCAGGGTGATTCTACCGTCTGGCTTGACCTACAAAAATGTCATCACTGCAGCACTCTATTGACGTTTACAACTTTTTATTTAGAGTTCAATTTAATCAAATTAATAAACCTTTTTTTGTGATCGAGAACAAAAGGAAGGAAGGAGGGAGGGTGGAAGGACGGATGTGTGAATGGATGGAAAAAAGGTTAATTAGCCACCTTAAAACCATTTTTCTGTTGTTCAGCACTGCAAAAAAAAAAAAACATTAAGTAATTGTGTGCACCATAGATAAGGTCAGGTGTTGATAATTGACAATTACTAACCCACAAATGGAGAATGAAGAGACATTAAAGGAGATTTCAAATGTGCATGTCACCATGCCAGCTGGCCAGCAGCCCCATAATGTCACACCCATTGTCAGTTTACACAAAGAAGAACCACTTATAATTAAGGATTGTGATGGTGATGTACAATGGGAATGGGTGATTAAATTAAGGGGTGTGCCTTCACAGTTTCCCAGGTAGCATGTGATAAGTTGCACCTACAGCATTCTCATTGCTGCCATGAAGTCAATGAAAGCCCAACTCCAGACCAACTCCACCTTTCCAGCAAAAAGAAACCACAGCCCTTTCTGCTTAGTTCCCCTATTGACAATGGATTCCATTTTAATGTTTTATCTTCTAAAATTAAATTTTGTCCATGCCAAACTAGCCACTTTGAAATTAAAATTCTGTCATTCATTCTCTCCAAACTTCTCTCCAAACGTGCTCTGGTTTTTGGCAAGATTTCGAGCTCAGATCCCTCTTTTAGGACAGCACGCCAAATGCGCACATTTTATACTATATCTGATTATACCTGATCATACAAGTGTGAACTCGTGAATTGACTTTTATGTTCTAATCTCTTCCATTGCCTTGGTGGCACTTACAAACAGACTATTTTTCTGTGACAGACTAAGTGACAGTGAAAAGAGGAAGAATCTGGACCAAGGTCTCATTCTCTGAACTATACTCTTGTATTTGACATCATAAGCCACACCGCGGTCTAAAGTACCGGGAAGATTATGGTGACGTTGAACTGCGTGCGACTGCTCCTCCCAGTCTGCGCGTTTGTTTTGAGTTTTAAGTATGGAGGAGATTCAAGCTGTGCTGCTCTATTGGTTTACTAACGAGGTAATTAACAAAACAGCAGAAAAGAGACGAGCACTAATACTAAAGCGTATTCAGAAAGCTCGTAATGCTAGATATAAAAGTAGACAACGTTTGTTATCAGCTATAGCGGACATGATCGTGAAATGGATGGGACGAACGCGCGCCATCGGGCAGAAAGAACAAAATTGGTAAGAAATTAATCCACCAAAATTAACAAGAGTTGTGAATAATCTTATTATCGATTACATCAAATGTGACGTGCGCTCAACCAATCAGCATGTTCAGCGCACAAGTCCCACCCCGAAAGTTCCTGAACTCTGAAAAAGTACTACCTCGCCAGCAGGGACTTTCTGGGGGGGAAATTTTTACCCGGAACTTCATTTAGACCCTGGTTCCTGCGGTGTAAACACACCGAGTACCACCCCAAAGTTCCTAGTTCCTGGGGAAAGTTCCTGCGGTGGAAACGCGGCTATAATGGATAAAAAAAAAAACTGAATGGCTGTTTGAAATCATGTGAATGCTGTTTGACTTTGATACCGTGACAAGCCGGTGTCAGAAATGTTAAGTTGCACAAAGCTGCCGCGTGTGTGTGTGTGTGTGTTTATTGCAACATCCTGAACAATGAACATATATTATACCACTGTATTTCTGCTTTTCCATAAACACCACCTTTTGTCAAAGAGTAAAATTGCATTTTCATTCAAGCCCGCCTTCTTAGTTTGCCTGAACAAAATCGTATAGAATTTTAAATTCAGAACATACGAGTTGATGTAAAGAGGCCTCTTTAGGCATGTCTGCACTGATCCCACTGTGTATTCACTCCCTGCCGTACTACAGTATGCATCCTTTTGAGCCAGAGGTCTTAGTCAGTCAGTCAGCATGCTGAGGTGTCATCTTAATTCACAGCTATATATCCTGCTTCCAGCATCACCCACCATACAGTAATGCGATTGTTGCTTTGTTCTTGGCATTGGGAAGAGTATTGGGTTTAGTGTTTTTTTTTTTTTTTTTGGAATTGAATGTATAGTAAACATGGTAAAATGTCTTAAAATAAGCTGAGAGTGTAAAGAATTGAAGGATGCAGGATGCAGAAGTGTTTGGCAGGTATCGTAATAGTCAGAAACCTGCAGAACTTTCTGAGTTGTGGATCTGCTCTCTAGCACTAAACATGAGTCCATTCGACCTTCACCTTCATTTTCATTAAATTTTATGCAATCATACATAAAATAATACACATTTAATATTTAATCTTTTCTTGCTAACTGTAACATCAGTGAACTCAGAAACAAGGGTGAGCAGAATCCAAATGCAGAGAGTTTATTGTCTGAAAAATCAGATACAAATACCAAACTCGGAAAACCAGGAAACGCAAGGAATACAGGAAACAAAACTGAGGAAACCATTCATGGACAAGATCTGACAAATAACATTGGAAAAACTGGGATTATATGTACACAGGGGCTGACTCCGAAATCACCACCTAAACCCTCATTCACTATTCTCTACGTTAGTCCACTAATACTGTTTACTTGAAGGAGGGAAATGAAAACGAGTGAGCGAATTCAGACAGCCGTTGAGCGTACACGTTGACTTGACTTTCGCCTGGCTCACCGCATGCCTCTACTGACTGCGCGTGCATCTCCCCAAACGGACGGGCCATTTATACTTGACACGTTGTACTATTCTTTGAAACGATAGGGGGCGACTCTGAGTAATTGTCCTATAAACCATCAGGAAGCAGCGGTGAGAAGTAAGGTACACACATGACAATGGCTGAATCCGAAATCGCCCCCTAAACCCTCATTCACTATTCCTACGTTAGCCCACCAATGTTCACTTGAAGGAGTGAGAGAATGAAAACGAGTGAGCGAATTTAGACAGCCTTTGAGCATGCATCGGTTGTTATTGCAGTGCATTGTGGGATTGAATAAGTGCAAGTCCACTATGGTTTCGGACACCACTACAAATCTGTCCCCTCATATACACTCTATTTGAGGGTATGGGGGCGATTTCGGATTCAGACGATGTTTGTTTTTGGTACACTTCACCAAATCCACACTACAAAAGAATCAAAGAATCATGTAAAATCCAGTAAACCTTGAGATTATTACTTGTGGCATTACAAAAAAGTTACAAAAAATGCCATGCACACCAACACGCGAAATGGGAACTCAGTGCGCACAACCGCCCACACCGCGATGACATATTTTTTGCCATGGAGAAGGGACGCGGCGAGTATAAACCAGGCTTTACAGTACCTGTCCCAAAGAGAATCATCCGTCAGCTGGAAATATACAGACCAACAGACCAGAGGAAGCAGGAAGATAGACAACATAGGTCAGAATAGGTCGAAAAAAATAATTTTATTGATTGATTGATTTATAAAGATTTTTTTTTCCCAGTGATTTATTCTCTATTGGAAGGAGAACCTGATATGGACACACTACTGATGAATACTATGTGTCATCTACAACAATGGTGTTGAACCACATAAAAAAATTTCAAAAATAAAAAGGTAGAGTATTGATATTTTTACACAGGTAACTTCTGATCCCATGCAGCGTGTAGAATTTTTACACCACTATATTCTCTGTTGTATATAAAAAGCATCTTCCGTTTCCATAGCCTCTGAGAACCGGTCTCTCTCAGGTCATGAATATAACACAAATCACATTTGTAAGAATCAATGTAGGCTAGCGGTTGACAAATTCATAGTTTCATTAGTTTGTGTGGGGATCAGTGTAATGACATATGGTGTAGAGAATAAACTTGTCCTAGACATTTTGCCGTAGCTGTCAGTGGTCAGAAGAAAAAGAGATGCAATAAAAGGTAATGAGGAAATATTAAGCATACACCGGGTGTGCTGGACAGTAGTTGATTTAGGTGCAAAACACAAAAGTGGCTTGTTTGAGGTTATCTGGAACAAGCTGGAAAATCAAACATTAACCCCTGTGTTCAAAGCTGTCCAGTGAAGTGACATAGAGCAAGGTCTCCCAACAACATAAACGCTACTCAAGGTTTTTCCCCCACCTGCCCTTATGCAAAAAATATATATATTTCCTTGATGGATAAATATATTCTTATATTATAATAAACAAAATAATAAATGTTGTTAATATATTACAATATATGCTTTTAAATAATACAATGCGAATTGCAGTTTTTCTGCAATATGTTACAATATATTTATTTACACTGTATATCATCAATGTATTGTATGCAATTTTATATTGAATAATACTCTTCATAATAGGTGTACATGTGATGAAATATGGTACTGTGTGTGTATAAATTAGTTTGAACATGCATGCACTGACACTGTACACTCACCGGCCACTTTATTAGGTACCCCATGCTAGTAACGGGTTGGACCCCCTTTTGCCTTCAGAACTGCCTCAATTCTTCGTGGCATAGATTCAACAAGGTGCTGGAAGCATTCCTCAGGGAGTTTGGTCCATATTGACATGATGGCATCACACAGTTGCCGCAGATTTGTCGGCTGCACATCCATGATGCGAATCTCCCGTTCCACCACATCCCAAAGATGCTCTATTGGATTGAGATCTGGTGACTGTGGAGGCCATTTGAGTACAGCGAACTCATTGTCATGTTCAAGAAACCAGTCTGAGATGATTCCAGCTTTATGACATGGCGCATTATCCTGCTGAAAGTAGCCATCAGAAGTTGGGTACATTGTGGTCATAAAGGGATGGACATGGTCAGCAACAATACTCAGGTAGGCTGTGGCGTTGCAACAATGCTCAATTGGTACCAAGGGGCCCAAAGAGTGCCAAGAAAGTATTCCCCACACCATGACACCACCACCACCAGCCTGAACCGTTGATACAAGGCAGGATGGATCCATGCTTTCATGTTGTAGACGCCAAATTCTGACCCTACCATCCGAATGTCGCAGCAGAAATCGAGACTCATCAGACCAGGCAACGTTTTTCCAATCTTCTATTGTCCAATTTCGATGAGCTTGTGCAAATTGTAGCCTCAGTTTCCTGTTCTTAGCTGAAAGGAGTGGCACCCGGTGTGGTCTTCTGCTGCTGTAGCCCATCTGCCTCAAAGTTCGACGTACTGTGCGTTCAGAGATGCTCTTCTGCCCACCTTGGTTGTAACGGGTGGTTATTTGAGTCACTGTTGCCCTTCTATCAGCTCGAACCAGTCTGGCCATTCTCCTCTGACCTCTGGCATCAACAAGGCATTTACGCCCACAGAACTGCCGCTCACTGGATGTTTTTTCTTTTTCGGACCATTCTCTGTAAACCCTAGAGATGGTTGTGCGTGAAAATCCCAGTAGATTAGCAGTTTCTGAAATACTCAGACCAGCCCTTCTGGCACCAACAATCATGCCACGCTCAAAGTCACTCAAATCACCTTTCTTCCCCATACTGATGCTCGGTTTGAACTGCAGGAGATTGTCTTGACCATGTCTACATGCCTAAATGCACTGAGTTGCCGCCATGTGATTGGCTGCTTAGAAATTAAGTGTTAAGGAGCAGTTGGACAGGTGTACCTAATAAAGTGGCCGGTGAGTGTATATATATATATATATATATAGTATATTCACATTTATATAGGAACATGTAATTGCAATACGCTGATTTCACGCAGCCGTTATTTTGAAATCGAAAGCGAGACTCCGGTGGGAAGAAAACCGGAAGTGTCGCCTTTAATCACAGGAGAGTCACGAATGCGATGGCGTATTGTTGTGTTTAATGTAGAAATTAGTTATTCTAAAACTGTACATACATTTCTTTCATACTTTAGACTATATACAGTGAAATTCATTTATAAATATAAAAAAATAATTTTATATAATTCAGAAAGTAAAAAAAGAAGCAGAAACGAACTACATCCTATATTGGATATTAACATGTCAACAAAGTGTAATTAGCGGCATCTTTACTTCCGGGGTTCTTCCTACCGGAGCCTCACTTTAGATTTCAAAATGGCGGCTGCATGAAATCACAATTATGAGGAAAATATATATTGTGATATATATCTGTGGAAAACAGGGCAGATTATTTTTTTATGCATGGGTGCACTTTTTTAGGAAAATAGGATGGCTTGAGGGTGAGTAAATTTAATTTTTTGGGTCAACTATCCCTTTAAAGCAGTGTTTCTCAACCTCTCCTGCAGGGACCCCCTGACAGGCCATGTTTCTGTTTTAACCCTGAAATGCCACACCTGATTCAAGTAATTAAAGGCTTAATGAGTAGTTGACTAATTGATTCATTGAACAATTCCTACTCTAATTACTCATTAAGCCTTTAATTACTTGAATCAGGTGTGCCATTTCAGAGTTAAAACAAAAACATGGCCTGTCAGGGGGTCCCTGCAGGAGAGGTTGAGAACCACTGCTTTAAAGGGATAAAATCCTTCATCATTTACTCACCCTCGTGTTGTTCCGAACATCTAAGACTTTTGTTCATCATCTAAACACAAATAAAGATATTTTTAATGAAATCTGACCGATTTCTGTTCCTTCATATAGACAGCTACCCAACTACCACTTTGACGCTTCAAAAAGTTGATTAACTCTTAAACTAATCCATATGAATTGAGCGGTTTAGTCCAAATCATCTGAAGAGACCCGATCGTTTCATATGATGAACAGATTTAATTTAGGCTTTTATTCACATTTAAACATAGCTCAACGCACACCTCAGTTTTGGTAAACAGAAGCTCAAGCATGCTTCCTTGACGTGCGAAAACCAATAAGGTTCATTCTTGAGTTACGCAGCACGTTTCAGCGTTTGCAAAAACCAGTGAGGTTTGTTCTCAAGAAAGTACAGTTGAGCTCTGTTTGTGTTCGCTGAACAATGTTTATGTGAATAAAAGCCCAAATTCAATCTGTACATCCTATAAAGTGATTATGTTTCATCAGAATATTTGTACTAAAATGTTTGATTTGTTTTACAATACTTTTTTTTACTTTTTGAAGCATCAAAATTGTAGTTGCGTAGCTGTCAATGGAGGGACAGAAATCTCTCGGATTTCATTACAAATATCTTAATTTGCATTCCGAAGATGAATGAAAGTCTTAAAGGAGAACTCCGGTCAATTTTAACATTGAGCTTATTTTTTTTGTACATTTGGAGTGCTGTCAGTACAGAGAACAACGACATAAATCGGCGTGGTCTACACCGTGTTATCGTCTTTTTAAAATGTGCACCCTGTTGACTTCAATGGGGCAAGTTTTAAACCTGCTTTTAGCCTCTTTACATCCTTGATATGTCATTACAAGTGCACAGCCATGTGAGTGGTGTTATTAAGAGTGAACACGGTCAATCTGACTGCAGTATTTCTGTGTGGTGTATACACAGACTTCTGTGTGGTGTTCTGAGAATATCAGCTCAAATGGATAGTTCATCCGAATCAGATGTTGAACACATGGAGGAGGTTTCTAAATTTGATGATCGCGCACGCGAACTGGACAATCGACTACTGTGGACTTCGACCGAAAACAAGAAAATACAGGTATGTGAGCTGGCTGAATTAACATAATTTTTATTCATATCTTTCACATCTACTGCAGTCAGATTGACTGTGTTCACTCTTAATAACACCTCTCACATGGCTGTGCACTTGTAATGACAAATCAAGGATGTTAAGAGGCTAAAAGCAGGTTTAAAACTTGCCCCATTGAAGTCAACAGGGAGCAAATTTTAAAAAGATGATAACACGGTGTAGGCAACACCGATTTTTGTCATTGTTCTCTGTATTGACATCACTCCAAATGTGCAAAAAAAGGAGCTCAATGTTAAAATTGACCGGAGTTCTCCTTTAAGGGTTTGGATCGACATGAGGGTGGGTAAATGATGACATAATTTTCAGTCTTACTTATGGGCACAATGGGGATTAATCAGAAATGTGGAAAAAAAAGATGAATAATGCAGAATTTTGTTTAATGGCAAGCAAAGTCGGATATTCTTGCCATTGCAAAATCCTAGAGGACCTGAAAATTTAGTGCATATTGTGCATTTTAAGCACAACAGTAGTTTTCCTATTTACGCAAGGCATGCTGTGACATCTTTAGCAAACTTGGCTGTGAGCTTAATTTTAATTGATTGTTTGATTGTTTTTACAAATTGACTATGCTAATATCAAAGCCAGTTTGGAAGCCAACCACTTCCAGTTAAAGTTCTCAAGGGATCATTTTCTTGCCCAACCACATAATCTCCATAAAACAAACTGCAATAAAAGCAATAGTAAAAGTAAAGCTTATCCCATTCTCAAACTGAGGCAGGTTGTATCACAAGAATCCAGTAAGTCTGTCTCTCTCTGTAGTGAAGTTTACAGTCAATATGAAGACAGATGGTGTCTGAGAGAGCAAGACAGAGTCTTCAGCAAAGGACAGGCACACAGTCGTCCTCAAGGTTCTCAGTAGCCCTAAGCTATAAAACATATCCTGCTATGCAGACAGCAACCCACAGCTGAGTGGAAGTCCAAATTAGGGTTCTGGACTGTAGAAGTAGATCAGAAGAAAATAAATGAACACAGGGGGGAAATGGCTTCGTGTAGTCTGTGCAAGCAGCCCGCGCTGTCGCCTCTTATCATCAGAGAGATATGAACCCAGGTGGTAATTATACTGGACTGAAGGGAGCCATGTAAAGGTTTACCTGCTGAACACTGAGAAACACAACTTGACTGGAGCCTATACACATCTTTCATGAGTTTGGAGTTGGCCCTAGAATTCTTCAAAAACAACCTTACCAACAAATAATCTGATCTCTCACCCTCAGTCAGACAGTTGAGTTTGAGTTTCAGATTCTGGTTAATACTATTGTGGTTTTGTTGGACTCGCAAAAACAAACTGATCAAAGTGAATACAGCATATTGCTGCTTTCTCAAGGAAAGACAAACAGATTGCAACCATCATATGGGACCTGCCCATTTGAACTGAAAAGGCAACACAGACTACGCTTGTGTTAGCGCTTTGGGTACAAGAAAAGCGCAATATAAATAAAACATATTATTATTACGTTCACACTGGGAGCCTTAGTGCTCAATTCCGATTTATTGCTCAGATCAGATTTTTTGTATAGCTGGTCACATTGTTGTTTAAAATGTGGCCAATATCAGACTCCACTGCAAACAGATCATGGTCCTAAACTGACCCGCATGCGCAAAAGAACGTTCCTCTGGGAAGTGTGTTAGGCCCTCTTTTATTCCTCCTATACATAAATGATATGCAAGCAGTGTGTGACTGTAATTTGTTCTTATATGCTGATGACTCTGCATTACTGGTTTCAGACAAGGGTGTCGTTAAAATACAAGTGATATTAAGTGAGGAGTTAATTAAAGTAAAAGACTGGCTCTCTGAAAATAAACTCTTATTGCATTTAGGTACAACAGAATCCATTATTTGGGTCTAAAGTAATCTGATCAAGGTTCCTAACATATCTATCAAGGTAGGGAGTAGTGTAATATCAAATCATCCTTGACAACGATTTGAGTGGTGCAAGTATGGCTATGAAAACCTTAGGTAAGGTTAATGCTAGAACAAAAGTTCTTGCTAGATATGGTAATTGTATGGATAAACAAAATTTAAACCTACTTGCATCATGTTTAGTGCAATGTCATTTTGAGTATGCATGCATTTCTGGGATGTCTGATCTGTCTTGTGTATGGTTGGATAAGTTACAGAAATCGCAAAATAAATTGATACAGTTGGTTTTAAGTTTTAATAGTTGTGCACATGTTGATGTATCTCATTTTAGACATCTGGATTGGTTACCTATAGAAAGCAGAGTAGCACATTTTAAACAAAAAATGGTACACAAATTAATTAATAAAAGAGCTCCTACATATTTTAACACATTTTTCTCTAGGGTTAGTGAGAGACATCTTTATAATACTAGGCAAAGTCGCATGGATATTACATTATATCGTTTTAAAACTATGGTCTTAGTCTTTGAGTACTCAGGGGCTCAATTTTGGAATTTGTTACCTCTGGATATCAAAAGAATTTCTAATATGGTTGGTTTTAGTGCAAATGTTAAAAGCTGTTCATTAGATGGATTGTTTTAGTGATGAATTTGTATTAGTGTATTGTGTGGATGTTTAAAGGAGAACTCCGGTCAATTTTAACATTGAGCTCCTTTTTTTGTACATTTGGAGTGCTGTCAATAAAGAGAACAACGACAAAAATCGGCGTTGCCTACACTGTGTTATCGTCTTTTTAAAATTTGCTCCCTGTTGACTTCAATGGGGCAAGTTTTAAACCTGCTTTTAGCCTCTTAACACCCTTGATTTGTCATTACAAGCAGTTGCTGCATTACACTGCAGTAGATGTGAAAGATATGAATAAAAATGATGTTAATTCAGCCAGCTCACATACCTGTATTTTCTTCCTGTTTTCGGCCGAAGTCCACAGTAGTCGATTGTCGAGTTCGCGCGCGCGATCATCAAACTCAAAAACCTACTCCGTGTGTTCAACATCTGATTCGGATGAACTATCCATTTGAGCTGATATTCTCGAACACCACACAGCACCGTCATCGGCTGACAGCTGACAGTCAGAGTCTCTACTGTTGCTTAGTTACCAATGATCGCCCACACGAACTCCACAAACGACTATTCCCAGCGAGCAAAAAGTCGTCTAGAACACGTCTAAAAGACGTAATTGTTAGACATCCAGAAGACGTCCTCACAGGAGCCAGAATGAAAGTTTTTTATACGTCTTTTCTGGACATTGTATAGACGTAAATTAAAGACGTGCTACAGACGTAATTGTTAGACATCCAGAAGACGTCCTCACAGGAGCCAGAATGAAAGTTTTTTATACGTCTTTTCTGGACATTGTATAGACGTAAATTAAAGACGTGCTACAGACGTAATTGTTAGACATCCAGAAGACGTCCTCACAGGAGCCAGAATGAAAGTTTTTTATACGTCTTTTCTGGACATTGTATAGACGTAAATTAAAGACGTGCTACAGACGTAATTGTTAGACATCCAGAAGACGTCCTCACAGGAGCCAGAATGAAAGTTTTTTATACGTCTTTTCTGGACATTGTATAGACGTAAATTAAAGACGTGCTACAGACGTAATTGTTAGACATCCAGAAGACGTCCTCACAGGAGCCAGAATGAAAGTTTTTTATACGTCTTTTCTGGACATTGTATAGACGTAAATTAAAGACGTGCTACAGACGTAATTGTTAGACATCCAGAAGACGTCCTCACAGGAGCCAGAATGAAAGTTTTTTATACATCTTTTCTGGACATTGTATAGACGTAAATTAAAGACGTGCTACAGACGTAATTGTTAGACATCCAAAAGACGTCCTCACAGGAGCCAGAATGAAAGGTTTTTATACGTCTTTTCTGGACATTGTATAGGCGTAAATTAAAGACGTGCTACAGACGTAATTGTTAGACATCCAGAAGACGTCCTCACAGGAGCCAGAATGAAAGTTTTTTATACGTATTTTCAGGACATTGTTTAGACGTCAATCAAAGACGTGCTACAGACGTAATTGTTAGACATCTAAAGGCAGCCAGAATAAAAGTTGTACAAAACAGTGGCAGTGAGTTAGTTCTCACTGAGAAAAACCCAGTTACTTATTGTTAATAGTTGTCGTGTCATGAAACTGCAGACACACAGACCTAAATAAGATTTTAAAGAATATTAATAATATTGAATACTCAATTGAATACGGCAACTGTGTAGTGTATATACAAGTCTTGCATTTGTATATCTTATCAATATAATTGTAATAAACTGCTTACCATTTGCCTGTAAACCAAACTGATCACTCCAAGAAATCAACTATTTAAATCTCAAAATAAATATTTTATTACAATTTTTTTCTGCTGGACCAAAACTTAACAGCCAGAACATTAAAGTATAAATAAACACAATAAAACTTAAAGCCAGAACAGTAAAGTTATAAATTAACACAATTTCCCTTTAAACAATCTATAAAATGTTGTTAAAACAGTATAACATATCAATTAACAAAATGTGGCTGCTATAAGCTTCACAAGCTTCATTTATAGCAGCACGCCCCGACTCTCCCGGGGCATGTTTCAGATGATCGGCTGCAGACTTTATTTGGGCCTCTGTTGCAGCTGGGTCCCATTTCATGACAGCAGCTACAATCAAAGCAAAAAAATAAACATGTAAAATAAATAAATGCAAACGCCACTGTTGTGGTTTAGCTTGCAGCAGAGATGCATAGAAAATTTGAGTACTCGAATCAATAAAATAAGATAGTTATTAAATCACAAATCAAGTAAAATTACATCAAGCCTGATATAAAGCATTCCACACACACATACTTTATGATGTTAGTTTTAATTCAAAAAATTAAATCAAGGAAATTTCTCTGGCTTTTCTTTCTTTTTGCTGTATCAAAAACGTACCGAACCGTGACACAAGTGTATCGTATTGAAACGACCCGTGAATTTTGTGAACCGTTACACCCCTAACATAGGTCTTTAATAACTGTATTCAAATGTAAATAAATATATGTTTGTGAAAGGTTATTTTATTTTTATTATTGTTTGTTAAAACTAGGGGTGTGACCGTTATTATATAACCGTGAGACCGACGGTTATAGTTGAACACCGTCATTAGAACTCTATTACCGCCAAAACCGTGTTATTAAAATATCTTAAATATAACAGACGATAAACACGGAGGCGCCGGCGCGTGAACTGGAGCTCGTCTCATAAATGAACCGAAACTCAGCGTATAAGGTAGCCTCCTTGCCTCACAGACATGTCTACTTTTAAACAGAACAATTCAAATGTAAGAAAACAAGACTACAGACTGCTCTCTGCTTATGTAATAAGCAGATAATCCGTATGAATTGTGCATTTCTCTCTGGCGTGTTGACTACTGCGAAGATCGCGAGTCAGCATCGTCAACTTCATCTTTGCAGCCGACACTGGCAAAGAAAACACTTGTTTATTAATAAACAATTAAAATATCTCATTGCTATATTTTACATATTCATAATCATTACTTTTGCCGGTTCTTTGTGACAGATTTTAGGTGCTTATTGGCAGCGCCGCCCTTACATGTTACACGCGTCACCACCGCATCACCGCACCCACCAGAATAGGCCTGTTTTTTTTTTTTGTTAAGGATTTGTTTACTGTGTGTGATTCATTTAACCCTTTAGGCGCCAGAGATTTTTCCCTAAAACGTTCGATTTTGACATCTTAATTTCAAAAGGCTATATCTTAAAAGTGATAAAAGATAGAGACTTTCTGTAAATTAGAGAAATATTAAGGATGACCCAAAGTGTATGTAGGGATTTAATTTTCCTATCTAATTTGCATATTATGACGTCATATGGTGGCGGTCCTCTTGAATTATAGAATTTTCATGAAAAGTCACATGTTTAAATGATAAAATGCAGCACTTCTTTCCCCCCAAAATGTCCCTCACCTTCTGTATGCTATATTGCACAATACTGAATGCTCAGGTAAATAGTAAGTAGTAAACAAACTGTGTAAATCATTACTAAAAATGGTTGAAACAAACCGAATGCATGTAGCGGTTGGCCTTTTGCTGTAGAGATTTTCCATTTACAACATACAGTAGGCACTCTGATTCCATGTATAGGGCACATATATATTATTCATATAACACACATACACAGGTAGACAAGACCTGTTTAGTTCAAAAGCTCACTCTACGAGCAGCGCGGCCAGATCTGCCTCGCGCGCGCGCCGAGTGTGCACAGCTCGGACTATTGTCATTGTCATTGCGATTCCCCCTCCACGAGTGCACGTTCCCCCTAACTGTCCTATGAATACTTCGACCTCGTCTAACATACCCAGTGGCATTAGACAAAGTCTCCACCACAATACTGTCGCCGCGATTGCGGAGAGACACGGTCAGAAGACAAAGTTACATATGGCTAGCGCGCGCCTCGTTCCCACAACACTAACACGCCTGCTAACTTCGCGATGAACACTCCGACCCTGGGAAACATTGTTCCCACCACTGACATTGGGCAAAGGACCATCTACATTGGGCAAAGGATTTACCGTTTGTGCTTGGTGTAGGGCTATACTTTCACTTTCAGAATCACCATAATCTTCTGAAGGCAGATATTCCCCTTCAGAATCAGGGTCCGCGAATAGAAGACCCAATACTTCATTGTGGGTAAGCTTTATTGATGCCATTAGATGATGATGATAATAATAATAATAATAATAATAATAATAATAATAATAAATCTAATGCAAATACTCGCTGACATTGACAATATTGCTCTGATAAAATGGCTCACTCTCGCACACTAGCTCCGCTTTTGTTCGCGCTGATTTCAATGCGCTCTAACTCGAAGATTTTCTATAGAATTATGACGTTTTTTTGATTTGGGGATTAAATATGACATGTCTACCATCTAGTGGAGGGGAGGACGAAAGATATATGACACCCTATTTGACAAAATCGGCCGTTTTATTCAGTGCCGCATAGGGTTGGGTATCGGTTGGGTTTTATCCGATACCAGTACCTACTCGGTATTTTTTAAACGGTTCCGGTGCTTAAACGGTTCTTGTTCCGATACTTAAGAAAACGAAACCGCACACACTTTGTCAAAAAATAATACCCTTTTATTTACAGGGCCAAACTGGACACAATATTAACTTAAATAGGCTATTTAAAGATTTTCTGATTAAATGAAAAATTGCGCCGTTTAATAGGCTACTGATGTAAAATACTTAAGTTAAGATCAACATTTTGTCTTCACATATTATGACTACTTCAAGCAGAGAAATATCTGACACTGAGCAGAAATATTTAACACACACAGTAGCCTATAGCCTCGTATAAAGAAGTGTTGGAACTTTGTTAAAACATTTTGCACACGTTGTCACACTCGCTGTTTAATGGCAACTGTGTTTGCTAGCCTACTTGATATGCAAGGTTTGCAGTTGGCATTAAAATAGGCCTAATAGACTTGTCCGAAGAGGAACGGCTGCTGTTATCATCGTCTGTGATGTCGCAACCCGATCACACTCTTAGATCGTCTCTTAAGCACGCAGTTTGTTTATCGTGTAATTTATACGCGAAAATTAGATTTTACGTGCATAGGATACGCATGGGTTGGTTATATGTTTAGTAGTGGTGTGGGGTGCGTGTGTATAATACATTTGGCTTTGGGTAGAATTAGTGGTGTGGGATGCGTGTGTATTACACGCAATGAAGTGCGCATCAAATGCACGCGAAAACCTCGTAGCCTATCATATGCACATAAAATCTAATTTTCGCATATAAATTGCACGATAAACACACTGCGTGCTATAGAGACACTGGCAGCTGCTGAACTTGAACTTTCGTCAAGCGTGTCAGAGGATCTGAGTTGTAATCCGCATTATTCGTACAGTTTTTTTCTTTTCTTTTTTTGTTCTCATCAAAACCAATTATGCTCATCAGTGGTTGTATATCAAGCAGGGACACGTTTTTGTGAATTATATTTTGTGAGTTCACTGGAACGAATAGAGAGTCTCGATTGAAGCGCGCGTCCGAGTGAAGACAATGCTGGGTGCGCGAGCCATCCGCGCCACTGATCGCAGAGGCAAAGAGCACTTTGATCACTTGATTTAAAAAACACATTTCAGTGCTAGATCGCCTCTTATTTAACAAACGAACGAAATGAATGCTCTGCTGGTTAACTAGAGATGTTTTATTTATATGTATTGGATCATTCGTGCCGCGAGATGTTTTACAGGCACCGAAATCAGGCACCGAAATTGTCGTTCTTATTCGGTCTGGTTACTACCGTTTACGTCGGAACCGGTTCCCTATTGGAACCGAGTTTCGGTACCCAACCCTAGTGCCGCATCTTGTCGAGTAAACTCGACCGTGGCGCCCAGAGGGTTAATGGAAAGCTCAGTCACTGCTAGTTGTCTGGCTGTTAATTTTAAATAAACGTAGAGCAAGTAGCAGTGTCTGCTCGTTTATTCAAACTAAGTTGTCCTATAACAGACGAACGTCGCAACGCGATTTTTTTTTTTTGTGAAAACCAAATCTTTTGTATGTGAAAGAGCCATGCGTTAAAAGTCAGATGGCACTTAAAGCTACTTTATGATTTGCTCTATGTTTGAACAAAATAAATAAAAGTTAACTATCTATACCATATTGAATTGCATAGCATCATATTTTTCTCCATTGCATCGTATTACATTGAATCGCATCGCGTTGAATTGAAATCGAATCGCACCGCATCGTAATAATAGTGAATCGCATTGCATTGCATTGCATTGGTAGCTGCTTATATGTAGCCTATCTTTAATGTATCGTATCGTTGGCTATGCATCGAGATGCATATCGCATCGGCCTCAGTTATGGAGATGCACATCCCTAATACCTACATAGGAAAAGTAACTACATTTACATACTGTGAATCGTTTTTGCATCGAAAATCGCTATTGAATCGAATCGTGAGCCTAAAAATCGGAATCGTGACATTTTCTGAATCGTACACTCCTAATATAAACACACAGCTGTTTGCTTGGAACACCCCTTTAATTGTAAATTTATTAAATCACATGTAAGGTTTATAAATAGTAGCTAAAGGAGAGTAAACTGATACCCCCTTTATTTTCTCTACCTTATGCCGTCCGAAAAGGTATGTGATTTTCTTTCTTCAGATGGACACATTTTAGAAAAAATAAACTAGACTTTTAGAAAAATTATCCATCTCTTGTGTTCGTGTGTCAAATACTGCAAGTGAATAGACACCAAAATGCTGAAGGTCAAAAAGTCCAAGAGCATTGTAAAGCTCACATGATAAATGCAGAAAACATCTTGTGTGAACAACACAGCAGGCTGTACTGTATGAAGTTTCTGGTGCATGCACTTGCATTATATTGGCTTACAATAATGGATAATTTGTCAAAAAATCTTTGTGGAAAGTCAGTCATATATACATCTGGAATGGCACGGGGAAAAAAATAGATTTTTTTTATTTTGGAGTGCACTGTGCCTTTAAAATTGACTACGGTTTTAGATACTGCAGTGGATACTTACTAGTGATGGACTTGTTTCTCTGTTGGTGCCTGTTCTGCTCCGTAAACATTGTTCCAAAGCTTGATCTAAAAAAAAAAAGTTCAAAAGTGTGTTAATAGATTATTGATCTGAGTGACATAGGACCATTTTGAATGTGTTCCTTAAGTGTTATATAAATCTGGAGAACCCTTACTAAAATTAACAATGTTTTGCGACACTAACCAAATGGTAATAAATTATTGTAATCAATCCACCATAAAAAACATGGTTTCTACACCTTTACTATAATAAAAACCATGGTTAATTTAGCAAATGTCATTAAAAGAACAGCTCATCCAAAACAAAAGAAGAGTTCTCTCATAGCCTACTCACCCTCATGTTGAAACTGTATGAGTTTCTTATGTAGAACAATAATTAAGATATCATGAGAAATGCCTTATTTGTTTTTGTTTTTCTCATGCAATGGAACATACAGTTGTTTTATTCCCAACATTCTTGTGTTTCACAAAAGTAAGTTAGACATTTATTTTTGGGTCAGCTAGGCCTGTAAACTCAAGAAGATAGAAGATAAAACATTGTCTGGAGGGTTTGAACCAGTGTACGTCTGCCTCTATTTCACGTGTATTTTATGACAATACTCACCATCTGAAGATCGTGTGGCTGGATAATATTTACTCCCAAAATGCCTGGATCATGAAGGAAACACACACAGCAATATTAGCTATTTGTTTTTACTTAGGCTACTAACAGAGACATTTGCAAAAGCTTGCAAAATTGACTCACCAGCTCCAAAACATACAATCACTCGTTATTTTGACTGATCGATAACGTTAGACCTAACGTTAAATCCCGCGATCAACAATAAAAGCCTAAAGTTAGTTTGCAGATTCTTCTAGAGTCAAGGAGTGTTCCTCTGTCTAAAGAGACAATGTTCTCAGTTCACTCATTGTAAAGCTCCAATGCTGAGTTTTATTTTATTTTTTATCATAAACTAGTTGTTAGCTGACAATACACATGCTAGCTCAGCACATAATTAGCCTAATACATTGGAATACCGTACTAATATAAATATTGCTCTAATCGCGTTTAGATTCTCAATTTAATACACTATATTTTGATGTATTAGAATTTGTATAAAATAAAAAGTTATTTACGTTACCTTCCGTAGATTGCAATATGTCCGTTGTCCATATTCCTTGTTTGTTCTTCATTTACATCCCAACTCGCTCAAAATAAACATTTAGCAGTCCGATGTAAAATAATCCATGTTTTAAACAATGTAACAAAGCCACAAAACCGAAGTAGGTCCCAAGCAGCAGCACACACACCCACTCACTTCAACTGACGTATATTCAAACTTGACTCGTAAAGGCGCGCATAGTTGTCATTGGCCAGATTCCTGGATGACAGTCAGAATAACCAATCATGCTCAAAACAACTCGTAGAGACAGCCAATAGTGTGAAAACATTGCAATTACAGGACAATATGAAATGTTTTAAAAGAAAGAATAGGAAAAAATATACACGTGCTGTTTCTTTTGTATTTGTAGGCTGGCTGTTATATTTAATCAATTGGTTAAATGTGTTTTCATTGTAGTGCATGATTAAAAATGTAAGATAAAAAATGAAAGATTAAACTTACAGTAACTTGTATAACATATATAATAACATTTATTTATCACTGTTCTGATAAACAGCAATTTAATAGAGCAAACAGTATATTAAACAGAGCAAACATGTATTCATATAATTCTGTATGTAGACCTATGTGAAAAACTAATGGATTGGTATCATAGTGGTGACATTAGAGTTACTTCATGTGACCCCTAATGACCCTTTTCCACTTTCACAAATTCTTGACCTTTCCTTTAGAAACACTCTAATGCCTAATAAATGTCAACATACTTTTTCACCCTGTGTGGTACTGTTACACAACCTGTTGGTTTAGGGTTAATCCCTCTGTCCAACGCAACACTTTGCTAACATTGGCATAATTAAGTTACAACATAATACCCCGGGTTTCACAGGCAAGGCTTAAGCCTGTAGTCCAGACTAAAATGCACGTATGAGCTGTATATTACCTGAAAGCAACTTGTACTGACATGTCAGTGCCATTGTTTTGTCTCAAGATGCACACCAGTAATGTTTTTCTTTTCTAAGGTACATTTTTAAAAGCTATAATTGAATGCCCAAATTTAAGGCCTAATCCTGGCTTTATATCTAAACCCTGTCTGTGAAACCGGGTCTGGGTTAGAAATTAAGGGGTTAACCCTAACCTTAACCCTTGTCTACAGACTTTTATTTAACAGCATGGATACTCCAAAGTGTTGACTGCAGTGGTTAGGTATAGCATTGATAAAGGACAAAGATCTTCTCACTGTGACAGTCTGTATTTTAGCAATGATTGTTTGTATGGATTGTCCCTAATTGAACACACATGAACGCCACCACAATGATGAAAATAGGAAGTTATTTACTGTAAAATTAGGATTTTTTTTTACAGTGCAGTATGAACATCTGTTCTGAACTAGTTCTGGCTGTCAGTGGACGTTTAGATTATGGCCAGATTGGACATCTTTATTCACGTAATTTATGGACTGTTTCTGGATGTCAACAGACGTCCAGATTATAGTCAGTATGAACGTCTTTTCTCAACTAGTTCAGGCTGTCAGTGGACGTTTAAATTATGGCCAAATTGGACATCTTTATTCACGTCATTTATGGACTGTTTCTGTATGTCAACGGACGTCCAGATTATAGTCAGTATGAACGTCTTTTCTCAACTAGTTCTGGCTGTCAGTGGACGTTTAGATTATGGCCAGATTGGACATCTTTATTCACGTCAGTTATGGACTGTTTCTGGATGTCAACAGACGTCCAGATTATAGTCAGTATGAACGTCTTTTCTCAACTAGTTCTGGCTGTCAGTGGACGTTTCGATTATGGCCAGATTGGACATCTTTATTCACGTCATTTATGGACTGTTTCTGGATGTCAACGGACGTCCAGATTATAGTCAGTATGAACGTCTTTTCTCAACTAGTTCTGGCTGTCAGTGGACGTTTAGATTATGGCCAGATTGGACATCTTTATTCACGTCATTTATGGACTGTTTCTGTATGTCAACGGACGTCCAGATTATAGTCAGTATGAACGTCTTTTCTCAACTAGTTCAGGCTGTCAGTGGACGTTTAAATTATGGCCAGATTGGACATCTTTATTCACGTCATTTATGGACTGTTTCTGTATGTCAACGGACGTCCAGATTATCGTCAGTATGAACGTCTTTTCTCAACTAGTTCTGGCTGTCAGTGGACGTTTAGATTATGGCCAGATTGGACATCTTTATTCACGTCATTTATGGACTGTTTCTGGATGTCAACGGACGTCCAGATTATAGTCAGTATGAACGTCTTTTCTCAACTAGTTCTGGCTGTCAGTGGACGTTTAGATTATGGCCAGATTGGACATCTTTATTCACGTCAGTTATGGACTGTTTCTGGATGTCAACAGACGTCCAGATTATAGTCAGTATGAACGTCTTTTCTCAACTAGTTCTGGCTGTCAGTGGGCGTTTAGATTATGGCCAGATTGGACATCTTTATTCACGTCATTTATGGACTGTTTCTGGATGTCAACGGACGTCCAGATTATAGTCAGTATGAACGTCTTTTCTCAACTAGTTCTGGCTGTCAGTGGACGTTTCGATTATGGCCAGATTGGACATCTTTATTCACGTCATTTATGGACTGTTTCTGGATGTCAACGGACGTCCAGATTATAGTCAGTATGAACGTCTTTTCTCAACTAGTTCTGGCTGTCAGTGGACGTTTAGATTATGGCCAGATTGGACATCTTTATTCACGTAATTTATGGACAATTTCTGTATGTCAACGGACGTCCAGATTATAGTCAGTATGAACGTCTTTTCTCAACTAGTTCAGGCTGTCAGTGGACGTTTAAATTATGGCCAGATTGGACATCTTTATTCACGTCATTTATGGACTGTTTCTGTATGTCAACGGACGTCCAGATTATCGTCAGTATGAACGTCTTTTCTCAACTAGTTCTGGCTGTCAGTGGACGTTTAGATTATGGCCAGATTGGACATCTTTATTCACGTCATTTATGGACTGTTTCTGGATGTCAACGGACGTCCAGATTATAGTCAGTATGAACGTCTTTTCTCAACTAGTTCTGGCTGTCAGTGGACGTTTAGATAATGGCCAGATTGGACATCTTTATTCACGTCATTTATGGACTGTTTTTGGATGTCAATAGACGTCCAGATTATAGTCAGTATGAACGTCTTTTCTCAACTAGTTCTGGCTGTCAGTGGGCGTTTAGATTATGGCCAGATTGGACATCTTTATTCACGTCATTTATGGACTGTTTTTGGATGTCAACGGACGTCCAGATTATAGTCAGTATGAACGTCTTTTCTCAACTAGTTCAGGCTGTCAGTGGACGTTTAGATTATGGCCAGATTAGACATAATTTCTCAGTGTCATTAATCGACTAATTCTGGCTGTCAATGGACGTTCAGATCACGGCCTGGACGGACGGACGGGATATCAACCTGTTTTGTATGTCCACAGACGTCGCTTGCTCAGTGGGTTGTGGACTTCGACCGAAAACAGGAAATAAATACAGGTATGTATTAACATCATTTTTAATAATATCTTTCACATCTACTGCAGTCAGATTGACCGTGATCACTCTTAACAACACCACTCACATGGCTGTGCACTTGTATTGACATATGAAGGATGTTAAGAGGCTAAAAGCAGGTTTAAAACTTGCCCCATTGAAGTCAACAGGGTGCACATTTTAAAAAGACGATAACACAGTGTAGGCAACGACGATTTTTGTCGTTGTTCTCTGTACTGACAGCACTCCAAATGTACAAATAAATGAGCTCAGTGTTAAAATTGACCGGAGTTCTCCTTTAATTGTGATTGTAAACTTTGCAAATGTGGAAACCTATTGTCGCTTTGTATTTATAATAGTATGCAATGCTACTGCTAAGTAACCTGTCACTATGAGTGAAGTTTGTGCTTTACATCAAGGACTGCAATGGAAACAAGTTTTTAACTTTGTGTCATCCTTGAGTGTATTTCACAATTATTTGTCTAATAAATCAAATCAAATTAAATCGAACGATAAAAAAAAACTCACGCAGTATGCTGTCATATAAGTAAACACGGGAAAAATTTAAGTAAGTGATTATGCGTTTATTTATAGTGTTATCTGCCAGCAAATTTATGCACATAAGGCAATATAAAAATAAAATAAAAAACCAAGATGATGTGAAAAAAGAGAGTAGAGTTTATGATAACATTTATGATACGAGCCCTTGTGTTTTGCTTTTATGAGCTGTCAATGTAATACTTATGAGCTCTGACACACCGCTGTCCTTTACAGACTACCTTTCGCAAATGTCTTGATAACGTCAAGTTTTGTAAAAATCTATGAAGTGACTCCCACGAGCGCTGAATTGTAATGAATGTTGCTCTAGAATGATGTAAAAGTTGAATGAATTCCGATTTGACTGTTCATACTGCAGTGCAGTCATATTGCAAAACATCTGTCCTGTATCGGATTTAGTACCACAGTGCCGCAAATCGGAACTGAAAAGATCAGATTCCACGTGGTCTGTGCTGTTCACACTGTCATGATAAAAACAGTCACAAATGAGCAAAAAAATTTACTCATAGTCTCATAGTCAAACAAAAGGTGAATTTCAAATGGTGTTAATGTTCCCTTGAAAGGCACTTCAAGAAGGGGATGCCATATGAAGGGTGATTCCAGATAAAAAGAAAATGATGTTGTTTTTTATTGCTCCCATTTCATTGCCACATTATGAGACACTATTGCCTAGCTCCCACCAGAATTCCCACTTCAAGGGTTTCCAGCCTTCAAAGTGAGCAGGGTATAAGGAAAGAAATTTCACATTTACACATTAGGCAGACGATTGTATCCAAGTAAGGATACACAAGTGAGGGTATTTTAAAAGTCATTGCTTTCCCTGGGAATGAAACCCATGACTTTGACATTGGCAGCACCATGCTGTTTGACCTACAGGAAGACTTCACCCAAAGACTCACCACACTCCCCAAAATAGTACAGGCAGAATCAATCCATAAGACCGTCTGACAAACAAATAGAAATGGTGCCGCTTCTAAACAGAGAAAAGAAAGAAACACAAAGAAATGGTCAACAACCATATCAAACCAGCCTTTCTCCGAACTCTCTTACTACAATGAGTGATTTTGTAGTCATTTCTCCTATTTTTACAAACTCATTATCCCAATATTCACTGCATTTCTAGCCAGAAATAAATATCCCATTCATTTTCTCCATAGAGAAATTGATTTTTCGGACAACTCGTAAACCTTTAAAGATAGACCAATGAGGGCAGAGGTTGCATTGATAATAGATATGCTTTTCTTGAAGCCATCACTCTGCATGATTTCAACTTCATTAAAAATACCAGTTTAACAGTGAAAAAGGTGACTAAATACATTAAACATGATCATGAGAGAAATACACACCAATCAGAGGATTATTGTCAAGTGAAGTCGGTTCTATTAAGCAAGCCCACTGATGTAAACAGTTGTGTTGTTGTTGCTTGTTTGTTGAGTTATAAAAACTTGACGTGAATGGGGTTTAAAGTCCACCTCTATTTTACTTTTTCTGGATGGTGTGACAGCTGAAACCCTCCCAATGTGATGCACATCATTTACAGCTTTTCTCCTCAGTCATTATGACAGCTCTAGGTAAATATCATTTTCATCTGGTGCTGCACTAGATGTAAATGCACCCTCTGAGAAACAAGGAAGAACCAATAAAAGAAGTAGAAAAAAAAAGTCAAATAAATGAAAGAGCCAAAAGAGTTCTGCAGACACCCCACTACCATTAAGTAGCCTACTGTAAATGACAAATCAGACATGGTCTTCTTACCCTCTCAAACCATTTATATTTACATTTTCATTATTTTTAATCAACTCTTGAATGTGGTTCATTTTGATAAAAAAGCAAGATTTTGAACTAAAAGCAGAATTTTTCAAAAGCATGCATAAGCAATGCTTTTATCTCTTGTTTCTGCTTCTTTTTTCGTCTTTCTCCGGATTTTTTGATCCGGAAACTCTGTTCTCTTTCAGAAGCTTATTATTATTATTATTATTATTAAAAATTCCCATGGAAAAAATAGTTCTGGAACCATGTGGTGGGAAGTGCTGTGCTCTGTTGTAAAAAGGTGCATGAATACAGAGATTCAAAAATATATATATATAAACATTTGCTTTATACTGTATCATTTTTGCACTGTCAAAGCCAGATTCACAGCGAGAACAAGAGAAACAGAATAAAGAGAAATTCGTCTCAGCCTTAACTATGTGTCCACACTCCACATATGAAATATCTGTCAATCTTGTGTCTTTTTGCCTTAATCTGACGGACTGAATGCCCAGGTCTTGCTGACATGGAGCTTCTAACCCCCTGTCAGGACTTCATGTCTCCAGCAAAGACAGATTCAGGCTTCTCATCAGAAAGAAGCCTTTGCTCTGTGTAGACATGCTCGATACTCCATCCCCCTACCCATGTCTGTCATGCCTCTTAAAATCTCAGTGATGTTGCCCTATCAACGGATGGGAAACATTATAATCCTTTAAAAAAAAAATTTAAAAAATAAAAAAATAAAAAAAATGAAGCTTTTAAGGCAGTCTGTTGAAAAACACTGCAATCTACGATGCCTTGAAGACGCTGAAAGTGGGAGTGAAATAGTTATGACTCCTTTTCTGTTGCAAAGGCCTGTGGTATATAACCAAAGCATGCGCCAAATGCATCTAACAACACTTATTTCAATGCTGTAATTGTGATGTCCACTTACGAAGAAGTCCAAAAACTGAGCAAATGCACCCTTATTTTTTCAAGGAAAATTGCAGTACTGACAGGAGTAAATGCTTAGACTTGATGCATCGTGTGTTTGCAGCTCCCAATCTAAAGAAAGCAGCAAAGAGGTTTTGAGCCTTTGAATGCAACTATGATGCGAAAAAAGTATGTGCTGCCTCCCAATGAAAACAGATATACTGCATATTAGGTACTTTCTGATGCACTCGCTCAGTTCTGCTCTCTTGTTAATCAGTGAATTCAGGATCTCAAGATCTACGATTGTATAAATACAAATGCACTTATGCTGACATTAAAATGGCTATAATCATATTCAAACAGCTGATTATTATTCATTGGATTATTATTCATGTCAGGGTTCTGCCCTGGCAGCTTTGTCTGTGTTGCCTTTGTATCATGTCTCTATGTTTGTGTTGTGCTTGAACGTATGGTTTTGTTTGTGTTGGCCATGTGCTCCTCTGTTCCTGCATGCCTCCTTGTTTCCCTGTACCAAGCCCTCTTGTCTAGGTGAGTCCTCGTTTCTCTGAGCGTTGTCACCTGTCCCTCATGTTCTCTGCTCCCTTGTTTAAGCCCTTGTTTACCTGAGTGTGTTCACCTGTTCCTCGTCCCAGTGTTGTCACCTGTCCCTCATGTTCTCTGCTCCCTTGTTTGAGCCCTCGTTTACCTGAGTGTGTTCACCTCTTCCTCGTCCGAGTGTTGTCACCTGTTTCTCATGTTCTCTGCTCCCTTGTTTGAGTCCTCGTTTACCTGAGTGTTGTCACCTGTCCCTCATGTTCTCTGCTCCCTTGTTTGAGTCCTCGTTTACCTAAATGTGTTCACCTGTTCCTCGTCTGAGTGTTGTCACCTGTGCCTCCCCTGCTGAAAAATCCAAAAAGATGGTCAGGCTGGTTTTGGCTGGTCTCCCAGCCTGGTCATAGCTGGTTTTAGAGGGGTTTTGAACACTTTTTAGCTGGTCAGGCTGGGAGACCAGAGAGATTAGCCCGTGCCGGGCTAATAGCCTCGGGCCAGTAGCACCTGGACTGCGTTTCCACTGTCGGGCCAGAAGCTCCACGCTTCACTAAAACACGCCCGTAACACGTCTCTCTGGAACAACGTCACACTAACCCATCATTTCACCAACTAATGGAAGTTTTATCAGAAAACTAATCAGAAAGAAATCACTGGAAACAGCGTGCATTGCAAAACAAACATGATAAAAGCGACCGGTTGCTGACATTTTTGTTGTTTGCTTGAATATTTAAAACCCAAGCATCGATGTTTTACCACAGATTTACAATAAAAAGTGACATTGATCATGAATTAATGTATGTCAAAATTGCACATTAGTCACACAGAAATAAATTACCGGTAGGTTTCACAAAAGAAAGAGGACACTTCTTCAGTCGCGTCTGTTTCTGTTTATTTGGTAGTTACAGGACATAGATTTACATCACATTTAGAAAGAATGATAATTTCAACCAATATATACAACCAAAAATACGACCTGAGGAGCTTTAACACTCTCTCGACTCCCAGTAGGCTACAGATATTTTCAGTCAGAGAAAAAGAGGAAGCTCCCGAAAAAAAAAGTTTATTTTTAGTTATTAGTTTATTTTATGATAGTCTGGTATAAAGAGACGAGACATAGGCTATCTGACAGATACAATAAAAACATGATTGTGATAGCCTTTATGATTGGTCTGATTTCTTCAAACGTTCACCATGTTTTTTTTACTCTGCGTATCTTCAAGCGTTTACTATGGTAAGGTTAGCGCGCGTAGTCTTTTGCATCGCGTAGGCCTATACATATTTCTACCTTATACGGTGATCAGAATTTACATCAGATCACAAACAGAAGGCATATGATTCAAACATGAAAGGGAGTTAAATTATTTTATTTTAAAAGTCTTTAATGCTGACAGAATCATCCGGTGCTGTCGTCTCAAGACTCAGGTAAACCCCGCCTCTGTTCGTAACCACTCCTCTAGCCCGAGCTGGCCCGCTTTGGCCCAAGGTATTCGACGGGCCAGAAATCCTGGCCGTTGGCCCCGAGTAAGCCCCGATCAAGCCCCGGAAGTGACAGTGGAAACGCGACTGGCCCTGGCACACACTAGCACGGCCCGGCCCGACAGTGGAAACGCGGCTATGGTCTCTGCTACCTTGTTTGAGTTCTCATTTACCTGAGTGTTGTCACTTGTCCCTCATGGTCTCTGCTCCCTTGTTTGAGTCCTCGTTTACCTGAGTGTTGTCACTTGTCCCTCATGGTCTCTGCTCCCTTGTTTGAGTCCTCGTTTACCTGAGTGTTTTCACCTGTTCCTTGTCTGAGTGTGCTCACCTGTTCCTCTTGTTCTTAGCTCCCTTTATATGTGTGCTCTTTCCCTCATGTGTTGCCAGTTCATTAGATGTTGTGCTACTGTGTACTTCTGTGCTACATAGTTGGTTTCTTGTTACTGAAGTCTATAGTGTTTTATTTGTATAAGTTTTTTCATGCTTTAGTTCTGCCATCAGTCCTGTCTCCTGTGTGTCTAGTTCCATTTCTGTCCTGCTAGCAGAGCGTCCCTGGCTGCTTACACTCTTTGCTTTGGAGCAAGCCTGGCGCTGAGCCTGAGATCCCTGAGTGCCTTGCTGAGGGTTGTTTCATAAAAGAAGCTTAGAAAAGCGGGGATTAAGCTTCAAAACCCGACTTGAATTAACCTAACAAATCAGTTGGGGCTTAAGGCGGTTTCATAAAAGGTAATTCAAGTTCACGCAATCTCACTAACTTGAACCAGGTTTAACTAGTCTAGATAATTGCGTGTGCACGCGTTTCTGAAGCAGCCCTAGAGGTCGATCGTGGATCAAATCGATCCACCATCAAACAGCGTATATTTTGTGCTGTTTTATGCATTTGTGACATGTCCCCCCCCCACCCCCCAGTGCAAACCTTACATTATACAGTTATATTCTCCATCTGTAAATGTTAGAAAGTCGTGCAAATGTATCCATTTTGCTGCTAATCTTCATATTGAATGAGCGCTGCTGCGCGCATGCGCGCCAAATAGGTCTGCAATAATTCTGACTAAATTATACATTTTGCTTGGAAAATTAATATGCGATATTTTATAACACGAGGATTATCTTCTAATTATAATAATTTATCTTTAGGAAGTTGGATAATAAGTTGCAGTGAACTTCTAGCTCATTACACTCATATAGCCTATTTTATACTTCTAATAAAAAAAAGAAATTGAACAGAAGTAGCCTAATTAAATTTTTTTTAAGAAACTAAATATCTAAAGATACAAAATATAGTTTTGGGTATAGGATCTATGCTACGTAATAAAGATGATGTATACTTATTTAGAATGCTGAGAATACTTTTTTTTTGAGAAAGCAAGAATCCCCAGTTTTAAATGAGTGGTTAGATTTAGTTTCTAAAGTACATTATGGAGAGGATAACATTAAATTAGGAACAAATGTATACATTTTGAAAAGATATGTGCAACTCTAAAATCAAAGAATATTTCATAAAATAAAGGAATATATATTAGCCTACATTAACTACATTTTTATGTAACCTTCCCTTTTATTTCTAGTTATTTGTTATTTTATTTATTTACTTATTTAATATTGAATATTTGATATTTGAATAATATTACTTCAATAACTATTAGGAATTATGTGTCATTATAAGATTTTGATATATGTGAATGTTATATTTTTATTTATTTATTGTTTTATTTATATGTATGTGTTGGTGGGTATTATCACAAAAGAAAAAGATAAAGTAGAAGGGAAAAATAAGGAATATTTATAGGGGGAAAATATGATGTCTTTAAAGGAACTGTCCATTTGTATAATTGTGTTAAATGTGTTTGAATTGAAAGACATAATAAAGTACATTATATATATATATATGTACTTTATTCTAAATAAGTTCTAAATTCTAAATAAGGGACATATAATGTCCAACTAACAAATATTTTAGCATATATATATATATATATATGCTAAAATATTTGTTAGTTGGACATTGTCCCTTATTTAGAATTTTAAACCTACAAGTGTATTTGGGGTAAATCAAATGTAGGCTAATATACTGTCAATTACTAAGCTCAGATTAATCTTACCAGTCAAAATTGATACTGTGCTTTTGTAGTTATTTATTTTTTGATTTTGTGATTTTAACTTCTGCTTTAAAAAGATTTTTTTAGATTGTGTTCTAATGTTCTTCTAATAATCATAAACGTGTACTAAAACAAAAATCAGACAAACTGCCAAATAAAACCAGAGAAAAATTTATTCATAAATCTTTAAAACAATCTAATTAAATCTTGGGCACAAAACATTCAGCCAGTAAAAAAACAAAACCTGTAGTATGTATATTGTATTTATCTATCTATATCTATAAATACAGTACACACACACATATATATATTATATTATTACAAAAATGACATGTCCTAAACGGACAACTTTAAAACGCCTCATATATGTGTCTATATTGTCTATATTGTAGCCTTATTTAAGTTGATTTTCTGTATACTGTGTATTTATTTTTGGACTAATAGTGGTTAATAAAGTCCAATAATGGTATGAGAGAGTGTCAGTGGTAATATCATTGTGTTCTTGTCGGTCAGTGTTGAGGATCTGTGTAACATCTGAGGCTTAGCCTGACAGTTAGCCTGCCCTGGACCAGGCTAGTCTCCCAGCATAAGTTGCCAGGGTAACTGAGTTTGAACTTTTTTAAGTTTGATTTATGAAACCGAATCTACCAAAAATAAGCCTGACTAACCGAAATAAGCCTGGCTTATACTCTAATCTTGTTTTATGGAACAACCCTCTGTTGTACTTGAAGTTCCTGTCTGGCTATTGCTAGTATTTTCAGGTCTCATTCTGCTCTGCCATTACTACTCTCCAGCCTACGGTCATCTTGTGTTAGTTACAACTGCTGTCTCATCCCTGCCTATTGTCTGGACTGATCACCTCTCCCACGAGTCCCACCACATCTTGTCATCTGTCTACTGTTTGTCAATAAACCTGTTAACACTCGTTCTGCATTTGAGTTCTCCTTCATAGACCCGTAACAATTCACTCCATCATAATATCTTGTTAGAACATTAAAATGTTTGTAGAAAACTCATTCAAATGAATAATGGGACATGGGTGATTAATAAAGCTGACCAAACAAATTGATTACGCTCCTAAAACTTTATAGTAAAAATATATATGGTAGCCTATTTGTTATAGTATAGCAAGTATATTTAGAAACTATAAAAACAAATATCATAGCTGAAATAAAAATGAATTGCTTTGGATTAAAACATCTGCCAAATGAACAAAATGCAAAACACCTATTAAAATGTAAAAAAAAAAAAAAAAAAAGTGTTACGTTGTTGGCACTTTTTTCCTTATCAGTGCTGTTTAGAATGTCTGTTTAATGTGTTTATAACTATGTGAACACCTGCCATTTTGGCTTCTCATAAAGAGTTTGCAAAGTGCTTGCAGAAAAATATTCTGTCACCTGTCTTAGTTTATTCAAATCACGTATTTACTGAATGTTAGAATAATTCCAATAGGTGTTAAGCATGTCAACATTTTTTATTTCTTTAGTTGAACCACTTTACCTATTTATACAAGCATTACAAGTGCAAATGTGAAAGTAGGTCGAATGGAACATTTGATAATCAGCTCGAGTCCCTGCCCTGATTCCTTCGTGCAACTCCCAAATGAATCGGGATTGATACTCCCTGCAGGAGAAATTATAAATGACAGAGTATACGCTGAATCCCAGTCTCACTCATTTAGGAGGACCACATGTCATTAGCCGTGTCCTCTTACAAATGTCAAGGAGTGAGGACACAGGCTGTTCGGCACTTTCTCTACTCGTTTGATTTTGGACTGCGGCTGTGAGAGAAAGGGCTGTAGTACTTCTTTAATCATCAAAACCGCAGTGGGGCAGACAACCTAAATGAATTAGCAAGGCCTCAGTGACTAATTTCACAAATTTTTGGCAGAAGGCGAGGGACCCACATGATGATCAGATGCGAGATTAACATCAAATTACAATCAGATGCTCAATTCAACTCCTTTGCACAGAGGATCTTGCGATGTGCCATTTCTTTTGATTGCTGCATATTAAGGGAATTATGGGACCTGGAAGCTGACTGGACTTTATGTAATGTGCAGAGTTTTAAACTTGACTTAACCAAAGGAATGATAATTGCCTAAAATACCCTTAGCATTCCACACAAAAGACTTTGTCATGACTTAAGATACAGTTTTAAAAATGTAAAATAGAAGAGTGTCAGAACCAAGGTTAGAACAAAGCTGTGAGGGCTGAATGTTGGAGAACGTAGAGAAGCCAGTTGCAGAACTGAGAGCTCTGTCAGGGAATACACGTAATGTTTCATTTAATTAATCCTGAAAGTAACTCCAAACAGGAACTCAAAATTTTCCCAAGGAGTGAATCCAAAAAAGGGTCTAGACACATCAAAAGGTAAATGATGTTTCTCAAAAAGGCCAAAAAAAAAAAAAAAACTTCAATGAGAAAAAATAAGGACAACAAAATGAAAAAGTCAGATAATCACACAGAAGTAAACAAAAAAAAAAAAAAAAAAAAAAAAAAAACAGAAAATCAAAAGAGGAATTTACCAAAAGACAGGAGAGGTTGGAATACCAAACACTGAGCAAAAACCTGAGGAACAGAGCAACTTAAATACACTCACAGGAAATGAGGCACAGGTGAGAACAATAACACATGTTAAAATGGCGGGAAACTGAAATGAAACACAATGAGGCCTTTAGTGGCCAAAACTCGTCCAAAAACATAAAGGCGGGCATACATTGTGCGATGTCTGTGAGATTTCAGCAAGGTACTACTATTCTACTTTCAGCTACTCACACTGAACGAATAGATCGCATGTGATAAAGCCAAAGCTCGCGTTTTATGTGCTCACATTATGTGCGGACACTACGGTCCGATCATCGATCTTGACTGCTACTTGACTGAAATATGTGTGATAAATCCCCGTGCCGTGTTGCGCCCATAGAACATGATATTGTGTATCCAGAGATATTGTCAAAACAAGCATCAGCTATTGATAGAGTATTGAAGTATTAAGCATTTCCAATGTATGTATTAAATTATTATTAGTATTATTGTTTTATTATTAGGGAAGGCCTACTTTTATTACATTTATTGGCTATTATAATTAATTTGCCAAGCAATAATTGTATAGCGCTTCCCTGCATAATCAACATGCTGCAAAGTTTAGATAGAAGCTCGACGACTCATTGAAAATTGTCTAAAAACATTTAGGTCGATTAGAATGAATTATAGGCCTATAATTAAAATTATTAAGTCTATGTCCAAACACTGTAATAATCAGTCATCAATGAAAATTAGAAACGGCTTTATTTTAAAAACAGCTTGTTTAACATGAGCATTTAACAAATTAATAAAAGAGGCACATCAGGTGGCTTGGAAGACGTGGGTAATGGTTTATCCATTTTGCAACACGAACTGTAGGTAAGCAACAGTAATTTGTAGCTAGTTTGATATCTACAGAACTTAAAGATCTCCCTCTTTTCGTTTTCTTTCTTGCTGCATTAAAGATGAAAGGTTAAACTTCTGGTTTTGCGCAGGCGCAGTGAGGGGAAAAAAAAGACTGCGTTTAGGGCAATCGGTTCTAGCTCTGCTTTAACTCTGCGATATAGTCACGAGAAGCGACCAAAATTTCTGACATGCCAGAAATTCATCCGAACATCTGATTGCCTGTCGGGAGAGGTTTATCGCCTTTCATTTCCGCCTGTACACTGCACGAATACTGCACGACAAACGACGCATGACAAAGCTGAAAATCGGCCCGACCCGAAAAAGAGTCGCACGAGTCAGAATTCGGCTCAAAATCGGATGAAAATGTATGCCCGCCTTAACACAGAGTCCACATCACAACTTCAACAATAGTGACACTGAAAAACAATATCATTGCTGTATATGCTAATATAGTTATCATTATAGTTATCTTTATAATTATTGTTCTCCGTGTGAACGGTCCTTTAGCCTTGAGACAGACTAAAGGGATGGACAGATGTTTCAGCTTAAACCCTCGAGACCAATTACTTCAGAATTCAATCCCCATCATTCACAATAAATAAACCGACTGCATTGATTAAATTAGTTTGTCACTACAGCAGTCATGTCCAAACCCATTGGTGGTTTGCCACTGTGTTGGAACTTCCAAATGTGTCACATCTTCATTTGGGGGTTGGATGGAAGATAGAAACGCAGATGGTGTGCTCTGTTTGACATAATCATCTGGCTCTGTTTGCATGTGAAAAAGTGTTTACAGATCAAAACACAGCATCACAATTTCGCTCTTGGCCATTACTGCAGTTCTCTCCAGATGAAGGTTTTTATTAGAAAACTGACTTAACCAATTAACTCTCATATAAGCTGCTTTTGATGAATGTAGAGATAGATTGATTGACTTACCTTGCATCTGAGAACATTAACTAAAAAAGATGTCATCATTAATTTCACAAAATCATACAGGGAATGGGGTTTTTGAACGCAAGTCCATCTAATGCCAGGCTTCTGAATTTGGAATGGAACATTTTTAAGAAATGTATATCCTTTGTATTAGAGCACAAATAGGAAATTGTTATTTATTTATTTCCAAAAGTTTTTTTTTTGCAAGCATTGCAATAATCCAATTGTTTTAATAAACAACGTGTCTTACAACAGATGGTTAGGCCCACACAAAGATCTCATCTCACCATTATTGAGTCAGGCTGAAATTATATGAAGAGACAGACAGCCGAAATCCATAGTAGAACTGTGGCAACTTATACCAGATGCATTGAAAAACCTGCTAAACAAATTCACCACACTGTTTTCAACTCTATAAATTACAATTACATAACACTTTTATGAATTTATGTAATACTTTATTTTACTGTGTCCTTGTTACACATTGCATGTGCTTACTATAGTAACAACAGTAAATTGTGCATAATTAAAAGCAACTAAACCAAACCCGGTTACACTTTATTTTAAAGTGTCTATGTTACAGAGCCTTCTTCGCCGCTGGTCCTGCCCAGCTCAAAGTCCTCTTCGCCACTGGCCCCGCCCAGCTCAAAGCCCTCTTCACCGCTGGTCCCGCCCAGCTCAAAGCCCTCTTCACCGCTGGTCCCGCCCAGCTCAAAGCCCTCTTCACCGCTGGTCCCGCCCAGCTCAAAGCCCTCTTCACCGCTGGTCCTGCCCAGCTCAAAGCCCTCTTCACCGCTGGTCCTGCCCAGCTCAAAGCCCTCTTCACCGCTGGTCCTGCCCAGCTCAAAGCCCTCTTCGCCACTGGTCCCGCCCAGCTCAAAGCCCTCTTCACCGCTGGTCCTGCCCAGCTCAAAGCCCTCTTCACCGCTGGTCCTGCCCAACTCAAAGCCCTCTTCACCGCTGGTCCTGCCCAGCTCAAAGCCCTCTTCACCGCTGGTCCCGCCCAGCTCAAAGCCCTCTTCACCGCTGGTCCCGCCCAGCTCAAAGCCCTCTTCACCGCTGGTCCTGCCCAACTCAAAGCCCTCTTCACCGCTGGTCCCGCCCAGCTCAAAGCCCTCTTCACCGCTGGTCCCGCCCAGCTCAAAGCCCTCTTCACCGCTGGTCCTGCCCAGCTCAAAGCCCTCTTCACCGCTGGTCCCGCCCAGCTCAAAGCCCTCTTCACCGCTGGTCCTGCCCAGCTCAAAGTCCTCTTCACCGCTGGTCCTGCCCAGCTTAAAGCCTTCTTCACCGCTGGTCCTGCCCAGCTTAAAGCCCGTTAGCCTCCACAAGAAAATTTTTTGGGGGGGCAATAAGTCCTCTCCGCCATGGCCACCCGAGGGGTCCTCGCCGCCGTGGCAACCCGAGGGGTCCTCACCGCCATGGCCACCCGAGGGGTCCTCACCGCCATGGCCACCCGAAGGGCCCTCGCCGCCGTGGTCACCCGAGGGGCCTCACCGCCGTGGCCACCCGAGGGGTCCTCACCGCCATGGGCACCCGAAGGGCCCTCACCGCCGTGGTCACCCGAGGGGTCCTCACCGTCATGGCCACCCGAAGGGTCCTTACCGCCATGGCCACCCAAGGGGTCCTCACCGCCCTGGCCTCCTGAAGGGTCTTCACCGCCCTGGCCTCCTGAAGGGTCTTCACCGCCCTGGCCTCCTGAAGGGTCTTCACCGCCCTGGTCACCTGCGCGTCCTGCTCCGCCATGGCCGCCTAGACCATCCTGGAGTCCATCTATCTGCACCCGCTCCGCCTTCCCATCACGGACTCCAGGATGCCCACCCCCCTACCGTGTTCTGTCTTATACCGCGCGGGTTGCACCTAGCGGGAGGGGAGAGTTATGTCAAATCCACCATCTGTCTTCCTCATCGGTCTCTGCACTACACTTCCCAGAACCCTGTCATCATTACCTGCACCTGTTGTCCTTGTCATTATCTGTATATTTAAGTTCCCCTCTCACTCCTTGTCATTGCTGGTTATTGTTTGTGCACTAGCACACTGTTCTGTATATTTGGGTATTTACTTATTGGAATAAAACCTTTGCTATTTTGTATCTTCGCCTACCCTCATCTTCTTCATCCACCTGTTGACGTTACAGCTATGTCAGAAAAGAAAATGAAGACTCTATAATATTATTATTATTATTATTATAAAATACTCTAAAATATTTATAGAAGATTTAGCCTACCCATTTAACCTTGCTTTTATTATTCAGTTTGAGTAAAAGTATATGTTTTATAAATAAATAAAAATGAGCAAACTAGTCAGAATATATAGTATAAGCTTTCTTTTAGTTTATTTAATAGCCTACACAGGTACATGCCCAATTCAAACCCGAGTGTAATTTTTTTTTGTTTGCTGTGTCTTGTATGAAGTATGACTGAAAAGACAAGATCAGAGTTGTTTTCTTTGCAGTTTTTGTTGTTTACCATTTACATGCAATTGTTGTATACCTCCTATCTTACACTTCAAGATTCAAGTTCATTAATGACCAACTTCTAAAAAGAAAATGTTCAGTTGTCTTTGTAAAGAAATGTGCACACACACTACTTGTTTAAATACATTTATATGTTGTTAATAAATAACAATAAATTGTTGTTGTACCAGCAATATCTCCAGGTTTTGTTTTCTCCAGGAACTTCATTGGGTACCAAACGGTTCAAGGAAAAAATGAGAGTTTCAGTGCAGCTTACCAGACGATAAACGATACCAGATGATGAACAAGGGTCTTATCTAGCGAAACGATCGGTCACTTAAAAAATAAATAAAAAAGTTTAAGTTTTATAAGCACAAATGCTCGCCTTGCTCTGTTCTGTGATGTGACTCGCGTAATACGCAATTACGTTCAAAAGGTCACGCTTGATGTACCGAGTCAGTGTTTACAAATGTGAGGAAGGAGCACCATATACACATATTCAAATGTCTTTGTGTCAGTTTATCGTTTAAAATGCCCATTTCGTGTGCGTATCCTGGGTGTTCTAATATTAAAAAGGCTAAAAGAACATTTTTGTCAGGACAGAAGCGTGACCTTTTCAACGTAATTGCATATTACTTGACGTAGCGAACGCCCATCACAGAACAGAGCAAGGCGAGCATTTGTGCTTATAAAACTTTAACTTTTTTATTTATTTTTGAAATGACCGATCGTTTCGCTTTGAAGAACCTTCATCGTCTGGTATCGTTTATCGTCTGGTAAGCTGCACTGAAACTCTCATTTTGACCTTGAACCGTTTGGTACCCAATGATGTTCATTATATGAAGAAAAATCCAGGAATGTTTTCATCAAAAACCTTAATTTCTTTTCGACTGAAGAAAGAAAGACATGGACATCTTGGATGACATGGGGGTGAGTAAATTATCAGCAAAAGTTTTTTTAAAAGTGAACTAATCCTTTAAGTGTTGTCTGTTTTGTATGGACTTTTATGTTGAAATGCACTCTCTGTTCTCATTGTTTCTGTGTCCCCTTGTTTGCAATAGCTCCATGGTTTGCTCCCATGATAACCCTTGTTTGTTACCATAGTTACCATGTTCAGTTCACACCTGTTGTTCAATTTGTCAGTTATTTTCGTTGTATGTTTGTGTGAAGCTGTTGTGGTCCCAGTATGTGGATGTTGTTCCTGTTTCTGGTCTGGAATTTCAGTGGTTTATCTTTGTTTGTGTTTGCAAAGAAAACTGTTCTGCAATTAGATTCTTGCTGACCCTCGTCCCTTTGCACATACACAACCATCCCGTGACATTGATGTCTCGATGGCTAGTAATTATTTTGACAATAATGAACAATTTACAGATGTTTAATCAATTGGTAAAAAGGTCTTCTTCTTATGGAATAAATAGGGCTTTATGTAGCCCAACTTTATAACATAATTGTTCATTAATGTTTTGTAGGAAATTGTTTCGTGGTAATAAAATAAGTACAGAACTAATAATTAAACTAATAAAATCTGTGTGTTTAATTCCTCATCCTCTTTTTAATTCAAATTCCAAATATTGAATAGAAAGGAAGAATTTCTTAAAATTTTTAATTGTGCCCAATCCTAATAATAATGCTAAAGATACTGTATATACTGTACATGGGTGCTTTATATGGGTGTCAAATCTTATAGCATCCCTCCACCATCTCAGTTCCATTTTTATTTGTGTCATTAAAGTAGGGAAACTTGTGCTTGAAATTGAATTACCTCTCTAATACAAACTTTACATGTGTCACTCTCAAGACAAGTATGGGGAACCAATAAACCAATGAATTATTACATAAAACCTGCAAAGGGCATTGTGAAGGTTAATTAGAAAAAGCACTCAGTAAACTCATGTTTGTGACAACTTGTTTTCAGCCTGGTTGAAGGACTTTAAAATACTACATCTGACTTCTGCTGACTATTGGAATAAGCACTTGGGCATAAATAGACAGTGAATTCATAGTGAAACTCAGCTGTATATGCACAAGATCATTAAAAAATATTTCACTTCGTCACTTCGCTATTGCATACCAGCCCATCACAAACCTCAGGAGATAATTGTTTTTACAATAATGTAAAAAATTTAGATTCTCAAATGGTAAAAATCTCACAATTAAATCATTCCCATGCTCGTTCAAATCTTCTTTTATTTTACAATAAACTAAGAAGTGCAATTTTGTTGTGTTTGCTTAATTATTTTACTAACATTAACTTGATCTGTACTGTAATATCCATCCCCATGCACAGCTCCTCACAGGTGAGGAGAGACTCATGTGCATACAGAAGTAAGATGGGGCAGTCTGACACAAATCATTTTCAATGAGAGCGGTAGGTGGAATTTAGAGCAGGCACAATCCCATAAAACTGCCGTGAATGTGTGCTAGATAAGTGGAGTGTGTGTCTGAGAGCTGCAATGCTCCCTACAGATATTGTCTCTCCAGAATCCGCAGCTTAGTTAGGCTGGCCCAATGACGGTGATTTTTGTGTAAGTTGGTGCATTTACATTGAATAAATTAGCTTTCGACAGCTGACTCAATTTGAATAAAAAACATTTACATATATATATATATATATATCCCCCATATACATATCCCCAGTAACACACAGATAGATAGATAGATAGATAGATAGATAGATAGATAGATAGATAGATAGATAGATAGATAGATAGATAGATAGATAGATAGATAGATAGATAGATAGATAGATAGATAGATAGAAAAATATTTATTTTATAAAAATGTACTTTTTCTTGGTGCCATATGAACGGCATTAAAATATTTGCTGTAAAACAATTACTCAAAGATCGAATTTTCTCACACACATCATATTTTGCAGTTGTTTTATTGTCACAGGTCAGTGACGTTAAGCTGTTTCCTAGAAACAGTCAACTGTCATCTGAATAAATATTTTTGATACCTCACAATTTGCGCACAAAGACATTTGGATTGAACAAATCACAGGAAATTATCTGAGAAATGAAGCTGTCAACCCTTATTCCAGCAATTTCTGCAGGACAAACTGAGATGTAAGAGGCCATACAATTTGATGTAAATTACAGGCATGGGACACTAGCTTTATTGATGAGATATGGATGAAAGGCCATATGCACCCTGTCAGCAATTGAAAACGTTCCTCAAACTCAAGTTCCTGTCACAACCACTGTCATTGACTCTCAAAAGGAGCCATGTATACAATTATTTCTCATAGGTGAATCATTTATCTTTACCTCAGTGTCAGTCAAAGCTCACACCATATGGGAACACATGAGAATTTAATTAAATAAAATGGCAGTGAATTAATAGGAAACCTGCTTTCAAGGATTTTTTTTTTCTTCCTAAGTGCTCACGGATTGCATGATGTTATTCCCCATGAACTTTAGTTATGATTAGGCCATTGCATATAATGAAATGCAAATTGCTGAAGTTGATAATGCCTGTAAGTAGCAATAATGGGCTTTGGGTGTTATTACCATTACATGTATCACTGCTCACACACCTAGGTTAGAGAGGCTTGTATTCAACATGAGCAAAATTTTAACCCTTTACGCTAGGGGTGTCACGATTTCGATTTTAAATCGAAATCGATCAAAATTAATTCACAATCTCAATCATCGAATTCAAAAATGGAATCGTCGATGCTGCCACGCCCCCATGTCACGTCCAGTCGGTTTGCAAAGCGGAAAAAAACACGCGTGTCGAAGTCTATGGTTGAAGTGCTGCGAGTCCTCTAACATTACCTCAGCTACAGCCAGTCAAAATATAGCATGGTAACTGCAGATGCAGGAGACTCATCGACAGGACTTGAAGAACCCCCTCCTCTTTCACTGAAGTCGCCGGTGTGGGACAGTGGGAGACTGTATTTGTGATTTCCAGTGAGTTATGTTGACAACGTTCACATTCGTGTTCAAAGTTCGCGCTTCAAAAAAGCGTTACTCGGTTACTAACGTAATCTCGGTTCACTCTAGAGAGGGAACGAGTATTGCGTAAGCTAGCTTACGCTACGGGAAAGATTCATCTTCTCGAGATATTGAAGCCAAAAATTATCCTTAATTTTGTATTTATTGTCAACGCAGTGCAGCAGCTAGCAGACCTAGAGCAGGCTGTCTTGCGTGCTCATTGGCTGCCCTGCGGCAACTGCAGCAGCCTACCAGTCAGCCCGGTGTGACGTCACGCCCAATGAAGGCGCCCGCGCCTTCATAGCGTCATGGCCCGCCAGAATGGGCGTGGCTTAGCGTATAAATACAACTGATTATAAATTGCTTCAACTGATCTCAACTTCAGGGGCTGTAGGCTGACTTCCCTGGTTTTCATCGACTGAAGTGAAGTCGCTCGTGGCGTGAGCACGGCCGGTTACGCAATACTCGTTCCCTCTCTAGAGAGAACCAAGGTTACGTTAGTAACCGAGTAACGTTCTCTCACGAAAGGTTCTCTCGTATTGCGTAAGCTAGCTTACGCTGCGGGAACTCTTTATCAATGCCGTGCGCGCCAAGCATCCACCCATGAGTCCCAGAGCTTTTGGGGAACCCAATAAGCGGAAAAACATAAGGCCATCACTTGTACATAAGCACACATAGGGAATACAGAGCAGTATTCAGAGCAGACACTGGTCTGTATAAGCATATAGCACATACCCCACTGGTGCAGCTCAATCAGGAGAGCTAGGTCATGTGAGAGTGGTCTGAGCACGAAGGTCTGGGCAGAACGCACATCTCGCTTAAACTGCAGGTCCCCCACACTTTTGACTGATGACAGTGCGGTCAGAAAAATCTTTTTTAGTGACAGGTATTTTAACTCCACGGAGTCCAGTGGCTCAAAGGGGAAGGCTTTCAGGGCCTCGAGGACCAAGGAAAGATCCCACATAGGAACCGACGGGGGCCGCGGGGGATTCAGTTCCGGGAACCAAATCTGATTCTCCCAATGCGGGGCTATGAGGAGCACCGAGTGGCGCGCTTCCCTGATCCTCTTGATTACCTGTGGCAACAGAGAGATCGGAGGGAAAGCATACAACGGGCGGCTGGGCCAAACCTGGACCAGCGCGTCCTCGTCCTTTGAAAAGAACATCGGGCAATGAGCGCTGTCCCTTGACGCAAATAGGTCGACTTCCGCTCTGCCGAAAAGGCGCCACAGTTTCTGGACTGTTTGGGGGTGCAGGGACCATTCCCCTGGGGGAACGTTGTCTCTGGACAGTTTGTCTGGGCCGTCGTTCAAATGGCCAGGCACATGCGACGCCCTCAGTGAGCGCAGGTGGATCTGAGACCAAGTGAGGAGGCGTTCCGCCAGATTGCAGAGGTTTCTGGATCTGACACCGCCCTGACGGTTTACATAGGACACCACAGACATGTTGTCCGACCGGACTAGAACATGTTGGTCCCGTATGAACGGGGGGAAGCACTTCAGCGCGTTCTCGACCGCTATCATTTCCAGACAGTTTATGTGAAAAAACTTCTCTTGATCTGACCACTGGCCAAAAGCTGGTCTGCCCTCGAACAGCGCGCCTCAACCCGAGTTGGACGCGTCTGTCGAAACGACCTTTCGATAAGAGATAGCTCCCATCATCACTCCCTGCTGATACCAGTCGGCTACTAGCCAGGGCTGCAGAGCCGCTATGCAGGTCTGAGTCACTCTGATTTTTTCGCCGCCAGAAGCCCAAGCTTGGCGGGACGCGCGAGCATTCAGCCAGTGTTGGAGCGGGCGTATGCGCAGTAGGCCCAGCTGAAGCACTGCTGCGGCTGATGCCATACAGCCCAGCATCCTCTGAAAAGTTTTCAAAGGGAAATAGCTGCCTTCCTGGAATGATGAGGCTAGGTGATGAACATGGCGCGTGCGCTGTGTCGATAAACGAGCCGTCATGGCCACCGAGTCCAGTTCTATTCCTAGAAAGGAAATCGACTTACTGGGCATTAATGTATGGAGACAAATCGATCTCATTAATAATTCACACACAAAAAATTATTCACACATGCGTAAACAATTTCACATGCATGAAACCTATTTCACGTACTCACCAAAAAAATTCACGTGCGTGAAAAAAATGTGTATTCACAAAAAGCAATTCACATGTGCAAAATAAAATTATATATTCATAAAATACATTTCACAAATGCAAAATACAATTCGTAGATATACAACTGTGCACAAAAACCTTTGAATGTTTAAAATGTACGAGCTTATCCTTGAATGTGAATGTGAATGTGCAAATCGCCATTCACGTACGAATCGCCTTGGATTTGTGTGTGTGTGTTTTTGAGACTTTCCTGGCAGCGCTTTCCTCCTACACAGAGCAGTCGTACTCTTTAGCCAATCAGATTTAAGCTTATCAATCGACCAATCAGTATTACTTGAGGGCGGGCCTTCCTGCATGTTATGTCATCAGCTTTCGACCACAGTTCATGGCTGAGCAGAGGTATGTGATGATCGGTTCATTTCTGTGTTTACTGAAGTTAAAGAAGTTCGAGATCAGTTGAAGCAATTTATAATCAGTTGTATTTATACGCTAAGCCACGCCCATTCTGGCGGGCCATGACGCTATGAAGGCGCAGGCGCCTTCATTGGGCGTGACGTCACACCGGGCTGACTGGTAGGCTGCTGCAGTTGCCGCAGGGCAGCCAATGAGCACGCAAGACAGCCTGCTCTAGGTCTGCTAGCTGCTGCACTGCGTTGACAATAAATACAAAATTAAGGATCATTTTTGGCTTCAGTATCTCGAGAAGATTAATCTTTCCCGTAGCGTAAGCTAGCTTACGCAATACGAGAGAACCTCTCGTAAGAGAACCACAGTTTGCAAGCTCTGCTACTGTATGCGCGTCAGTGCGTGTACCATATTCTTCCACTTTTTAAATTAAAACTTTAAATTGACAAAAACAGCAGACTCAGAACAGTATAAATCTGTACACAACAAATCTTGCATGTCACAAATAACTTGATTCTCCACCTCCAAGAATGAGACGACTGTCGTTCATTTCCGCACCAAGTCTATTTCTGCTGCACGCGAGTTAAAGTGACAGCGCACAGTTCGTGGTCAAAATGAACATGACATGAAAATGTAGTAATTTCATCATAAATGCATTTAATTCAATTCTACATTAAATACTAATATTTTTCACAGTCATGTTTTTACTTTTAGACCGAGGTAAAGCAAGGAAAACATAGATGTATCTGTTAAACCATGTTTGTTCTCTTACGAGAGGTTCTCTCGTATTGCGTAAGCTAGCATAAGCTACGGGAAAGATTCATCTTTCTGAGAAATTGAAGCCAAAAAATTATCCTATAATTTTATATCTATTGTCAACGCAGTTCAACTGCAGCAGAGCATGAGCGGGCTAGCTAGCAGCTCATTGGCTCGCTCACAGGGAACTGCTTAAGCCTATGAGGAGACGCGATTGAACTCTCGTCCAATGAGAGTCGACATGCTCAGGTTTCCTCACCTGAGCGGGCGTGGTCAGAGAGTATAAATAATGGCGTCGTAGGCTGTAACTCTGATTTTCATCTCTTCAGAGAGGCTACACGCATCCGCTGATCTGAAGGAAGCCGCCGTCGTCGATAAGGCAATTTAGCGAGCATCTGGAAGACTGAGGAAGCCGGCCGTCTTCGCCACCTTCAGCCGTCCTGCAAGCTACCGCCATCCGACGGATTATATCCTTTTTTATTGCAAAATATCTGTATCTGTATACTAAAAGAGCCGGACGTCTTTTTTAAGATGTCTCGTTCTATTTCCTGCGGTTCGTGCCGCGCTCCCCTCGAGACTGGAGACCGCCACGTCATCTGCGCTCTCTGTCTCGGATTGGAGCACGCCGAGCTCGCCCTCGCTGATGGCGGCTGCGAGCTCTGCGAGAGTATGCCGTTGTCGACCCTGCGGGCTCGACTTCAGGCCTTTAAAGAAGCTTCCGCGCCGCCTCTGACTTTGCCGCGGAAGAAGAAACGCCGCTCTCAGAGGCCGCCGGAGCCCCAGCCTGAAGCGTTCATTCCGCCGGAGCCTGTCGCCTCCCGCTCTCCGTCTCCGCCGCTACCGGACATACAGCTGCCGCCGAGTGGCCGCTCTGTTGCCTCCGAGGACGCCGCGGACATGAAGGAGACATGTTCGCTTCTCGCTTCAGACAGTGAGGAATGGTCCGGTTCTCGCGCTTCTTCGGCCCGTGAATCCACCGCGACCCGCGCTGGCATCGAGGAGGAACTAATGCGCCTCCTGTCTCAGGCCGTCGAACGCCTCGGGCTCGAGTGGTCCCCTCCCCCCGAGCAGACCACCAACCGCATGGACGGCAGTTACTTCCGCCAGCGCTCGACTCCCGCCACTAAGCGGGCAGCGCCCTTCCAGCCTGAACTGCACACGGAACCTTTCTAAGTCCTGGAATGCCCCGCTCTCTGCCAGAACTCGCTCTGACTCTTCCACCCCGCTTCGCGTTGTGGACGGAGCCGCTGAGAAGGGCTATCTTTCCATTCCCCCTGTAGAGGACCTGGTCGCTGCACACTTGTGCCCGCCCTCCGCGAGATGGCGTTCATCACCTGTGCTTCCCTCAAAAGCCTGCAGAGCGACTTCGAGTTTCCATACCCGCGCTTATTCAGCCGCCGGTCAAGCAGCCTCAGCACTTCACTCCATGTCTGTCTTGCAGATTCTACAGGGTGACATACTCCGCGAATGGGATGAGAACGGAAGAGATCCCCCTACAGTCGCGGATTTGAGGAGCGCCACGGACCTTGCCCTGCGCGCTACAAAATCTGCCGCTCAAGCCCTGGGAAAATGCATGGCCGCCATTTGTGTGGCTGAAAGACATTTGTGGCTCACACTCGCCGACATGGGGGATTCTGAGCGCGCCGCTTTTCTCAATGCCCCGCTCTCTCCATCCGGCCTCTTCGGATCTGCCGTCACAGGTGTTGTTGACCGTTTCTCCGAAGTTCAGAAAGCCTCCCAGGCTATGAACCTCTTCCTGCATCGTCGCGCTAGCTCCTCTGCAGGCCGCTCACGTGACCAGCCTCCTGCACGAGCCCCACCTCAGCGCCCAGCTCAGCACAGCCAGACTTCACAGCGACGCCAGGGCGGCCGCCCTCACCCTCGCTCTGACAGCCGCCCCGGGGGCCGCGGCCTAGCATCACGCTGAAACCTGATCACTCGAAGTCTGCCTAGCACAGCTGAGAAAAAGACGGCGCTCTCCCGCTGCGGCCGGACCGCCGTCAAAGTACCGCCCTCTGCTAGTCCCCGCGCACGCGGCTACTACAGTAGTGTATCCCGCCATTACCAAGCCGGTTTCCCTTCCCGCTTGCATGAGCACAAACGCCGTTTTCACGGCGACCCAAATAAATCTCAAAAAGAGCAAAAAGACATCTTGTGTAAAAAATGTGCCCACAACACTGTGTTCACTCATACACAAAAGCACGCCAGTTCCCGTGTCCCACACAGAGCACACTCTCATAAAGCGGTCCCGACCCGCTCGAGTTTCAGAGTACATAAAAGCGCCCACGAACCCGTGTGCGCTTCCCCCCTCTGTTCACTCTGTTACACGGCCCATAAACTCCTCTCTGAGTGTAAGTCCCATTGTTATAAGCACTATGAGCGCGCGTACACAGCCCGCCATGTGCAGCGACGAGGACCGGGTAGCCATTCACCCCCTAGCATTGCGCTTCAAAGCGTGGGAAGCTATTACGGGAATTTCCCAGTGGGTGCTAAACACAATAAGGCTAGGCTATCGCTTACAGTTTCGCCGCCGCCCTCAAAGTTTTCGAGAAACTAGAAACTACTGTGAACCTAGAAGCGGCGACGCTGCTCCGTTCAGAGATAGCAAAACTATTGTGCAAAAGGGCTATAGAGAGAGTGCCTCTGTCTATGAGCGAGTCGGGGTTTTACAGCCGTTATTTTCTTGTTCCCAAGAAAGACGGCGGCCTCAGACCAATCTTAGACCTCAGAGTGCTGAACAAAGCTCTCATGAAGAGACCGTTCAAAATGCTCACTATCAGAAAACTCCTCGCGCATGTGCGCCAGGGGGATTGGTTCATTTCACTAGATCTGAAAGATGCTTATTTTCAGATTCAGATAAATCCCCTTCACAGGCCATTCTTACGTTTCGCCTTCGAAGGCCAGGTTTGTCAATACACAGTCCTTCCGTTCGGCCTATCCTTAGCACCTCGAACGTTCACGAAGTGCATGGATGCGGCGCTCGCCCCCCTGCGGAGTCAGGGGCTGCGAATACTGAACTATTTGGACGACTGGCTGATTTTGGCACAATCACAGAGAGAGATACTGTCTCATCGTGCAGTTCTCCTCGACCATCTGGAAGCTTTGGGCCTCTCTGTCAACTGGACAAAGAGCGCACTTCAACCCAGTCAGACTATTTCCTTCTTGGGTATAGAGCTAGACTCGGTCACGATGACGGCTCGCCTGTCAACACAGCGCGCGCGCCGTGTTCAGCGTCTCGCCGCATCTTTTCAGATGAACAGACTCACACCTCTGAAAACTTTTCAGAAGGCGTTGGGCTATATGGCCTCAGCCTCCGCGGTGCTCCAGCTGGGGTTACTGCGCATGCGCCCGCTTCAGCTCTGGTTGAAGAGCCGTGTGTCTCACCATGCGTGGACCACGGGCCGCCAGCTGATAAAGGTAACGCAGACCTGTATCATAGCTCTGCAGCCATGGACCGTGACAGAATGGTTTCAGCGGGGCGTTTCCATGGGGTCCTTTTCTCGCCGAAAAGTCATCTCGACAGACGCATCCAACACGGGTTGGGGTGCGGTCTGCGAGGGCTCACCGGCCTTCGGCCCCTGGTCAGCTCAAGAGAGCCTCCTTCACATAAACTGTTTGGAGATGTTAGCGGTCGAGAATGCGCTCACGCGCTTTCTCCCGCGCGTTCACGGTCACCACGTGCTGATCCGTTCGGACAATATAGCCGTGGTCTCCTATCTAAACCGTCAGGGCGGAGTCAGATCCAGAAATCTTTTCAGACTGACAGAAAGCATATTAGTTTGGTCGCAGTGTCACCTGCTATCGCTCAGAGCGACGCACGTGCCGGGCCATCTGAACGACGGTCCAGACAGTCTGTCCAGGAACCCCATTCCCCCCGGGGAATGGTCCCTGCACACTCTTACAGTCCAAAAGCTGTGGCGAATATTCGGCAGAGCAGAGGTGGACCTCTTCGCCTCAGAAGAGAACACCCATTGCCCAATATTTTTCTCAAAGAGCGACGACGCGCTAGCCCAGACCTGGCCCAGCCGCGCGCTTTATGCATTCCCTCCGGTTTCTCTGCTACCACAGGTGCTTCAGAGAATCAGGGAAACACGCCACTCGGTGCTCCTCATAGCCCCGCGTTGGGAGGGTCAGACTTGGTTTCCGGAGCTCACTCAGCTGTCACAGACAGCCCCGTGGCCCATTCCAGTCAGAGCAGATCTCCTCTCTCAAGCTCGCGGCACGATCTGGCATCCCCACCCAGAGCGCTGGGCGCTGCACGCGTGGGTAATCAGCAACTACCCGTTGCTTTGCCAGAGGGAGTGTTAAACACGATCATGCAGGCTAGAGCGGCCTCTACGAGAAGGCTCTATGCGTCTAAATGGTCTGTGTTCTCAAAATGGTGCACCGACAAAAATCTGGACCCACGGTCATGCGAGGTTCCCTCCTTGCTAAGTTTTCTCCAAGAGATGCTGGACAAGGGCAGGTCCCCGTCCACTCTCAAGGTGTATGTGGCAGCTGTTGCGGCGTTCACTGAACCCCGGCGCGGACAGTCACTGGGCAAAGACGGCTTGGTCATCCGCTTCCTCAGGGGAGCTAGAAGGATGAACCCCTCACGCCCTCCTTCGGTGCTGATTTGGGATCTTTCCATAGTTCTCGAAGCTATGAAAGCCCCCCCATTCGAACCACTAAACACCGTGGACCTCAAATACCTCTCGTTCAAAGCCGTTTTTCTGCTTGCGCTCGCATCAGTAAAACGTGTGGGAGACCTTCACGCACTGTCAACTAGCGCTTCCTGTCTTGAGTTTGGGCCCAATGACTCCTTAGTCGTTCTCAAACCTAGACATGGTTATGTCCCAAAAGCGATTGGTACCCCATTCAGGGCACTAGTTATTTCTTTATCGGCTCTGCCTGCATCCGATAACGAATCTGATTCTAATCTCCTGTGTCCGGTCAGGGCCCTGAGATTATACACTTCCCGCACTGCTCCGGTCAGACGATCTGAGCAGCTGTTTGTTTCGTTCGGTGGGCGCACCAAAGGGCTGGCCGCCTCGAAACAGACACTATCCAGATGGATAGTTGATGCCATTGCAGCCGCATACGCGTCAAAAGACCTGCCATGCCCTCTGGGCATCAGGGCTCATTCCACCAGAGGCATGGCCTCATCGTGGGCATGGTCCAGCGGAATTTCCATTTATGACATTTGCGTGGCAGCAGGATGGTCTTCCCCTTCCACCTTTGTCAGATTTTACAATCTCGAAGTTCCCGCCTTGCAGGCTAAACTACTAGCTATCTAGTATGTTACAGCTTATCTGGTGAGCTGCACTAAAAAGGAGTTATTCACACAGACCGGTTCCCGCTCTGTCTCTCTTATCAAGTGCTTAGTACTACACAATCACCGGCCCGCTCTGCTGGCCCTGTCACATGTACATATATTCATTCCCACTATTAAGGGTTCCCCCGGGTCTCCCCTGGGACTCATAAGTGGATGCTTAGCACGCACGGCGTTGACCAGGTGTTCCCGTAGCGTAAGCTAGCTTACACAATACGAGAGAACCTCTCGTAAGAGAACGAATCGGTTACCTAACGTAACCTCTGTTCTCTCTAGATGAGGGAACGAGTATTGCGTTCCTGGCCGTGCTTGTGCTACTAGCGTTTCTCGCTTCATTCTATGAAAACCAGAGTTACAGCCTACGACGCCATTATTTATACTCTCTGACCACGCCCGCTCAGGCGGGCTATGACGCAATGAGAGCATGTCGACTCTCATTGGACGAGAGTTCAATCGCGTCTCCTCATAGGCTTAAGCAGTTCCCTGTGAGCGAGCCAATGAGCTGCTAGCTAGCCCGCTCATGCTCTGCTGCAGTTGAACTGCGTTGACAATAGATACAAAATTATAGGATAATTTTTTGGCTTCAATTTCTCAGAAAGATGAATCTTTCCCGTAGAGTAAGCTAGCTTACGCAATACTCGTTCCCTCATCTAGAGAGAACCGAGGTTACGTTAGGTAACCGATTCGTTTTGTTGTGAACTTGAATGTCATCTTCTGTGAATGAGACTGCAGTTACAAAAGAGAAACTATATGGCAGGTTATTTTGCTTAAGTATCTAATTGACTGAAGATATAAGTTATTGTAACATTATTTTGTTAATAAATGTTTAAAATTTGACAATGTAGTGTGGTACATTGCGAAAAAAGGTCATATATTATATTACATAAAAGTCTAGTCTAAAAATGGCATAGCAAACTGTGCTTAAAAAAAATTAATGTAAAAATCGAGAATCGAATCGAACCGTGACCTTAGAATCGAAAATGTGATCGAATCGAGGATTTGGAGAATCGTGACACCCCTACTTTACGCATGATGTTATGCACAATATGTCAACTTTTTTTATCTATTTTTTTATCTATTTTTTAGTTAGATTTGTCATAGAAATATTTTTGTAAAATATATCTAGTGTCTTTCACGTTTCTCACACACACTTTAGGGACAGAATTTTGTTGATATGCATGAACATGCAAAAAAAAAATTGTTTATCTGAAACTGAACGTTTATTCAAGTAAAATGCATACATTTGGTTTAAAAACATTCCAGTAGTTTTTTTATTATAAAATTAATTTGTAGGTTCCAAAAATTTGGACTGTTTTTGAGCAATCATGAGTTATAAGTTAAAAATAATTTAATGCTAGTAATTCTGTTTAAAAAAAATCATATAAGGATATATTCAAATACAATCTTTCATGAATAATGAATAATGATTTTTTTTTTCTTTTGTTCATGTAAAAATTAAAAATTGACAGAAAATGTAATTGATAACAATGAAATAAAATGGTCACATTCCTTTTTTAAGGTGTCATTGTTACAGTGTAATTATGCATTTAAGTAATAAAAGTTAACTATGTACAGTACTTACTATAGGGTTAGGGTAGGATTAGGATTTGTTTGAGGGTGTGTTGCATGTAATTGTGGATAGTTTTCTGTTATTACTATGCTAAGTATATGAGACATTTGTAACAAGGAAACTGTAAAATAAAGTGTTTGGTTTAGGGTTAATTACTTGTAATTATGCATAGTTTACTGTTATTATAGAAATTACACGTAGCAACGTGTAACTACATCACCTTTAAAATAAAATGATACCTACATATCTAACAAAAAGACTATTTTACAAATCATGACAAAATATACCTTAGAACCCCTATGACAATATGATTATACTGCTACTCACAGCCAGGAGGGGGGAAACTCATGCATACTCATGGCTTTCTAATGACACCTGGTGCAGACAATCTGCCAGGTACAATTTATACTAATACAAGGATAATACGTTCCCCAGGCATGAATAATATACACGCACACATACTGCACTTCACTGCAAATCATAGTAGGTTTAACCTCAGCATACAATCCACAAGGTGCTAAGTAATCTGAGTTCCAGAGGAGGCTAATTACAAGCTGCTTTTGCCAATCAGAGTGAATGTAACCTTGTGTAAGGGAAGCCTGAGAGAGCCACTTCCTGAGCTTACAAACATCTATCACATGGTCCTACTTAAAACTCCAGTAACATTAGCTGTAGCTCACAGCTGATTAAATCCAATCAAAAATCACATAATGAAAATCCTTGAAGAGTTTTTCAGTGGAGAATTACCAGCAGGAGCGCTTGTATCCTTTTCTCTTTGCACACTACACTTTTTTTCTCTCTTTTTCTCCCCTGTAGGTTGGAGTGTTAGTCCTCAGGCTGTAAACACGTGGATTTGTATCTGTGTGCGAGGAGCCTGCGCCCAAGGCAATGAGCTGGCCAGAATGTAACCTCCACACAGCTGCAGCAGGACTGATAATGTCCAAACCGGTCCGTCCAATGTCTCTGTAGGCCCACTAACACATCCAGCACCCGAGGCCAAACTCTTAGTTCTGTCATGTCCTACACTGTGCTGTCTCAAAGTACTGCTGAATCACACCGATGCAGGCCCTGTTGGTGATGCAACCCAGACTAGTGAGGAACCATGCAACAGTAAAATCGCTTTTTAATTAGAAATTATATCTACACATACCCAGCTTCTTCTGACAAGCAGCTTGTGTCTCCAGACCCCTGTGCTCTGACACGTGTAGACGTTGTGGTACACATAATAGTACAAGACAAGGGATTTAGGATAGTGATATTTGTAGTGGCCCGTTTTTTCTGAGCATTTTACTGTCACATTATGGTGAGCATGATGGATATAGGACATTCTTTCATTTTCTTGTTATACAAACTTACAACTTGTACAACAAGTGACCCTTATGAATCAAACAATTATTGTCTAATTCACTTTGACAGATGTCACACCATGACACACTTGACTGACCTTTTCATGTTGGCATGAGATCAATCACCTATCAAGAGTTCCTGGTCATATTAAAAGTGCTTTAGGTGATTTCAGCCATTTTCTTGATTTCAACCATACACCTTTAATTCGCTGTAAGATACACCTTTAAGATTCCAAACAGCAATTCCAAACACATCCTGACTATTTTGCTCTTTACAGGGCAATGAGCTGTCACAGAGCAGAGATATGTGAGATTTTTCCAGAACATCAATCAAAATATTGTAAGTTATATAGTCAAATTCAAAACTAAATTGTTGTTTGAAGACATTTGTTGATGTTGTATATGGATCAGAACATTAGCCGCTAGTACACAGATATACAGCATTGGAGATTACTTTAAATGCTGTCAATAATGTCAAGTTGGTGGTTTAGAAAGCATGCGTAAACAACTGCTAGATCATAACTCTATGGTTATGATCAGTGTAAAATATGCACGAAAACAGTGATTGAGATGTCAAAGCAAGAGTCAACACAGAGAATGTATGACAGAACTGAATAAAGATGTAAATATTAACAGTACAAGTGGCATGCAAAATGTATATTCATCATAGTCATTTAACTTCTCCAGAAAAGTTACGAATGAAAAGATTTTTTCTGAGTCTGTTTACCATAAAAAAAAAATTTAGATTTGATGCTAAAAATGACATTTAGGCCAAACTTAACATACTGATGAGCCAAAACATTATGAGCAGTCACAGGTCGAGGCGAATACCGTTGATCATCTCCTAACAACTAGGAGATTAGATGCAAAAAATGGTTCTTGTAATCAATGTGTTGGATGCAGGAGAAAAGGCAGGAATAAAGATGTGAGTGACTTCACAAGGGCCAATTTGTTATGGCAAGGCGACTGGGTCAAGAGTATCTCTGAAATGCCAAGGCTTGTGGGTTGATCCCGGTCAGCAGTGGTGAGAATTTACCAACAGTGGTCCGAGGAGGAACAAACCACAAACTGGCAACAGGGTGTTGGGCACTTAATGCTCATTGATGCATGAGGGCAACGAAGGCTATCCTGTCCGGTCCGAGCCAACAGAAGGTCACTGTGGCACAAGTCACACAAAATTGTTATAATGGTTATGGGAAGAATTTGTCACAAAACACCAAAGCATCGTATTGTGCTGTATTCTGTGTATTTGGCACGTGTAACCTTCCTAAATGATGTTAAAAACCAGGTACACCCCTTCATGACAATGGTTATCCTTGGTGGCCTCTTTCTGCAGGATAATGCACACTGCCACACTACACACACTGTTCAGGAATGGTTTGGTCTTGAACAGAACAAAGTGTTGCCCTGGCCTCCACATTCCCCAGAGATGAATCCAATTGAGCATTTGTGGGATGTGCTGGACCAACAAGTTCGATACACGGCAACCTACAGGACTTGATGGATCTGCTGCTAATGTCCTGTGCCAGACACAACAGAACACCTTTGTGTCCAGAGTCCATGCCAAATAAAACTTTTATCTTAAAGGACTTATTTAATTCTCAGAATTTGGACATTATATTTTTTACTGAGACCTGGTTTAAAAACGAGTGATTTCATTTTGTTTTTGGAGTTGCTCCCGTTTCAGTGCGTTTTTTTTTTTATTCCCCCGGGGCCTTTGTTAGTCCGGCAACTATTTTTAAGAGCAGTTTGAACTGTCTTAAACTGGATACTAGACTTTTTACCAGTTTTGAACTACAGATATTTCATCTCAATCAGACAAAACCAATAGTCTGTGCAGTTAGTATATCATCCTCATAAGGATTTTAAATAGCATTTTCTGACTTTTTAGGTGATATTTGCCTAAAATATAATAAACTTTTAATAGTGGAGGACTTTAATGTGCATGTTTGTGCATGTAAAGATTTTCTGGATTTGACTGACTCTTTCAAATTTGTTCATCAAGTACATGAACATGGACACCACCTGGACTTATACTAATGTTGGGCCTTTCTGTTGGGGACATTTTTAATTCAAAACTCAGTTTTCTCAGATCACATGTTTATTATCAGTTCTGTTACTACTCCATGTGTCATTATGAGTGTTAGTCCTCCAGTTTCTCAGGTTCGAAATGTAAACATGGCTACTATTGAGAAGTTTATTTTCTGAATCTGACATTACTGGTACTCTTGAGGGCTCCTGTGCTGATTTAGATGTTAATGTTTCTTATCTTAAAATCTGGATGCTCCTCTATAAGGACACACGAGACATGAGATGAGCATGTAGGAGAGCTGTGTCACAGTGTCTGATTGTGTTTCCCTGGGTTATCACTAGAGGTCCTCGTTTCTCACGGTGTCATTCACATTAGACTACATTTCCCAGCATTACCGCTGGTTCCGCTGTCGTTTCGGAGGCCGTCCTTGTGCAGCCTGCTGTCATTTTGGAGGCCGTCCCAGTGCAGCCCGCTGTCATCCCAGAGACCATCCCAGAACTACCCATCATCAGCCCTGCCACGGCCAAGAAGATAGTCTTCCTTTTTTATTCATTGGCTGTGTTACATGCATGGAGGAAGTTTAGGAATGCTGCCGATCCAGAAACTGTGCACGTAACTTCGGCCGATCCAGAGACTGTTCACATAACTTCGGCCGATCCAGAGACTGGGTCTGTTCCTGTGTCTGAGCCGGTGTCTGTTCCTGAGCCGGAGCCAGTGTCTGTTCCTGAGCCGGAGCCAGTGTCTGTTTCTGAGCCGGAGCCAGTGTCGGTTCCTGAGCCGGAGCCAGTGTCTGTTCCTGAGCCGGAGCCAGTGTCGGTTCCTGAGCCAGAGCCAGTGTCTGTTCCTGAGCCGGAGCCGATGTCTGTTCCTGAGCCGGAGCCGGTGTCTGTTCCTGAGCCGGAGCCGATGTCTCTTCCTGAGCCGGAGCCGGTGTCTATTCCTGTGCCGGTGTCTGTTCCTGCGCCAGTGTCTGTTCCTGTGTCGATGTCTGTTCCTGCGCCAGTGTCTGTTCCTGTGCCAATGTCGGGTCCTGCGCCGATGTCTGTTCCTGCGCCGGTGTCTGTTCCTTTGCCGGTGTCTGTTCCTTTGCCGGTGTTGGTTCCTGAGCCTCCGCCGTGGCCGCCTGAGGGGTCTTCACCGCCGTGGCCGCCCGAAGGCTTTTTTCCACCGTGGCCGCCAGTTGGACTGTCGTCTCCGCCCTGGCCGCCTGATGGGTTGTCTGCTTCGCCCTGGCCGACTGCTAAGTCGTCACCCCTTGTTCCTGTTTCACCTTCCTCCTGGACTCTTGTGTTGTCTTGTTTTCTGTCGTGGAGCATCTGGTAGCCGCTCCGTAGAGGGGGGGTTATGTCACAGTGTCTGGTTGTGTTTCTCTGGGTTATCACTAGAGGTCCTCATTTCTCACGGTGTCATTCACATTAGACTACATTTCCCAGCATTCTGTTCTGTCACTCATCTGATTATTGCACACAGCTGTTTCCCGTCACCTTGTTAGTTCTGTGTGTATTTATACCCTGTCTGTTTTAGTGTTTGGCACGGAGTCCTTGTTTTACGTCCCCACACTTCTGAGGTTTGTTTCTGCTCGTTTCTCGTTTTTATGATTCTTGTTCTTTGATTTCTTATATGGTGTTTGACCCTTGCCTGGACTGGATTATGTGTACGGATAAACATGTGTATTTATTGTGTATAAGATTATGTGTACCCAATAAACATACTGCAACTGGATCTACTGTTTCCCTGTGTGCGTCATGACAAGCTGAGCATAGGTGGAAGAAGAATAAGTTACAGATGTCATCATACAACATAGAATCTCTGGATACTAGATAAAAGAAACTATTTCACTCATTTCGTTAATTTCAAGGTATAGTGGGAATTTAAAAGTCCTTTTTAATATGATCAATTCAGTACTTAATCATTCTATCACTTCTGCTCTTTCTGCTATGGCTTGTAATGATTTGATAATTATTTTTTTTGGTTCAGAAGACTAAAGATATCAGGGTGCAGATTGATTCATATGACCCTTCGGTTGCTCGTTTTACATCTGTGGTATTCAATCAGTTCAGTCTTTAGCTGAGATAATTGGTCAGCTGAAATCTACAAATTGCTGTTGTGATATTGTACCATCAAAAATCAATAAAGATTTTACTGACGTTAGTTAATAAAAGTCTCACATCAGTAGGTCCAACCAGTTTTACAGCCCCCCTTGAAAAGAACAAATTTGGATCCGAGTGTTTTATCAAATTATCATCCTATCTCAAAATTGCCATTTTTATCTAAAGTCTTAGAAAAGGTTGCATTAAACCAAGTGCAGACTTTTCTAAATTAAAATAATATTTTTAAAATAAAATTTTCAATCTGGGTTCAAAGCAAATCACAGCACAGAAACGGCCCTGGTTAAAGATTTAAAAAAAATATATATATTTTTTTTTTATTAATTCTGGTGATTCTAGTCTTGCTAGACCTCGGTGCAGCATTCAATACTATTGATCATGACATTCTATTACTCACCTAGAAAACACTGTGGGTATTCGGGGTATGGCTCTAGGATGGTTTAAATATTTTCTCTTTAATAGGACCTTCTCAGTTAACGCTGATCAACTTTTCTCCAAATCTGCTTCATTAATTTGTGGTGTTCCGCAAGGCTCTATTCTTGGTCCAATTCTGTTTTCACTTTATGTTACCTTTAGGTTCTATTTATCAAAGGCATGAAGTATATTTTCACTGTTATGCTGAAAACACTTATGTGTAACTTCCTGTACGAAAACAGGACAGGAGGTCAATTGAAAGCAAAACTGTGATAATCTGGTTCGGGACCTCTGTTTCCCAAAATCTTTCTGATATGGGAAATGTAGCTCCCCTCTGCAAATCAGTGGTTAAGAATCTTGGGGTACAGTTTGTTGATCTGCCTATCGTGGGTCTGAAGAACTCCCCTCGTGTGTTTGCAATTTGCATAATGATGCATTTAAAATTGAATGACCGCATGTTTAATTTCAAAAGTTCACAATGCTGTTGCAGATTAAATATAATGTGGTTAACATTGAATAAATATATTTTGTCAGGTTAAGTACTGATAATTATTCACATTTATGTTTGCATAATTTATTTATGTTCTAATCAAATCCTCATCCAATGTGCACTGGCTTGTGGGCAAAATTAGCCATTAGAGTGTGCACAGATCTGCACTTCGGATTCTAACCAGAAAAAGTAACCAGAAAAAAATCTTTGGAATACTCATTTCAACATACTACGATTTGACACATACTGATTTTAATTTCGAATACTATTTAGGATGGAAGTATGTAAATTGGGACACAGCAAGAATTTAGTTCTAGTTCTAATTAAACACATCTGAACCAGTTAATCAATGTCTTCTGGATTACTAGAAACTTCCAAGCAATTCTGCTAAAGTCTGCAGGAACATGGCACTTGAGCAGCAGGATTGGATACCCCTGTAGCATCCCCTTGTCAGCAAACAGGTATTCAATAGGTATACGGTGTAACAGTTAAGCTTGTAAAAGACCACAAAGCATGTCAAATATTTCACTTTGTAAACTATTTAAAATTAGAACGCCAACTGTAGGAGTGAACTCGCCTGGTCATTGGACAAACTTGCCCACGCTTGTATACACATCATAGAAAGAAATGTCATTGTGAGGCCGGGGGATGAGACGTTAATGTTGATTAAATTGTGCTGAATTTAAGGGCACATGTAAAATAAAAAAAAATAAAAAATAAAATAAAATTGTAATAAATACTGCAATATTCCAAAAAGGGCAATCAATTTTTATTTCATGGGAACTTTAAGAAGTGTGTACGCTACTCATTCCATTTGTTTTTTTCCCAGGTTTTTTTTGTAATGTATGAGAAACATTGAATAGGTGAAACATTCACTTCGAATGCTTCAAGCATGGTAAACATAACTAAGCTTGTCACATAATCATGACAATCAATATAGATACAAGCAAAAGAACTGTCTAAACAGAAATAAAACTCAGAATTGGACAGATATAGTTTGTAGTTTAAATAGTCTAAAAATCTTATTTGAACATGATAGCCAGCCACCAGAGGGAACTCCTCCCTGGTCTTTTGCCATTCCATCATGAACTACATTTCTCATAAACCTTTGCCTGGACTCATTATCATGTGATTACATCCACCTGTGTGTCATTAGCTTGTTAATGTCTGTGTATATAAGCCCTGTGTTTTCTCTCACTCTTTGTGAAGTCTTGCTAGTGACACACTGCATTTCTGAGTGTGCTCTCTTGTTTGCCTTGTCATGGTTTATGGTCTTGAACCCATTTCCCTGTTTCCTGGATTCTGTCATTATTTGCCTTGATATTAAGCCTCTGTCTGTTACATGAATCATGATTTTGTGTTGCCCCAATAAAACTGCATTTGCATCTTCAGAGCAGTTTGTGACAATCACTGATTTAGAGCCTGTATTTCAATTGCCTGTTAGAAGCAGCAATACATAGCTGAGAGTTCTTCCATCTGCTTAAACATGCATCTGTTAAGATATAAAAAGCTATAAGATATTTATAACTGAAGAGAAGCAACATTTTCCCCTCAAGAAGAAGTAAAGAGAGAAATAAAACAAGAGAGAACCCACACAGTTTGTCTACTTGGGTTTCCGAGCACAAACATCAACAGCAGCCAGCTGACCTCGTAATGTATTTTCACATACCTCTCACACATCTAACACAGCGTTCTGAGTGCATTCAACAATTCCTGTGAACTTAACATAAACAGCACATTCAAGCAAAAATGCAAACATATATATATAATAGTCAACCAACTCCGAAGAACTAATGACAAGATTTTCCCTGGGTTTGGCAAATAGTCTCATTTTGTGATTATGAAATATGTCATTCAGATCATCTTATTCCCAAAGTTAACATCAGCCCTGAGCTCATAACACATCTTCAGGACTTCCACTTCCAACTTCTTTCATAATGAATTATTAATCTGTGAAAAAACAGAGAAAGGACTAGTCATGTAATTTAAAGTAGATTAATTGATTTTACTCTCACTGCATCATACAGTCAAAAGAAGATCGCTTTATTAAATCGGGAATTCAACACCATTAGCTAGTTTGATTTATTAGTGTGCTCTCTGCAACAAGGGAGGACACTGCAGTATTTGTCTAGAGAGTCCAGATGTATGTAAATTAGCTAAATAAATAGATAAATTACCCAAGGAGTGCTATTTCTGCCTTTAGCTGCAGGGATCTTGAGCTGTTATTCATGCATGCGCTTTGTGAAGTCAGACTGTCTTCATCTGTGAAAGAACGACACTATTATGATGCAATGGTAAAGTGAATGCTAATATATTACAGTAGTAACAGAAGCTTTCACTACACTAGACAGGCCACTTAAAAGATTCTACAAAGTGACAACTATTGAGTGCAGAAAAAGAGCCAGAGAAAGACAGAGGTGTTGAACAAAAGATATTATGAGTTTTCCTTTGACTTTTACTGTTGGATAAGTAAACTTGTGGGATGACTTGAAAACAATTTATATACAAAGTAAATACACCAGAACATTAAAGATTAAAAAAAAATTCTGTCACAGTCAGGCTGACCCAATGTTCTTAGACACACACTCAACTTATTTCACAAGTTCACATTCATGTTATCTTGCTCTAAATTCCCCTAAATTCAACAGTCTCATTGAAAATGAATTGTTACCTAGGCAACTTATTCCAAATATCTCCTCATACTTCCCTCCCATACAGTCTCCTTATATTCAAGAAGTTGAAATTGTTGGGTGATTGTTGTAATGTTGTTGAAAAACAGTACAGGTTAAGTAAAAAAGTCTGTAAAATTATAAGACAAACACAATCAAATATTTCTCCACTTGGTTTATTGCAGAGGTTCCCAACTCTGCTAATTCCATCACTCTGCTCATTTCTAACGAGCTGATGATCCGAATCAGGTGTGTTAAATAAAGACATACAAAATATGAAGAGTGGTGGGTCCCAAGGATCGGAGTTGAGAACATCTCGGTTACGTATTACGAACGGAGACGTTACGTTGAATGATGACGAAATGGGGTTTCGCTTAGAAAGCCTATCAACTTTGAGTATTACAAAATGAGCCAATGGCAAAGAAATGCCATGGGTCTGCGGAATTTGCATGGCGCAACTCCGCCCCACCTCGTGGATATAAAAGGAGGATGCCGGCAACATGCAGATATGTTTCTTTGCTGAGGAGCCGAGACTGAACTCAGGCAGTCCCAGAGGTACAGTGGAATTGGCAGGAAGACGAAATGTCTCCGTTCCCTACAGGGAACAAGGGTTACATACTTAACCGAGACGTTCCCTTTCGTTGTCACTTCGAGTTACGCCGAATAACGATGAAATGGAGTTTCCAGTCTAATCACGCCAACTTCTCGGCTGACTACCAGTGCCCTAGGTAAGTCTGAAATCCCTGTCGTGAGACTAGCACGGACGAAGGACTCCTACTTAACACAGGAATACCAAGGTACACTGGGAAGCACATCTCAGAAGAAATATGCAGTCAGTGCCAACCCGAAGGGGGTGGACTTAAGAATACACATATGACCCAGAGGGATGCATATGGAGAACACTGGGGTGTCCAGCCCGCAGGGTGGAATAATTCAACCCCAGGGCTGGCAAGGTGGCTTGCCAAGGGAAAGACACATGCTCAGAGATGCTTACAGTTGAAATACACATGTGAGGGTCGCCCAGAGGGGGGACCATGCACACAGAGGCACCTAGCCAATGCACAGGCAATAGACACTGGCGTCGACGTCAGCAGTGCTGGAGGAACTCAGGGCTTGTCGGAGAAGCTCACCTGAGGAATATCGCACGTATACAGTCCGTGGAGTGGAATGGCGAGCAAGCAAAGACACCTGAGCGGGTCCTAGTACTGGCTGGATGAAGCGAGTGCATGAGAGGACACAGGCTGACTCAGAGATTGTAGAATCTGGCGAATGTGTTGGGTGTCGCCCAGCCTGCAGCTCTGCAGATGTCTGTTAGCGAGGTGCCATGCGCTAGAGCCCAAGAGGAAGCCACACCCGGGGTGGAGCGGGCTGTCACACCAAGGGGACATGATCTACCTTGCTGCTGGTATGCCAAAGTAATGGCGTCCACTATCCAGTGAGACAACCTTTGCTTGGGGAGAGCCTTTGCCTTCAGCTTCCCACCAAAACAGACAAAGAGCTGGTCTGAGGTCCTGAAACACTGCGTTCTGTCTACATAGGCGTGAAGAGCGCATACTGGACAGAGCAGTGCCAAGACTGGGTCTGCCTCCTCCAGGGGCAGCGCTTGCAGGTTCACCACCTGGTCCCGAAAGGGAGTGGTGGGAACCTTGGGCACATATCTGGGCCAGAGTAGGCTGGCCCGAATTCCAGGCACGCTTCGTCAATGGAAAATGCGTGCAGATCCCCTACCCTCTTGATGGAGGCCAGTGCAACCAGTAGAGCGGTCTTGATTGAGAGGAAGTTAAGCTCCACCGATTGCAGAGGCTCAAAGGGAGCACTCTGAAGGGCAGTTAGAACCACTGAGAGGTCCCAAGAGGGAACGAGAGGAGGGCGAGGAGGATTTAGTCTCCTTGCTCCTCTCAGGAACCTGACGATCAGGTCGTGCTTTCCCACGGACTTACCTTCGACTGCGTCATGATGTGTGGCAATAGCGGCAACATACACTTTCAGGGTGGAGGGAGACAGCCTTCGCTCCAACTCATCTTGCAGGAAGGAAAGCACGACACCAATCGGACATCAGAAGAGTGAGAAGAACACCAGTTGACGAAGAGGTTCCACTTCAACGCGTAAACATGTCTCGTGGACGATGCTCTAGCGGAAGTGATGGTAGCCACCACCGCTGGTGGTAGGATACTCAAACCTGTCTTATGGCACCCTCGTCCCGATCTTTGGAACCTCTATGTGTGGCTCCTGGACGGGACGAGGGTGCCATAAGGTTCCCCGTCCCTGAGAAAGGAGGTCCTTCCTCAGAGGAACTGGCCAGGGAGGTGGTGTCGCGAGGAGTACAAGTTCGGAGAACCAGGTCCGGGTGGGCCAGTGAGGCGCGACCAGAATGACCTGCTCCTCCCATCCTCCCTCCCAGTTGCACCATGCAAATTCCGCAGACCCATGACATTTCTTTGCCATTGGCTCATTTTGTAATACTCGAAGTTGATAGGCTTTCTAAGCAAAACCCCATTTCGTCGTCATTCAATGTAACTCAAAGTGACAACGACATGGAACTACTGGTTTATTGTAAAGCATTTTGATCTGGGATTTCCACTTGGGTGTCTATGATTTCATTGACCATATAAATCAGTGTCCATTCCTGCTGTTGGAAGACAAGCTTCCTGTAGAGTTCAACTTCAATTTTCTCCAACACACCTGTCTGGAAGCTTCTAATAGGTCCTGTCTCAATACCCACACTTGCGGTCTTAGCCACTTGAGAGCGCAAGCAAGCATCAGGAAGTAAATGCGCAAGACTGTCTCAGGTCTGAAAAATGGCAAAGCTCAGTTCCCTTAAGCACTCTAAATCCACGCTTAATGTTTGCTGAAAAGGTAGGTGACAGCATTAATTTAGAATAAGTTGTTTCACCTACTTTTATCAGCAGTTATATATATATACTGTATGTATACATATTACATATATATGCAGTGCCGCCGCTCCCACCACGCGCATCACGCGCTGTGCGTAGGGCACCAAGTGCTGAGGGGGCACCAAAAATAGCCTAATGAAAAATCAATCATCAAACTTCTTGTTATAATCAGATTCAGCGCGTTCTTCATCTTCAATCCGCAGCGCCGAGCAGAGCTAGAGCACGTAAGAAACAGAGAGGACAGGGTGTGTGTGTGTTTTTTTTGCCTTCACAACATCTTAAAATGCACATCTGTAGTTCAGAGAAATCCAAAATTTTCTCTGGGAAACCCCGAACCCCCCTAACTAACCTGCCTCAAATTCGGGACCACGGTGATGATAAAACCATGATGAAACATAAAATAATGAAACTAGTTAGTGAGCATTAGACCCTAAACTAAAGTGTTACTTTTTTAATTTTTAATTTTTTTAAAATCATACCCTCATTTTAAAATCATACCCTCATAAATGAAAATGCTAAATGAAAAAAAATTTTTGGGGGGGGGGGGGGGGGGGGGGAGCATTATAAAGGAATTATGCTTAGGGCACCAAAATGGCTAGCAGCGGCACTGTATATATGGTAACACTTTACAATACGGGTGCACTAATATGCATTAATTTATGCTTAAAGGACAACTCCGGCACAAAATGAACCTTTGGTCTAATTACACATTGGTACATAGTCAACCGTTCTCTGAGATTTGTATTCATGATTGTCGAATGTAAAGAGTGTTAGTATTGGGCTATTTTAAGCCTTGTTAGTGGTATTAACTAGCGATTTTTATTTTCATACTCTATGCCCAATATACTAGCGTTATAAGCTAAACAGTTTTTAGAGATACAACTCTTTACATTCGACAATCATGAAAACAAATCTCAGAGAACGGTTGACTATGTACCAATGTGTAATTAGACCAAAAGTTCATTTTGCGCCGGAGTTGTCCTTTGACTAATGCAGATAATCATGTGTTAATGTATGACTCATGAAGAACTAAACCATTCATTAATTATTACTGCATCAGCAACTAATAAATATTCTAAATGATTAATAGATTAAGTAATATATGATTTGTTATTAATTAAATGTGTCATAATGTATTCATTTCTTAATAACATATTTTATTAACTAGTAGTGTAAATTAATGCGTTAATGACCACAATTGGTCGAAGCACTGTACTTCAACTTCCAGTTGTCTGCTTTAATTAATCATTAGCTAATGATTTGCAAATGTATCATTATGTTATGACTTTACTTGTTGAGGCACATGACTATTAACTAATTGTTAAGTAATAACAATTACAGATTACTGTAATGCTTTATTAGCTGGTTGTCCTGTATCCTCAATAAACAAGCTACAGTTAGTCCAAAATGCAGCCGCTAGAGTTCTTACTAGATCAAGAAAATATGATCATATAACACCAATTTTATCATCTCTACATTGGTTACCTATTAAGTTCCGTATCAATTACAAGGTATTGCTACTGACCTATAAAGCCCTAAATGGTTTAGCTCCAGTCTATTTAACGGACCTTCTATCGCCCTACAATCCGTCGCGCTCTTTAAGATCACTAAATTCGAGGCTTCTGGTCATTCCAAGGATATCTAAGTCCACTAAAGGAGGGAGGGCGTTCTCACATTTAGCTCCTAAACTCTGGAATAGCCTTCCTGATATTGTTCGAGGCTCAGACTCGCTGTCCCAGTTTAAAACCAGATTAAAGACGCATCTCTTTAACCAAGCATTCACATAATGCTTACCTTTTATACTACTGCCGATTCAGATCGAATGCATTAATATTATGAACATCAGCTACGCTAATTATTTCTCATCTGCCTTTCTGCTGTTATCTCGGGACGCAAGTCCCGAGGTAAATAGCGTTCGTCAGCTCCAGTTTGTATCCAGCCTCTCACGGAGACTTCGGATGATCCAACACCTGTGATGAGACGACTAAACGCCTGTGGAGAGACGACTCGACGCCTGTGAAGAGACGACTCAACGCCTGCGATATGTTATGCCCTAAATTAATACATGATGAACTAACTGTATTTTCTATGTACATTTTTAATGCACTTTCTGTAAAGCTGCTTTGAAACAATGTGTATTGTGAAAAGCGCTATACAAATAAATTTGAATTGAATTGAATTGAATTAATATGCCATTTATGACAGTTGCACATGCAGTGAATGTAATGTCAGAGAATGTCTTTGAAGGATGGGTAAGTTGGGCTGCCAACAAATATCAGCACACCAGAATTTGAAATACTGACTCTGTTACACTGTGTTTAAACTGGACGAGAACATTACAGCTGTCTACACTGGACATGACAGACCATTGCAGGTCCATTTGTCCTTCATAACAGAAGTAGCGCAAGAGCTTGGAGTACGTCAGAAATAGAAAGAGCCATCAGTTTACTTTTTGCCGTGTAACGTCGCGCCTTATCCAGTGTAGTATCACTGATTATAATGGATTCTATTTTTTTTTCCAGTCTAGACACAGTGTTATGAAATCGCAGTGCTTGGTCGCATGTTCTCAGTGTTCCACGACCTCAAGCTTAACCCGATATACTCCTGTGCATGAACAACAAGGTACTGGATGCGGCAGTTCATCTGACTCAGTGATATCTTGGTTGTACATGGTTGGAAATTGAAATCCATGGCTTAGTGTGGATGTCAAAACCAAAATGACATATTACTTAACAGTTAGTTAATAGTCATGTACCTCATTAAGTAAAGTCATAACATAATGATACATTTGCAAATCATTAGCTTATGATTAATTAAAGCAGATAACTGGAAGTTGAAGTACATGATTTCAATCCGTTGTGGTAATTAACGCATTAATTTACACTATTAGTTAATAAAATTTGTTATTAAGGAATTAATACATTATGACATATTTAATAATAATAATTAATATTTTTTTATCTATTAATCATTTAGAATCTTTATTAGTTGCTGATGCAGTAATCATTAATTAATGGTTTAGTTCTTAGATTATCTGTGCATTAGTTAAGCATGAATTAATGCATATTAGCACACCCGTATTGTAAAGTGTTACCATATATATGTGTGTGTGTGTGTGTGTGTGTGTGTGTGTGTGCGTGCATGCGTGCGTGTGTGGCAGAAAGCAGTTTTACTTAGGTTATATATTTAGGTTGGGCAACAACATTCCAAGTAAATTGAAACCGTGAAAAAAAAATGTGTAAGAATAACAGAAAGATATTTAATCTTCCCATCTGCTGCATCTCTCAAAATGTTTTCATTTGGTATTTCAAACTGGCCAACTTTTACAAAACTGGTTACGAGACATACAGCAACTAAATCCATTTGCACCATTTTTCTTAATCTATTTTGGAGACATTGTTGAGTACTGATGCAAAATAATAATCCAAAGCTATTCAACCACTGTGATATGTCATATGGACCACTTCTATGGTGCTTTTATGGTGTTATCGTTATGGTGTTGTGTTTTTCAAAGCTTGATTGATGCAAAAAGAGATGTTGAACAAGAAGATTTTGTGGTGAACTTTTCCTTTAGAGATCTTGGCTAGCATCCAGAACTGGAAAGTTATTGAGATCCCCTACCAGAATTGTGCCCTTGCACAAGGAACATAACCCCAGGTGGACTATGAGCAGCTGCTAAATGTCAAACAACCTAACCTTAATCAAATACTGAAATGCTAAGGACAAATGCAAAAAGGTTTAGCAGAAAAAACTTATTTAAAAAAAACAATGACAGTGGACAGTCTCACTCACCTGTTTAATGGTATGCAGCAGCTTACCATAGCAGAAAATAATGACCAGGAAGGGGATAATCAGGCAAAAAATAAAGAGGCAGATGATATAAGAAATGTTATTGGCGGTCTTGGTTGTCCAGTCTACAGAGCAGGTGGTTCCAGGGCCTTCTGGCCCATAGCGGCTCCAACCAAATAGAGGGGGCAGAGTCCAGATTAAAGAGTAAACCCAGGACATCACCACCCCACAGGCCACCTTCCTGTAGTTGGTGGCATCAGCTTCTGTGGAGCCCATCATTGTGCAGTAGCGTTCATATGATAGCACGGCCAGGGAGATAAGCGACACAATACCTGCAGAAAAAAAATATAAAGATATTTCAATAATGTTATCATTTGATTTAGGTTTAAATAGTCGAATGTGACATTCCATTACCAACAGACTGCAGCACATTAAAGGTGCCCTAGAATGGTTTTTATTTGTATTGTATAATGTTTTCTGGGTTGCCCATTTAATGTTAGTATGTTTTTTAGATAAAAAATTGTCATAATTTAGAAATAAAAGGCATTTTATTTTAGCCTCTGATTTGAATGCTCTGTTTCAAGGGGCGTGTCTGCTGTGTGTAACCGGCCTCTGCTGTGATTGGCTGACAGATATTATACGTTTTTACTATTACAGCTATCGAGATTAACGAATCGTGAGATGTTTTTAAATTATTTAGATCTATTCCCATCACATAAAATGTTGCCGTGATGAGCACTGAGCAAACAGATGACAGTGGGTTGATCGCGAGATAAAGATCTTATCATTGCAACGCAGTTTCTGCACTCTCTCTAATGCTTTCACCAATGCAAACACTATGATGTAAATACAGTATTGAACGATTTTGAGAGAAAGATTACCTGTCTGAACTTGAACAATTACACATCAGAAAGTGTTGCTTGGTAGCTCGATTGATATATTTTCAGACATCGAGGCCAGCTCTGTATTGGCCCAAGTTGAGGAAACAGTCTCGTCGGTGAAATGTTTGGAAATTTCCAGAGAAAATAAAATTAACCCATTGTTTCTTCAGAGGCTCAGATGAAGGAACGTCCCGGGTTACGTATGTAACCCTAGTTCCCTGAAGGAACGAGACGCTGCGTGAAAACGCTGCGGGAACGCTTCTAGCGTTGTGCGTCTTGAAGCATAGTATGGAATCAGCCAACGGCGAGACGGAACGTCACGAGTGACGTCATCGACCAGGAAACTATAAAGCACACCCATGAACACAATGGCGACAGCTTCTGGAAAAGTCTGAAGCAAGTCGATCAAGGGAATGCCGGGAGTATGGCAACGACACGCAGCGTCTCGTTCCTTCAGGGAACTAGGGTTACATACGTAACCCGGGACGTTCCCTATCAGGAACGTCGAGCTGCGTGAAAACGCTGCGGGAACGCTAATACCCACGTCGCCATAAGAGCAAGTGACCGACTGTGTGAATCAAGGATTAAATTCAGCCGAAAGCACCTGCGCCCCAGGGGTGGAGCTAAGGTCTAGGTCATAAAACCTGACGAAAGTATGCGGTGAGGACCAGCCTGCCGCATCACAAACGTCATGAAGAGAAACTCCTGACAATAAGGCTTTGGAAGCCGCCATACTCCTGGTAGAGTGAGCTCGGACAGTCAAAGGTGAAGGCTGACCAGCCGACTCATAGGCAAGTGAGATGGCCTCGACCACCCACTTGCTCATCCTCTGCTTAGACACTGGAGACCCCTTCTTAGGTGGTCCAAAACAAACAAACAACTGTTCTGATTTCCTCCACAGGGCAGCTCTGTGGACATAAGCATCTAGAGCCCGAATAGGGCAGAGCAGATTGAGTTTTTCCTGATCAGACGATGTAAAGGGAGGAGGACAGAAGGCCTGCAGAACTATAGGTCTGGCCACATTGGTAGCAACCTTAGGGACATAACCTGGCCTGGGGTGGAGAAAGGCCTTCACCATCCCAGGCGAAAATTCCAAACACGAAGGAGCAACCGAGAGAGCCTGAATATCTCCGATTCTCTTAAGAGAAGAAATGGCAAGGAGAAAAATAGTCTTTAAAGTAACAAACTTTTCAGAAACTTCTTCAATAGGCTCAAAAGGAGCTAGGGAAAGACCTTCTAGAGCGATGGCCAAGTCCCACGCTGGCACCCTCATGCGGACTACAGGCCTCAGCCTCAAAGTACCACGAAGGAAGCGAGTTATAAACGGGTGTCTCCCCACAGAGACTCCACTGAAAGGGACATGGTAAGCAGCAAGTGCCGCCACATACACCTTTAGTGTGGAGGGGGATAACCCTGAGGAGAAATGCTCCTGCGGGAACTCCAGCACTGCACCCACTGGGCAGTTAACTGGGTCCAACAGGTGTTCTCCACACCAAGAAGTGAAGAGCCTCCACTTCAAGGCGTATAACTTCCTCGTGGAAGGAGCTCTGGAGTGAAGGATGGTCTCAACAACCTCGGTTGAGAGACCAGCACCTACGAGCTGGGCCCCCTCAGAGGCCAAGCCCATAGCTTCCACAACTCTGGGCGGGGGTGATGAATCAACCCGCTCGCCTGAGAGAGAAGGTCCCTCCTGATCGGAATCTCCAGAGGAGAGCCGTCTAGGAGAGATATTAGGTCCGCAAACCATACTCGGGCCGGCCAAAACGGGGCTACCAATAGTAGACTGACCCCGTCCCGGCGAACCCTCTCCAGAACTCCTGGGAGCAGAGCAATCGGGGGAAAGGCGTACAGACGTGACCTCGGCCACGGCTGTACCATAGCGTCCAACCCCGCGGGGCTGGATGACTGAGAGAGAACCACAGTGGACAGTGTGATGTCTCCCTGGACGCAAATAGGTCTACCTCGGCACGACCGCACTGCATCTGAAGGAGCTCCACCACCTCGGGGTGGAGTCTCCATTCCCCGGGCCTCGGCCCCTGCCTCGACAGGATGTCCGCTCCCTGATTTAAATACCCCGGGAGATAAATCGTCCTCAAAGAGAGGAGCTTCCCCTGGGACCATAGAAGGTTGAATAACCAGATTGTATAACGGGCGAGAGCGCAGACCCCCCTGATGGTTTATGTAAGAGACCACCGATGTGTTGTCGGACCAGACAAGAACATGATGACCTCTCAGGTCTGGTAGGAAGTGTTTCAGAGCCTGAAACACTGCCAACATCTCTAGACAATTTATATGCCATAATCGATGATGGTCCTGCCACAGACCCTGGGCTGGGTGACCACTCATGATCGCCCCCCAGCCTGTGAGGGAAGCATCTGTCGTTAGCGTTACACGACGACAAAGAGCTCCCAGCACAGGTCCCTGGGACAGAAACCAAGGATCCCTCCAAATGACCAGAGCACGGAGGCAACGCCATGTAACTTTGATCATGCGGAGGGGGTTTCCCCTCAGGGAGAACCCCTTGGTTCTGAGCCACCACTGTAATAGTCTCGTGTACAGCAGGCTGCAAGGTATAACCTTAGACGCTGCTGCCATGAGACCCAGCAATCTCTGGAACTGCTTTACAGTGAGCAACTGGCCTAGCTTCACTTGTTTTGTGGCTGACCCCAGAAAGAGGTTCTCTGAGATGGAGATAACACACTCTTCTTGGCATTCAGCCTCAACCCCAATTTCTTGAAGTGCGCGAGGACGACATCTCGATGCCGAGCCGCCACTTCGTGAACGTGCGGGGAGATAAAGCTAGACCGAACGGAAGAACATAATATTGGTACGCTTCGCCCCCGAAAGCGAACCTCAGGACTTCCTGTGTTGCGAAAGGATGGAGATATGGAAATACGCGTCCTTCAGATCTATCGTGACAGACCAGTCCTCGGATCTGATTTGTGACACGATCTGCTTCAGAGAGAGCCTCTTGAACCAGAGCTTGCTACTGAGCGACTTAACGGGCGCAGATCTAAAATTGGACGCAACCCCACCATCCTTCTTTGGAACGATGAAATATCGGCTGTAATAACCAGACTCCTTGCTGGGAGGAGGAACCCGTTCTATAGCCTCCTTCTGAAGGAGCGTTTTCACCTCTTGTCCCATTACCAGAGCCTGCTCGGGGCCCACCACTGTGGGCAGGACCCCGCTGAATCGAGGAGGACGAGACCTAATATCATAACCTTTCTCTATCGAATGCAGGACCCACTGAGATACTTTTGGACACTCCGCCAGAAAATCTACAAAGGGTACCAGCCTCTCGAGGCTGGCCTCTGGAATATTCTGAGCAGCAAACACAGCGCCCTGTAACAGCGCACCGGCAGGAAACAACTGGTTTGACTGCTCTAAACCCCTCCTCAGAGGGGGCGAGCGTCCCTCGGGAAGCGCTCGCTGGGCCCGTCTACGCCCCGACACGAAGGCGGGGTTGGCAGAAGGGACCCCTGAGGGTACCGGGAGAAAATGGGCACCGTCTGATGCGGTGAACACCTTTCTCTCACGGTAGGGACCACCCTCAGCATCCTGACGCCAGTGGCGTCAGGACTTCTTAGACGAAGCCTTCTTGGCCGTAATGACTGTCCTCAGATCAGTCTTATGGCCAGAAGACCTCGGTTGAGAGTGTCACGCCTGGTCCCACTGCAGGGGGAGCACAAGACGCGACACTCTGTAGAGGGAGCGAGCGTCCCTCGGGAAGCGCTCGCTGGGCCCGTCTACGCCCCGACGCGAAGGCGGGGTTGGCAGAAGGGACCCCTGAGGGCACCGTGAGAGAATGGGCACCGTCAGATGCAGTGAACACCTTTCTCTCACGGTGGGGACCACCCTCAGCATCCTGACACCGGTGGCGTCAGAACTACTTTTTAAAAAAAAAAATTTTTAGATGAAGCCACTTGGCTATAATGACTGTCCTCAGATCAGTTTAACCCCCGAAAACTTCATCTGAGAGTGTCGCGTCTGGTTCCACTATTTTGCAGGGGGAGCACAAGACGTGACGCTCTGATTTTATTGCGCCCATGCGAGGAGCTTATCGACAGCCAGGACTGACCCGCCCATCAGTCCCTGTCTTTAAATGCCGGTGCCTAAAAGACGAATTCGTTTCAGCGGAGAGATGGCAGTAGGTGTCTCCAGTTTTTCTAGGCATCGCCTCATAACCGTAAATAAGCCTCAGCAATATAAAAATATTTTTTGTAGAGATCTGAGGGCTAAAAATACAGTATGAAATCGTTTTCTTCCAGGACTTCGACACCTCGGTGTGGAGATCCGGAAAAATGGCAGGCACCGTCGTGGAGGTTGCACTCGGGAAGGCAAACATAGTTTATACAATATTTTTATATAAAAAACTCCTGCCAAACTGCTGACCACTCAATGTTTAATTTTTCTACAGCATGAGTAAGCACCTCCATAAGCTCCTCATTTATTTCTGTTCAGGGGAATATATCATATATCATATATATCATAATCCCCTTATTTTATAATTTATATAATATTATTATTATTATATTTTTAATACCAACAACATTCAGCTCCTCAGAACTGGATAGTTGCAATATTAATGCCACAGCCTGGGCAGAAGAAACCGCAGAGCGTGCTTCCAACCCTAAACTGAGGCACTGAATCTAACAGTTAAAGGCTGAGATAGGGCGAGGCCCGTCTCAAACCCCGCTGTCAGATTCACCCGCGATCCCCACGACACGCGCCGCCGCTCTGCCTCGACAGAAGCGGGACGCGAGCCGCGGGGAGCGCGAGCCGAACCACTCTCCTCAAAGAGTGATCGGCGGGAGCAGAGCGTTCTTATTGGAAAACGCTCGCAATGCTCACTATCAGCCCCCTCGAGAGCTGACCGGGCATGCTGTACTCCCAAACAAACAACACACAGATCGTGTGAATCCCCACCCGTGAAATAACGAGTACAGGGGGGAACACCAGTGTTGCCAACTATTTTCAAAGGAAAGTAGCTAACGCCTTCCCTAAAAGTCGCTAAATGTCGCTAGATGACGTCATACGTCAATTAGCATATTCATTATGCTAAGAATGAATTCATTATTCATTCTGACACGACTCGCTCGTCCCGAATCCCTCTCTGACACGAATCCCTCTCTGACACGACTCGCTCGTCCCGAATCCCTCTCTGACACGAATCCCTCTCTGACACGACTCGCTCGTCCCGAATCCCTCTCTGACACGACTCGCTCGTCCCGAATCCCTCTCTGCTCGTCCCGAATCCCTCTCTGACACGACTCGCTCGTCCCGAATCGCTCTCTGACACGACTCGCTCATTTGGAGGTTACTGAGGTTTCTCTGAAAAAGTCGCTAGATTTGTCGCTAGTCGCTTTTTTGAAAAAATGTCGCTAAAGGGGTCTGAAAAGTCGCTAAATATAGCGACAAAGTCGCTAAGTTGGCAACACTGGGGAACACACACTTTCTGTAATGCTGCTCGCTTAGATATGTGAATACATATATATAGCCTTTTTTTTTTTTTTTTTAAGTGAAAAACTCCTGCCTAGCAATCACTAAAGACAGACAAAAACACTGGGACAGATTCACACACAAATCGCTTGCTGAAGACAACAGAAGCTGTCGCCATTGTGTTCATGGGTGTGCTTTATAGTTTCCTGGTCGATGACGTCACTCGTGACGTTCCGTCTCGCCGTTGGCTGATTCCATACTATGCTTCAAGACGCACAACGCTAGAAGCGTTCCCGCAGCGTTTTCACGCAGCTCGACGTTCCTGATAGGGAACTAAATACTTTAGTGTTCATTTGTACATCCAAACACTGATCAACAACTGCCATGCTTTGGCTGCGCAGTTCCGCCTGTCATTGAACATGGGCTGGCATATGCACATTTTTGGAGTTGTACATATTAATGATCCCGACTGTTGCGTCACAGTCGGTGTTATGTGGAGATTCGCCTATTTTTCAGGGGTGTTTTTCAAAAACAAGATTTAAGTAAGAAGGAGAAAACAATGGTGTTTGAGACTCACTGTATGTCATGTCCGTGTACTGAACTCTTGTTATTTAACTATGCCAAAATAAATTCAATTTCACATTCTAGGGCACCTTTAAAGTTCAATTTTGAGAATTTTTCAGCAGGCATATAAGACATTCAGAAGAGCAGAACTCATGTCTTATTAATTCAAGACCAGCACTGACTGATAAACAGCTCAAAAAGTATTTTGGCAGTGTTCAGTTAAGTTGCCTGATAATTAAGGCTTTGGTTCTTTATAGTTTGTTGTACAATTTGTAAAAGCAATCCACAAGCCAGAACTTAAAGCTGAAGTGTGTAATGTTCGTGCCACTTTATGCATTACAAAACTGTATGACATTTAAAAGGTTTTCCCAAGCGCTCTCCATGTTTTCTGTCTTCCACTGGTGTTTTGAGAGCACCACAGAGCCCAAGCATTTACTTGTCAAGGGAATCAATTCAAGTCTCTGAGATTCAACTTTATCTCTTACTGATTTTCTATTATCAGTGAAGTGGACTGAAGTAATGTTGTAATTTTAACCATGACGCCTGTAACTGGCCTAACAAAAGTCTTGGGATTAACTGCACCACTTTGACAATTTTCCCCCATTAACCAGATTAATTAATATGAAAGTGCACGTAACTAAAGCATTTTTTTCTGAAATCAGATTATTATTATTTAAAGCTCCAAGCTATTGTTCATGAGATGTTTGAGCTTCTGCTTACCTTATTTGTTGAGCTCTATTGTACGTTGATCTGTATTTATATGTGTAAGTCTACATTAACCCTGTTTATAATATAAAGCAATCATGTCTCTTCAGAAGACTCGGATTAAACTGCTTTTACAGTGTCTTTGTGTATTTTCTGAAGCTTGAAAATGTTGTTTGAGCGGACTTTCAATGGATGTGTTAGCCAGGGGCAGACAGGCAGATGGTGATCGGGTACAAAGTTCAAATGCAGCGTTTAATAACAGTCCAACAGGTAATACATACACAAATGCAAATGACACCCGACAAACACTTAGTGGAGGTGAGGAACTTAAATACACATGGTAATAACCTAAATGACGAACAGCTGTGATGATGATAAGTGTCCATAGGAACTGATGAGTGGTGGGAAACTCAAACAAAAGAACACATGAGACTAATGGAAACAAACTAAAAGTTCATGAAAATGAAACTAAGAACAAACGCATCTGAAGAAGTGGGTCAAAATTAAGAGAGATTCAAAATATATTAGAAATATAATTTTTTTGTGGTCTGAGAGGAATGTAAGTCTTATGGGTTTGGAGCGACATGAGGTTGATTAAATGATGAAGACAACTGATTTCCAGGTCAAAAAATGCAGACCAGAGAATCTGTAAAGCATTTAAATCTATTTTTCTTTTAATTATTTAATTATTTTGAATGATTTTTATTTTTATTTAAGTCCCTCACAATACCACTATCACATAATGTGAGTGTTAGGGAGGGTGAAGACCAGGTGTAGATATTGAGCTCACCTCACTGTGTGATAGAGAGGGCATAATACATAAACTCAAGGTCATGACCGCAGTGGAGCTCACCCGAAATCTAATCCTTCTACAGCCCGACTGCTGATCCATCAACTAAACCACTAGACCATGCCATAAGAACCAAATAGTACATTTCTGAGAATCTATAGGGAAACCAGCTTGGTCTTTATGTCTCAAGATGCATTGGTCAGACTACTATGGTTATGTGACACCTTAAAAAAAAAGTTCACCCAAAGAAATTGGTGTTGTAATTTACTTTCCAAACTTATATGTATTTCTTGTTAAAGGTTTCCTGTATCATTAATCAATCACCTTTTGATTAAAAGCAATGAAAACGTTTTTTTTAAAAGTCACCCGAGATAAAAAAAAAAAAATTAAAAACATATAACAAACATTAATTATAAGTAAGTAGCACTTCCTTAGCACTTTCTAGAACTGTTTATAACTTTTTAGACTTTTCTAGGACTGTTGAGAACTTTCAAAAAAAATTCTACAACTGTTTTTCGAGAACAATCCAAATCTTTGTATACTGTAGATATATATTGGAGAGAGGGACAGAGAGAGAGGGAGCTTTATGAGCAAACAACTCAACTTTAACTATTTGACATTTGTTTCAGTAGCGATATATAATGTCGCACAAGACAAGTGATACTACCTTACAGAAAAACAAAGCTATCTGAACCAATAATATAGTGAGATTTCAGCAATCACAAAGTGGAAGGTGCCTTTAAAAGAATCGTCACTACAAGAAAAGTGCAGAATGGGACTCAAATGCATATTATTGGATGTTGCCAGTTCCTTGGAGCAGAAATCAAAGAAAGAAATGAGCAAAGAGTGGAAATTGTCATAGAAGTCACAAAATTATGGAAGAATAAATTGAACTGGATTGAACTGGATTCTTCCATAGTTTACATATATAAACTCAACTTCACATTTATGTCACAGAAATTGACAGATATGAAATTCTAGTTTTAAATGTTTAGTGGTTTAATTAGAAAACAGAGTTAATTAATGTTGCCATATAACCCTTAATTCAAATCATAACAGATTTAGACCCATTTAAAACAAACAAACAAAACAAATTATTATATTATTCATCATGATCAGTAACCACAGTGCTAATAGCTGTGTACAAAAAAAACACATATAATACACATGTATTTAATTTCTCCTTGAACAGTTAAGATTTTTAATGTGTTCCTCTGGGACTAGTGCTTAAGAACACAGCCCTGCAGTATGAAATTACTTTTTGATTACTTTCTTCAAAATAAAGTGTAGCGTAAGCTCTGGCGGGTCACATCAGTCAGGTTTGGATCAGCTGACTCTACCTATTATCAGCAGCTTTATCGTGTTCCTCAGGAGCCAATTACCCTCCTCCATCCCCAGCTCCCCCTCTCCTCCAGTCAGGACTTGGCCTTCTGATATTACTCTTCGAATCAAATATCATATCAAACAACATATCTTTATTTATGTTGTTATTACATTAAATTATTGCCATTAAGAACATTAATGATCTCTGCAATACATTTATGTTCTGTTCTGTTTACCTTGAGGGGGTTATCACAGCACTCCCTGCTCTTACTCATGCTAGGCTGCGTGGATGGGCAGGGAGTTCTTGCCCAGAACAAAACCACACAGACAAATCAAACTGTATGCTACTTGTCAAATATCTTTGACAATAGTGTTCCTGACAGAATTTAATCCAAATAAAACCAACAGTCATTAACATTTTATCAGACATGAGGCCTCTTTTATATCTTATTTTAATGATAAATTGTCCACATATCATCTCAGAGGAGATGAATCTGATGAGGTCTCTTTTGAAAAATTGCACAAGATCTCAAGCAATAGAGAAGTGGATTCAAAATCTAATATTCTGGCTATGGTAAGCTGCCAAGAGATGATTTTCCCCAGAAACAAAGCAATCAAATGTGATTTGTCTTGCTCTGTTGCATTCACTGGCAGCTTTCTGATGCCAAAAGAAAACATTCTCTGCTCAAAAGAGACTTATTGGAAAATATAACAATGGTGATTATTCTTTAGACTTTTTCATTTTTTACCTAATTCTGCCATGGCGTATCCCGATCCTCAAGCAGAAGATTTTTTTATATATATAATTTCAGTGCACTTAGTTTGACTTGTGATGCAGAATCACACCGTGTTCTTTCATTTGGCCAGAGGAGCACAGGCCCACTGACTGAACCTGGTGTCTCCCAAGGGGGTTTATTTCTCCACTATTTTCCCCTAATGGAGTATTGTTTCCTTGACTTTCGCTTGCTCAGTTGGGGTTTAAAAGACATTTAATATTCAGAAATTCTGTAAATGTTACTGCACTGACACTAATGGATGAGAACAAAACTTGATGTGAAAATAGCTGGATGGCAATTTTGAATTTGTTTCATAATTGATTAACTCTGCAACATCGACGTTGTGCTGAATAATGACACTATTAAACTTCCGTAGAGCTGATTATAATTGAATTACTGTACGCTTGTTTCATAATTTGATGCACTATTAGTGCACTAAACTGAATTAAACTGACTGACCTAACTATTTTACATTCATACTGTTATTAAACTAAACTGAATCAACGCTGAATTAAATTGAGCTGAATAATGACATTGTGCTCACATACGATGTATTAATTTAATATCTGAAGAACATTAATACTGTTATTTTCTTATTTATTTCTGTGAAGATGCTTATAACCTGTATTGCATAAAGCACTGTACAAATAATGTGATTTGAGCTGACTAGATATCAGACACTGTAAAACAAGGTAAAGTGTAGTCATGAGGTTCTATAGTTTATCTGGTGTTTAGCAATAATATCTCTCATAAGCTATTTCCTATATTACCTCCCAGCACAATTCCAGTGACTGCATGATGACACTACTATTATTGCTGCAGTCTCACTGAGTTTAGTGTTCCTGAATGAACGACAGATGACAATATCTGTATTAATATCAACATCAATGTTATTATCTTCACAGCCATCCGAGTCCTGAGAACACAGTGATGACTGCCGTGATTAGAAGAGACAATCATTTCCAAGACATTCTGCAGTTTTGAAAATAAACAGTATTTCTCTATTACAACCCCACTTTCTGACCACCAAAAAATATAATTTTGCATTCCAAAGGTCACAGAGGTGCTGATTGTGATGAAACCCAAAGATGCTGTGTTCTGTGCTCATGCTGTCCTTTCCCTGGTCTCTGCTCTTGGACTCTCTAGCCTTTCTCTTTACCTGCTGATCTCTGTCTTTCAAAGGCATCTCTCTTTCTCTCTTCTGAGACTCTTTATTTCATGGATCCTTCTCTCACTTTATAACATTTCCCTTCTCTCTTCTCGTAGTTTTCAGACAATATAACTAATGTAAGTTAGCATGCTAGTCAAATGACGTCAGTTAAACATGCTGAAAGCAATAACATGCAATATTCAAACTGAAAAACATTAAACACTTCATGGTTAATTTAAGTTAATTTGTGATAAAGGTGGACACAACAATTATTGAAAAATGTTTAATCTGACATTTTTCAGTCTGAGATACTGCATTTACTCTGACATACAGTTTACTGCCTTCAGAAAGAACCAGTGTCATCACCTTCAGATGCATTTGCAGCTATAAACTACACCTGTGTGTGTGTGTGCGTGTGTGTGTGTGTGTGTGTGTGTGTGTGCGTGTGTGCGTGTGTGCGTGTGTGTGTGTGTGTGTGTGTGTGTGTGTGTGTGTGTGTGTGCGTGTGTCCTTGTGGAAAAATTTTTTAGTCCCCATAAATCATACTAAGTGATTTTTTTTATGTAAGTACACAGAAAGTTTTCTGTGATGGGTTTAGGGGTCGGGTTAGTGTAAAGGGATAGAATATACAGTTTGTACAGTATTAAAAAAATCATTATGTCTATTGAATGTCCCCATTAAACATAGGAAACCCAACTTGTAAAATGTAATGTTTATGAGCTGGTATACTCTTTAATTATTTGTTTAAACAAAAAACAAAACAAAAAAAAGCTGTTACTGATTTAAAATATTCAAATATATCCACAAATTAAGAGTCAGCATGATCTAGCCAACATGCATAAATTAATTTGGTTGTCACGTGAAAATATTTTGACATTTTTATGAAAGGCAAGCTTAAGTAACTGTCTGATAAGGCTGTATAGCCTTGCAAATAGCGATTAAGTTGTGAACATTAACGTGTATTCCAAGTACAAAGAAATTATTTTAATTATTTTTCATTTATGCTTACACCATTTGCATTTTAAAGTCATTAAATCAAGATATTTGTAGAAAATGGTAGACTATACATATATATATATATATATATATATATATATATATATATATATAATAGTAAAAAATGTAGTGCGAAAATGTACGAAACATGAAAACAAATATAACATTTCTAAGAACTTAGATGTAAGCAACACGAAGATGTCATATAAGTTTTGTTATCCCTATTCATAAAACTAAACGTTCAAACGGAGACAAAGCTGGACACTTTGGGTATTAACAGGTTTTTTTATTTTTTTTATTTTAATGATTTATGCCAGATGAAATCAAATCCAAATAAATCAAACTTCCATGCATGCAAAACCATAACAGAAGGTTATGATACACCAGACTACGTGTAGATAGATTCCACAAAAACACTCACCTAACAACGAGTTGGCAAAGCCGTACCACACACATCCACTGTCGCCGATGAGCCATCGCCCTTGAGTGCTCGCCGCGAAGCTGAACGGCGTGCCCAACACGCACACCAGGAGATCACTCAAGCAAATATTCACCAGCAGAAAGTTTATGGGGGACCGCAGCACCTTGTAGCGGCAGAAGAGCACGAGAACCAGGAGGTTGTTGAGGAATCCGAAAGTGCCGATGAAGCCCAAGCTCATCGCCACGAGCAGGTGGCCGGTGGGACTGAGAGTGCTATAGGGGGAGGACGCCTCCAAATGTCCCTCCACTGCACTGAGGCGCAGCGCGCTGTTCGCCCTCCTGCAGCTGATCACACTTAAATTGGACACAATCATCGCAATCCGTTCTGGGTGCACATTGAACAAAAAGTCACTGGCTTGTTTACTGGGGAAAAGCGCAACATTGATAGTGCTCTTGCGTTTTGACAGCCGAATAAAATCCATAGAGAGAGGATAATTATTTGCAGAAGAGTTTAAGTGTTAGAAGAGATGCGCGACGCTTTTTTTGCAATTGCTGAACTTTGTTGCTCGGTTCATCGGTTCAGAAGTGGGAATAAAGTTTTGCGTCCCCTTAACTCCACCGTGTGGTGATGATTACAATCCTCATATGCGGTTGGAACCGTACTGTTGATGTTAGTACCTCCTTCTCAGCTGACGTCTGAGCCTGTCTACTCTACTGAGGTTTAGGCAACTGGACGCCACTTCCAGGTCACAAGGACAAAGACATCTGCAGCTCAGCTGTTCTGTATCTGTCACACGACATATTGGCGAAACTTTTATCTCGTGAGGAATGCTCAGAGTAAGACTGGGGAAAGTTTGAAATCCCTTTCTTTATTTGAATTTACAAAACCTTGTTCACACGTTAGACCGCTGTCCATGGTGCTAAATGTTTACTCTATGCAATGTGAGAATTATTGCATTCCCGATCATGTATAAAAGTGATGGATTTGCAATGTGTACATTTAATAATGCAATGTATACTGATAATGACAGTACTTGTGTTCCGATACCGATCCTAACTGTTGCCATAGTCAAACGCGATTTTTGTTCGGCAGCTTATTTTCAGAGGAAAACTAAATTTTGCACTTAGCCTACTGAAATGTTGATGTAAGCCCTGTTGAAACATACATACCTCCAAAATAATTCATTTTTACTTCCTTTGGTCGATCAGACCTTAAACCACACATAATTTCTAGTATGCCCTGATTAAGAGGGTTTGGGCCTGAAAACCATGAATCAGGGTGTAGAAACATAGGATCTTTCCCAGTCCCTTATTGTCCAGGACAATGTTAAATGTATATTTATTAAATGATACAGAAGCGTGCAGCCAAAACAATTAAATTGGGCTGGTCAACTTGAATAGCACATGAAAAGAGCTTGTTGGTGTTTAATATTCACTAAACGTGTTGAACTTATTTTGCAGTCTAAGGCAAAGTTGCCACATAACCCCATCACTTTCCATCTCAACACATTTGTCCAGCCCCTGTGATTTTCTTGGTTTCTTGTAATTCTGTTTGTTCCTCAATTTGGATCTCGGGGAAATGTATGAATGACTGTAAATCCGCGCTGACTGAAATAGATGCATGTCCACAACACAGACTCTTAAGGGGGGAAAAACAACCAACCCTCTGTATTGATCTTGGGAGAAGAGACAGTTTAAATACACCCTAGTAGGCTGCTGAGGGCTTTGTTTGTTTTCAGACGGATGCAGGAGAAAGCAAAGAAAGCTTGTAAAAAAGCTTGAGGACACTGTCATTTCTGATTTTAAATGTTGAGTGTTTTACAAAGGAACATTCAATCAGTAAGTAAACGTGGGCTGTAAATGTTATTTGTGGTGATGAAAGTATCACAGAAGAACAGGGAGAATTAGGTATTTATCAAGTGAAACAATATATTTCTTTATTTCTCATTAATTTAATTAATGATCCTCAACTACTTAGGACAACACTTACTGGGCTAGTAAAAGTTTTTCCAAGTATGGGATTCTGAATGTAAATCACACTGCATAAACCTTTCAGTAAGGTCTAGAAGTGCCTCGTTCTTCTTTGGCAGTGAATATAGTTTGTCTTTTTTTGTGAGATCCAATTAGTTATTTTGCACTGTCTGCTACCCAAGGCAAAGAGCAAAACACTAACACCTGCTGTTATAGTCCCTTAGAGAATAATTATGTCTCAATACACACCTCATAAAATGCTAGTTAAAGAGATTTCCACTCAATGCGCAGGGCAATAGAAAATATTGTAGTTTATTTTTTTATTTTTTTGCAGCCTTGCACATCATGAGGTAAAGTGGTTTATTGTACAGCTTGTTAAAACCTTTTCAGACTGTAATTTTCTTCTGGTTCAATTAGATGGAAAATAAGAGAAGCACATGACAGAAAACAATGTTCTATACTCTAGCTAAATTGAACCAATGTTCTGTTTTACTAAGGGTGAAGTTCAATTTCTACTCTAAAAGTGTGGATATGGTTACTGAATGAATAATGCTGCTGCCAAAAATGAACAAGGAAGTTTTTACGGATTATGTCTCAGGCAATTGCAGGAGCTGCATCTGAGAGCATTAATCTAGTGTATAACTTGCAGAGCATGCAAAAATGCAAATTACATAACAGTACATACAAGTAAAGTGTGGCAAATATACTTTTTCAGACCAGTAAAAAGATAAATGACCAATTATTTACAAAGTGATAAATCAAAGCCGGATAGTGGAGCAATTAAAGTCCCTAAAGGGGGGACCATTGGAGTGACGCCACCAACTTTGAAATTACATAATTTTCTATATTGTAATTACACTGAACAAAATTATAAATGCAACACTTTTGTTTTTGCCAACATTTTTCATGAGCTGACCTCAAAGATCTAAGACTTTTTCTATGTACACAAAAGGACTATTTCTCTCAAATATTGTTCACAAATCTGTCTAAATCTGTGTTAGTGAACACTTCTCCAATGCCGAGATAATCCATCCACCTCACGGGTGTGACATATCAAGATGCTGATTACAGCATGATCATGATCATTGCCTTAGGCTGGCCACAATAAAAGGCCACTCACACACAGATATATAACGCGTTTTTAAAAAACTTTTTTGTATAAAATGTATTTATTTGCAGCAGTTATGTTAACAGCAATAATAAGAAATTTCTGTCGTAAAAACAGCTATTCAGCTGATGGTCACCGTGCTAGGTTGTCATGGGAACATCCCAGGTGAAAATAATGAGGAAATTACGTTGTCTTTCGTTGCTCCCCTTCACCAAGTGCGCTCCAAACGACTACATAGTGCCCTGCTCACTCCAAAGTCCCAACTTCAAGGGCTCTGCTGTCTGCCCTTCGAAGGGAGTAGGCAATAAGCACGTCCAAGTGCAAGTTCAAGTTCGTCACTTATTGGGGTCCCCTGGAAACATTTCCGCTGTGGTCTGTGCTTTTTGCAGCGCGTTTCTGTATTTGGTTGTGTTGTGAGTATTTGGAGCACACGTGTTGTGAAACTGATGAAGATCTTTTCTTAATGTGTGGGTGTTTTTCTATTTGCATGTGTTTTCTTCAGTTGCAGCACGTTGAGCTCTCTGGGTCACCGTATTCTACAGACTAAAGTAAGTTTTCAAATACGTCAACTTATTCTACCTACACAAACCCTAACACCTAACTCTAGCCTAACTGTGATGAAGAGGCTGAGGCGGTCGGATCCATTTGCAGTAATTTATTAATACAGGTAAGCAAACAGGTAAGCAAACAAAGGAGAGCAGTCATAAAACTCAAAAGCCCGTGGCAAGGGCGGTAGCAAACTCAAACTCAGCACACAGGTTAGGGTAATCCAATAAACGTACATCAAACAGGCAAAGGTCAGGGGCTGGCAGCAAAGGTTCAAAAACGAGTTTAGAGTCCAAGTCAAAGTAACAGAGCAATCCAAGAAACGAGCTAGAGACAGAGTGTAGGTAAAACAAGACCTCACAAATTAACAAGGAACAGAGCAGTCCAGATAAAGGGAAGCTAAGGACACACAGGTGATGCTGATGCGATGATGGGGTGATTAATCAGGAGATAATGAGCAGGGAAGGATAATGGGAAATGAAGTCCTAATACGCAGGAGAGAGGGATCTGGTGAAACCAGGAGGAGGCGTCGTCGAGCGTTCTGTGACAGAGCCCCCCCCCCTGCGAGCGGCTCCGGAAGCGAGGATCTGGTCGACGACGGGGTCTACCACGGGGTCTTGGAGCAGGGCGATCTGGATGGTCCCGGTGAAAAGCAGCAGTTAATGTGGGGTCCAGGATATCCTGAGACCTGACCCAGGAGCGCTCCTCTGGACCGTACCCCTCCCAGTCGATAAGGTATTGTAACACCCCGCCGTGACGTCTGGAGTTCAGGACCTCTCGCACCCGGAAAGCCTCCGCACCGTCCACCTCAATGGGGGGAGTCTGCACAGGAGCGGCCTCCTCCCGGCTCTCCTCTCTCCTGGGGGCGACAGCGGGTCTGAAAAGGGACACATGAAATGTGGGTGAGATCTTGTAATGAGCAGGGAGAGCCAAACGAAAAGAAACTGGTGTTATCTGACAAAGAATCTGGAATGGTCCGACGAAACGAGGAGACAGTTTCCTGCTCGGGAGCTTGAGACGGAGATCACGCGCAGAGAGCCACACCCACTGACCGGGTCGATACCTGGGACCCCCACGCCTCCTCCGATCCGCCTGATGCTGATAACGGCGGACGGCGCGCTGCAATTGAACGTGAGCAGCATCCCAGGTGGCCTCGCTGCGCCGGAGCCATGCATCTACTGCAGGGAGGTCGGATGGCTCCCCGGCCCACGGGAAGAGGGGAGGCTGGAAACCTAGAACACATTTAAAAGGCGTTAGACCAGTAGCAGGTTTTAACAGGGAATTCTGGGCATACTCCGCCCAGGCCAGAAAGCGACTCCAGTCCTGCTGATTCTGGTGGCAGTACGTTCTCAGAAATCGAATCAAATCCTGGTTTAGACGTTCAACCTGCCCGTTGGCCTGAGGATGGTAACCCGACGTTAGACTGACATTGATATTGAGTTTGACGCACAACTCTCTCCAGACACGGGAGGTAAACTGGGGACCGCGGTCAGTGACAATGTCCTCGGGCAAACCAAAGAGACGGAACACCTGATTGAGAAGAGCCTCGGCTGTCTGTAAGGCCGTGGGCAGGCCGGTCAGGGGTATGAAACGGCAGGATTTAGAGAAACGATCCACCACGGAGAGGATAGTGGTAAATCCCTGTGAGGGAGGCAGATCCGTAACAAAATCCACAGCGATGTGCGACCATGGACGCTGTGGTACTGGCAGAGGTTGTAACAGTCCAGCTGGCTTGAGATGGGAGGATTTTACAGTGTTACAAACAGAGCATTGACGAACAAATTTTATGACATCAGACTGGAGTGAAACCCACCAAAAGCGATTGGTAACTAACTGTATGGTAGCCGTGATACCTGGATGACCCGCGCTGAGGGTGCAGTGAACCCACTGAAGCACACGATGGCGGAGCCCGGGTGGAACGAAGAGACGGCCGGCGGGACATTCAGGTGGAGCGGGATGATTACTTAGAGACGCGGTGATCTCAGAGATGATGTCCCATTGAACAGGCGCCACAATTAGTGTAGTGGGAATAATGGGTTCAGGTTTAGATTCCTCACAAGGACCGTCAAACTGGCGGGACAGGGCGTCAGCTTTGCTGTTCTGGGAGCCCGGTCTGTAGGTGATCTTAAAATCGAATCTTGAGAAGAACAGAGACCAGCGAGCCTGGCGAGCATTCAGACGCTTAGCTGACCTGATGTACTCGAGATTCCCGTGATCAGTGAGTACTGTGAAAGGCTGACGAGCTCCCTCCAGCCAGTGCCTCCACTCCTCAAAGGCGGCCTTCATGGCCAAGAGTTCGCGATCCCCCACGTCATAGTTGCGCTCTGCGGAGTTAAGCTTGCGAGAGTAGAAGGCGCATGGGAACATTTTCGCTGGATTCCCAACCCGCTGAGACAGGACCGCCCCCACTCCTGTGTTTGATGCATCCACTTCAATGATAAACTCCCTCTCAGGATCCGGGTGACGGAGGATGGGAGCAGAAGTGAATCTTTCCTTGAGCTGAGCAAAGGCCGCAGTACAATCCGCTGTCCACTTAAAATATTTTGCCTTTCCTCGAAGCAGAGATGTGAGAGGAGCTACAATTACACTGAAATTGCGGATGAATCTGCGGTAAAAGTTCGCAAAGCCCAAAAAGCGCTGCAGCTCCTTAACAGAGGAAGGTTGCGGCCAATTCACCACGGCGCTGACCTTGCTGTCATCCATAAGAACTCCGTCCGCACTGATGATATAGCCCAGAAAGGAGATACGTGTCTGGTGAAACTCGCACTTGGAGAGCTTGACATATAGCTGGTTGTCGATCAGGCGCTTGAGGACAGCACGAACATCCCGGACATGTTCTTCAAGGGAATCAGAATAAATCAAAATGTCATCAATGTAGACAATAACTCTCTGATGTAACATGTCCCGGAAAACATCATTTACAAAAGCTTGAAAAACGGAAGGACTGTTAGAAAGGCCGAACGGCATTACCCGATATTCGTAGTGCCCGGATGTAGTAGAAAACGCCGTCTTCCACTCGTCACCACTCCGTATGCGAATCAAGTTGTATGCGTTCCTTAAGTCCAGCTTTGTAAAGTAGCGGGCAGTGCGGAGCATCTCCAGGGCTGCTGGGACTAGCGGAAGAGGATAGCGGTATTTGACTGTTACCTCATTAAGACCACGATAGTCAATACATGGCCGAAGACCCCCATCCTTCTTCTTAACGAAAAAGAATCCAGCGGAAGCCGGAGATGTAGAGGTGGTAATAAAACCTTTAGCCAGCTGTTCGTCAATGTACGCTCTCATGGTCTCTGTTTCAGGTTGTGACAGCGGGTAAACTCGTCCGCGTGGAGGTACGGCCCCAGGCAAAAGCTCAATAGCACAGTCGCCAGCACGGTGAGCGGGAAGGTGAGAAGCTTCAGTTTCGCTGAAGGCCAGGGCTAGATCGTGGTATTCGGAGGGAATTGCCTGAAAATCCACTCCCTTGAGTGCAGTGCTGTGGAGTTCAGTGCCTTGGACAGCAGCCGCGCAGTTGATCTGACAGAATTCGGACCACCTGGAGATTCTCCCGTTAGACCAGGAGATATGGGGATTATGTTTCACTAGCCAAGGAAGCCCCAAGATTACAGGATGCATAGGCGAGTGAATCGTGAAGAATTGGATAGACTCTGAATGCTGTGTCCCGAAGCTGAGCGTGAGGGGTTGCGTGGTGTATTGCACCTCTCCAGACCCCAGGGGGCGTCCATCCAGCGCTTCCACGGTCACACCAGACTCACATGCGAGGAGAGAAACACGATGAGTTTTGGCAAATGCAAGGTCGATAAAATTTCCAGCAGCTCCAGAATCAATCAAGGCTCTTATGTTTAAAGTTTGTCCGTTAAATTTCAAAGAACTGTCCACAGAGAATAATTTAGAAGAGTGATTAAAACTCACCGCAGCAGAGATCTTGAGCGCTGGATTAACCGGACAGGTGGCCCTCAGATGACCCGCCTCACCGCAATACATGCAGAGATGATTACGGCGTCTCCTCTCCCGCTCCGCTGTAGAAAGGCGTGTGTAACCAATCTGCATGGGCTCCGACTCCGCGTTGGGGAAGGCACACTCGAGGAGACTGGATCTGATGGGTGTGCGTCGGGCGCGAATCAGGTTGTCGAGGCGGATGGCGAGCTCCATAATTTGTTTCAAAGATTTACCGTCGTCGCGGCATGCCAGCTCTCCCTGGAGGTCCGGGTTGAGTCCCTTGCGATACAGGAGCTTTAAAGGTTCCTCCTCCCATCCAGCTTGGGCTGCAAGGGTCCGAAACGAGAGTGTGTAATCCGCTGCGGTAGAATTCCCCTGGCGTAACGTGAGCAGCAATTCTCCCGGATCCTTTCCTCCCGCAGTATGTTCAAACACCTCTCTAAATTGGGTTAGAAACTCATTATAAGAGGGGAAAGAGAGCTGACCTCCATACCAGAGTGCAGTAGCCCACTCCAAAGCCCGGCCGGTGAGTAGAGAACACATGAAGGAAACGCGGCTCTCATCAGTGGAGAAGGACTGAGTCTGCTGATCGAAATACAAGCTGCACTGCAACAAAAATCCCTTACAGGTAGAGGGTGAGCCATCAAATTTCTCAGGAAGGGATAACTTGGGCTGGTTTGAATTGTTACTCACGGCAGGTGGAGCGGGAGCAGGTGCAGCTGGACTCGGGGCTTGATTATCAGCCGCGCTCGGCGGGGATAGTGCTCGGACTGATCTCACGAGCTCCTCGGTGAGATTTGTCAATTTTACTAACTGTTGCTGATGGGCGGCCAGCACACTCGCTTGAGTGGATACCTCAGAGGCCAATCGATGGAAATCTGCTGGATCCTGTTGTGGTGAAGTCTTCTGTGATGAAGAGGCTGAGGCGGTCGGATCCATTTGCAGTAATTTATTAATACAGGTAAGCAAACAAAGGAGAGCAGTCATAAAACTCAAAAGCCCGTGGCAAGGGCGGTAGCAAACTCAAACTCAGCACACAGGTTAGGGTAATCCAATAAACGTACATCAAACAGGCAAAGGTCAGGGGCTGGCAGCAAAGGTTCAAAAACGAGTTTAGAGTCCAAGTCAAAGTAACAGAGCAATCCAAGAAACGAGCTAGAGACAGAGTGTAGGTAAAACAAGACCTCACAAATTAACAAGGAACAGAGCAGTCCAGATAAAGGGAAGCTAAGGGCACACAGGTGATGCTGATGCGATGATGGGGTGATTAATCAGGAGATAATGAGCAGGGAAGGATAATGGGAAATGAAGTCCTAATACGCAGGAGAGAGGGATCTGGTGAAACCAGGAGGAGGCGTCGTCGAGCGTTCTGTGACACTAACAGTCTACTACAGCCGATTAATACTTATTTATTAAAACAAAGTATAACAAGTACATTAATAACATTGTTAATGTAAAAAAATATATAAACTAATTAAATTGTTTTTGGTTTCCTTTTTTACGTAATGTAAATGTGTATTAAACCAGAAATATTTGACAACATATTTTACATTTACATTTGATTTAATAATTTTTTATTATTATTTCAGAACACCTCAGCGCACCACTGAGGCTTTCTATTACAATGCTCCCTTACAGGTCAAGATGCAGCCTCGGCGTTTTTAGACTGAGATGGTGAAAGTTTCATTTAAATACCCTTTAAATACTTTAATGGGATATCACATATGGGAGCGGGATGGTCCACAGCATTTGCCACAGCATTTGTTGCCCATTTTTCCGAGGAATTTGCTGGTCCGACAGGTGACACCCAGGCCAGGGAACAGCCTCATCATCTACAACAAGGAATAAAATCCTTAATAATATGCCTTAATAATATGAAGTTTCGTAATCTCGCACACTATTGACAGCGTACTGCCAGGGTCTTTATACTGCTCTCCTACTCCATCTTGAAAGGGTATGATGACTCCATTGGGCTGGAAAATGTAACAATTCATCCGAGTGCCGCACCAAATGCAGTCTTATTTACCTGGTCCCACTTCTGAGCCACCTGTGTTCAGTCCTTCGACCTCTCTTGCTATCTCTCACTCTTTGGAAGGTTTGGAAGAACCTATGCAACTTAAATTTAATGTATTCTCCAAGTTGAACCGCATTAGTACAATTTGAACCGCATTAGAAAGGGCAATGAGTGGATAACCATGTTTATCACTCCCACTGGCCACTATGAATACTGGGTTATGCCATATGGGCTGACCAACTCACCATCTGAGTTCAAAGTCTTCCACGACTAAATCCAGTGCTTCGTGATCAAACAACTCACAAGCTGACCTTGGTTCCTGGCTACAACACACTCAAAACAGCCTTCACATCCATGCCATGGCACTCCTCTTAAACTCTTCTCTTGTGCTTTCTACTCCTGGAAGATCTCGCCCGCGAAGGTCAACTGTGAAATTGGTAACCAGGAGATGTTATCCATCAAGCTAACGCTGGGGAAGTGGCGCCACTGGTTTGAGGTTTCTCATTTGTCCTTTCAAGTAATAACTGCCCATGGCCACTGGAATATCTTTGGAGCACGAAACGGCTGAATTCTCACCAGGCTCTGGTGGGCCCTGTTTTTTTTTGGGACACTTTCAATTTTCTATCACATACTGTATCCTCCAGGGTCTACAAAAAAGACGGTCTTGCAGTCTTATGATGTGTCTGCAATAAGAGCCCTGCAATGTGGATAAATAGCTTCTAATTAACCAGGCAGGGAATATTCTGGCTTCATTTTTCTACAGTGGATGGAAGTGGAGACACGTCATACATCTTTCTTTACAGTCCACTGTAAGGACTGAGCGGAATGAAGGATCATCCAAATAACTAAATGTATTTCTTCCCATAAACCCTGGGACTTCAACACACACGCACATACACAAACTGGTACGAATTTCCCCATTAAGGACATCTTAATGAGATATATGTTATATGTTGTTATGTGGGTCTGAGTGCCCAGAAGATACCTGACTGCATGGTAGTTCTAAACGAACGATAAATGCTTGTATTATGCATTTTAATGAATAATCCAGCATTTTCACTCCTAACAAGTCTGTGAAACTTCCCCCCCAAATCCAGCTAACACTGGCTGAAAGTGTCCGCTTACAGGTTTACGACCCCAAAGGAATGTCCAGGGACTCGAGTCCTGGAGAAGGAGAAATGAAACCCGTTCAATCCTATATGTTCCATGTGTGTGTGTATATATATATATATATATATATATATATATATATATATAACCATGTGATAAACGTATTAACATGCACCTAATGTTCCATCACATGATTTTTCCTTTTAGGTGGTTTGTTTCATGTAAGCGCTAATACTTAATGTTTCAAACTCTGCCAAGTAGGGTTAACCAAATCTCACCTATAGCGTGTTTGGTTTTGCTAAATTGGTACTTTGAAGATTTAACAGACTGTGTATATGATATGTTGGTAGATATGAAATATGATACAACATATTAGTATTAAAAGAATAGTTCATGGTTTTTAAGCGATTGACAAACCCAATCCCCCCCCCCCAGCATGCATGCAGGAGCTCCCTCTTTGCAGACAAAGAGCAATAAAAACCAAAATCCCGCCTGTGAATTCCAACCCTCTCATTGGACAAGCCCAAAGGAAGAGGCTGGATTTCGCCAAGGTGATAAATGGCGCTTCTGAGCTCCAAGGGGCTCTCTCTTTTTCGCGCTCTGAACTTGCTTGCCTATGTCTGTGTTAGTCATGTAATCCCCGATAGGATTTCCCCTCGGGAAATCCTTTCTTTCTTTTGTTTGTTTAAAAGTTTTGTTTTCTTTAAGTTTCCAACCTAATTCATCTCACAGGAGAGGAGATGAATTCAGCCGAATTTGGTAAGGCTACCTTAAAGACTTTAATCCTCTATCCAGCGCGCGCGCGCCGAACGCCACGTGACGCGCGCACACGGAACAAAGAACGTCCGCTCCTGCACGCGGCCTGGACAGGCCGTTTTAGGAACACGCAACGAGAGACCAAGAAACTTTGCAAGTATCTTTCAGCTTCTAGGAAGCATTAAGATGATGTTTTTCGTGTTGTTTCAGAGAGGTTATTGTCTGGGTGAAGATTTCCAATGCGCTCTCTCTCTCTCTCTCTCCCTCTCTCTCTCTCTCTCTCTCTCTCTCTTGTCTTACTATCTCACTCTCGCCAGAATGTGATTCCTTCGGGAGATCCCTTTGGGGATCTCTTTCTTTTGTTTTGCTTCTAGTTTAGGTTATGTTTTCCAGTCTTAGATAAGTCTCCGTGTAATTCCAATCGACGATCGAAGAGAACAGCGCGGAACATGTCTTTTCAGCAAATCCATCTAACAAGAGACATTTAAACGAGCGCGCGCTCGCTTTGAAGAAGAAACGCGCGCAGGTGACCGCATGTGACGCGCAGGGCCGAGAGAGACACACAGGCTTCACCAGCCATGCAAAGAGTTTACCTACCTGTGCAAGTATACGTGTTTGATCACGCTTTTAAGATGTGTTGAAGTCTTGTTGTCTCTCAAAGTCCCGTGTCTATGCGAATTTGCTATTTAGTAAGATCTTCGGGTCTTTATAAAACTCCCTCGTGCATAACTGCACCTTGCTAAAAATTCTATCTCTGTCTCTATGCATTTCTCGTTCATCGATGCTTTATTGTGTTTTGTTGTTTATTATGTTTGTAACGTTTGTGTGTTTCATTGTTTATGTTTGTAAATACATATATCCCATGTAATTTTAGTAAATGCATAGGCTAGTTATTTCTTATTAAATTTCATGATACTCATTTGATGGATTGACTGTCTGCTCATACTTCGGGTCCCTGAAATGCCTATCCAAAAGCTACGAGCTTTACAAATTAAAGATACTTTAAAGAGTATGGGTTTATAGGGCGGGAAGACTAATTCTTGTGGCCACAGAATTGATTTTCCTAAACTCTATAAATTAATTGAGCTAATTAATGTTACCTATTTGTAAAACGTGATCTGTGTAGCTAATCGCAATCAACTTGCGGTCGGCTGCCATACACATGCAAGCATGCAGTCTTGTATGCAGGTAAAGTAACGTATCATCCCTTATCGGGAGATGTATTAACATGTAAGACTGATCTGATACAAACCTGTATGAATAATTATTAATTATGAATTATGAATTATGATATGCAAATTCCCCGTAATCAGATCCACCCCTGAGTCTTTACATAATATTGGTGGAGGAAAATGCTATGGGCACATTTCAAACTTGTTTTACGAGCATTCCAGTCAATCTGTGTATGAGTATTGTTATTTAATATTTATGCGCGCGGATGTTGAAATTGTAAGACAAGCCGCAGACGCGCGCACCTCGAAGAGTGAGTGAACTCACAGCCTGACTGACTAAAGGCACAAGCCGTCTCAGTTCAGCACAACTAAAAAGAAACTGCGGTTTCATTGTATTAAAATTTGTCCTACAAAAGATGAAGAAGCCTCTTTTGAATTATGACACTTTTAATGTTAAACTCCCCTGGCGGAACGAGATTCTTCGGCCACGGTGAAGACAAGATTTAGTGAAACGATGCTCTTTCACTATTCTTAAACAGGCCTGATATTAATTATAATCGTTAGATTATCGATAACTCCGGGTTAAAACATTGACGTAGCTACTCAATTGTAAAACCTAACGCATATTTGATCATAAGTGCTATTTGATATGTTATGGGAGTCGAAAAAACAGACGAATAATCCCTGTTTTATTTACGCACAGCGCAGCGAAGCAATCCTGCCAAACGTGTTTGTTAGAATATAGCACAGAAACAATCCAAAATCTAAAAACATTTTAATCATAAAGTGCTATTTGATAAATGTTATTTGGATCCGAACGACAGACGTATAATTCCTGTTGTCCCTATGTGTGTGTGTAGAAAAAATCCTGCCACACCGTTTTGTGAAATATAGCACAGAAAAATCCAAAACATAAAAACATTTTTAATCATAAGTGCTATTTGATAGATGTTATTTGGATACGAATGACAGACGTATAATTCCTGTTGTCCATATTAATGTGCGGAAATGAAGAAATCCTTCCGTGTACACGTGTCGAAATAGGAAAACCCGCCGAGGTTTAAAATTTATAAGTGAACACGTGTGAATCATAGTGCTAATTGTCGTATGTGGGAATCAAAAAACAGATGCCTAATTCCTGTTGTCCCTATGTGTGTGCGTAGGAAAAAAATCCTGCCACACCGTTTTGTGAAATATAGCACAGAAAAATCCAAAACATAAAAACATTCTAATCATAAAACGCTATTTGATAAATGTATTTGGATACGAACGACAGACGTATAATTCCTGTGACCCTATGTGTGTGTGTAGAAAAAAAAAAAAAATCCTGCCACGCCGTTTTGTGAAATATAGCACCGGAAAGAAATCCGTCAGATTTAAATTCCGCACTATTTTTTTTGCATGTCCTCTGAGACGATCACATTTGAAAGCAGGCGGGTTGCAATGCTACTGCCAAACGCTAGGGAGCGCCCTTGAGTTTTCCAGTATCAGACGGCCTCCACGTCCTGACTTTACCCTCCATGAGCGAAATAGCGCCACCTCGTGGACACCAGTAACAATGTCATCCTTTCCTAAATCTCTCTCTCGTCACAATTTCAGATTTTTCCAGTGAATTTCTGAAAGTGTGTTTCTAACTTTCAATGCATGTGCAAGGTCCAGTGTTACTAACATGATTTCACCTCTGACTGTGTACACTTATTTTGAATTTGGTTCAAACCACATTTGAATTTAAAATTCAAAAGTAAGTATTAGCAGTTTCTGATGACCACTTAGGAGGAGTGTGGCCCCCTTGTGGCCTTCCCCCGCTAAGTCAGCTCATCTCTTACTGTCTACTCTCATTCTGTTTTGAAGTGGCTTTCTCCCAGTTGATTTTATTTTGGTTATTATCATTGATACACCACAGTGATCGTGATCATCATCAAAAATAATGCCAACCTTTAATTTCCTACACTTATTCAAATTTGGTTGGAAACAAACAAATTTCAAGATTAATTTGAATGAAGTCTCCTTCCCTGTGGGGAATGGTTTTATGGCTTTACTTCTATATTTCCTTTTTCAAATTATTTTTAATAATTTTGATTTGATACGTTATGACAACTATTCTAGAAGTTACTTAACATCTATGCATACGCTCGATTTGAATTGTATTCAAAACCAGTGAATGCAATTTAAATCAAGTCCTCTGTCAGCCAGGGTGACCACTAGGAGGGAGTGGCCCAAAACCCTTTGTGGCCCAAACGCGCCACTACTGCCTGTCTTCTCCCGGGGTACATCCTACTTTATTACTTTTGATTGTTAATTTTTATTAATAATAAAAGTGATAATAATAAATAAATAAAATAATAATAAATAAAAAAAAAAGGGTTAATTTTTTTTCTTAAAGGAAATGTTTTTTTTTTTCTCTTTCTTTTGGGTTAAGTTATTTTGATAATTAACATCATTTTCATAATTTCCTTTTTACCATTATCTAGTAAAACCTTTGCTTCTATTTTCTACATACGTAATTACTCAATTCAGTTTAAACAAGAAAGCTTTCATTCACTGTCAAGCCACTTGTTCACACTATTCTGTGTTTATAGGTAGAATCCACTAAAGAGCGTGTGGTGATTTGACAGTCATCTCTGCTTGGAGTCCAGCATGCTGGTTCATCTGACCTGGGTCCCCGGCGCTGACTGGGCGCGAGTCTCGGACTTTCCCGTGTCTCTCCGTTAGTGCGGCCCGCAACACGACATCACCAATTTGGCACCGCCGGTTGTGATTCAAAGTCGGGTTGCGTGAGAGGGCGCACATCGGTACAGATATACGGAGGGGCCCGGGACACTGCTGTCAGGCGTTTGGGGGACGACAGAAAGACCAACCGCGATGCTGAACTCCAACCCGAATGACCTCATTTCACCCAGTTAAACTAGAAAAAGGTATTAAACCCATCCACTTAATATTGGCCACAGAATCTAGAGATTCCCCCGGCCATTGAAGTGTCCGGCTCCCTTTTCCTCTCCGAGCCACAAACCGCAGGCTTAGGCCTCCTTTTCCCCTGTAACTCTTCCTGTGTACTATTAACGCCATTTCATTACAGACCTTTCCATCTTTGATGGTTGCATGTTACTTCAAACTTTGCTATCTTGCCACTGCTCTTTTCTGTCGTGCTCTGTTTCTTTCAGTTCACCTAGAAGACAGAACCTATCTGAGACAACAAGGAACGCTGAATAATAATTAGACAACAAGCCGCTAGCATCAAAAGGTGACCCCCTTTAATCTACCGCCCTGCTAAATTTTATTCAGGCCCATGCTGACCTAACCAAATTGTCCCACCGAATGATTTAACTGTCTGCATCAGTTAACCACAATTTGCATACGCGGCATAGCCGTATTATAGCTCGTTACACGTAGAACAAACTTGCTTGGTCTCTCTGTGCGTGTTGTGTTCCTCTCGCCCACAGTTGAAACCAGTATGTTCCGGTCCTACAGTCCCACAACCCGCTGGGACAACCGGGAGACAGTGACTCAGAGCTCCAAAGCCAAGAGCAGCGCCGACGTGGACAAGCTGATGGCGCACAAACCAAGCCAAAGCTCCCACGACAAAGACCGGCCAGACACGTCCAAAACCTCGCTTGCCAGCTCATCGCACAAGCACGCCTCCGTGAAAGGAGCCGCCTCGCCCTGGAGCACGAAGTTGCAACGCTAAGGATGCAAGCCGAGGACGACAACGACCCCGAGCTACAGAAGGAAGTGGAAAGACTTCAAACTGCCCTGCCTGATCTTCATCGGCACACAGACCGAAGAGAGCATTCAGAGAAAAGAACCAGAGAGGAACTCAATGAGAAACTCCGACAAAAGTGAAGCCTTTTGCAAAGAGCAGAGACTGAACTTAAAGAGACTCGAAAGCACGGCCTGCGAAAGAAACTCGCAAGCGGCCCATGCTACCATCCACAAGATCGTACAGCAGAGAGACGATCTCAAAGACTAAATTGACATTGTTCACAGATAGCTGAAACACTCTTATAGACTACAGAATGACCGGGAAAGGGAAACGCACACCACAAAGTTTCCCCTGACCAGCTGGTCCGCACCTTTCAGCCTACAACCCAGAGCTAAAAAGGGGGGGCCTTTCCAGGAGAGCCCCTGCTACTTACAACGGCAGGGCTCCCAAAAGACTTAACAAGCTGGCGAGAAACCTCCCTACGTTCACTCCGAACCCTTCAGGAGGCCACAACGTGCACGCCTACCTACAAGACATTGACTTTCACTTAAAAACTGTTACCAACGTCACCGCGTGGGACAGATTATCCGAAATCTGCACCCCACAGTGAGTCATCACCTAGGCATCCTGGCCTGCCCACATAGCATGACTACTCAACGGCTATGAGAAGCTTACAACAAGTAAAAGACTGTATCCGAAAAGACTTTGACAACCCCCACGATATACTCGGTCTCTGAACACTGTTCAAAACATCACCAGCCGAGACCCTGGAGTCGCTGAAAAGCTTCTGCACAAAGACTTTCCTGACATCCTATGCCTGAGCGTAAGACCTACAACAGGCACACAGAGCAAACTGTCACAAAGTGACAGCAGCACAGCCTGAGCGAGGAAGCACAGTTTCCCACAACTGGGTCCAAAACCCCAAAAGACCAAAAGGGGGGTGGGCCCAGAAACTCTACCTACCCATCACTCTAGACAATGAGGTGAGCCTTGAAACCCTGGTAGACACCGGCTCAGACTTCACTTTAATGTCAGCCCAACTCGTTGAAAGACTCAGTGCTAAAGCTAAGAGCGAAGATCTCACACCCCGAAGAACTCCTAAAAACCCCACTGACTTTGAACTGTAAACCAGAAGACACTGCACGAACACAGTGCAAGACTCTGCTAAAAGGGTCCCTGATCAGCATAGGACATAGAACTTTTAAAAGTAGATGAAAAGTGGTGCTCAAAGAGACGCAAGACTCTGCAGTAGAAAAATTAGAACTTTACTGATTTAAAGAAAATCTGGAATGGCTCACCTGTAAGCCTCACTGGCCAACAGACTACGCACGACTCTTTCGAACCAAGCACTTGCTACATGCTGGTTGAAATGACACAGCTAAACCTTAGCTTCTATGACAATGACTTGTTACAGGAAATACTAACTCCAAATAGGGCAGTCATCACCCTGACGCCAGATAGTAAGCAAACCCCCCCCTGAGCTGGGTAAACTAGCATGACCGAGAGCCCCTTCGTTTAAACTACTGTCATCCTAAAAGGGCGTGCATTTAAGCGTTGCGATCCACCTAAAACACAACGTGCAATACGCATTTTTGATCGCTGGCTTGTCTAAATGCAGATAAAACGATAGCTGAAATTGACATCTCTACTTTAAGTAAAATAGCCTTAGATTTCCAACTAAAATTAGCATGTTCAGCAGTAAAGTGTAAGTCTGTTTGACGAAGAAACCTCATCTCAGCAGCTTGTAAACTGTACCGATGTATATTCTGCTTTGCTTAAAAGAAATTCAAATTGTAGTATGACTAAACCTGTGTCTAACAAAGAAAGCTCAGGACAAAGTTATATCTAGGTAGACCTGGGCGAGGCTCCCCTTTCTACAAAAGGTAAAGGCCTTACAAATTATTGTGAGATTGATGTAATTCACCTAAATTCTAGCTGCATCTACAAGCAAAGAACTACCTAGCGATCAAAACTGTTTAATCGCTGAAAAGTCAGCAATCGTGCACGAGAGGGATGTAACTATATATATGCTTAGACAAGCTTTGACTTACAGCAAATCTATTTCCTTACTCTGTAAACAAATAGAATAAGTTGCGTAAAATAAAGAGAAGAGTGCCATGAGTAAAATTAGCTAATGCCAAAACACATCTGCATTTTACTTAATGTAACACAGAGTCCTAGAAAGACTTAAAATAAAGGAGCATCCTGTTAACCCGTTTAAACATGCATAATTCATGTAAAATCTACAGACAGCCTTTAGGGACTGTTGAATTGTCTGACATGCTCTAGTTTCCATGACAACGACTTGTCACAGGAAGTGTTAACTTGTGATGTCACTTTGTAAACAAACCAGCCTAGGTGGCTACGCTAACCTAGCATCCTTCCAGCTTACGCTAAGCTAACCTAGCATCCTTCCAGCTTATGCTAGGCTAAACCAACATAGCATCCAGCTAGCTTACGCTACGCTAAGCTAACCTAGCGTCCATCCAGCTTAGCTGAAGCTAAATAATAACTTCTACAATTAGCAGTTAGCATAATTTACTTGAGCCCTTAATCACCGCTTGTGTTTACACAGTGCACAGTATTCTAAAATACTTTCCTTAACACCAGATAAGGGTTTCTAATTATTCACGTTCTGTGTTTGCAATTCTTCTTAGCTAAAGTTCACCTTCACTAGTTGAGGCATAGCCCTTGCTAACCGTCAAAGGCTAACTTTAAAGATACCCTGTTAATTAAACTTAAGTTAACTACAAGTAAAACTGTGTAGCTAGAGAAGAATTCATATAGCGATAGGAATCTTCATCGGCAGGTGACTAATCCTTTGATGGGACACACACGATGTGGCCCTGAACACGCAACCGTTGTAACCCACTATAAAGTGTTGGCCCAGGCAAATCTAAAGTTTAGTCACTAATGCCACTGATTATTCTCGCCTTCAGATCATTCTCGTGGTTTTGATCACGTTTATTCCTTTTTGCTTTTAATTTAAATTTTTTTCCCTTTTTGCTTTTCTTTAATTTTCTTTAATTTCTTTGACCTTGATAATAATAGCACTCAGCTATTCCCTTTGCTTTTCGGTCATCTCTATGATTTAATTTAATTTTATTTCCTCTCTTGTTCAATCGTGGTTCCATTCTCCCATAGGGCCCAGAAAGGAAACAGAGACACCTTTATTTGTGATTTTGTTTATTTTCAACGAGTGTACTCATTTTTGTGACCCTGCAACACAAGTAACTTCAACAATTTACTAGGGCACAACTATAGTCCAGAGGATTGACAATAAGCATAATTTGAATAGGAAAGCTGTCCTTTTTCCCCTATCATTCACTTCGTTAAGCCGTAGTGAACCACTAGTTAAGTCCAGAGAAATAATTTGGTCATAAGAACCATCTTAAGTCATTTATTTCATCTCGGCTATGCCCTTTCCAGGGAATAATCTTGGAACCACATAACTCTTAGCCTCCTAATATCCACAGCTAAGATAAGGTACAAGACACACTTCACTAGCTAGCTAAACATGAACACCTAGCTTTATGCTACATACCTAGCAAACCAATTAAACCATGGTTCTGAACTTTTAGGGTCATGCATTAGGCTCTCACCACAAGTCTGACTAAATGTCACAGAGCCCCTGCTTCACCTGACCTTAACCTTCCAACTTAACAAAGGCTATGCCAAAACTATGGACACTATGAGAAACCACCTCTCATACCCCTCCAGCCACCCACGACTGGCGTCTAAACCAACCGACAACCGGTGCCCCAGACAACCTACGTCATCAAGCACATGCTGCGTGCACTGGACAACATTCAGCGTTCTGCACCTGCGCCATCACCGCGCCACAGCTTGTTCTGACACAGTGCAAAAGGGGGGTAATGCCACAATGTATGCCCTATGCCCATGACGCACCATGTGCTGCCACCGCAGCATCAGAGACACTTGCAAGACACCGAAGCAAGTGGCATACTGGCGTCCTCAAAGCGAAAAGACTGTCCTAGCCAACCAAGGACGACATTCGCTGAAATTTTTCCTCCCTTTCTCTTTTTCTCTCTCCCTTTCACTTTTACCAGGATGCTGCTGTGCCTCCAGCCAACCAGAGGGCAGCCGCAATCGGACATCTCACCAGGTCCGGCACTAAGCATCGTCCTAAGGGAACCACCAGGACTCCTTTTCTGCCGGACCCGCACTCAGAAAGTGTCTGTGCCACCTGATCCTCGCAACGCCTACAGAACGCACTACCCCGGCGTAACGACACAATACAGCTGGGTAGGTGCCGACGGACAGAGGATGCCCTCACACACACTGAGGCCGAGGTCGAACACATGCTCAACCAACTTGAGAAAATGACTGTCACGCTAGCGGAGCCAGGTGGCCACAACCGCCGCCGCACTGCCGTCAGAACCCTGTTTAACACTTGTATGTCCAGCATGAATGCAGTAAACCTCGCCAACGTTGGACGGCATGCAGCCGAAATTCAGACTGAGATTCCACAGATAACAGAGCCACTCACAACAGAGTGCATCCCTGCAGACCATCGACAAGATGCTAAAGGGAATTGTGGTAACTTTCAACACTCACAGCGTTCTGCCGACCCCAACAGTGAACTCCATGAAAAAGCTGTTACTGTCTCCCAGAATGACGGTGCTCAAACTCAGCTGGTAACAGCCCTGAGGACAAACCCGCTGCGGGGAGTGAACCCCTCCATCGACAGCCTCGCCATGGGTAGAATTCCACCGCACCTGATACCCTTAGGCCTCATGCAAACCGTGGTGGTGTCCGCCATCACCACGCCAACTGACTCTTTACAAATACACCTTGCCTACTCTCTGGGTAGTGCCATCCCACTCTGCGTTGACCACAAGCAGAGAAAAGGGGGGGCTTTCTCTTGAACTTGCCATCCTAGAGTCAAGCCGAAGCTCAAGAACATTGTCAATGTCAGATTTTGAAAAGCAACACTCACTTCAAGATATGCACGCTGGACGTGGATGCCTCACACGACAGCGACACAAAGCTGCCCCAGCTCCGAATCCGCACATGTGCACATTGACCAAAGACGTTCAGTATCTCTGCCCCTAACAAACCTTTCCTCAGAGACAACACTGACGGAATCTGCGGGCTGCAGATCAGCGGCACACGCTGCCCTGCTAAAGCCAAGCCTCGCACTCAGGTCATCGAGACCCACGCAGAGATTGTAGGTGAAAGGGGGACTCCTTAACACTCCTGTGCGCACAGCTGCACTCACTGACGACCAAAATGACACTGACACCTGTGTCACCTTGCTCGACCAGAGCATGTAATCCAAGCATCAAAGGTGCCATCCTTCACCTCGACGACCTGGCATCGTATCCTCTTCCAAGCGAAGAGCACCAATCAGAACTGACCTTGTTCCCATCGACATAGCCCTCCAAGCTGTGTCTCAACTGCCCGCCTTAACTGCCTCACCTGTTGTCCAATCCTGGACTGCAGCTGATCCTGCGCTGGGTACCTCTACGGTAATCAACCACACCCTGACACTTGACTTTCAATCAGGAGGCTCAACGAGATGCGAAAATCTACAGCCAAGCTCACGGGACCCTCAGGAAGAGGGTACCACGCCGGAGGCTGCGTCGAACCTCATCAAGCTGAGACCTCAGCACTAACAGCCACCTGCTACCCGATCATCATGATTCACCTGTCATCTGTCCACTGTGATGGTCGTTGTCCGATCAAGTCCACACAGGGACTTCATCAGACAAAAAGGGGGAACTGTAAGGACTGAGCGGAATGAAGGATCATCCAAATAACTAAATGTATTTCTTCCCATAAACCCTGGGACTTCAACACACACGCACATACACAAACTGGTACGAATTTCCCCATTAAGGACATCTTAATGAGATATATGTTATATGTTGTTATGTGGGTCTGAGTGCCCAGAAGATACCTGACTGCATGGTAGTTCTAAACGAACGATAAATGCTTGTATTATGCATTTTAATGAATAATCCAGCATTTTCACTCCTAACAAGTCTGTGAAACTTCCCCCCCAAATCCAGCTAACACTGGCTGAAAGTGTCCGCTTACAGGTTTACGACCCCAAAGGAATGTCCAGGGACTCGAGTCCTGGAGAAGGAGAAATGAAACCCGTTCAATCCTATATGTTCCATGTGTGTGTGTATATATATATATATATATATATATATATATATATATATATATATATAACCATGTGATAAACGTATTAACATGCACCTAATGTTCCATCACATGATTTTTCCTTTTAGGTGGTTTGTTTCATGTAAGCGCTAATACTTAATGTTTCAAACTCTGCCAAGTAGGGTTAACCAAATCTCACCTATAGCGTGTTTGGTTTTGCTAAATTGGTACTTTGAAGATTTAACAGACTGTGTATATGATATGTTGGTAGATATGAAATATGATACAACATATTAGTATTAAAAGAATAGTTCATGGTTTTTAAGCGATTGACAAACCCAATCCCCCCCCCCAGCATGCATGCAGGAGCTCCCTCTTTGCAGACAAAGAGCAATAAAAACCAAAATCCCGCCTGTGAATTCCAACCCTCTCATTGGACAAGCCCAAAGGAAGAGGCTGGATTTCGCCAAGGTGATAAATGGCGCTTCTGAGCTCCAAGGGGCTCTCTCTTTTTCGCGCTCTGAACTTGCTTGCCTATGTCTGTGTTAGTCATGTAATCCCCGATAGGATTTCCCCTCGGGAAATCCTTTCTTTCTTTTGTTTGTTTAAAAGTTTTGTTTTCTTTAAGTTTCCAACCTAATTCATCTCACAGGAGAGGAGATGAATTCAGCCGAATTTGGTAAGGCTACCTTAAAGACTTTAATCCTCTATCCAGCGCGCGCGCGCCGAACGCCACGTGACGCGCGCACACGGAACAAAGAACGTCCGCTCCTGCACGCGGCCTGGACAGGCCGTTTTAGGAACACGCAACGAGAGACCAAGAAACTTTGCAAGTATCTTTCAGCTTCTAGGAAGCATTAAGATGATGTTTTTCGTGTTGTTTCAGAGAGGTTATTGTCTGGGTGAAGATTTCCAATGCGCTCTCTCTCTCTCTCTCTCCCTCTCTCTCTCTCTCTCTCTCTCTCTCTCTTGTCTTACTATCTCACTCTCGCCAGAATGTGATTCCTTCGGGAGATCCCTTTGGGGATCTCTTTCTTTTGTTTTGCTTCTAGTTTAGGTTATGTTTTCCAGTCTTAGATAAGTCTCCGTGTAATTCCAATCGACGATCGAAGAGAACAGCGCGGAACATGTCTTTTCAGCAAATCCATCTAACAAGAGACATTTAAACGAGCGCGCGCTCGCTTTGAAGAAGAAACGCGCGCAGGTGACCGCATGTGACGCGCAGGGCCGAGAGAGACACACAGGCTTCACCAGCCATGCAAAGAGTTTACCTACCTGTGCAAGTATACGTGTTTGATCACGCTTTTAAGATGTGTTGAAGTCTTGTTGTCTCTCAAAGTCCCGTGTCTATGCGAATTTGCTATTTAGTAAGATCTTCGGGTCTTTATAAAACTCCCTCGTGCATAACTGCACCTTGCTAAAAATTCTATCTCTGTCTCTATGCATTTCTCGTTCATCGATGCTTTATTGTGTTTTGTTGTTTATTATGTTTGTAACGTTTGTGTGTTTCATTGTTTATGTTTGTAAATACATATATCCCATGTAATTTTAGTAAATGCATAGGCTAGTTATTTCTTATTAAATTTCATGATACTCATTTGATGGATTGACTGTCTGCTCATACTTCGGGTCCCTGAAATGCCTATCCAAAAGCTACGAGCTTTACAAATTAAAGATACTTTAAAGAGTATGGGTTTATAGGGCGGGAAGACTAATTCTTGTGGCCACAGAATTGATTTTCCTAAACTCTATAAATTAATTGAGCTAATTAATGTTACCTATTTGTAAAACGTGATCTGTGTAGCTAATCGCAATCAACTTGCGGTCGGCTGCCATACACATGCAAGCATGCAGTCTTGTATGCAGGTAAAGTAACGTATCATCCCTTATCGGGAGATGTATTAACATGTAAGACTGATCTGATACAAACCTGTATGAATAATTATTAATTATGAATTATGAATTATGATATGCAAATTCCCCGTAATCAGATCCACCCCTGAGTCTTTACACCACGGTGTGGTTTTTTTTTCATGATTTATGTTAATCAATTTCCATCAAAGTGTGTGTGATAGGTGTGTGTCCATAAGTATACCTCTTGTATTACATTCTGGTTTTTGTATTCTATTTGTATACCCTATTTGTAAACTATGGCCCTGTCACAAATGGCACACTTCATATTCAGACACTTACGGTCTTGTGGACTTACAATGGATGCCACGTACGTGTGCCCGTTAAGTCCATGAGAATGTAAGGTATCCCATTTGTCATTTTAGTTGTCAGAATGTTGCTCGCGAGCGCCTCCTTTGTGGTGATATGTGCCCTCGATGCACACTTTAGCCGAGCCCGCACTGAAGCGAGCTCCGCAGCAGACTTCTTCCCCACAGTCTAAATGGTGTTACGTCATGAAAGTGCTGACTCGTAGGAATACCACAAGTGTTTAGGGTGCTGGATAGGGCCTTTGCTTCCATAAGAACCATTTTACACTGTAAAATATGATCAGTTGACTTAACTTTAAAAAAAAAGTGAGGAAACCAATAGCCTTGCATTCCAATGCATTAGCATAATTAAACAAATTAAGTTGACGTGGGGGTGAGTAAATTATCAGGAAATTTTAATTCTTAAGTGAACTACTCCTTTAAGGCAACAGGTTTTCTCACTTTTTTAAGTTAAGTCAACTTTCACAGTGTAGTCAAAACCAAAATAGACCGAAAACCAAAATTTGAGACAGATTTTTCACTTTTATAAATGGCTCCTGTTAGCCTATAAGATCTGATCCTGGACCTGCTGTCGCACCTTGGAACCTTGTCAAGACAAAACTGGCAGTATATACTTCAGAAATGGACTTGGAGCACACAACATTAACACTCTCATGCTGTGTCTCACTAACTTCTCTCCCCACAGGGAGCCAGCATTTACCTTACTTCTGACAACGACCTTGAGTTGTTCATCCTGCTGAATGAATTTAAAATGCTACTAGTAGAGAACACAAACCAAATGCCTCCAGCTGCATATATTTTGAATTTCTCTACCAATGGACAACCCATCTGTACATTAAACATAACTCAGATGTGTCCGTTTTTTATTTATAGTTTATGTTTGTCTACTAAACAGATGGCCAGAAATGTTTTTCTTATGCAAATTAGTAAGCCACATCAGAAATTCAGCGATAATGAAGTCCTAGGTTGTTAGGAATTTTACATTGTTAATAGATAATAATCATAGCTGGGGTTTTTAGCTATTATTATTTTGTTTAATGCCAGAAGTTGAGTCCATCTTTGGCAAAAAAAAAAGAAAAAAAAAGAAGCTGAATATCTGATCTGTAAATATACAACGTTGCACACACGTGTCATCAAGGGAATTAGTGTCAAGGTAACATATCATTAAGGCCTTGATAATCAAAGTTATTGCTTATCAAATCAGATCAAGACGAGCGCATGGGAAGTCAATACACAGTGGTGTTGAGCCAACCTCTTATTTTGAAGCCAAGGTCTCATTTCACAAACATGACCTACAGGCAACTATCATGCAGATGTTTCTATTGTTGATCATGCATTTGAAAACAATGCGTGTGTGTTGCATGTTTATGGGCACACTGGGAAGAGGGAAATTGATCATGGCTGGTGTATTGAAATGGCCTGCTGTACTATTTGTATATAATAATAATTTGTATACAACCACCTCACAGATAGACAACAGATTGTATCGGTTGGCAAACAAATCAGTGACGGTCAGTGCCTCATATAAATAATGCCAGATAAGTGTGCTTAGCATGTAGGGGATGTACTAGTTGGCAAAGTGATTGCTTCAGTGAATATTTTCCACCATGTGTTTATTATTACAAGATTCTACAAATGAACATATCTTAAAGTCTTGGCTTTCCAAGATCATTGCCCAGGAAAAAAAGATACAGTTCATTAAACACCATCAAGTGAGAACAATGTAGCCACACAATATGAGGTAAGTTGTTGCAGGGGTACCTGCTAGATGTTATTTAATGGCTTTACAAAAAGTACTTTACAAAGTAAAGCAAAAACAAAGCACAAAATGATAAAGTACAGTTCCTTTCTGTTTCACTGTGTATTCACTCACATGCATGGTCTTCTACTCAGCCTTTTGTGTCTACATTTGAGTTCTGCTGCACCTGTGACATAGACAAGGGCAACATCCAAAACATGCAGCTTTGTGGAGGCTCCAGGACACCTAGTGAGAATCATTGACCCACCTTATTTTAGTAAGCTTCCACTGAATGTGAGATACGTCTGATTCATTAGCATTAAAGGGCCCCTATCATGGATTTTTGAAAATGACTGTTCATGTAGTGTGTAACATAGCTCTAAGTGAATGAAAACATCCTGCAAAGTTTTATATCTGAAAGTGCACCGTATATAAAGTTATTGTCTTTCAAAAGTGAGAGTCGACTCTGAGTCAATGAAATGAATTGTTTTTGAAACGAGTCATTAGCCGTTTCGTAGTGAGGTAGATACGAAACATTAGCATATTGGCCGCGCCCAGTTACTATGCGCGCAGACGCAAGTATAAACTTGAACTTGAACACATTCAAATACTTCAGTTGAATTGCATCATGTCGAGAAGACGCTGTGTTCTACAATGCAAAGATAGTACAGCCACTTTGTTTTCTCTGCCCTGGGACGAGCATGTGAAGAATCAGTGGTTAAAGTTCATATTTGCAACGATACCACAACAGTATAGCTCGAACCTTGTGTTGTGTTCTCATCATTTGGTAACACTTTATTTCGATAGTCCACTTTAGACATTCTACTAACTATAAGTAACTTTTCAACTACATGTCAACTAACAGTCATTAGAGTATTAGTAGACTGTCTGCTTAATATCTGCTGACACTTTATTTTGTTGGTCCTCCAACAGACATTCAACTGACTATAAGTAACTAAGTCAACTTATTCTCCTAACCCGAACCCTAACACCTAACCATAACCTAACAGTCTACTGACAGTCTACTGTTATATAATAATACTCTAATGAGAGTTAGTTGACATGTAGTTGAAAAGTTACTTATAATTAGTAGAACGTCTAAAGTGACTATCGAAATAAAGTGTAACCCATCATTTTAATGACGAATCCTTCACAAACATAAATGAATTCAACTGTGGATTCGCAAGCCGGTTGTTCCTAGCCTGGTTAAAACCAGACCCTTCTCAGTTTGAAACTGAGTTAGGGTCTGGCAAAGCTCCATAGACAAATCATTTCCAAAGGGGCGTCACCAACGGACGTCCCTCAAATGCCTCTTTGCGCAATTGGATAGACGTTAAAACCAATCAGAGCGATGAAGGAGATGACGTATGTAGAGGGCTCTGCTTATGGTGGTGCGTTCACACCGGACGCGAATAGTGCGTCAGGCGCGAATGATTTCAATGTTAAGTCAATGCAAAGACGCGTTAACTAAACAGTCTATGGCTAAAGACCCACCCATTCGTTTAGTATTGACCAACGGGGCTCGTTGTTATGGGAAAGAGGAGGCGGAAACCGGCGAAAATTCACACATTTTAATAATAAAACAAATACAAACTCCCTCACGGTCGACTGACTCCACCACACATAATAAAACAAAACATCAAATAAAATTCAGACCTGTCCTCTCTCGATCTTCACCGTCGTCTCTCCTCCTTTTATGCTTACGCTCCTCCGTGAGAGATGCGAGACTGGCCTCACTCACGCCGTTCTCTCACGTCCCTCGGCTCGATCGTCCTGCTCGCCACACTGGGATATCAGACTTTTGACGAATCCAGTCGGTAAGACAGCGATAACTTATTTTTTAGACATGAAGGCTTTGAGTGTTGTTCTTTGCTCGGATTTATAACGAAAAGGATATTTTAAATTGCTTAAAACAGACGCGATAGCTGATTCGAACGAGTGATGTTCCACGGCGGCATCCATCTTTGTAATGTACAAAATCTGTTCACAGTTGCTGGCTGCGCTGTTGTCATCGTGTAAAGCCCGCCCCAACGTTTCTGATTGGTGCCGCGATTTCTGCGGACTGGAAATGGGCTTGAATGAGCTCTTTGCCAGACTAACTTTCAGAGCAAATCTAAATTTGCCGGAAGTTGTCTGGGTTTTCCCAGGCTAGGTTGTTCCTGAAGGAGGGCTCAGTACCCAGTGTATATGGATCAGCTTCGTCCTCCTCCGAATCACAACCTATAAGTATTATTAATAATGTTTGCTGTTATGTTTTCTGTAGCATGCGGAATACGTATTTTGTTGTGTGTGTTGTGTACGCTCCATGCAGCTTCTAGGTCTCCATCTAACAGCAACGTGTTCGCTCTCAATTGTTTAGAAATATGTCAAAATGTTTGTCGTTGTTATTACTTGGAGTTGTACTTGGTGTAGCTAACGTTACTACTGCAGTGCTTTATCAATATGTTTCTGCGTTGGGCTAACGCAAACAATGACTTGATTGGGTGTTTACCACCGAGCTGTGGGCTATGGTCACTAACATAAACATAAATCAACTTATTCCCTCACTGAGTTATTAGTTTTTACAACAAAGCGGGAGACCATCATTATTATAACACAATGTAAATGATGCAACTGACTGGGTCATTTGACCAATCACCGCAGATTAGCGTCACGAAAAAGGAGGGGTTTGGAAAAATGAATCGCTGAACGAATCATTTTGGAGTCGTTGAGCAAATCAGGTTAAAATAAGTGCATATTATAAGACAATTACAGTGTTTTATGTCCTTGTGAAACTGTTTTTGGGAACTCCCAAAACAAAAATAGGTACATTTCAAATGCCATGATAGGGGCTCTTTAAAACTATGTGAGCTGCAAACCGGTGTGATTATGGGAATGATAATGTTCAAATATTGTGGTAACAGATCCCAGTTTACACTACCAAGCATATCATCAATATCATCATTCCATGTCTCCCTGTGTGTCTGTTTGTTCCTTAGATTGATTCATCCCGCTCACCTGTTGTTTATTAATTAACTCATTATTTCCCTTTGTTTTCTCTGTGTATATAAGCAGTCAGTTTGAGTTAGTTCCTTTGTCCGGTATATAAATAGTCTTTATTAAAGACTGACATTTTATTATTTTTGACTCGACTTAAATCTTTCTTATGTTTGACTACACATGACAGTAGGCTGTACTCCAGGTCAAAAGTTTGTAAAAAAAAAAAATAATTTAATCAAAAATACAGTAAACCTGTAATATTGTGAATTATCACAATTTAAAGGAACCGTTTTCTATTTTTATATATATATTTTAAAAGGTAATTATTCCTGTGATGACAAATACTTCTTCTGAGTCACATGATCCTTCAGAAATCATGCACTATGGTGATTTGGTGGTTCTCACTACTTGTGAATAAATGGAAGCCTTGACCCTTTCCTTTATCGTCCCTGAAGACGAAAACAAACCAAAAGAAAAATCTGGGGTCCTATCTAGCGCAGATATAAACATGAATGTACAATGAACATTTCCTACAAGCCTATACTGTGAGAAAATAAGCTAGCTACTTAGGACTAAATGTGTTTGAAGTCAACTTGTATTTCTCACATTCATTGTCATTGTTTTTTTGTTTTTTTCTTATAATGTACATGTCACGGGTGGTCATGCAATAAGTAGTATACAAGGAAATATAAATCAATAACCTTTTACTAAACGTCCAACAGGAACACAATGGAGACCTGCAGGCAAACACAACCAATACATTAAGGAGACAAGACAAGAAACAGAGATAAACTCATGGCTTAAATACACAGGGACTTATGAGTTATTTAATAGAACAACAGGTGAGTAGAATTCAACAATCAAAAACACAGGGAAACTGGGTCAAATGACAGGCACAGGGAAAAGATAACCGCTTTGAGGACTTGTTTGATTCTTCATTTTATTTTTATTTTCTGAGAGTGACTTCTGGTAGAATGCTCTCAACTTCCGTTTAGTAATTGTCATCAGCTGGATGATGTTACTGGTGATGGCAAATAGTGGAGGCTCTGGTAGAATGTGTGCCATTAAAGGCTGTCACAACTACTGCAGGGCTGCCAACTCTTAGGCATTCAGTGTGAGACTCACACAATTGACACTTTTCACTCTCGTGCCACACATCCCTTTTCTCACGCAGAGAAAAATAACGGAGCAAAGAGGACACTGACACCGACAGACAAGACAGAGCAGGTTACTGCTTTTACAGTAACAAATTCTCAGCGCTTAGATTCTCAGATTCAAACAATAAATACCATTTTGCCATAAAATGTGACGTGACAGATCGCTTTAGCGGCAGGTGAACCGATCTCGCTTTACAACTAATTAGTCAACAAACATAGGCAGCCTATGTTGAAAGATACAGTACAACTTACCGAAACATATATCCCTCAGAAATAATATTAATCAATCAGTGTTTTTCAACTCCGGAAAGAGGTCAATAAAACAGCTGGAGAACAATATGTCACGTGTAAGCCCGTCTAAATCAGTCCAATGACGCCATCCGATAGAACGGGTGAAGGTCTCTGCACGTTACGTTATGGTCTTTCCGCTTGGCAAAGCGTAAAGCTTATCTGACTCCATTTTATAAAGACCTCGAATTTAGGTTAGATTGCCAATTGGTTATTGGTCAATTATAGAATTCAAAGAGAATATAGAGTATAGAATATAGAGATCAAAGCGGGTCTCATGATCACAAGCTCGCCAGCTTCGGTCACTAAACAGAGGTAATTGGCTATATACCTGAGATGGTCGTATTCACGCCTACACAATCAATGATACTTTGGTACAGCCCCCGTGGTTTTGCATACACTTGAATTTAAAGTAACGTTTACTATAGGCAGAGGTATGGCCACTACTACAGATATAAGCAGACCAACATTACTTATAACACCTTTGGAATGGCCATGCCTCTTGCTTCTAGGTCTCCCACGTACACTTATCTAAAGTAACATTAAATTAAAACAGAGGTAAGACAAGCAAAAATGTAGATTAAATTTCTTGTCTTCGCGAACCAAATACACTGAATTAGTGCCAAATATTACTCACTAATCTGATTAGCGGTAACATACGAATCTGTTTAATCTACAAGAAAAACATAGGATGGGTATCCTTCTCACCCCAATGAACCCAGCTCTCCTCACCTGTTTCCAAGATGGTCGTCCAATCGAGGAATATGTGCAAGATTTCCTAGAGCTTTCACACTCCTTATAAAAGTGTTCGGGCTTAGCCTGGACTATTCCCTGCATCAACCAACTCCAGCCGCAGCGATACCAGGTATGTTCGCTCAGTACCTGGATCATGTGCTGTGGTTGAGTGGTTTAGCCTTCACTGTGGGTGAGGCTGAGGATGATATCTCCACTCAACCACCATCACCGCCCGATCTTCTCATCGCCTGGGCTCGTTGGCTCTCCGGCTCCACCCTGGTCTCCTCTCCCACCTGCTTCGCCCCCGTCAGTTGGTGTCCTGGAGTCATTAGCTGGAGTCTCCTCCATAGCTTCTCCCTCCGTCGTCTCCGCCCTGGCCGCCTGCACCATCTGCTCCGCCCTTGTCCCTCCTGCATTCTGTCTGCCCGTCACCTGCTCTTCATCCTCCTCCTGAACCCCCTCCATCCGCAGTTGGTCTTCCTTCGGCGCGAGGACGCGTCTACCAGGAGGGGGAGTAATGTCACAGTGGTGTTCTGTTTAGTTTGTCGTTATAACGACTATAACATAGTCACGGGGCAACAGAGGAGGTCCCATGGTCCGGAGCTTGGTTCTGGGTGGACGGAGAAGATTGCCATTTTGTGAGCTGAGGTTTCTGGTTGATGTTTGCTGGGTGAGAAGTTTCTTGAGGTAGGGTGGAGCATTGCCATGGATGCATTGGTGGGTGAGGAGAGTGATTTTGTATTGAATCCTGGCTGAGATGGGAAGCCAGTGAAGTGCTTGAAGGATGGCTGTTATGTGTTCATATTTACGCACTCTCATCAGGATCCTGGCAGCACTGTTCTGTATGTGTTGGAGTTTCTGCAGACTCTTGCTAGAGATCCCATAGAGAAGTGCGTTGCAATAGTCCAGCCTGGAGGAGACAAAGGCATGGACAAGTTTTGTGGCGTCGGAAAGGGTGAGTGTGGGACAGAGTTTGGCAATATTCCTGAGGTGGAAAAAGGATGATTTGCACAGATGTTTGATATGGTTGTCAAATGTAAGGTGAGGGTCAAGTTTTACACCGAGGTTGGTTACTGTTGATGTTGATGAGAGAGGGATGTCTTTTCTGGAAAAGGTGATAGAGGTTATCAGGGACGACTGGACCTGATGGGGAGTGCCGACAAGAATTGCCTCAGTTTTGGAATAGTTTAACTGAAGGAAGTTCCGATTCATCCAGGTCTTAATCTCCTCCAGCCAGGCAAGATGTCTTGTATCTTGTTGATGATGTCCGAAAAGATCTGTGACCGTGCATCTTGAAGTGACTTGGAGTAGGCTTGTTGGTGTTCTCTATTGGCTAGTCTGTGTACAGTTAGTGCAGATGTTTTGAAACGACGCTCAAGGACACGACCAAGTGCTTTCATTTTCCGCAGCTCCGAGGTGTACCATGGGGCTGAGCGAACGAAGGACACTGTTTTGGTCTTGATGGGGGCGTGAAGATCCAGAAGTCTGCAGAGTGAATTATTGTAAAATGTGACTGATTCGCTGGCTGATGAGAGATTGGCAGAGGAGATATGCTGGAGATCCGAGGTCAAAGTGTCTGGGTCAATGTTTTTAATGTTACGAAAGCAGATTTGGCGTTAAGGCTTGGAGTGAGGGGGCAGGAATGGCAATTCCACAGAAATTAACTCATGGTCAGATAAGCCAAGATCATGCACTTGCAGGTTGTTAATGGAGGCAGAATCAGTGATGACCAGATCAAGAGTATGCCCTCTGGTGTGTATTGGAACATCAACATGCTGTGTGAGATTCAAACAGTCTAGTAATTGTAAAAATTCAGCAGCTGAGTGGCAAGAGAGGGTGTCGACGTGAATATTCATATCTCCAAGAATTAATAGGTTGGCAGATGTGGAACAGAGTGTTGTGAGTAGATCATGCATCTCATAGATAAAGGAGGTCATCAGAAGGTGAGATATCTCAGACAGAAGAGAAATGATTGTATTGGAGCTCTTTGCCTATTCGCCTTTCTTCAACCTACACCACAACGTGACAACAGGCTAATTTGAGCTACAAATCGCGCTGAGCCTCTCGTTGTATTTCTTTATATAGACAGAAACTTCTTTCACATGGAAACATTTGCTAACAATGGGAATTTGCATTCAGAGTTTACACCTTTTGGGCAGGATGCCATTTGCCTGGAAGACACACCCTCCTCTTGTGTGCAAGTTATCTTTAAACTCTTAAGAACTTAATTACCTTCTGGTTTACTTCTTTAGGAATGAGACATTTGAACCAGTCGCACTGAGACATTTCAAATTATACCAAACATGTATAATACTGTATGATAATTATTCACATTAAACCATATACATTTATGGGTGGAATTTGGTGATCTCAGCATGAGAGAGAGAAGGAATGGGGGAAGAGGGAAAGAGATGTAATGTAATGTTCCATCATCCCAATTTACATTACAAATGGAACATTACATTTACATCAGGAAATCTATTTAATGACCATATATAGCAAGTTAGTTGGCAAGAAAAATTAGCTATTGAGAGTATTTAGCTAAATATGTGTACTACACATATTTATTCTATTTTTATGCATGAGCATACAGCTGTTTCCACTACTCCGTTATTTTGTAACATAACCCACGGTTTGGGTTTATTTATAGTCTGACTCGGCTCTACGTCCGCTTTTAAAAATGTCAAGTGCTGATGATTATGGCAAAGAATTTGTCCAATTTTATTACTGTGCAAGTAATCGTATGCTTCCATGCTTTTATCAATTCTAAGCTCCTTGCCATCGACACCCTCAGACAAAACAAGATAATTTAATGTCAACATACGTGACTGCTGGCCATTGTTCCATATCATCAATCCAGGAGGTGGCGCTTGGGTAACACTTTATTTCGATAGTCCACTTTAGACATTCTACTAACTATAAGTAACTTTTCAACTACATGTCAACTAACTGTCATTAGAGTATTAGTAGACTGTCAGCTTAATATCTGCTAACACTTTATTTTGTTGGTCCCCCAACAGACATTCAACTGACTATAAGTAACTTGGCGACTATAAGTCAACTTATTCTACTAACCCGAACCCTAACACCTAACCATAACCTACCAGTCTACTGACAGTCTACTGTTATATAATAATACTCTAATGAGAGTTAGTTGACATGTAGTTGAAAAGTTACTTATAATTAGTAGAACGTCTAAAGTGACTATCGAAATAAAGTGTAACCGGCGCTTGTCAACTTCGTAGGATGATGGACAGACAAAGTTACGTTGTTTACGGTCTTCGTTAAATAGTCTTGCCCGTGCTGCTACTGCAAACTACTGTAATGTTGTCATTGCTTGTTGCCATTATGGACATTAAAATGAAGTAAAACAGATTACAACCTTTGTTTCAGAGCAGTCCAATAATGCCTACCTAAACCATAGACCTAAACACGTCAAGCTGCGAATCTGAAGTTTTGAGCATCCTGCCTACGCACATACGTGAATAGGTGGGTCCACAAAGCGTGTACACTTTGTCCCATAGATGGTCTGCTTGTGTGCATTAACCTTGTGCACGAGCAGATACATTGCTTCGCTAGAAAAGCTTCAGTCTTTCTACTTGCAAATTCCACCATGTAAATAGCGAATCGGCCATGGCGCGAGCACAACTGGCTTTTAAAGGGAATGGGAGAAGAGTCTCTGATTGGTTCATTGCACATTAAGCCCAAAACACACCCATTACTCATTAAGAGAATAGGGAAAACCATTTAGTGGATTCGGACTTGCGCCATGCACAAAGAAGACCATGCGCTTAGATCGTTAAAATAGGGCCCAAAAGCCGTATAGCTTATATGATAACATCAATAAGCAGTATGATCAACATAGAGAAAATGACAATCAGCACCTCATCTATGGGATTTTGGCACCAGAATGGTTGGTCCACCAGTAAACAAGTACTACTATTACAACTACTACTAAGGGTACGTTTACACGACAAAGATATGCTTAAAACTGAGAAGTTTTCCGCATACAGACGACACCATTGTCAAAATGATCTCCATTCACACGGATCTGCGAAAACGACTAAAAACACTGTATTCTGCTGCCTGGCCATTAGATGGCGATGAAACACTATAGACTGAACGCGTAATACACATGTGCATGATGTCATCTTCTTCAGAAATTCGTGTTTTTGTTGTTTACACAGAGACAAAACCTTGCACTTTTGTAACTATAGTAATTGTTAGTATAATTGCCAACAATGTAATTTCACTTACAAAACTAAAACATTCAAACATCCTCACACTGCAAAAAATGTCAATTTAAGAGGCACAATTGTATAGGCACAAAAGCTACAGAATAAATGTAATTTACATGTTGCGCTGCCCCTGCGGCCTTTGCTATGGGGGTAAAACTAGTAGATCTTTAAAAACCCGCAATTCAGAACATCAAGAAATCGAGATTTACATGGAAAGTCCGGTTGCTCAGCATTTTGCTATTTTTAGACATCCGGTCTCTACCTTACAATCCTTAGGAATAGAAATGATGAAGTATCCACAGCGCGGAGGCGACATCAATAATTTACTTTTAAAAAGCGAAACCTTCTGGATTTACACATTAGATACTATGGCACCTAAGGGATTCAATAAAGAATTTGATATTTGTCTGTTTCTTTAAGATTTGCTCTTGATTTTGTTTTTGTTTTATACAGGTATCACTATTTTATGAACGCATACTGAATTTTACTTTGCATGTTTAATTTGACTTTCACATTTAGTATGCATCATCTTGTTATTTTTCCTTTGCCTTTCTTTGTTCTTTTGGGTTATATTGGTATTATTTGTATTAATATTATTATTATTATTTATTATTATTATTTACACAACAACCTAATTTTAGCGGCCTGATACCGCAAACTTTTGAAAGCGGGTGTCAAAGTGCTACTATACTCTTTGAAAACTATACTTGTATCGTCTCCATGTAAATGTATAATTGCAAAATTCCACAAAAGACTTTTCAACTCAACATAAAACTGCATTGTGAGAGTCATAATCCTGGAATTTACAGCAGGGATGCCATTCGGAAACTGCTCATATCCAAGGCCATCTCACAAAAACACATGACCATAACTTGTGTAAGGAGCACAAAACCTGGGCCCAGAGGTATATTTTTGTTTGTATTGTTTTTTTTTACAAATGTTCTGTTGAGTCATACTGAACCCTGTTTGCCATATAAGAATGCTGTTACAGATAAAGAATGGCCAAAAAATGCCAGCAAGACAAAAACTGCTGCTGACTATAAAACTTTAAGGGACTCCTAATGATGCGAGAATCTAGTGGGATTTATTAGATCTTATTATTTCTTTCTAGTTAAAATCTTAACTTAGCTCTCAAGAGGTTTTAAGTCAAAACAGTTTCTGAGGTTTACCCAGCCAGCAGATCTAACATCATTGAAACATTATGGAAGGTCTGAGTGTTACAAAGTACAAAATAGTGGCAACAAATCTGCTTCTTTGCTGAGTAATGTGCCATGGCATCTTGCCATCTCCCCTGTCATTTCAGTTTAGCTCAGAACTATCCTCACTCCTTTCCCATGTCATGTTAATCTAAGAATGGTCATGGAAATGACACACGTGTACATGGCAGTGCTCAGACGTTACTTGGTTGCCAAGACTAGTGTTGGCATAGCACATTATGTGAAGGAACTCATACAGCTGTTTCAGCAGAAGAACATGAGCAGATGTGACTGAGCTGTATTAAAAGGTCACACTTAAAGGTGAACTATGCAGGTTTTTTACCTTAACAGTTTTGGAGTCATTGGAATGGTTATATTACTTTTTTCGGGTTGAATGGTGGTCGCCTCGCACTCCCCTATCGCCTGTGAGCGGAAAAACCACCCTTGCAACTTTGAGCCGGCGGGCCTTTACGGCAAAAAGAAATCTCCTAAAATTATATCATTATTGCGCTACCTCACGCTGTTCGAACCCAAATGAAGACGACGTTTTAAAGAATGTCCCATCTGCTTTGATGTCGTTGATCTACTAGCCTCAACAAGTTTTTCAACAAGTTTTTCGACAGTGTTGTCAAATATCTATTCCAAAGCTGTAGGGAGAGCTCTATGGAGAAACCTGCCAGCAAAAACTGAGAACACAGCAAAGAAATTCCTGAAACTGCATAGCCCTGCTTCAACTACCGACCAAGCCACTGGAGACTTTTGCCCAATGAAATAATTTTGTCAGAAACACAGGTTCAACAGCCAGTAGCAAAAGAGAACCGACAGGTCACCTTCAGGTACTTTTATTAACAAAACAACCATCAATAATAGATAGCGATAAATAGGCAATTTAGTGAATTTAAATGTTATAAACACATTTTGGAGATCTGGACCTTATATCAAAATATTAAAATCACAACCCACCACTTAAAATAGTATAGGTTATAACTGGCCTGTGGGAAGAGAAAGAAGTAAAGTGTCACTGGACCACAACCCACAGTCTTAAGGGCACACACATGCATGATATCTAAATCACTAACAAATAACTAATTGCAGTGAACAATACAGGTCACTCTACACCATCATTTTGATGTACATTTTGTAAAAGAAAATCTCAAGCCACCATACAGTGAAGAAAGGGAAAGACCCAGATTGCTCCTGGAACACAGAGAAAAAAATCCCCTTTAAACAATAACATAAAATAGACCTCAGCAGTTGGCCCAACCTTGTCTCAGGTTTTAAAATCACACACTTAAACCAAATACAAGAGGACACCTTGCAATCTTTGACAATGCGATTGAATTATCTGTATAAAATACAAAACGTCAACATACATAAAATAAAACAGGATCGCATCGCTATGCATGTTTACATGAATTCAACGCATAAGCATTTCAAATACACAATCCTTTAAATAAATTTGATTCAAATTTATTTGTATAGCGCTTTTCACAATACATATAGTTTCAAAGCAGCTTTACCGCAAATGCATGTCTACATTACAATTTAGAGTGATCTGTCATCAGAGGTGTCTGTGTCAAGTTATGTATTTCAGAAATGTACATTTACAAATTACACATTTAGCTAATAATGTATTCATTTAAACAATGTAAGGCAGAAACAATGAGCTCTTAAGTAATGAATACATGTTGTTAACTAATGATTAGGATATAATAGAAAATTTAGCACTGGTGCATGTTGATTCAGAGTTTACATCATCTGAAGAATTCGCAGGAGTTGACGCCATCTCTTCACAGGTATTGGGGGATGAAGTCTTTAGACTGGATCCAAATTGGAGATGACGTACTCTCTAGTTTCCTCGGGATGATGAACAAAGAATGAATAAGAAATAGTACAATGTACCCGTTTTACCTATGAAAGCTTATTTGCTTATAAGCAATGGCGGCGCCAGGGGGGGTCTTAAGACCCTCCTAAAAAACGCTTTGACCCCCCATTTAACCCCCCACCCACTTCCTGATTTAAAAATATATCCGGAATAAAGATTTAAAAATATTTCTCTTCAGCAGCGGCGCCGAGCAAAGCGCACGTCAGAATCAGAAACAGAGGACAGGAGGGTGTGTGTGTGTGTGTGTGTGTGTGTGTGTGTGTGTGTGTGTGTGTGTGTGTGTGTGTGCGCGCACGCGCGCTCATCTGAGCCTCATTGGTCTGTCACTGCTCGTCAGTGTCCAAATATTTGAGATGACCAATCAAATCAAAGTAGGCGGGCTTTATGTTCACAGACGCTGCTGAGCGCAAATTTTTGCAGAGCGACTCGACAGTGTACGGTCAAGTTCGAGATGAGATGTAAGTAGCTAAACTAAACATTTCATATTGGACAGTTTTTTTTAGGTCATAAATGTTAAACGAATACCAAAAATTATCAGGCAAACTAATATAGTTTTGTCTAATTTCGCCATTTTGAACTGAAAATAGGCCTATAACGTGACTCATGTAATGTAGGCTAATAATTAGTTTACCATCATTGTGAGGGGAGAAGAAACATTAACAAAGCCGTTTTCATCATGTTAGGCACATGATTAATAATGAATGTGTATTGGGTAAATATTGAGAATATCATACAAATTGTAACCTTTAGTAAATTAAAAAAGCTTAGCTTTAGGACGGGAAGAGAAAGGGCACGATGAGGATAACGTTACTTAGAAAAAAGAAAGGATGATAGATGGAGATGAAGTGAGAGCAGGTTGTCTACTGCCCGCTAACTGCCCGCTATGTCTACTGAACATAGTCTACTGCCCGCTAACATGGTTTTAAAGCTATTTCTTATCCTTATCCTTCAAACGTCTTGAAATGCACATATCAGAGAAATAAAAAATTTGAAGCCCTTACGCACCTCAAATTTAGGACCTCTTTGATTATAGAGCCCTGTCTACTGCCCTGTATTAGGCATAAGATCAATGTTGTTATCCAATTTTATGGCCTTTAAAACATCTTAAAATGCACATATGTAGATCAGAGAAATAAAATATGTCTCTGGGAAACCCAGAACTCCCCTAACTAACCTGCTTCACATTCGGGACCACAGTGATTATAAAACCCTGACATTGCATGGTAATGAAACTAGTTAATAGTGAGCATTAGACCCTAAACTAAAGTGTTACCTTTTTATTTATTTTTTAATCATAATCATTGGGGGCCTAGAAAGCCTTGAAACGCCCCTGAGTAGCATTAATATGCAGTTATTAGCCGTGTCCACTGTTTGGTGTGCCGTGTTTTTTGTTGGTTTTCATGAGACCCCCCTTGAAATGACCATGGACCCCCCATTGCCCCCCCAATCAAAATTGTCTGGAGCCGCCACTGCTTATAAGCCACTTGAATTATTTCCTGAATGCCATCAAAGGCCACTTGTATCCAGATCAGATGGTGGACCTGCGCCTGAACAAAATTATAAATACAACACTTTTGTTTTTGCCCCTATTTTTTTATGCGCTGAACTCAAAGATCTAAGACTTTTTCTATGTACACAAAAGGCCTATTTCTCTCAAATATTGTTCAACAATCTGTCTAAATCTGTGTTAGTGAGCACTTCTCCTTTGCCGAGATAATCCATCCACCTCACGGGTGTGACATATCAAGATGCTGATTAGACAGCATGATTATTGCACAGGTGTGCCTTAGGCTGGCCAGAATAAAAGGCCACTCTAAAATTAGTAATTTTATCACACAGCACAATGTCACAGATGTCGCAAGTTTTACAGGAGCATGCTGACTGCAGGAATTTCCAGCAGAGCTCTTGCCCGTGAATTGAATGTTCATTTCTCCACCATAAGCTGTCTCCAAAGGCGTTTCAGAGAATTTGCCAGTACATCCGACCGGCCTCACAACCGCAGACCATGTGTAACCACACCAGCCCAGGACCTCCACATCCAGCATCTTCACATCCAAGATCATCTGAGACCAGCCACCCGGACAGCTGCTGCAACAATTGGTTTGCATAACCAAAGAATTTCTGCACAAACTGTCAGAAACCGTCTCAGGGAAGCTCATCTGCATGCTCATAGTCCTCATCGGGGTCTCGATCTGACTGCATTTCGTCGTCGTAACCGACTTGAGTGGGCAAATGCTCACATTCGATGGCGTCTGGCACTTCGGAGAGGTGCTTTTCTTCACGGATGAATCCCGGTTTTCACTGTACAGGGCAGATGGCAGACAGCATGTCTGGCGTTGTGTGGGTGAGCGGTTTGCTGATGTCAACGTTGTGGATCGAGCGCCCCATGGTGACGGTGGGGTTATGGTATGGGCAGGCGTATGTCATGGACAAAAAACACAGGATCTCGTCATGTTATCTCTGTGCATTCAAAATGCCATCAATAAAATGCACCTGAGGCCCATTGTTGTGCCATTCATCCATGACCATCATCTCTTATTGCAGCATGATAACGCATGGCCCCATGTTGCAAGGATCTGTACACAATTCCTGGAAGCTGAAAACATCCCAGTTCTCGCATGGCCACCATACTCACCGGACATGTCACCCATTGAGCATGTTTGGGATGCTCTGGTTCGCCGTATACGACAGCGTGTTCCAGGTCCTGCCAATATCCAGCAACTTCGCACAGCCATTGAAGAGGAGTGGACCAACATTCCACAGGCCACAATCAACAACCTGATCAACTCTATGCGAAGGAGATGTGTTGCAGTGCGTGAGGCAAATGGTGGTCACATCAGATTCTGACTGGTTTTCATCTGTATTGTAAAAAGCGCTATATAAATAAAGATGATGACATGACTTGCAAGTGCTCCCAATGCTCCTCCATCCAATCCATTACTCATTGTTAAACTTCACATGCTTATGACAGATACAAAACAAACCAGACAGTGATCTTTCTCACACAATTATCCCTACAAAAGAACACATGTTTTGCAAAGGACAGATTAAAAAGGCAAGCTAATTGGCATCAACCAGTAAACTGTCTGGTCCACCCAAATGATTAATGACTTCATCTTTAAGCCTAACCAGTCTAACATGCTCCACATAACTGAATTTAATGTCAAATTGAACATTGTCACTCATGGGTAGCAGGTGTGTCAATTTTTTTTTTCTTATTTTCACTGAATGAAGATGCAGCCATGCATTTTTTTCCCTTCTAATGGAACAGAATTCCAGGCACGGAGCTCAAGCTATAAATGTTTAACAGGTGGTTCCTCTCATATGATAAAATAGGCATCTGTCGGATGACATCTCCCAGACCGACCGGAATGATCACAGGCCCACTAGAGCCACTGCATGAATTTTCATGGGAATATGCAGCCCTAGACAAGTATTGTGAGTGTGTGCCCCTGAGTGTTCACAAGTGTGGGGAATATGAATAAGAATGTGTTGAAGCTCAGTGTTGTGGGCAGGTGTGGAGGAGATAGGAAGGATATGGTTAGCTTGTCTTTTGCTTGTCAGGCAGGCTTAGGGTGCTTTTACTGTATGGCTTCAGCATGTTAAGTACAGTTTCTGTCAGCTAACCTTTTTTTTCACTCTAACCTTCATGATCTGGAGGTAATGCCACAAGTCGAACACAAGCTGAGTGCCAGAGATGCACACACACACACACACACACACACACCATGTGCCACTATATGTAAATGCATGCATCTTAACTAAAAACGAGAAAGATGATTCTTAGAAATGGAACAAGAATGCAGCCACTTATCCAGATAAGCTGAATAGGACAACATAATGAAGAGGGGGAGCTTAGAAAAGAAATAAAGAAAATAGGGCACTTCCTAAATTATCTCACTGGTTAAGATCTGACTTTCAGTTATTTCCCAGCACTGTGGGTGCCTCATCTCCCGGGAATGTAAAGCTAGACATGTAGCACTCTCCTTTAAATATAATAGGGCTGCGTATTCGACTGGGTCATCAGGCCACCGCACAGTCATTTATCAAACCGCTGCTTATGTAAATGCAACAGCGCAGCAAGGAACAGCATGGTATCTGTATTATGAGTGCCAATTGTTCATACTGAAAAAGTCTGATGCTTTACAAAATCATTGAGAAGAAATTATCTCCCCATTGTCATCCCTGCACACAAACTATACATCATAATCCATTAGCCTCTAGGCACACAGAGCTAATCGTTGTTTCTGACAACTTTTTAGCAAATCAATATACAAGGTTATGTTTTCATAATGCAATTCCGCAATCAATTGCCATTGGACGTTGATGGAACTTGTTATGCTGCGTACAAAAGCAATCATCCAGGGAGTGTGGTGTGATTACCCCTCTGGTTCTTTTATATATATTGTTCACCTGCACTTAGTTGTTTTTGTCTCGAGGGGATTTAAAATAATTCTCTTAAATCAAGCCACTGCAGAGCCATACAATCATTCCATGAATCTAGAACCGTAAACTACAGTTTTCTTTTTTACGGACAGGTGAATGGGATTCCCACATCAGTACCACCTACAATAACCTAATTGACTGCAGTACTGTTTATTGCAATTCAATTCATTTTTCAGAAAGGAAATATGTCAAATGTTTCACTAAAACAACTGTTTTTATTCAAATTACACAGATGGATGATAATAACATTAAGCCTAAAAATCCGAAGTTACAACTTTCCCTTTTGAACTTTTTGTTAAATGTACTTGGAAAGGTGAATTAGTAATACAGAATAGGGGAGAAGTTTATTTGGGTTAAAATTAGCTAGTGAAAAAAAAAACATTTAAGTAGCTTCACTTATGGTTTATATATAATCCAAAAAGTGTTGTAGACATTAAAACAAAATGTGTTTATACAGAAGTTGTATTACTATTATACTGTATATACCAGAAAATCTAAACAAGAAGACACTGCTTGAATCACTGCTTTTCAATAGTATACAATTACATTTAAATTGCATTACCTAGGAATCAGCTAGGTTGGGAATTCATCCATCCATACCCATATTGAAGGGAGAGGGACACCATTCACCATTCATAGATCCAGTACTATATCCTGATGTAATAATATCCATATTTTTTATTTTATGAACAGTCATTCATCAAATGGCTAACATTAACCTTTTTTTCTGAACACAATAATGAATAGTTTATTTATATAAAGGCTGGTGCTATCTAACTATGTTTTAAAAAATTGCAGATATTTCATGTTTAGCTTACAAAACTGGTTTTGACAGTTGCAGTCCTTAAAGGTGCAGTAAGCAATTTCTGAGAAACGCTGTTGAAAGTGGATTGGACGGACGCCTCAACACACTTGTAGCCAATCAGCAGTAGCTGGTGTGTCCACTCATGATGGGGTCGGGGAGATTTGAACAAAGACTGTAGAAAGTGATGGCTGAGAGACAATACAAAAAAAGAAAAGGTCAGAGGAATATCACTGGAAACAGAAGAGTTATGATCAGGCAAGTGCTTTAGGACCTGTGCTGATATTAGAAAAGCTTTCCAGAGCCTGGGAGAAATCTCGTAAAATCTTGCGAGACTTCAGAATAAGCATAGTGGACAATATGCAGGAAGAAATTGCGATGATAGTGTTTGGAATGATTTCCACAGAAAATTTACGGGAAAAAAAGAAAAGGGTTTAGGTAAAGTCGTGGAGACGGCGGGAATTTAGTGAACTTCTCAGATAAAGGTTGTGGTAATGCACACACCCTGGCCCTGTCTCTCTCCCCTTATGAAAATTTACCATGGTTTTACTATACAAATAAAAAATGGATATTGTAGTTAAACCATGATAACCACAAATTAACCATAGTTTGCTAAGAAAAATTCTAACTATAGTATTTATTTGTTAATACAAATGTTCAATACGCCTATAATAAAACCATGGTTAATTTTCTCTCTCTCACACACACACACACACACACATCATATGTACTGGTACACCTATCCTTATATGAAATGGTTTTTATACTGAGCTAATTACATTTTCTAGCCCCAACCTATCCAACACAGAAAACTTTCAGCATTTTTTATATTTGAATATGGGTCCTCATAATGTAGGTCAAACCAGAACACAATCACACACACACACATAAAAAAATCTACTCTGTTGCTATTTGGTTAGCTACCTGGTAATAACATTGCAGAAACTATTTCTAGACTGTATTCTCCTTTTACAGTCTATTATGGTAGGTTTTACACTGTGCTGGCCATGACTGTGTTTGTTATGCTTCCGTCTTCCATCATCTCACTTTCTGATTGGATATTGTTTCGTTTCACGTGACAATCTCCAGAGCGTGTGCGCGTTTGTCCTCGTGGTTCCCCCCACACATCAGGATTTCGGATCGTAAATATTCAACATGTTGAATATTTACGATTCGCGATCGGAGCGGCTCCGATGTTCTTCCAAGCAGGTTCGGACACTCTTAACACACCTCACACCACAGGAAAATCTGATAAGATAATCTTTAGAACCATCAAGATAATCGGGACATACCTCATACCTAGGATTGTCGGAAGGGGGGAAATCGGCCCAAAATCAGCCCGATTATCTTTAGGTGTGTACCCAGCATAAAGCGAGAAGGCCTGAAAATGGACACAGAGGATGTGTGTAACATTAAGTAACAAGTGTGTAACGTTTTTACTGTTTCACAGAACCAAGATATGCTATTGTTGAAATGTTAGCTATAGTAATAGTAACAACCAACTCTTGGTTGAATATACTCTTACTGTATGTTCGTTTTTTTGTTCTTCCTTGCTTGCCATCTTTGCTTTATTTTACGTGAAGCATTGTTTTGCTATAATAAAGAGACATCCACTCTTGCACTGCGTGTTTGTGCATGGGGGTGGAGCAATGAAGGGAGGGGCGTGCTTGTTTTGGGTTGATTTAAAATATCAGCAGTTTTTCTAAGAAATCACCTATTGCACCTTTAATGCAGCCTCAAAAAAAGGTTCAAGACTCAGCGATGTAAATTGTTATTTTCTACAATGCTTCCAAGAGCAACCACTGCCAGCAGGTTATCTGCAAACACTCCAAATATTTTCAAATGCACTTCACTAATGACTGGGTGGGAATATATCGATCAGCTAAACATCACATGTGCCTCTGCCCTCAGTGCAAGAGACAGCAACTCATCAAAGCCGCTGAGTGATAATAATTCAGACTGGCACTGGGCTAGGCTTTCAAAGCGAGATGGAGTGTATGAGGACAGATGGATGGCTTTTTTGCAGACACAACCAAGGCTGTTAATCACAAGACAAGAGGTCCCTATGGAATGGCAGACATTAAAGACCTCCTCCCTGAGTTCAGTCAGTCAAAGGGATAGCAGCTGATGGTTAAACTGAGAAATCCAGATTGTCAAACTGTCAGAGTGCCAGAATGTCAGGTTTAAGTACTGTGGATTTGATTTAAATGTTAAATTGCCCTGAATAGAGAGACAACAATCATGTTTACATTATGCTGTCATAAATCCTCATTCATTGTGGTCTCCAACAGTTTCCGTAGTCCTGTCTACTTACTTCACAAAAGAATACATGGTTTCACTTTATTTTGATGGTCCCTTTAACGCATTCTGTTGACTGTAAATAACGTTGCACCTACAGGTCTACTAACTCAAATCAGAGTGTTAGTAGAGTAGACTGGTGGGTTAGAATACGTTGACATATACTAGCAAAGTTATTTACAGTCAGTAGAATGTCTGTTGGAGGACCATCAAAATAAAGAGTTAGGAGATATTAAGCAGACAGTCTACTAATACTCTAATGAGAGTTAAGCCCCTTTCACACTGTACGTTGATCCTGGGAAATTGGCGTAAAATTGCTAGAGTGCCTTCTGTGTGAACGTAAACACGTCCTGGGAATGATGCCGGGATGGGGACCAAGTAACATTGCCGGGATCAGTCCTGGAACGCGCCCTGTGTGAACAAAAGCCAGGACCAATGTCGTAAAGGTTTTTTTTTTATTATTTTTTTTTTTTATTACTCTTAGAAGAACATTTGTGTTCATCATCAACAAAGAAAGAACGGAAAAATGTCTGCAAAATAGAATGAAGCAGAGACCATGGAGCTCCTTACTATCCGTGCTGAAGATGAGATCGTTCGCCAGCTTTGTGGAACGGTATGCGATGTGAATTAACCAAAATCAAACGATCCCAGGACAAATCTTGCATGGGACACATTATCCGTGTATTTTCCGGAATCTCTGTGTGAAAGGGGGTTCATTTCAATAACATAAACATTTATATGCAATTATAATTGATCTAGATCTAGGCACTTGAGCTTAAATATTACCTCTTGTAAACAAAATACTGGGAGAAAGAATCCAGGAAGGGACCGGTAGAGGGAAACACCAAAGAGGAGCCAACGGAGGAAGGAACCACTGAGGGGCTGACAGAGGAGGCCACAGAGAATCGGAAAATTTACCATGTCCTGACAACATTTGAGGACTGAAGGTCCATGGCGGAGCCCTCCATGGTGTTGATCAGGGCTGAGCCAGGGAAACTGCAGACCGAGTAATAGTCAGGTGGTTCAAAGACTAGGGTGAATATGGAGAGATAGCTCATCAAATGGGTGAAGGGCTGAGACGAAACCAAAGTGATGTCTGACCAAGAGCCGGAGGGATGAAGTACCCTGGCAGAGCCTAGAGGCCAATAGACCATGGAGGAGTCAAGGGAGCAATGTGCTATGGTGGAGCTGATGGGTCGACGAGTGAGGTGGGCGTGGGCTCTGGTACTGGGTCTGTGGTGTGCTTTTGCTCAGGCTCTGGCTCCGTGGGAGGCATGGGGGCTTGGTTTGGGACATCCTCTGGCCCTGGAACACAGAGATTGTGAAGTCAATGTCCTCCCCCCCCCCCCCCAGTTCCCAGTTCCCAGTTCCCAGTTCCCAGTTCCAGCTCCAGCTGACCTAATCTATGCAGCCTGACATTGAATTATAGAAGTCTATAATGTATTATGTGTATGGTAGGTCAAAGAGATCTGTCTTTAATCTAACTTTGAACTGACAGAGTGTGTCTGCTTCCCGGACAATGGTAGGAAGACTGTTCCAAAGTTTTGGTGCTAAATAGGAAAAGGACCACCAGCAGTCGATTTTGATATTCTAGGTGTTGCGAATCATCAGAGACTGAAAGATCCATTTGCAGTTTAGCAGGTTTATTAGTAGAGCAGAAATAGTCAACAAGGGGAAGAGCTGAATGACACGGGATGAGAGAACAGGCAAAGGTCGAGGCAGGCGGCGAGCAGAACTGAAACCAGAGTCCAGGCGAGGGTCGAGGCAGGCAGCAGAACAGGCGAGGTCTAGGAACAGAAGTAGGGTCAAAACCAGTGAGACAAAATACAGGGTTTAAACACTCAGGATTGTTCACAGCAGTAAAACAAAACTTCGCATGGAATGAAGTGTGCGGTGTGGTTATAAAGCCTGGGAGATGAAGGACAGCTGGAGGGGTGATTAGAGCTGAACCAGCTGTGCGGGATAAGAGTAATGAGGGGAAGCTAATATTCGGGCGAGGGCGCCCTCTGGTGACTTGAGACGGTTTCAGAGTTGGGGATTGTGACACTAGGCATTATTAACTGGCCAGAATATTGAGATTGCAATAGACGTGAAGGACTATAATGCGTTAAGAGCTCGCTCAAGTACTGCAGAGCTAAACCATTTAGTGCTTAGAAAGTAATCAGCAATATTTTAAAATTTATACGATGTTTAATAGGCAGCCAATGTGTTGACAGAACCAGGCTAATATGTTCATACTTCCTGGTTCTGGTAAGAACTCGAGCTGCTGAGTTTTGAACTAGCTGTAGTTTGTTTATCAAGTGTGCAGGGCAACCACCCAGTAGAGCATTACAATAATCTAGTCTCATGTCATGAACGCATTAACTAATTGTTCCGCATTTTTCAATGAGAGCATATGACGTAATTTAGATATAATTTTTAAGATGGAAAAATACGGTTTTACAGATACTAGACACGTGACTTTCAAATGAAAGATTGGTATCAAAGCGCACACCCAGGTTCCTAACTGATGACGAAGACTTAACAGCCATCAAGTGTTCGACAGTATTCTAGGTTATTACGTGTGGAAGTTTTTACAAATAGTTTCAATAAGTAGAACCTCTGTTTTTTTCAGAATTTAGTAGTAGGAAATTACAAGTCATCCAATTTTTTATATCAGCTGTGCATTCCGTTAATTTTGTGAATTGGTAAGTTTCGGTTTTGAAGAAATACACAGCTGAGTATCATCGGCATAAAAGTTAAAGGTAATTCCATGTTTCCTGATGATATCTCCTAATGGTAGCATGTATAGAGTGAACAGCAGCGGTCCTAGTACTGAACCTTGTGGTACGCCATACTGAACTTGTGATCGATAAGACATCTCTTCATTTACTGCTACAAACTGAAAACGGTCAGATAAGCATGATTTAATTCTCAAACATGATTTATCATTTACACTATATATTTTTACATTAAGCACCAACAATTAAAAAACTAGATTTCTTAGTGGTTTTGAAAATATTACTATAAATTACAGCAACACCTCCTCCTTATAACTGTAATCTTGTGGGCTTGACTCGTTTAAAGTAATGTAATCGTTTTAGCCAGGTTTATGTCAAACAGCACATCTAGATTATAATCTGAAATCATATCATTAACAATAAGTGCTTTTGAAGTAAGGGATTGAATATTTAGCAACCAAAGCTTTATCATTTGCTCATCTGTATTATATCTCTTTTTTATTTGTTAAACATCAATTAAATTTAAATTTGCAGCCAATCTTATCATCTCCCTAAGAGGCCATTTTCTTCCCTGCACAGGGCTCCTCGTTGTTTTATGCTCTCCGCGACTGTGGTAAGCGAGAATTTAATAAAATTGACTGCCACAAAGTGGAGGACAGGGAGAGCAATGAATTACCTGAAATGTCTATTTCATTTTCCTCACATAACCTCAGAGAGTTGCCTTTTTTCTATGCCTTTTGTTTTGAGTGCATTCAATGTCGTTGGGAGCTTATGTTGCCGCATGTATGAATAGAGTTTATAACAGTTAATAAGAAGGCAGGCAAGTTTATAAGAGCCTCAATTAAATTTATATTGACATGGGTGTGAATTTTGTCTAATTAAGGCTTATATCAAGTCAAAACCAAAGATTGGGGAGTTCTTAAAGATTTCAAAGTATTCATTTTTTACACATATGTATAAGGACATTTCATCAGCTTTTTCCAAAATTCTCTCAATTTTAGATCAAGTTAGATTAAGTTATTCAATTCATTCAAAAATTTAAATAAAATGTTTACAATATGTCACTTGTCACAGAGTCAGCCACACCGTCACAGCCCCAATCATCACTCAATCACCAAGACCCGCCCACTCGTTCACAATCACCAGAGTACTGACTCGCTGCACCTGCACTCCCTCATCAACACACCCTTTATATGCCCCTTTCATCTTTCATTCCTTGTCCGGTTTCGTTGCAGCATACACTGCTTTATGTCAGACTCCTTACCAATCTACTCACCTGAGATCATCCAGATCCAGATCCAGATCCAGATCCAGATCCCTCATTGTCTGGTCTCATTGCAGCATACACTGCTTTGAGTCAGACTCCTTACCAATCTACTCACCTGAGATCATCTTATCTAGTGTCCTGTCTGTGATCCAGATCCAGATCAGTACCAGAGTACTGACTCGCTGCACCTGTACTGACTCATCAACACACCCTTTATATGCCCCATTCACCTTTCACTCCTTGTCCGGTCTCATTGCAGTATACACTGCTTTATGTCAGACTCCTTACCAATCTACTCACCTGAGATGATCCAGATCAGTCTTTGTGTTCACTCGTCACCTGCACAGAGAATCCACTTCAGTCATCGCCAGCTACGTCACCATCATCATTCTACAAGTCACCATCCTCTCACCATCACCTGGTTCCCATTGTTCCACCTCTGCTTTTAATAAACACTGTGTGTACCTAAACCTGTATGTCTCCTCCTGTGTTTGTGACACTTGTACACTTTTTGTTAGGATTCAAATAAGACAATTAAAATGCAATTAGATTAGTTTTTACTTAAAATTTGATATAGATATAATATTTGATAATATATAATATTATTTTCAATTTCAACAGCCACATGAAAATATATACAGTATACACCAAGTAAATGTAATTGGGTTCAGAATGTTTAAAAAAAAATCAAGGATGTCAAAAGAGGGGACTGAAATATTTATAGATGACCTTCCTCTTTCAAATGTAAGTTGGCATCTACGTTAGAGAGTGACATATTCCTGTGAGAGGTGATGACATTCACCTTCTTAGAGAACAGCTCTTCTTATGAAAACTGACTGCCCTCATCACCCAGACACATCACCTTGAACAACCCCATTATTTTTGTGACATTCTCTTTGCCTTGTACCATTTGGGTATTCTTCTTTATTATTATTATTTGTATCATTATTAATAATAATTAAACGGAGACTTGGTTAGTATTTATGCCATCTTTCTTTCAGCTCACGAGTTTTGTGACAAAACATCAATAATTACTTTACAGTAGATTGACTAATCATGCTATTTATTCACAATATGTTTCATAAATTATTTACAGACATATTTCTCTAATCTTTGTTTAGCAGGCTACTGTGAAAACAATCAAGATTTCCAAGATTTGTGAAACACCACCACAAAATTAGCCTGACTACGTCAGACTTCGTACTTCCGCTCAATTTCAGTTCGCTTCTGTACTCAGTCTGAGATAGCGACCTATCTCTCAGTTTTCCTCCGGCCTGAAAACAGCCGGCCAATCAATGAACAGAGGGCGGGTTGAGAGTGGTGACGTAGACGCTAAGCGCCGAGTTTAAGATTGTATTTTAGGTTAGGGATTAGGGAAATCGAAAACGACCGCGGATATGGAGACACGGGACGCAATTCGCTCTGTTGTGGAGAATATTCCAGGCATTTGCAAACTGAAGCCCGAACAAGAAGAGTGTTTGTTCAACATTTTGAATGGAGGTGATGTTGTGGCCCTACTCCCGACAGGTTTTGGGAAAAGTTTAATATTTATCAACTATTACCGATCGTCAGCGAGAAACTGGGGAGGCCAAAGGCCGGCAAGGCGATAGTTGTGATTGTGTCCCCCTTGGTTTTCCGACAGACTCGAGATAAACAAAGAGCTGTGTTTAACACAGTGTTTCTCAACCTCTCCTGCAGGGACCCCCTGACAGGCCATGTTTCTGTTTTAACCCTAAAATGGCACACCTGATTCAATTCATTAAAGGCTTAATGAGTAATTAGAGTAGGAATTAGTCAATTAAACAATTAGTCAACTACTTATTAAGCCTTTAATTAATTGAATCAGGTGTGCCATTTCAGGGTTAAAACAGAAACATGGCCTGTTAGGGGGTCCCTGCAGGAGAGGTTGAGAAACACTGGTTTAACAGAAGTAATCCTAACTTTGACAGTTGGCTGCAAATATTTTCTTGTTTCTCTCTACTGTCAAATATTAGTTTAGAGGCCCTGATTGTGCCGTGGATGCGTAGATTTACTTCACATAACCTGCAAAAGCCATGTTCACAGCCATGTTCACTCCGGTATTTTGCTCAATGGTTTAGTTTTCGCATCATATGTGTTTACAGTGGAAGTTCGATCCGGCTGAGGTGGCGCATAACACACGTCATAACCAAACGTTATGTGATTGGCTTACGGGTAACCAATGATTTTATACTTCAGACAAGCGCACCCCGCGAGAAAGAAAACACTTTTCAATTATGCTATTCCAGACTCGAAGTTTGTAATTTTCTATTCCAGACTTGAGTTTGGTATTACCAGGCTACCACAAAATGTCCACCACAATGATTTCAGATTATAAAACTTTATAAAAAGAAAATTCTGCAAAAAAAAAATCTATCGGTTTGATTGTATAAAACTGTACAATGAGCAATAATCACACAAGTGTTCTAACCATCCATGTTTAAATACACATTTCTATAGGTGGCATTTCAAACAATGACAAACTACTATTTCTGGAAGTTCCCCTATATAGAGCATAGAACTATGTTTATTAGTAATAAATATTAGAAATTAAATGTTATTATGAAAAACCAACAGCACTTCAATAAATTTCTTTTCATTTAAATTCTTCCGCCCTTAAATTAAAATTAAAATTAAAATTCTGAATAGTCGGTTCAAATTCAACTCACTAAAACACTATTGGCCCTATTTTAAGGATCTAAGCGCATGGTCTAAAGCGCACGGCGCAAGTGCACTTAGGGGCTCATACTGAGGTGATTCACTGTGCTACAGTGCATGTAAATTAACAACAAGCCCAGATAGAGACATTGCTCGCTAACACTGAGAAAATGACAGCCCTGTCCCGATAAAATACATTTTGCCCTTGCCTGCTCAGCGATGCAGAAGCTGAGCAGACTCTGAATCGCTGAGGAGGTAATGAGTGATTTCACAATTCCCTGTATTCCATGGGTGAGAGGTACTTGTTCTTCCATCACGGCGACATCTGGTCACATAATTACAATGTGCCTCCCTCAACTTTTCCTGGAGACAATTTTTAACTCTCTTGGAATAAAAAAAAATGTTAATTTGGTTATTTATACATTAGGTTATTTTCACTCCCCTTTACCTTGAGGTTACTGTGGATGATGAAAGCATGCAATTTGAGCATTATAGGTATACAGATCATGTTGACATTAAATTCTCATAGGAATAGTGTTGTCCATCAACTATAGATTCTACCAGCCGTGGCATTGGTAGGATGCTGTATTTCAAGTGAAGGGGAAAAGGGATATAGGCTCATGGATGCATGAAGCCTGTGATTTCAATCCCAATCCCATTAATAATACACAACCCTCCTAAGACACCTGTGCACATTACCCAAGCAGCAGTGCAATGTGATTTAAATTGAAGGAAATTGAAGCATGCATCGAGTTGTTCTTTTTTTATATCAGTATTCACAAGACGTTTTTTTCCTCATGATACCAGTGATGATTTGGGTGCAAGACAACAAATTATGAGACCCTTTTCAACTTACAGTATAGCAATGGCAAAACAAAACTCTCATACAGCAGAAACCAACAGTTCACGGAATGTCAGCAAAAAGCACTGTGTGTGTGTGTGTGTGGTCCTGGCAATCCTAGAAATCTTTTACCTTGTGGGGCCATTCTTTTCTTTTCTTTTTTCTATGAGGAAAACAGCTAATAAATCATAGGAAATTTTGTTTGAAAATGTAAACATGCAGGGAGCTCTCTCTGATTGGTAGGTTTAGGGCTTAGGGGGTTAGGGGGTTGAATATACAGCATACAAATCAGTATGTCCCCATAAAACATGGAAACTCAACATTGGCCTGCCTCTTTTGAACCCGCAGCAGTGAACCTGGACGGTTTGTGCTATACATTCATCACAATGTCAACATTCTCTTAAAGAGACATGGATTACAAAGGTGTGTATTGAAGTAATAGTGAAATTTTGTCATCATTTACTCACCTTAACTTGAATCATTTTCTTTCTCCAGCAGAGCATAAAAGAATATATTAATTTCAGTGAAAGTCAATGCGGTCCATATCTTTCAAGTTCCAAAAAGGGCATAAAGGCAACATAAAAGTATTACACCCCATTGAATTTCATTGTACAAAAACAGCTGAGACATTCTTCTAATATCTTATTTTGTGTTCAGCAGAAGAAAGAAGTTTAGAGTGGCATGAGGGTGAGTAAACCCTGATTTACTTTATGGTATGCAAACAATGCAGTAAAGTGATTTATTTCTCTCTTTCTTTATTAATTTATTAATTTATTAATTTATTTGTAGCTATATGTTTCCCAAGCCACACGCTATTTATATAGCAGCAGATTTTACCATGTTTTCTCTCTATCTTTATATTAAAAGTAGTTTATTCTTTTTGTTTATGCTCACTGGTTTTTGGGCTACTGTAGTTTTTTATTCATACACATGCAGTCAAACATTTTAACTGTTATTGTGTTTCTCATTAATAACCAATTGACATGTTCTATATATAACAGAACTACTTCATTATATGTATGAAACATATATTTAGCATATTTTTTACATAATTTCAATCAAGCCCACAACTGCTTGATTAGGATGCAGTAGTGCTCAGGCACTTGTGTGAAGAGAACCTGTGCAATCAGAGTGTTCCAGACATCAGTCGAGGGCAGACGCTGACTCTGAGCACAGTTGGCTAAATTTATCAGAGTGGCGCACCGTTCGATTTTGGAAACATTCAATAGTCACTTTGCAATCGTTTGCAATCACATCACTCCAAGTATAGTATTGTAAATACACGGTTTTGGGATGCTCAATATACAGTATGTGACATATCTCCACTGTTCTTCAGTTATATTAATTGGGACGGGGGAGGGAGGATCAAGTTTTGTACAATACCCTATTCATAAAAATAATATGTGAATAAGAATGATGTAGAAGACCCTAACCCTTGTTGTAAGGCTAAACTTGGCAGTAAAGGCCCACTGAAGTACCTTGGAACGCGCAGCTTTGTATTATGCGTTGACGTAATTTCCACTGAAACAGGAAGCTAAGGCGGGACATGTTGAATGGCTCCTCCCCTTTTCAAATAGCCAATAGCGTTTAGTTTACCTCACCGACTGCAAGTCGTACTTGACAGCACAGTGGAAGCGAATCAGAGCGCTGATGAAACGTTGGAATTAATAGTAGAGGTATGAATAAATGAATCAACGTACAGTTGGAAAATGTAATAAAACTTGAGTGTTTGAGAGCAACCGAACTTGAAGTGTCAACGGTTGCTTTGGCCTGGTGGTATTTATAGCATAGGGGGCGGGACGGTCCTGTAAGGATGTTGATCCAGAAACATGTTGTACACGGTGAAATCATCCCCAGCATTATGGTCATTATCACTATCAACCACATTAGTAATGTAACATAGGCACTAACTCCAATAACATTACTTATAAGGACCCAATGAAAACAAAATTGTATTGCTTTAGTTCATTTCTGTGATGTAGAGAAAGTTCTGTTTCAAGATAAAATATTGTCACAGTCACTCACCATTTGGACATTGTTTTTCAGTTTGCATCTTTTTCCGGAGTTGAATTTGTTGTCATGGTTTCTGATTTGAGTCTTCAGCTGTGTGTCGTTAATCACCTCATTTGCACCTATATTTAAGTTCCCTTGTTTCTGTTCACTGTTGTCGGTCTCATTTATGTTTGGATGTGTGTTACGCTATACTCTTTTTATGTGGAGTTGCATGTGGATTTAGTAAAGTCTGCCTTATTATTAGTAGTGGGCAGATCGAGGCTTCGTGAAACACTGAAACAGTTGAAGCAAATGTGCCGTATTGTGTTGAGGCTTCGAAACAATCCGACACCCGTCTCCACGATGACCCCTAGTGGTCATAACAGTGTCAATGCTAAAACCTGGGCCAAACATGCATAAAAAACACCTTTTACAAATCTATTGCATTTTTTTTTTTAAGTAAAATCTTTCAAATGCAATTATATAATCATCTTATAAGATTATCTATGTGACGTGTCTATGTGTTCTTTTATCATTAGTCAGGGTTTGTTTTGTTTGTTCTATGAATGGCTCAGCTAACAGGCCAATAAGATTATTAACTACCATTATTTATTTATTTATACTAATGTCTAATTAAAACGTCTACAAATGTATAAAACTGATCAGAGATCAGGTAAAACCCACAGACACTTGTTCATTGGTTCTCAGTGTCTCCTCGTGATTCATGGGTTGATAGAGATCATCGCCCCAGCGGTAAACCATTGAAATTTCGAACGTTTCCAAACAGTTATGACGTAATAAAGCCTTCGTTTACTGAAATCACGTGGCTCTGGCAGTTTGATACACGCTCCGAACCATTGATTCGGAACAAAAGATTAGTAAAGGTTTCGAAGCTTCATGAAGCAGTGTTTTGAAATTGCCATCACTACTTATTACCTTCATCTTCATCTCCGTGTTTCTATGTGTTCTAGCAACACAATCCATTACAAATACATCACCTCAGGTGAGTAAACTCTATTTAATCTGTCTGTTGCTCTGGAATCAGCTTGTTATTTTTCAGGCTCTGTTCCACATGTGGTAGCAGTAGATTAGTATTAGTGACCTGTCTTTCCCCCTGTGCTGTTTCACACCCATTGGCCCTCGAGGAACAGGGACTGGTTTAAATCCAGGTGGGCTGCAGTTTAATAACAGCCTCCCTGTCAGGAATTATCCATTCAACAGTTCCATTCCAGACAATCTGTCTTCCTCCTCTGCTTCTGTTTTCACTTTGACCACATTTTTCCTTTTGACTTTTCTACCTTACTCCTTTCTCATGAGTTGTCTGACCTTATCAGAGAACACATGCTCACTTACCTGCAACATACCAGGGATTATCCTACCGTACAGCCCATTCTCACCCCAAGGCGTCATTTAATTGAGACTTTTGACCATGCTTCAATAACTGACGCTAAAGGGTGCCTAAGGGTCCTCGAGCGTCATCTAAATGACGCTTTTGACCATGCGTCTAAATTAGACGCACACAGAACCCTTTAGCGTCAATATGAGACGCGCCTACCTACCCATACCTAAACCTACCCATAACGGAAGCGTCATCCAACTGACGCTAAAGGCACCCTTTAGCGTCAGTTATTGAAGCATGGTCAAAAGTCTCAATTTAATGACACCTTGGGGTGAGAATGCGTTGTACCGTAAGGTTCAGTGGTCTTTAATGGCCCACTGAAGTACCTTGGAACGTGCAGCTTTGTATGATGCGTTGACGTAATTTCCACTGAAACAGGAAGCTAAGTTGGGACATATTGAATGGCTGAAAGCCGGATGAGGCGGAGCTAGGAAACTAGGTGAGGCTATTGGAGGAGGTGGAGCCAGGGAACTGGAGGGAGGCAATAAAGGAGGCAAGGCTAGGGGATTGGACAGAGCCAGTGGAGGAGACAAAGGCAGTAAACTGGATGGAACCAGTGTGGGGGTAATGGCCAAGGAGCTGGGTGGAACCAGGGAATCGAGCAGGCCGGAAGAGAACAGCGAAGAACATGAAAGTCCTTGTGGGGTGAGTTCAGGGGTGGGAATGAGCGCTGGTCATTAAGCGCCTGCTCTAGAGTTGAATCCTCTTCCTCACCTACTGTGAAAGGGGAACTACAATGGTAGAGTAGCCACTCCACAAACTCGCAGAATGTCCCTAGAGGACCATCCTCACCTGTCTTTGCCCTGCTTGGTAAAAGGTGAAAAGGCACCGATTGGGGTATGGTCCTCGAGGGTGTGGCTCCCCTGCTCAAGGAGGAGCATTTATACTGATAGTAGATCCATCAAATGGTCCAGTGTTCTTTCATGGTGCAGGCAAGGGAAGAAAAGAAGAGGATCTAATTGCAGCAGTAAAATGCATAAAAAATAATAAAAAAACAAAGAAGATAATCAAAGAAGATAATCTGACAGTTAAGTATAAACACAACAGTTTAACACAATGCCAAGACAATACTGGACAAACTAAAGATAGAAACAAAGGGCTAAATATACCAGGAAAAGAAGATGAGTAATCAAACAAGGCATAGGTGAAGAACATCATCAAATGCCACTAAAGAATCACTAAAGAAACTCAGAAAAACAGGAACTTAACTTGGGAAATATAACAGAAATAACTTTTTAAACTTCCAAATAAGTGTCCTGGAACATAAGTGCACTAACAGAATGTGACAGTAACATACTAGTACTATGTCATTTAAACTGTGTAGAATAAAGAAACAATAAACCTTCTTGGCATATTAGGCATATAACTAGGCTTGACCAGAGACATATGTGTAATATGATGACAAACAGACAAAAAGTTATTATATTAATTATTGTATCCACCATTTCAGCAATTTAGGAAAAATATTGAAAATATAAAATGAAGACCATTTTAGTATGTCAAGCAAGGAAAAATATTGTTTTGTTTTTTATTATTACCTACGTACATGCTTCTACACGGGAAAGTGAAATAAGAAATCATTGCAAAATATTTCAAATAAATTATGACTATTTAACTGCCATGTAATAGTTGTAAAGCAAAGCACCTTTAAAGGGCACCTATTATGCCCCTTTTTACAAGATGTAATATTGGTCTCGGGTGTCCCCAGAATGTATTTGTGACATTTCAGCACAAAATACACCACAGTTACTTTATTATAACCATTTGAAAATGTCATTTTTGGGGCCTGTTTTAAAAAGAGCTGTTTTGGTGTGTACCACCTTAAATGTAAATGAGCTGCATATCCCCGCCCTGCCTTTGGATGAGGGCGTAACTTGCATACCTATGGCAATAAAGTCGGTAGAAGCACTGAGAGTGAGAGACCCGCTGTTTTGTATGGCATTCAGCCGTACATGTTTGAACCAGAATCAGACCCAGATGATGAAGAGACTCCGGCAGAAGAAACACAAATGAGAATGGACCAGGTCGTCTCGGAATGGTTATTGGATACATTTATGTACTTATAGAGTTTTAATCATGTCCCCTTTGCAATTATGGATGTGCAACACACACACACACACACACACACACACACAAACTGTGATAACGTTGGCGCAATTTTTTTAAAACTACAAACACAAATACTATGATAATGTTTGCTACGTACAAACGAAATTACATTTATGCAAGGGACCTGTTGTTGTCATGTTTACATTACTTGTACAGGTGCTTATGTGGCAAATGTGACTACAGAACAAGAAAATATATGCAGTTCTTAATACAATATCTTAAATATATATATTTATAAACGTGTGGTTACACACTATACAAACAAGGTTTAAATTATATACACAGACATCCTATGACGACGACAACAACTTTAGACGCATTTGTTGTTGAATTTGCTGACATCGATTGAAATGACTATTTGCTCAAAAATCATAAAATACACTCACTTCTTCTGGAGGTGACGTTGGATCGCGAACAGTAGGCAACGATCCACACTTGAGGATTAACTTTGAAGCAAGACCTGCTTTGAATTGACCCTCGTTCACAAAACAGTCAGTCAGAAAATGATTCGTGCAAACAAACGTATTTTGGAAGTTTAAGAGGCGTCTTTCCTTCGTAAATAAAATACATCCACTGCGTTTTCAGTGGCTCTGATGTCGGAAATAAGTGAAAACTACTATGTACATTATTACATCCCACAACAGAACACTTATGTTTCTTAGGAGACATTAGCGGCTGTTATTGAAACAATGGAGGATGTACAGATCACCGAGGGCGGGGTCTATGCCAAAACCACATGCACTGTCAATCAAACTACGTCGGTGGGGCTTGCGCAATTCTACGTCACAAAGCGCCGAATTTGAGAACAGCTCGTTCTGAGACAGTGCTTATGATTTATTGAGATTGTAAAAAAAACACTGGGTGGATTTTTATCATTCTAAGGTGGTTTTGCTCACACACTGCCAACACACATTTATGTTCAAACACCATGTAAAAGTGAATTTTGCATAATAGGTGCCCTTTAATATAAAAAAATAGAAGGTAACATAGTAAAACATTTATTTAAAACATATATAAATAATTGTAACATAGTTATTTGATTTGTTCTACTCTATTTCCAATACTTAAAAAAATAATTAGATTTGTGTCTTGGCAAAACTCAAGTGGTAATTCAAAAAGATTTTGTGGCTGTGGGACTTTCCTCCTGATCTTATCCTGTACCTCTGTTGACCACCATCAGTCAGTGCATTAGTAAGTGGGGAATTGATCTGTTTATCTGAATCTGAGACCTGGAGTGCAGAGGAGAAAGAAAAAAAGTGTGCAAGTGAGAGAGAAAGAGACTTACACACTCCATTTTAAGGGCATAATACACTGAAGGCTCACATGTAGGCTCACATGTAGGAGTGTAGAGAGACAGCTAAACAAAGTGGCTTTAGGTGAAGTAACTAACATTGATTTTAACAGCCCATTGATGTCCGACGGAGAAGAAGAAAGCATGTTTTTAATGTCTTTCACAATGGAAAGACTCAGGGAACTTTATTTGTAGAATTGATTTATTCTAGAGTGATTTACTATTGGTTTGTCCTCTTCTTCTTGATTGTTGTGTGATCCAATAATCAAATGTATGTCCTCATGCTAGAGAAGCGATTTCCAATGTGAAAGAGTTAATGGATCCCACCCCAGCATGCAACATTAAACATTTTGTGTACTGTAAATATTCTACCAACAATCAATGATGAGTGACATCACAGTTTTTTAAATTATTATTATTTTGAATACGTCCAGCTTACGCATTCTTCTGACTTTCCCTTTGACAAAGGCATTTCTTAGTTTACTCATAAGGAGAAGTTATTTACAAAATAAATGTGAAATTAAAAAGAGATGGTTTTCGAAAGGAAGAGGATTCATACAGTGTTTAATTTTTTATAAAAAAAAATGTATTTGCATTCTTGTCTAATTTTATTTAATTATCCATAATCAGAATACATTTGAGTGAAACGTTTTAATTTTTTCTCTTTAAAGACATCAGCACGCAAAATGACATCATTCCAGCATGATTTCACAATCATAAATTAAATCACATATTAAAGGCATGTATATAATTATCTGCAACAACATCCTTGAAATACTTTCCACCGTGTCCCTTTCCAGATATAGGATGATGACTATCAAGGTAACACTACAAGTAATTATTATCACTGTCTCTATTACAGCAGGTCCTGTGGAGCTCCAACCTAATTTTCACAGGATCTAGAGGAAGATGGGTTTGTCGATAAGGTGCCATAACCACTCTCGGTCACACAGAGGGGGCTTTAAAGAAAAGTGGCATCCCAGATGATCTCTCTCATATAGGCCACCATGATTACTTCAGCCTCTCAATGGACATGCTGACACCTAATCCCAACTTCATGGCCATGGATTAGATATGTCAGACCATCATGAAAAATGAGGCAAAAAAAACTGAGCCGCTTCACTCTCTCTAGGGTGGGTTGAGCATTTATACAACCAATGAGATGAGAGGGGAACCTCAGGCTGGAATGCATAGAGATTTGTCATTGTGTGCTTTCCCTGCAGTGTTCGTCTACTCAGTGCCGATCTACGGTGACCGAGGGAGCTCAACGCGCTGCAACTGAAAAAAACACTTGCAAATTGAAAAAAATACATGCAAATAGAAAAAAAACACCAGTTTTTTAAACACCAACATCAGTTTCACAACACACGTGTGCTCCAAATACTCACAAAACAAACAGATACAGAAACGTGCTGTAAAAGTTCACAACACAACCAAATACAGAAAAGCGCTGCAAATAACACAGACCACAGCGGAAATGTTTCCAGGGGACCCCAATAAGTGACGAACCCGGTCGGGACATGCTTATAGCTCGTGAGGATGCCTGTGCCCTACTCCCTTCGAAGGGCAGGCACCAGAGCCCTTGAAGTGGAGACTTTGGAGTGAGCAAAGGGCACTAGTGTGCCATTATGTAGCCGTTTGGAACGCACTTGGTGAAGGGAGAAATGAAAGACAACGTAATTTCCTCATTATTTTCACCTGGGATGTTCCCATGACAGCGCAGCACGGTGTCCATCAGCTGAATAGCTGTTCAAACATATAATGCTGAAAACATAACGGTTGCAAATATATACAGTGAAGAAAATAAGTATTTGAACACCCTGCTATTTTGCACGTTCTCCCACTTAGAAATCATGGAGGGGTCTGAAATTGTCATCATAGGTGCATGTCCACTGTGAGAGACATAATCTAAAAAAAAAATCCAGAAATCACAATGTATGCTTTTTTAACTATTTATTTGTAAGATACAGCTGTAAATAAGTATTTGAACACCTGTCTATCAGCTAGAATTCTGACCCTCAAAGACCTGTTAGTCTGCCTTTAAAATGTCCACCTCCACTCCATTTATTATCCTAAATTAGATGCACCTGTTTGAGGTCGTTAGCTGCATAAAGACCCCTGTCCACCCCATACAATCAGTAAGAATCCAACTACTAACATGGCCAAGACCAAAGAGCTGTCCAAACACACTAGAGACAAAATTGTACACCTCCACAAGGCTGGAAAGGGCTACGGGGAAATTGCCAAACAGCTTGGTGAAAAAAGGTCCACTGTTGGAGCAATTATTAGAAAATGGAAGAAGCTAAACATGACTGTCAATCTCCCTCGGACTGGGGCTCCATGCAAGATCTCACCTCGTGGGGTCTCAATGATCCTAAGAAAGGTGAGAAATCAGCCCAGAACTACACAGGAGGAGCTGGTCAATGACCTGAAAAGAGCTGGGACCACCGTTTCCAAGGTTACTGTTGGTAATACACTAAGACGTCATGGTTTGAAATCATACATGGCCGGAAGGTTCCCCTGCTTAAACCAGCACATGTCAAGGCCCTAGCCTAGCCAGTCTCCAGACCTAAACCCAATAGAGAATCTTTGGAGGGAGCTCAAACTCCGTGTTTCTCAGCGACAGCCCAGAAACCTGACTGATCTAGAGAAGATCTTTGTGGAGTAGTGGGCCAAAATCCCTCCTGCAGTGTGTGCAAACCTGGTGAAAAACTGGATTTTTTCTTTTTAGATTATGTCTCTCACAGTGGACATGCACCTACAATGACAATTTCAGACCCCTCCATGATTTCTAAGTGGGAGAACTTGCAAAATAGCAGGGTGTTCAAATACTTATTTTCTTCACTGTATGTATATATATATATATATATTATTATTATTATTTATTACTATTATATATTTTTTTTTCTTTACAAAAAAACTTTAAAAATATACGTTATATATCTGTGTGTGTGTCTCTCAACTTTAAAACTTTGGACCCTGCATTACCTAACATTTCTTATGAAACTTTTGTTTATGCAAATTTAAGCCTAACATGAAAAAGTTTAATTGTGTAATTGATGTATAGATTAATATCTTTACCTCATGTTCTTTTTCACTACCTTTTTTACTCATTTATAGTTTTCAGCTCATTGGTCTTTTCTCATTTGTATTCTGATAACATTGAACATATTGTTAATACATTTTGTATGTTGTATACAAAGTTCTATGTCATAAAATTTTTATCTCTGTATGTTTTGTACAACAACAACAAAAAAAAGAGAAAGAAAATAAAATAAAGTAGACTTTTGAGCGGTAAGCACGACCCGGCCGGGTTCGTCACTTATTGGGGTCCCCTGGAAACATTTCCGCTGTGGTCTGTGTTATTTGCAGCGCTTTTCTGTGTTTGGATTTGTTGTGAACTTTTGCAGCGTGTTTCTGTATTTGGTTGTGTTGTGAGTATTTGGAGCACACGTGTGTTGTGAAACTGATGAAGGTGTTTTCTTAATTTACAGGTGTTTTTTCCTATTTGCATGTGTGTTTTTTTTTTTGTGTTTTTTTTATGCATTTGTTTTCTTTAGATGCAGTGCTTTGAGCTCTCTCGGCCACCGTACCGATCAGCTGTGTGAAAGACATATAGGAATCCATTAAAGAACTCAGTCTGCATTGCAAAACTGTAGAGGGCAGATCAAAAGCAGTCCAGTAAAATCACCTCAGTGGAGGTGTCAATGGCATTAACACTTAAAACACACAGCGGGGGCAAGACAGAGCTCTGGTCACACTCGATTTCCACATTAACTGCTGATATGCTTCCAACAGCCTGGGAAGCCTGTTGTGAACCTTTGCTATTGGACATATAAGGACCACCCATTGGCCCAATGACTGAATCCAGTGGTGTGGCCGAAGAAAGGTATAATGTGTGTAGGTCTTTTACTTGTGCTGCGGTAAAGTTCACTTAATTTATTTGAATTCTATTTCAATTTGATTCTAGCTCTGCGTTTAATCTGACTCCAATTTCAAATTACTGTAAAATTTAGATTGAGAATAATAATAACAATGAGAATAATAATAATAATTAAAGCTGTGAGGCCCTTTTATCCCCATAATGTAGGGTTTACCAGACACACACATACACACACGTTGTAGATACAGACATTTGAACTTCAGGATCCACATTTCTCAGTGTGACAATTGTCATAGTAATACTTGACATAATGTGATTGAAAATATTAAAATAGTGAACTTATAAAGTCTAAATATGAATTGACCCTTCGCAAAGACCCGCCCCCCTTAGTTACTGTCGCTATGTCCGACAAGCTACGCCGCTCTCACACACACACCATGTTCTCAAGCAGTGAAAAATACATTGCGGAGCAGAGAGGAGACTGACAACACGCTAACAGACAGGACAGACCAGGTTACTTTTCGGTTACTTTTGATATTAAACATATTAAACAAAGTCTCACCTTTCAAATATGGTATTTTTTGAAAAGAAATTTAAACAATAAATACTGTTTTGTGGCTCTTTTATGTGTCGTGACAGATCGCTGTAGAGCATCAGTTAAAGTTGCTCCTGATCCGATCATCTCTTCCTTCTAGTTCATTGATAGCATCAATGAATGCAACATGAATGACCATAAGAAGGAATGTTGTTTTAACCGCGGAAATGCTACTTTGTCCTACAAAATGGCGAATGGCGAAGTATGATTGGTCAGATTACCTGTCAATCAAGCTCCACGCAAAGGGTCAATTATAGTTGTTGAGTAGTGTGACAAAATTACTATTTTAAACAGCAGGGGGCAGTAAAATACCACTTATTGGCTTAATATGCCATTTTGTTCTTATAATTTTCACCATTTTAACTGTTGTAGAAGCAAATTTTGTCCAAACTGTCTGAAATGTTTCATCTTTTTGCTTGTTAAGAGTCATGTGTCACATGTTCTGACTTGTTTTTAAGAAGATCTGAGCATTCATTGAAGAGATGTAGGCTTTCAGGGACACTTGGTCAAGGCCACATTTTGAAGTGACCCTATTATAGCCATCCAAATGCAAACTTTTAATTTTTATGTTTATCAATAATTGATAATTATTGATCTAGAGAGTCCAGAGAATTGTACTGCACTGGTTTTGAACATTATGATATGAACATTATATGATCATAGATGGAAAACACCATTTGCAGCCAATACAGGCAATTTATAGGAAATATGTGGTTTTAAAGCTTTTTAACAGTTAAAGCACCACCTATGGTCCAATCTCTATAGCTCTATAGCAAATGCTGCATGCTTGTTAATGATGTTATGTCACATATGCTCACCAATTTTTGTGAAGTTCTGGGTTTTTATTAGGCTTTTGAGTGTATTTTGACACGCCCCTTTTCTAAATTACCCTGTTACAGCCAGCCAAATGCAAAAGTTCAACCTTTTTTTGATAATTATTGATCTAGAGAGTCCAGAGAATTGCCCTAGTTTGGTCTGGTTCCGATTGGGTGAAAAATCGAAATTGCAGAACATTTTTGCTAACTAAATAGAAATTACTTTACATATACATTTTGTCCGTCTTGAGTCGGATCAAAGTGGTTTACGACACGTGAGTCTAGGACAAACAGTCTAGGAGTTATGAGCGATTTAGTACTTTTGGTGTCGCTGTAGCGCCACCTATGGGCCAAATTGAGGCCTACCATCTGGCCAGGTTTCAAGTCTCTAGCACTTACAGTTTGGTCTGCACGATCTGTTTTACAAATCCTTACAATTTCAGTAGGTTTTCAGCACTGTGCTTGAACACAATTTTTTTTTTCAATTGCTAACAAGCATTGTTCAATACTGAAACCACATTTTCAAAACTCTTCACACATTCAGCGAGACACAAGTGTATACGGACCAATCTGTGAATAATTTTTCATTTCTTTCAGACACAAACACTTTTGTCATTCATACTCCACAAACTGCAAAAAAACTATATATTTGCAGGATATTTTTCATATGCTAACACACTGCTTTCAAAACACATTCACATGCAAAATCTGTTTGCTCTGATGGTTTGGCATGGTCTTCTTATTCTTCTATGCCTGCTGGCTCTTTGTCATTTAAAAAGTTCATGCCTACTGATGTCTTTAATGTATTACAGGACCTTAAATTAAATTGTAGTGCAGGACCAGATGAGCTGGAAGCTAAGTTTATCAAAATTGCAGCTCACATATTGATCTTTCCTCTTGCAGATCTTTTTAACTTATCATTAAATACTTGTACTGTGCCACAAATTTGGAAAGCTGCAAGAGTGACACCTCTTTTCAAAGGTGGAGACCAGATGTGAATAATCATCGCCTGATTTCCATCATTTGTGTAGTTGCTAAAATATTTGAGAAATTAATTTTTAATCAATTAACTGAGTACATTAATAACTATAACATCTTATCTCCACATCAATCTGGCTTTAGAGACAATTTTTCTACTTTAACTGCTCTCGTAAAATTTACAAATGATGTCTTCTTGGGTTTTGATAATGGTAATTTCATTGGTGCTGCTTTCATTGCTCTCTCAAAGGCCTTTGATATGGTTGACCATTATCTTCTACTGGATAAACTTTACTCTATTGGTTTGAACAAACATGCTCTGCTTTGGTTCAACTCTTATTTGCATAATAGACGTCAATGTGTTGTTTATCAAGGATTCCAATCAGATTATTTAATTGTTGATAAAGGTGTTCCTCAAGGCTCAACTTTAGGCCCCTTACTTTTTTCAATCTTTATCAATGACCTGGCACAAGTTTGTTCTCATTGTGAATTAGAGCTCTATGCTGATGACACTGTCGTCTACACCTCTGATCGGGATTTGTTGCATGTTCAAAGAACTCTTCAATCTGACTTTGATAAAGTACAACAGTGGCTGTTCATTAATAAACTGCTGTTGAACATGAAGAAGTCCTCCTGCATGGTGTTTTCCACAATACAAAATCGTCATTGTGCTTCAGGTTTTGAAATAAAGTTTTTAGATGGGTCCCTTATGCAGATTGTTGAGGAATTTAAATATTTGGGCCTCTGGCTTGCCTCCAACCTTACCTTTAAGATACACAGTGATAATATCATTAGGAAAGTATATGGATGTCTTAACACTCTGTACAGATCAATTAATTGTTTTTCAATTCAAGTCAGAAATTTTTTTATTTCTCAACTGGTAATACCAATTATTGATTACAGACATAGTTTACACTAATACATTTTAGTCCAATCTCAAACCCAATTAATGTTGTATTCAACTCTTTTTGCAGATTAATATTGAAATGTCCATTTAAAACTCACCATTGTTTTATGTATGATTCATTAAACTGGTTGCAACCTAAACAATGAAGGGACTACCACAGGATTCTATTTATCTTTAAATGTGTTTATTTAAATGTGTTTATTTCAATTGTCCTGAATATCTTAAACAGCACTTAATACCATATTGCTCAACTGAGACACCTCCAATGTCCAACATTTTTTAAGGTTCCAAGGTTACTTTCTGTAGCTGGTAGGAGAGCATTTCAATATAAAGCCCCTCATGACTGGAATAACCTTACTCTTTTTTTGAGGTCTATTTCTTCAATTGGTTTATTTAAATCATCACTTTTCTCTTTTCTTAAAACTACTTGTAATTAGGGACAATAATGGTATTATAATGATCTATGTAGAAAACATATAGTAGTATACATTTTCTTTTTCTGGATTTTCTTTGACATTTCTGTGTGAGATGCAACGTTATCCTGCATGTTACATTTTGTATAAGGCATACTGATAAATGACGCATTAGTTGTTTAATGTATTTGGCTGATTTTTGGTTAATATAATTTATTAAGTGTGCTATGTTAATTGTGTGGTCAAGGGCAGGTTTGCGAGTTATTGTTTTGTGTATATGTCTGTCTGTGTCTTTCCTATATGTGCAGGGCCGGCGCGTCCATATAGGCGAACTAGGCAATTGCCTAGAGCGGCACTTTTGTAAGGGCGGCAAAATGTGTGCCAACCGGGAATGAACAATTCACAAAATAGCTATAATATGATTTACTGAGCTTCCGGCGAGACGCGCCCCTGCTCTCACGAGTCATGATGACTGATTTGCTGAGCTTCCGCCGCCCAGCACCGCCGGCGAGGACGCGCCCCTGCTCTCACGAGTTATGATTGGGTGATGGGAAGTTCGGATCATTTTACTGACTCTCTTGAGTCATTCGAGTCATTTCGTTTATTTAAGTGGCTTAAATCAAATGTTATACTTTTAACAGCCAAATTCCCCGATCACATCCACCTACGCAATGTTGATCATATTCTGAATTAAGAAATCATAATGCAGTAAAAAATTATTAACAGGGAACATAAATAATTACTTTACCTTCCCAGTCTTACGTTCATTTGGGTGATCCGTTCATTGCGTCACGTGACATACGCAATGAACAGATCGTTCATACACCGATCAGGCACAGAGAATAGAAATGGAGGATGCTGTTAAGAGCTTTGCTGCGATGAAGGCCCACCGTGCGCGCTTCTGAAACATAAGTTAAGCTTTATTTGCTCTTTAGTCGTCATTTAAGATGCTGAACCTGCTGATGATATAATGTGCTTGCGGACATTTCATTTGTGTGTGTTTTACGCACAGAAAGTGGTGTAAAGAGATTTGCAAGCAACAGTAATTTGAGGAGGTGAAATGTGATTATTTGGAAAAAAACCTGTCTTGACTGCTGAAAGAAAAATGCCAGCAGGCATTTGCCTCCTGCATAAACTTTAATAGCCTATTGTTGACATTTTGGGCACGCGCGCGTTGCGCACTATTTACGTTATATGTAGGCCTATGGCTTATTGGTCTTTGTGTGTTGTTGCTGGTTTTGCGTTATATGGCATATATTGGTCTTTGTGTGTTGTTGCTGGTATAAGTTGCAAATAGAGGGGCGGCACAATTGTTTTTCGCCTAGAGCGGCAGAAGTGCGCGCGCCGGTGAAGCAGTTGATTCTGTTCCCTTCCGGAATTCCTGTTCCCTTTACGCAATCATACTACAAATCGTGCGTAGTTGCCGCTTTACCATTAGGTTACCATACGTACCATCAGAATTGAATAAGACAAGAAGCACAACTGGATGTACGGGAAGTCAAAAGGTTAAAGTATTATTTTTTAATAAAAAAAAGTTATTATTATAAGCGAGTTTTTCCTGCTCTGTCATTTCAATCTAGCTTATATTTATCTACGCTTTCCGTACTTCCAGTTGTGCTTTGATGCATCTGCTACGCATGCGCAGACATGCCTCTTTGAGGGGGAACACAAATTCCTGTAGGGAACAGAATCGACTGCTACACCGGTCCTGTATATGTGTACTGAGTGGTTAACCTTTGTGTCTGTTCCTATATAGATATAGATGCAGGACCCCCTTGAAAATGAGATGTTACATCTCAAGGGGCTATCCTGAAATCAATTCAATTCAATTCAAAAATCAGAATGATGGCAAATTTCAAGCATTTCTGCACTAACTATTTTGAAATCTAGAAAATCTGAGCAGAAAATTAAATAATAATCATTCCAAGCTATTTGCAATTTCAGCTCAAAGCCAACCCAGGTGTCCTGCTTTAGTCTCATTACCATGTTTTAGTAAGAGGGGATGGAACTGATTTTGTTTGGAAATATGGATCACAGAAGACAGGTTGGTGGGGAAAGAGGAGTGGTACGAGGGAGAGTGCGTGGAGGACAAAGGAGAGGAAGACCAAGAGTAATGATATCTGATGAAATAAGGGCCACAATTATTGACCATGTCGTCACTTTGAGAGAGGCCGGTCAAAGGGTGCAACCAAATCTGCACCGCTCAACAGTTGCATCAATAGTACGAATTTTCCGGCAAAACTACAGGTGAGATGATACATATTACAGTACAATATGTCTAAATTTTGAAACCCATTACAGCACAGTAATTGTTGTGTTTTAGGATCCAACGGTTGCCTCAGAGAGGAGGGAGAGGCAGAATCTTTTCTGATGTGCAGGAAATTGCCATTGTTGACACGGTAATTGCCAACAATGCGATAAAACTGCGGGAAATTCTGGATAGAGTGCTGGCAGACAATATCACTTTTGGAAATGTGAATATGGTCAGCACAACGACAATTGGCAGAGTCCTAGAGAGAAACATAAAATAAGGATGAGGCAATTGTACACTGTACCCTTTGAGGGAAACTTTGAACGAGTGAAAGGACTCCGGTATCAGTATGTCCAGGTAAGATGTCTGTTCAGTAACCAAACAGGGTACATACACACGCAGTTATGCATAATTTAAATTACTGTAAAACTGTCTGTAATTTAGAGGGTAATGGAGATGGAAGGCAGCCAAACTCCACATACTTTTATCTTTGTGGATAAAGCTGGATTCAACTTGGGAAAAACAAGACGCAGGGGAAGAAATCTGATTGGACAGAGAGCAACCGGTGATGTCCCAGGCCAGAGAGGAGCTAACATCACGATGTGTGCAGCACTCTCCAATGATGGTTTGCTGATACACAAACCACTCATTGGCCCCTACAATACAGAGAGGCTTATTTCTTTTCTGAATGACCTACAGTTTTTTTCAATTGCTAACAAGCATTGTTCAATACTGAAACCACATTTTGAAAACTCTTCATACAGTCTGCATTACCAACATTAATTTTGGCCAAACAGTTCATTTAACCTCCAAAACTCACTCAGACCAACAAAACACTTCATACATGTCTCAAAATAAGCTCGTTCCACCAATCACTGGCAACAAATTTTCATTCAGAAAACATGCATGTCACTCATAACACAATGACCTAAAAACACTATCAACAGGGAGCATTACATAAACTATGAACTTTTATTTTTAAAAGTTTGAATGAAGTTTCACATAAACAGTATTTCAGAATAACAGATTTTTAATTTATTGAATCTACTAAAGCATACGCATGTACCAAGAATAAATCAGAAAAAAATTCGCTTCCTTTGAATATAGTACTTTATTTGTGAAAATACTGTAAATAGGTGAAAGAAATTTCTGAAATTCCAGGAAAAAAAAGAAAAGAAAAAAAAGTCAACACATCAACAACACGTGTCTAATCACTCATTGTAAAGTCCTGTGAAGGTCCTAGTCCTCCTCTCTTGCATTAGAACACAAGTTCTCCTCAACATCACATCTGATGTCTTCTGGCAATGTATCTTGGAAAGTATCTTCTGGAATGTCAAATCCAACCCTGGCAGTCTTCAGGAGAAATGTCTCCACACCCCGCATTCGTTGCCTCCAGTAAAGTCATCTGGTCATGCGACTGGTGGTCATAAACCTTCATGCAGAGATAAACTCCTCTATGGGGTTTCAGAAGGGGGCAGGAATGGAGACAGGAATAATACTGACATGTGCTGCGAACCAGTCTGTGACTGCAGAAGAGTGGTGGAAAGCCACATTATCCCACACAACAAGGTAGGGCAGTTTGATGCCCCTCGCCTTCTCTCCTCTGCTGGCACAAGTTGATTATGCAGGTCATTCAGAAAAGAAATAAGCCTCTCTGTATTGTAGGGGCCAATGAGTGGTTTGTGTAACAGCAAACCATCATTGGACAGTGCTGCACACATCGTGATGTTAGCTCCTCTCTGGCCTGGGACATCACCGGTTGGTCTCTGTCCCAATCAGATTTCTTCCCCTGCATCTTGTTTTTGCCAAGTTGAATCCAGCTTTATCCACAAAGATAAAAGTATGAGGAGTTCGGCTGGCTTCCATCTCCATTACCCTCTAAATTACAGACAGTTTTACAGTAATTTAAATTATGCATAACTGCGTGTGTATGTACCCTGTTTGGTTACTGAACAGACATCTTACCTGGACATACTGATACCGGAGTCCTTTCACTCGTTCAAAGTTTCCCTCAAAGGGTACAGTGTACAATTGCTTCATCCTTATTTCATGTTTCACTCTAGGACTCTGCCAATTGTCGTTGTGCTGACCATATTCAAAATATTCACATTTTCCAAAAGTGATATTTTCTGTCAGCACTCTCCCGAATTTCCCGCAGTTTTATCGAATTGTTGGCAATTACCGTGTCAACAATGGCAATTTCCTGCATATCAGAACCCTCCTCTCTGAGGCAACCGTTGGATCCTAAAACACAACAATTACTGTGTTGTAATAGGTTTCAAAATTTAGACATATTGTACTGTAATATGTGTCATCTCACCTGTAGTTTTGCCGGAAAATTCGTACTATTGACGCAACTATTGAGCGGTGCAGATTTGGTTGGCCTCTCTCAAAGTGACGACATGGTCAATAATTGTGGCCCTTATTTCATCAGATATCATCACTCTTGGTCTTCCTCTCCTTTGTCCTCCACGCACTCTCCCTCGTACCACTCCTCTTTTCCCACCAAACTTCTGTCTTCTGTGATCCATATTTACGAACAAAATCAGTTCCAAGCTATCCCCTCTTACTAAAACATGGTAATGAGACTAAAGCAGGACACCTGGGTTGGCTTTGAGCTGAAATTGCAATTAGCTTGGAATGATTTTTATTTCATTTTCTGTTAAGATTTTCTATATCTAAAAATAATTAGTGCAGAAATGCTTGAAATTTGCCATCATTCTAACTTGAATGTGCTTTTATCAGTTTTGAAAGCAGTGTGTTAGCATATGAAAAATATCCTGCAAATATAGTTTTTTGCAGTTTGTGGAGTATGAATGACAAAAGTGTTTGTGGATTTTGAAAAATGTGGGGATTGAATGCATTTTGTCTGAAAGCAATGAAAAATTATTCACAGTTTGGTCCGTATATACTTGTCTCACTGAATGTGTGAAGAGTTTTAAAAATGTGGTTTCAGTATTGAACAATGCTTGTTAGCAGTTTAATTATTTAAAGTTGCTAGAGTGCCTTCTGTGTGAACGCAAACACGTCCCGGGATTGATGCTGGGATCGATGCCAGGATGGGGACCTTGTATCATTGTCGGGATCAGTCCCGGAACGTGCCCTGTGTGAACAAAAGCCAGGACTATTGCCGTAAGGGGTGTGTCGTAGTGATTACGTAGTTATCGTGTGGCTCTGTTGCTCTTGGAAGAAAGTTTGTGTTCGTCATCAACAAAGAAAGAACGAAAAAACTCCTGCAAACTGGAATGAAGCAGAGACCAGGGAGCTCCTTACTATCCCGCGCTGAAGCTGAGATCATTCGATGCCTACGTTACACGTCACATCCTGACGTCACGTGTCTTTACAGGATGTGTGTGAACGCACTCACAGATTCCGGAAAATCACTGGGAGTATCAAATGATCAAATGATCCCAGGACAAATCCCGGGACACATTATCCGTGTATTTTCCGAAATCTCTGTGTGAAAGTGGTTTTAGTCACGTAACTGCAACTTGCTAAGTCAGAGATAGACAGAACTCAAAAGGCAGCACATGATGTGCCATATGTTCCTTTCATTGGGCCTTTAGTTTGACCTATCCTGGACGTAGATTTGCGGAAACACCAGACTCCACTTAATCTACCGTCAATGATTTCAGAAGAATAAATCCAAAATGACATTGTATTCGCAGGAAAAAAATGTATCATGCTAATTACACATTTAGAAGCCAATCCAGAAATGATAAATAACATAACATAAATTGCTAAAAAATGCATCTTAGAGTGAGAGATGCATACCTGAAAAAAGAGATACACAGTGGTGTGTGAGTATACATGAGTGTATGAGTGCAGGACTCAAGACACTGACACAGTGCAGGGGTTTTCTGGTTGCATGATAACCATGACTCTCCTGCCAATTCCCCTTAGATACCCAGACTAGAACAAAAGAACTGTAAACATTTACTACACAAATATTTTTGGAATTGTGTTGGGCCTATTCATGTACCCCAAAGGGTTGCAACTGGTTTCAGGGGAGAGGAGCAATGATTATAAGATATCTTGAAGGGACACACCACCCACAAAAGGAAAACAGAATTATCTTAAATTTTGAGCTCCGCCACTCACTTCTGTCCAGTGGCTGTGGGTCTGGCGTTGCTGGTCTGAAACTGCTGGCGCTGCAGTGCAGCTGCACCCCGACTCAACAAACCGAATCTGTGGAAATGAGTAAGGAAATGTCCATCCAGTCCACATGTAAGTTAACTAGATTTTGATATTATATGTATATGGTAGCAAATACTTTGGGAAAGGACATGAAAAGGACATGGAAGCATGTACTTCTTAAAAATGGACAGAAAGCAATCCTCTATACAGCTGTGAAACACCACAGCTCCCCTTAGGATTAAATTATTTCTTTTTAAAATAAATGACACAAATATTATCACAAGGCAAAACTTGGCTATATTGTTACTGTTTGTTGTTAATTTATATAATATCATTTTTGGTGATGGGTGATAAAAATGTGTGCCTTCAGCGGTTTCAAGCGCATGTATAATAACACTGACTTGATGTATATATTTGATATTCTATGCTCCAGCACATATTGATAGGGAATGAATGAATGTAGAATGAATAGTAAAATGTGGTTTCATGCTGTCATGTGGGGTAGTAAAGAGAGAAAGTAATCGGGAATGCATACCATAATGTCTCTGTCTTCAAGTCCAAGTCAAGACTCCAGTCAGTTGTTCACGAGACCAAGTCATTTTTTGCAACTTAAGTGTGACTCGAGTCCAAGTTGCAGTTTCGAGTTTCCATCTCTGCTTTTACAAGCCACCTGATCCCACTGAAAACCTCAGGCACTCTGATTTAATTTCCTCTTCCTGTGCAGGCAGAATTATCAACATGCGGTCAAGGTTTTTGCCCTTAGACTGTCTGCTCCAGATATGACAGCACCATTAAACCCTTCAATTCTCATGCAACACTCTGAAACAAAGAATAAAAATAACTTTTTTGAAATTGTAACAGCCCTCTAAGGAGCATCCGTCACATCTGCTCATAGCTGTGAGTGGAGAGACATATCAGAGCTAAACACACAATCCTGACAGCAGCATTTAGTTTGATCGGATCTCGAAGCAGGAATATTGGATCCAGTCACTTTATCAGATCCCATCAGAAGACATCCGTTTTGTCTGATACCCAGACCCAGTTAACAGCTAATCTTGCCTGGTACCCAACATCAGTGCTTTGTCTGTTTTTCTTGTACTTCATCCTGTACGCCAACAAGTGTTATTATCACAAAGCAAAAGCAATGGAAAATTACTGCTTCACAACATTGTCCTGTGATTTTTGCCTAAATTATTTTAAGAAAAACGTATTGCTTACACAAATGACACAAGACAGTGTTTTACATTTGACATATCAATGTGTAGTTTGAAGGGTATATGCCTATGTTGGTTTGTGTGTAGACTTTTTGGAAGAGTTAAAATAGTGTTTGCGGTAACGCTTTAGATTACAGCCCAGAAAGTACTGCGTAATTAAAGCGATTTTACAGCGTAACCTTCGGTAATTATAGTGTACCTATAATGTACTTACAATATAAGTATAAGGGAACAATAATTTAAGTTTGAGGAATAAAGGGGTAACAACCAGGATAATAATAAAAGAAAATTATACTGTAAGTATTATAGAACTAAAGGGTACTTATTCTACTATTATGATACAACAATCTTACATTTGGGAGCAATTTAGCAAGAACATACACTGCGTACCTTTTTGTGATAATGGTGAACCAGTACATACTGTATAGGCTTTTTAAAAATTACAGGGTACATATCTATGCATTTATAAAGTAATATTTTTAACAAAAGTGCACTGAAAACTAAACCTATTGCAACTTTTGCTTAAATCTTGGGGAAAGATAATCTTGTTTCATGTAGCCTAGTGGTGCTTGTTGTTACCCTCTTGTTCCATGTAGTTACAGGGTAAGTGTGACATTATGGGCTGTAAATTAAAGTGGTGCATGTTACCCTCTTGTTCCATGTAGTTACAGGGTAAGTACAATAAAAACACACAATCTTATACCACTGACTCGGAAACCTTTATTCATTATACAAGCACCACTTACCCTGTATACATGAAACAAGATACATTTTCCAGTATTTAAAAAAATTGCAATATAGTCTTAGCTTTTCTTGCCTTGAAACATGTTAGCCCAAACTTAAATATCTGCACTTTTGCTATCAAAAAAGAAAAAAAAAAGTATAAATGATGAGATATGTACCCTGTAATTTTTAAAAAGCCTATACAGTATGTATTGGTACACAATTATTACATAAAGGTACACAGTGTATGTTCTTGCTAAATTACTCCCAAATGTAAGATTGTTGTATCATAATAGTAGAATAAGTACCCCTTAGTTCTATAATGCTTACAGTATAAATATTTTTTTAATTCTCCTGGTTGTTCCCCCTTTATTACACAAACTTTACATATTGTTCCCTTATACTTACATGCAAGTACTTTATAGGTACTCTATAATTACAGAAAGTTACACTGTAAATTCCTTTTAATTACACAGTACTTTCCGGGCTGTAATCTAAAGCGTTACCGTGTTTGCTTTTGCAAGAGATTTGTGATGTTTTGCATGTTGTGTGCAAGTTTTATGGTTTTGTGATGGTTTTATGGTTTTGTGAAGAGATATGCAGCCATAGTTTATGAAACTGAAATGCTCTTGTCTCTTGCTTGTGAAGACACTTTAAACCCCACAATCATAAGATTAAACAATAGCAAAGTTTACAAGAGCAAGGAAAATTTGTAAATTAATAAAAATATAGTAAGTCATAATAAAAATTAATCCATATGATTAAAATGAATTAAAGGAGCTGTATGTAAGAAATGTATTTCAATTAATCATAAAATGGCCCTGATATGTCACTAGACATTACGAAATCATGTTCATTTCAAATACTTATATCACTGACAACAGTAGTCCGGCCAGGATTTTGTCATTTAAAAAGTGAAGTTGCAGCCCTCAACTGATGTTGATGTTGTCATGTTGTGTTTTGGTCTGATGCTCCACCCTCCACCGATCTACCAATCACGGAGTCAGTAGTGTTGCGGCATCCGGTTTGCCAGCTCTGCTCTAGTTACCACAGCTGCAGATACAAACGTGTCGGATAAAAAAATGTTGGATCCTGCAGCCTATCTGACAAACCTCGAGTCAGGGGGGAGGGGATACACAGCTCTACAGTAATTTGAAAGTGATTGCAGTACGAGTTTTGGCCACAATCTTACATACGGCTCCTTTAAATTGAATTAAGAAACCAAAAAAAACTAAAAAGAAAACAGATTTTAACAAAAACAGTTCATGTAGATTTGAAAATTATGCTTTCCCCCATTATGGTTAAATCACGAAAGCTACAACAGATATTTTGCCAAGAGATTTCTATTTATTATTTTGTACAGCCGCTTTGGAACAATTTACATTGTTAAAAGTGCTATATAAATGAAGATGACTTGACTTGACTACATGTATCAGACAGAGAGAAACAGGCATAGCAAAATAAGGCTATAGGTGAAGAGGTCTTTATTCCAGATTTCTCTGTTCTCCATTTCTCTGTTCCCTCACCCTATCATCTGTAAATGGTTTCTCTATGTTTCTCTTTCCTCTTACCCCGTAATGCCTTTATGTTTCTCTGGGGTGGTACAGTGAGATGTATCTTATATATACACCACTGGGACAACTTTGATGCCAATCTTTCTTTTGAAAGTCACGTGTCTAGTATCTGTAAAACCGCATTTTTCCATCTTAAAAATATCTAAATATCTAAATTACGTCATATGCTCTCATTGACAAATGCGGAACAATTAGTTCATGCGTTCATGACATCAAGACTAGATTATTGTAATGCTCGACTGGGTGGTTGCCCTGCACACTTAATAAACAAACTACAGCTAGTTCAAAACGCAGCAGCTTGAGTTCTTACCAGAACCAGGAAGTATGACCATATTAGCCCGGTTCTGTCAACACTGCATTGGCTCCCTATTAAACATCATATAAATTTTTAAATGTTGTTGATTACTTACAAAGCACTAAATGGTTTAGCTCCCCAGTACTTGAGCGAGCTCTTAACGCATTATAGTCCTTCACGTCTATTGCGATCTCAAAATTCCGGCCAGTTAATAATACCTAGAATATCAAAATCGACTGCTGGCGGTAGATGCTTTTCCTATTTAGCACCAAAACTTTGGAACAGTCTTCCTACCATTGTCCGGGAAGCAGACACACTCTGTCAGTTCAAAGCTCGATTAAAGACACATATCTTTGCCCTAGTATACACATAATACATTATAGACTTCTATAATTCAATGTTAGGCTGTATAGATTAGGTCAGCCGGAACTAGGAACACTTCCCTTAAATCCTGATGTACTCATTACATCATAAGAAGAATGGCATCTACGCTAATTTGAGTGTCTTTGTTTATCCAGAGGTTCTCTTTCATCATCTCGTTTCGAGATCCACCTATGGGAAGGGCATCCGTACCTGACCTCTGCAGAAGCATCCAATTGCACCAAGTCTGGCTAGACAGACAGAAGCGCGCAGCCAATGCCAGGTAAGGCCACACCCCCTTACCTACGGGCATATAACAGCTGGGCGCGCTGCTATTCCTCAGTTGACATTCGCTTCTCGCGATCTCTGCATATCTCAGCTCGGTTGTTTTTTCACTGTTCACCTCGTGTCTTCAGGAGGACATATCGGCCAGATCAGCCTCCGCCGGACGTGACAGTTGTTTAAATTCAACTGCTGCTGTTTTTGCATTCGGAGCCGCCCGCGCTCTCGCTATTTTCACTGTCTCTCCTCACGGCTGCCCGCCACGGATTTCTCCGATTTCTTCAGGAATATGTCACTGTCTAAACCTGCAGCCTCTCCAGGGGATAGCCTATCACGGGCCTGCCCGGCCGCGTGCGGTGCCCTTATCGCAGCTAAGGATCTTCACCAGCTTTGCGTGGTCTGTTTGGGTCCTAAGCACGCTCGGGAAGCCCTGGAGAACCCGGAGTATTGCAGTTTCTGCCTCATGCTGCCTAGGAAGCTGCTTAAACGCCGTTTTAAGGTGGCAGTGACACAGTGCACCGGGCTCAGCCCTTCTGACTCGGACGGGGGACACGGTGATGACGACGCGCTACCGGGGGCCTCCCGGGGCGCAACGTCGCTCATCTGGGCTGACCAGCCCAATCCCGCCTTCCCCGAGGAGGACATCTTCGGGGACAACCTCGCTCTCGTCCACGAACCGCCCGGTTCTGGCGAAGAGGAGGATGCGGCCATTCTTGGGGTTTCAGAGGACGAGGAGGCCATCCCGCCCTCTGGTGTTCCCCAGGCTACCGCCCACGTGGCTCTACCTCAAACCATCCTCCTGGAAGTGTGTGAGCGAGCGGCCGCTCGTCTCAACATTGAATGGCCGGCACCACAGAGCGCCACCGACCAGGAGAGGGATATTTATGATGGGAAAGTGCTGGGACCCCCTCCCGGCCCGAGGAAACAACTCTTCCCCATCCTCCCGGCGTGCGCTAAGCACATGAGGAATTATTGGAGCGACCCGCTCGACTTCAGACACGGTCTCACGGGACTCGAGGTTAAGGACATGGCAGCGCACGGTATGGGCGAACCTCCCGCCGTTGAGCCTTCCATCGCCAGGCACCTTAACCCCGCTCAGGGCGGGCTGCTCGCTCCCCCTAAGCCGGTCTTGCCCAACAAAATGGACCGTTTTGCTGCCTCCGTTCACCAGGCAGCTTATAAGTCCTCGGCCGTGGCTGTCAGGGCCCTTAACGTTTCTTCGCTCCTCTCCGCCTACCAGGCGGAGATCCTCGAAGAATTAGGGCAACAGTTGGAAAAGGGAAATCCTTCTGAAACCCTTTGGAAGGAGATCCTCACGGTGAACGACCTCGTCCTCCGTAACGCTCGGCAGGCTGTCCAAGCCTGCGGGCGTTCCATGGCGCTTTCCGTGGTGGGAGAGCGCGCGCTCTGGCTGAACCTGTCAGGACTCCCTGACAGTGAGAAACGGCGCATCGCGGGCGCGCCGGTGGAGCCCGGCCGGGCTCTATTCGGCCCCGCCGTCGCACTGATGCAACAACGGTGTGACGATAAGAAGAAGGAGGATGAGGCTTTCAAGCTTTGCCTTCCCAGGAAGGCAGTCCCACGCCAGGCGCCCCCTGTGCGTTTGCCTAACCCACCGGCCACGGGACGACAGCTTCAGCAGGGCAAGGAAAAGCCCCGCAACAAACCACCCCCACGGCAACATATCCCAGCACCTGCTAACAAGCACTGGGGTAAGCCCGCTCCCGCCGCCGCAGCGGCCGGGAGACCTGCGAATTCCAACCCCACCGACTCGAAACGCAAGCGGCCTGCCTGATGTTCAGCCGATGGGGGCATCGAGTCCATGTTCACGGGCCGCCAGCCCTTCGGACTCTCCTCCTCTTCTAGGACCCCCGTCCAAAAGACTCAAGGGGTCCCGCGGATGGGTCAGCTCACCGCCTGTCGAGACTGCCCAGTTCGTGTGTTCGAGAAATGTGTGTTTTCCCCCCACGTTCAGGGGACCCTTTGTGAGGGAAAGTTTAAGCTCAGTGACACCACACTGCCCACACTCTGTTCCCCTCACTCACTCAATAAAGGCTTCGGCCCAAGTGTTTGCCCAACACAAAACACAAAAAAATACGAATCAAATGAATTCGTTTCGGAGAGAAAACCTCTCTCCGCAGAGAGAACTCATCTCACTGCAGAGAGAGGAAATCCCTCCAAAAGCCTGCATGTCGCCTCTAGTGTGCCCACTAGATGGCGGCATTGCATCACAAATAAACCTGTTGGTCTCACACAGCTCCACTCTGTCCCGAGCGGGAGCACTCGCGAGTCACGAAGCGGCTTGGCGAACCGTTTCAGCTCCCGAGTGGGTGATGCGTACAGTAATGCAGGGCTACAGATTGCAATTCGCAGTAAAACCCCCGCTTTTCAACGGCATTCTCTTTTCTCACACGGAAGAGAACGCCTCTCACATTCTGAAAGAGGAAATTTCATCTCTCCTAAACAAAGGAGCGATTCAGGTGGTGCCCCCCAATCTGATGAACCAGGGTTTTTATTCCCGTTATTTTCTGGTCCCGAAAAAAGGCGGCTCTCTCCGCCCTATCTTGGACCTTCGAGTGTTGAACAAACATTTGAGGAAATACAATTTCAGAATGCTGACACAAGGCACACTCGCCCGTGCCATAAAACAGAACGACTGGTTCACATCAGTCGATCTGAAAGATGCTTTCTTTCACATAAGCATCTATCCTCCGCACAGGAAGTTTCTTCGTTTCGCCTACCAGGGCATATGTTACGAATTCACAGTTCTTCCGTTTGGACTCAGTTTGAGTCCCCGGTCTTTCTGTCTGTGCGCGGAGGCGGGCTTAGCACCCCTGAGAATATCAGGTCTGAGAATCCTGACTTACATAGACGATTGGCTCATCATAGCCGAATCAAAGGAGAAGGTGTTGCAGGACACCGGCCGGGTGCTCGCGCACATCACATCGCTCGGGTTCCAAGTGAATGTGAGCAAGAGCAATTTCACGCCCAGTCAGAATGTCATTTTCCTGGGCTTGGAGTTGAACTCGGTCTCCATGCGAGCGCGTCTCTCTCGAGAGCGCGTTCGCTCTCTGATGCACTGTCTGTCGCAGTTCAGAGAGGGGGCGAAAGTGCAATATCGCACATGTCTCAGGCTGCAGGGTCTCATGGCTTCATCCACCCAAGTTGTGCCGTTGGGACTCCTGAGGATGAGGGCGTTTATGAAATGGGTTTTGTCACTACATTTCAGCCCGATTCGCGACCTTTGCCGCTCGGTAACAGTGACACGCGCCTGCTCGACAGCCTTGCGCCACTGGGAGAGCGAAGACTTTTACGCACGGGGAACCCCTCTGGGGGCGGTTACGATGCGGAAAGTTGTGACGACAGATGCGTCCTTAACAGGCTGGGGTGCCACCCAGGAGGGCAGAACGGTGAACGGTCTGTGGCCAAACAGACTACGTTCAGCGCACATAAACTATTTGGAGCTTTTAACCATTTGGAAAGCTCTGAATCATTTTCTGCCTCGCCTGCAGGGACATCACGTTCTAGTGCGGTGCGACAATACCACGGCTGTGGCTTATATCAACCGTCAGGGCGGCATGCGCTCGTCGAAACTCCACGCCCTAGCTTACAAGCTTTTGGTGTGGAGCAGACGGGTTTTTCTGTCATTACGCGCAACTCACGTTCCGGGCATTCTGAACAGAGGCGCGGATCTGCTATCGAGGGGAAACCCAATCTACGGAGATTGGCGCCTTCACCCGCAGATAGTGGAAATGCTATGGATGAGATTCGGACGGGCGAGCGTAGATCTATTCGCCTCGCGCGAAAACTACCATTGTCCTATGTTCTTCTCTCTAAGGGACATGGACGCGCCCCTCGGGGTAGACGCACTGGCCCACCCATGGCCCAGAGTGCTCCTGTATGCTTTTCCTCCCCTGTGCCTGATAATTCCCACATTGGCCAGGGTGAGAGAGCACGGCCTGTCTCTCATTCTGATAGCGCCCAGGTGGCCCAAAGCACCATGGCTGGCGGAGATAATTCCTCTGTTATACGCCGAGCCATGGCGCCTTCCCGTTCGCACGGATCTATTGTCCCAAGCCAACGGGGAGATTTACCACCCCCACCCGGACAGGGTGGCTCTCTGGGCCTGGCCCGTGAGAGGACGAACCTGAACGCACTTGGGCTTTCGCCGCGTGTGGTCGCCACTATTCAGAATGCCAGGGCCGTCTCTACACGGTCCTTATATGGCTGTAAGTGGCAAGTGTTCGAAGAGTGGTGTGGTGGGCGTGGTCTCACATCTTATCAGTGCTCAGTTCCTGATATTTTGTGTTTCCTTCAAGACCTCATGGAAAAAGGGAGGTCTTTTTCCACCATTAAGGTCTACTTGGCTGCGATTTCAGCCTGTCATGTGGGTTTTGAGGGCTATACTGTCGGGCAGCACCCTCTAATCCGCAGGTTTATGAAGGGTGCACGCCGCTCTTTGCCAGTCATCAGGAGAACTGTTCCAGAGTGGGACCTCTCCATGGTGCTGGAAGCGCTGTCTCAACATCCTTTTGAGCCTCTGGGGAGTATTTCCCTTAAGCTGCTGTCCTTCAAGACAGCGTTGCTCTTGGCCTTGGCATCTGCTAAACGTGTCAGTGAGCTACATGCACTCTCGGTTCACCCCTCGTGCACTAAGTTCTCCCTCAGTGGAGATAAGGTTTCCCTTAAGCCTAACCCGGCCTTCATGCCGAAGTGCTTCCCTGCGTTCACTTCGGAGGTGTTGGAGCTGTCCGCTTTTCACCCTCCACCTTTTACCTCTTTAGAGGATCAGAGGCTGAATGCTCTGTGTCCAGTCCGTGCTTTACAAGCATATATGACCAGGACCAACGCTTTCCGGAAGAGCGACCAGCTCTTTGTTTCATGGGCCCCCCCGCACAGAGGGAGTCCCATATCAAAGCAACGCCTCTCACATTGGGTTGTGGACGCTATAACTATGGCTTATGAAGCAAAGGGAGTGCAGCCCCCAAGGGGCATCAGAGCTCATTCCACAAGGGGCTTAGCCGCCTCTTGGGCTTTGTTTAGGGGAGTGTCACTGCAGGACATTTGCTCCGCTGCCAGTTGGGCTTCTCCTCATACCTTTGTGCGTTACTACCGGCTGGATGTCACCAGAACCTCGGTAGCACATTCAGTTTTAGGGGTGGGGTCTTCTTAGCTCTTCCCTGTAACCCTGTGGGAAAAGTGAATGGGCCGGCTGGCCTTGTTCATTCCTGTCACCAAACATTTACTTCCCTTGTTGGGTATAGTTTATGTGCCTTGGTGGGTTGGGGTTACTATCATGTATGTGTCTCATGCATGTTTCATGTCCTGCTTGTCCACAGAACAGTTAGGTGTGGCGTCACCTTTGCAGGTTCATGATTAATGGACGTGTCAGGCACCGCCTCCCCGAGGTGACCGTCTTTTTCTGGCTTTCAGAACCTCACTGTGAGTGTATTGGGCAATCGGGGAGCTGTCCATGTCTCTCCCATAGGTGGATCTCGAAACGAGATGATGAAAGAGAACAATAGGTTACTATCGTAACCCCGGTTCTCTGAAACATCGAGTGGAGAGATCCACCAGCTTTGCCCCGCTTGCCGCACGAGAAGCGAATATACTTACTGAGGAATAGCAGCGCGCCCAGCTGTTATATGCCCGTAGGTAAGGGGGTGTGGCCTTACCTGGCATTGGCTGCGCGCTTCTGTCTGTCTAGCCAGACTTGGTGCAATTGGATGCTTCTGCAGAGGTCAGGTACGGATGCCCTTCCCATAGGTGGATCTCTCCACTCGATGTTTCAGAGAACCGGGGTTACGATAGTAACCTATTGTTTTCCCGCAGCCTGCCGGATCCAGGCCGTATCCAGATCTGATGAAGGAGCTTCGCCTGGACCCGATGACAATGCAGTGCTGAAGTGCCAACTAGCCTCACCCTATGGAGGATCCCTTTCCCACTCCACAGATAAAGCATTGTGAATTTCGTTTTACGTACCTACCCCGAAGTGATAAAATAAAACAAAATTCTGTATCAAATTTATAGGCAAGACAAGTTTGTTCAGGCATGGTTTTGTAGGGAATTACAAACCTGCACACATATATTCAAATGTACATAACTATAGAATCAGTTCATAATGCGCATGTGAACGCCATCAGCGTTTATCACAGCTTCGCGTTTAAAGTCTGTTTAGAGACATTCATATACATTTTTTATCTTACAATTACTGTAAATCCGGCCTCTAGTTCATAAACGCCAGAGGAGAACTGGCCCCCGACTGAGCCTGGGTTCTCCCAAGGTTTGTTTTCTCCATTGGGTCACCTGATGGAGTTTTAGGACACCATTAGGTCACTCGATGGAGTTTTTCGGTTCCTTGCCACTGTTGCCTTTGGCTTGCTCAGTTGGGGATATTCAAATGAATTAACCAATCATTAATACCATTGATCAGCTCAACCAAACGTGGATGTTTTTTCCACTAAGAAACGAACATTGTTATGTTGTTTTGATTGATACTGTGAAGCTGCTTTGATACAATCTATATTGTGAAAAGCGCTATATAAATATACTTGACTTGACTTGACTTACAGCTTCCTTGTAAGGTAGCAAAACATGTTGCTTATGTTTAAAAATGGAACGTATACCTCATGCTTACACATGGCACAATCCACTATCCATATTAAGAAACCTCCCTTCAGTGTTTGTGGTACATTGCATCAGTTAAAACATTCCTTTCCTTGTAAACAATATGTCTACTGTACACATCTGAAGTATCATTATCAGTGGAACATCTCTGCGTAGTGAACACGTTACATTGCACACATACCTCTAAGCAAAATATAGCTCATCCCATATCTCTGCTCAGCACACATGTACAAGCATCTGACTGCACAAATACATGATGACATTATTATGAAAATGAATGAAGAGAAATAATACTAAAAAATAACATTAAACAATACATTTTAGTCTTCAGTTAAGTTAGAAAATCAAAAACATTACAAGATTTAACTTGAAAGTAATTTACATTAACTAAAAATTATTTCATAATTTCAACTGAAATGATGCTAATTTACCAAACTAATAAAAACATTTTTACCTCTTCAATATACCAACAATCTAACAGATCTAACAGAAGATTTAACATAAAACAACTGTAACCCTGCATGGTTCCCTGATAAGGGGAACGAGATGCTGCATCTTGGTATTGACACTATGGAGAACTGCATCAGCGTGACCGGTGTCTGAGGCATGTGTAAACAAACACCAATAATCATTGGCAGATAGTAGTTCATGGCGTCACTCATGGAGCACCTGTGAGAATAAAAGGGTGCCCGAGTGCCCTTCCCTTTCTCATGGAATCAGGATTACAGTCTTAACATAAGACGTTCCCCTTTGGAGACCTATAGAAGCACCTCACCAATGGGGAGCTTACATCCCTTCTTCAAGACCTGACAACAGTTGGGGAGGGAGGTAAACAAAGTAGAGGGGATGCTTTCATGCCCACTAATTCCATTTACCTTGCATAAACCCTTAAGGCCAGTCAGCCCTCATGGACCCCAAGAGAGGAATATATATCCTGAATCCTGCTGACTGAGACCCCAGGTCTGTAAACTTGTCTATGATTGCCTCATCGGGAGACTGAAGAGGTCAGAATATGAGATCATCCCACAGACATGGGGCCCAAACCGTGGTTTCACGGACTTTCAACCCTCCATTAGCTCGCTCCATTAGCAACGCAGGAGCCTTAAAAAGGGATACACCACCGGGGAGAGATAGCTCGCAAGTTGTTCTTCAACTGGGCCATTGTCACATATCGCTGCTCACACAGTCTCTTCACACATGAACAGTTCAACTACATGGGAGAGACTATATGAGCCGAATACAAATCCCTCCATTATGTGAAGATTTAGAAGGAATAAAGGGCTTACAAACTTATATGTGAGACCGCGGAAGGAGGTTGATTTTTAATAACACCCTCATTCCTCAGAATTAGACTCGTCACATCAATTTCAAGCCGGAAGCAGCCACAGAGCGGCTTCCTGAACCGTTGTGGAAGCAACAGAGCTAACAGGAACCCAAAAAGGGAAAAACTCCTTCAATTCAAGCATGGGTGGAGCTTCCCACAGCAAACACCGAACCGAACATGCTCCGTATGAACTCTAGATTATTATCCCTCTAGAGAGAATCAAGCAATAAGATAGCCTTTTACTGCGAATGCATCGACATGATTGTCTTAAACTCCCTTAAGAGCCGAACACGCTATGTGCAAAGGCTAGATTTTTATCCCTCGGGAGAAAGTCAGGGATGCAGCTTTCTCGAGAGTCAAATGCACTCAAACAGACACTTATCTTACACACGGATACAAACAAACGGCTTCTGAAAACAAAAAAGCTGATGATGTGTAACTCAGGCGCCCTTTTATATTCACGGGTGTGTGACATCATGGACTGCCGTCTACCAATTGGCACGCGCCTCAGACACCGGTCACGCTGATGTCACGTTCCCATAGCATCAATACCAATACACAGTGTAGAAATTATTTCAATTATTTGAAATTGAGATTTATACATCATAAGAGAGCTGAATGAATAAGCTTTGTTATGGCTTTGTTATGATGGGACAATATTTGGCTGAGATACAACTATTTGAAAATCTTGAATCTGAGGGTGGAAAAAAATATCGAAACATTGAGAAAATCGCCCAAAATTGTCCATTTATGTTCGCGATTGTGCAGCATTCACACAAAATAAATGTATTACATATTTACGGTAGGAAATTTACAAAATATCTTCCTGGAACATGATCTTTAAAACAGTAATACCCTGTACTAAACCTAAACTAATCTTGAAAAACTATATCATTTGAAAGCTTATAATCTCTATAGTTTCTATATTTGGTGATTTTCAAAATAAATTACAGAGGAGTCGTAATTTATCAGTTTGCAACAAAATTATTTCCATACGCCTAAGGCCTGTTTAGACCTTTATTTTGAAATGGCGATGAACATGAAAAATCATGAAAGAATGGTAGAAACCTACGTTTGTTTTCATGCCAAGATTTCAAAAGATATTCAAAATTGCCATCAAAAAAAAGATCTGAAAATGTTTTAAATATAAAGAACCAGTTATGATGTGACAGCGAGCTACAACACATACATGTTATTTTTATGTGTTTATTAGAGGTTGAATTCATATCAAAATCTGCCAAACTTCCCATACTACTTCTGAATATGATGTCTACTTCATAAATTTTATGAAATTTGTGGAAATAATGGTTCAGATCACTCAAACTACATATGGAAATGCAGACGCCCTTATATGGGCAGTAATGGAGTCTGGGTTAACCACTTAAAGGGTTAATATCCTAATGATTTTTGGCATAAAAGAAAAATCTATAATTTTGACTCATACAATGTATTGTTGGCTATTGCCACAAATATACCCGTGTGACTTGTGACTGGTTTTGTGATCCAGGGTCACATATGTAAAGTAATGCACTTACTATAAGCATATTAAAGAAAGGCTTTAGAAAGGTTTTCACTTCAACAGCAAATGCAAATGCACAAAAAATTATCCAAGCCTGGATTCAAATTACATAGCTTAGGAAAGGGGAAGCAGTGGCAAAGAAAATGTGCTTAAAAGATACAATCCATGTGTGGCGAGTGAATTACTTATCATGCGTATGTGCCATATTGAGGCTTTGTGTGACATTTCAGAATGATGAGATTTTTGTAAATGCAAAGGCCATGAATCAGAAAACAGGCTGATTCAAGCTGATGTACCCATAGCCCCTTAAGAGAAGATCCATGGTAATCCACTCTGGTAGTGCTGGGAGGCTCTGACACACAGATGTACAAACCTGAATGTGTGAACAGGTGATAAACCTGGCAAACTGATTTATGGTATGGTTTATATGCTTTCAGCTTTTATCCTGCCAGGCAATAAAATTACCTTAAACATGTAAGCGTTTTAATCTGATTTATCCTGCGATCAATATATTTAATTTTGTACCTCTAACCAGATGAACAGGCTTGTTGAGTAAACTCTGATTAAAAAGCACATTCTCTTTGGCAGATAATATTCATACGTCGACACAACAAGAGAAAAGCTGTGCTAAGGGGATTGGCACCCGACACGGTGTGAGGCTTTGGGGATAGATGTGCGCATGTAGACAGAGCCTGTGGCTACACAGGATCAGTTTTGTAATGCAGACTGGACTTCTGGGCCAGTATTCATGAAGATTCTAAGAATCCTCTCCGAAAACTTAATTTAGCTTAAAACTTTTACGTAGGAGTCTTAGCTTGAGAGCGATTCGGGACCGATCGGAGAGCAACTCTGAGTAAGGAAAAGACAAAAACTTTCATTTTAGTGAGGAGGCGGGGCTGACCCCGTTGCTATGTATGACACAATCTTTTGAAGACTGTGATTAGTTGGTTGTCCAAGAAGGAAAAAAACTATTATTTTAAAGGTTGTGATTTCAGGCCCAAAAATAAATGATCACATTCATCTAATCTTTCCTAACGATCCGCTAGCTGCCCACCCCATAAGCAGGCTGTCAAAAAAAAACGTGTCTCTTTAGGCAGTCTAGGCTCTGAGATCTGCACACAAAAACAAATGGCTACAACCACCACTGAAAACCAAAATAAACAGTGTTCCAACCAATCACCGACAGGGGCGGGTGTTGTGAGGTTTTGCGTTTGACTTTTTTTAATTTACCATGCTGTTCATTTCCTATAAGGTACTTAATTGGCTTAGAATGATAAAAATTGTTCCACTCTTTCCAATTACAATGATTGCTGGCATGTCTATTTAAGTGGTGATTTGAATGTTGGTTTTAATGTAACTCACTGTCATCCATTGTCTGCAACAATTTCTTCTCCCTCTTCGTCTTTCTGCTATTTTCTCCTCTGCTAAAGAAACTCTTAAGCCTCTTAAAAGTCTTCCTCCGTGCTCCTAACAATTTTGACCTTAAGACCTCTTTTAAGGGTTAAGATGCTTTCTGAATTACTTTTTTCTTTACTAGGATTTTTTCTTTAATTTTAAGAGTAAATGCCCACATTTCTAAGAATTTGCTTAGAATTTTGTCACTAGGAGCTGCTCTTTGCATTAAGATTCTTTATGAAGACGGGCCCTGATGTTTTTAATAATAGGAAGACACACATTTCCAGTGAGAAAAAAAGACAGCTAACACTGAACATGGTTCACTTGGGAGCTTCAGAGAAAAAAGTGACTTCTTGGGAGAGGCGGCTTGGGAGGACATCAACACTTCTTATCTTTAATATTTGATAATAAGATTCAGAATAACATTATTTTTGCATTAAAGTGACCCATGTCTGTTGTGTAATGTAAAACATGTTTACCTTTTGAATTAAGGGTTGAAAGACAGACCAAAAACTGGAAACGGTTGCTCAGGGTAGATTTGATTAAGCAGCAATCAATCAGCTTGTATATGTGACAAAAAACATCTGGTGCACAAGGAAACATGCTCTGAATTTCTTTATGAATGTTTTGTATGCAGACTGTTTGGTCTCACATCTATCAGGATCAGTGTGCACTTTCAGCATAGAAGAAGTGTTTGTGGTGTCTTGCAAAAGCAATGTTGCCCATTCTTTATGAGACTATAGTGGTACTCTCTCTCAGGGAATGCACTTGTGAAAAATCAATAAATACTTTAATACAGGCTTATTGCAGATAAAAATAATATGTACAATACAAAGTTTTGTTATATTAGGAATGAGGCATTGATAATTCTCATAGTTCTCTATTTCTTTTTGACATTTATGAGTGAAGTAGATTGTTAATAAATTATAAACTTTTTAATTAAGTTTCTGAAGTTTGGTTCACAGATATTGTCAATTCACTCCAGAGCTTCTTATTAAAGTAGAGCCAAGTATTAAATGTTTATTTAGAGTACATCCACTCACCGGGTGGTTTTAAAAAAAATAAGTCTAAGGAGCAAATATGGCTCAAAAGAAATGAAAGCTTTAGCACAAGAAACTCAATCGTTACGTCAATTATTACCTTTTCATCTAACCAATCATGTCCTAATACTTGCAGTATAAAAGATCGGTACTTACACATATCTGAGTTCACAGATGCTGACGCAAACAATTACCTCCATCCATTCCCATACCTCCCAGGGGGTCAGCTGCGCCCCTGCCTTCGTCTTCAGGCAGGAGATGCAGATTCCGGACCCTCGGATTGCGCACTACAGACGGGACCTACGCCAAACAACTTATAAATATTTGCTTGCTGGGCTGTTAATAAAATATATGCTTTTGTTACATAATTTTATCTCCCGAGTCTTTCTTCTATAAATATTTTGTTTATTAAAATTATGTTTGTTAAATTTGTTTCAGTAATACAAGTTAATATAATGCTTGGGCATGGGCTACAGTATATTGAATAATTTAATATTTAAAAAGTTAATAAATATTATAGTAAAATAATTTGAGATTTTAGGGATACACATTTTTACTTAACGGGCATAGAAATTTGTAAATTGAAAGTTTCTGGCTTCCAGTGTCATCCGCTTCGAGTTATTTTTAGCTGTACAAAACAACTTATTGTGCTTGGTTTTGCAAACTGGTATTTCTTACTGTAATGAGGTTAGTGTAATGGTGATCGATTGCTCCTGTCTGCCTCGCTGCCTGCTGTGTGTGAGTGTGTTTGCTCCGGGGCTGTAAGCTCCATCTAAATTCTCGTATTTCTCTCTGTTTTGAACCATACATTTACGATCATTTCTAGTGTTTATACTACTAAAACAGTTTACCTAACATCTCAGACTAACCTAACATCGCTAGCTTCCGTTATTGTTAACACAACACGCTTGTATCTCGTTAGCCTGTTAACGCGCCGCCCGTGCGCTCAGTTATTTATTTTTCTCGTGCGCGCCCGCGCCTCTGAGTTCATAAAAAGCCTAGGTGAGTAAGAATCAGTCAACAAACACGGTGAGTAATGTCTTGTCCTGTTATTGTCACCTGCACCTCATGCCACATGTTTACCATAGCCTTCCCCGTCGGCAATATAGGGTTTATATGTGATAAATGCAATGAGACAGTCAGGCTGACGGAGAAGATTTCAGAATTAGAGACACGCATCCAAACTTTAATCGAGGATAGTAAGTGTGCTCGAGCCTTAGATACTACTTTGGATGCGCCTAGCATAGTGAACCATTTACATGATTCGGTTCCGGCTGAGTTATTGCCTGTGCAGCCAGGCAGATGGGTAACTGTGAGAGATCGCTCTAGTCGCGGATCAAAAAACCACTCTTCTGTTCCGATCACCATAACAAATCGATTTGCCCCACTCAGTGAAACACCCACTGAGAATTATGTTGATTGTGCCCTGGTAATTGGCGATTCTATTACACGGAACGTGAAAATAGAGACACCAGCCACCATAGTCACATGTTTGCCGGGAGCCAGAGCGCCTGACATCAAAGCAAATTTAAAAGTGCTGGCTAATGCTAATCGTAAATTCTCTAAGATTGTTATTCACGTCGGCACAAATGATGTTCGACTTCGCCAGTCGGAGATCACCAAAATTAATATTAAAGAGGTGTTTGAACTCGCAAGTATGATGTCAGGCACTGTAATTTGCTCTGGTCCCCTTCCTGTTCGAAGGAGTGATGAGATAGTTAGTAGATTGTGTTCACTCAATGGCTGGTTGTCTAATTGGTGTCCGCAAAATAATATAGAATTCATAGACAATTGGAAAAGTTTTTGGGGCAAACCTGACCTGTTGAAAAGAGATGGTATTCATCCCTCCTGGGATGGTGCTGCTCTTCTCTCTAGTAATTTGGCTCATAGTCTTAGAGATAAAACATGACAACCTGGGGCTCAGGTCAGGAAGCAGACAGACTGGCTTAACCGACCGTCTGCTAGCGGCCTCACGTCACCAAGGTCAGATAAATCCCATCACATAGAGGCTCTTTCACCTAGATATCATCATATAGAGACTGTGTCTGTTCCCCGAATTTGGAAATCCAAAAAACTGCCAAACCTTTCTAAGGTTAAAAGTTTAATTGATGTTCAACAAATAAAAAACAGATATAATACAGATGAGCAAACGATAAAGCTTGGGTTGTTGAATATTCGATCCCTTAATTCAAAAGCGCTCATAGTTAATGATAAGATTACAGACTATAACCTAGATGTGCTGTGTTTGACAGAAACCTGGCTAAAACCAAACGATTACATTACTTTAAATGAGTCCACTCCGCAAGATTACTGTTATAAACATGAGCCTCGTCCGAAAGGCAAAGGGGGAGGTGTTGCTGTAATTTATAGTAATATTTTCAAAACCACTAAGAAATCTAGTTTTAAATATACTTCTTTTGAAGTGTTGGTGCTTAATGTAAAAATATATAGTGTAAACAATAAATCACGTTTGAGAATTCTGCTGGCTACTGTTTACAGGCCACCAGGGCATCATAAAGATTTTATCAAAGAATTTGCTGACTTTCTATCAGAATTAGTATTGGCTGCCGATAAAGTCCTAATTGTTGGTGATTTTAATATACATGTAGATAATGAAAAAGATGCATTGGGATTGGCATTTAAAAACATTATAAACTCAATTGGAGTGAGACAACACGTGTCAGAACCTACTCATTGTCGTAACCATACTCTAGATCTAATATTATCTCATGGAATAGATGTTGATGCCGTTGAAATTCTGCAGCAGAGCGACGACATCTCAGATCATTATCTAGTCTCATGTAAATTACATTTAGCCAAGGCTGCAAAGCCGACTCCGTGTTATAAATATGTTAGACCTATCACTTCTGCCACTAAAGATGGCTTTATTAATAATCTTCCTAATCAGTTTCATCATCTCAGCATCAGGGATAGCTTAGAAGAACTTGATATTGCAACAGAAACGTTTGAATCTCTATTTTCCAGCACTTTAGACATAGTTGCTCCGTTGCGCTTAAAGAAGATTAAAGAAAATAGTCCAACGCCGTGGTACAACGAGCACACCCGGGCCCTTAAGAGAGCAGCCAGAAAAATGGAGCGAAACTGGAAGAAAACAAAACTAGAGGTATTTCGGATTTCATGGAAGGAGAGCTCGATTGTTTACAGAGAGGCATTAAAAGATGCTAGAACGGATTATTTTTCAACCCTATTAGAAGAAAATAAACATAATCCTAGGTATTTATTTGAACAAGTGGCTAAACTAACGAAAAAGAAAGCTTCAAGCCCAGAAGTGTCCAAGAAACACAGCAGTAATGACTTTATGAACTTCTTCACTTATAAGATCTATAATATCAGGGACAAAATTATAACTATGCAACCGTCTACTACAGTAGCGCATCAGGGAGTGCATTGTAGTCTCCGTGAGGAACATTTTGATTCATTTGTTGCTATAGGAGAGGAAGAATTTTGCAAACTTGTTAATTCATCTAAATCGACAACTTGTATGCTAGACCCTATACCGACTAAGCTACTGAAGGAGATGCTTCCAGAGGTCATAGATCCTCTTCTAAATATCATTAATTCATCTTTGTCTCTAGGATACGTACCAAAAACCTTTAAGTTGGCTATGATTAAACCGCTTGTTAAAAAACCGCAACTTGATCCGACAGAATTAGTCAATTATAGGCCAATCTCGAATCTGCCTTTTCTGTCAAAGATACTAGAAAAAGCAGTTTCATCACAACTTTGTTCCTTTTTAGAAAGAAATAATATCTGTGAGGATTTTCAGTCCGGATTTAGACCGTACCATAGTACTGAGACTGCTCTCATTAAAGTCACAAATGATTTGCTCTTATCATCCGATCGTGGTTGTATCTCTCTATTAGTGTTACTTGATCTTAGTGCTGCATTTGATACTATCGACCACAACATTCTTTTAAATAGACTAGAAAACTATGTTGGCATTAGTGGAATTGCACTAGCATGGTTTAAATCATACTTATCTGACCGTTTTCAGTTTGTAGCAGTAAATGAAGAGATGTCTTATCGATCACAAGTTCAGTATGGCGTACCACAAGGCTCAGTACTAGGACCGCTGCTGTTCACTCTGTACATGCTACCATTAGGATATATCATTAGGAAATATGGAATTAGCTTCCACTGTTATGCTGATGATACTCAGCTGTATATTTCTTCAAAACCTAACGAAACTTACCAATTCTCAAAATTAACGGAATGCATAGCTGATATAAAAAATTGGATGACCAGTAATTTCCTATTACTAAATTCTGAAAAAACAGAGATTCTAATCATTGGACAAAAAACTGCCACACGTAATAACCCAGAATACTGTCTAACAATCGATGGCTGCTCTGTTAAGTCTTCGTCGTCAGTTAGGAACCTGGGTGTGCTCTTTGATACCAATCTTTCATTTGAAAGTCACGTGTCTAGTATCTGTAAAACCGCATTTTTCCATCTTAAAAATATATCTAAATTACGTCATATGCTCTCACTGACAAATGCGGAACAATTAGTTCATGCATTCATGACATCAAGGCTAGATTATTGTAATGCTCTACTGGGTGGTTGCCCTGCACGCTTAATAAACAAACTACAGCTAGTTCAAAACGCAGCCGCTAGAGTTCTTACCAGAACCAGGAAGTATGACCATATTAGCCCGGTTCTGTCAACACTGCATTGGCTGCCTATTAAACATCGTATACATTTTAAAATATTGCTGATTACTTACAAAGCACTAAATGGTTTAGCTCCCCAGTACTTGAGCGAGCTCTTAACGCATTATAGTCCTTCACGTCTATTGCGATCTCAAAATTCTGGCCAGTTGATAATACCTAGAATATCAAAATCGACTGCTGGCGGTAGATCCTTTTCCTATTTAGCACCAAAACTTTGGAACAATCTTCCTAACACAGTCCGGGAAGCAGATACAGTCTGTCAGTTTAAATCTAGACTAAAAACACATCTCTTTGGCTTAGCATACACATAACACATTATAGATTTCTATAATTCAATGTTAGGCTGCATAGTTTAGATCAGCCGGAACCGGGAACACTTCCCATAATTCCTGATGTACTTTGTACATCATAAGAAGGATGGCGTCTACGCTAATATTAGTCTCTCTGCTTATCCCGAGGTTTACCGCGAACCGCCGGATCCAGGCCATATCCAGATCTGAGGAAGGACCATCACATGGACACGACGACAACGCATCCCTGATGAGCCGGCCCCATCAACACTGTGAAGGCCCATGGACACCTCAACACACTCATCTCCTCACCGGCCGGATGACCCAACCCAACCAGATGAACTGGATAAATATCGTGAAAGTTCTGATCACATCTGACTCCTGACATTATGCTGCCTAACTCATAATCATACACTGTTCGTTCCTTGGCCAAAGGAGGACTGGCCCCCTGACTGAGCCTGGGTTCTCCCAAGGTTTTTTTCTCCATTCTGTCCCTGATGGAGTTTTGGTTCCTTGCCACTGTTGCCTTTTTCGCCTCTCTTCGCTTTTGTCGCCTTTGGCTTTTGGCTTGCTTAGTTGGGGACATTTAACATTTAATTTTGAATTTAACAATACTATTACAACATTGTTTTCCTGTTGTCTCTGTAAAGCTGCTTTGAAACAATTTGTATTGTAAAAAGCGCTATATAAATAAAGGTGACTTGACTTGACTTGACTAGTGTTCAGGGAAGGAGGAGGCGGAAACCGGCGAACGTTTAACATACTTAATATCGAAATTGTTACGAATTAAGTCAAGTCTCTACTCAAAGAGAACAAAACCATCCACAACAATTAACAGGGATCCAATCAACAAGATCCCTGGGCCCGTATTCATAAAGATTCTAAGAATCCTCTCAGAAAACTCTTAATTTAGCTTAAAAACTTTTACGTAGGAGTCTTAGCTTAAAGGTAGGGTAGGCAGAATTTTTTTAATTTTTCCCCCCAAATTTGTTTAAACTGTCTATATATACCAACACATAATTAAAATGTAAGTACTCTGAAAAAGAAAGTATAAAAATCGAGTGTCTGTAGTCCTCTCAGGGCTGCAATAAACACAGCTCATTATTTCCATTCGGGACAAATTAAATGATTGGCTGGGCGACTGTCACTCTCCCTCGCTACCATGGCAACCACCCCTGCTGCTACAGGAGCCGCCCACACGCGCACCCGTGTGACTCGAGGAGGGGAAGAGGCACGGAAGCTAGAAAGAAGAATCACAATTATGGCCGAGAATTTAGCAGTGAAAATTCCCAGTACCTGCATTTACAGTCAGCGAAGGCAAAAAAAGGAAGACAGTATTTGAAAAGGCCATGCCCCAAAAGTCTTTGGATAAAGCAAGCAATATCGGGGCTTTCCAGCGGTGGACAATTGAGGGACATCAAGGGGCTGAAAAGTGCTTTCATCATGGAAGCTCTTACATGCAAAACACCGTATACATATGTATATGCAGTGGTTAAATTGGGCCGGGGCTCTCCGGGGCTCAGCCCCGGCACATAAGCCTGCTCGTTTGCAGTCAGTTGCCTACTGGAAATTATGTCACATACAATTTGATGAAAGTGATGCTTTTGAAAACATATTTCTGACAATAAATGAAATGGCATGTCTATTTTGTCTCGGCGGAGCTGAGATGAGAAAAATCGGAACACGGCCGTATTTTTGTTCAGCTGCTTAATCTCGTTGTCAGTCGACCATGATCGCGCACCGCTCGCGCATGCGCATCTGACACGGATAAATGTACGCAGCAATAATGAATGTTCCTGGGAGACCGTGGTTGCGCGGGATGTGGATGTTCCAGTATTTTTAAAAGTGTGTTCAATATGTTCAGAAAGCACTGACAGCCTGTCAGTGACAGGCCTACACAAGCTGAAATAGTTTCAAAAAGTGTAACAGTGCTTAATATATTACAAAAATATAGGCAATATGCTTGTAAAAACTATTGAAAACGGTCTGAAACACTGAAAGAACTTGAACCAGAGATGTCTGGCTGAGATCCAGGAAGATTTATTTACAACTCCAACGTGAAGTCAACTATGAAGTTGTATTTGACGTTACGTGTGTGTGTGTGTGTGTGTGTGTGTGTGTGTGTGTGTGTTGTCGTAGTAAAGAGAGAGAATGGGAGAAGGAAGTTTGTATGAGGTGGACCTGGTCACCACAGACCCAAATCTTCTCAGCTGTTGCTACTGTCATATGCTGCACTGTCTCTCCATGTGGCACATTATGTTTGGCACATTGTATGGGTCACTATATCATAACAAGGTATTACAACGTGTAATCAAGTGATGACTGATTAGCAGTAATGTAGCTAAATGTCCTAATACCTGTTGCAAAGTAAATGCTCTTAACCTTGCAGTTTTTCACATATCATGTAATACTCAATTTCTCCATTTCTTTGCACAAAACTCTCCAGAAAGTGCTATTTAATGGTTTATTTTTCAACAAAAAAAAATTCCCGGGGGGGCATGCCCCCGGACACCCCTAGGGAGAGCACCCCCACATAATAAATCCCAATTTAACCCCTGTGTATATGTATAAACACCGAAATTCCCCTTCATCACAGTGTAACTGATGGTAACGGGAAAGACGTGTATCAATGCAACCTGTTTTTAGCTTTGAGTTTGCCTTATGTTACTAGCTCGTTACCGAATCAAACTCAATATATTTATGCTGGCTTGATAGTGAGTACTAACAGCCATGTTAGTTGTTCATATTCATAATGATAAAGTTAGGTATTTTATTAAAAGGGATTCTGACATGATGTCACTCCATGCACTGTTCCTCTCCACTCGGCGCTGGTAAACGCGTCCTCCAGCTGTCCGTTCATGTGTTTTGGGTGCGTTGCTTTGGAAGGAGAGCAAGATCTGAGAGCAACTCTGAGTAAGGAAAAGACAAAAACTTTCATCTTAGTGAGGAGGCAGGGTTGACCCTGTTGCTATGTATGACACAATCTTTTGAAGACTGTGATTGGTTGGTTGTCCAAGAAGGAAAAAAGAGTGATTTTAAGTATAGGGTCTATACTAAGCCTTCACGTTGAAATTACATGCTTAATTTTTCCTATTTGACCGTTCTCACACACACACACACACACACACACACACACACACACACACACACACACTATATATGTGTATATAAATCCTTTTTTTAATTTACTGGCATGTCTCTTCTAATCTTTATTTACAGACTATTTAAGTGGTGGTTTGAATGATTGTTTTAATGTATCAAACATCAAAACCAAGAAGGGCGAGAAAGCCAACTGTCCTCTGTCCTCTGCCAACTGGACAGAGGAACAGTGTTTACTGTTAGCCCAGTTAGTGGATGAACACAAGGCCATTCTTAAAGGAAAATTCGGGCTGGGTGTCAATCTATAGCGTCCTATTAACTCACTGTCATCCATTGTCTGCAACACATTTCTTCTCCCTCTTTCTGCCATTTTCTCCTCTGCTAAAGAAACTCTTAAGCCTCTTAAAAGTCCTCGCCCGTGATCCTAACAATTCCTTCAGACCTGTAGGGTATCTGGGTGAATCATTGACACGTTCCTCTGAAAACAAATAAAGCACATTCTTCCTAAAAAGGAAGGCTTTAGAATGAATGTAAATTACTGACATTGGTGTCAACATGTCTGGAACTTAGAGGAACAGTCCGACACCTTTATGGGTCTTTCGATCCTCTCCAGAAGACCCTCTACACTCTCTCCACTCCTTCCCTAACTTCAAGGAATTCCCAAACCCATCCTTTCACTTTAAAGAGATAAGGGAACTCTCTCTCTCCTGACTGGCACCCACACACACATAAGAACTTAAGGAATTTCCTCATTAAAAGACATTTACTAAAGATATATCCGATATGTTTTTATGTGTGTCTGTTGCCCATGCCATGTTGGGGTATCTGTGATGTTATCATAGTTCTAGACTAACTACTAATACTATATTATGCATTTTAAATGTAACTCTCTTATTATCTTCCTATCTTTCGTGGTACCGTTGCATTCATATTGATCTGAACTGGATCAATATATAGATGAGTTTATGATAAAATGTATGTTTACATTAGGGGTGGAACGGTACACAGAAGTCACGGTTCGGTTCATACCTCGGTTCAGACATCACGGTTCGGTACGATTTCGGTACAATGGAGGGAAAAGCAAAACAAAAATGCATAAGGCATTGTATTTTTTAAATAAGTTTTATTAATAAAGGCATAGAACCAGTTTATTTGTAGAGCACTGACAATAGTTTTATATAATTATTTTATTAATTAAATTAATAAAAAGACCTTGAGATGTGTTTGGTAATTGTACCTGAAATAATTTAAAATTAATTTGCTATATTTCAGATCAATATACACTGTAAAAAAAGTTAACTCATTATTTTGAGTTATCTTTTTGCATGTTTTTTTTTTAGTTTAACTAACTTATTTCAATAAGTTGAGGACAAGAAAACTTAAATTTTCTTGTTGTCTGGACAATCTAATTTAAAAAATAAGTTGAAATAACTATATTGCTAAAATATTTTTTACAGTGTAGGCTATTTGTTTTCCTTAATTTTAATTAACATTATTACTTAACAATGTAACATTATTCTCATCTGAATTATAAATAATGGATTTCTGTATAAAATAATACTACCATTAAAAACACATTCGATTTTCTTTTTTAATCAATGTAGAATGTGTAACTTAAAAATAAACAGATTAGTGCTCCGAGGACAAGAAATGAAAACCAATGCAATATGATGAATGTCCAAAAGTCATGGGACCCACAGACTGATTTGAAATGGGGTTGGATAAATATGTTTTGCTTTTAAAACAGTGTGTGTGTGTGTGATTTTGGTTGGGTGACAGTTGTAGGTTACAGTTTGACAAGAGTTTACAGTGTGACAAAAGCACAATGTTGTGTTTTATTGCGAGTGTACACAAAGTAAACACTTTGCAGGTTTAATGATCTGTATGAACAAAATGACGGAGTATGTTTTTTATGTTTCCATTGTTCGCTCGCGCCTCTCTCTCTCTCTCACACACACACACACACACACACAGTTCGATCGCGCCCGCGCCTCTCTCTCTCGCGCGTGTGCACACACACACTCCAGCATTGCAATCTTGATATCGCAGCCTGTTCATTATGCGGTCACACCAAACGCGAATAGAGCGTCAAATTCGCGTCTAGTTCGACGCTACTCCAAAGCGAATAGGACGCGCGTATAAAGCCAACGTTTGAAGTGAACGCGCGTTCAGAGCTAAGCCGAGGGTACAGATTATGTGTCCCTAAAGAACCCGCGTATCTAACAGTAGTTCCGCATTACATTAATTAATTTGCACGCGAGTTTTTTTTTTATACCGTGTATTCTGCGTGTAAATTCGTGCACCGAACCGTGACCCCCGTACCGTTTCGGTTCAATACGAATACATGTACCGTTCCACCCCTAGTTTACATGTATAACATTTCTCCTGTTATGTTTAATCCTCTTTGGAAGGAAAATGACTAAGTCTGCCCCGGTCATAAATTATGCAGATAAGCCATCAAACCAAACAAAGAAGGATTTTTCGCGGGCACTTTTCTCCCAGCTGGTTGGTGCATTCACGCAAGAGAAGGCGTGAACCAAAAGTGCCTTTAAAGAGACGCACCAAGCTCAACTCTCTCTCTTGTCTTCTTGCTCCTGCTTCCTGTTTTCATCATGTACATTATTCGCCTTCGGGCGAGCTCTCGTTTTTCTTTTGTTTGTTTTAGTTAGTTTTTGTTTTCAGTCTTAAATAATTCTCCGTGTTTATTTCCACCTGCGAGTGAAAAGAACTTAGCCTGAATTATCTCTTCAGCGAAATCACCCACCGAAATTCAAACGAGCGCGCTGCGCTCGCTTTGAAAGGGGACACGCGAAACCGAGCGGCCACGTGACCTCCCAGGACCGAGAGACACACACACGCACGCTTCTACATAACATGCAAAGATTTACCTGTGCAAGTATCCGTGTTTGATCACGCTTTTAAGGTATAAGATTTGTTGATTCTTGTGGTCTCTCAAAGGTTAACTTAAATGTCCAGGTGAGTCTGCTTTTCTGTCGATCTTCCGGATCCTCCCACCTCTCTCTCTGCATAATTCTCTCTCTCCCTGTCTCTATGTGTTTTCGTGTTTTGCTGTTTATCTGTTGTAAATACATTTATTATGTGTAACTGTAGTCACGATATATAAGTAGTTTGCCTGTATTAAATAACTGTATTCACTGATTGACTCCGCCTATCTGCTCATGATTAAGTCACTGATATGTTCGATCTAAAGCTACCAAGCTTTACAAATTGTAGATACTTCAAATAGTATCTGTTTATAGAACAGGGAAACTGTTTTTCTTGGCCAGAGAAATAGTCTGCCTTTCTAAGTTCGATGAATAATTTCTTAAGGATTAATAAACATTTTACGGTCAGTTCGGTGGCGAGCAGGCTATTAGATGACAAATTAAAGGTGGGGTGTGTGATTCTCTTTTTTGTGAATTTTTTCAAAATCACTTGAAATCCTATTCATAACCCACTTACAGCCACTGAGTTAGAAGCACTGAAATGAAAATTAAGCAATTTAATCATCTGTGGAACGGGCAATACTCGAAAAACTCCAGCCAATCATTTCCAAGACCACCTAGAATCATTTGACAGTAAGTCCGTCAATCAAACGGTCGTACCATACCCCCCTCCCCCCATCCCCCTCGAGCGAATCAGGGCCAGCGTTGGAGGAAAGAAGCTAGGACCATTTGAGTTGTGTATTTTCAAAATCTGCCGGCCGTTTTGCAAATCCCATGCCCCACCTTTAATCCCCTTGGGAATTATCATGAGAATCAAACGAGTCTAAACAGTTGTCAGTTGATATATTGATATTTAATTATAATGCGTTATGATTGAATGTGAATGTACACAACTGCAGTAATTTTGCCCTCCTGTACACTCACCGGCCACTTTATTAGGTACACCTGTCCAACTGCTCCTTAACACTTAATTTCTAAGCAGCCAATCACATGGCGGCAACTCAGTGCATTTAGGCATGTAGACATGGTCAAGACAATCTCCTGCAGTTCAAACCGAGCATCAGTATGGGGAAGAAAGGTGATTTGAGTGACTTTGAACGTGGCATGATTGTTGGTGCCAGAAGGGCTGGTCTGAGTATTTCAGAAACTGCTAATCTACTGGGATTTTCACGCACAACCATCTCTAGGGTTTACAGAGAATGGTCCGAAAAAGAAAAAACATCCAGTGAGCGGCAGTTCTGTGGGCGGAAATGCCTTGTTGATGCCAGAGGTCAGAGGAGAATGGCCAGACTGGTTCGAGCTGATAGAAGGGCAACAGTGACTCAAATAACCACCCGTTACAACCAAGGTGGGCAGAAGAGCATCTCTGAACGCACAGTACGTCGAACTTTGAGGCAGATGGGCTACAGCAGCAGAAGACCACACCGGGTGCCACTCCTTTCAGCTAAGAACAGGAAACTGAGGCTACAATTTGCACAAGCTCATCGAAATTGGACAATAGAAGATTGGAAAAACGTTGCCTGGTCTGATGAGTCTCGATTTCTGCTGCGACATTCGGATGGTAGGGTCAGAATTTGGCGTCTACAACATGAAAGCATGGATCCATCCTGCCTTGTATCAACGGTTCAGGCTGGTGGTGGTGGTGTCATGGTGTGGGGAATATTTTCTTGGCACTCTTTGGGCCCCTTGGTACCAATTGAGCATCGTTGCAACGCCACAGCCTACCTGAGTATTGTTGATGACCATGTCCATCCCTTTATGACCACAATGTACCCAACTTCTGATGGCTACTTTCAGCAGGATAATGCGCCATGTCATAAAGCTGGAATCATCTCAGACTGGTTTCTTGAACATGACAATGAGTTCATACAATGAGTGTATGTACAGCTAAATACAATCCGTTGTGTTTGGTTGCCCATAGAGATAGTGGCAACGTATTCCCTTTACGGGGAATGTTTATTCTGTAAGTGATAACTCATAACCCGTATGATTATTGATTATGAAATACTAATCAAGTACTGATCATATTAATCCCCAGTATTGAGCTTTGAGGATTCCTTACAACCTCTTTTAAGGGTTAAGATGCTTTCTGAATGACTTTTTTCTTAAATTTTAAGAGTAAACACCCACATTTCTAAGAATTGTCTTTGCATTAAGAGCTACTCTTTGCATTAAGATTATTTATTAATACAGGCCCTGGATTCCCCTCACTCCCAAGGCTTCAAAACACCAAAAACACTCTTTAAAGTAAAAAAGTGAATTTATTTAACATAAGTCAATAAGGAGCAACAAAAGCTTCAGGAGGGGGAAAAGCCACAACAAATAACAAAACAAAGCTAACTAATTTAAGAAATCAGATAAGAAACAAAAGTACAAAAGCTTCCCTCCCTAATTATGATAACCAAGAGAAAATGAATAATAAATCAAAAAGGCACCCACCCTGCGACCATTGCTCCAGTTAGATAAGGATTATGATGAAGATTAGGGCTTAAAGGAATACTTCACCTCTGAAAAGATGAATGTGTATTTAAAATAGGTCATTTATGCAGAAGAAATGAGAATCTTTCTAGACTGAGAAAAGCCAGAAAAATTATTTTTGGCTTCTGTGGATGAAAGACAAAAACTCCCAGAATGCACTTGCTTCGCTGCCCTAGGAGGCCACGCCTGCTGGTAACAGAGCGCAGTAGTTAAACAACCAGTCTAAGCTACTAGTGAGTCCATGATAAGTCTGCCCGGGATTTCGAGATCGAGATTGTCCAGGATTCGTCTTTTGCGTTCTACAGTCGCCATTCATCATGTTTACTGTGGCGAGCAGGACGAGACTGACCCCCAATTTCCACCAACTGTGGAACGGCTGCAGATCCGCTCCGGAACGGCGGCGGAGTCAATAGGTTTCCATTAAAGTCAATGTGTGTATTTTCACTGACTGCGGAACGGCTGCGTTCCGACTCCGTCCCAGCACCGGCGACCGCAGCCCTCCGGAGCAGATACGCAGAGTTTCTATTTTTGCCGGATGTCGGAGAGCGCCGCAGGAAGTCGAGCACAGAAACAAAATAAAACATCCGGTAATTTTCAAAATAATATGCTCCGTGCTTACGTCGGATCGTATTTCCCTTCACTACACCTTGAAAACATCATAATGGGCGGAGATTTTGTTTTATATACTTTTTCCTTTTCCAACAAGAACAATAGTTAACTTTATTTACACAGCCTACTACTTTCCCAATACATTAAAAAAGGAACCCAATATAAACATTTAGTATTTTATAAGTTGATTATATAATTATAAATATTGTATGGTAGAATCACAATAATTTCCACAAAAAAGATCAGCAGGTCAGCACAGAGTTTCCCCTCTACTCCTCTGGATGGAAGTGATTCTGTTTAGAACATTATCATACGTAAATTCGCAAGATATCGTGTGTCCACGTGACTTCAGCTGTCAGTCATGGCCGCAGCCGTTCCGCAACAAATCCGGATCTGGTAGGTATTGAAGGACGGTGGAGCACGGATCCGACACGCAGCGGAGCCGATCCGCAGCCGTTCTGCAGTTGGTGGAAATCCGGGGTGAGGGCCGCGGGAGAACGGCGCGAGGCCGGTGGCGTGATTACTGATGATGAGCGACACCTGTGAGACGCACCGGTCTCGTATCTCTCACGGAGGAGCGGGAATTTTCTTAGCAATGTTAAAACGCACATCAACCGATCACTTGTTTAGCGTTCATGTAAACGGGAAGTGAGGGAGTGAGAGAGGGGCACAACAATACAATTCTGCTTAGGGCATCCATTTGTCCAGCAGCAGCCCTGGGTGCGCGGCTTCAGTCCTGGGAGAAAGATTTGTTTTACACAGATTTGGCACTCCCTATTGTGTATTGACAGGTAAAAGTCTAGACCCTGAATATAAGATGACCCCTTTTTATCAGATGAATTTCCAAGAAGAAAAAAAAACATCTTATATTCGAAACAATACAGTATTTTATGAAGATATATTTATGATGTAAGATAGCACAAGACATTTCACAATAATAATCTGTATGCTGCTCTTGAAAGGTACTACTGAAGTTTGTATATCACTCATTGCAAAAAATCACAAAATGAAAGTTATTTAATTGAAAACACACACAGCTGATGAGCTGATGCACAGTTGGAGATGAGGCACAAAACATTCCCCCATAAGACAGCAAACACAGCAAGCACTGCACCTGAGCCCTCAGGAATACTGAATTACCAACAACAACAATTGATGAGCTTCGAGTATTGCACAACAGGAACAGTAAAAACAACAGAATTATTCATGGACGAGACTGAGAGGACATCTTCAAGGTAACAAGGCTCATTTTCTTGAATATCAAACCATAACTTAAAAACCTGAGGTTACCTTTCCATACTGATACTGAGAAGATAATAAAGAGCAAAAGAAAAAGGAAAACAGAACCATATACAGATAACTGAATTAAGGAGAATTGATAGAGTACGTGTAAATGAAAATAAAGAAAGATAAACAGTTGACCCTGGGGTGAACTGACTGCTGTTGTGGCAGCTATTAATCTAGCCATCTCTCTGTCAGGTGCAATGAGAAAGCAGTTGTTTTTAAATGACCTCTCCAAAGTAACTTACTCTGCGCTCACATTTGCCACTACCCGGTAATCACTCACTATTGATTGGCCAAATACCTTTAAGAAATGATTAAGAAATAAAATGAAAGTAGCAAACTGAAAGTGTGTAAGGAGGATGAGAAAAGCCAGGCAAGGGGCAGCAACCAGTCTAAGGTGGCATTGAAATGTTTTTTTTTTTTTTTTACTAAAAAGTAATGGGCTGTTTTAATACCTACAACACAACTGAATAAAATTAAATTGTTCTCCAGGCTAATAAGAGAAAATAAGCAAGCTCACACTGCAGCTAAAGTTCGATTTGCTCAGACAGCTTGATTCTGGTTCTTAAAACCCCCAAAAGCTTGTCAAAAAAGCAACCCTATCATTGCATCCTCATGGTTGAGGCATGCACTTAACTACATAGTTGTAGCTGAAGTTGGCCGCACACTTAAATGCAATCAGACTAAACAAAGGTCTATCAAAAATGTATCTTTAATTTTATTTCTTGTATGTGAAAAGTGAAAAAAGTGCAAAGTGTATTAAATACAGACCAGAGAGAAATGTTTCAGTCCATAGCTTTCTACAGTGCTCATAAAACAAACAGCAACATTACCTTTTTTCTAGGCACAATTACAAATTGTCACCAGCTGAGGTTAATCAATAAAGGGGAATTACCAAAACCAATTCCAAAAATAAGAATGAAAAGAAAATATGTTACTAAACAAAACAAACATATAGCACACGCGATCCACGTGCAGCACACTTTATTTAAACAAACTCAAAACTTGACAAAGACAGACTCGGGAACAGGAATCCCAACATACAACATCAAGAACTCACAAAGACTAGACACAGGGAGTTCTCCCTTAAATACAAAGGCAAACAAGCTAAACAAGAGAACAAGGGGGCGTGGCTAATAAGAAACCGCTGGGGTGTCTAATAAACAAGAAATACAAAAAAAAACATGGCACAGAACAGGAAATAACAAAAGTCCACACAAGACAGGAATTATGACACACCATTAAAGAAAACATGCAAGATCCATCTCTTCATTCATTTCAATAGGGGTTAATGACTTCAACTCAAAAATCCAAGCAGCCTCTCTTTGTAATAGTTTTTCACGGTTACCCCTCTCCTATGAGACAGAACCCAATCAATGCCCAGGAACTTAAAATCAGAAAGAGAATGTTTTGCAAACTCAAAACGGCCGAGAAACTGGAGAAGTGTAATATTGTCTCCTAACGGCACTCATGTCTTCTATAATTCTAGTGTGTATTGTGTGTTTTGGTTTACCAACATACAGTAAAGGGCAAGGACACATAATTATGTATAGCACATGTGTAGTTTTACAAGTAACCAATTGTTTAATTTAGTACGTTTTGCCAGAAAGTGGATGTGAAAAAGACTTCCATTTTAGATAATAAAAAAAGAAGTACAATCTTTGCACAGACAATTTCCCTGGGTATCTGCGGGTCCTGGAAGTGGGGATGAAGGTATCTGCATGCACCAATTTATACTTTAAGTTTGGATTCCTTGAGTACTAAAGTAGACACAGAGAGGTGGATCAGTAAACAAACCTGACAATGCAGTCAATTTGTATGATACGCCACTGGTTATTGATCAACCTTTTAAATTTCTGAACTCAAAGGACTGAATGTAGATTTAAAAACACAAGAGAACTTCTTATTTTTGGAGATCAAATTGATGTTACCTGACAAAGAAAAAACTTTAGTGCAGTGTCTAAACACTTGGTTGAATTTCCCTGTGATCTAAAGTCACTGTAAAAGGTCTGGGCTTTATCTTTAAAATCGTCCTAACTAGAGCAGATCAGATAAAGGCTCATGAACTGACCTAGCCGTTTCTTTTCCATACAAAGAAGACACAAGCTGACCATTAATTGCAGAAATGTTTGTATCCAAAAATGTATATGTACCCACATGATAAAGTGAACTTTATGGATGATCTAAGGCAATTCATATACAGTATAACAAAATCACTAACAGAGCCTTTATAAGTCACAAAACAAGCATAAATTGATCTTTTAAACAAAACCAAATTTTCAATAAATGGATTAAAATTCCAGATGTATTGCTCTTCAAGATAACGTCTCGTAACCTTAGTTCCCTGAGAGGAGGGAACGAGACATTACGTATGGGGAAATCCATTTTCCTCGAATTATGAAGTCTGATTGAATAACTCTTTTGCTTGCAAATAGCCAATGACGATCCTGCCGTCACCTGATTGGCTGACACTCCTCAATATAGGTGACGGCGGGCGCCAAAAACCTCAGAATCTTAGCTGAACGAGAGTAAGGAGACTGTAATAAGTCTTTCCCACACGGCAGGTTATGTAATGTCTCGTTCCCTCCTCTCAGGGAACTAAGGTTACGTGAGTAACCAGAGAAGTTCCCTTATCGAGTTGGTCTCTCGACATTACGTATGGGGAACAATAAAACCCCCGCCGCGTGGGAAAAACCGAGATAGGTCCAGCTGCAGAACCGCAGAACCATACGTCATAGAAGTGTGAGGACGACAGCGCCAGCCTAACAGTCTGGTGCCGGAAGTGGGCGTGGCAAGGCATTGCGCTACTTTTGTGTTTTAGAACGTTTCAAAGTTTAAAACAACATTACTATAAATATTTTTTAAACGATTTCATTAAAGATACATTTAAGATGTGTGTACAACAAGTGAAACTCGAAAAATTTGAATATTGTGCAAAAGTTAATGTATTTCATTGATTCAAATTAAAAGGTGAAACTATACATATGCATGATTATACTTTTCAGTGGGCCGACATTTTCTGTATTTAAAATCCTTTTTTTGTATTGATTTCAGGAAATATAAAAATTCTCTGAGGGGTTTTCATAATCTGTACGCCATAGGGCTAATTATCAAAATGATAACTTTTGCACAATATTCAAATTTTTTGAGTTTCACCTATATATATATATATATATATATATATATATATATATATATATATATATAAAATATAATAATTATTTGTCCTATTAACAAAAGACAATATAAAAGACAATATACTACTATTAAAAATGCTTTTAAATTCAATTAAATGTTCAAGCTTTGTTTTCATTTTAGCCACTGAGTTAGAAGCACTGAAATGAAAATTAAGCAATTTAATCATCTGTGGAACGGGCAGGACTCGAAAAACTCCAGCCAATCATTTCCAAAACCACCTAGAATCATTGGACAGTAAATCCGTCAATCAAACGGTCGTACCATAACCCCTCCCCTCATCCCCCTTGCGCGAATCAGGGCCAGCGTTGGAGGAAAGAAGGTAGGACCATTTGAGTTGTGTATTTTCAAAATTTGCCAGCCGTTTTGCAAATCACATACCCCACCTTTAAAGCTTTTTTAATTTTTATTTATATGGTTAATCATTTGACACAACAAATGGATAAAGTATAATTTTAACTTTTAAAAAACTATTAACGTTTGTTAAAACTCAACCATTTCACAACGAACAATTTTTTATTCATAGACCAACACAACATAATTCAATGGTGGACTGAAACAGAAATTATTAATCAAATAAAATAATTGTTTTCCTCTGAAATGGCAAAAGCATAACACACTAGATGCACCTGCTCTAAATAAATAATAGGCCTAGTAATTGAATAAAAATACAAAATCGAACTAAATAAAATGAATTATAAAAAACAAAATCAAACCAAATAAAATAAATCGTATAAAAGCAAGTGTAATGACGAAAGGCACCCCAGGAATTGTCAGGATTAACTCCATGGAATTTTGATTTATTTAGTTTATTTGTCACTTGAGAATTATTGTTAAATGTGTGCCTGCATAACTTTAATAAGATTTGTTTTCTTTGGTTTGATTTTGTTTTATATAATTTATTTATTTAGTTTATTTAGACTTTGTTTTATATCATTTATTTATTTTATTTATTTAGATTTTGTATTTTTATTTAATTACTATTATTTATTTGGAGCAGGCAGGTTTTGCTATTTCAGAGGGTAAAAAACTAATTTTATTTAAAAAATGCGTTTCAATTAAATCAAATGTTCAAATGCTCAAGCTTTGTTTTCTTTTTATTATTTTGTTTGTTTTAAGCTTTGTTCAATGTGATTGGTGCTTAGGAATACACTGCTGGCTTACGAATGCGGGCATATTAAGGGACACAATATGTAGTGAACATGATAGCTATGCTAATAACTCGTACTGTCTGCACGACTTGGTCGAAACCGCAGCTAGAGCGCGCGCCATCCGGGGCTTGCCTATAGCCTAGTCCAATGACAGCTCAGCTCCCTCTCCCTGCACTGACAGTACATGTGGTGCGAATGAAGGAATATTCAAGTTAAATAGGCACTTGGGTTTCCCCGAGCTTCTGCTCTGCGAAATGTCTCCCGGGGGAGAGGTTTCGCCTACGACGCAGGTAATAGTGTAGGGAGGAAGAAAGCTCTTTTGCTGAGACATGTAATGCACTTTGTTTATTGAAACAGAACACAGCGGTTTCAAAATCAAAACTTCGCAGCGGGTCAGACGAACAGGTCCCGCGCTCTCTCCTCCCCGACATGCACATCAGGAACGCTGCTCTTTTTTGCCCGCCGGGCGCCCTTGGCTGCTAGAGGCCTGCTTCGCACCAAAGCGGGGCTTCCTGAACTGCCTCTGGCGGAAGGGAGGCTCTGGCTCGCGACGCTCTGTAGCGCTCGGGGACGCGTGTCTGGTAGGTCCCGCCGGATGCTGCGCAGAAGAAGATCTGGATCTCGCCGCCGGGGGGGCTTGAGACCGTCTCGGCAGTAGATGAAGCATCATCTTAGATTGTTTGACGGTCTCGGCGTACTTGTCAGATAACGACTCCACCGCAACACCGAAAAGGCCCGTAGGGCTTACCGGCGCGTCCAGGAACTGCTTTTTATCCGCATCGCGCATCCCCGACAGCGTCAGCCACAGATGGTGATGTAGAGCCACAAGACTGCCCATATTGTGGCCGATTCCCTGTGCGACCTTTTTTGACGCCGCCAAAGCGAGATCTGCCGCCGTGCGCAGTTTCCTGAGCAACTCGGGGTCCGGGCTTCCCTCATCCAGGGACTCTAGGAGTCGCGTCTGGAAAACCTGCAGAATTGCCATCGTGTGGAGGGCAGATGCTGCATGTCCAGCTGAAGTGTAGGCTTTCTCAGCGATATAGGCAGTAGCGCGGCATGGCCTGGAAGGCAGTTGGGCGGTCTTCCAGCCGGGAGAAGACGCTAGATGAGCCGCGATGGCATCCTCGACGGGAGGCAATTGCGCGTACCCCAATTTCTCCGCCCCTTCCACTGTAGTCAGCAGCTGGGTACCTTGTGCATGGGCTCGGGCTGAGTAAGGGGAGCGCCATGATCTGGTGAGCTCCTCGTGGACCTCAGAGAAAAAGTCTCCGGGTCTCCACGGGGCTTCAGCCTGATGGCCCGCGCCGAGGAAGGAACCATCCATCCATCTCTTCGACGGCAGCTCCTTGGGCGCTGTCCACTCCAGCTCCATATCCACCCCAGCCTCTGTGAGAATGGTCATAAGCTCCGCATGCAAAGAGGCGGGGGCGCCTTTAGACGGAGACTCGGACCACGCTCCTGGGTCGGAGGCATTGGTACACAGTAAAAACAGAAGTGTTCATTTAACTCCTATAGAGTTGAAATTGACTCTGTTTCAGATAACATGTGGTCCCACTCGAAATCAGTGTAAAATTTACTCTTTGGTCAGTGTCAAGTTTTTAGAGTTAATTCTACTCAATATTGTGTAAAAAATAACAATGAAATGTGTAAAAGTATTTAACACTGTAGTTTAATCACACTGTTAAGAGTAATATGATTACACTGTATAGAGTTAATTTTACTGCAATTTTACTTTAAAAAAATTACTTTACTTGTAATATTTACATTTCATTTCTCTACAGTGTTTTTAAAAATATATAAATCATAAGATGCAGTGTTACTGAATTATAGAACTATCAACTAATATAAAATGAAAACAAGCACAATAACACTAGATCACAGCACTCACCATTTATTGTAAAAAAAAAAAAGCATTTCAATGTCACATTTACATTGCAAACCCATTGCCTTGTCTCTGACAGAAACATGTATAACATCATAAAAATGTTTACCAGAGAAAGCAATAAGGCACGACAAGGAGAGTAGTGTCATTCTCTCCATATGACATTTGTATGTCAAAAGGCCTAGGGTAATGCAGGTTGTCGACATGAAAAAAAACGAAATCCTGCTTTGATCTTATCACCTCATATGCATGGAAATGTTCTTGAAAAGTTACTGTAACTAAAGGCACTGTGAGTAGCAACAGTTTTTCACACATTATCAGAACTGACTCAATCTGATAAAACACGGGCACTTCAGATTCAACTTTGCCACAGATAACCAAGTATGGGCGATAAACAAACCCATTATTTTTAGCCCAATTAACTTTCATAACCTGAATGCTACTGGGTACTTGCATTGCCATAGCAATTCCAGAACCCCCTTTTACCATATTTAAAGACACCATTTTTCCTGGACCAATGTCTAACCGACTAAAAGTTGTTGAGCTTCGCCAACTATATGCCATATGATTCTGATGCTTTTTTGCTAGCGTTTTGGTAATATTTTTAAACGATTTAAGCTGTTTTTTGAAAAAATTATGCTTGCCTTCATACCTCATACACCAACTATGAAGGACAGGCCCAATTTTCTGGATGCAGCGGGGATAGTGGATAAGAAAATGGTGCTTTGGTAAAAGGTTTTTCTGAGGATACAACTTCTTAAACAGTGTGTGGTGATCGACAATTAAATGTTTTAAATATACACATAAACCTTGAGATAACATGGGCGAGAATATAATGTTCATTATTTGAAGTAGTAAAAGAAGTAGGCCCCAGTGTTGGTCAGTAGAAGTGAACAAATCTCCAAAGATAAGAGGAACATTCCTAAGTAAGCACCAGGACTGAATTGCATTCAGTCCCAGATCATTAGATCCTTCACCTAAATTAACAGCTACAGGCCTGTTGTTTCTCTCCATGAAACCATAATCAAAGCTTTGTATTCTTGAATGTATTTCTGCTGATGTAACATGTTTTTCCTTCAAATACAGAAATAATAACTTCAATTCGTACTGGCCCACCCCTTCTAACACATCATGCATCACATCAACTGAGAAGTTCTCTGTTGTGTGAAAATACTCCAATGAATTTAATATGCATGACCTTTTCACACCAAAAACGTATGGAAGGGATGGATTACAAGCCATTTCTTGACAGTGAGCAGTGTGCATATCTTTGGTGCGCAAAACTATTTTGGAAGAATCTTCAGAGAATTCTGTCTGAAAGTCCTCCTTTTCCGCTAAACAGAACCTGCAACAGTACCTTGCACTGAAAGACTCCACCAGACCAAACAAACTATGCAAACCCAAATTATCACCAGTAACCTGTACTACAGTGCCACGAACATAACCATTGTACAATGGAATCTCAATACCATCACTCTCTAAAACTTTAATGTCTCGAACAATAGGAGCAAAAATTTCACTAAAACCATACCGTTTAACATCTTGAGTATGAAATAAGGCGCACAGGTGTATGTTAGCCAAAAAAGAATTCCATTTTGGAGAGAAGTTTCTTAAAGTAAAATATACTCCACCCAATTTATGAATACCTCGTTTAGGACCCAGAGGGTTGGCGACCTCAAAGTCATCATAGAACATCTGGATCTGTATTGTCTGCTTCTCAGTTGAGAACAGGGGGTGACTTTTAAAAAAAGATCCATCACAAATATCTCTCAGTCTAGAGTCGCTGGTAGCTGAGCTTTGCAACATTTCTGCTACATACTGACTTTTAAGTATTGACTGCAGTGTAGAAAAAATTGGAATATACATGAATTTATCTTGAACTACTACCTGATCATATGTTCCAGTCTTTTTATTTCGTCTTGTGTCAAATCTTGAACCAATCACACATTCAACTGGTTCTACTATTTCCCACTCGTCAGTCATAAATTTTGATCGCTTGTATTCCGAATTTAGAATTGTGAAAGGATTCTCTAACCCCTCAAAACACGCCTCAACTTTCTTGCACATTTCAGTTTCTCTTTCATTACTAAATACATGCTTTATCACTGTCTCTTTAGCATGCTGATGGATATCTTGAACGATCTCTTCCATGGAAATCACTACAGAATTCAGTGTACTTTGAGCAACACCTGCTGCCTTTAGATCAGAAATTACAGCTGAACAACTATTTACAATGTATGGCGAAGATAACTGTGACTCAGTCTCTAAATATTCAGTCGACTCTTCAACATGAGAAACATTGCTTGTATTGACGGTACTTTGAGGATATGAAAGATCATATTCTACAGAATCAACTAAACTGCTTCCATGGCACTTATTAAGATGCTTTCTTAAACCAGAAAAACTACCAAAAGAACGTGAGCATCCTTCTTGACCACACTTCAGAAAAAGAGTCCTGCCTGTACATAGCCCATGAATTACCTTAAAGTGCTTAACAAGGTTGTTTGGACTTCCATGGTCACTTTTGCAAAGAAAACACTTCATAGTTTTATCTCAACTAACGCACCATTCTTGCTCGCAACTCCGCAACTCTAGGAGTCTCCTTTGTTTCTCCCATGTCGATGTTATAGATGGTTGTTTGCACAAAAGTGAAAAAGCTGCTCAGGGAAGAACTGTATGACGTACTAAAGACGTAATGGGCTTTAAAGAGTTCGTCAAAAGCTCCAACTGAACCTTTTGCCTTGCATGGAAGTGCATGCTTGTCAACCACAATGAAGTAGGAGTGAATGGTGCTCTGTGTGGATCCCTGGGCGAGAAGGTAGGGCTGACTACTTTGGGTGATGTTGTCTAGATGCTGCTGCACACTGGTTCCAACCTACAACAAAACACATTTAACAGAATTGTTTTAGTGACTAACTTCTGACAATAGATTAGATAACCTCAAACTGTGCACAAGATTGAGGTGATGGAAGATATATTTTACTGTTAAAGGATTAGTTCACTTTGAAAAAAAATTTTGCTGATAATTTACTCCCCCCATGTCATCCAAGATGTTCATGTCTTTCTTTCTTCAGTCGAAAAGAAATTAAGGTTTTTGAGGAAAACATTCCAGGATTTTTCTCCATATAATGGACTTCAATGGTGACCAACGTTTTGAGGGTTCAAATGAGGGTTCAAAGTCTGTTTCAATGCAGCTTCAAAGTAGTGCTGGGCGGTTTGTTTTTGTTTTTTTATATTTTTTGTATGCATAATCAGGTGTTCAAAGCATTTTCTACTGGTTGAGAGAGGAATTACTGCAGTAAATTGACTTAGGATGGTCTATTTTACTGTCATTAGTGAATATTGTAGAATAATTCCACACTAGTAATACAGGTTTGCATGGCCCTAGAAATGGGGGTTAGTAAATAATCAGCAAAAAAATGTTATAAGTGAACTAATCCTTTAAGCATACCTTTTGAAATCTGATGAGCTGATCTACAGCTTGATATGCAGACAGCTTTCCCGGCCTCTTTCTACCTTGTGCAGATGGTGGTAGCAAATGTAGCAGCAGCAAGATGGCAGACATGTCACTGTCCCAGCCTACAAATAAGTAAATAAAAACCTGGTTAAGATTATGACATAGCATAGCATTCAAATTGATAACTTGCACCATTACAAAAATGTACACTACACACCTACATAACCCACAATAAGAAGTAAAACAGTTCCATTCATACCATTCTCAATTTCAGCAGCTGACTCAGCATTGCGCATCAAATCCAAGAGTTCTGTGGTGGGTACAAGTCCATGGCTTTCCTTTATCACTTTAGCTTTGAAAGTGGTTGGCCACTTCTCCAAGAATCTGTTGGCCGTGGCCTCACCAAACAGAAGTCTGAAATCTTGTTCTATCTGCAATGTAACACACATAGACAGAAGTGATGAGTGATACCTAATTCTACATTGGATATTTTGGTGATGCAGTGATTTAAGATGTCATACCAATCCTGGTGTGTCCAGAAATCGTGGGAAGACCAAGAAGACATCTGATGATTTGGCTTCATCGTTGACCATTGCTTGCCGATATATGAAGGTCATTTCCATCTTCTCACGGACAGTCTTTTCATCAGCAGAGTGTCTCAAAACAGCAATAGCTGCTTCCACATCCTCATCAGATGGCTCTCTGTCATAGGTGAAGGGCTGACGACCACGGCCTGGCCCACCAACTTAAGACAAAATACAATTTTAAGAACTAATTTCTGTACAATTCACAGGTCACCATTATAATCACATGTCACTGATCAGTAAACATACCTTTAGGAGATTTGCTGACTGAGGCACCTCTTTCCTCTGCTGTTTTTCTTTGTATGGTCTTCAATCGCCATGCAAGGTATCCCGAACCACTCTCCGGATCGTAGTAATGTTCCTATGTGATTATAAATAAATTATAAAGGAGTACTATTAACATTTCAAAGAGTGAATATGTGCATAATGTTGCATTAACCCATTTACTTACATATCCATGTTGTGAGTATGGGTCTTCTAGATAGGGAAACAAAGCTACTATCCCCTGTGCATACATCACTCTGACACTTTTGGGGGGGGATGTCCTAGCATATGAATTCAAAGATAACACACTCAATTGACATTGCACAACACAATTTACATAATTAATAACTGTATAAATACTATGTAAATAACTGTAAAATAATAACAATGTTTCTTTACAGCCCATCTATATGCGTAATGCTTACCCATGTGTTTCTGTCATCTCAGCAGCAAGTATGTTAATCATCTGTCTTCTGGTGGCATCTGTCAGAGATTTGGTTTTTCCATACTCTTGAATGATGCGTTCACCACCAGGTTTTGATGTTAGGATTTTTTCAATCAACTATAGGTGGAATAAAATGTGCTTTCCGTTATTGTGAAACAATATGTAATGCTGAAAAAAAAAAAATCTAAAGACCACTTCCCATGGTGAAACAACGTTCAGATTGGACTTAACAGCAATTTCCACCACTTACCGCTTTTGCATCGTAGTTTAAGTGGCATGGCCTTTTAGGCTGGCTTCCTTCGTCAGTGGCTACTTCTTCAACAGGGTCACACATCACTAAATTCAGGATGACAGTGTCATCAGATGTACCCGAGCATGATGATGATTGAGAGGCACCTGTTCATTATGAAATTTGTACAAAACATAGAAACATATTACAAGAAACAGTTATTTTTAAGACAATAAATGTTCTCATTCTGGCCTTTAAACTAAACGAACTAATTTGTGAACTGTCTGAATGAATACCAAGTCCTCCATTGCCCAGGATGATTCTGAAAGTTCCAGGTGACTCCTTCACTATTTCTTCAAAAACCTCTGTGTCAACTTCTGTGTCTGACTGGTCATACACCTTAATGTCTGGCTGCCTGCTTTCTGGCATGTTGAATTTTAGACATGCTGCTTAAAAAATTTTTTTATCAAAAAACATGCATTCCCTTCTCACAAGAATCAAAGGTCATATTTAAGTTTGCCTCATGTATTCACAAAAAGATGATAGACAAGTATCTGCACCCGATTTTATGTAACTAAAAAATATAAAGCACAACAGAAATGATTATTGACCTAACTAGATATCATAACATAATAGGTTAATGCTGTATTATTTTGTCATTGGGTGATGTATATTGCTAATGTACCCACCTTCTTTCAAGAAAGCATCGAATGTCAGCTCAGACAGCTTGACGTATTTCTGCTCTTCCCCGAATTGAACACGCAACAGCATTTTGAGCCTGTTAACAAATAAAATATATTCAAAATCATCATTCAGGGCTGGTTCAACTAAGAGTTACCTATCCATTTCTCTTAGTAGTGGCAATGCACTATGCATTACTTAGATGTTACACTGCAATTACAAATTATAACGTTAGGCTATTTTCTGCAGCAAATGGGTTTAGGCTAGTTAAAGTTTAGAGGCACGGTGTCCCATAACGTTACCAAATAACTGTGCCAAAGTTAGCTAACTAATTAACGTTAGCACTAGCTATTTTAGTTCGAACAGTAACCCGTTAAAATGGTTAAGCCATGTTAAACAAACACCTCATGCAATTAGTGATCTAAGTTATCGTTTTATAAGACCAACATTAACTATCAGAAGCAAGCAATTGCTAACATTACCAGTAATGTTAACGTTATACGTTATATATAAAAATCCAGATTAACGTGCCCAGGAAGCTAGAAAATACGTTAGCTAAGAATGGCTATTAACTGTAACGTTATTAAATATTTTGTTGTTATAGCGACCGAGCTAACGTTATTTTAAATCATTCTGACCAACTTCATTCGTGAAAATATTGCAACACAAGAAACACGGTTACCGATACGGATTATGTTATGCTATGTTTACTTGTAATATGACCTCAACTAATATCAGCACAACTCTAAAATTATGTAAAGTTAAAAAATACCGTTTTGGTGTTGACAACACAGGGATGTTAACGTTACTTACCTAGCAATATCAGTAGCAATCACAGACGATCTTCCTCCAACGACATACGTGCCAAACTTCAGCAGAGCAGATTGGCGGGTATTCATCACTGCTGTAGAGTTGAAATTGTCGCGCGTTTCGGCAGATTTTTACACTCACTTTTAACTCCACTGATAGAGCAACTTTACTCTCCAAAATGTTGAAAATACTCTATCTGGGTTAAAATAACTTTACTCTGAAATATTAACACCCCATTTTTTACTGTGTAGACATGGCGTTGTCATCGTCGTATCCAAACGAAACCATTTCCCGCGCTTCCTTAGGAGGGCGGTAACAGGCCTCAGAGTAAGTTAGGGGCTCTGCCACTTGAGAATGGCGTGGGTGTTGGGCCGACGTCAGCGCCTCGACAGAATACACGGATGGAGTTCTCTGCCGTCTCCCGGTCCACGGCTCGAAGGGCGGCAGACTGGGGAGAGGCAGGAGACACAAGGCCGTCGTTACGTGTACGTCGTTACATGTACCTCACAGACAGGACATCCCGATCCCTCGAGTGCCGCCTCCGCGTGAGCCCGACCCAGGCACAGCACAAAGTGTTCGTGTGCGTCCGGGAATTCGATGGGTCCACCACACATGCGGCAAAGAGACATGATATAAACCACTGGAACGTGAGAGGGGAAAAAACTCCTTAGTATATTCCGCTCTGATTGCGTACATCAACGGTGAAAAAGACTCGAGTGAAGAAAAAAGATTCTGAGGTTTTTGGCGCCTGCCGTCACCTATATTGAGGAGTGTCAGCCAATCAGGTGATGGCGGGATCGCCATTGGCTATTTGCAAGCAAAAGAGTTATTCAATCAGACTTCATAATTCGAGGAAAATGGATTTCCCCATACGTAATGTCGAGAGACCGACTCGATAAGGGAACCAAGGTTACCATAATCAAGGGCCACAATGGCACCCATGGCTGTGCCCTCAAGAATTATTTCTCAGAACAACTTCACCCATATCAACAATAAAATTTGTTGGCAAATATTTCCATGCCAAAAGACCCTCAGTATGGGGAAAATGATTGTATAGAGAGGTAACATTCATTGAGGAAAGTATGATGTCTTTATCCAGATTTCCTCTAGTATCCCTAAGGTAACTGGGAAAAGATGTTACTAAAGACCTCAAAACAAAGTCCACAAAATTGGACAGTAGCTCAGTCAGACTATTAATACCTGCCACTATAGGTCATCCAGGAGGATGGGTTAAATCTCTATGGACTTTGGGCAAAATGTAAAGCACAGTAGGAGATCAATTGAAAATATATTGTAATTCTTTATCAGAAATCAAACTACCTAGGTGTGCTGTCTTAAGAACATTTTCAATTTCACTTTGGAATTGTGTGGTGGGATCAGTAGCTCTCAAAGAGCCTCATAATTATAAACAGGTTTAGGCAAAATTACTAAACCACCACCTTTATCAGCAGGTTTAACCACTATGACCTTAACTCTACACAATTTATAGGGAGCATCTTTTTAGGATGTCGACAGATTGAACTTTCTTTTTTTCAGGAGAATCATAAATTAACTTGTCAACATCTCTTTCCACTAATCTACAGAAAGTAATAATCGAAGTGTTCGTGACATGATTTCAACCGACCACTACAGGTCGACATTTTCTGGATCAATTCTTTTATATGTTCATAGAAACATTTCAATCTTAAGGATTGAATAAATTTAAACAATTAAATGTTCGTAACATAGGGATCTGTAGTTCTGATAGGAACAAAACTCAACCCTTTGTTCAAGAGACTTACTTCATGGGGTTGGAGTTCTTGGCCAGTGTCCTTTGGCTAGCACCCCTCTTCGGAGTGACTTGTGATGTTCCTCCTCTTACCAGAACATAGACAAATTAAGAAGTTTTAATTGTTGTTTGAAGTCAGCTTCACTGTATGAGGAAACAATTGAAGCTCTGGTTTCAGCAATTTCTTCTTTTATCTTCTTTAATTATTTCTGTGTATATTCAACAAATAGAGCTTGAGTGATCGAATGGAGTTCAAGCATAGTTCAGGCAGACCAGTGATCGCTAATCAATATCAGCTGATACTCAGATTTGTTACTCCACCTACTATTATCAACTATAGCAGGGTTCCTCAAACTCGTTCCTGGAGGGCCACTGTCCTGCAGAGTTTAGCTCCAACCCTGATCAAACACACCTACCTGTGAGTTTCTAGTGATCCTGAAGACCTTGATTAGCTTGCTCAGGTGTGTTTGATCAGGGTTGGAGCTAAATTCTGCAGGACAGCGGCCCTCCAGGACCGAGTTTGAGTAACCCTGAACTATAGTATTTAAGCTCATTCAACTAATGCTCCGCAGTCTATCACACAGACATTTACACCCACCTCCACCCCTTCACCTCCTAGCATCTTCATAATAGAGCAATGGATTCTGTATAGAAACTCTCGCTCTCTCACACCTCTCTGTGTCTACTTTAGTACTCCAGGGCCCGGTTTTTCAAAAGGTTTAATCTGGATAAAATTGATCCGGATTTAGTAATCCTTTTTTTTGCGATCCGTGATCACGTAATCCAGCTTACTTTTGAGCCAGTTTTTCAAAGCAACATCGGATTGGATCAATCTGATCCGGATAGGAACTTTTCAGGATCACCAAATCTGGATAACCAGTGCTCAAACAGGATAGGAAATCACAATGTAGAACTAGATATGTAAAGAGCAACAAGTTGACAAAACAAGTAACAAACACTGTACATTGAGGATATTATAACAAGTTTCAAATATAGATGTATTGAATTTAAAAAAAAAGACTTAATGTCAATACTTAATCCATGTTTTGGATTTAAAAAATCAGTGATTGCCATTCTTTGCATTTTTTTGGTTATTCTGTAATCATTGCATGCATCACTAATAAATATTCTTAAAAAATATATATTTTCGATTGTGATGAATATATATATACACTCACCGGCCACTTTATTAGGTACACCTGTCCAACTGCTCCTTAACACTTAATTTCTAAGCAGCCAATCACATGGCGGCAACTCAGTGCATTTAGGCATGTAGACATGGTCAAGACAATCTCCTGCAGTTCAAACCGAGCATCAGTATGGGGAAGAAAGGTGATTTGAGTGACTTTGAACGTGGCATGATTGTTGGTGCCAGAAGGGCTGGTCTGAGTATTTCAGAAACTGCTAATCTACTGGGATTTTCACGCACAACCATCTCTAGGGTTTACAGAGAATGGTCCGAAAAATAAAAAACATCCAGTGAGCGGCAGTTCTGTGGGCGGAAATGCCTTGTTGATGCCAGAGGTCAGAGGAGAATGGCCAGACTGGTTCGAGCTGATAGAAGGGCAACAGTGACTCAAATAACCACCCGTTACAACCAAGGTGGGCAGAAGAGCATCTCTGAACGCACAGTACGTCGAACTTTGAGGCAGATGGGCTACAGCAGCAGAAGACCACACCGGGTGCCACTCCTTTCAGCTAAGAACAGGAAACTGAGGCTACAATTTGCACAAGCTCATCGAAATTGGACAATAGAAGATTGGAAAAACGTTGCCTGGTCTGATGAGTCTCGATTTCTGCTGCGACATTCGGATGGTAGGGTCAGAATTTGGCGTCTACAACATGAAAGCATGGATCCATCCTGCCTTGTATCAACGGTTCAGGCTGGTGGTGGTGGTGTCATGGTGTGGGGAATATTTTCTTGGCACTCTTTGGGCCCCTTGGTACCAATTGAGCATCGTTGCAACGCCACAGCCTACCTGAGTATTGTTGCTGACCATGTCCATCCCTTTATGACCACAATGTACCCAACTTCTGATGGCTACTTTCAGCAGGATAATGCGCCATGTCATAAAGCTGGAATCATCTCAGACTGGTTTCTTGAACATGACAATGAGTTCGCTGTACTCAAATGGCCTCCACAGTCACCAGATCTCAATCCAATAGAGCATCTTTGGGATGTGGTGGAACGGGAGATTCGCATCATGGATGTGCAGCCGACAAATCTGCGGCAACTGTGTGATGCCATCATGTCAATATGGACCAAACTCCCTGAGGAATGCTTCCAGCACCTTGTTGAATCTATGCCACGAAGAATTGAGGCAGTTCTGAAGGCAAAAGGGGGTCCAACCCGTTACTAGCATGGGGTACCTAATAAAGTGGCCGGTGAGTTTATATCAATTAGTGACAGAATAAAATGTATTGTTTTTGGTCAATTTTGACAGCTGTTTGGGGGATTATTTTATGAGGCCAAACTCTTTCTACTTTGCTGTCGGCCTATACTGAAAGGGTGAATACGTTAAAGCCTACCTAATCACTGTAGCCTGACGGATGAACAATTAAAATTAAAACCTTATGAATAAATAGGATATCTTGTAAGATACTGCATGATCCAAATATAGTATTATTTGATACATTTTTTAAGTTTTCATTACATTTTGGGCATGAAATCCACGCTGAATCCACCCTTCTGATGGGATCAGTTTAATCCAGATTTTTTGGATCAAAGTGATCCAAATCTTTCTCATAGGAGAGGGGTAACCGTCATAAAAAAAAAACTATTAGAGGCTTTTTGGAATTTGGAGATGAAGTCAGTAACCCCCATTGGAATAAATGAAAAGATGGATCTTGCATGTTTTCTTTTAAGTCCCCCTGTGGTGAAAATCTAGCTTTTAATGTTGTTTATAGACTACTCATAGTCAGACTATGTGGTGTTTTTAATATGATTGCTATGTGTTGTTTTTAATATGATTAACACCATTGCTGAGTATTTTCTCCTTAAAACTGCAGTGAACCACAGACAGTCTCAAAAACAGATCGCTGGTGTTTCTGACGCTAACTTGATCGTCAACAAGTGTATCTCTGAGCTGGTGTGAGTGAGTGGAGGCGGGGCTAATTTGCATATTCATAGAATCACATATACTAAATGAGGCAAGGGTGTAGAGTTACATTCAAGCTATTTTAAGGTATAAATAATTGTTTTCAAGGAAAGAATTTAAATATGTAATTTTGGTGATCAAAGATGAGTTTTAGGGGATAAAATTAGTTATTTTGTGTGTGTGTGTAATCTGTGTATTTTGTGCTATGTTTGTTTTGTTTAGTTACATATTTTCTTTTCGTTTTGGAATTCGTTTTGGTAATTCCTTTTCTTAAACTTTAGAAAGCTAGGGTTGAAACATTTGCTCTCTGGTCTGTTTTTAATACACTTTGCACTTTTTTCACTGACAAGTCAAATTAAAGGGTAACTAAACCCTAAACCAACTTTTTTTAGTTAATGATCTGTAAGAATGGGGCTTTATTAATGCTGTTCATTGATTCGAGTAACTATTTTGACATTTGGGTATAAAGTGTTTTAATTCTACAATATATGGTGTAAAAACGTCTCTGAGTGCTGCCCTCTTCAGGTTGAACGGTGGCTATTGCAGTTGAATTTTCCTATTGGATGTTTGTGATGGTTCGTGATGTAAGCGGTTGATGGTGACGTAAGCAGGTTCCAGCTCACCACGCCCTTGGTACGAGCTACCACCCCCTTGGCAGTTTAAAAACCATCTTGTTTCATCAAAACCAATATAGCGAGGCAGGAGTTGGAATTGCGAGTATTGAAAACGATCAGGTTAGAGTATTTATTTCCTAAGTGGGGTCTGCCCACTTTTCCAGCATTTTTCAAATATTGCCAGAGGGTGGAGTCAGGCTCTGACCAGGGGTTTAGTTACCCTTTAAAAGATAATTTTTTTGTATGGTCTTGGTATGGTTGACAACTTATTTTTATACTATGTATGGTTGACAACTTATTTTGTTCTATGAACTGATTAGCTTTTCTTATTTTAGCGAATACAATTCCTTTTGATAGATTACTACATAGTTGAAAGATTAGTCAACATTAATTGAATGTGATATAATCAATGAATTCTGCAGCAATTCTCAGTTAAATTGTATGATTACAATCCCTTGTTTCAAAACCTTGCAACTGAATGTTTGACATTCTATTAGTTCTCAAAATAAATTGGGCGAAAGCAAGGCAATCAATGCCAGAATGTAAAATTAGTTATTTTATGCACATTTAAATGAGATTCATTTTCCACATTTAATCATGTTGCATTAACTGTTCAACTGTCTCGTATGTCTACTATTCGCCATTTACTGTTGAACTGCTGAAGTTACCTCAGCAGCTGTATCTTTTCCGTGCCTGTTTGACATGCACCTGGCACTTGCTGTACATACAGTACCTGAAACATCTCATGTGTGTTTTGGTCATAAAGAGACAGTTCTACGTCAAAATAAACGCAATTCTTAAAGATTTATTTATTTTTGCCTTTATAATGATAGGATAGGTGGGAGAGGAGAGGGGGAGGTTCAAGTGCCGGAACTCGAACTTGGGTCGCCTGAAGCACAACAGAAATATATGCAGGTGCGCTATTGATGCTGACAAAATAAATGCAATTCTTGTCAAGAATGCAAGCTTCATAAGTCTGAAGTAGTGAGTTTAGGAATAGGGGAGCAAAGCCAGTGGTCATTCTGTAGGCAAACATCAGTGTCTTGAATTTGATGCAAGCGGCTATTGGCAACCAGTGCAAATTGATAAAGAAAGGTTTGATATGCACTCTCTTCGGCTCAATAAAGACCACTCTCGCTGAAGCATTCTGGATCAGTTGCAGTGGTTTGACAGTACTTGCTGAAAGGCCTGCCAGGAGAGCATTACAATAGTCTAGTTTGGATAGAACAAGAGCTTGGACAAGGAGTTGTGTATAGCATGCTCTGGTAGGAAGGGCCTAATCTTCCTAATGTTGTGCAAGGCAAATCTGCTATTCTAGCAATGTGGTCTGTGAAGTTTAACTGCTCATCAAATCACAACTCTGAGGTTCCTGGCTGTCCTGGATGGAGTTATGAATGATGAATGGCTGAATGGAGAAATTGTGATGAAGTGTTGGGTTGGCAGAGATCACAGGCTGTTCTGTCTTTGCAATGTTGAGTTAAAGGTGGTGGTCCTTTATTCAGTCAAAAATGTCTGTCAGGCAGGCTGAGATGCAAGCAGCTATTATTGGATCATCTGGCGTAGAGGTAAAGTGATAGGAAAAGCCAAGCTTCTGAATGAAAGATCCTAGTTATGTCATGTAGATTGAGAAGAGAAGTGGATCAAGCACTGAGCCCTGAGGCCTTCCAGCAGTTAGATATTGCGACTTAGACACCTCACCCCTCTATGACACCCTGAAGGACCTACCTTAGAGATAAGACTTGAACCACTGGAGTGCAGTTCCTGAGATGCCTTTTGTCATGAGGTTTGACAGGGGAATCTGGTGGTTAACCATGTCAAAAGCAGCAGAAAGATCCAGCAAAATGAGATTGATGAGACGTGCCAGTCTAGTGGCAACTTCTGAAGCCAGACTGGTTGTTGTCCAGTAGGTTGTTCTGTGTGAGAAATGTAGAGACTTGTTTGAACATGACTCGCTCAAGTGTCTTAGCAATGAATGAAAGAAGGGATACTGATCTGTAGTTTTCTAAAAGTGCTGGATTTAGAGTGGGTTGCTCTGGGGTTATTCAAGCCTTCTTTAAATGTTGTGGGAAAGATACAAGAGTGAAGAGTGGTGTTGAAGATGTGAGTGAGTGCAAGTATAACTGAAAAAGAAATTGCTTGAAGGAGATGAGTGGGGAAAGGATGAAGCAGACAGATAGTAGGGTGATTGGAAAGGATGAATTTGGAGAATTCTGCCTCTGAGAGCAAAGAGAAAGAGGGGAGAGTGTGTGTATTTGTTGTTACGGTGTGTTTGTCAGTTTGTGGTGTGAAGGTTGTTGTTTTATTTATGAAGAATGTGGTAAAGTCTTCAGCTGTTATAGTTGGGAAAGGAGTTGGAGGACAAAGAATAGAGGAAAAGGTTTTGAAAAGCTTGCGAGAGTCAGAATAATTGTTAATTTTGTTGTGTCATTTGAGCAGTGGAGACATTTGCAGAGAAGTAAAAGAAGAGTGACTGATACAAAATAAGGTCATTGGGATCCTTCAATTTGCACCACTGCTGCCCTAAGTTTAGAACGATGCTCATTGGCAACATCAGATAGCCAGGGGACAGAGGAGGTTTTGCAGGATGGTCTGGATGAAAGGAGGCAAAAGTAGTCTAATCAAGATGTTAGACTGAAGCAAAGATCATCAGTAGCACTGTTAGTATCTAGTGATGAGAACTGATTAGGGGGAGGAAGTGTGAATGAATCCATAGAGGATAGGCGGGAGGGTGAGCATGAGCATGAGCAGGTTACACCCAAAAGGTGACCTGTGGAGTCAAGTGTGTGTTGTGTCAGGAGCCAGGTTGAGGTTAAGAGTGAGGAGGAAGGGATCTGAGGTGTGCAGTCGAGTAAGCAGTGTGTGATCAGTGGAGCAATATCGTGTGTAAATAAGGACCAGATGGTTACCTGATTTGTCAGTAGCTGCAGTAGACACTCTCTCTCCAAATATACAGTATACTGTATAAGATTTAATATGTTTCAAAAGCTAGTGTAAGTTTTTAATTTAATGATTTTTTAAAGACGATTCAATAGCTAAATTTGCTTATAAGTTACTGAGCTTGCTATTTGAATTGATCGACAGAGGGAAAATTAGATTACATAAGTCTGTTACCACTCTCAAAAATGCAGCACAGCAAAAAAACTTATTTCTCCGGGTTTCAGCAGGGCATACTGCAAATAAGATGGTTTGTGCATGTTGTAATAATCAGGTTGACAGGTATTAATAATTTGCTGGGGTGTTAGGACACTGAACAATAGCCCAGAACACAAAGATGAATGGTCTAAGGCTCTGAGAGTCTGATCAACGAGCAGCCAGAACAGAAGCAGAGAGCACAGAACAGGCCTTCTGCTACAGATGCACTTTAAAGGGCTGTTTCATACTTCATGTGGGTTCTTGTGTTATATACAGTAGGTCAATCATACAAGCATTGATTTCTAAATCAATTAACAATAACAGTGTGTTAACACTTTCTATGTCCATCATGTTTATAATTAATTATAGCCCCATTTATACTCATTTATAAGTATTACTATTCTATACATATATTTATAAAGACTTATTAAGACATTATAAGAAAAGTTATAATTATATTTAAATAATTTTTTAGGATTGCTTATAAGTCATGCATTTGCTTTTTCAACGTGCATGCTCATAATCCATTAGTCAAGTCAAGTCACCTTTATTTATATAGCGCTTTTTACTGGGTATTATTCTAAGAAGACATGGGATTTATTTTCACTGTTACGCAGATGATACTCAAATGTATGTACCAATCAAGAGGATGATCCCTCTGCCCTCTCATCATTACTAAGCTGTTTAGATTAAGTAAAATTTTGGCTGGACCAAAATTTTTTATTTTTAAATGAAAACAAAACGGAGATCATTGTTTTTGGGTCCGGTACCATTTTTATATGGTACTTTTCGGTACTCCTCAGGCTTCCACCCTCGACCTAGGCAGACTATCGGCTCATAGATCCTCAAGTGTACGGAACCTGGGTGTTCTACTAGATGAGTCTTTAAACTTTGATAAACAAATCTCCTCTGTAATAAGCTCTAGTTTTTATCAACTTCGTCTGTTGTCAAAGGTCAAACCATTTCTAAATCATAAAACTCTTGAGATTGTGGCGATATGGAAAAAATCCATACCAGCTTTTCACTTTTCCTAATGGGCGGACACCAATGAGGAAATTTAATATAAAAGAGAGCTAGAAACGGAAGAGGAGGAGAGTAGAAAACAAAACCAAACAAACGTGTAGGATTATCGAAGTGGGACACAAGCTACCTGAAGGACGTCGTTTTCTGTGCTGGAATCTCTGTGTGCATGCGCTGACTGGGTGCGATCGCCAAAGTGACGGAGAAAATTGAGCTCTGCATGGTTCGCTTCGCTTGCCTGGTGCATTACCATTATCCAGCCTGGTTCGCCTGTCTCAGGTACTAGTCTTGATGTCCATCATCTTTTAACCTCACGCCAAGTCTCCAGACTCTTTTCCCGCCCCTGGATTTGCGGCCGCTACACAGACTGCTTCACACGGCCAACACACACACACATACACATACACGCTCATTACACACGCACACACCCATACAGCCAAATATTTTTTTGGGGGGATTATTTATTTTTCTTTGTTTTGTTTTCCGTTTCTTTCCTTTTGGTTGGAATTGAACACGAAAGACACTGAGTTTGAAAATAACGAACTTAAGACATTAATAAATCAAGCTCTCGTGACTTTTTCGTTTTGTTTGTGAAATCTTGAATTGAACTTGAACCGCAATCTTTACACTGTTCTTACTGTTTTGTCATGTGAGGCAAAGGAAAAAAATACAAACTCTCTGTGAAAAATTTAACTTGTGTAACTTTATCTTTTATTTTGAAATGTTTACATAAAATAATTTCTTTTGACTGAAACCCTTCAATCTGTGAATGTGTGTCATTTAAGCCCATTTTTTATGTTATTGTGGGTATTGGAAGGGATTTAGTTTTGTGTAACAGTGGTTTGAGCTATCTTCGGGGAAACTGAACTTCCTAATATATATATATATATATATTTTTTACTTGACAAGTTTTGACTTGTCTGGCGCCCGAACAACTTAAGTTAAATTTACATAATTAAAAACCCAAATTTGATTTGGGGCAGCCATCGTTACATAAGTGGCGCCCAACGTGGGGCACTGAAACCTAAACCCTCAGATGCGTAAACTGTAACCACTTAGATTAGCCACTTGAACTTTGAATTTGAGTTTCCCTAAAGGATTACTTAAAGGTTTGTTGTCACTTGAACTGCCTATTTTTGTGAAATTGTGGCATATACTGAACTGAAACTGCTTGATTTTTTTTTTTTTCTGAAAGGTTTTGTGTGAAAACTTTGTTTGTGAACTTGCATATTGTTAAATATACATAATCGTGTTACCCCTTAGTTGACTTGCTACCAAACGGACTGACCTGATTAATGTGCAAGTTGTGAAAACAATTTTTGTTATTGAAATCTAATTGTTGATTTGTGAAATTGAGTGAATTGTAGTGTGAATTGGTGGGACAGAAAATTCACACTGAACCATTGGTGCATTCTGTGGTAATTTTATTTTTCAAACATTTATACATTGTTGTTTTTTTCTCCTTTTCCCAACTTGCATTTCAATTCTACACTGATTAAACATACACTGACAATCAAACATGGCGGCCACTCCTCCCTCTCCATCCACTTTTGTGGAGATGGAACCACCGGCACCAGACGTTGCTACCCCAGTCTGGCCTCCAGCACACCGTCCTCCACTTCCTTCAACTGGACCTTTTCGTGCTCCTCTCCACTTCACTCCCACGCAAGCCAGCCCCACTGACTTCCCAGGAACCTGTGTGCGGTTTGCAACTTCACCACTAGCTGGCAGTACTCCTGTTCAACCCTTCACCTGGGAACGGGAACCGAATGGTGACTTCATGCAGATATGTACATCACCTGCGTCTTCATCTCTATCTTCAGTGGCACAGCGGGACTTGCCTGGCATCCTATCAACTCCTGGAAAAGGAATGCATCAACTCACTGAAGTTAAAGGAAACTGGGACACGTTGACACAACATATACAAACCCATGAGAAAACCATAGGTGAACTTGCCAAGGAACTTAAAACCATGTCTGCACGTCACGACAGCCTGATTTCTAACCTTGCTGATAAACTCAAGCACAACCAACAAGAAGTGCTCACCCACATTTCTGAAAGTGAGAAGCATGTGAAGGAAGAGACTGATCAACTCACTAAATCACTTAAAGTTATGATTTCTGATGAACTTAACCAAGCTAAGACTACCTATGTGTCTGAAGTACGGTTCATGATTGACCAACTTCAAGTGGAGCTTCAGCAAGACATCAAATCCTATCTGGTAACCCATCAAAGAAATCATGACCAGTTGTCTACAGAGCTCACCCAGTGCACCCAAACCACTAACACATTGTGTGCAGCTGTAAACAGCTTACAAACTGAACTTGAGAAAAGGTTTGAAAGGCAAGAGAAACAAATGACTGATTTGCAGACAAGAGATTACTCACCCTTACCCCTGACCAGTCCAGTTTCACCTGCATCACCAGTGACCGCTCCACTGCATCCCGCTCCAGTGCATCCTGCTCCTGCTGTAAAGAGTGATCATCTTAAAATTACTTTCCCTACTTTTGGGAGACAGTCAGATGATGGGGACCCCTTGCTCTATATAACTCGATGTCAGGATTTCTTGGCGTTACATCCTCTTGCTGATGCCGACATCCTGGCCACTTTCCGCACTGTCCTTTACGGTACTGCCCGGGACTGGTGGGAAGTTGCACGATCCTCTGTAACCACGTGGGAGGAGTTTAGATCTATTTTCCTCTCTGCTTTCCTCTCAGAGGATTATGAAGATGAGTTGGCTGAAAGGGTAAGGACAAGAACACAGGGAGAAAGGGAGAGCATTAGAGACTTTGCATTCACCTACAGAGCCCTCTGCAAGAGGTGGAAACCCACTTTGACGGACAGCGAACTGGTGAAAATGATTTTAAAAAATATGAATCCCTACCTTGCAAGCCAGATACGGAGTCGGGTTAACACAGTCGATGAACTCGGGAAATTAGGCCAACAACTTGAAAAAGACTACGAACAACAACTGCAATATGAAAAACGTGTGAGTTCTAAGCAACCCCTATCTATGCATCAAAGATCTATTTCCAACCGCCCGGCAGAGAAGCCTTTAGTGCAATGTTGGCGATGTAAAGGCCATCACTCACCTGGCAGTTGTCCAAACTTTGTCTCTTCTCAGTCCCAGTCACCTCAGTCCACCAGCCAACACCCTTCCTCCAGTAGCAAGCGGACAACATTTCCGGCTTCTAAAGGTACCGGTCCACCTGGCAATCGCTCTGTGTCTTCCACCTTTCCCCACAAGTCACCAACAACTGGTAAGAAACCACCACCTACTGTCGTTCCACAACAATTAGTGATACCACTCTGTATTGGTACCTGGAAGGGAAAGGCTATTGTTGATACTGGGGCTAGCTACACCCTTCTACATGAGAATCTCTGGAAGGAGGAGCTCACTTCCCAAAGACTCCATCCATGGACCCAGGGTCCGCTCTACCTAGCCAATGGGGAAGCAGAAATTCCTTTAGGTTGGATAGACATGCCAATCACCCTACATCAAAAAGTATTCACCATACCTGCTGTTGTTCTATCAGCCAAAGCCCTGGCCTATGCAGTCGTATTAGGACTGGACTTTATCTTCTCCAGTGGGCTGCAGATCAATGTGGCAGGTCAGAAGTATTCATTTCAGTCCAATCCTAAAGAGGATTATCCTTTCCAGCCAACACATGCCAGTGTACCAGTTATCAGCTCCCAACCTCTAAGGGGAAAGATGGGAAAGACGGTACATCCTAACAGCCTCTCACTACTAACTTCTGTTCCTCCTCCTCAACTTAACACAGCTCAACCACCAGCTTACCTGGATGAAAAGACATTAATTGACACTGCTGTAAATGATGCCCACTTACCTCCGGAAGGCAAGCAACAGCTACGGCAGATCCTTGAGTCAAACCCTCAAGTTTGACTCAAGTCCACGTCCAGGACGTACTGAAGTTATGCAGCATCACATATACACTACCCACCAAGTACCTATAAAACAAAGACCGTACCGCACAACACCTGCCAAACAAGCTGTCATAAAAGAGCAGCTGGAAGAGATGTTGACTGCCGGCATCGTAGAACCGTCACACTCTGGATGGGCCTCACCTGTCGTCTTGGTCCCTAAAAAAGACGGAAGTCTTAGGTTTTGTGTGGACTACAGGAAAGTTAATGCCATTACAGAGAATGATGCCTACCCTTTACCCAACATCACTGAGATCTTGGAGTCATTATCTGGAGCGGCTATCTTTTCCACCATTGACCTTAACAGTGGCTACTGGCAAGTAAACATGGAACAAGGAAGTAAACCAAAGACTGCTTTCACAACTCCATCAGGACTCTTCCAGTTTAATGTTATGCCATTCGGGTTAAAAAATGCCCCAGCAACCTTCCAAAGGCTGATGGAGATTGTTCTAGGAGAATTGATTGGAGACATTTGTTTTGTCTACATTGACGACATAATTATTTACTCACCATCTGTAGCCCAGCACTTCTTCGACCTCCAGGCTGTTCTTCACAAGTTGCAAATAGCTGGCCTAACCATTAATTAAAAAAAAAGCACGTTCTGCCTTCAGGAAATCACTTTTCTAGGACATGTCGTCAACGTTCAAGGCATAGCTGCAGACCCAAGTAAAGTGAAGGCTATACGGGAATACCCTGTGCCCACCAACATCAAGGAAGTCCAACGTTTCCTGGGGTTAGCCGGGTGGTACCACCGGTTTGTACCAAACTTCTCCAGGATCGCTGAACCTATAAATGCACTGAAAAAAAAGGGACATTCCTTTATCTGGTCACCACAGTGTCAGCAAGCCTTTGAACATTTAAAATGCTGTCTTACCTCTCCTCCAATTCTTGGCCATCCTGACCTTCAACTTCCTTTTACCGTCTATACGGATGCCAGTGACACTGGTTTGGGTGTTGTGCTGACCCAGCGCAAGGAAAAAGGACTGGAACAAGTTATTGCTTATGCCAGCAGAACCCTGAACAAAGCAGAAACCAATTACTCAACCACCGCAAAAGTGTGTTTGGCTGTAATCTGGGCCCTGGAAAAATGGCAGCACTACCTAGAGCACAAACTGTTTACTGTCATTACAGACCACTCAGCGCTACAATGGGTAATGTCTTCCACAAAAACCACAAGTCGCCTCATCCGGTGGGCCTTACGACTTCAGAGATTTGATTTTATCATTGAATATCGCAAAGGAAAACTGAATATGGCACCTGATGCTCTGTCTCGGATTCACACCAGTTGTAACCTGTACACCAGCCAACAAGAGGATGCTGAACTTCCGATGTCTCCAGCCACAATCTGGGAGGAACAGCACAAAGACCCTGTCATCACAAACACACTTCAAGCACTTGCAGAAAATAATTCTCCTCTAAAGGATCAATATGAGATAGTGGAGGATAAACTCTATCACAAAACTCACCTGCCGAACAATCAAGTACATTACAGAGTGTACATTCCTCACAGCCTTGTGTCGTCTATTCTACACCACTACCACTCTAATCCCTGGAGCGGTCATGTAGGTATTTATAAGACCTACAAGCGTATCCATGATGTTGCATTCTGGCCTGGAATGTGGACTGATATAAAACACAATGTTAAGAAGTGTGTTAAATGTCAGACCCTTAAGGGAGAAAATCAGAAACCTGTTGGAAAACTTCAACAAATCACCACCACCCGTCCCAACGAGATGCTTGGAGTGGACATTATGGGGCCAATGCCACGTAGCACACAGCAAAATGAGTACCTCTTGGTCTTTGTAGACTATTACTCCCGCTGGGTGGAATGTTTCCCCATGCGCAACGCTAACGCTCAGACTGTTGCCTTACTCCTTCGGAAGGAAATTCTAACCCGTTGGGGGGTGCCGGACTTCATTCTGTCGGATAGAGGTACAAAATTTGTGTCATCACTGTTCAGAGAACTCTGTCAAAAGTGGAGTATCAAACCTAAACTGACAACATCATACCATCCACAAACAAATATGACAGAGAGGGTTAATCGTACGCTCAAATGCATGATTTCTGCCTATGTGGATAACAATCACAGAAAATGGGACCAATACTTACCGGAACTCCGTTTCGCTATTAATTCAGCTGTCCAGGAAACGATTGGGATGACCCCTGCAGAGCTTCATTTGGGGCGGAAACTGCAAAGTCCCATGGACAAGGTGTTACATGGCAAGAATCTAACTCCAGACTGCACATCCTACGACACAGTCCACCACCTAGCTGAGCTTCAGACCAAAGCCATGGAATGCTGTAAAAAAGCACAAAAGAGACAGCTTCGGAATTACAATAAAAAAAGGCGAGATGTCACATACAAGGAAAAGGATCGTGTGTGGATGAGAACCTTTCCCTGCAAAATTGGCTCAAAAGTGGAAAGGCCCTTACCGTATCATAAAGCAGGTGGGTCCATTAAACTATCGAATAGCACTAGAGTCCACTGGCGAGGATGTTCGCATAGAGCATGTCTGCAATCTGAAACCATGTTTTCCTACGGCTGAAGAGCTGGAATGCCAGGAGAAGGAAAAGCTCCGCCAAATATTCAATGAATCTTCTGAAGAAGAGGAATTCATTGGATTTTAAATATGACTCACATTTCCACAACCATGGGTTGTTTTTTCCAGGGAGGGAGAGTGTGGCGATATGGAAGAAATCCATACCAGCTTTTCACTTTTCCTAATGGGCGGAGACCAATGAGGAAATTTAATATAAAAGAGAGCTAGAAACGGAAGAGGAGGAGAGTAGAAAACAAAACCAAACAAACCTGTAGGATTATCGAAGTGGGACACAAGCTACCTGAAGGACGTCGTTTTCTGTGCTGGAATCTCTGTGTGCATGCGCTGACTGGGTGCGATCGCCAAAGTGACGGAGAAAATTGAGCTCTGCATGGTTCGCTTCGCTTGCCTGGTGCATTACCATTATCCAGCCTGGTTCGCCTGTCTCAGGTACTAGTCTTGATGTCCATCATCTTTTAACCTCACGCCAAGTCTCCAGACTCTTTTCCCGCCCCTGGATTTGCGGCCACTACACAGACTGCTTCACACGGCCAACACACACACACATACACGCTCATTACACACGCACACACCCATACAGCCAAATATTTTTTTTTTGGGATTATTTATTTTTCTTTGTTTTGTTTTCCGTTTCTTTCCTTTTGGTTGGAATTGAACACGAAAGACACTGAGTTTGAAAATAACGAACTTAAGACATTAATAAATCAAGCTCTCGTGACTTTTTCGTTTTGTTTGTGAAATCTTGAATTGAACTTGAACCGCAATCTTTACACTGTTCTTACTGTTTTGTCATGTGAGGCAAAGGAAAAAAATACAAACTCTCTGTGAAAAATTTAACTTGTGTAACTTTATCTTTTATTTTGAAATGTTTACATAAAATAATTTCTTTTGACTGAAACCCTTCAATCTGTGAATGTGTGTCATTTAAGCCCATTTTTTATGTTATTGTGGGTATTGGAAGGGATTTAGTTTTGTGTAACAGTGGTTTGAGCTATCTTCGGGGAAACTGAACTTCCTAATATATATATATATTTTTTTTTTTTTTTACTTGACAAGTTTTGACTTGTCTGGCGCCCGAACAACTTAAGTTAAATTTACATAATTAAAAACCCAAATTTGATTTGGGGCAGCCACCGTTACAAGATAGCTGTGCATGCCTTTATCACCACTCGCGTAGACTACTGTAATTCACTTAACTGCGATATTTCGAAAACTCAAACGGCTCGACTTCAATTAGTACAAAATGCTGCTGCAAGATTCATCTCAAGTAGTCGGAAAAGTGACCGTATCACCCCAATTCTGAGGTCTCTTCATTGGTTGCCTATTAATTTCAGAATTGATTTTAAAATCCATTTTATTGGTTTTATTTGTTTATAAATCTTTATGCAACCAAGCACCGAGCCATCTATCTGAACTGCTGCAACATTACATTCCATCAAGAAGTTTGAGATCTAGTGATAAAAACCTGTTACTAGTCCCACAGTCCAGACTCAAACGCAGAGGGGATCGAGCTTTCTCTGTGGTAGGGCCTCGGCTGTGGAACACTCTGCCCCTAGAAATTAGGATAGCCCCTTCCGTGACCTCTTTTAAGACGCTCTTAAAAACGCACTTGTTTTCTCTGGCCTATAAATAAGATTGGTTAGTTTTTTTACTTCTCCTTTGAGTCTGATGCTGTTATTCCTTTTTATCTAAGTCTGATACTGCCATTTCTGTTTTACTATTGACGAGTCTGATATTGTTTTTACCTTTTTCTTTCTTTATTTTTTTCTTATTTTGAGCCTGTCAATGTTTTTGTTATTCCTGTCTAAGGCTGCTCTTAGCTTTGCTGTATTCATCCTCTGTGCTGTCATGCATGTTATTATTGTCTTTTAATTGTGTAGTTCTGTAAAGCACTTTGGTCAGTCAGTGGCTGTTATACTTAACTTATACTTAACTGAACTTGAACTTTTTACAATACAGATTGCTTCTTAGTGATAACAAAAATAATACAACAAAGTTTGTTTCTAGAAGAAAATTGCCAGCTTAAGTAAGGCAGATCAATAATATTGTTGAATATTAAAGGTCCCCGACTAAGCAAGCCAAAAGCCAAGGCAACAGTGGCAAGGAACCAAAACTCCATCAGGTGACAAAATGGAGAGAAAAAAAAAACATGGGCGAAACCAGGCTCAGTCGGAGGGCCAGTTCCTCTCTGGCCAACGAACGAACAGTGTATGATTATGATTCAGGCAGCATTACAGGTCAGAGGTCAGATTTGATCAGAACATTCAGAATATTTATTCAGTTCCATCTGGTTGTAAGTCGGAGTCATCAAGCCAGTATGGAGACGAGTTTGTTGAGGATCAGTGCTGATGGCTGTCATGACGATGAAGGCTGAGGCTGATGAGGCTGGCACTTCAGGGATGCGTTGTGGATGGGTCCAGGCGCAGCTCTACCATCTGATCTGAATATGGCCCGGATCCGGCTGACTTCAGTAAGCCTCGGAATAAACTGGAATACTTATGATGTAACGAGTACATCCAGTGTTATAGGAAGTGTCCTTGGTTCCGGCTGACCCAATTTATGCAGCATAATAATAATTTAACTGATTTGAAAAATAGAAATGTATAATGTTCTATATGAATGCCAGGTAAAAGAGATGTGTCTTTAATCGAGCTTTGAACTGACTTCAGAGCTGTGTCTGCTTCCCGGACAATGGTAGGAAGACTATTCCAAAGTTTTGGTGCTAAATAGGAAAAGGATCTACCGCCAGCAGTCGATTTTGATATTCTAGGTATAATTAACTAGCCGGAATTTTGAGATCGCAATGGACGTGAAGGACTATAATGCGTTAAGAGCTCGCTGAAGTACTGGGGAGCTAAACCATTTAGTGCTTTGTAAGTAATCAACAATATTTTAAAATTTAAACGATGTTTAATAGGCAGCCAATGCAGTGTTGACAGAACCGGGCTAATATGGTCATACTTCCTGGTTCTGGTAAGAACTCGAGCTGCTGCGTTTTGGACCAACTGTAGTTTGTTTATTAAGCGTGCAGGGCAACCACCCAGTAGAGCATTACAATAATCTAGTATTGATGTCATGAACGCATGAACTAATTGTTATTTTTAAGATGGAAAAATGCGGTTTTACAGATACTAGACACGTGACTTTCAAATGAAAGATTGGCATCAAAGAGCACACTCAGGTTCCTAACCGACGACGAAGACTTAACAGAGCAGCCTGGAAAAGTGCTGGAAAAGAGAAAGTTAAACATTTCTATAGCAATATAAAGTTCTACTAAGCTATCCGGGATGCTGAGATGATGAAACTGATCAGGAAGTTTTTTGATAAAGCAATCTTTAGTGGCAGAAGTTATAGGTCTAATATATTTATAACACAGAGTCGGCTTTGCAGCCTTGGCTAAATGTAATTTACATGAGACTAGATAATGATCTGAGATGTCGTCGCTCTGCTGCAGAATTTCAACGTCATCAACATCTATTCCATGTGATAGTATTAGATCTAGAGTATGATTGCGACAATGAGTAGGTTCTGACACGTGTTGTCTAACTCCAATTGAGTTTACAATGTCTTTAAATGTCAATCCCAATGCATCTTTTTCATTATTTATGTGTATATTAAAATCAGCAACAAGTAGTCCTTTATCTGCAGCCAATACTAATTCTGATAGAAAGTCCGCAAATTCTTTGATAAAATCTTTATGGTGCCCTGGTGGCCTGTATACAGTACCCAGCAGAATTCTGAAACTGAAATTCTGTGATTCATCGTTTACACTATATATTTTTTTAATTAAGCACCAACACTTCAAAAGAAGTATATTTAAAACTACATTTCTTAGTGGTTTTGAAAATATTACTATAAATTACAGCAACACCTCCCCCTTTGCGTTTCAGACGAGGTTCATGTTTATAACTGTAATCTTGTGGGGTTGACTCATTTAAAGTAATGTAATCGTTTGGTTTTAGCCAGGTTTCTGTCAAACACAGCACATCTAGATTATAATCTGAAATCATATCATTAACAATAAGTGCTTTTGAAGTAAGGGATTGAATATTCAGCAACCCAAGCTTTATCATTTGCTTATCTGTATTACATGTAGCCTATATCTGTTTTTTATTTGTTGAACATCAATTACATTTTTCAAATTCGGGGAACAGACACAGTCTCTATATGATGACATCTAGGTGAAAGAGGCTCTGTGTGATGGGATTTATCTGACCTTGGTGACGCGAGGCCACTAGCAGACGGTCGGTTAAGCCAGTCTATCTGCTTTCTGACCTGGTGCCCAATTTGTCATCTTTTATCTCCAAGACTATGAGCCAAATTACTAGAGAGTAGAGCAGCACCAGCCCAGGAGGGATGAATACCATCTCTTTTCAACAGGTCAGGTTTGCCCCAAAAACTTTTCCAATTGTCTATATTCTATAATATTTTGCGGACACCACTTAGACAACCAACCATTGAGTGAACACAATCTACTAACCATCTCATCACTCCTGCGAACAGGAAGGGGGCCAGAGCAAATTACAGTGCTTGACATCGTACTTGCAAGTTCACACACCTTTTTAATATTCATTTTGGTGATCTCCGATTGGCGGAGTCGAACATCATTAGTGCCGACATGAATAATGATTAGCTCCGGGAGCCAGAGCCTGACATCAAAGCAAATTTAAAAGTAAATAAGACTATTCAATTCACTAAGCTAGTCGCATCCAAAGCAGTATCTAAAGCGCTTGCATTCTTACTATCCTTGATTAAAGTTTGGATGCGTGTGAAGATACAAACATTATTTATATTCATTCAAACGTTATTGGAAAACGACTGAAGAAGAAAACAGAAAATGTGTGTGCCGAACTGATTACGTCATAGAAGCCTTTACGGAAAGCCACGAAGAGTGTCGTCGGAAACAGTCAAACTCAACTCACGGGAATTGTGTATCAGGTGTGCTTGTAATTAGTGCACATTAAACGGCAAACACGGACAGAAAAAAATTGTGACAGAGCGCTTGTCCTGAGAGATTAACGACGCGGTTTTTGTCCAGTTACACTATGTCTCCTTTTGAGGAAAGAACTGCGTGACTGAAAAGAGTTATGAGTGAATGAGGACGACAGAAATTGGATGTACATCAATTAGTCAACCTGAGTCGCTGCTGGTAGGATGGCTGTTTGAACAAGCATAATTCCAATTTATATTCAGATAAATGCCATCTTGTGTCATTTGAACTGTTAGCGTGTTTTGAGACATTTTACTAATTTATATTGTGTATTAGAGTGCATACAGTGCATAAGTGTATTTAAAAGTCTGTTAAAAATGTGCAAATTGTGTTAATGCATAGGGTGTCAAATGTTTGATTGTAATTGCATATTATTTTCTTTTTTCTTTAAAGGTTATCAACCTAATATGAGCTTGAGCTTAAACCAACTTGTTCTACTAAAATAATTACTGTTTCAAGTCTCTTATCTAACTGCAATCTAAGCTCATCTGTTGGGAAGCTGCTCTAATCAATTGTGATGTGAATGGAAACCAACAGACCGCAAACCAACTAAGATTGTAACAACTTTATTGAAGATTTAAAGTAAAGGCCATTTTTTTAGATGACCTTTGTGTCTGTGGTTGACTAAGCTCTTTTTCAAGTTAGACGCAGAACTGATGTGTGTAATCCAAGAAATCTCGACAATGTGTGTCACTAGTTCCAGCCCGATCTCATGAAAGTGCATATCTATAGCACAAATTTAATTTCTCATAGCATTTATACACCAAAAATATATACATTTTATATGCATTTTATGGTGTGTAATAGCACGCACTCCACACTAATCCTAAAAAAAAGGGGTTTACAGTGCATATCATGTGCACTCAAAAACTATTTTTGGCGTATAAATGGCACAAGAAATAAAATTTGTGCTGGAGATAGGCACTTTCATGAGATCGTGTTGCTATTCTCCCAGCATTTATCACATATAAAGCCCTCGGCGCTGACAGACAGAGAAGGCTATACTATACATGTGACATGAAGTGCAAGTGACAATAGGAGAAGACATGACTCACCGTGTTTGTTGACTGATCCTACTCACCACAGTTGTTTAATGGACTTGAAAAGGCATGATCGTGAGAGAGAAACAAAGATGACAAACATGGATGGCAGATTAACAGGCTAGTGGGAGGCTAGCTAAGTCAGATCAATGTGACATACAAAATTAGACAACATCAGATCTGGTTGATGAGTATGATATATTTATGAAAAGGGTAATTGTGTGCACATCCCACATTCTAGCAGCTGCAGGACAAGAAGGACTAATGAAGTAAAAGGAATTATAATGTCCGCAACACTGCTTTATGCTCCCATATTTAATTTTAAAAAACAAAGTTTCAAACCTACTGGGTCTTCTTCAGGCTTCTTTTTGCGAAAAAAACAAAACGTTTTTTTAATTAAATATGGGAGCATAAAGCAGTGTTGCGGACATTATAATTCCTTTTACTATGATATATTTAACAATATAAACAACAAGGAATTATAGTAAATAGAGATTCAAAACGGAAAGCTATACAGAGTTTACAGACGCAAAACACCCGGTAGCAAGACAGCGAGGCAGACCGGAGCAATCGATGCAAATTGAAAAATCAAAAGCTTGACTTATAGTTAATTATAAATATAATATAAATGTAACTATAACGGTTCTTATAATACAGTTTAGGTCTTAATGAGTCTATAAATATATTTATAGAATATTAATACTTGCTTTTAAACAAGTATACATGGAGCTATAATTCATGATCAGCATCGACTTCATAGAAAGTGTTCCTAACATTTTCATAAATATTTTCATTTGTGTTGCACAGAGGAAGGAACCTTCTGCAGATGAGGCGAGTAGGAGACTGAAATTGTGGGGCTCGCAGGTGGTGGATTATGATGACGATGATGTTTTGTCTCTTACGTCATCTGATCCGGCAGCGAGCGCGCTCCTGGCTTCAAGCCAAGATGAGCAGGATGAGGCTCACAGCCCACCTGCTATGCATATGACGAGCTGCTGGATGTTATGTCCCCCGCCGTAGACAGATTAGATCTGCCATGGAAGCGCGAGTTTACTCACACTCGCTTGGATGAATGCTTTTTGTCGGGACATAACCGCCAAGCTCAGGCTTCCCTTTCTCCCCATCTTCACGCTTAGGTGGAGAGATCTTGGGGTAAGCTTGTTTTGGCTTTACAGCAGCTCTAGAATAAAGTTATTGTCCAGCTAAAGTTGGTTTTGATTGATTCACTTCCGTTGCAAAAATCAGTAGTTATTAACTTAGGCACCGCTAACACGACACCGTTCTAACAGAAAACCTTTAACGCACTCCGGCCCACTCAATTTTTTTTTTTTTTGTGTAGGACGTAGTTAGGGCTCCTCTCGCTCTAGAGAGTTGTCATGCTGTGGCCTCCGTCCTCAGAGCTAGACCAGACAGTGGTGCTGAGTTGTTAGGCTCTCTGTGAGCCTCCTTGGCCACTGCTTTAGAAAGGAAGCCTCCTACTTTAGAAAGTATGGCCTCCTCTTGCTCTATATGGTTGTTATAAGCCTCTACTCCCTATGAGCTCCGCCTGAATAATGGTTTGAGTTATTAGGCTCCATTGAGCCTCCTTTGGAAGCATAGGCTAGGATGGGCAAAGGATGTAGTCAAGGCTCCTCTCGCTATTCTTTCTGCTGGAAATTCCACTCCTCAGAGCTCTGCCTGCTGCAAAAGTATCAAGATGTTAGACACGCTGCGCATCTCCTTGATTGCTATTCTTAGTGTAGGATGGGTTAGGCCTCTTCTCAATCTAGAGAATTATCATGTTGAGGCCTCCGACCTTAGAGCTTAACAGGGTAGTAGTGCCGAATTGCTAGGCTCCCTATGAGCCTCCTTGGAAGCTACCCTGAGCATTGAACGTAGTTAGGCCTCCACTTGCTTTAGAGAGTTGTCATACCGTGGCCTCCGTTCTCTGAGCCAAATTTTGAGCAGGCAGTATGCCAGGTGGTCTAGGCTCTCTGTGAGCCTCCTTGGCTACTGACCTTAGTGTGGAATGTCGCTAGGCCTCCTCTCCTTATGAGTATTGTTGTACTGAAGCCTCCGCTCTCCAGAGCTTTGTGGGCCAGTTGGATGAGGTCGTTAGGCTCTCTGGAGCCTCCTTGATAGCTGTTCTCTATTAGGACGGAGATAGGCTTCCTCTCACTTTGAGAATTGGTTTGTTATTGGTCAGAATTGGTCAGAACGTTGCTAAGCCTCTTTGAGGAATCCGCTCTTCAGGGCTCTGTCTGAACAGAGAGTGCCCAGGGGTTAAGTGCTTTGTAAACCTCCTTGGAAGCTGGCCTGAATACAGAATATAGTTTGGCCTCCTCTCTTTTAGAGTCCTGTTGAGGCCTCCGTTCTTCAGAAGCTCCGGCCTATGACTATATTCCCTTAAAGGTGTTCTTAGGAATACCAAACTCTTGAGCTTTGTCTGTAAAGGGTTATATAGCTTGGGCTCTGGCTGTAGGGAATTAGTAATGATGCTGGTCTTTACCTCAGTGATGGGGACTCCTTCGAGTCTTGTCTTTATGTCAGCCAATAAGGCACTCATCCCTTCAGCATGGCGGCGTGGGTATTCATTCCCCAAAGTTTCCTCAAGGGGATGCCTTTCAAAAGGGAACGTCTCAGGTTACGCATGCAACGCATGTTATGAAAGAAATAACGGAATGAATTGATACACCATTTTACTTTATGCAATATGTGGGTAAAATTTCCATATTCACTTGTTGTGTCTCACAAAATGCCTGATAAACATGATTTAAGTCCTGCTGTCCTCTACAGTGGACATGTATGAAATCAATGCCCTGTTCTGTAACAGAAAGTATTTTTTTTATTTGAAGCCCCACAACTTTTTCCTGAGATGTTTTTTTATGAAATACAATTTGAAAAGTAGTCCAATTTAAATTATAATTACAATATATTATCATATTTGCATAAGAAAATGCTACATTTGATCACTAAATTAATGTCAGACTTTTTTAAAGACCAAGGAGAAGTTGTTTTCATGGTGAAACCTCCAAACATTTGATATCTCTGAAAAGCCCTGAATGTGCTCTTTACAGGACACCCAGGTTGTATCATGTGACATGTATGTTGTCAGAGAAATTAACTAAAATATAATGTCCACTACAGTGGACAAAAGTCTATTCTTGGGTCCCAGGAGGTTTTAAGTAGAGGTCTTCAGGATTACTAGAAAGTTACAGTTAGGTGAGTTTGATCAATGTTGGAGCTGAACTCTGCAGGAAAGTGGACCTCATAGACCAGAGAAGCCCTGCTTTACAATAAGTTCCACTTGTTAACATTAGTTAAGTACATTAGTTGCCTTTACACACGAATGCTATTATTTTAGTCATCCACACACTGATCGCAATATTCTGATACGCAGTACTATTACCTATTACTTTTACAAGCAGCAGAAAAAAGCAGCAACTGGCTGTGGTTGAGACGGAAAGATTCTAGCTGGCTGTGTACAGGCCGCCACGCTACGGTTTCGTAGAATTCTTGAAAAACTTGAAGAGTCTATTGGTTTATTTGTATAGGTTGTATAGTATTTACAGTCATTACGTTCCTGTGTATATTGCGTGAATGACGGGTGGTTGGGCAGATATTGTGTTTGCGGTAGGTGGTATGCCATACGGAACCGTTGCCACTGTAACTGCTTTAACGCACCAGTGGGGCTCGACAGCCTTAGTCAAACGGGTTGGCGCGTATGGTTGGGTTGCGGAGAGATTGTGAGATTGTGGTTAGGTCTCAGCAGCAGGAGGGATGAAGAGGTCAGTAAGCTGGGCTGAGTTGAGTGGGGGACGGAGGGGGGTGACTCTGGGACGCCAGAGTCACTGTCGAGCCCTCTTGAGGTGTCGTGGGCTAGTCGACGAAACACTGAGGACGGAAGGTGCCCACTTGAAGACCCTAGAGATGTCCCCTACTCGGCTCAATCCAGACGGTTGTCGTGCTGGTCCACTAGGGAGACCACACTGTAGTTGCAGCCGTCGTGTGTGCTGACGCGGAAAGTACACTGCAGCCGTTAACGCCGGACAGAAGGGGAGTCACACCCTCATATGGAAAGAAGCGTAAATGGATGGAGAAGCATAGTTTACTGTAAAGCTACGTCTTAGTGTTGCTTATCTTGGCGAAAGCCGAGTACAAATCAGCATGAAGTTTTAACATCTACTCTCGTGTAATGGAAATCAACCTGTTCCTCTACTCATGTGATTCTTATCTTATCTCATCATATGTTGTTAAAACTTCTAATCTAGATCATTGCGTCTATAGCGTCTCATTTTAAACAAGTTGGCCATAACGTCAGTGCTTTACAATACATTGGTAAAGAGATGGTAAAAAAAACTTAAGAGGAGGTGATGAGAAGTTAAAAAGGGAATGTTTTTGGATTTATACTTTAAATACTTTATTTCTTCCCCTGCTGTTAATATTAGTATTACTATTAAAGGTTTGGTTTAACAATTAAGACCTTGTTAAATTTTTTATACGGCTTTATAATGTATTATATCTTCTTCTGAGTGTGTCTTATTAAGGTGATCACCTGTTTTCGATAAAGTGTTCCACATGGGTTTTGTTCCTGATGAAGACTTGATGGTCGAAACGTTGCGCAATCAATAAAAATGTTCACGCACCCTCACTTTGTAGATAGTATATGGCAAAACTGTGCTACCTTAATGGTCAAAATTTTATGCAACGTTACATTTATATTTTAAGGATGAAGATGAGCTCAGTGAAGGTGACAGGTGACAGGAAATTTAGCTGTATTTAATACATAGAAGTTTCAATATTTAAATGTATTTAAAAATGCATTATTTCATCCGATATTTCTGTGTAGATAGTCATGTTTCACTGAGTACTGAATTATCTTAGATATGTGCTTACTTTATAACTATGCTATCTGAGAGGTTATAGTACACATGAGTGACTGTTAGAAAAGTTTCTGCCTAAACAACCCCAATGATATTCATGAGCAGGACCAGGTGGTAACAACTTTCTTTTTTTGATTTTGGAGAAGAAAAAAAAAATCTTCAGAATGTATTTTAAAGGCAAAATAATAGAGATGGGAGTACTACAACTAGGGGATAAGAAAGCATTAAAAGAATTATCAAAATAATAAATTAACACAAGTGACATGGGATATGTATAACTTTGTAAATGCACAGTATGGACCTAATTACAAATATGTTTTACTTTAGACAGCTATCCACATAGGCATTAGAAAGTCAGTTTGAGTACGCATCCATGGTGCAGGACAGACTGATAAACATTCTAGTGCAGGGGGTTTCAAATTAGAATTTCAAACCCCCGGGGTGTCCATGAAAAACGTGAGTAAAAAATCCACAATAAGGCAATATAATTATTGTTGTCCTTTCACAGAATAAATGTCTGCATTTATAAAATGTATAACTGCCTTAATATTTTGGAATTCTTTTGTATCACAATCTTTGAAATGTGTTCAAGAGGAAGAAAGAAAATATGAAGACACTTCCATAGAAAAAGATAAAAAATAATAATTTTAATAAAAAATACATTTATATTATATACTATAAATTTTGCATCATTATGCTTTTTACAAAATTAGGGTACCAAGTTTCTAATTTTTTTAAGCTATTTGGAAATGTGAATGGGAACAGGGTCATCAGACAACTCACTTTAGTCTACCTAAAATTATAACAGCATAAATGTAAGACTAGGACTATCTTCCATTCTTGACTGAATCTTCAGATGATCAGCAGCAGGGGGAAGAATGGTGTTCATCATGCACAACACAGAATTTGCCAGGGTAACAAATACTATAAGTCCTGTTCTCAAATTGCCGGGACAAAGGAGAGGACGGTGGACAGTGCACCATGATGAACACAGAAGCAGCATCGATGTGATACCCACACATACAATACTGAGCATTCATAAAGTAAGGGTGCTACAGTCAACTCACAACATAGTTAGACTGCCATTCAGTTGTACTATCTGTCTTATAGTTTTAACATTTCTGTGGACTCTTTTACTGTTTTTTTGTTATTCGTTGGTCACTGTTCAAGCAGATCTATTCATGTAGACAAGCAGTCTGAAACACCTTACTACGGCTTTTGCATGTGTTGCAACAAAACTTTATGATGCCAAAAATGCCACAACATCACTGTGCAACTTTAAAAGAGAAACGAATTGAGTCTAGTGCTGTGCCAACCACATTGAAACACACGTTAACAGTTGTGATTTGTAAAAAGTGAAAAGGTTCAGTCACTTTAATTGTGCTTTGGAGGTCTCCTGATGCATTTTCAAGCATTTTGTCTTTACCTTTCAGATTGGAAGCATTGTGCAAATAATAATAAAAATAATAAAACTGTTTTGTGACTTCACTGCCACGCCAGCAAAATAAATTGGTTTAAAATGATTCATGAGCAAAGTACAAAAATAATACTAAAGGCAGAGAGAGGGTCTTAAGTCTGTCAGCATGGGGGACAGAGGATGATAGTTCAACATGAAGGGCTTTAACATATAATACATCCATTTAACATCCTGTACATACATTTGAAATAGGTCAGGTTTCAACTCTTATTCTGTTACAAGTGACCCACACAAGTTAAATTAAAAAAGCAAATGTAAAAGGAACTATTTGAATCAGATGCACATATATAACCAAAACATCTGACCATATATACATACGTACGACTTTCATAAGTCTGTCTATTCACCTCTCGTATAAAATTATGAAAAATTACAAGCAGCACCTTGTTTTCCATCTGTTGCTATCCACTGGAAAATAAAAAGCGGGTTCTTCAAAATTTGACCTGTGTGAACCTGTATTGCACCCTGGAGAGAGATTTGTGGAGGAACAGTCACTGTCTTATACTTGTATAACACACACACACACGATCTGGAGGTAAAATGTGCTAGGATAGTAGATTCCTGGTTGGCCCTTAGTGTCCCCTCTGTGCTCTCAAAAGTCTTTTAGAGCATGAGGATCTTTCCAATCCATCATCGTCTGCAAAAAATAAAATAAAGAATTGGTGCATAGAACTTTAGACAAAAACTTATGCACAGGCAAGACAATACAGGACTTCAATATGATATAATCAAAAATGGGAGAGATGAAAAATAGGAAAAAGGAAAATTAAAAAAATAAACATTATAATTAAAAGCTAAACAAAAAATGCCAGGAAAGCAGCTTGTAATGCAGTCCTGCACAACTAAGTAGTGAAGGTTTAAAACCTTTTTTTTTACAGGCAGCAATAAATCAAAATGTGCTGACTTTGGAATAACACACACACACAACACTGATTTTTTTTTTTTTTTTGTAGACTGAGCCCCCTCTTGGGATGTTTTCTTACAGCAGAAATGTCTACAACAGATGGAAATTGAGGATAGGTACTGAAAGTGATTAAAATTAGTATGAGGATTCCCTGGGGCATACCGTAATTGTTACATTTAAGGGTATTGACGTTACATTTAAGGTTATTGACTGAAATTAATTTAGAGTTAATGCAACATCTCTGTATAGGTATCAGGAAAACTGCCTGAAGGCTCAGCAAACAAATTTGTCTCTTCTCCTGGTTCAAGGGGTTATTTTCACTGTAGTCAGAGTACAACACACTCAAATGATGAAACAGAATGAGCATTTGTGAGGTGAATTAAATAGAATAGGCCTTGCCCAGCTGTTAAATATTATAAGTGTATGGCAAATCCATTTTGGTCATCTGCTCAATGGAAATAGAATAGTTTGGAATTGGGTGCTATGAACATAAGCTTTCTGGAAAATGACAGACTCATGCTGCAGATGAGGAGTTTATAAGGAGAGGTTAAATTATCAATAGGGGGCAGCACAGAACAACAAAAAAGAAAGACTGTCGTACCTTAGCTTAACCGAGCCATAGGAGTCCAACAGTTGTGTACTGGCTAACTCCAGATTCCAGTCATACATCTCTAGAATCTTATGACACTCCACCCTCGTCTTCAACCCCAGACAGAAGAGCTGCTCCACCTGGGAACCAAAGAAGGGGAAAATATATATACTATATATAAAAAAATAGTAATTTAAGGCATTAGGTTCTAAATGAACATCATGGATATACTTCCAAGCTGATTACCTACAGATTAAATTACAAATATAGCTGCAAGCAGCAATTAGGGGGCCAATCACAAAGAAGGCACAATAAGTCATGCAAGCATGGTTGGGCATCATGGGAAATCCATAATGTTTTGCCAGCATGGTCTGAAGATGATGCGATTAGATTTTGGTGAAAATTGAACCAACGGTCTAAGAGTATTTTAAAAAAGTAGGGTTTTAAAGAAAATCAAAATGGCAGATCAGACGTTCAGCCAAAAACGGTATTTATGTTCTCGGCATTACCAAAGGAATCTATTAAGACTTACAATAGACTAGTTAAATCAAAAGTTATTGGCATTTTTGGAAATGTCATTATAACTTTTGACCACAAGGTGATGCTGCTCTGAAACATTTTGAGTACCTTCAGGGCATGGTGCCAAAGACACATACAGAGTTTCATAACGATACACCAATGTGTTTGTTAAATATAGCATTTTATGATAAAATTCAAAATGGCTGATATGGGAAAATTGGATATCGTTCGCAAGTTGCACCATATCTAAAGAGACCAGTTTTGTGATTTTTTTGTGAAGTTATATAACCAAAAATGTACATTTTTCATATCTCCTGACCACTAGGTGGCACTGTGCTGAAAACAGTGCAGGTACCCTCAGGTCATGGTTGTCATAACACAAACCAGATTTGGTCAGAATATAAATGCGGAGAATACAGCCTTACGTTCATTTTGGCAAGCTCTTCTTGGAATTTGTTTGCATCTTATTCGATAACAGGTTGACGAATCAACTTGAATTCCATAACTTTTTGTCAGCCTGGTCTAAAGATGATATGATTACATTTTCGTGAAAATCGGCCAAGGAGGAGTTTGGATAATTCAAAATGGTAGAATCCAAATGTGCTATGGTGACTGTTCAGACTGTCCTCTATCTGTGTGCCAAATTTCATAACTTTCCCACAAGCAGTTATATGGGCTGCCATAGACTCAAGAGAGAAGACGATGACCTTTGGTGCTTGGCCCCTAATTAGATTACAATTAACCAGCCAGTGAATTAAGACAGCTGTGATGGCTGTTACCTTCAAGTAGTGTACAGCCTTTTGCACATTCCAGCTGTGATTCTGTAAAGCCACCTGACATTCTTCAATTGTTACTCCATGGACAGCCTCCTGCACCTAAACAGGGCAAATCCAATTTATGAACTTAAATCCATAGATGGCCAGTAAAGGAGTGCTTTGGAATAATCAGAGAGAATAATGTGAGCCTAATTCAATATTACTTAATTATATAATTTAATTGTTTAACAGACAGCTCTGTTTCAAAACCTATTAACTGCTTTTCTGTGCTACAGCATACGCTGGCAGTCACTAAGGCCATTTCACAAGTTCACACATATAATCATATAGTAAACTATAAAATATATGCGTATTTGGCGTGCTGTCCGAGGAGAGGGCTGCAAGCTCAGAATTTCGCCTGAACCCAGAGCATTTGTATTTTGCAAAACAACAACAATTTAAATTCTTGGAGAGTGTCTAGGTCTGGAGAGTGGTGTGGAGAGTAAAGACAGTGTATTTAGCTTTTAACACAATTTAGAATCTGCATGTATCCACACTGAATGCATACAGCCTCTTCCTAAATATAATTACCATTTTCTTGGATACGTTTTCTCAGGGAGCTCACTGCTAAACATCCTGGGATTGTCTTCACCCAAAATGATATCTTAGATTTTGGCCTAAAGAACTAAATAAGCCTAAAGAGGGAGTTATCCATGTAGAAAACTCATTAGGTTATGGAACAGAATTATGGGCTGTCTGCATGCGGCACTATTATAAGATAATTACTCTGGTCAACAACAAGTTGACCCCATACTACTGACAGCCCAAGTCACTCATGAATCACTATTCTGACATTCAAAAAGAACATGATTGCTTATGTTGGAAGAACACAACTTTTTTTTAAAGTTCTGAAAGAGAACCACCAGTAATAAAAAGGATCTGTTTAATATAAACCTCAAAATCTCTCACCAGTCTGACTCTGTCGTGGTTGCTGGTGCTGTCAGCCCTGTTAAATGAGCCATCAGAGCTTACTCGGCACAGGCTGTGAGAGTTCTTTAGCCCACTTCTAAATCCAGAGCCTGTCAAACTGCTGTTGTTATTGGAGGAGAAATTGGACTTGATCTCCCCTTGTTGATGGACCATGGGCTTAACAGTGGCTGTGTTTATCTGCTTCTTCTCCTCACCGATCTCTGCCTCTTTGAAGAACTTATCGTAGCGGTCCAGATACGTAGGCCTCTCAGGCAGGAGGTAGTAATGCGTGTTGCTGACCTTCTTGCCATCACGTACAATAGGCAGAATGCAGGGCCCTTTGGCTTGCTCCTTATCTTTGCCCTGTGCCTGGATGACCTTGGGAGCAGCATATTTGGGATCAGAGGCGAAGCTCTGAGTGGTTGGCATGAGTTTGGCAGGTGAGGTGGAGAGGTAGGATGGGCCGCAGATGGAGGCGGCTGAGCAGAGGCTGCTGCGAGTCTGAGGGGAGCCCACATGTGGACTTGGTGTGCGTGAGCCCGACTGAGAGAGGGGGTCTCGTGGAGGAATCTGGGGTGGACGCTCCATATCCTCAATTCCTGAGACTGGGGAGAGCTCACCAGACCAGCGGGCATAATCGCCACCAGCACGTCTGACTGGACGGGGTGGTATGGGGATGCGTGGTGGTATCTGGGGTTTGTCTTCAGAAAACGTTAGAACAATCTGGCGGTCTGTCTCCAGACAAGGGCTGGTAGAGCTCACAGGTACATTGAGGTGCCTCATACACTCCTGCTGCAGCTCTTGGAAGATCTCAGCAGACTGCGAGAAGGTGCAGGCATTACTCTGCCTGCAGGGCAAAAATAAATTGTCTTCTACATAAGTTTTGCACTCACTGCTAGGAGTGCAGGGTGTACGTGGAGAGCATGGTTCATCAGCTCCACGTTCCGCACTGTTGATAGAGCTCACTTCAAAGTCATCCTCATCTTGTGCTACATCGTCATACGCTGGGGGTGGAGGAAGGGGCCGGGCGTCCCAGTCCACCACTGGGGTAGGGTGAAGGGGGCGGGGTAGAGAGCGTGAGGGGCTCTGAGGAGGAGTTCTGTCCAAAATGTTCTCTGCTTCAAGTGCCAGCTTTGCAAGGGTTGGGATCTGGATTTCCATCACAGGAGAGGGTGAAGGTGTGATTGATGGAAACTCCTCTCCAAAGTCTATGAGAGAGACTTCTGTGGGAGTGCTGCCCCCTGGAGTCCGCACTCCGTATGTCGAACGATCACCTAATTTGGTAGCAGAGACCCAGGCGGCTGGTTTGAGCTTAAGGCCCTTCTTCTTCAAAGAGAGTCGCCGAAGACCTGATGAAGTTTGGTCCTCATCCTCAGCAACAACATCATAGCAAGGTTCTGGTCACATGACAAAAACACAGGCAAACAAATATGAACTGTTGAGCATTAAATGTAATGTAATCACAGAGGATCTGTTATAGAGAGATAAATATTGAGCATACACAATGAAGAGTCATGAAGGTATAGTATATCTCACATTCCTTCAGAGAAACTAATGAACACCAACATGTCTCATACCCCTTTTTCACCAACATTTGGGTGGGAGCCAGCACTAAGTGATGGGTCTAGGTTTGGAAGGTCTTGTTGAATGGGAATGCTAATGCACAGACCTCTTTGGTGTCTAAATAATGTCAAACATTTTCATCACAAAAGTAATAAATAAAATGGAATAGTTATTGTTTTTGTTGTTTTTAACCCATGTAACCTTGTTTTCTAATAAATAAGGTAATGATACCAAAATTGTATACACCAGAGACAAATCAGACATAAGTATTTGTTATACTTAACAAATAATCTTTAAAACCCCTCACCAACTGCAAAATAAGGTGTCTGTGACAACCCCCAAAGTAATAGAACCAGCCATCTAGTAGCCATGGTTTTATAACTTAAAAGAATGCAAAGAATTCCATCTCAGATAGGGGTCCGACTGTTTATACTGTATTTTATTTTTTATTCTAAACTGTTTTAATTATTCTTGTTTCTTTTGATTATTTTAATTTCTTTATTCTTAACTGTTTTAATTATTCTTATTTCTTTTGAATGTTCTATGTAAAGCACTTTGAATTACCATTGTGTATGAAATGTGCTATATAAATAAACTTGCCTTGCCTTGCCTTACCTTGCCAAAGCTCCAAATCATTTGAATCAGGCCATAGGAAAGACCCATAGCGCTTAAAACAGACTTTCCTGCATTCATTTAAAAATGAACATGCATGGTATCTTGTTTTATGCATGTTTTACAATAGAACCAACAGTTAATGTATCCCCACTCATATCGTGTCTGCTATCAAATAAATGTTCATTTAACGACTCACACTTTGGTGGACCTCACCACTTCATAGAATGCAGTGTGTGTTTGTTATATTAATCTGAGTATAAATAGACACAAACTGCCAGACTCATTCTAACCATGCTCCATAATGGCCATAAAACCTCCCAACCTTTAAGCCAACCCTGAGAGGTGTGACTTTTCTTAGGCTTTATAGAGCATCCACACAAGCTCCTCTCTCTCTTCCTTCTCAATCTCAATTCAAAGGCCTCAATCTGCACTCCAGCCATGTGCAGAACTCTCTCTCAACTATAAGAGAGTCAAACTAAGCACGCAAGTTTGTCATAATTTCTTTATTCGACATAGCAGAAATTGATTGCAACTTCAACAATATTGAACCAACTCAAGGAATCATCAAGACCCACTTCAGAATAACAAAGTCCTTCAACTTCAAAGGCAATGCAAGTATCGCATATTTTAACTAAACAGAGGGTTAAGATAAGAACTAAAATCCTCTTAAGGTGCTTTGAAAACAATAAGCTGATGGTTATTTTCATGGTTAAATTACTCTTTTCCATAGCTTCATTCCCTGTTTCTGTTTTTGGTTCCATTCTGTCACTTTACATTTTACCCATGTATGTGTTATAGTGTGTATGTGTTTGTTTAGATTAGTTGTGTTTGTGATTTAGTTCATTAAACTTGTGCATAATAAATATTTGGTTCTGATTCTCTGCTTGCAGCAAAGTCAATGCATGGTGTTGTTAGACGCTCTAAGCGCTGTACATGCCAAGAAATAATTGTTTTTCTTTGGCCATGAACAATACCCTTTTTTTAGATTAATAATAAAAACTAAGTGTTCACTGGACGAACTGATTAATTGATTGTAATATTAATTATACTACATTAAGTTAAACAAATTAACTGATCCACATATTCATAATTAATCATAAGTTATGATTATTCATATTTCCTCTGAGCTAATTTGCTACACCAGTGTAATTTCACAATTCTTGATTAGGATTTTGAGCATTTCGATAGAGATTTGCAGATCTTGGTTGAGCACCAGCTCGGTAACCAGCATTATTTTGGTGAAAAATAGGTATTATGGGATCAGATGTTTACCAAAAGTCATATCAGCACATGAGACCACAGCAGATACACAACAAACAGATAAGAACTAAAAAGCTGGAGCAATTGGGATAGAAGCAGAGGGAGAAAGAGAGCAAACAAAGGCATACAATACAGATTTGCAATAACTTTGAGGAGGGGTGCTAGGAGTGAACTGAACTGAGGGTCCACACTTACTCTTAACCAGCAAAGACGGCTGAGGGGGCCGAGGGGGAGGCTCCTCTGTAGAGCAAGCAAGCAAGTGAAAGATATAAAGCATATGAAAAGAAATTTTGCATGAAGGAAAAAGAAAAAAGAAAAAAAGAACATAACAGAAGTGAGAGTGCCCAAAGCATGATGACCTGTATTAAAAGAAGCAGTTAACTGAATATATATATATGAATGAGTGTGAGTGTGTGCGCTAAGGTTTTTCTTGTATCTTGTATTTTGTATCTACTCTGTTGTTTTGCTTTCTATGTTGTTTGGACATGATCCTGAGGACCCCCATGAAAACGAGATGTTTCATCTCATGGGGCTGATCCTCTAATAAATGTTCATTCATTCATTCATTCATAAATAAATAAATAAATAAATATATAGTTTTGTTTTGGAATTTAGTTATTTTGAATTTAGATATTTTTAAAGTAGTGTTTTGGATTACAAGGATTCCACACTTTTTAACCAACACATTTCTTTCTAGCCATTTATGATTACTGGATATTAACTTTTTTCTTATTTTTTTCTTCTTATTAGAGTCAAACTAATAGATCAATAAATTATTCAGAGCATTTTCAGATCTGTTTATGTGCTGTTTATGTGCTGGAGTTTAGCTCAGCTGCATTTACAAATTTAATGATGGATGGACAATAGCTCAGTTGGCTGATTGCTTTCCGTTTATCACTATTATTTCTATTCATCAGTTTAAGCGGTAATCAGGGCTGCATCTGGAAAAACAATATTGCACATGTTTTACAGTAGAGTCTTTTAAAGGCTTGTATTTTAATTATGATGTAGAGTGATGTAATGACGCACAGATTTTGTAGGTAATAGGGTTATCGGTCATTTTTTATGGCTTGGACTGCTTTCTCAACAAGAGCAAACCATTCGAGAGTTTGCTAAAAATTGAGGTGGTCTCATTTAGTGTGGATAGGAGGACAATTGCCATGTTCATATATGCCTACACAAACTTGAAGAACACAGAGAAAGTCCACACACCACCAGTCAAATTCTCTAAACAAACCAAGTGTGAAAATGCTCTCAGAATGATCTGTGAACCAGATCGTTGAAGAGACCACATTCAAAATAACAATTCACTCACAAATGGAACATAACTGTGGCTAACAAAGTAGTTTTACACTATCTAGCCAATGATTTGTTTGTGTGCAGAGCATAATCATTTTTTTTAGGTTTTTTTGGGGGGGATAAAAAATTACAGCAAAACAGTAATATTATTAACTATTATTACAATTAACATAATATTAATATTTAAAATAATGGTTTCCCATGTCTAAATACTTTAAAATTTAATTTAATCTTTTGATGGCAAAGCTGAGTTTACAGCCGACATTATTCCAGTCTTCAGTGTCACATTATCAGTGTTGAAAATTTGTCTAGCTTAAAATGTTGTGGGAAACAACTCTTTTTGTTTCTTTTTTCAGGACTCTGATGAATAAAATTTTAAAATGTTTTGACATTTCCATGTTTTCTATGAGTGTGGGAACCTTGTTTATAAATATTCAAACTTTTCTAATTGAAAGTCATTCGCTTACTCCTAGCACGTCCAGGGAGTTGAGTTGGTCTGGCAGAGTTCAAATCCAGCCCTAGCACATCTGGAGGATCCATGGGATTCCCGAGATAAAGACTGCAAAAGCAACAGAATGACAGAAGCATTTAGCAGCCCATCAGTGTCTATACAAAATCATTTCTTAAATTTAAGTTCATCAGAAAAACAGGCTCTAGAACCCTGCCAAAAGAAGATTTAATGACACTGTATTACCAAAGTTGTACAAAGACATTTCAGATTTTAACAGCCACCCTTATATTTTACAGGATGTTTTACGGCAGTATTTACAGCTGTGATATCAGTTTATACAGCCAAATGTATGGTAGAGACCGTGTACTGTGTTCTACTGCCACCTTGTGCTGATGAAGCAAAGTGTTTATTTGCTGTCATTATGTGTAAAGTCCTGGCTCCATCTAAGTAAATGTGGCAATTTACTTATTAGCCATGACAGAAGCATTTGTTATCCAGCGTGTGACCAGCAAGATTTCATCTTTACAACTTGCGAGTTTACACTCGCACCCATTAAAAACTACTAAGTATTATTTCCTCATTCATCTTAAGGAGCCTACTGATCTATATTAATGTAGCATTCATTCAAATGTGATGTGGTTATGTGAACAGCTACAGTAATTAAATGAGAAGCATGATTCTAGGGGAGGTTAGCAGAACATGAACATGTTTTGCGAGAACACTGGTTACACAAATAAACGCTGTCACTCTGATACAGACCAACATTTAGACTAGAGATAGACCAATACATTGGTCAGGACAATGAATCAATCGACGTTAAGCCGATAACCATATCTATGTGGCCAATTAATACACGAGCTCTCCAAAATTTACATACATCCTTGGATAAGAATAGCTTATCCTAAACTCTTTAAATATTGTGACATTGAAAAAAAGCCTTTTTTTAAGACATCAGGAAAAAAAACACTCTTTAACCGTGTCAACTAGACTGTCCCCTGAAAAGGCCTCCTCGGCCTCCCCCCACCCCTTTGACACAAAGACATTTGAATATGTGTATATGGTCATTTGTAAACACTGACTCGGTACTACCGCCTACGCGTGACCTTTTCAACGTAATTGCATATTACGTGGCATCACGAACGCGCATCACAGAACAGAGAAAGGCGAGCATTTGTGCTTATAAAACTTCAACTTTTTTATTTATTTTTTAAATGACCGATCGTTTCGCTAGATAAGACCCTTATTCATCGTCTGGTATCGTTTAAAGCCCTTTGAAGCTGCACTGAAACTGTCATTTGGACCTTGAACCGTTTGAAGAGAAAAATCCTGGAGTGTTTTCATCAAAAACCTTAATCTCTTTTCGACTAGGGGTGGGACGATACAGGTACCTCACGATTCAATTCTGTGGCGATATGTGGTCCACCATATGATAATATCACGATTCGCAATATCTACGATATTCAATATATTGGAAGAAATTTCATCAACGATATATCACGATATATGTGACTGAAAAGAAAAAGGAATAAGGAAATAATCAGGCACACAAATAATCAGGCACACGAATATACTTTTGTCTAATTTCGCCATTTTGAACTGAAAATAACCTATGCAACGTGACTCATGCAATAATTAGTTTACTGTCATTGTGAGGGGAAAAGCCGTTTTCATTATGTTAGGCACAAGATTAATAATGCATGTGTACATATTGAGAATTAATATAGGCTACCGTAAAACTTCCCGGGTTTTTATTTTCCCAAATCGTCGAACTGCACCGGCTTGTATTTGAGACAGTTGTCTATATGAGACAGGCTTTTATAATTTAATGTTGAGATGTTGTTCATTGAGTTTAGGCGAGTCTCTAATCTCTAAAAATCTCCAAATGCTCCACTTGAAACTGCGGTCTTCCGACCTTTTACTATTGTGTCAATTGATCTTGATTTAATATGCGCGAGGGAGAGAGCAAGACAGCGCTCGTGTTGTTTGAAGACGTGAGAGTGCGCGCGCGCGGCCGTTGCGCTCTCTCTGCTCGTAAAACCCGAAGTGTCTCAAAACTTTAAGTGGAAACTAGCGGGTGGGTCTTTGATTAGTTTTTTTTTATTGTTTTCCGCCATTCTTCTCGCTTCTCTTTTTTTCTGCAATTCTCTGTTGTTGTTAGTTAACTTGTGTTCTTCACCGGCCGCTGTTTGCGCCACTTTACCCCTATTTACTCGAACAGCGCCCCCCGCAAACAGAATGGTAGATATTGGGTAGTGACAGTGACACTGACAACGGGTAAATTAATAATTTTGTGTTGTAATAAAATATCGATATTGGGCGTTAGTGTATCGATTATTTATTGCGACAGAGAGCACAACAATATATTGCAATATCGATTTTTTTTCACACCCCTATTTTCGACTGAAGAAAAAAAGACATGGACATCTTGGATGACATGGGGGTGAGTAAATTATCAGCATAGGTTTTTTTTTAATTGAACTAATCCTTTAAGTTTACTAAGTCCCTTAAGTTAATAAATAATGATTTTTACAACAGAAATGAATCCCTTAAACTGGACAATAATTTTCTTCTAGAGCTCCGGTACAGCCAAAACAATCTTTGTTCCATTCATTTCCTATTATCACTGTAAAGTCGCTTTGAAACGCTTGATTCATTTAAATCTCTTTTAAAGACTTATCTCTTCTCTCTTGCTTTTGACTGTAATTAAATTTTTGGTAATTGTTTTATACTTTGTTTTATGATCTTAGATTATATATGCTGGGCTATATGTAAAGCACTTTGGCCAGCGTGTGTTGTTTTTAAACGTGCTATATAAATAAATGTGATTTGATTTGAAACAATCTGTATTGTAAAAGGCGCTATATAAGTGAAGGTGACTTGACCAATGAAAACTCATATTTCAAAGAACACCACATTGTGAAAATAAAGAGTACACGTGTGAGGTAATCGACTCACTCATCGATTCTGTCAGGAAAGCCCCAGCAGCGGTGAGGATTAGAGTCTCCATGGCCTGTGTGAATGAAGCTGTTCTTCAGTGGACGGCTTATGTCATGGGCAGAGAGACCTGCAACTGATGTGACCGTGTTCCTGGGAAATTGACCAACCTTCAGGGTACGCTTGTTCTGACCTCTCCACCAGTAGTTCTCTGCCCTGCGGGGCACACAGAGACCATTTTTAAGACAAGTACTGGAACAGCTCTCATATTTGGCTGCTTCATTAAAGAGGGTTGGGAACTGAGAACCAGTTCTAATTTATTTCAAATGTATTTTTAAATACTAGAACCAACTGTTGATGCAACCAGTACAGTCTGATTTCTGAAAGAGTAAATCATATGAGCAGATTCTTGTTAGCAAATCAAACACTTATGAATCAGTCTGAGAAGTTATTTACCAGAACCTTTAAATGTATTACAATTCCCCTCCTTTGGTGTAGACCAGTGGTTCTCAGCAAATTTCCAATAGGGCCTCTTATTTTTTAAATTACTTAAAATAAGACATAAAGCATTCAAATAAGCTAAAAGAACATCTCAGGTTACGCATGTAACCACGGTTCCCTGAGAATAGGGAACGAGACACAGCATCCCCTGGGGGTCACTATGGGGAATGCCTCTGGCATGACCGGGCTTCTGAAGCATGAGTCTAAACACGACAATGAAGTTGACATTGGCAGGCGGCAGCCTATGACGTCACCACTAGTGCGACCGAGAGTATAAAAGGGCACCTGTGCAAAACGTCATCCACTTCTTGTCTGAAAAGAGATGTCTGCAGGAATACCGAAAGTATGGCAAAGAGATGCAGTGTCTCTTTTCCTATTCTCAGGGAACTATGATTACATGCGTTACCTGAGTCATTCCCTTTAGAAAGGGAAATCGTGCTGCGTCCCCTAGGGGTCGCAATAGGGAACGGACTACCTACACCACCATGCTGAAGGGATGAATGCCTTATTTACTAAGCTAAGTCAAAGGACTCAAAGGAGTTCTCATTCCTACAGTGCACACCAGCAATGCAATCATAGACCGGAGCTTTTCAAAAACGGAGGCCTCTAAAGAGAGGAAGCCTAAGGGCATTCATATTCAGGCCAGCATCTAAGGAGGCTCACAGAGAGTCTTACAGTCAGAACTGCTGTTCAGGCAGCCCTGAAGAGTTGAGGCATCAACCAAGAGGACAAGAGCAACACTCAAAGAGCTATAAACTCAGTCTGACCAGCAAAAGCTCTGCAGAGTGGAGGCCTCAATAAAATTACTCCTATAAGGAGAGGAGGCCTAGCACACTCCACATTGAGGTCAGTAGCCAAGGAGGCTCCCATAGAGGCTAACGACCTAACATACCACCTTAACACCTAGCAGAGCTCTTGGAGCAGATGCCTCAACTCTAAAATGAGAATTAGACCTAACAATGTCCCAAACTCAGGATATCTTGTTAGGAGCCTCACAGAGAGCCTACAACTTGCAGTGCTATCCTATGGGGAAGCGGAGGCCTCAATAAAAGAACCCTCTAGCAAGAGGAGGCCTAGCAATGCTCGCAGTAGCCAAAGAGGCTCACAAAGAGCCTAACCACTTTGCAAACAACCTAGCGGAGTTCTAGGAAAGGAGGTCTCAGCATAATGACTCTCTAAAGCAAGAGGCCTAAAAACACCCCACGCTCGGAAAATCTTAAAAGGAGGTTTACAGAGAGCCTACAACTCACAAATGACTATCCTAGCGGAGCTCTCGGGAGCAGACGCCTCAAAAACATAACTCTCTAGGAGAGGAGCCCTAACAATGCTCACGGTAGCCAAGGAGGCTCACAGACAGTCTAACGACTTAGAAAACAAGCTGACCAAGCTCTAGGAGCGGAGGTTTCAACATAATGACTCTAAAGCGAGAGGAGACCTAACAACGCCCCATGCTCAGGATGTCTTGTAAGGAGGCTCACAGAGAACCTGTAACTCACAAATTGTTATCCTGGCAGAGCTCTGAGGAACGGAGTCCTCGATAAGGTAACTTAAGCGAAAGGAGGCCTAATAACGTTCCATAGTACAGGCAGTAACTAAGGAGGCTCAGAGGGAGCCTACCAACTCAGCGCTGCAGCCTGGTCGAGCTCAGAAGATGAAGTCCTCAGCATAACGACACTCCAAAGTGAGAGGAGGCCTACTACATCCTGCACCCATGACAGCTTACATGACAGCTTAAAGGCTGGCTCACAGAAAGCCCAACTACCTTATATCAAGAGGAGGCATTCTATGTTCCACACTCAGGACAGCTTCCAAGGATGCTCGCCTAGAGCCTAACAACTCAGAACTGCCGCCCAGGCGGAGCTCTGGGGGGTAGAGGTCTCAACAGAAAGACTCTATAGCTAGAGGAGGCCTAACAACGTACCGGTTTAGGTGCATTAGCCAAGGAGCCTAGCAACTTGGCCCCTGGTTGAGCTCATGGGACAGAGGCCTTAGTACCAAGTCCAACACCTGTCAAGGCGACTACATAATAGGGCCTTGAAGGATGACTCTCTATAGTGAGAGCCTAGCAACACTTGAGAGCCTAGCAACACGCAGCAGTGAAACAGGCTCAGGAGAGCCTAACAATTTGACACTAGTGCCTAGTTGAGCTCTAAAGGCAGAGGTCTCAGCATGCAACTCTCCAAAGCGAGAGGAGGCCTACTATGCCCAACGCTAAGAATAGCCATGAAGGACGTACACAGAGCACCTAGCAACTTGATACCGATGCAGAGCTCTTAGGAGTTGAGGCCTCAGTCTCACTCCTCTGTAAAGGCAGTAATCAAGGAGGCTCACAGAGAGCCTAATAACTTGACAATACTGCCTGGCCAAGCTCTATGGATAGCGGCCTGAATATGGCAACTCTGTAAAGTAAGAGGAGGCCTATCTGTGTCCAATGCTCAGAACAGCCAATCAATGAGGCCTCACAAAGCCTAACAACTCAGAACTGCTATTTAGGCAGAGCTCTAGGGAGCAGATGCCTGAGAAGAGTGACTCTCTATAATGAGAGGAGGCCTAAAATGCTCCACTTATGTAAAGTCAGTAGTTAAGGAGGCTCACAGATAGTCTAACAACCTAGCATGCTGCCTAGCTGAGCTCTAAGGACAGAGACCTCATGACGACTCAAACGAGAGGCGGCCTAACAATGTCCTATCCTCAGAACAGATTACCAAGGAGGCTTCTCAAAGCCTAACAACTCAGACTCACTGTCTGGGAGAAGCTCTAGGGAGTGGAGGCGCCAGAGGAATGTCCTTCAATAACGAGATGAGGCCAAACAACACTCCAGTACTGTAAAAGCAGTAGCCAAGGAGGCTCAGGGAGAGCCTAGCAACCTAGCATGCTGCCTAGCTGAGCTCTGAGGATGGAGAACTCAGCACAACTCTCTAAAGCAAGAGGTGGCCTAACAACGTCCTATGCTCAAGACAGCTTACAGAAAGCCTAGCAACTCAATACTGCTATCCAGGCTGAGCTCTGTAATCCACAGGAGCGGGGCAGTTATGTCCAGATAGAAATGTTTTCATAAAGTCTATCTCATGCTGCCAAACCAGATCTAATCTGTCATTTGTGCAGGCATAACTTTCAATAGCTCCTAAATCTTATAATAACAACATTATTATTTGAGCCAACAAGAGGAGCCGAAAAAGGAAACTTCCTGTTCAACTCATCTCTGCTCTGCCTACAACCCTCCACGCTTAATCCCGCCTACCGTAATGGCGGCCGTTGAACTCGCACCATTGAGTCCACCATTGCTCGACTATCATCCCTCAGGAGAGTCGAGCCTAGGTGGAACCCATACTACAACCACATCGCAAAAAGCACACATTTAACCCCCTCGAGAGTCAAGTGCACTAATTCAAACTTCAGATTCTATCATTCTGAAAAGTATCATACGAGAACAGACACTGATGCATCGCAATGAGTGCCTAAAATCCCTCGAGAGCCAAACGCGCTCGTGCAAACATTAACTACTATCCCTCAGGAGAGAGCAGAAAGGAAAAAAGCTCCTTGCCTGTCTGTTGTAGTCATTCTTGTGAATGTATACCAAGCGCATCCAGCTTCCTTGAATAGTTGACAGCATTCCACCCAAAAACACGAGAAATCCACACAATGCGCGCATTTAGTTCCCTCAAGAGCTAAACGCAAGCTCCTCACTCATGTACAAACAAACTGTCTCCTTGAAGACAAGAAAGAGGATGGTGTTTTGCACAGGTGCCCTTTTCTACTCTCGGTCGCACCAATGGAGACATCATAGGCTGCCGCCTGCCAATGTCAAGTTCATTGTTGTGTTTAGACTAATGCTTCATACACCTATCATGTCGGAGTCATTCCCTATAGCGACCACTATAGGATAGGCAGCGCAAGTTCACTTTTGAACTAAAAATCTAGATATTTGTTATTTTAATTCACCACCTCAAAACCATTTTTTATCAATTCTATGGTACAAGAGCTCACCTGCCCTCTATGATGGTAATGACATCATTCATCTGGATTTGAAGCTTGTCAGGTTCATCAAAGTCCTGCAGGGCCCTCATGTCCGTAGGCATGGTTTCCACTAGAAATTCCCTTAGAGCCACAAAGGTTGGCCTGTCAACTGGTTTTTGAGCCCAACACTGCATCATGACATTATAGATGTCCTGAGGACAGTCCTCTGGTTTAGGCAGCCTTTCACCCTCCTTATCTATTTTGTGGAGGATCTGTCAAAAACACACATTTTAATTTTTTTTGTGATTGACCCACTAAATTCACGCATTAATGGCAGGATTTCCATTCCATCTATTAAGCAGCAAATCCAATATTAGGCTCTAAATATCAGATTTTTGGGGTTAGGGCTATGCGATTAATAGAAATTGAGTTTCTGAAAATTCAGAAATTATCATTAAAATGCAATAATCGAGATAAAACAATTATTGTGCATAAAACATAAAATTGTAACGTGACTAGGTCTGTCATGATTTCTCGATTAAAATAGAGTAATCGATTAAAAAAATAAAAAAATTAAAAAAAAAATTGCGTAACTGGCAAAATACATATAAATAGACCGTTTTCTAAGGCTGCATAATGTATTAAAACTAGGGCTGCCCCCTAATAGTCTCAGGGGGAAAAAACTCCACAGGAAGTGGCAAAGTCACGCTGTCCGTGAGGACTTTAAAGGCAGGTCCTGGTGGACAGGAAATCCCAAATTTTACATGGCCGCTCGCTCAGACGTTAACCTAGATAAATTTGCGCTACAATTAGGCGATCCAAGTGTACATGTGGAGTGTGGAAGGCAACTAAAGTATAGCGCGCTTTACAGCACGACATGGGAGGCGCCGGTGCAATCACTTGCATTTTTAACTTAAAATACACTGTAATTTTGGTCATACAGATAAGAGTAATAATTAATTCGAAAAGGGTCTAATTTTATTTGTGTACACATTTAATATGCACTTTATTACATGCGTGTTACTTGCATGCATCTCAGAGAGGCTCCATTCACAGTAAATGCTGCTCCACACAAACTGTTATCATTTACATGTGTGGAGCGCGTCTCAAACTCCATCTCTGCATATGCTGTGAGTTTGGGTTTCTTATAACATTAATCTGGGAGCGCAATGTGCGCCATTTCATCAGATTTGTATTTTGTACGACTGTACGAATTCTGAAGCCATTCGATAACTTAATGTGAGGTACAAATTAATATTTAAAGTCATTAAAACAACACTAAAGAACTTCTCCTCTGCGGCCCCTCTACAGGTTAGAAGCGGAATTGTCCATTACCGCTATAGTAAATAATTAAGCCTACCGCAGCCTACTGTCACAGGTAGGCTCTTACTTGTTTGAACTACAGACCCGATCTGGCAAACTTACATAGTGTGGTTATAGCAGATATAGGACCACAAAGCGAAGGCAGAAGTGCCTTTCACCACTTTTCACCACTAAAACGATTTTGGAAACATAATTTTAAGGTAAAAAATCTTCTTTGGTGTTGCTTTAAGTTAACGTTAATGCAAACTCATCTCTCCTCAGTCATTCTCCATTCCACATTCAAACAGCAAGTGGCATTTGGTTACGACAGTAACGCGATGAAACTATTATTTGTAGATAAAGGTCAATGGTTTTGCATAAAAGGACTTTGTCTTGCTAGAGTTTATTGCGGTTTCTGAACCATGTCATCTTTCTCCCGCAGACACGCATAGATCCATACACTGGATTAGTGATCACAATTAATTGTTCTTCACACGCACAGTAACTGAAATTTAAAACAGATAAAAGAAAAGGCTCAAACTGTTGCATAGATACAATACACTAAGCATCACCAAGTCTTCCCTTTGTACTGTGAACTTTTCTATGCGAAGTGCTGCTAGCTGTTACTCCATGTTGATTCAAGCACATCATTCTGTGCACGGAATGCACATAAGCACTTTGTGCCGCTCTGTATTGGAGCCTTTCATATTATAATACTTTTGTGCAATGAAAGATTATGCTGTCCTATCTATCATATGTTGTTGCCTCATTAAAAAGCCACGCTATAACTTTAAAATAAATGTCTTTTCATTTTATGGTATATACTGTATAAATATATTTACTTGTTTTTCATCATTGTCTTTTATAACAATACAAAGAGCAATTTGGGACATTTTACCTTTTATTTGTTCCCCACAACATTTTTTTTCCCCACTAAATGTTCAGATTTTATACAATTATTGTGCACTCATGATTTTTGTAGAATAACTTTTGCTGTTGAATTATCCTCTAACCTAATTTATAATAGTATATTTGCCCTATATTATGAATTTAGCCTTCTCTTACTGTAGCTGTTTAAATCTTTGCAAATAAATATCTTCCGAAATATGTTTTGACAGAGATGGTTGGTTGTTTTCATTTTTCAATTCCTCAGAAAGTGGCCTGTATGTGAGTGCGCGTGTTTCTTGGGTGAGGAGGTTTAACCACCAGGGGGATATAGGCCTGCCACCACAGCTGGAAAAATCCTAGAGGAAACACTGATCGTGATTGCAATATTGGCCAAAATAATCGAGATTATGATTTTTTTTTGCCATAATGGAGTAGCCCTATTTGAACACATTGGAACATATCTGTACGAAAGCTGGTCATTCATTAAGTAGATGTTTATGACTAACTGAAAGTACAGATTGTATGTGGTGGGGTTACCTGACTACCATTTAGTCCGAGCCAGGGCTCCTGACCGTAGGTAAACATTTCCCATAGTGTCACACCAAACATCCATGTGTCTGTGGCATGAGAAAATGTGCGTGTCTTCAGGCTCTCTGGGGCACACCTATGTGAAAAAAAAACACCATGCATATACATTACGTCAGTAGAATAAAATGCCCGTAAATGAACAATCCACCAGGGGGAAAAATTAAATGAGGATCATGCACAGTTCATTTAATCAAAACAAGGGCCACAAACAATGACCTCATTCAAATTCAATCTGAATCCTGAGCTCTGGCCTGTAACTGCATATAAACAAAATCAACCAAATAATTTTAAGCTCTCCATATCCCTTCTCTATAGATTCAAACCACATGCAAACACAAATCCTTCTTTTGTGAATATATCCAGCCCTCCAAACCTCTCTCCCTCACCAGGCGAAAGGGACTTTGCGATGCTCTTGCATCACGTAATGGTCATCGTTCTTAGGTAGTGCCCTCATCAGTCCGAAGTCTCCGATTTTGATCTGCTCACTGGAAGCCAGCAGGATGTTTCTGGCAGCCAGGTCTCTGTGGATGAAGCGTTTGGACTCTAGGTAACCCATGCCATTGGAAATCTGGATGGTGTACTGACACAAGGTGGAAATGAGGAAATGGCCCAGGGTCTTTCTCAAACGATCCAGCATGGAGCCAAGAGGCGCAAGCTCAGTCACCTTAGAGAAAGAAAGGTGATAAAGAGGGGTCATTTAAGGAAGAGAGGCAGGGGGAGAAAAGGGGACAATATTAAGTTTCATTTCATAACGACTGAAAAAGTGATATGACAAGAAGCATATCGCCACCGGAGACAATGAACACTGCCAATCAGGAATAACTCCAGAAGTCAGTGTCAGCAAATAATGAGTCTGAGAGAGCATGCAAATGTCAGGCCTTATTTTAGCCCACCCCTCCCTTCTCAAGGCCTTGATACTTTAGCACCCTGTCTTTGCCACCAATTTGTTTTAGATGAGAACAAGCACACTCACCATCTTCATGGGGTGTGTGAGGACGACTCCGTAGAGACGGATGAGGTTCTGGTGGTCAAGAGAGTGCATGGCATTGACCTCACAGATGAAGTCGTCCAGAGCATCTGGCTGGTTGAGCACGTCTGTCTTCAGACACTTCACTGCCACATTGAGCTGAGGGGGACATGTTGAAAGAACAACTTTGAGAGCCAACACATCTGTCTTTGCTGGGTAGAGCTCAAAGCAGCTGGACTGTTGCTAGCCTGTACACATAATCCCACAAAAATGCTAATGACTATGTCTGCACTGTTACTGGTCATCACAGACCAACATTATTTCCTGTGCACCTGCTTAAACTCTGGTGGAAATAAATCATGTAACATCTGTCATTATTCAGACTGTCTAGGCCCATCTGCATTGCTTCATGAATTCATGATAAATAGACTCTTTACATTATTAGAAGAAATTGTAAGTGGTGCACATAAATTGAGTCATTGTACACCTGAAGTTCAAAGTAGGTGTCAGTCCAAAACAGTGTCTAATCACTGAAAATGTACCGTAAAACTTCAAATAATAGCCCGGGCTTTTATTTTCCCAAATCGCCGAACTGCACCGGCTTGTATTTGAGACAGGAGTCTATATGAGACAGGCCTTTAGTGTTGAGATGTTGTTCATTGAGTCTAGGCCTAGAGATAACGATCCAAATAGCATAGGCTGATAGACGGAAAGCAATGACAGTAGGAGGTTACCACATTATATTACGTTTTATTTATAATTCAAATGTGTTTAACAAATCAGTAGGGGTGTGACGATGACTATATAACCGTGAGACCGACGGTTATAGTTGAACACCGTCATTAGAACTCTATAACCGCCAAAACCGTGTTATTAAAATACCTAGCAGATAAGGTTATATACTAATATCAGTGTTGGGGAGTAATGGAATACATGTACCGGCATTATGTATTCAGAATACAAATTATGAGTAACGGTAGTCTCCAGAGAACATAAAATATTCTTTTTATTTTATTTTTCTTGTTCGAATTTATGAGGAAAAAACAATGTTACGGATGTGACCGCTCTGAAAGCGGCACTAAAAGATGCTATAAAACTTTCACAGAGACATTAAAAAGTAGGGCTGTCACTTTTTATTCGATATTCGAATATGCATTCGAACATGATGTGAAATATCCGTATTCGAACTATAAATAAACTATCCGGTTTTTAAAGTGCCATGTTTAGCGCATTTTTTAGTCTATGATTAGACCGTTTGTTTTTTTTGTTTTTTTTGCCATCTCATCCAGGAGCGGGCGCTCTAAACGTCTTCTAGCGTCGGCCCATGACCAAATCAAGCGAATAATTGCTAATAGTCTCCCTGTTTTGAAAATGGAAGATAACGCACAGAACGGCCAGCCTGAGTGGAGAATTACGACCCCAACTCATCTAAAAGTAGTGTCTGGAAATATTTTGGGTTCTACACCGTAGATACCACTTCTCTCAACATTGACGCGCAAATACCTGTGTGTGCGCGCGCGCTCCGAGCACGTTCTCCACCGTGGGAGACATCGCCAATAAAAAGAGAGCCGCACTTGATCCAGATCAAGTTGATAAATTGGTGTTTCTAGCAAACAATATTAAGAAATGAATTAGGCTAGGCCTTACTCCTGCTGCTGTTTAAGCTGTCAAGTTATTGTTTGTGCTGTGCCGTGCTGTTCCGATTCAGTTTTTTTTCCCATGTAGCCTACTTTTGTGATTGGCTATGCATAGTGCCACTTCATATAGATTGTTGATAACCTGCTGTTTAAAACATTAAGTCAAAGATTTTTTTTTCAGACAGGCCTGAGTCCTGTTTATGACTGTCAGACTGTTAATAAATTTGTGATTGAATCTCCGTTACGGTGTTTTTCTTTTTTTTTTGGTGGGGGGGGGCGGGGCTCGTAGAAATTCGAATATATTCGAATACATTGCTTGATATCCGATAGCCGTTCGAATATGATTTTTCTCAAAAGTGACAGCCCTATTAAACAGAAAGCACAAAACCTTTATTTTAAGTGAATTTCGTTTTGTATTAATTGTATCTTAATTTTAAATCAATGTTTCATCAACCAATTGCCTGGATTTAATAAATAAGAAGTAAATATAGCAGACGATAGATAATAACGAAACGGAGGCGCCGGCGTGTGAACTGGAGCTCGTCTCATAAATGAACCGAAACTCAGCGTATACTTGCCTCACAGACATGTCTACTTTTTAAACAGAACAATTCAAATGTGTATTTATCTCTGGCGCTTTCACTACTGCGAAGACCGCGAGTCAGCATCGTCAACTTCATCTTTGCAGCCGACACTGACAAAGAAAACACTTGTTTATTAATAAACAATTAAAATATCTCCTTGCTATATTTTACATATTCATAATTATTACTTTTGCCGCTTCTTGGTGGAAGATTTTAGGTGCTTTATTGGCAGCGCCACCCTTACATGTTACATGAACGAGTCACCACCGCATCACCGCACCCACCAGAATAGTCCTGTTTTTTTTTTAAGGAGTTGTTTACTATGTGTGATTCATTTAATGGAAAGCATATTCACTGCTAGTTGTCTTGCAGTTAATTTTAAATAAACGTAGAGCAAGTAGCTAATCAGTGTCTGCTTGTTTATTCAAACTAATTTGTCCTATAACAGACGAACGTCGCAATTTCTCCTCCTCGTCGCTCTCCTCCACTTCTCCCTCTCCGGCCTCCACTAACTCTGCCTGCCTTTCTTGCACTAACAGCTCCCGCCCAGATGCACAGGGCTCTCTTGCGTGCGCAATCTGTACCATAGAACTGGCTTAAACAGACGATCTGACGGGTTTTAGAAGATTAAATACAACCTGAAACTAAAAAAACAGACCAGGCTTCTAGGGGTGGCAAGGTTCGGTGCATATCACGGTTTTAGGTCCACTGTTTTCGGTTCTGTATGGTTCTTCTTGTTATTTTTTATTTATCTTTAACCCCCTGGGGTCGGCTATCGCGCGGGTTATCAGTGCAAAATAGACTAAAATAATAAAATAGTAAAAACACGAGGCCGTAATGTTTGGTGCGTTTTGCTTTTCAAACGCACAGCGCGTGCAGAGAACATTTACTGAAGCGATCAAGCCACTCTGAACTATGAAACATTATTGTAACCATATTATACATATCTACGTGTGAGCAGATATCCACAAACACAGTATTTAACAGTAAACACAGGTCTAAACATTATAATATTCAATATAATATTAGAATAAACACTCATACAAGCCTACTTTTATATCGTGCTGTGTTTAATTATCGAACATAAAAACATTCATGTGTCATACATGCATATACATTTAGCATTAGGCTTCATGGTTTCCAATCTTATTTCATAACGTCATAACGAATTGAAATGTTTGAAGTAACATATGGTAATCCATATATTTTCTCTAGTGTAGTGTTACTGAAGAGTTCCTTTTTAACGATTTATAGGCTTCCTGCCATCTAGGCTATTGTTATTATTTTATGCAGCCCTACACATATATGCCAATAAGGCACAACAAACTTGTATTCCCAAAATCTTGCAGCCCTATAGTTTCTCTTGATATCAGCATGTTCACAGGTGTTTATTTAAAAAAAATTATTACAGGGACCAGATGCCACTGGATGAGTCCTGCTGACTTTCACATGAGTCTCTGTACATGAACATGGTAAAGTGAAAAATCAAACCCCTTGGAGATGACAGGTATGTAGCCTACTATGTTTTAGGAATGGCACAGTGTGTGACTGTCCAAGTCTCTGTCTTTAGATCAGTGTGTTTACTAATGTGCTTTTTTGTCATTTGTTGTGTATCTTTGGATTATGTTGTGTTGTAAATAAATCCAAACAATCTAAAAGCCTTTTTTTTTTTTTTTTTTATTCTTTGTGCAAGGTTCCTCATAATGATAGGGCCTGATAGGGCCATTATGGGAGGGTCTTTGTCTTTCTCAGGTGTGAAACACTCAATACTCATGATGGTTCACGCCTACTCACATAAAGCTTTCTTACACCAAACATGTCTTACACATTTTAAATCAATATATTGTCTTATCTGAATGAGTAGTCAGGATGATTTTCACATAGTTTTGGAGCAAAAAAACTGTTTTTTCACAAACCATGCATAAACGTCATTATCTCAAAATAGGCAATAGGTATTATTTTGTATTAATGTATCGTTTTGCATACATGCTGCTGACATATTATTGTAGCAGAGTTTGTGCTGAATACAGTGTAATCAGATTTTATCCATGAAAATGTCACAAGTATCAGAAATAAGGACAAATATCAGAGCATGTCAGACCCAGAAAACACCTCAGACCCCAGAGGGTTAACATAACAGGCAATATTGAAAAATTATTCATTTTGGGATTCCAGAACTGTATGTATTATCCTGAATGTGTGGAAACAATGTGAATGTACTGAAATGTGTCTGTGCATAAATAAAATGTGCGATCAGTGCATCGAGAGCGCACACACATGGTTTGTTTGTGAATCAATATAATGGACTTGCGCATGCTTGCTGTACGACTCCTGTATGTCAGCGCAATCGTCTTTACTTTGATTGCAGTCTTCATCCATCAAAAGTTTACTAGCGAGACGCTGGTTTGCTTTATCACTTACTGGATCATTAGACTGAAAACATTCCAGGATTTTGAAGGCTTAAAATGATCTGATCGCAAACAGAGAAGCGAAGTTGGGTTAAAGGGTTAGAATAGAAATTTCCAGGGTTACAGGTGCTTGTGCTAATGTCGATTCTCAGTGTGATAAATTCCAGACTTAGAAGATCATAACTGCTTGACAATTTACATTAATGATACATTTTCACATACTTCAGTCATTTATTTGCGTTATATTATTTTAACGCGTTAAGGACTTTGATTTAATCGCATGCGTTAATGTGTTAACATTGACAGCCCTACTTGAAATATTGTAAGTCATCCTGTGGCGTTGGATGAGAGTGTTTCAATGTCCCATGTATGAAAAGAGCAGTTGATATAAATCTCAGCTCTGCCCTGTCATTTCTCTGTATAGTGTAAAGGAGCAGTATTTGATCAGCTCAGATGGCCACAGGAAAGATGTTCCCACTCAAGTCCCATGTGGAAAGAACCCTTTGGTGTGCAATACACACTATCACTACAGCCTCCGGCTCAGTTCACACGACATCTGACCCCTCGTCAGCTCATTAGAGGCCCATCTCTCCCACAAGCCTCCTCTAGAGAACACAGCTGCAACAATGACACATAGAGATCAGGCTTGAAACAGGATGTTCACATGGAGTCTTGAAGGGAAAGGTGGGACCACAAGTGTCTGAAAGTTAATCTTGTGTTGATCTCAGTTTCTGATTGCGACAAACAACGTTCCTGCCAAATATTTACTAGTCATTAGTTTGTGATGAGTCACTTGTGATGGAGATTTAAAAAAAAAAAAATTGGTACTCAAGTTAGGGCTGGGCAATATGGCCAAAAAATATTATCACGATAATTTTTTAATATCAGTCGATATCGATAATTATCACAATAAAAGTCAAATCTTTATTTCTTTCAAGTTTAAAGGCAGATTTTTGCTCCTAAGTGAAAGTTGTAAAAACCAGAGCGTTAATTATGGTTTTAAACTACTCTTTATTGTCAGAACATATCATGACAAACACTTGCCAAACCAGGTGAACATTTGCTAAATCTAAGTTAGAACATTCAAACTTTTGTCATTCGTCCTTAAAGCTGCAGTCCGTAGCTTTTCCTCTTTGTCACCATCTCTGTTCGAAATCTGTAACTGCAGTTATTCTGGGAATCATCATCTTTACGTGGGTTGTAAATCGGCATGAAACAGCGCGGATGAACAATGTTTTGAGGCGAGTGCTGCTGTCAATCAACGCGCTGTTTGGATACTGTCATTCAGAATCACAGATTCACTTTTTGAAAGTTTGACCAACATAAGAATTTCCACCGGAAAATGTCTTCTGAACAAGTGAGTAACATCCATTTTTGTTCTGATCAACTAAGGGGGAAAAAGCATTCGACATGATAAGCGATCGTTAGATTTAATCAACGCAATTTACAGCAACCGAGCAAATTATACTTTGTTCTCAAATTGTTCATGTTAACAACATCAGCAGTGCGTGACTAACGTTACATGTAATGTGTTTTATGGTTACCTGTGTAGGTCAGAATTCATATTATCCATAATAGCTAAACGAGAAAGGCACAACAAAGGAAACTCCATAACTGTGTGAATTAAGAAAACGTACTGTTAAACAATTGAACTATTGAAATGTCTTTCTTGTTAAGCAGAAAAAAGTCGTCTCTTCTTCCGTTTTGAACTCTTCAAAACACGGAGTTCACGCACCTTTCAAAAGTCCCGCCGATGATTATCCTTGAGTTCGCATGAGACGGTTTCTTTCTCTTTCTCTTGCCACCTTAAATCAGAAGTACAAAGTCTTTTGGGTTTTATAACTGCTGAATTTCCAGTTGACACTGATGATTGTTGTTTGGATCTTTCTGGATCCGCCATAAGTTTAATTATGTAAAGTGCGGCGAGAAAAGCCTATACATCTCTACATCTCCTCACGCGCAGTATAGCCGGCTAGCCGAAACACCTTCTTTATGTGTACGGGTGTGACGTAATGACGCAAAGACATGCTAGAATTTCCCGCGGAAACCCACCAGTACCACTGGAATTAAAATCATTATTACAAGCTAACTGTTTTGAATCTAGCTATGGCAAGCAGATAGTTTTGAACACTGGCTGAATATGTTTTTTTTTTAAAAATAAATTATTTTTAACTTAAAAAAAGTTACGGACAGCAGCTTTAACAGAATAAATATCTTAATAGAAAATAATATTTCTTAGGTTTCTGCATGTGCTAACTTTTATTTGGTAAAATGTAATATTCTGACTGTTTGAGTTTTATTAAAATTAACCATTGGTCATCCGTCATCATGCATTTAGATCATGATAACCACAGATAAAACTAGGCGTAGCCTACAGCACCTCACTATCATGGCAAAATGTTACTTTATGTTTCTATGGTATTTGTATTGGAAAAACAGTAGCCTAAATACAATTACTATAATACTATAATACATAATATATAAATACTATAATACAATTCAATATGTATTTCCCAGATTTCATAGTGCAGTTAATATTAGTAGGCTAACGTTACAGTAAATCCGTGATAAATTATGGGAATTTGTAGATGGAAAAGCCTTCTGACTGTATCGTTGCGCAGTGTTTCTCCTGTTCGTCAGCGCTGTTTCATCTGCCTTTAAACTGGTTTAAATCACTGAGACATGTGTTCTTTGCTGAATTCACTGAATCTCATGACCGAGGCCAATCAGAGTAAATACATCTGCTCTAGTGAGCTCGCGCTGCGCTGCTGTTTGAACTTTGAGCCGAGCGGATAAACAGTCAGTGAGGCGCGCAGTTCAAATGAGTTTCGTTCCGCTTTTGCCGCATAAACATTATCAAACATTTATCGAACTCTTGATATCGTTTTATCAAGAAAAATATCACGATAACTGTCGTTATCGTTTTATTGCCCAGCCCTAACTCAAGTATCAACAGCATAATCTGAATCCTTGAGTCGTGTTACTTTTGTTAACGAAAACTATGATGAAAAATGTTCGTCGACAAGCTTTTTTTCCCATGACTAAGACAAGACAATGACAAGACGACACAAAGGTCATTAAACGATAACTGTAACTATATCAACATATAATATCATTGTCAAAAAATGATGAGACTAAAATTAACTTAAAAAACAAAAACTTTACAAAAATCTTGTTTGTCGGGGGAAAAAAGGGGAGACAAAATATTGCATGCTGCTTAACATGAGCATTCATGTTTGCGACGGTTGCCAAAGAGTTTAAATCCCCCAAACAGAGCTTTTCTGTTACATTTTACTGATGAAAATTTTATTTATTTTTTTTCTAAGGCATGTTTATAAAGTCTACTTAAATGTCCTATTGAACTAAAGTCTAATCCTGGCTTAATCTAAGCCCTGTCTTTGAAACCAGGCTTTTGTCGGATAAAAGTTGACAATAAAAACAGAACAAGGTTGCCTAAATAAAATAAAAACTAAGTACATTTGACACAAGACTAAGACTAAACTTAAAAATAGTTGTCAAAATGAACACTAATCTTGAGTATGCCCCAGTTCACGACTGAGCTGGTCCCTGAATTCTGCATCTGGTGTTCAACAAAGCCCCCTCTGTTTTTTTCAAACACTTTCATCCTTTCTCCCCTCTTCCACTCACCACTTTTCCATTTGGCGTGAACCACTCTCCACGTTTGACCACGCCGAAGGAGCCGTCACCCAGTTTCTCAAAGAGGGCAAGGTCTTTTTCGCTGATGAGACAGGTGAGTGTCTGCTGGTGGCAGTCCAGCGGTGGAGATGTGGGGGAGGGTTTTCGGAAAGTACTGGCTGGCTGGGGATTAAAGTCTCCTTCTGGTCTCTTCCCACTGAAAACCTGAGGGACAACAACAACAACAAAGTCAAGATCTAGAGGTGACAAATAAAAGCCCTTATCAACACACATAACAAACCATCTTTTAATTAAGCGCAACTGGAACTGCATTGAATGTGTACCAGAAACTTGAGGACTCCCTGGCTAGTCTCTATTCCATTACGGTAATGAGAACCACTAATATGGAACATCCCAAAATTAAGATGAAGGACAGCAGTAGAAATCACAACAAGAGAGAAAGACGGCGATTCTAGACAGAGCTACTCTTTCTAACTGTTTATCAGCTCTTGAGGCACTTTGTATGAGGAGCCTGTGGTTCGGCCGAGGAGTGCTGAACTATCGAGAACCAGGGTGTGGGCTGAGGTAAAGCAGGGGATGTAACTTAAGGGACAAGGATTGGCAGCAACGGAAGGTGAAGGAGTGAGAGATAACCCTAACCTTAACCCAGTGTTACTCACGGCGCGGCTCGCCAAGCTTTAATTTGTGGCTCGCATGGCAGTAAATAATACAGTGATATGATAATGCAGTCAATACAGATATTTCATAAAAACATTAAAAACAAGTAGGGCTATAACATAACCCATTAAAAAACTTAAAGTCTCTGCTCTATTACAAATCATTTATATTTAAAAACTACCCACAACAGCGGCATTACAAGATGGAAATATAGACTATAAAAGATATTGCCCTTACGTCCATGACACTTGTTGCTACGTTTACATGCAACCAAATAATCCATTAGTAATAGGATTGACGGCTCAATTGGACTCAAAAGCCTTCATGTAAACACTTTAATTTGATTGAAAGGGGTGGTTTATTCCTTTTCTAATCCGATCGAGAGAACATGTAAACAATTGATCGGATTGAAAACTGAAAGTAGCTACATTGACATGGACACCTTTTGGTTCAATCGGAATGAAATCAATCCGATTGATGAATCCGAACACAGTGTTTACATTAACGATAAATAAAGTAATCAGGTTGATACTCCCGCTGTTCGCGCATAACTATTCTCCTGGTTCATTTGTTTTAAACAGCAGCCTTAATATTTATCCGTCTCTGGTCATGATTTAGAGATGAGCATACAGTATGAACCAGTTTGGCGTGCTGCATAAATTTATCACGCAGTAAAACCCTGCGCCCAAAACCAGTCGTCTGTGGATGAGAGTCTGGTGGGACGCTGTCCTGCTGCACTTCACAGACACTGAGTGAAATGAGAATTTTAGAATAACGGGACAATCATTTAGATGACACTTTATTCAACAAGAAGAACAGCTCGTTCCGTGCGTCATACGTCATTACGCTATTTCAACATCATTGCACATGCGCAATTCTTTCAGTTTCGGTTTTCAATCCGATCAAGTGTTTACATTCAGACTCTCATTACTCTCGATCAGATTACAAAAGGAATAAACCACCCCTTTCAATCCGATCGAAATTCCAATTGGATCGAGCTCAATCAGAACGATTAAGGTGTTTACATGAAGGTTTTTTAGTCCGATTGAGCCGTCAATCCGATTATAAGGGTCCATGTAAACGCAGCTACTGAAAGGACTGCGCTTGTGCAATGACGCTGAAACAGCGTAATGATGTATGACGCGCGTAACTAGCGATTCTTCCTGTTGAATAAAGTGTCACATAAATGAGTGTCCCATCAGTCATTCTAAAATTCTCATTTCACTCAGCATCTGTGAAGTGCTCCACCAGTCCTTGTTTCAGATTCTCATCCACGGACTACTGGTTTTGGGTCACGGGGAGGGTCATTTTTACTGCGTGATAAATATAAGCAGCACGGCACAACGGTTCATATGCTCATTGTCTCCAAAGTATGACCAGGATAAATGGATGTGACCAATGGATAAGTATTAAGTCTGCTGTTTAAACACAAATAAAGAACCTATGTAGGAGAATGATTATTGAGCACGTGCAGTGGGAAACTTTGTATATTTGTGCAGTGTGTGCATGTCAAAAAAAAATTTGTCCGATTTGAAGCTTGTGACATATAAACACGCACATCAACTCAATAACTTGTTTAGCGTTCATTGTAAACAACATTCAGATTCATTATTTGGAATGAATTCAATCCGATTTAAACAAATGTTGTGCATGTAAACATAGCCGTGACTCACTGCGGAGTTGCCAGTTTTGGCGGTCTTTCCAGCTCTTAACGGCGAATGTGCTCTTGGATGGTGAGATACATTAATGGGCTAATGTAGAAGGAAAAAAAAAACCAGAATATATTTTGGATGACCTTAAGGAAATCCTGCTTTTTTGTCATTAAGGGAAATCATCTAGTCTCGGTAACAAATTTGACATTGATAAATGATAAATGATAAAAATGATTGTATGTTCAGGGATGACAGATTGATAAGCAAACATGGTATTTATGACTGGATGTAACTTAATATTTTGCGGACAAAAGTGGTTCTCCTATTGACTTTATCCTATCAGTGTGGCTCTCATGAAAAAAATTGTGAAGACCACTGCAATAACCTATTAAAAACAGACAGACAGAGATGATGCTGGAAAAAAGAGAAAACAGAAATAGAGAAGGATGGAACGCAATGTCTCTAGCCTTGAGAGTGAGAGCCTGGATTTGACGGACAGGCTGAAAATAGAAAAATTGAACTGGGACCAGAGTGAATATAGAGGATCCAGACAGAGCCTTGAAACCAAGACTAACGCGTTATAACCGTACACATAGCAAAGATACATTACACATTGACAAATGCCTCAATGAGTAACAAAACCAAACACATCTTTCTATCATGGTTTGGGAATTTCCAATGACTTCTATTGTTTTACTACTGAACCAATGATATCTTCTGTCCCCTAAATCCAAAACCTACCCCTCACAAAATCTTTCTGTAATTTTTACATTTTCATTAAGCGAGAATTACTAAGTTTATTAAGCCGTTCCAAAGTGGGAATTGTTGGCTGCTCTCCACAATATAGATGATTCAGGTTTTACTGTCAATGTAGTAATGCCACCAGAACTCAGTGACAAACACATAAATAAATAAAAAAAAACAATATAGAAGTGATCGGGAACATCTCAGAGCGGCTCTGTTCACAGTAAATGTTGCTCCACACAAACTTTTATCATTTACATGTGTGAAGCGCGTCTCAAAACCATATGTTGAGAGTTTGGGTTGCTTACAAATCAGATTTGTAAGGTAAAACATTTATAAACCTACACCAACACATGAGAAAATGTAAATATGCACACTGTTCACTGCGATTTCAAAATAAAAGTTTAAACCCTTGTTCTAAGTTTGCATATTTTGATGTCCACATATTCTTGTTTAAGAAATTACAGTAGCTGAAGCATTTCTATTGTGAAGAAGTGGCCAAATATTAAAGATTAAGAAAATATTTGGGTAACGCTTTACAATAAGGCAACCTTTTTGTCAGAAAGTGTCATTTTTAAATTTCCGAGTTCATCACTGTGCCACAACTAGGGCTGCACGATTTGGGGAAAATGTCATATTGCGATTATTGAGGTCAATATATTTATACTATTGCGATGTAATAAACAAATGGTTTCATGAGTCAACTTGCTCTCCGGTGTCGGGTGTACCCCCACGGCCTGCGAGGGGGGACGTGAGAGAACAGCGCAAGGCCGGTGGCGTGAGTGATAATGAATGACACCTGTGAGACGCACCGGTCTCGCATCTCTCACGGAGGAGCGGAAGCATAAAAGGAGGAGTGACGACAGTGAAGATCGAGAGAGGAACAGGCCTGATTTTATGTTGTGTTTTGTTTCTGTTTTGTGTAGCCAGCAGTCTTAAAAGTTGTTAAATGTTTGCCGGTTCCCGCCGCCTCCTTCCCTGAATCTTAAACACCGCTACAGTTTGTTAGAGCTGCTCACTTTCATTGACTTGGGCAATTTAATTCTCACACTTTAATAGTATTTATAAGTCCTAACTACAAGCTGTTACTACGAGGATTACATAAAAATGTAGTTCTGTATGCAGGTGGGAGGTAAGCTACTTTATCTGAATGAAATGCATACACCTCTCTCGTGTTTCCCTCTGCGTGCCAGTGTTGGAACGCGTGCCTTAGGTTGCCGACCCCTGCAATAAGGTCTCAATAGCCACGTTTCCACTGTCGGGCCAGGGCCGAGCCGTGCTAGTGCGTGCCAGGGCCAGTTGCGTTTCCACTGCCACTTCCGGGGCTTGATCGGGGCTTACTCAGGGCCGAAGGCCAGGATTTCTGGCCCGTCGAATACCCTGGGCCAAAGCGGGCCAGCTCGGGCTAGTGGAGTGGTTACGAACAGAGGAGGGGTTTACCTGAGTCTGGAGATGACAGCGCCGGATGATTCTGTCAGCATTAAAGACTTAAAATAATTTAACTCACTTTCATGTTTGAATGCCTTCTGTTTGTGATCCGATGTGGATTCTACCGTATAAGGTAGAAATATTTACGCGATGCAAAAGACTATGCGTGCTAACCATTACCATGGTAAACATGATAAACGCTTGAAGTAACGCATAGTAAAAAAAAAACTTTGACGGTTGAAGAAATCAGACCAATCATAAAGGCTATCACAAATAATTTTTTAAAATTTTATCTTGTCAGATAGCCTACGTCTTGTCTCTTTATACCGGACTATCATAAAATAAAGCAACTTTTTTTTCGGGAGCTTAATTCTATTTCTCTGACTGAAAATAGCCTATCTGTAGCCTACTGGGAGTCGAGAAAGTGCTAAAGCTCCTCAGGTCGTATTTTTGGTGGCATATATTTGTAGAAATTATCATTCTTTCTAATTGTGATGTAGCCTAAATATGTCCTGTAGCCTAACTACCAAATAAACAGAAACGGACGCGACAGAAGAAGTGTATCCTCTTTCTTTTGTGAAACCTAACGCTAATTTATTTCTGTGTGTGACTAATGTGCAATTTTGACATAGGCCTACATTAATTCATGATCAATGTATCACTTTTTTATTGTAAATCTGTGGTAAAACATCGATGCTTGGGTTTTAAATATTCAAGTTCAAAAATGCCAGCAAACGGTCGCTTTTATGTTTGTTTTGCAATGCACGCTGTTTCCAGTGATTTCTTTCTGATTAGTTTTCTGATAAAACTTCCATTTGTTTGTGAAATGATGGGTTAGTGTGACGTTGTTCCCGAGAGGCGTGTTACGGGCGTGTTTTAGTGAAGCACTGTGGAGCTTCTGGCCCGACAGTGGAAACGCAAGCAGGTGCTAATGGCCCAAGGCTATTAGCCCGGCACGGCCCGTTTAAAGCCCTGGCTCGGCACTGGCCCGGCAGTGGAAACACAGCTATTTGTTAACATTAGTTTCAGTGTTTGCTAATCCCGACCAATTTGCGTATGCACTGCTGTGCACAACACCAATCAATGGCAAACCACATATGTTTCAAAACTTCACATGACAGCTCATATCTCCGTCTCTGTAAGTTACTGAAACAAAAAACACCATGGAAAAAACACCAGAGAATGCAGTTGTGACTCCCAAAACTTTACAGGTGAGTTACAGGTGTGATAGATGGCGGTTGTCACTCCCGTAAATAAGTAAACTGTGTGAGTGAAACCATATTAAGGAGTCAAATACAGGACTCACAACCATATTCTAATGCTGTGTGAAGAGTCATGGCAACCTCTGGTGCTCAGATACAAGGAACTGCCCAGCTAGTTTGTGGAGATAGTGAAAAGAAATAATGCAGAGAAGGATCGAAAATTTAAAAGGGGGTTGGACTGACACACACATCTGGTTTACTATCTTTGTGGGGACTCACCATAGCTGTAATGGTTTTTATACTGTACAAACTGTAAATCCCCTTACACTAACCCTTACCTCTAAATCTACCCATCAGAGAACACACATTCTGCATTTTTACATTTTCTACAAAAAAAAAATCATTCTGTATGATTTATAAGCTTGTTTGAAGTCCCCACCAGGATAGAAAAACAAGCACACACACACACGTGGTTTTATGCTGCTCATGTGGAAACTTGAAAAGCCCTGCACAATTAATTTCATAATAAACCATGTTATCCTATTGTTTGTTGCATTGTTTTAGTTGTTTATGAAGCTAAATCAAGTTATCGTTATCGAAATATTATTGGGGAAAAAAAGAGTTTTTCGTAAATTAATAATAATAGTAAAATATTAGTTTTTGCATTGACTCTTTCAAAAATGCATGCACTTTGGTGAAAAGGGTTTCTGACCCCTCCTACATAGATATACATATTTAAATTTGAAACAGGAGAGCACTTACTGAGGATACGTGTCAACTAAAAGCATGCCCACACACACTAACAGTAGAGTGAGGAGGCAGATTACTCAGTCTGCTCTTGGTGCCAGGAACGGAAACAAACAGGTGTAATTTTAGAAAGCTCTCATCCAGGCCACTTCCTTGCAGACCCAGGCCAATGCTGCAACTAAAGCCTCCACACAAGGGAGGAAATCGGTGTGTGTGTTTTTGTTTCATTATTTAACATGTATGAAAGAGCTGAGTGGAGGTCAACCTGTGTGCATGTGCTACTTTCTGTGTGTAAGTAATACATGTAGTAGAAGTACAGGTACAGTAGTACAGGTAGTAGAAGTAATGGTATACACTCAGATGTGCAAAGATTTTACCTTTAGGGGTACTACAGCTTTGCACTGGGGCAGTACCATCAAAGGGACAACTCTGTACCTTATCAACCCTTAAAATGTCCATAATAGTAACTTAAGAGGACACATTACTACTCCAAGGTATTAAAGGGCACCTATTATGGCATTACGTGCATGCAATGACAAAAAACACTTTTGTTGTCTTATAATATGCATTTATTTTTACCTGATTTGCTCACCGACTCTCAAATGATTCGTTTAACGACTCATTTTTCAAACCCCTCCTTTGCGTGACGCTAATCTGCGGTGATTGGTCAGATCCCAGTCAGTTATTTTTTGCGTTAGCCCAAAGCTTAAACATATTGATAAAGCACTGCAGTACTACAGGTATTGCTCTATTCTTTATGACAACTCCAATAACAGCGACAAACATTTCACATATAAAAAAAAAAAAAAATGACATTGGAGACCTAGAAGCTGCGCTGAGCGTAACTTACACAACACACACACATAGCAGCTACTTATTGAGCATGCTACAAAACCCATAAAAGCAACAATTATTAATAATACTTACAGGTTGCGATTCGGAGGAGGAAGCTGATCCAAATAAACTTGGTACTGAACCTTCCTTCAGTATCAGCCGGCTCGCGAATCCATATTTGACAGCATTTATGTTTTTGAAGCAATCATCTTCAAAATGACGCGAACACAGCAATAACTTCGGACTATACATCTGTGGTATAGTTGCATATATGAACTGTAGCCACTGATTCTTCAAATGCTCGTCTCTGGGCAGATGAAAAAATGTCGCTTTTGCGTCACACTACAGAACACATCGTCTCGTCGCCATGATGTTTTCAAGTTTCCATGGCTTCTACGAGTACGAGCGCAATGAGTGGGCGTATCTTATTCAAATAACTTGTACAAGTGACGTCATAAAGTTAGAGAAAATGCATAGTTCGTCGAACGATTCATATCAGCGACTCAGAGTCGACTCTTACTTTTGAGAGACAATAACTTTGTATACGGTGAACTTTCATGTTTAAAATTTTGCAGGATGTTTTAGTTCACTTAGATCTATGTTACACACTACATGAAGGGCAATTTTCAAAAATCCATAATAGGTACCCTTTAATATGCACTATTTGGGGTCAAATAAGGTACAAAGTTGTCATTTTAAGGCTACTGCCCCAGTGATAAGTTGTTGTACCCCTAAAGGTATATGACTTTTTTCACTTTTTTTTCTGACAAAGTAAAGAACTAGAAAATATCTGTGTGTGTGCTTCAGTAGTTCAGTTAAGTGTGCAGTTTCTGGTGCCAAAGGTCAAGATGTCCTCTCATCCCACAGACAGAGGAATTTGCCCAGCAAATGATTTAGACAAGCAATCATTCGTCCAACCCTGCATGTATATCACTCCCACATACACACTTCCTCTAAAAAAGACTGTAAATGACCGCACACAATCTATCATCCTTAAATGTATTTGGGAATAGGAGATTAATGATGTGGCAAGTCAAACAGAGAAGAAAGAGACAGATTCATTCTGCGGTCTCTCTAATTCTAGTCCTGGCTCTTTGTACACTGTTACAAATGGGATAACACTGAAGCACAAATACACACTTAAAACATAAGACAAACACAGAAAAATAAATATTGTAGTTGTATTAAACGAAGCAGAGCAGGGCGGACCAACATAAACAGAAATGAATAAATGTGTGTTACAACTACAAATGCATTAACTGATGTTACTATGTATTCAGGTTAAAACTGACTCTGGCTCCAGTGAGGTTTTTGGTCAGCACTAATCAGACATCTAACTCTATGAAAACAAGTCTCACACCGAGGTGGAGCAATAACCGGCCACACAGAAACAGCTCAGAGCAAAGAATACATTTATTCTGGTCAGTTTATGGTTAGTTATAAAAATATTTTGGGTATAACAAGCCGCTGCTTTTACACAGTCTAATTTAGTTCCTAGCTTATTTTTTCACAGCAAACCAGCATTAAAGGCTCTGCCAACCCTAAAACAGACCAAAAACCGACGCACCAAATTTGGCACACCAAATCCTCCTCCTCCGTCCTGTCAGTCATCTCTCCTTACTCTGGTCACGTGATGAGTGAAAACTGACTCTTGCTGCACTGTGCAGCTCATGCTGTATGGAGCAGAGCAAACAATTTCATTTTATTATTGTCGTTGTCCAACTGAACCAAAAGTTTTTTTTTATATATAAAAAAGCAAAACGACAGTGGGGCGGTGTTGTGTAACGCCAATAACACATACTACCACAGCAAGCCCTCTGCCAAATAGATTCAAAATGGTTAAAGCAAAAAGTGAAATAACAGAAATATTTTAAAGCAGGTACAGGGACATGCAGGGGTTTTCATGAACATTTAATTGATGAAACAAAGTGATCCCAGAATCAAACTTTCCCACCAGCATTTCTCTCAAACTCATGACAGAAGGTGTGGGTGTAAAACTAGCCCATTGACATGGTCTTCAGGAAACATATTGACCAAATAAAAAGGTCTGTTAGTATCAGTTCAGTATATAAGGTTCACTTAATATTATTAAAATATTGTTCAAAAATATCAATGTATCATCCATAATTTATTTTGGCAGAATGCAGTAAACTAGGCTATGCTTTATAAATTTTAGTCTGCCCTACAGAATCAAGCACTAACTTAATTTCCTCTGAATTCTGAATCTATCGTCAAACACGCGCACACACTTAAAATGCACACACAAAGCCCAGAGAAAGGCCCACATTGTGCTGATTTATTGCTTGTGTCTAAGGCCAATTTGAGGCTCTTCCTGCAGCATTTGATGGACCATTAACCTGGTTAGTGCTTTAGTGAGTGAGCGGAAGGCCTGAGTGGACATTTCCTGCTTTAGCACTCAGTGACCGACTACATAAGATTAAAAAAAACCAAAAACAAAACATGCACACATAACAAATAGACATTTTTAAGACAGAGAGGGTTCAATTTCTGAACTGCTCGGCTCCATAAACAGTGATTTATCTTTTAAGAAGCATCATGACTGACCTCAGCTTGACAAAAGCAATTGCATAAGTTATGTTGTGCAAAAAATGAAAGGCTGCTGAAATAGTCTAGGTCAAGTGCTTTAAATGTTTATTCCTTTCAGGTTCAATAAGACATTTGACAAGTGAGAGACTGTAAAGCGCTTGAGGGACAATGTGAGCTGAATGACCAATGACTGAAGTGAAGTCCTTGTCCGGATGGGACCTGACCTTGGACTGGAAGTCTCATTAATCTGTCAGTACGTGTGAGGAAGGCTGATGACATACCTTGCTCATCCAAGACTTGCGCTTGCACATGGTTTTTCTCCTCTTCACCACCTCCCACAGCCGTCTTTGCCCTATCAAAGAAAGCAAATGAGAGAATGTTATTTTATGAATATTGTGGGTTCAAAACAAGTTCAGCTTTATCAACAGTTACATGCTGACAATTACCACATATAAAAAAAAAATTACATACTGTATTCTTCAATCAAGCAAACATTGTGGTTAGAGTAAAATACTTATAATGTGTATGAAGTAAACCAATGCACTTGAATAAAAATTTAAATGGACAATGTTTAGTAATAAATTGTTTAATAAATTGCTTACTATCTGTGTAAAGTTGTGAAGCTGATAACCTTGTAATTGTCACATGATATGTGCAAGGACACTAGAAAGGGTTTGCTGTTTATCCACCCTAAGGAATTACTACTTTAATGAATTATGAATTATTTAAACCCTCCAAAATGCTTTGTCCAAATGGAATTGCATTATAAATTATTACAATAAGTGATTTTGCTTGATTTTACAAACTGAAGAATGATTCAGCCGATCTCCGGGTCTGGCAGTAGCACTTTTAGCATAGCTTAGCATAGATAATTGATGGTACGGCAGCAAAGTTCCTTGATTATTACACAGGAATGAGAGTATAGTTCTTAGCCATATCGGCCTAGAAAATTGCAACTTTTCATTTCCCGTCGGTCTTAGTTCACAATGTAACTACAGAAGAGTAAAGTTTTAAATAGGAAAAATATCAAAACTCTTTCGTCATTTTTTTTGAGAGAGATGCTAATGGTCTAATCAGATTCAGCATTTTTCTAAATTAAGTGCCGCCTTCCCGGAATGCTTTGCGGGCGCGTCAAAGTCGCTTGACGTCACCCATAGGAATATAGTGGAGTGCGGCGCGACATAAGCGTCGCACGGACAAGTGGATCTGCACCGTGAGATCAAGCTTCACAAAGCTCTACCTTTAAAAATTAAATAAATGAAAGTGAATCATTAAAGCCAATAATAATTATAATATTTTATAATACTAGCATGTTAAGTTTAATTTTAAGTTTACATAAGTCAAGGAAAAAGTCAGTAATAAAATTTTGAAAAAAGAAACATTAAAAAAAGTAAATAGTAATAGAATAACGCTTATTAACCCTCTGGGGTCTGAAAACGCGCCGGCGCATTTTGTGCGATTTTTTTCACATAGCAGCCAAATAGACTTAAAATACTCAGTCATATTTTTGTCATACACACTTAAGAAATATGAAAAAATTAACTGTTAAATGTCTACTTTTTTATGGGTCCACTTCCAATCGAAATAAAACATTGTACTTTTGTAAAATAAAGAAAATAAACAGGGTGTGCTTTCTGCCTCTCCGTCTCCGTGAACTTTTTTTCTGGAGCACGTCTCTAAACTTAAACAAAACTCAGCGAATACTAGTCACACATGCATGAGCAATATATCTTCATTAATATCATTTAAGTGTGTACTTAATCATTTAAGTGTGTACTTTTAAATTATCTAATTATCTAATATTCTCTGTTATGTAATCTATATAAAAAGAGAGAGATGTCAGTCGTTCTCATTTCAGCTAATTATCTTTTAATGTGACCACGCCCACAGAGAGCGCGCGCTATTCAAACGCAAATTATCTGAGGCAAGCCATGCAAACTGTTAACGCCCCATATCAGCTGGATAAAACACATCAAGTTGAACAAGAATCGTGGACTTTACCTCGTCTTGCTGCGCTCTGAGGAATAATACTATCGTCCTAATCCTGGAACAATTTACCTCAGAAGTGCTGGTAGTTTCCGATGAGCAACGAATCAAGCTGATGTAGTAAGTTATTTATTCTTAAGAGCTTTGTTATAATCTCGATATTGATAGTGTGAATGATGAATGAAAGGCACAGACACGTGCGAGCTGTTGTTTACAGCTGTACAGCTGTACAACTCGCATAAACACGATATGTTACAGACTAAATATGAATATTTAGACAAGATTTCATTGATTAGTTTTGGATGGATTATAAAGTTTTTACTGTAAAAACAGCCTACTGCCACATTAAATAAGCTTTTGTTCGCCAATTTCTGCTCATATTTTACCCTTGAAACTTTTTACAAAGAAAGATTACACTTGAAATATTGTTAAAATTGTAATTTTTTTGTTGTGTTTTATTAGTGACAAATTTGGGGAGAGGATACATATTCCAAAACTTTCTGAAATTACAGTATGAGAATTAACTGCACAATTAGGATATTATACAATTTGCATGCATACAAAATATGTGGATAAGACAAATGTTTTTCAAGTTGTTTCCAACTCAGTTAGAGTTGGAAACATCTTGAAAAACATTTGTCTTTTTCCACTGGGTACCACAAGAAAGTGCGAGGACAATATAAATATATATATATATACACATACATACATATATATACATATATATACACACAGTTTTAGATCAGTAAGATGTTTTATGTTTTTAAATGAAGTCTCTTCTGCTCACCAAGGCTGCAATTATTTGATTAAAAAAAAAAAAAAAAAAGTAATAATGTGAAATATTATTACAATTTAAAACAGCGGTTTTCTATGTGAATATATAGTGAAGTGTAATTTATTCCTGTGATCAAAGCTGAATTTATCATTATCATTACTCCAGTCTTCAGTGTCCTACAGAAATCATTCTAATATGCTGATTTTATGCTCAAAAAACATAAATTATTATTTTCAATGTTGAAAACAGTCATGTACCATTTTTTCCCCCAAAATTCTATGATGAATAGAAAGTTCAAAAGAACAGCATTTTTTTAAAATATAATCTTTTCTAACATTTTAAATGTCTTTACTGTAACTTTTGATCAATTTAACTCATCCTTGATGAATAAAAGTATTTTCTAATTTCTTTCCCCCAAAAATAAAAAATAAATTCTTACTGACCCCAAACTTTTGAACGGTAGTGATAAATGTTACAAAAGCTTTCCATTTCAGATCAATTCTGTTCTTTTGAACTTTCTATTCATCAAAGAATCCTGAAATAAAAATGTAAAAAACTGTTTTCAACATGGATAATAATCATAAATGTTTCTTGAGCATCATATTATAATAATTTCTGTAGGATCATGTGACACTGAAGACTGGAGTAATGATGCTGTAAATTCAGCTTTGATCACAGGAATAAATTACACTTCACTATATATTCACATAGAAAACCGCTGTTTTAAATTGTAATACTATTTCACAATATTACTGTTTTTTTTGTATTTATCATCAAATAATTGCAGCCTTGGTGAGCAGAAGAGACTTCATTTAAAAACATAAAAAATCGTACTGATCTAAAACTTTTGACCGGTAGTGTGTATATATATATATGTGTGTGTGTGTTTGTGTGTGTGTGTGTGTGTGTGTGTGTGTGTGTGTGTGTGTGTGTAGCTTCTTTTGTCCTCGCATTCTTTGGTACCCAGTGACACACCTGTGTGAAAGGCTAATTATGCACTCATTATTATGCAAGGCTCATTATGCAAGGCCATTGTCCTCTTAGGTGAGAATCACACCCACTCAGGTGAGAATCACGCCCACTCGCATATTGCCTTCACAGAAAAAAAGTGTCTTAAAAAGTTTAAATCAATGTATTGTTTTGTGTAAATGATTAGGCAGGATGATTTTCAGATCCTTTTGAAGCAAAAATTCTAGCCAACAACATCCATTAGTCAAAAGTATTGTGGACACATGTTTAGTGAGTGTTTTGTGGCCTTATTTCAGAGGCTTTAAGTTTTATTTTTTTCAATAACCATGCATAAACAATATTCCTTCAAAAATACAAACATGTACATACATGTTGCTCTCATATTATGGTAGCCCTGTTTGTGCTAAATAGAGTGCATTGACAACTTTGCCATTAATATGTTTATAAGCAACTGAAAAAAACACAAATGTCAGGGCATGTCAAAACATCTCAAGGACCTCAAAAACCCCTTAGACCCCAGAGGGTTAAAGTTACTAAACGTATTGAGACAACATTGATTTATTTTTATTTTTTTCAGCGTTGCTGTGGCAGATCTATAGTCTGTATTTACATGACTCATGCACAATGCATAGACCTAAAAGGAAATCTAAAAAAACATTCTGCCCATTGCTATGGTTATCACTGTGTCAATCATCACATTTAAAATCATAAAAAAATTTGGTTTGCATCTCTGCATAAGTGTCGATGGCGGATCTCTGTGTGAAGTGCCTTGTGGAAAGTATTATTTGTGATAAAGCTACAAGCAAAACACCTTGGTTGGACTCACCGGGCCGGCCCATACCAATCTTCTCCAGGTCCTCATTCTTCACATAGTCAAAGTGTGAGAGACGTGTAACGTTGAGCTCATCACGGATGCGCAGGAAGTACTGCTGCAGTTGCACTTCCATCAGCAGCTCCAGCAGCCACTCAGTGCCCTCCTCACACTGCATACTGCTGCCCAGCTTCTGCACAGAAAGACACACACCAATGAAGTCCACAGAGCGATTCCCCCATACTCTCCCAAAACACCAGAAGCAAACATGTTCAAGCCATTCCCAACTAAATAAATTCCATAACCACTAGGCTAGCCAAAAATAAAAAGTGGTGTCCATCTAGACAGCAACAAGTGACCAAGTCCAAAAGTGTGATTGAGCATTTAACATCCTATTAAACGTGATTCAGCTCAGAGTATGCGGCAACAACAGCTCATAAAGAAATAATACAGTTGGCTTTCATTGCTCAACTGTGGCAAACATCTGGTAAGCACACACGCACACACACACACACACCTGAAGTTCATTAAAGACAGATGGCACTGGACCTGGCCCAGGCCACATGTGCTGAGTCGCTCTATACGCTTTTTAATTCCTCCCAAAAGGAGCATCTCCACACATCCAAAAGTAACCAGCAAATAAAGGCCTTACCTTTCCACAGCAGCTGCTGCATCTCCAATTCCACTTCTGAACCAATTAAAAACGTTTCCATTAAAATCATAAGCACTCAATTCCCAAGTCCCAAAGCCCTTATCACCTTTCAAACAATGAACATCCACACTCTCTTTAAGCTTCTGTTTTGTACCAAGGGGAACAGATGAATGGAACAGCAAACGGATGGAAGAACACTGGCACTGGTGCTTGGAAGCTCTGGGACAACTAAAAGTGTGCTACTGTTTTCCATAGTCTGCTTTTGTGCTTGTTCTTTTTTCTGTTGGAGCGTATTGGACATCAGCTGCTTTCAATTTTCAATCTCTCCCTCCCCTTGCACTCCTTCACACTGGTGTTCTTTCACTCTGACACACTTTCCTTCTCTGGAGGCCTTGTGGTCAGTCACGTCTTAACAAAATTAAGGCAATAGGGAGGAAGCAGAACAATCTTGGGATCAGAGAGACTACAGTAACTCCTTGCCCTTTTGAACCCCCTTGAACTTTTATGCTTTTGTTCTTGAGACCTTTACATACAATGAAACTGCATATGGTGTGTACAGCTAAACTATAACAGGCTGTTAAGATTGTATACTGTAAATGCCAGAAAGCTTACAATAGCAATACAATTGTAAACATGGGTTTGTGCTTTGATTCTAATCAATGTTATAAAATATTGGGACCCCCTCGAAAACGAGATGATACATCTCAAGGGGTTTATCCTAATAATAAACAAATTTTAACTATAATGCTAAATCCATGTGGGAAACTGCTTCAGACGCAATCAGTTCACTCAATATGCAATGCCAAAGAGACGAACAAGCAGCTGTGAGGGATCGTAGGGTAAAATGTATCTTGATGTGTTGAAATTGGGGCTGTTAAATAAAAGTTTTTAATCAAATTATTTACATGATATGCCAATGAATTGCAATTAATTACAAATAAACAATTTCTGAAAAACCTCCGAAATAAAAATATTTCAAAATACATTGTACTACTGTGAAAGAAACAAACATCTAACAATTAAAAATTAATTTAATAGTCAATATAGTGTTTGTTTATTCAGTCACTGGCTTACAGTCCATAACAACCCAATCAATTGAGTTGTGACAATTTGTCAAAGTTAGACTAAGAGACTGTACACTTCACACAGGATGTGCCATTGTGTTCTGTCAGTGCTCTTTTTTAAATAGTTGGTCTATGTGCAGACAGAAGTCTTCAGATGTTGCTGATTTGTGAAAGAGGCGGAAGCTTGCCAAGATATGTGTGTAAAACAAGGGGTTACAAAATTGACAGGTTTCTTGAATGAGTGTCAGGAAGGTTAGAGAGCATAAGAAGTATTTTGTGGCCAAAGTGCTTCCTCTGTTGATGCATGAAAAGTCATGGGTCATAGGGGTCAGGGCCTTTTTGACATTAACCATCAATAACTTTCAGAATGTAGTCACACACTGAAATTTTTGTGAAGTTCTCTCCCTTTCATTCTTTAACTACAAGTATGAGCATTACTAATTGTAGGGCCCTATGATTTCCATGATGCAGAGATAAAAAAAAATCCCTACAAATGTAATTTACTGTATATTGCTGAACGTCACAGAATGACACATTTTTAATTAAGTGTCCATTAAAAATTCAACTGAAACCAGAATTTAGGAACTCATTTCATAGAGCCTCATAATAGTGATGCTTGCCTTAGTAAGTGCCAATAAAATAGCTAAGTAGGAGTTTAAATCGACAAAATAGAGGATCACAAATCCAAATTACTAAACATCAACAAGCAGCCACATCCCTGCACACACACTTAACTTCCCAGCAACATTTCACACTTCACACTGGGGACGTCATGTCTAAATATGCCAATACTTCATCTCTACTTTGCTTGTTTGCAAACTTAAAGGTCTTGATGTAAAAGTTAAAATCTCTGAACTAGGGGTGTGCGATATGCCGGTAGACATGATAAACCGAGGTTTTGGGTCATCTTGCTGCACAAGTCACAAACTATTTTTGACTATCTTGCTGTGTCTCTTATTTGAATGCGTTTTTAAGGCTACAAGGTATAAGAGTTAAAAAAAAAAAAGTTTAATTTGAAAATGTTTAATTGAAAGAGAACTCATTCAGTATATTTGCATCTGAGAGAGGATTTATTTCTGTGCGCACACACCTTGAAACGCACGCACAAAGCCGCAGTTCATGAAGCATGCGAATACTGAGTTCTTTTTTGCGTTTTATTGGGCTTGAACGGTCAAATGCACACACTTATGTGACAAAAGACCCCTCTTTGCTAGGGCTGGGCAAAACAAATAGATTTTTCGATTAATAGTTGTTTTTTTAATGTGGGCGATTCTATATCAATTCTCAAAAGCCCCTTATACATATATTTTCCGTATTTATTTCTACAAACAATGATTGATGTTAATCCTATTACTAGTCTTTTCTACTAGATGTCATCCTCTTATTTACCTAGCGCGATTTTACAGCGTCTATTTTTTACCCTGTCATTGACTTAATGCTTAACATGGTGGAAACAGGTTCGCCTTTCAGCGTGAAAGACATCCAAGACAGTTGAAGGACGTGTCAGTGTCCCGATCGGGCCAGTGCTGCATGGTCACGAAAATGTATCAGTTGCATGCGTTTTCAAGCCGTGTCAATTTAAGCATTCAAACGAAAGAGAACTTGCGCGAGTGGTGTGAGAAATGTTGTGAGTGCACACACCCTAAGTGGAGGGTGTGTTCTTAATTTTTGCTCTTTATGTTAATCAAACTACAAAAGACTTCCTGAAATTTACTAAATAACGTTTTTGTAACTTAAATAAGGATTTAACTTTAATTTGTACATGAAGATTATTTGCAATTTATATTAGTTATTTTATCTGTGGTATCGAAATTGCAATCAAGAACTGTTAAATTTTACTATACAAAATATAGTTTACTATACTATATATTTTAAAAAACAAATTTTGGGTGTCATAACCTTATTACAATTCAAGAATACATGGGTCAAAAACAACAAAAACAATAATTATTTTATTCATTTATAACTTTTTTTAAGGTGGGCCCAGTCATCATTGAATTCATTGAATCGAATCGAGAATTTAAATCAAATTGAGATCTTGTGAATCGGAATCGAATCAGGACACCTCTATCGATACCCAGCCCTACTCTTTGCGAGTATCCTCATAAGTTGTTTATGTCTTAAGTCAGGGGTCGGGAACCTATGGCTCCTTTCAGGATTTTATATGGCTCTCCAATTTTCAAATGTTGACTGAAAAAGTCGCTCAAAAAGTCAAATATTAAGAGACATTTTGAGACGCACCATGCAGCACTTGTTAACCACTTGTTTATGATGCCCGTTTCTCAATTTGTGTGGTGTCTTAAGGGGGTCGCACACCGGACGAGAAGCGCAGCGTCGCGTCTAGAACAACTCGAGGTATCGCAAACCGGACACGCACTTTCTCAGTTTATGGCCAGCACTATTGTTATGTTTAAGGACATTATGGAATTAAGATAATGTCTGTACTATGTTATGATTGCACTGTACAATTACAGGTCCTTCTAAAAAAATTAGCATATTGTGATAAAGTTCATTATTTTCCATAATGTAATGATAAAAATTAAACTTTCATATATTTTAGATTCATTGCACACCAACTGAAATATTTCAGGTCTTTTATTGTTTTAATACTGATGATTTTGGCATACAGCTCATGAAAACCCCAAATTCCTATCTAAAAAAATTAACATTTCATCCGACCAATAAAATAAGTGTTTTTAATACAAAAAGAGTCAACCTTCAAATAATTATGTTCAGTTATGCACTCAATACTTGGTCGGGAATCCTCTTGCAGAAATGACTGCTTCAATGCGGCGTGGCATGGAGGCAATCAGCCTGTGGCACTGCTGAGGTGTTATGGAGGCCCAGGATGCTTCGATAGCGGCCTTAAGCTCATCCAGAGTGTTGGGTCTTGCGTCTCTCAACTTTCTCTTCACAATATCCCACAGATTCTCTATGGGGTTCAGGTCAGGAGAGTTGGCAGGCCAATTGAGCACAGTAAACCATTTACCAGTGGTTTTGGCACTGTGAGCAGGTGCCAGGTCGTGCTGAAAAATGAAATCTTCATCTCCATAAAGCTTTTCAGCAGATGGAAGCATGAAGTTCTCCAAAATCTCCTGATAGCTAGCTGCATTGACCCTGCCCTTGATAAAACACAGTGGACCAACACCAGCAGCTGACATGGCACCCCAGACCATCACTAACTGTGGGTACTTGACACTGGACTTCAGGCATTTCGGCATTTCCTTCTCCCCAGTCTTCCTCCAGACTCTGGCACCTTGATTTCCGAATGACATGCAAAATTTGCTTTCATCCGAAAAAAGTACTTTGGACCACTGAGCAACAGTCCAGTGCTGCTTCTCTGTAGCCCAGGTCAGGCGCTTCTGCCGCTGTTTCTAATTCAAAAGTGGCTTGACCTGGGGAATGCGGCACCTGTAGCCCATTTCCTGCACACGCCTGTGCACGGTGGCTCTGGATGTTTCTACTCCAGACTCAGTCCACTGCTTCCGCAGGTCCCCCAAGGTCTGGAATCGGTCCTTCACCACAATCTTCCTCAGGGTCCGGTCACCTCTTCTCGTTGTGCAGCGTTTTTTACCACACTTTTTCCTTCCCACAGACTTCCCACTGAGGTGCCTTGATACAGCACTCTGGGAACAGCCTATTTGTTCAGAAATTTCTTTCTGTGTCTTACCCTCTTGCTTGAGGGTGTCAATGATGGCCTTCTGGACAGCAGTCAGGTCGGCAGTCTTACCCATGATTGCGGTTTTGAGTAATGAAACAGGCAGGGAGTTTTTAAAAGCCTCAGGAATCTTTTGCAGGTGTTTAGAGTTAATTAGTTGATTCAGATGATTAGGTAAATAGCTCGTTTAGAGAACCTTTTCATGATATGCTAATTTTTTGAGATGCCAAAATCATCAGTATTAAAACAATAAAAGACCTGAAATATTTCAGTTGGTGTGCAATGAATCTATATGAAAGTTAAATTTTTATCATTACATTATGGAAAATAATGAACTTTATCACAATATGCACATTTTTTGAGAAGGACCTGTAAATCGTTGCTAAGTCTGCAGTCTGAACACTTTTACTACTTCAGAGCGTCCGTTAACTGAATGAATAGAGAATATCACCTGAAAATCCGATCACATCAGCAATTTCCATTCAAGCTGCTGATTTCTGTAAATTAAAGGTAGGGTAGGTAGAATTTTTCTAACAAAATATGTTTGAACTGTCTATATATACCAGCACATAATTAAAATGTAAGTACTCTGAAAAAGAAAGTATAAAAATCGAGTGTCTGTAGTCCTCTCAGGGCTGCAATAAACACAGCTACTTATCTCCATTCGGGACGAATGAAATGATTGGCTGGGCGACTGTCACTCTCTCTCGCTACCATGGCTACCACCCCTGCAGCTACAGGAGCCGCCCACACGCGCGCGCCAGTATGACTCGAGGAGTGGAAGAAGCACGGACACTAGAAAGAATCACAATTATGGCCGCGAATTTAGCAGTCAAAATTCCCAGTACCTGCATATACAGTCAGCGAAGGCAAACCAGGCAAGAAAAGGAAGACCGTATTTGAAAAGGCTATGGCCAAAAAGTCTTTGGATAAAGCAAGCAATATCAGGGCTTTCCAGCGGTGGACAATTGAGGGACATCAAGGGGCTGAAAAGTGATGGTAACAGTGCTTTCATCGTGGAAGCTCTTGCAATCAAAACACTGTATATGTTATGAATCTTACACGAAATTCCCCTTCATCACAGTGTAACTGATGGTAACAGGAAAACCGTGTATCAATGCAACCTGTTTTTAGCTTTGAGTTTGCGTTATGTTACAAGCTTGTTACCGAATCAAACTCAATATATTTTAAACTTTACCAGTATCGATATGCTGGCTTGATAGTGAGTACTAACAGCCATGTTAGTTGTTTATATTCATAATGATAAAGTTAGGTATTTTATTACATGTGATTCTGACATGATGTCACTCTATGCACTGCTCGTCTCCGCTCGGCGCTGGTAAACGCGTCCTCCAGCTGAGCGCGGGCGGCATCGCGCGGTCATGTGTTTTGGGGGCATGGCTTTGGAAGGAGCCCAGACGGGAGGGGGTGGGTGTCAATGGAATAATGAGCTCTGTTTATTTCAGCCCTGAGAGGACTACAGACACTGTATTTTTAAAATCTCTTTTTCAGAGTACTTACATTTTAATTATGTATCAGTATATAAAGACAGTTTAAACAATTTTGGGAATTGTTATTTTTTTGAAAATTCTGCCTACCCTACCTTTAATGTAAAAGTAAATGTATATTGCAGCACACAGTGAAGTCAGTATGTACATTAACCCCCTGGGGTCCTCGGTCGTGCCGGCGATACCAGCTCACTTTTTTTCTTATTAGTGCAAAAGAGACTCAAAATACTCTGTTGATTTTGATCTTACATTTAAGTGTTAAACATCATTCAAAACTGTTAAATGTCTTTTTATTTGTGTACACTCATAATTAAAACAAAATGTTGTGTTTTTCGTAAAATCAAGAAAATAAACATGATGCGCGTTCTGCCGTCTCTCTCAATGTGAAGCTCATTCTGAAACGCAACAGAACATGATCTGTAATTTAGCTAATGTTTGTCACACAAACTTGAAACATATATCTTTACAACGATTGGAGTCTCTATTTTTAAATGAAGTAAATGATATCAAAAACAAATATTCTATGTTTAAGTAATTCATATGAAAGCAGCGACACTCAAACGGGCCTCATTAGCGCTAATGTGACCACGCCCACGCGCAACAGCTGTTTGCATACTAATGAGCCACGTGGAGGAACGCAAACAGATAATCCGCGACTTCAGTCTTCAGCAGGCTGCTCTGCTTTTCATGAGTGGGGAATACTGTGTTTGTGCTGTGCTGTGCCCTTGGATTTAACTCAGAAGAGTTAGAAGAACACGATTTGATTATGAGAACGATTTTCAAGGTAAGACATGTTATTGTTAGTAGCATGTAGCAGCATGTTATTGTTGCATAAACTTTACATTGTAGATACTAGTTAAACTGGTGCCAGACTAAAATGTACGTTATGATTGGAGTTATAAACATGAAGTCTAATGCTAAATGTATATACATGTAGCCTATGACACGAGAATTATTTTATGTTCGATAATTAAACACAGCACGATATAACAGAAGGCTCGTATGATTGTGAATATTATAATGTTTAGGCCGGTGTTTATTGTTAAATACTGTGTTTGTGGATATCTGCTCACACGTAGATATTATGTAAGAATAATGTTTCATAGTTTGGACCGGCTCGATCGCATTCAGTATATGTTTGCACGCGCTGAGTTTGAGTCACTCGCGCTATGGGTTTATAAAGCAAAACAAACCAAACATTATAGGCTTCATGTTTTTACTCCAACATTTCATAACGTCGTAACGAATGGAAACATTTGAAGTAACATGATAATCCATATAGTTTTCTCTAGTGTTGAACTTTTAGTTGCTGAACTTTTTAACGATTTATAGGCGGGCGATTCCACAGTTTCTGTCCACAAGGGGTGTAATGAACAATATAGATTGAATAATACCCAGTTGTTGTCATTTTTTTTATTTTTAGTTCACTATTTTGTTAAAGATATATGTAAGAAATAATAAAGTTATTTTTATCCCACTAAGCCTTGGCATTATCGTGTAATGAGACTTTATTTTATTTCCGTCCCCAGAAATTGCAGATGTCAGGGTGGGACATTCAGTGCATCTGGATTTTTCCTAAGTATTTTCTTTAATTTGCTTTAATAAAATCCAGAATTTTGGCGCATAACATTTATTTTGGTGTGTCTTCTACAAAATACTACTACTAACACTGAAAGTATAATTCCCTTAATCTACCACGATGCAATGGAAACATTTACTAACGTTCGTTACACTTTCTGTCCAAGCAGTTACGCACGTTAAACTATGATTCTAAAGGAAGCAGAGATATATTTTTTCCATGCAATTCTATCAGTAGCAAAACGATAAAAACATCTTGTGTGGGTTAAATTCTCATATGCGTTGCTACATGATAAATTGTTAATAAATCGGGATAAAACAGGGGCCGAGATTTTCTGTCCAAAAATCATAATGCTCGTACATTTTATTCTGACGCTGAATTTCATCTCCTAACGTCTCAACGGTTCTCATGTCAGAAATAAGATTGTCTCGATCACGTTCGCTCTGCGTGGGAGGAAGAGTTCAACAGGATTTCACGGATTTCAACGAATGTGGGTAAGTTTGCGGATTCTGTCCAAAAGTTTACGAACGTTAAATTGTTACGAACGTGGTAAACTTTGGTTAAGTAAACGTTAAATTGGATCACTGTGGTGAGAAAGGATAAAAGAGTGTGCAAGTCGGATGATTGCGAGTGGTTTCGGACCGAAAGCGGCGTCGTGTTCATCGTGAAAGATCATGCATGAATGGTGGTTGTATACATTTTGACAGATTGTTCTCGCACGCAAGGTCTCTCGCTCTCTCTCTCTCTCCCTACAGTGCGCGCGCTACACGGTTTGGCTCTGTTCTGTCTCGCATGCGCAGCTCTAGATTCAGTATGCGGGATTTTTATAGGTAATTTGTTTTTTGAAACAATTCACTGCAACTCCAAAAAACAATTATTCAGGGATACTTTGCATAAAGAGTTATTGGTGCTTTATTTAGCAGAATTACTCATTTTATCTGTCCACGTTACAAATGTTATTTAATTCACAATGTATGATCTTTAAATTTGATAGTATGATGATGACAAGTTATTTTAATGTGTTATGAACTTGTTCTATTCTTTGCCAGTTTTCATGAAATGTTATTATTTTGTGTTACAAAGGCAATCTTGCAGGATTGTTGATTTTTTCCCGTCCACGTTACACACGTTATAACTTCGCACATTTAGGAGTTCTTTTGTCTTCTACATTTGGCAAATAAATTTGAAAAATATACCTGTGGTATTTGTTAGTAATTTTGCTGGCTTTAAGTTTATGAACATACCAGAGTCAAAAATGCACCTTTAAGTTTATAGAACAGATCATATTAGATGGCCACCCTGCCTGCATGGAAGTCATATTACCAGTTTTGTGAACCACACACAACACATGACTCATAACTATACCAAAATAGGAACAAAGCAAAACATGAACTTGGATTCAACCAGAATTTTATTAAACTGATTTGGATTAAGTACACTTTCTGCTTGAACTTACACTGTTTTTCCGTCCATGTTACATACGTTAAACTCAACTTTGATCAAACTTTACTAGTTTACCATTGCCAGATTTATCCTGCCTTTCACACAGCTGTAGCCCAGGTTTTCTCAGGATGTTAACCTGAGGACAATGGCTTTCTCCATGAAGATTGATTTTGCTGGCTGTTGTCCTTGCAGTTAGACCTAAACTGTGGAATCGCCCAGGCTGCCTGCTATAGACCAATTTCGAGCCTACGTCACAGTTACGTCACAGCGTTAGCTGGTGGCAAAACGAACGGAAAACTGGAGGCGGCCAACACAAACCAGCACAGATTCGGCTACATAATACGGAGTTGAAATGATTATTCTTGTTATTAAATGTCATCTTGTTGTGTTGTTGGGTGAAAGAATCGATGAAAAATGAATATGCTGTATCTGGAATTTTTATTTCTAGAAAATATTCACATCATTAAAATTATACCGTAATGTCAGTCTTCTTGGCGCTGGCTAGGCAGAACTGCGGATCGTACCACACAAGTCTTGTACATGACCAATCAGCACATAGTTATAGGCTTTATATGCCCTCTTTTTCCACTCGGTTTCTCTATCAGAGGTGTAGAAGTCAGGCCACTCAACCGGCGGTAGAGTTAACGTTAATCCTGTCAGATCGTCCATCCATTGAGTGAGTGTGTACGGGTCAGCCAATCTGGGTCCGTCCGTTAAAATTAACTTTTGCAAATAACAATCGCGGTCCTAGACAGTGAGTGACTTTGCACATTAAGATAAAATCGGATTTTCTCCCGTCATTGTTAAAAAACAAGCTAACAAAACTTGCAAACTAACATTAGTGAAGCGGCCAGAGGGATCGTTCTGCCACCACCTAAGCTCCGCCCACAGAAAACCGTCACTATGTTTACCAACTGAAAATTGGTCTATAGGCTATTGTTATTATTTCATGCAGCCCTACACATATATGCATACAAGGCACAACACACTTGGGAGTTCATATATACAGTATAGTGTATGTACAGTATGTATTTAGTAAATTTCATAATTTTAACCAGAAAAATCTAAAATAGTTTCTCCTGATATCAGCATGTTCACAGGTGTGTTTTTTTTTTTCTAAAAAAAATGTTTTTACAAGGAGCAGAAGCCACTGATGAGTCCTGCTGACATTCACATGAGTCTCTAGATGAACATGGTAAAGTGAAAAATGGTATGTAGGTATGTAGCCTACTATGTTTTAGGAATGGCACAAAGCTGTGTGACTGTCCAAGTCTCCGTCTTTAAATCAGTGTGTTTACTAGTATGCTTTTTGGTCTTTGGTTGTGTATCTTTTTGGTTGTTGTAAATAACTTGGTTGTGTTGTAAATTAATCCAAACAATCTAAAAGCCATTATTTTTTTAAGTCTCTCCTCATTCTTTGTGCAAGGCTTCTCACAATGACAGTACCTGATAGCACCATTAGGGGAGGGCCTTTGTCTTTCTCAGGTGTGAAAACACTATATATTCATGGGTTGTTAACGCCCCTCCTCATAAAAGTTTCTTACACAAAACACGTCTTACAAATTTTAAGTCAATATATTGTCTTATCTGAATGAGTAGTCAGGATGATTTTCACATAGTTTTGAAGCAAATATTCTAGGCCATGTGATACAATTTCACGTGATCAAAAGCCTTGTGAAGAAATAATTAGTATGGGTTTTATGACCTTATTTCAGTGACAATGTTTTTTCACAAACCATGCATAAACGTCATTATCTCAAAACTAAAAACTTTTACATACATGCTGCTGACATATTACTGTAGCAGAGTTTGTGCTGAATACAGTGTAATCAGACTTTAGCCATGAAAATGTCACAAGTATCAGAAATAAGCACAAATGTCAGAGCATGTCAGAACACCTCCAGGACCCAGAAAACACCTCAGACCCCAGAGGGTTAACGACGATTTGAGACAAATAAATGTACATTTTATATAAAACTATGTTAATGGTGCACTGTGGTGCAGCAGGATTTTTAACACGGCCCTGAGCCGTTGCTGGGCGCCGCGGACAGACGCTGAATAGTTGGTCATTGATCGATTGCTCCTGTCTGCCTCGCTGCCTGCTGTGTGTGAGTGTGTTTTCTCCGGGGCTGTAAGCTCCATCTAAACTCTCGTATTTCTCTCTGTTTTGAACCATACATTTACGATCATTTCTAGTGTTTATACTACTAAAACAGTTTACCTAACATCTCAGACTAACCTAACATCGCTAGCTTCCGTTATTGTTAACACAACACGCTTGTATCTCGTTAGCCTGTTAACGCGCCGCCCTTGCGCTCAGTTATTTATTTATTTATTTTTCTCGTGCGCGCCTCTGAGTTCATAAAAAGCCTAGGTGAGTAAGAATCAGTCAACAAACACGGTGAGTAATGTCTTGTCCTGTTATTGTCACCTGCACCTCATGCCACATGTTTACCATAGCCTTCCCCGTCGGCAATATAGGGTTTATGTGTGATAAATGCAAGGAGACAGTCAGGCTGACGGAGAAGATTTCAGAATTAGAGACACGCATCCAAACTTTAATCGAGGATAGTAAGTGTGCTCGAGCCTTAGATACTACTTTGGATGCGCCTAGCATAGTGAACCATTTACATGATTCGGTTCCGGCTGAGTTATTGCCTGTGCAGCCAGGCAGATGGGTAACTGTGAGAGATCGCTCTAGTCGCGGATCAAAAAACCACTCTTCTGTTCCGATCACCATAACAAATCGATTTGCCCCACTCAGTGAAACACCCACTGAGAATTATGTTGATTGTGCCCTGGTAATTGGCGATTCTATTACACGGAACGTGAAAATAGAGACACCAGCCACCATAGTCACATGTTTGCCGGGAGCCAGAGCGCCTGACATCAAAGCAAATTTAAAAGTGCTGGCTAATGCTAATCGTAAATTCTCTAAGATTGTTATTCACGTCGGCACAAATGATGTTCGACTTCGCCAGTCGGAGATCACCAAAATTAATATTAAAGAGGTGTTTGAACTCGCAAGTACGATGTCAGGCACTGTAATTTGCTCTGGTCCCCTTCCTGTTCGAAGGAGTGATGAGATAGTTAGTAGATTGTGTTCACTCAATGGCTGGTTGTCTAATTGGTGTCCGCAAAATAATATAGAATTCATAGACAATTGGAAAAGTTTTTGGGGCAAACCTGACCTGTTGAAAAGAGATGGTATTCATCCCTCCTGGGCTGGTGCTGCTCTTCTCTCTAGTAATTTGGCTCATAGTCTTAGAGATAAAACATGACAACCTGGGGCTCAGGTCAGGAAGCAGACAGACTGGCTAAACCGACCGTCTGCTAGCGGCCTCGCGTCACCAAGGTCAGATAAATCCCATCATATAGAGGCTCTTTCACCTAGATATCATCATATAGAGACTGTGTCTGTTCCCCGAATTTGGAAATCCAAAAAACTGCCAAACCTTTCTAAGGTTAAAAGTTTAATTGATGTTCAACAAATAAAAAACAGATATAATACAGATGAGCAAACGATAAAGCTTGGGTTGTTGAATATTCGATCCCTTAATTCAAAAGCGCTCATAGTTAATGATAAGATTACAGACTATAACCTAGATGTGCTGTGTTTGACAGAAACCTGGCTAAAACCAAACGATTACATTACTTTAAATGAGTCCACTCCGCAAGATTACTGTTATAAACATGAGCCTCGTCCGAAAGGCAAAGGGGGAGGTGTTGCTGTAATTTATAGTAATATTTTCAAAACCACTAAGAAATCTAGTTTTAAATATACTTCTTTTGAAGTGTTGGTGCTTAAATGTAAAAATATATAGTGTAAACAATAAATCACGTTTGAGAATTCTACTGGCCACCAGGGCACCATAAAGATTTTATCAAAGAATTTGCAGACTTTCTATCAGAATTAGTATTGGCTGCCGATAAAGTCCTAATTGTTGGTGATTTTAATATACATGTAGATAATGAAAAAGATGCATTGGGATTGGCATTTAAAGACATTATAAACTCAATTGGAGTGAGACAACACGTGTCAGAACCTACTCATTGTCGTAATCATACTCTAGATCTAATATTATCTCATGGAATAGATGTTGATGCCGTTGAAATTCTGCAGCAGAGCGACGACATCTCAGATCATTATCTAGTCTTGTGTAAATTACATTTAGCCAAGGCTGCAAAGCCGACTCCGTGTTATAAATATGTTAGACCTATCACTTCTGCCACTAAAGATGGCTTTATTAATAATCTTCCTAATCAGTTTCATCATCTCAGCATCCCGGATAGCTTAGAAGAACTTGATATTGCAACAGAAACGTTTGAATCTCTAGGCTATTTTCCAGCACTTTAGACATAGTTGCTCCGTTGCGCTTAAAGAAGATTAAAGAAAATAGTCCAACGCCGTGGTACAACGAGCACACCCGGGCCCTTAAGAGAGCAGCCAGAAAAATGGAGCGAAACTGGAAGAAAACAAAACTAGAGGTATTTCGGATTTCATGGAAGGAGAGCTCGATTGTTTACAGAGAGGCATTAAAAGATGCTAGAACAGATTATTTTTCAACCCTATTAGAAGAAAATAAACATAATCCTAGGTATTTATTTGAACAAGTGGCTAAACTAACGAAAAAGAAAGCTTCAAGCCCAGAAGTTTCCAAGAAACACAGCAGTAATGACTTTATGAACTTCTTCACTTATAAGATCTATAATATCAGGGACAAAATTATAACTATGCAACCGTCTACTACAGTAGCGCATCAGGGAGTGCATTGTAGTCTCCGTGAGGAACATTTTGATTCATTTGTTGCTATAGGAGAGGAAGAATTTTGCAAACTTGTTAATTCATCTAAATCGACAACTTGTATGCTAGACCCTATACCGACTAAGCTACTGAAAGAGATGCTTCCAGAGGTCATAGATCCTCTTCTAAATATCATTAATTCATCTTTGTCTCTAGGATACGTACCAAAAACCTTTAAGTTGGCTATGATTAAACCGCTTGTTAAAAAACCGCAACTTGATCCGACAGAATTAGTCAATTATAGGCCAATCTCGAATCTGCCTTTTCTGTCAAAGATACTAGAAAAAGCAGTTTCATCACAACTTTGTTCCTTTTTAGAAAGAAATAATATCTGCGAGGATTTTCAGTCCGGATTTAGACCGTACCATAGTACTGAGACTGCTCTCATTAAAGTCACAAATGATTTGCTCTTATCATCCGATCGTGGTTGTATCTCTCTATTAGTGTTACTTGATCTTAGTGCTGCATTTGATACTATCGACCACAACATTCTTTTAAATAGACTAGAAAACTATGTTGGCATTAGTGGAATTGCACTAGCATGGTTTAAATCATACTTATCTGACCGTTTTCAGTTTGTAGCAGTAAATGAAGAGATGTCTTATCGATCACAAGTTCAGTATGGCGTACCACAAGGCTCAGTACTAGGACCGCTGCTGTTCACTCTGTACATGCTACCATTAGGATATATCATTAGGAAATATGGAATTAGCTTCCACTGTTATGCTGATGATACTCAGCTGTATATTTCTTCAAAACCTAACGAAACTTACCAATTCTCAAAATTAACGGAATGCATAGCTGATATAAAAAATTGGATGACCAGTAATTTCCTATTACTAAATTCTGAAAAAACAGAGATTCTAATCATTGGACAAAAAACTGCCACACGTAATAACCCAGAATACTGTCTAACAATCGATGGCTGCTCTGTCAAGTCTTCGTCGTCAGTTAGGAACCTGGGTGTGCTCTTTGATACCAATCTTTCATTTGAAAGTCACGTGTCTAGTATCTGTAAAACCGCATTTTTCCATCTTAAAAATATATCTAAATTACATCATATGCTCTCACTGACAAATGCGGAACAATTAGTTCATGCATTCATGACATCAAGGCTAGATTATTGTAATGCTCTACTGGGTGGTTGCCCTGCACGCTTAATAAACAAACTACAGCTAGTTCAAAACGCAGCCGCTAGAGTTCTTACCAGAACCAGGAAGTATGACCATATTAGCCCGGTTCTGTCAACACTGCATTGGCTGCCTATTAAACATCGTATACATTTTAAAATATTGCTGATTACTTACAAAGCACTAAATGGTTTAGCTCCCCAGTACTTGAGCGAGCTCTTAACGCATTATAGTCCTTCACGTCTATTGCGATCTCAAAATTCTGGCCAGTTGATAATACCTAGAATATCAAAATCGACTGCTGGCGGTAGATCCTTTTCCTATTTAGCACCAAAACTTTGGAACAATCTTCCTAACACAGTCCGGGAAGCAGATACAGTCTGTCAGTTTAAATCTAGACTAAAAACACATCTCTTTGGCTTAGCATACACATAACACATTATAGATTTCTATAATTCAATGTTAGGCTGCATAGTTTAGATCAGCCGGAACCGGGAACACTTCCCATAATTCCTGATGTACTTTGTACATCATAAGAAGGATGGCGTCTACGCTAATATTAGTCTCTCTACTTATCCCGAGGTTTACCGCGAACCGCCGGATCCAGGCCATATCCAGATCTGAGGAAGGACCATCACATGGACACGACGACAACGGATCCCTGATGAGCCAGCCCCATCAATACTGTGAAGGCCCATGGACACCTCAACACACACACTCATCTCCTCACCGGCCGGATGACCCAACCCAACCAGATGAACTGGATAAATATCGTGAAAGTTCTGATCACATCTGACTCCTGACATTATGCTGCCTAACTCATAATCATACACTGTTCGTTCATTGGCCAAAGGAGGACTGGCCCCCTGACTGAGCCTGGGTTCTCCCAAGGTTTTTTTCTCCATTCTGTCACCTGATGGAGTTTTGGTTCCTTGCCACTGTTGCCTTTTTCGCCTCTCTTCGCTTTTGTCGCCATTGGCTTTTGGCTTGCTTAGTTGGGGACATTTAACATTTAATTTTGAATTTAACAATACTATTACAACATTGTTTTCCTGTTATCTCTGTAAAGCTGCTTTGAAACAATTTGTATTGTAAAAAGCGCTATATAAATAAAGGTGACTTGACTTGACTTGAATGGCGCCGCTGGTGTGTGTACACTCATAGAGAATAATGTGTTTGAATTTTAAACATGTGGCACTGCGCTTCTCGTCCAGTGTGCGACTTCCTTTAGGAGTGCAAGAAACCAGCATGTCGGTGAACAAAATATAGTATGAAGCAGCCTTATTAGCTTGGGTGTCATGAGTGAAAAAAAAAAAACAGCGTTATTGCCACCTACTGTTGTTTTAGCCTATATAACTACCAGAACTACCACCAGTGAAAGTCATATATTACTACTGTTGTTATTAAATACAAATTTGCTAATATTTCTAATACACAAGTGTAAACTTTGCTTTGGCTCAAAACTTTGTTTTTGCTGAAAATGTCTCACTTTTTTTTTTTGCCTCTTCTTGGTAAAAAGGTTCCCGACCCCTGTCTTCAGTAAACGTAAACAGTTTTGTTGTAAAGCAGCCTAACATGGGCAATCTGCTGCCGTCTGTGCCATTAATGTTAAATCCAACAATCTCACATTGATCTTGACTAAATCACTTTTGTAACTTTTAGAAGAATTTAAATTAGAAATACATACATTGTGTCAAGTGATCAATTTCTAGTGCTTGAAGTTTTTAGGTAGTTTATTTCCTTTGTCTTTGTTCTAATTTAGTTTGTCATATTACTTGTAACAATTTTTTTTGTTTTTATTTTATCACTGACTTTTTTTATACTTGTGTTAGTTAGGCTAGTATTAGTTTGTGATATTGAAATTGGTGACAAATTATGAAATTTCAATGGTATCAAAAAAAAAAAATCTATATTGTGAGATATATATCTTTATTGTAAAATAAAATAACTCATATTGGTATATAAGATTTAGGTCATATCGCACACCACTACTCTGAACATACAGGAAAAAACTCTTCAGTGAAAAAGATTAGAATGTGTGAAAGAGAGAAAGAGGAAACCAGGCCTCTTTGGAGAATTATAGAAAGTGTTCATTGAGATGAGCAGCTGACGATGGAGAGGGAAAACCCTTGCCCATTGGGCAAAGTGGGTCGATGTGTAATTGCTGCTACTAATGTGTCTGTCAAAACTACAGAGTGAAATCTGTTACAACCTTGTCTTTAATATGAAGGCTCGCAGACTGACAAATCCATCTCCTAATTCAAGCAAGCAATGAGTCCTCACAGCCACAGTGGCCACGAATCCATAAAATGTCTGGCTCAATTTATATATTTTTTGTGAGTCTGAATGTGAGTATGTGTTTTTTTTAGTGATGCTCCGATTGATCGGCCGCCGATCATGATCGGCCGATATTGGCTAAAGATAGCTTGATCGGCGAACCCCAAAAGCACCGATCAAAAAAGCCGATCACGTGACGTAAATTACTCGCGCGACTTTTTTCCACCTGCATCATGCATGCGCACGGGCACACAACATCAGAGCGGAGCTTGCCAGTGTCAACATGAGTTCTCCCTTCTGGAAGTTTTTCAAAGTGTCTGACGAGTAAATACATAGATTTAACTATTTGTAGCATGTATTCTAATTCTATTCACGAGTTGCATGCGCTTGATGAACGCTCTGCTAGTTAACTGGAGATTAATTAGATGTCCGATGTTCGCGGGACACGAGTTGCACGCGCTTGATGCACGTCTCATAAATCGTTAAAAAAATGTAAACGTCTGGGAGAAATAGAAGACATATAGATCTATCTATCTGAATAACAGTGACGACGCGAAAGAGCTTTATTCGGTATGTTTTTCTGTGCGCACAGCCGCACACACACATAACGTTACACACACACACACAACCGACGCGAAGCGTGCAGCTCTGCACATAGACCGCTATACAGCGCGCGAGGACTGGACTGAGCCCTCTTTCGCGTCTGAATGGGCAAATACACACACAAATATGTCTAAATGTCAGTTTTGGAGAGTATTCGCGTAAACACAGTCGGTTATGTCTTTACAGAGCGTACAGCAGCCTGTGAGAATATCGGACGTGCATCAGTGCAATTGGATCTGCACAGTCGGTCAAGTGACAGTGCTAATAAACCTAATGCCGTCTGTACACTTAATATTAATCAAACAACAAAATAAAAAGAGAAAAGCATTCACTGCTCTTTTAATAGCTTTAATAAGGATTAATTATATTTAATTCATAGGCTACAAATAAATATGTCTGCTTGAAAGAATAAAGAATGATGTATGTTAAAGAGTGCATCATTCATTGAATAAAAAAAGATTGTTTTACTTTAGGAGAAGTGTTTTTATTTAATTTTAAGATATTATTTTGTCACAGTGCTTAATCTGTGTCTGTATTGCATGTTCAATCTTTAAAAATTATTCATATTAACAGGTTAATAGATGTTTTCTACAGGAATATATAATGGGTTTGGAAATTTTAGAGAAATTCTAAATTAATGCATTACAATTTAACTAAACCCATTATATTTTAGTCTACTAAATCTACTGATTTAGTCAACTAAATTCTTATTGTATTTTGTCGACTAAAACTAAAACAATTCAGATGACTAAAATATGACTAAAACTAAATGGCATTTTAGTCAAAAGACTATGACTAAAACTAAATCAAAATTTGCTGTCAAAATTAACACTGCAGTATATTTATATAACAATTTCCAAGTATGCCCAAGTGTAACTTGATCCCGTACCATTAAGCTGATCTAGTGTGTGTTGGTCTGCCTGACCCCTCTTTGTTTGGAATAATGTTATGTTACTCTGCCTTATTTGGGGAAGATGGCCTACAGTAGCCTTAAGTTATCTCATTTTCTAAATACAATTAAATAAACACTTGGTGGTTCTTCAAGATCTTGACTGTAGCATATTTATGTCTACTGTTTTTTTTTTTTCAATACAGTTTTCATATTTCATAATATTTCAAATATTTCATAATTCATAGTTAGTTTCATTTCTACAAATGGTGCAAACTCTGCTAGATTATAGATAAAAAATTCCCATTCCCCTGCCATTCTGTGATCGGCAGTAATCGGCAATCGGCAGATCATGATTTTGGTGATCGGTAATCGGTGATCGGCCCCAAAAATGCTGATCGGAGCATCTCTAGTTTTTTTATGTCACCTGATCTTGAGATTGATGTGTGGTCATGAAGGCTGCATCCCATAACTTTTTTCAATACATCCTTACAAGTAACATGCTAAATAGGAGCTGTTTTTGGTCTTGACACAATGACTGTTGTAAGTCACTGTGAGTATAGTTAGATGCTGGAGTAAATGCCCTTCATGATTCTGAGCGGATTATTAGAGTTGATTTTTTTACATTTTCTATTTGCTTAAAATGTGCATCAAGTGGCAGTTTGCATTCTTATATTCCATCTGTGAAATTTTTAATCATGTGCACATGCATGATATGCATATTTATGGTCATTACATTGTCAGCTTTTATAGTCTTGCACAATGTGCTTTCCATTTTAAGATGCTGTTATATTAAAAAGAGTTCTTTTAAAAATATATATCTTGAGATTTCAATATTGTGTTTATCTTTGTTTTGCTCCTTTTTGTGTCCAGTTCTTTAGTCTGAGCTACAGGCGCAGTTCCAAAACTTAATTCAGCCTGAATACTGCATGTGAGAATATTAGCATGCATTAATGTTCATAATAATATGCATCATGGTATTATCATTTTAAAAATACAGTGGTGCCGCTACGATTCAGAAGCTTGGATATTACCCAAGCACAGGTACACTGCAATGCTAGTGGCAACAAGTTAAGCTTGTGCAGTGTGAAGTGTTAGAAAGCTGTAGCCACTAATCCCAAGGGAACTATATCCAAGGCCATGAGTTACAACCAAGAGTGGTTACTCCCTTCACACAAACTTAAGAAAAAACATTACAAGAGTGAATTAATAGATGCACACTGAATAACATATACATGCCAAAAAAAAAAAAAATCACAGACACCTGACTGCTGAGACTGCATACATAAATAAAGGGTGGACTGTTAGGACAAGTTATGCAATGTGAAGGTCTGATGTATTGTTGGGGATAAGGCTCTGGTATGATCTGATGAAATCCATGCACACAACTAAGCTCTGGCACATGTGTAAAGCCATGGTGTGGTTTCACACCAACACAGATGCTGAACTAACACTCATGCACATGTCAGTCCTGAAATTCCCAGGTCCATTATTCATACTGAAACCTAGCATGCTCTACACAAGGGAATAAAAACCAGACTTACTCTGTACACATGGAAATGAGCAAGAAAAGGGAATGATTTTTTGAGCTTGTCAAAACGACGCATCTTGAGTTCTATGAGACAATCCACAAAAAGTCAAGCTAAGCGTCCGAGACTCTTTTGTTGAAGAACAAGGTCCGAGATGAAGAGACCACTCCAAAAATGTGAAGGTCTCCTCAGTTTGAAGGTCTCCTGAAGTTGAACAGCCCACGTACTACATTCCATCGCGGGCAATCCACATTAAGCTCCTTTAACCGAAGATCAGTGCTAGTCTGGAGAACTTGTATGCAGGGGGGACTGTGTGGGGAAAGGCAAGAAAACACCAGAGAGAGGTTTGCCAAAGGCACCTGGCAGCCTAGTTAGAACATCTCAAAATCAAATATACATTGAGGCTGTGGAGCGAGTCGAAAGGAGTGCAAGATGAAGTCCTTATTGCAAAAATATTTTGCAGAATGTACTGGAGTCAGTTTCCTCAGTTGCAAATTCCTCTATCCATTTGCTCAGTCCACCAACCAGCTATTAATAGGACGGTTTCTTCTATTCCCAAATCCCCCACTCAGATGACAGCCACAGTGAAAGTGATAAGAGAATAAGAGAAGAGCTGCAAAGCCCAGACAAAGTCGTCCCTTAGTGCTTCTGTGGTCTGCTTGGAAGAGGTACTGACTTTTTTTTGGTCTTTTTGCATGTTTGTGTCAGAGGGGACGTGTTGTTCTGGAGCAGGAGGAGCGTCTAGGACTTTCTCTTTTTCTCTCCCCCTAGTGCGTGACTGTGTAATTCCTGCAACTTGCAAACAGACGCTGGGGAAGTGCCCCTTCTCTTCCCCTCCCTCTTGCTCTCGCTCTCCTCCCTCCATCAGCCTATGCCTGGGACAGAGACTCTATGGTATTCGGATGGAGGAGCATTTGATCGTGAGCCAAAAGGTCAGATTTAACTGCAGGACGGAGAGCTCATTTCCTGTGTTCCTCCCATATGTTGGGCTTTTAACAAATCCCCCTCCTGAACACCACCATACCCCCTCCTATCTCTGGCTCTCACCACATCTTTCTTTTATATTCACTCTCTCCCACTCTGCTCTCAACTCCCACATGGCCTGACTTTTCTTCTTTATTTGGTTCGCGGCATTCTCCTTCCTCAATCCCTTTAAAACGTTATCTCAACCTCTAGTAAACATTCAGAATTTGTCCCTTTTCTCTTCCCCTTCTGAGGGTTACTCAGAGTAAACCGTGTTTTATTTACGTCCTTTCTCCCTCCCTCATTCCCCATTCGTTCATCAAGCCCACAGACTAAACCAGATGTGCAACATTTTAAGGGATAAACAAAATGTACAATGCCGGTTGAACTGTTGTTGTTTTTTTTTTTTCAGGAGATAATTGGAAGATGAGGTGAGCAAGGACAGATGCAGTAAAGCACGCCCTGCTCATGAACAGACTCATGAACAGTCTGCCTCCAATTACTGCCCTAAAACAAAGAATTTCCAGCGGCCGAGCGGCTAATGTAGGAGGAATTTTCTGGAGACTTATCGAAGAACGAGCTTTATTTAAGCAAGAGAATAGGAAATAAATTGGTGGTGCTACCACAGCTGTGAAGGAGGGGAAAGTGTGTGTCCCTGCGACTGAGCTCAGACATTTGTTTGAACATTTAAACCGTTATTTGAAAATTTTCTCTCCAAAATGGCTGAGGGAGGCGAAACACAAAAGCGAGTAATAAATAAATGCACCCACTATTTAAAAATGTATAGTATGTGCGAGTGTGTGCATGTGCATGTGTGTGTGCGAGGCCGCAAGCGTGTGTGCGTGTGTGAGCGGTATTGTAACTTAAGTACACTTGACAGTTTCAAACGCTTTTAGTATTTACTAGTGTTTGTTCTAAATGGTTCAATCGTCAGCGGTGTTGTTTCAGCTGTGTTGTCAGATTGATGTTTGCTACATTAAGGAAGTGAACTTTCTTAGAGCAGATACAATAAAAAGGGAGTTTATAGATCTGACCGCTTGGTATTCATTGACGAAAATGTAGGCATGTGTGCAGTAATATTGAAAAGTAAGGATGCAACACATCGTGATATTGAATCGAAGACATGATAATTGTAATCGAATTTAATCCTGAGACCAGAGATGATTCACAACCGTAGTATTAAGACCATATTTTCTGTAAAGCTGATGCAAAACATCACACACTGTGAAAAGTGCCATACAAATAAAACTGATTTGACCTGAGGATAGTTCACCCAAAAGGTTAGTTCACCCAAAATCAAACGTTGTCATGAAATATGGTAAACAGAAGTTTAAGAACAAAGTTCACTGGGAGTGGCTTTGGCCAATGTTAATACGCAAAAGAAGCCTAAATTAAATATGGTCATCATATAATGTGACCATATCTTTTCAGTAAACTTGGATTAAAGTGCTTTGTTAATATGGATTACTTATACAATTTTTTTATTAACTTTTTGAAGCTTGAAAATTTCAAAAGGATGGGGAAAAAAAATGAGAATATTAAAAATATCTTCATTTGTGTTCTGAAGATGAACAAAAGTCTTATGAACAACAGACAGAATTTTTATTTTTGATATTTTGCATTATAAACATGTAAACACCAAAGAAACAAGGTGATGGTGTCGTCATCAAGGAACACTTTCTTCTATGTGCATTTGTGTATGTGACCTGTAGTTACCACCACTGCTTTGCACATTTGGACCGGGTGAGCCAAGCTCACACTTCACCTCTAAATGTAGCACATCACAGAGAAGACAACCCCCCCCAATGTCTCTAATGTCTGCCTGCAGGATTCTACGATGGTCCATGTCAAACCAGCATCAAACCTGATTAATGCAATCAGAGCCCTACTCTGTTAAACCCGTTTTTTACAGAAATGTTTCTTGTAGTGGTCAGATGGATCACCTGTTTACAGGCTGCGGAGCTCTAATGAACCACCGGAGGGCAGCAATACACAGAAGTGCTAGTGACCTGTGGCATTTGAATGACACCCAGAAATGTCAACACTTCAGACCTAGAAGATACTTTACATTTACTCATAAATCAGCTAAATCAATATGACAGATAATGCTTTACATTTAGCATGACTCTCCCAATAGCACAGTGTTGAAGGGATCCCAGATTATTTACTCTCCCCCAGAATGCAGATGAAAAACCCATAATCTTCTCTAAAGTCCAATAAGCTCATCTGGAAATGTCATGCAGACAGACAGAAGACAGAGAGAAAAACATCAAACAACAACACATGCTTCTGTTTACATGCTCCAATTCAGCTTTGTAAGGGATACTGAATATGCAGCTCAATTCTCCAGCACACAGCTTTAAAGATGTGAAAATGTATTCATAAAACGCAGTTTTCTCATAACTTCCAAACATTATTTCAGAGAGAAACAATATTCTGAATATTCTGCAATAAATGTAGAGCAGGACGATTTAATCCACTGGGATTTAATCCGATCAAGCAAGAAAATGAAAGTACTGAATTATAGTTACTTGTTTAATGGCAAGATTAACACTTTCTAACGAGCTGTCCTCACAGACAAACACATGGACCAATTCCCCTGTGATGATCCCAATATATCGCCTCCTTCACACAGGATCCTTCAGACCTTCACATATTTTTCCTTCTGAAAAATCTCCAGAAAAGTCCCAGTAATTTGTTAAGCATTGCATGATTTTGTTTATTCACACTACCAGAGCTTTCCAGTGTTCTGTGCTTTCATTCACACATTCTGGAGTCTCGTAAAGAGTGTCCTGCTCTTTTGGGTGTGTGTGTGTGTTTTATCCTATAAACAACTGCACTACATACTAATGTATTTGGGTGCTGCACAGAATCATCTGCACAGATGGTGAGCAGTTCCCTGGTCTCATTCGCAGTTATAGTTATTTTATAGTTATAGGGATTGCACCGTTTACACTGAAGCTGGGATTATTTGGGTCTGGCTTGCATTCACACAGTGCATTCAAATTATGTATTATTTTATTCTTGAATACAAACGTCAAACAGCAGCATTTATTTGAAACAAAAATATTGGTGCCACTTTTGATCAATTTAATGCATCCTTGCTGAAAAAAAAAAAAAAAAAAAAAAAATATATATATATATATATATTTTTTTTTAAGTCTTACTGGCCTCTAACTTCTGAACAGTAGTGCGCCTATGTATATAGTACAGTATGTATGTAATGTATGCATGTACGTATGTACATACGTACGTACGTATATATATATATACATACATACTGTACTATATATACACTATACTATACCAGCGTAGCCAAGCACCACCCAGAGCAAACAATGCCATGTAAACACCAGATGCTGTTGTTCAGACTAAAAAAACGACAACAACAGCAGAACACAGTCTTTCTCATCTCACATGCTCATTGGCCAAAGAAAGACCTGTGTGTGCGAGACAGGAAAAGATAAATTTAGAGCATCCACCACCATACTAATCAGAGTACCACACATCACATGACGAATTATCCACATGTGGGTTACTGTAACGTCTTACAGACACACTGACACACTTACCAGAAGTGTGAGCATCCACTTAGTGGTTAGTCAGTTTTTATCCATCTTTGAGCATGCAATTTTGACAGTACACAGATGCAATAAGCTGAGATGTGTAATGGACAATAAAACAAATGAAAACACTAAAAATAGATATTCAAAATAGGTAACACCAACAAAACTGTTATCAGTTATCTAGGCAGTCTGTAATACCTCGTCCTCATCGCAATCGCTGGGCAGACGCTGGTACTCTGCAATGTCCCCCATGTTAAGGTCAAACGAAGAGTCCAGCTGTGTTGCTCGTCCAGTTCAAATCGACATGGATATGGCCTGATCTTTTGCGCACAGGTGACACCACTGATTTTTGCTCCTCATAACAGGCTGCTGCTCCTGGTTCCTTGATATCTGGTCAGTGTGCATTTGTGTGTGATGCCACACTATCAGTCAGAGGAGTCAGTCCATCACATCCATAAGCATTTCCCAACTCTATTGAGTACAAAGCAGAAAGCACATTCTCTCACTCAGCTGTTTTTCAATTGGGCTCCTTCATCTGAAACGCTCCATACCTCCCTCTCTTCCTCTCACAAACAGCTGTGTGCAGTATGAGTTTTTTTTTAATGGAGTCCTGATGGCTGGGCTGATGCCATGGGCTAATCTCTTGTTATTGTTGTAATGTTTTCCTCTCTAATTTCTCCCTCCTTTTCTTTTCCCCTCGATCTTTAAGCCCTGGCTGCGGGTCTCCGCTGCTGCAGTAAGTGGTTGCCCCCGACAACAGTGGCTACCTCGTCAAGTGCACTCACCAGTGAGCAGTGGGCTTGAGGCTCTCAGCCAATCAGAATGCACACAGGCGCTGCTTGATGAAGAGGCTTTAATCCGGCAAGCGAGTGCGTTAGAGAGAGAGAGTAATAGATGGGAGAGACAAAAATCAGGGCCATCTGGGAACCCATAGTCCATGCATTTAGGGGGTGATGGGTAGTCCGTTTGCTTCCTCCTGTCTCCTAATCTCTCCACATTCTCTCTGAGCAGGCTTAATGTGTGGCCAATCTGCTGTTTTTCAGCCCACCCAACCAGTGGTCTTTGCTCATCTGACCCTGGGAGGCAAAGACTGAACTAGGATACCAAAACAGCTGCTGTGTCAGCTCACACCGCTCAGTATTAATGCAGATTTACCCAGCACATCTGGAGAATAGAGTTAGCTTATGTACGTCCAGGTAAGTTTTTCTGTGTACTGCATTAATGTGATGTTTTCCTCATAACAGAATTGTCGGTGCCACATGAAAACTGCAGTCTCAGTGCTGTAAGCTATGAGAGAAACATTTTCCACCCAGGTGTGAACAATACACTGTTCCTCTGACAACCATCACAGACACACTGCCAAGCCACTCTCTATTTCTCTCTCCGCCATCCAGAAGGTTTCATATGTAAATATCTGGATCCTTCCTTTCCCGGGAAAGCTCATTTGAAACCACCCCAACTATCTGTTCAACAATTGGTCAACAGGATGCCAGTAAGCGCTCTTCAACTGGGAGTCCTTCCCATGATTCTTCGGTGCAATTCTTTTTCTTTTTTATAAAACAAATGTTCATAAAGGGATGGTTGAGACTGCTTGCTGGCCTGGGACTGCATATGATTAGTCCTATATACATGCTAAACTACATTCTACAGAAAACAACACTGTGTTAGCATTTTTAAGTAGGAACACATGCAAAAATCTATGAAAAAAAAAATGCTACATGTTTGTTATGTATTTGAATTCCCTTTCAGTCGAGAACGGAGGACGTAGTCGACGTTGACTAAATGGGGATCTCGCTAGGGAGCCAATTGTCCTCGATTACTATTGAACGAGCCAATGGAATTGGCGTGCGTGACTCGCATCCCAAACTCCGCCCCCGCAAGCGGGTATAAATACGGAAGTGGATGCACGCACTAGTTGCCTTTTCGCTTTGGAGCCGATTGTTTGATTTCTCTGAAGATTGCTGTTGTTTACAACGAGCGAGTGTGTCGGTGTTCTTCTGGAAGTCTCTCCCAGTGCTGGTGGTATTTACAGCGCGAGTGCAGTGGTGATCGCAAGCTTATGAGCTCTCAACTGCTGTTTTTACAGCAACAAATTTCTGTTTGTTTGTGTTTGTTGACGGTTGGTTAGAAGGCTTAAAAGTGAGTGCTTCACTGTTTCAGTTCTCTGTTCAGTGTTGCCGCGATCATTCCCCTATGTGCTCTGGCACTGGTGATGGGTCCCATTTCCTGAAAGAGCAACACGGGTGCATTTGTTCAAGATGTCATTCCACCCGTGCGTTTCTGGATGCGGTCGTTCCCTGTTTGGGCTTACAACACGCTGAAGCAGTGTTTGTGGACGGTTTATGTTCCCATTGCGGGAAAATTGACTGTCGCGGTGTTGAGATCGAAACTCGCCTTCGTCAGCAAAGCGCGAGTCCCCATTACCGTGCCCCACCCTATGGGTGCCGCGTGGGATGGGTGATAGGAAGATAGTGTTGGATGTCTCGGCCGGTAACCATTTCCCGTGGGATCCTCAATCCTCCCTTCCACCGCAGCAGTTGGAGTCCCCCGTGGAGCGTACTGGTCCATCTGTAATGGGTGGGCCAGTTGTTTCACTCGGGGCTCCCCAGAGGACAGGAAGTCGATTGCAGCGTCGGAGGGTGAGCTGGCCATGCTTGTGCACAATTCAGAATTGAATTGAGAATGACTCCTTAATTACAATTCAATTCTTGAATTTGAATTGAATTTGAATTGATGTCAAAAACAGGATCTAGAATTGCAATTCGAATTTTAAAGGAAGCAGAATTGCAATTCAATAAAAAAAAATCTAAGAAATTCATATACATATTTTAAATGAAGTGTTTAAAAATGAAGCTTTACAGTATATGTCAGAAATGACTGCATAATGCACTTTGTGTTATTTGATTACTTTGAAATGAAAATTGGAACAAAACTAATTAAACATTGAGGGGGTAATTTATTTCAAGAATTTTATCATTATCTATATTTTAGAACAAAATGTATGCAGGGTTGAGGAGTGACTAGTCACGTATAATGCAATTATATTATTAAATTACAAAATTAAGGTAATTGTATTTATTTGTATTACTGAGGTAAAATGTTAATAATCTAATTAAAAGGAAATTGCTTTGCATTGATAAAGTAATCCAAATAAAATAACCCAAACCACATTTATAATAGGTAACTAATAACAGTAAGCAATTACATTTCCAAAGTAAACTTACTAACACTGAATGTATGTGAGATTCATCAAATTCCTTCTGTTGTGTGACTGTGTGGAATTTCTTTGAATTGCCATGAATTTAATTCCACTTCCTGTCATTCCAATTCCAATTCAAATTCAACTTCTTGTGGGGCGGAGTCAATTCAATTCAAATTCCAATTCATGAATTGAATGCAGGCCAATTCTGAAATTCTGAATTTTGCACAAGCCTGGAGCTGGCCTCTGGAGATAATGACTCGACTGCATTATCTCCCTCTGGGAGTATAATGTTGCTCGAGCTGGATCCAGTATTGTCAGCTATGCTGAAAAGGCCGCCGAGGCTGCCAGGCTCGAGTAGAACTCTACCCTTCTTTTCCGAAATGCATGGAGAACTTACTACGTCGTGGACGGTACCTTTTACTGCCGAGTGGTTCTTCCCCCCTCGCCACCGTTGACGGAGGAGCGGTGAAGGGTTATGAGGCTTTCCCTCCAGTGGGGGGGGTCTGTCACGACACAGGTGCACCTGTGGCCGCTGCTTTTGGGGGATCCTTGTCTCCCCCCTAAGGCCTGTGCGTTTTCGTCCGACGGGCAGAACTTACAAAGCCTGTGTATGCAAGCCGCCTCTTTTACGTGCCATGTTGTTGCAACAGGTCTATCAGGCCAGGGCACTCATGGACATGCACAAGGGTAGACCAGACTGTGCGCTCATAGGTGAGCACCGCACTGCATCCGACCTCGCCCTCCGGGGCATGAGTGTCGTGGCGTGCGCGAACGGTCTGGTCGGTCTGAACCACCACTCAAGTGGTTCAGGAGCGCCATCGTTGGCTCAGCCTGGTTGATACTGCGGATGTGGACAAGGTTCGGTTCCTGGTCTCCCCAATTTCCCAGGTTGGCCTGGTCGGTGATGCGATAGAGAACTGCACCCAACAGTTCTCTGCTGCCCAAGTGCAGACGGAGTCCATCCGGCACATCCTGCACCCACTGCTGCCTTCACCCCACCGCCGGTGGCAGTTCCTCCGCCTGCTTGTCGCCAAGGGTGTTCCCCTGTCGCCGCTCTCGCTGGGCCTCTGCAGCAGCCTCCATCTTGGCCTCAGCATGGAGCCGGCCGCGGTAGGGACGCCCAGCCCACTCCAGGCGCTGCCAAGCCAGGTGGCATGCGATAGCATAAGCATTCCTGAGCGGGCCGCTCAGAAATGGAGGAGGGTGCTCTTTGAGTGGGTCACTCTCTCCCCTGGGTGGAGTCTTTGTTGGTGTGTGTGTCTGTTCCACCGCCTGTTCCCAAAAAAGAGCGGAGCAAGCGGTATCCACACTTCAAAGAAAGAGCAAATTCCTCTGTTCCTGGGTCCCAAAAGGGCAAGTCTGGCGGTGTGTGACCCTGTAAAGCCTTGCACCCCTCAGCCCCCTCTTGTTCGCCAGCACGGTAGCTGGGTGCGGTTCGAGGACCCGGTCATCTGCCTTCTCACACATCCCTGGCAGTCTCGTGAAGACAGGTAAGTGTCGTGCACCACTCGCATGTTACAAGCCTGTCACCTCCTCCTTGGAGTCAGAAGCTTCTGAGGTCGCTTCAATACACTATTTCTTCCGGCTGCTCAATCGTGCCGCCAACGAGCCTCACGACAGCCTATGGCCAGGGAGAATGGAGACTCCATCCCCAGGCGGTCCAGCTGGGCAGGGACTACTTCGGGGACGCACAGTTACATCTGTTTGCCTTTCCGGATTCTTTCTTCTGCCAGTTGTATTTTTCTGTCCGAGCGGAGATCCCTTGGACAGACACTGGCTCTCAGCTGAAGCTCAGTGATATTCTTCACACCTAGTGATGAGCAAGGCTCCTGTCTTGTGCGCGCATGTCGCTTGCACGTCATGTGAAAGGTCAGGAGTGGAGCAGGTCTTGATAGTTGCCCCTTATTGGCCCAACCAGACCTAGTTCTCCCCTCGACAGCCCTTCCTGACTTCCCCTGAAAACATTCTCATGGGAAATATGGGATGGGGCATGATGGCACCCGCATTCAGACCCCTGGAGGATTTCAGGCCAGTCCTAAAATTGGACATGGAGGTTCAGGTATCTAACACAGGATTATGTGGTAGTCACCATCACTTCTGCAAGAGCACTCCCTGAATAGGAAGTTGTGCTTACGCCAAATAGAAGTGGAACCTATTCGTTGAGTGAGTCTTCTCTCTGTGAGGAGATCTAGTAGAGGTCTTTCTACTAGAGGGTAGGGACTTGCTCGCTTTCAGTCAACGAGTTGTGCCTGGAATTCAGGCTGGCTAACTCTCACAAGTTGAGACCCCGGCCTGGATATGTGCCCGAGATTCCTCCTACCTCTCCCTAAAGGTGGGGAGTAATCGAGAATAATCACGATTATTTCGGTCTATTGAAATCACGATTTTTTAACACGGTTATTGGTGGTTTATATACTTAAAGTCTTATTTCATAATGAGTCATTTTAAATGTAATTTTAAATTTCACAAATATCGATACTTCAGCAAAAACTAATATTAGGTTAATCTAAGCAAAAAGTCCTCAAAACCATTACAGTCAGCCAAGTAAACAGTCAGCAATACAATAAGAACCAAAAAACTAATTACAAACAATACTGACAAATAATACAACAGAATAAAAATACAGATTAAATAAACAGTGATTTAGGTTTTTCAGAAATATGTACTAAGTAGTAGATAAGTATAATAGCCAACAACAGAAATAGCAATCAAATGTAAAATAACACTGACGTATACAGTTGTGAATGAAATTATTCAACCCCCATTGCAAATCAGGTTTATTGGCCCTAAGGGGCTGTTTACACCTGGTCACTTCATGCGTTTTCTCAGACTCGGGTAGCTATCTGATTTATGAAAATTATTCCATTTACACCTGGTCACAAATGTGTTTTTGCAAAACGGATATAAATCCGATCTTCAATTCCCGCGCTATATGCAGATTTAATGGAGTGCACGTCACCGAAAGCAACATATATGAGCTGCATTTTATTGATCATCAGCTAAAATTTATACAATCAAAGACCACGATAAGAGAGAGAGCGGCAACAGCCCTGGTAAGAACATTTTGTTTCTTTACTTTTAATGAAGATGATTGTGTGTTTAAGCATCTGCGACTTTCACTTTGATTTGCGATAGTTTGCACATTGGCTTGATGAATAGAATGCGTGTTGCAGTAGCGTAGTCATATCTGACTATAACATGACCTATAGCCTATAACACGCTCTCACACATTTATTTTTTAGAGGAGTAAAATTTACCAACAACCAGATGCATTTACACTTGTCCAGTTTCATCTGGAATGAAGACCACCTCCTGAAGTGGTTTGAGCGATCGGATTCAAATCCGTTTTCACGATTGGATAGCCATTCGATCACAGAAAACGCATGAACTGGCCAGGTGTAAACAGCCCCTAAATGTTCCTTGACACCGTCTAGTTGGCATAGTTTGTAATTTTAAAGTTAAAGGAACAGTGGTTACACTACCTGGACTGGGCAGAAAAAGGAAGCTATCAACGGCTGCAACCAGATTTCTGAGAAGGCAGGAAAAATCCTTGAGTGACTGCAAAAGCTCTTGATGGCAACAGACACTGAGGTTTCAGCTTGCATAAAAAGGTGCGTACTAAACGCATGACATAACTTCAAGACTACACCACTACTGACCCAAAAGCACAAGAAAAGTCACAGAGGTTTTGAGATTCTGTTCAGTGGAGGGATAAAACAAAACTTGAAACAAAAAGATGAAACAAAACTGGAACTTTTCGGCCCTATGGATCAGCACGATGTCTGGAGGAAGAAGAATGAAGCATATGCTGAAAAGAACATTCTGCCTGCAGTGAAGTATGGTGGGGCTCAATGATGCTCTGGGGCTACTTTATGTCCTCTGGCACTGGAAACTTGGTAAGATGGTTTCATTGAAGTATCAGGAAATCCTAGGAGAGAAAGTCATGAGGAAGCTGAAGCTTGGGTGTCATTGAACCTTTCAACAGGACAATGATCCCAGGCATACCTCAAATTCCACCAAGGCTTGGTTGCAGAAGAAGTCCTGGAAGATTATACAGTGGCCATCACAGTCACCTGACTTGAACCTCATAGAAAATCTCTGGTGGGATTTGAAGGCGGTTGCAGTATGCAAACCCAAGAATATTATCGAACTGCAGGTCATTGTTCATGAGGAATGGGCTAAGATTCATCAGAAAAACTGCCAGAAGCTGTTGTCTGGTTATACATCTCGTTTGCAGCAGATCATAACAGCAAAAGGATGTTCTACTAAGTAATAAAGATGCTTGCCATGAAGGAGTTGAATCATTTTGAAACTGCAGAAGTCATTAACAGTTGCATTTTCAGTTGAATTTGGGGAAACCACTTGAAACATTTGTTTTGTTGAGCTATTTCAATTACTTTTGTGTGATTTGTTCATTGCAAACAGCTGAAAGTCAGTACATTTTGCCAATAAACCTGATTCTGATTTCCAATGTGGGTTGAATAATTTAGATTACAACTGTACATTAAATATAGACTAATCCTTTTTAAAACTACAGAAGGTACTCATTCAAGAGCAGTGAGTGATTTTCTCTTTGTCTTTTGTAGTTTGATTAACAATAACGACTGCAGTAGATTTTCTTAGGCTACTGTCATTTTATGAGCTGCATGGATCAAATATACCATTACACAAGCGCTTCCTTTCTCAACGGAGGTCCCAAGGACTTTGCTTATACTTTCTCTTTACATTCACTTAAGACATAACCGACTGTATTTACGAGTATACTTACCAAAACGGGATTTCGAAATATTTGTGTGTAGGCTATTTGGCCATTTAGACACATATCCGAAGCCCACAGTATAGTTTGCTTATATGCAAACACAAAAAGACGCCTTTGGAACAGTGTTTCTTTTGCAGCTTAAGTATATCTGTTTAATATCAAGAACATCCAGCTGTCACAGTTCATGAATCCACTGTCTCTCTCTCGTTCCATGTGCTGTGTATGTATATGTCTGTGGGCGTGGTCACTGATCATTGCTGATTTCAGCATCAACTGTACCCACTTGTTTGTGCCTTTATATGTTCAGTAACTGGTGTCTCATGTTGTCAGAGCATTGTGGTGTTTCCCCGGTGTGTAAGCCTGTTCCTGTTCCCTTGCTGTTCGTTTGGATTGTGGATTTGCTTCGTGTCTTTGTGATTGTCTGGATTCCCGCACTTCCGCACTGGATCACCGTGCCCCGCCACAGAGGATTGACTGCACTGGACCACCGAGCACCACCACCAAGATGCCCACCGAGGTTCCTGCGCCACGTTCCATCTGTGTGTGTGTCCGCCTGACCTGCAATTGTTCTTATTTTCCTGAATAAAGCGTTTTACTTACACTTGCATCCAGTCTCGTGATTGTCACACCCGCAGGTTAGCAACAGTAGACTGCATTTTACAACACTCCCTTATTCAGCTGATTTGGATGTTAAGTTTGGCTTAGGGAGGAACGAAAGTAAAGGAAGCTTTGAAGGAAAGGAAATTGTGCTGGACGGAATGCGGCAGCGGCACAAAAATCGGTTTACCTTGATTATCATGTTTTCATAATAACTGGTATAGTATATTATACACTCTGATAAAGGCTATCAAGATGATATGTTAGGCCATTACAGCCAGACTTTGTGGAGGTATAGAACAAATTATCCTTTCCTCTTGAATGAAAAATGTCATTGTAATCTCCCTTGCATACCTCTTACCTACAGTACCACACAATGGAAAATAGTATGCTTTCTCCCACAGTCTCTGATGGCGCTTTTCCACTGCATGGTACGGTACGGCTCGGTACGGTTCGGTACAGCACGCTTTGGCACTTTTCCACTGCATGGTACGGTACGGCTCGGTACGGTTCGGTACAGCACGCTTTGGCACTTTTCCACTGCATGGTTCGGTAGGTCTCGGTTTGGTACGGCTTACTTATGGCGCATTTCCACTGCATGGTACGGTACGGTACGGCTCACTTTAAATGGTACCTGGTCTATTGAGGTTCCAAGCGTACCGTACCGATACTAAAATGTGATGTGAAAACACTGCAGATCACTGATTGGTCAGACAGAATCGTCACTACCAGTGTCATTGTATTTGCGACACGAGACACTAAACCCGCTAGATTTAAATAGTCAGTAGACAACAGCCAACGCTGTAGCACCTGTTTTTAAAGTACTTGCTTGAAAAAAAATGATGAAAACTTAAAAAAAGAAATGACTGAATCGTGGTCAGTGGACGAGGTGCAGACGTTCCTTTCGTTGGTTGCCGAGGAGTTGTGCAACTATAGCGATCAGTCCCACCCACTTTGAACCGGTACTAACTGCAGTGGAAAAGCAACCAAGCTAAAGCGAACCGAACCGTGCCGTACCGAGTCGAGTCGTACCACGCAGTAGAAAAGCAAAGTGAGCTGAACCGTTCCGCGCCAAGTTGAACCGTACCGAGCCGAACCATGCAGTGGAAAAGCGCCATAACATTGACTAAGAACCTACAACTAACACCCTTCAGTATGGAGTTTGATTATTAAGTATAAATTTGTCCTCCCCCAAATTGTAAAAAAAATATTATTGTGGTTACTGTTGTTGTTATTACTGTTACTGTATTATCATTGATGTTATTTATTTATTTTTGAATACGTCACTTAGTTTACTTTATTTTTGTATTATGTAAAAAAAGAAAAATTTAAATGGAAGAGAAAAATGCAAATACTTCTGTTTAAAATAAGTGCTGTTGTCTATGCTGCAACACCAAAATAAAGTTTTTGTTGATGAATTTACTCGTGATTGCTGTCCTGCAGCAAACCGTGAAAGCAGTTGCGTTTTAGACCAAACATTATGAGTGCGACCTGGACACATCAGTGAATGGTGAGATATTTTGCTAAATAAAAAGATCCTGCCAGAAGAATTGTATTCTATACAATATTATTAATTATATTGTGACATCCCTAATTAACATGATAACGATATTTAATTTATCTAAATTAAATTAAAATTCTAAATCTGCACGGTTATCGTCAATACTGGTGTACCACAAAACCCCTAATTTGAATTAAAATATTAATTTGTGTATCTTTAACTACATGCATTCATGTTAACATTTTGTCAGCGAGTCTAATTTACTAACCGCTAATGGAGTCAGGCGAGTAATTTATTACAATAACTAAGGAATTTATCTGTCTGTTTTTTACCAATTCAATAAATATATGGCTATAGAAGGATATGTTGTTGTTTTTACCTCATGACAATTGGGAGCAGTTGCTGAAAAGGGAAAATACAGCAACCAAGTACTAGCCTGGCATGCCAGACCTACATCACGATGTTAGGTCTGGGAACTCTCCGTTGACTGGGCTCAATACGAGGGGCGGGATTAACGGTTGTCTTTCAAATTCCCCCTGCATGCAATAGGACAGCGCTACAACCAACCAGAGCAATGAAGAAGTCGACGTCTTTTGTATCTTCCTTTTATTAAAATGACTCAAGTGATGTTCTTTGTTCATGTTTCAAAGAAAAGTTTAACTTTAAATCCTCCTGAGTCGCGGTCAAAGCCGATTTGAAATACATATGTTCGCCAGCAGCAGGAGCCATTCTTTGTTTTCAAGTACCAGTGAACCGTCGCAACTCTGTCGTCATTATGTTAAGCCCGCCCGCCGACTCTATACACGATGTGATTGGCCTGACCAGAGTTTGGTTTTTCCAGCTAAAACGTCTATGGAGAGTTGCTAGACTACACTCTCGCTGCGAAAAAAATTTTGCAGCCGCTAGGTGGAGTCTAGATTTCTAGGCTAACCAAGTACAATAAATAGACTAAAAAGGAGGACAGATATTAACATTACATCAAATCATCTTCTCTGTTCTTTAATTTGAGTGTAGAGGGGGGTGACCAGGTTGAACAGAGGCTGTATTAGTGCCAGGTCACTATTCTCATCCGACTCTTTCGGCATGTTTCAAAGCTTTGTTTGCATCAGAACTCTCTCTCTCTGAGCAGATGGCTGAAGCATCAACAGCAATGTCATTAAATCCCACTTCACCCACATTCCCTCCTCCCCCACCCACTGTTAGGGGATATTCTCCTGCTGCCAGGCCATAACCGCACATTTCAACGCGACACACAGACCCTACACGGTCTTCATTCTAGACAAAATCAACACCACACAAGTCCAGTACTTTGTTTCACTCTAAATCATTCCAGTTAAACTACCTGTTGATCTAGAGTAGGACATGGCCTAACAGAAGAAACCAGTCTTAATGACATGATCGAAGTCACAATTATTTAACAAAAAGCCTAGTTACACAGCTCTTTGTTTAACACCACATGAACTCCTCACCAAACACCAAGATGGAAGCTGCTGAAACAAAGGGAAGAGATTGAGTTGAAAAGCTTGAGAGCGTTGGGAAAGAGAGAAAGTAGGTGTATGTTACAGTCCATCACCATGGTGCTTCTAAGCATTCTCTCAGATCAAGCTTTAAAACAGGGCTATATGATATCCCACATGACCACTCACACAGGTATGGAAAAGGGATTTAGAACCTATAGCCTGACCTGCATACTAAACAGGGAGTGTTATAGCTATGTGAAGACTAATACATCCACACTCACATGAAATCTGATTTCCAGAGGCTGCATGTTACAGTGGAGATTAATTTTCTATATGCACGCACGTGTATAATCCAGTCCGGTGGAGACTGGAGAAAGGATTGCTTTTTATTGATCACTCCCCTCTGCATATGCCACAGAAGAAGCGAGTGTCCAGAGGCTCAGAACAGTACAGAAGTCTACAGAACAGTATAATATGTTGGCTGACACAAAGACATCTAAAATTGTGCTGCTATTTCATGCCACTTTGCATCTCTCTTGCAGACATGCTTTTCTCAATTCTTCCCACTGTATGTATGCGTATGTAACCCTGGTGCAACACTTTAACTAACTTAGACTAACTTTTTCCTAACAAATGAAACAAAAATTGGCCATCAACAATTACTGTAATTAAACAGTTGTTCAGGGTAAAAGTCAACAGTCACTAGTGGTGATGAATGGAAGTTAAAACTCTTGGCCAAAACAAAACAAAAAACTAACTTTGGACACAAACATATTTCATAAACATAACCAATAATACTTTAAAAAAAGACTAAAATTATGTTATCATACTTTACACACTTTTTCCTTCAGGAATTACTACGATAACATCTAAGCTACCATATGTTATACATATTCATATATACAAACACATACATACACATACATTATATATATTTATACCACGGGCTGTTTAAATACTCAATTCTGATTGGCTGGAAGGTGTGCAGTAAAACCGTTTAATGCACAGGTAGTTCCAGTCAGTTTGATTACAGTTCGAAATTAATCCTCTACTATTGGGAACAATAGTAACACAGTTACACTTGCAAACAGAGTGAAAGGACACATATGAAAACGTTTATTTAGTTTAACATCAATTAGTATAATGATGAGTAAAATAATCCCCTATCGAAATTTCCAACTGTTGATTTTTTTTTTTTTTCATTTACAGGGTTGCCAACACTCACGCATCTGGCGTAACAGTCGAGTCACGCATTCAGCCTCAATCTAACGCTCTCACGCTCTACAAAGAAATCTCTGCTAAATGAGACATTCTTCTGTGCTGTATTTTTTTTTCCTCATGTGCGCTAATTTCCGAATTACTAAACAAGTTCAGGCTCTTAACTACTGATTGGACCACTGCTGTGTCTAATGCCTTTCTCTGATTGTCGATTCGCTGGAAACATTTGTCGTCGTTACGTCAGTGACGTCCGTGACCGTAATTTACGCTTTTCACACGCGCTCATATTCATACACGTGCTCTCATATTCTGTCAATATATTTTTACGAGATTCAAACAAAAAATAAAGTTTTTGGTGCTTTTAAATGTGACAGACCGCTGTAGCGCTTCAGCTCAAACGGCACGCAATACAGTACAATTTTTTTTCATCATCACGTGGATTATCCCATACATACATACATATACATATATACATATATATATATATATATATATATACACATACACACACACACACACACACTCACCTAAAGGATTATTAGGAACACCTGTTCAATTTCTCATTAATGCAATTATCTAATCAACCAATCACATGGCAGTTGCTTCAGTGCATTTAGGGGTGTGGTTCTGGTCAAGACAATCTCCTGAACTCTAAACTGAATGTCAGAATGGGAAAGAAAGGTGACTTAAGTAATTTTGAGCGTGGCATGGTTGTTGGTGCCAGACGGGCAGGTCTGAGTATTTCACAATCTGCTCAGTTACTGGGATTTTCACGCACAACCATTTCTAGGGTTTACAAAGAATGGTGTGAAAAGGGAAAAACATCCAGTATGCGGCAATCCTGTGGGCGAAAATGCCTTGTTGATGCTAGAGGTCAGAGGAGAATGGGCCGACTGATTCAAGCTGATAGAAGAGCAACTTTGACTGAAATAACCACTCGTTACAACCGAGGTATGCAGCAAAGCATTTGTGAAGCCACAACACGCACAACCTTGAGGCGGATGGGCTACAACAGCAGAAGACCCCACCGGGTACCACTCATCTCCACTACAAATAGGAAAAAGAGGCTACAATTTGCAAGAGCTCACCAAAATTGGACAGTTGAAGACTGGAAAAATGTTGCCTGGTCTGATGAGTCTCGATTTCTGTTGAGACATTCAGATGGTAGAGTCAGAATTTGGCGTAAACAGAATGAGAACATGGATCCATAATGCCTTGTTACCACTGTGCAGGTTGGTGGTGGTGGTGTAATGGTGTGGGGGATGTTTTCTTGGTACACTTTAGGCCCCTTTAGTGCCAATTGGGCATAGTTTAAATGCCACGGCCTACCTGAGCATTGTTTCTGACCATGTCCATCCCTTCATGGCCACCATGTACCCATCCTCTGATAGCTACTTCCAGCAGGATAATGCACCATGTCACAAAGCTCGAATCATCTCAGTCCCTGCGTCACACTCTCCTGGTGTCTGTGTTCCTGGTCTGACCCTCGTCTGGAAGAGATCATCTGCCTGCTTTGTATTCTTCGAGTTTTCCCTTCTGCCTGTTCTGAGGTTCCCTGAGTGATCTACTGTTCAATAAACATTTAAATAGCACTTGCTATTGCTTCCGTCCTATTTATCATTACAGAACGATCTGACAAACTATGAAAGCAGCCAGTGCTACATCGCTGACAATTCATCAACCATAGCGTTTCCCGTATGGATCAGCAGCAGCAGAGCATTTCCGACACCGGACACGCAGATCAAGCACTCGTGACGCAGGTGTCCGAGCTCACCCAGCAGATCCAACAACTAAGCATTCCCACTGCGCCGCACACACCGCCCGTTCTCCCCGTCGTACCAGAGCCGAGACATTGACCAGAACCACGTCTTCCTGTTCCAGAGTTATGCCGGTGAGCCGAATTTCTGTAGAGTATTTCTTACCAGATGTTCGATCCATTTCTCGCTGCAGCCCAGAACATTCGAGACGCAGGAGTCCAAGGTGGCCTTCGTTCTCACGCTACTTACGGGACGTGCAGCCTTGTGGGGAACGGCGGTGTGGGAGAACCAGGGCCAGTGCTGCGCCTCATTCCACCGCCGAGATGAAGAGGGTCTTTGATCAAGCTGTAGCCGGCAAGGAGGCTGCCAGAAGACTCGCGGACCTCAAACAGGGTGACGGTTCTGTTGCTGATTACTCCATTGAATTCCGTACGCTGGCGGCAGAGTGCAAGTGGAATGAAGAGGTGCAGAGGGATATGTTCCTGCATGGGCTGGCCGACCGTGTTCAAAAGGAAATATACATACTGGACCTACTTCCTGGACTCAACGGACTCATTGACTTGGCCCTACGGGTAGATCCCCGCATCAGTCGGCTGGAGCAACACGCTCGCCCCGGGAGTGCGAGTGGAGGTGCTGGGGTTTGAAGCAGCAGTGAGGAGAACACGGACGTCCCGTCGTCGATCAGGAGCCCATGCAGGTGGGGAGAGCTCGGCTTTCCCGGGAGGAGAAAGGCGGAGGTCCCATGGCTCTGCCTTTACTGTGGTGGCTCTGGGCATTTTTTGCCCGGTAAAAGAGCAAGCCCGGCAGTAAAGTTGTGGTTACTATTGGGTGGGATCTCTGCCGGGAAGTCCTCATCGTCTAATCTCCTTCCGGTAAGACTGAGATGGGCCAACAACACTTACACCTGTCAGGCACTTATGGACTCCAGAGCGGAGGGTAATTTTATGGACCTACATCTTGCGCACAAATTACACCTTCCCATCATGCCCCTCTCCCACCAGATCTCAATCAGTGCTTTTAATGGTCAAGAACTCCCCAATATCTCACTTACTACTGGCCCCATATCCCCTTCCTCCTCATGGACTCCCCTGTTGCACCCATTGTTTTGGGTCACCCTTGGCTGGTGGAGCATAATTCCCATGTGGATTGGGGTTCGAATTCCATCGCCATGTGGAGCGAGCACTGTCACAAGTCCTGTCTTGTATCTGCTTGTCCGTCTGTGTCTGTTTCTGTGTTTCAGGAGAAGGCAGCGGATCTGTCAAACGTGCCCGAGTATCTGGACCTGAAGGAAGTGTTCAGTAAGTAAGTGTTTGTGCTGCTTCTCTCCCTCCGCATTGTCCCTATGACTGTGCTATAGATTTACTGCCAGGTAAGTCTCTGTCTAAAGGCAAACTTTACTCTTTCTGTCCCTGAGAGGAAGGGAGAAATATATTTCTGATTCTCTAGCAGCGGGATTCATCCAACCTTCTTCTCCTGCGGGGGCGGGGTTCTTTTTGTTGGAAAGAAGGATGGTTCTCTGCGACCTTGCATTGATTACCGAGAGTTGAACAACATCACGGTGAAGAATACTTACCCTTTGCAGTTGATGTCTTAAGCTTTTGAGAGGTTGCAGAGAGCATCCATTTTCACAAAATTGGATTTACGTAATGGATCTCATTTGGTTCGCATCAGGAAGGGAGATAAATGGAAAACCACGTTCAACACCCCCAGGGGGCATTTTGAATATTTGGTTATGCCGTTCGGTCTATCCAACTCCCCAGCGGTTTTCCAGGCACTCGTCAATGACGCGTTGAGAGACATGGTAGATCAGTTCATACATGTTTACCTGGATGACATATTGATTTTTTTGGTCTCCAGGAACGTTCAACACGTCAGACGAGTGCTTCAGAGGTTGCTAGAGAATGGGCTTTTTGTCAAGGTGAAAAAATGCGCTTTTCATGCACAGTCTGTTTCTTTCCTAGGCTACATCGTCTCTTCTGAGGGAGTGCGTATGGACCCTGAAAAGGTTAAGGCTCTGATAGATTGGCCAAGTCCGGATTCCCATAAGGCCCTACAGCGGTATCTGGGGTTCGCCAATTTCTATCTGCGTTTCATTGGCAATTTCAGCCAAATAGCCGCACCTCTGACTGCCTTGACCTCCCCCAGAACGACGTTCAGGTGGTCCGATACAGCCGCGGCTGTATTTACCAACCTAACGAGCCGCTTCATTTCGGCTCCACTCTTAGTCATCCCTGATCCCACACGTCAGTTCGTGGTGGAGGTTGACGCGTCAGAGGTGGGGGTAGGTGCAGTTCTTTCCCAACACGCCGCCTCAGACGACAAGATGCATCCTTGCGCGTTTTTTCCCCATCGTTTATTACCTGCCGAACGTAACTATGACATTGGTAACAGAGTTGTTGGCCGTCAAGTTAGCATTGGAGAAGTGGCGTCATTGGTTTAGAGAAGTCGGGGGTACCTTTTATCATTTGGACTGATCATAAGAACCTTGAATATATTAGATCTGCTAAAAGACTCAACTCTCTGTGGGCACTTTTTTTTCAGACGTTTCAGACGTTAGAACATCAAACCCGATTCCTTATCTCGTATTTTTGATCCATCCGAACGCCTGGTTACTCCCGAGTGCATTTTGCCTGAGAAAGTAGATCTCCACACTCATATGGGAGGTCGAATTGAAGGTCAAGACGGCCTTAGAAGGGGTAACACCTCCACCCGGTTGCCCACCAAATCGATCATTTGTTCCGAAGGGGTTACGGTCAAACGTTATTCGATGGGGTCATTGCTCCAACGTGGCTTGTCATCCAGGAGTAAACCGAACTAGCTGTTTAGTAAAGCAACGATTCTGGTGGCCATTAATGGCTGGTGATATTCACGATTTTGTTTTGGCTTGCTCAGTTTGTGCCTTTGGTAAGACATCTAACCAACCTCCTGATGGGTTACTCCGACCACTGTATGTCCTTTCGAGACCCTGGTCCCACAATGCGCTAGATTGTCACCGCCCTCCCGCTCTCTAATGGCATGACGGTTGTTTTAACCGTAGTGGACCGGTTCTCGAAGGCGGTACATTTCATTCCCTTGCCCAAATTACCCTCAACCAAGGAGACAGCAGTTACTGTAACTGTTACAGTTACTGTTAGCCTCCCGATGGATGTGGTTTCTGAAAGGGGTTCCGAATTTGTGTCCAAATTTTGGCAAGAATTTTGTAGGTTATTGGGAGCTACAGTCAGCTTGTCTTCAGTTATCATCCCCAGAGTAATGGTCAGACCTGGTGAGCCAATCGGGATTTGGAGAGAATGTTGCGATGTTTGGTATCCAAGAATCCTTCATCCTGGGGCCAACAACTGTCTATGGTTGAGTACGCAGATAACTCATTACCATTGTCATCCACAGGCCTCTCTCCGTTTAAGTATAGTTTAGGGTACCAGCCACTAATTTTTCAGAGTCTGGAGTCTGAAGTCGCGGTCCCCTCCACTCACGCCTTCATCCAGAGGTGCCACCGCACATGGACCAGAACCCGTGAGACTGCTCCAGGTTGGGACGCGCACTAAGGCTAAGGCTGATTGCCACCGGTCAAGGCCTCCCGTATAAATCGTGGGTGAAAAAGTGTGGCTTTCTACCAAGAACATTCCACTCCGTTCCGTTTCCAACAAGTTAGCTCCCAAATTTATTGGCCCGTTCCCTGTCACCAAGATTATTAGTCCGGTGACAGTCTGACTCAAACTTCCTCTGCCGTACAGGAGAATTCACCCCGCCTTTCATGTGTCAAATATCAAGCCTGTGTTTTACTCTCGCATTAATCCGCCGACCCCGGTTAAATAAAATAAAGAATGACTTTTGAAAAAGGTACCCAGGAGAAGAAAAAATCTCAACCAATCATAGCCTTACCTTAGCCCACTATCCCTACTTCCCAGAAAGCTTTACAGTTACCTTTATCCATAGACAGGGGTGCATGGGATAGGAATCCAGGATAAACACACACATTGTGAGTGTGTGTGCAGGCTGACTAATCTCTGCTTTTGTGGCATCTTTCTAGAAAGCCTTGTGCAGACATGTGAGCCAAGCTGGCATCAAGTCAGCGTGTTTGTGTGTGTATTTAACAGGTGTGGTTTAAGAGGGCATGCGAGGCGAGAGGATTACGGATCTCTAGTGAAGAGTGGAGGGGACAGGGTGACCCAGGTGTATCCTGGGGTCATCAAACTAATCCACTGAGCATGGAGTGATGGCATCCAGCTGCATCACGCTTGAGCGCAGTGAGAACGTTAGAGAGACTGAAAGACTAAGCAATGTGCTATAAATGACAAACAAGAAGTGATCTGTGCAGGGTTACTAATAGATGTTCTTACTGCAAATGAGATTGATGAGCTTAAATAATATTAAACAGAAGCTGGAAAAAAGGGCCTTTCAAAATTATATTTCATTCTATTGCAAATGTTTAGTTGCACTCCAGTCCAATACCCATTTTCTCTGACCTGAGAAAGGTTGACAGCCCTAATATTAGTGACTGACAGGAATGAAAAACCCGTAAAGCATGCCTCATGTCAACAGGCCTACACACTAACTAGGTATTGACTGCGGTTCTGTGCATGCAGTACATAAGCAGACTCACTCTCACTCAAATTCAGTAGTGAGATTGAAAATTTAAGAGAGTCACTTCTTTAAAAACCAAAATATGTTTGAACATAAGTATTTTCAGCACTACAAATAGTGGATAATACCGTAATTTCCGGACTATAAGCCGCAACTTTTTTCCCACGCTTTGAACCTCGCGGCTTAAACAATGACGCGGCTAATATATTGATTTTTCCCACTTTCAAATTTTTTTCTTAAAAAAAAAAAAAACACATTCTGTGACGTGCTCAGTTTTTTGGCGGCATGAAGCTTTAATTAAACCAATGAAATTGCCGAACGGGTTAAGGTCAAACAACTTTTTTGTTTACTGTTTAGATTAAATCGAGCGCGCTCAAACTTCCCATCATTCTGATAACGGTAGTCATTTTGTCACCCTCATCATGGCAAAGACACGGAGAAATGCATATGATGCAGCTTTCAAGTTGAAGGCGATTGATCTGGCTGTTGGAAAAGGAAATAGAGCTGCTGCACGGGAGCTTGGTCTTAATGAGTCGATGATAAGACGTTGGAAACAGCAGCGTGAGGAATTGACTCAGTGCAAAAAGACGACTAAAGCTTTCAGAGGGAAGAAAAGCAGATGGCCCGAACTAGAAAATGAGCTCGAAGACTGGGTCAACACACAGAGAGCAGACGGCCGAGGTGTTTCAACTGTGCAGATCCGACTGAAAGCCAAAACAATCGCCACCGCAATGAAGTTTGAGGATTTTAGAGGTGGACCATCGTGGTGTCTCAGATTTATGAGACGTAAAGGCCTGTCCATCAGGGTACGGACGAGTCTGTGTCAGCAGCTCCCTCCAGACTACGAGGAAAAAGTTTCAAACTTCCACAAATTCACTGATGCAAAGATAGCGGAGCATTCCATTGGCCCGCACGACATCCTAAATATGGATGAGGTTCCTCTGACATTTGACCTGCCTCTCACTCGGACTGTCAACAGGAAAGGCGAATCATCCGTCACGCTGAAAACAACTGGGCATGAAAAAACGCACTTCACCTGTGTTCTGAGCTGCACGGCATCGGGAGAAAAGCTTCCACCGATGGTGATTTTTAAACGCACAACGATGCCAAAAGAAAAATTCCCGAGAGGAATTGTTGTGAAAGTGAACAAGAAAGGATGGATGACGGAAAGCCTAATGCATGAATGGCATACGGAGTGTTACGGCAAGCGACCGGGAGGATTCTTTCACAGGAACAAGGCATTGCTCGTTTTGGACAGCATGAGGGCCCACATAACAGATTCGGTGAAAGAAGCCATCAAGAGGACAAACTCAATTCCAGCTGTGATTCCTGGGGGCACAACAAAGTATTTGCAGCCACTCGACATCAGTGTGAATCGTGCATTTAAGGTGGCGCTCCGTGTTCAGTGGGAGGCTTGGATGACAAGTGGGGAGAAATCCTTCACTAAAACGGGCCGCATGCGAAGAGCAACTTATGGTCAAGTCTGCCAGTGGGTGCTGACAGCGTGGAGCATTGTCAAAAAATCCACTATCATCAACGGGTTTCGAAAGGCTGGACTGCTGCGTGTTGAAGAGGGCTCAGCGGGGGATTTGCCTCCGGATGAAAGTGACGAGAGCGACAATGAAAACGATCCAATATCGGATGAAGCAATTCTGAGGCTATTCAACTCCGACACCGAAGGAGAAGACTTCAATGGTTTCAGTGCACAGGAGGAGGAAGATAGTGACCAATGACTTTCTTGGTAGGCTGCTGTTTACTGCTATTTTTTTTTTTTTACAAGCCGTGTTTCGTTAACGCCTATTTAAATTGTTACAAGCCGTGTTTCGTTAAAGCCTATTTATTTTTGTTACAAGCCGTGTTTCGTTAAAGCCTGTGTAAAGTCCATTTGTTTCAATGTACCGGTAGGCACCTGCGGCTTATAGACATGTGCGGCTTATTTATGTTCAAAATAATATTTTTTTTAAAATTCAGAGGGTGCGGCTTATATTCAGGTGCGCTCAATAGTCCGGAAATTACGGTAATGATGTGTTGATTCAGCAAAAAATTTAGCCCCAGATGTAAAGTTTTATACAAAGAAATTGGAAACGTTCAAAACTTTTTTTCCATAAAATTTCTCACAAATGTTAAGGTGTAAAAGATATTTAACAAAATTTATATATCTTACATGTGATTTGGTGCTTTGTTACTATATGGAAAAAGCTATAAATTTATAATGTGCCCAATTCCATCCAACAATATACTGTGTTTAAAACAGGAAACAAATACACATACTTGCACACAGCACTCACACCTGTGAAATACACTGAATCACAGCTAAGCCTTTCCTAAAGTTGGGTGTCAACCAGGAACCGCTGATCACTGGAGACTGTCATTCTAAAAATAGATCCGTAGTAAGACATTAAATGTAGTTAGGCTACATTAAAATCTCAATTCAGGGTTTGTAAACCTTTGGAGGTTTGATGCAAACCTAATAGTTATTTACATCGAATGAAACATTAGAATTAACAAATGGGGCTGCACAATAAACCAAAATAAAACATAGATTTTTTTTGTATCAAATTGTGAAATGAAAGTTAATAATTTAAGCAGGGCTTAATGAGTTTTTTTCACCAAGAAGCATGTGAGAAAAAAAAAATAGGAGTGCATAAAGAACTTAAGGGGCGCAAAAAAAAAAAAAATACATATATATATTTTTTAATTATGTCTCACTGGCAGAGATGTATAAAGTACAAGAGACCCAGACTTGAGTAGAAGTTCTCTGCTTGTGCTTTTTTTTCCTCCACAGTTAATTGGGTATTTATCTGCCTTTTTTCTCCACAGTTTATTGGGTATTTATCTGCATGTAACAACGATTTCTGGAAGCTTTATGTCAGGGAGTTCCCAAGGGGGTAATCCATCCGCCGGAAACTGAAGCTTCCTATAGGGGCCGCCGTTGTAGCTGGCTATCACATGCTGTTAGAGGGCACCTATTATTATTTAAAATGTTCCTAATATTGTTTTGGGTGTCCCCAACAACAGTTTTACAAGCATGCAATGACAAAAAACACTTTTGTTGTTTTATAATATGCATTTATTTTTACCTGATTTGCTCAGTGACTCTCATATGAATCGTTCGACGACTCATTTTTCCAAACCCCGCCTTTGCGTGACGCTAATCTGCGTGATTGGTCAGATGACCCAGTCATTTGGGATTGACAATGTGTGTATAAGTAAAATGTGTTTACAGAGATAATACTTTTATTGGTTAACACGGAGTACAGTGTACAATGCTTTTATCAATTTGTGTTATAATAATGATTATAGTGCACCGCTTTGTAGTAAAAAATTCAAAATAAGAGAAGGAATTTAAGTTGAGTTATGTTAGCGACCATAGCCAAAAGTTCAGTGGTAAAGCACATTCAGTCTTTGTTTGCGTTAGCCCAACGCATACATTGATAACGCAGTACTACGAGGTAACGTTATTGCTCTATTCTTTATGACAACTCCAACAACGACAAACACTTCACATATTTCAATACAATTGACATTGAAGACTATAAAAGCTGCGCTGTGCGTACACAACACACAAAATAATTATTGGGCATGCTAAAACATAAAAGAAACAATTATTAATATTAATAATACTTACAGGTAGTGATTCGGAGGAGAAAGCTGATCCAAATAAACTAGTACTGAACCTTCCTTCAATATCAGCCGGCGCGTGAATCCACATTTTACAGCATTTATGTTTGTGAAGCAATCATCTTCAAAATGACGCGAACAAAGCACAAGGTCCGGGCTAACGTATACTTCTGTGGTATAGTTGTATATATGAACTGTAGCCACTTAGTCTTCAAATGCTCCTCCCTGGGCAGATGAAAAAAGTTTGCTTTTGCATCGCAGTTTAGAACACAGCGTCTTGTCGACATGATGTTCCCTGGCGTCTACGAGGCACGAGCGCAATAAGTGGGCATATATTATTCAAATAACTTGTCAAGTTGACGTCATCTAGACAGAGAAAAAGCATCGGTCGTCTATCCATTCATATCAGCGACTCGGAGTCGACTCTTACTTTTGAGAGACAATAACTTTGTATACGGTGAACTTTCATATTTAAAACTTTGCAGGATGTTTTTGTTCACTTAGATCTATGTTACACACTACATGAACGATAATTTTCAAAAATCCATAATAGGTGCCCTTTAACATCCCATTGACTCCCATTCATTTTGGCGTCACTTTGACAGCGAATAACTTAACATCTGAGGCGTCCAAAGACTCCATTTGTCCATTATTTATTTCTAAAGAAACACGACAATGTATAAAAAGCTCCATTACTTTGTATCTTACTTTATGGCCCCGTAGAAGCTGTTTTTGTAAAAATAGGCTAACGATTGCGTCATAACCACGGGACTCTGTCGCACAGTAGAGAAGTTACCGTATAGACAGGAGGAGAAGCTCGCAACAATCTTTTACTTCCTAAAGTCAGCCCATACTTCGACCTTGGAAACTCAGGTCTTGGTCAGTCAGGTTGCTCACATCACATCTACACTCACCGGCCACTTTATTAGGTACCCCATGCTAGTAACGGGTTGGACCCCCTTTTGCCTTCAGAACTGCCTCAATTCTTCGTGGCATAGATTCAACAAGGTGCTGGAAGCATTCCTCAGGGAGTTTGGTCCATATTGACATGATGGCATCACACAGTTGCCGCAGATTTGTCGGCTGCACATCCATGATGCGAATCTCCCGTTCCACCACATCCCAAAGATGCTCTATTGGATTGAGATCTGGTGACTGTGGAGGCCATTTGAGTACAGCGAACTCATTGTCATGTTCAAGAAACCAGTCTGAGATGATTCCAGCTTTATGACATGGCGCATTATCCTGCTGAAAGTAGCCATCAGAAGTTGGGTACATTGTGGTCATAAAGGGATGGACATGGTCAGCAACAATACTCAGGTAGGCTGTGGCGTTGCAACGATGCTCAATTGGTACCAAGGGGCCCAAAGAGTGCCAAGAAAATATTCCCCACACCATGACACCACCACCACCAGCCTGAACCGTTGATACAAGGCAGGATGGATCCATGCTTTCATGTTGTAGACGCCAAATTCTGACCCTACCATCCGAATGTCGCAGCAGAAATCGAGACTCATCAGACCAGGCAACGTTTTTCCAATCTTCTATTGTCCAATTTCGATGAGCTTGTGCAAATTGTAGCCTCAGTTTCCTGTTCTTAGCTGAAAGGAGTGGCACCCGGTGTGGTCTTCTGCTGCTGTAGCCCATCTGCCTCAAAGTTCGACGTACTGTGCGTTCAGAGATGCTCTTCTGCCCACCTTGGTTGTAACGGGTGGTTATTTGAGTCACTGTTGCCCTTCTATCAGCTCGTAAACCAGTCTGGCCATTCTCCTCTGACCTCTGGCATCAACAAGGCATTTCCGCCCACAGAACTGCCGCTCACTGGATGTTTTTTTCTTTTTCGGACCATTCTCTGTAAACCCTAGAGATGGTTGTGCGTGAAAATCCCAGTAGATTAGCAGTTTCTGAAATACTCAGACCAGCCCTTCTGGCACCAACAATCATGCCACGTTCAAAGTCACTCAAATCACCTTTCTTCCCCATACTGATGCTCGGTTTGAACTGCAGGAGATTGTCTTGACCATGTCTACATGCCTAAATGCACTGAGTTGCCGCCATGTGATTGGCTGCTTAGAAATTAAGTGTTAAGGAGCAGTTGGACAGGTGTACCTAATAAAGTGGCCGGTGAGTGTATGTCGTCAAGCTCAGTTTGAGCCTGCGCAGGAAGGCTATCAGGAAGTGAGTGCTTCTATTGGGCTTCAATTCTCTCCGTTGAAATCAATGGAGTCGCTGTGTCCATTTCTTTTACTGTCTATGGGAGTTCCTGAAATGTCACATGATATGTCTCTTCTTCATGTGTTCCATATATGGACTAAATGTGCACAGGGCGCCCTCAGGCTGCCAGTATGGATTGGGAACACAGTACATCAGAGTATCCAGCGGTCATGATGATTACATCGGCCCATTTTGGGTATAATTTAATCTGACGTAAACCTTTTAAATCTATCAATATTTGTCAAAATTTTTGAGCTAAAAGCCCTGAGGGACGTTGTTTTGTCAAGCGTTCTCATGACGACAGCACAGGACGTTTTTTTCTGAATGGGAGCGGCTGACGCTCATAATTCATATTGAGGGTATCGACTCATTTTTTCATTACACAACTCCTCAGAATAAAATAGTGCTCAAATACTGAAACTCGAGATGTATAGTTTGTATATTACATCATATAATGGTAACTTTAAACTATTTAAACAAAGAACGATTCAGTGGATCGGCTCCCTCATGAAGGCTAACAGTTACGCACAAGTCTATATTGTCTTTCACTCCGATAAATGAAAACATGGACTCTTAAGTAGGGCCAGGGGTGGTCTCCTTCCTCACCCTCGCCGCCACAATCACTCAAAGTTGAAGGCGTTGTTTCTGGTTCTTCCATCTCGAAACAGACTGGTAAAGCTCAAGTGTTCTTAAATGGAGGGAGGCAGGCAGGCAGCAGAGCGAAAGGCAGAACGGGAGAACGCAAAGGCTTGTTGATCGCTTGATTCGCTCAATGATGAACCAGCTTCATCAAACCTGGTGACAGAGCCATCTACCGCTCTGGCAGTGATAATGTGGGTTTGGAATGATTCGTAACATTTTTATAATTGTAATGAGTAACGATGCATCACATGAAAAATAAATAAAAGTAAAATAAATAAAAAAGTAAAAGTATTAAACTCATCGTAAAAGTGGAAGTATGAGAAAAAAAATAATACTCTAGTAGAGTACAGATACAGCCTTTTAGTACAGTTCTACTTCGTTACTATACATCTCTGCTCGCTGGTTTTTAATCTGGTTTTAATAGTCTATTAATGCAGACTTATTTATCTGTCTGTTAGATGTGTTTTGTGTTTGTTGGCTGTATGGTCTAAGTTGGTGGCAAACCAGTTTCCCTATCGGGATTAATAAAGTTTTTCTAATCTAATCTAATGTAATCTAATCTAATCTAACACACGGAAAACTCAAAGGTCTTCACCACAACCCGTCAAAATAAGTTTGGTTTAACTGGATAATATATTACTGTTGTACAGTAGAATTTAGATATCTCAATTTAATAATGCTAACACTAATAATAATACATTATCAAAAATTAATTTAAGGAATAATCACACTTTTTCTTCTATGTTGTAATTTTAACAGTATAAAGCTCAGTTGTGCCACATGTTTGACAAAAAAAATATATAAAATTTCATATAAAAGATCAATTAAATTAATGTTTTATGTCTTCATTTGATTAGTAGACTAAATTCCAGACATGGAGACTTTGTGACTTGGACTCGAGTCGCTATTTTTATGACTTGTGAATTGACTTGACAAAAAATAAAATACTTGAGACTTGACTTGGAAGTTACTACTCAACTTGACTTGAGACACGATGACTTGAATGACTTGAGTGTTAATCACATCATGTTTTCAATATGAATATAAAATATATCAATTATTTTAAAAAAAATAAAGAATAGTTCTGGATCACGACACTATCATCAGTCATGCCCTCTCGTACCTTACGCACACCACGCCCACTTAGATCAGATATCACATCAACACATCAGCCGGAGGGGTACCGAGGGTCAACGCTTTCAGGCTTGAAGAATTATTCACAAGATAGCAAAAGACGAACAGCATCTGTACACAAAAAGCTTTAAGTCTCCATTTTTAAATGATGTAAATCATATCAAAAACAAATATTATCTGTTTAAGTAATTCGTATGAAAGCAACGACATGTACAGTTTCTCCAGCCTGAGCTCATTAGCGCTAATGTGACCACAGCCACGCGCTCAAGAGCGGTTCATATGCAAATGATCCACGTGGAGGATCACAACACCCTCATCAAGTCTAAACAAAGAATCAGCGACTTCAGTACTGCTCTGCTTTTCATGAATTTGGAAGACTGTGTTTGTTCTGTGCACCTTGCATTTACCTCAGAAGAGTTTTTCGATTTGATTATGAGAACGATTTTTAAGGTAAGACACTAATAGTAGCATGTTATTGTTGCATAAACTTTACATTGTAGATACTAGTTAAACTGTTGCCAGACTAAAATGTACGTTATGAAATGTGATTGGAGTAAAAACATGACGCCTAATGCTAAATGTATATCCATTTATGACACGAGAAAGTTATGTTCGATAATTAAACACAGCACGATATAACAGTAGACTCATATGAGTGTTTATTCATGGTGAATATTATAATGTTTAGACTAGAGATCGACCGATGTATCGGTTAACCGATATTTTCCCCGATATTTAAGCATTTTCCCATAATCGGGTATCGGTTTTGTAATATCGGATTCGCCGATAAACGGCGCCATCTTGTGGCCGTTTTGAGAATTCCGCCATTGCAGCCCGCGTCTGAGGAGATCAGTCAACAACAACTCTGTGCACAAGTAAAGTATATGTTCTACTTGCTTTGCTTTAATTATTCAACTTTATTTAACATAACAGACATGCAGAAATAAGATCTGAGACATAAATGCCTGATATACCGGTAGTTTATTTATGCAGCTTGGTTCTAAAAAATTGAGATGAACTCATGGAGTCACATAGCGTAATCCGTCATGTCCTGCCCCAATAAAGACGTAACTTTACATTAATTAAATGAAACAGACATGAATGAGTGCATGTTGAAAATAAAAGCGCTGAATTTAATGATCTATCTGTTGTATTTGCTCACCATTAGTCTCGGGAAAAAAAGTTTGTTGATATTGCTGAGCACTCGGTTCGGTTGATGATCAGGGATGCTCAACCACGGCCACAGAATGAAACTTTTGACAAGATTATCTTGTTTAAACACCCTAGATTATATTATAATTTACTACATAGCAATAATTTCGCTAATACACATCTAAATATACCGCTTTGTGGAAATTAATTATCTGCACGCGCGATCGCGGAAATTAATTATTTATTATCTGCACGCGCGATCGCGGTTGAGTAGCCTAAGTTATAGTTCTGTGTAAATGCATAGATAAACAGCACTTTGTCAGAAAGCATTTCATGATCTAGACCAACAAAAATATTATTAATTAATAACATACTAGTTGGAAAATGCAATGATGTATATGCTGTTTTGTTTGTTACTTTCCTGACAATGTTAGGCTATATTCCAATATTCCTGTCAATTATTTTCTCCATATGAAAACATTAGACTTTTAACATTTATTTTGCCTATTGTTAACATTGTTGCTGCTGATGCTTATAAATTATATGTATAATTTAGATATAAATTATATAATGTAATAATATAAATGTTTTTATTGTAATTTGAAGATTTAATTTAACATGAAAGACTAATTTAATTTTCCCCCCATATGTTAGAATAATTGTTTTGCTTTATTTTTTACCTCATCAAAGCTTTTATTTTTAAACAAAGACACTTAGTAGTGCACTTTATTTGTTGGACCCAGACCCCTCTATTTATTTGTGTATAAATAGAAAGTTTATTTTTTTTGTATGCAAGGAGGGAGTGATTGTTATAAATAAAATGGTTTGTTCAGTTTATTTGTGTTGTAATAATTGTGTTAAAAACAGAAGTATAACAGTAAATAAATATCGGTTCTGCATATCGGTTATCGGGCACATAAACATGCAAATAATCGGTATCGGTATCGGTTAAAAAAATCAATATCGGTCGATCACTAGTTTAGACCCGTGTTTACTGTTAAATACTGTGTTTGTGGATATCTGCTCAGGCGTAGATATGTATAATATGGTAAGAATAATGTTTCATAGTTTGGAGCGGCTCGATCACTTCAGTAAATGTTCTCTGCACACGCTGAGTTTGAGTCACTCGCGCTGTGGGTTTGATAAGCAAAACGCACCAAACATTATCATGCTTCATGGTTTTACTCCAATCTCATTTCATAACGTCGTAACGAATGGAAACGTTTGAAGTAACATGATAATCCATATTTTTAATAGTGTAGTGTTACTGAAGTTCCTTTTTAACGATTTATAGGCCGCCTGTAATCTAGGTTATTGTTATTATTTTATGGAGCCCTACACATATATGCCTACAAGGCACAACAAACTTGGTGTTCATAGTCTATGTATTTAGTAAATTTAATAATTTCAGAAAAATCTAAAATGTTATTCCCAAAATCGTCCCAGCCCTATAGTTCCTCTTGATATCAGCATGTTTACTGGTGTATTTTTTTGTTTGTTTTTTTGTTTTACAGGGTCCAGATGCCACTGATGAGTCCTGCTGACTTCAACATTCCCATGAGTCTCTGTACATGAACATGGTAAAGTGAAAAATCAAACACCTTGGAGATGACAGGTATGTAGCCTACTATGTTTTAGGAATGGCACAAAGGAGTGTGACCGTCCAAGTCTCTGTCTTTAGATCCGTGTGTTTACTAATGTGTTTTTTTTTTGTCATTTGTTGTGTATCTTTGGATTATGTTGTGTTGTAAATAAATCCAAACAATCTAAAAGCCATTCTTTTTTTAAGTCTCTCCTCATTCTTTGTGCAAGGCTCCTCATAATGATAGCACCTGATACCACCTTATAGGGCCATTAGGGGAGGGTCTTTGTATTTCTCAGGTGTGAAAAACTAAATATTAATGGGTTGTTAATGCCTATTCGCATAAAGCTTTCTTACACAAAACATGTCTTACAAATTTTAAATCAATATATTGTCTTATAGTCAGTAGTCTGGATGATTTTCTCATTGTTTTGAACCAAATATTCTAGGCAACGTGATACAATTTTAAAAGTCTTGCGAAGAAATAATTAGTATGGGTTTCATGACCTTATTTCAGTGACCATTTATTTATTTAAAAAATTTTTTTTTTTTTTTTTTTTTTTTTAGCTCAATCAATTAATCGCAGCATGAAAGTTTGATACCGGCACATGCCTATATTCAAGCATCACAGACAATAGCAGACAGCGAAGCGACCAAGGCAGCTCTGGCATAATGTCAATAACACTTCTATAAATTATTTAGTGTCTTTAATTTTATTGAGGTAAATATGTCTAAAGTACTGAAAAAAGGTACCGTCGGGTACCGGCACAGAATTTCAGGTACTGGTGCTGGTCAAAATGTGGGCGGTACCCAACCCTATCAGGAACAGCACTCCAATGGTCCACTAAAAGCGAAATTATCTGCCAATGGGGTAAGAAAAATAATCTTGTTTCTGTTTAAATTAAGATTATTTTGGTTTACCCCATTGGCAGATAATTTTTTTAAGCAACAACTCAATTTTGATTAATTTCCCCCGAAAACAAGACATTATCTTATGTTTTTACTCATCTAGTAAATGCATCTTGATTTAAGTATTTTTATACTGTATATTTGGACTGATAGTAAGACAAAAATACAAAAAATAATAATTTTTTTGCAGTGTAATACTAGTGTTTATTTTTATTTGCATGTTTTTAACCCATGCAGTGCCGCTTTTGAAAGTTTTCTTGACCCCATATCAAGACATCCTCTTATGCAGAAGACTTCAGTGTTTCTATGTTTTTCCTTATTTAAAATTGGTTATTTTGGTAACACTTTATTCCGATAATCCTCTTTAGACATTCTACTAGTACTAACTATAAGTAACTTTGCAGCTACATGTGAACTAACTGTCATTAGTATTAGTAGACTGTCTGCTTAATATTTGCTAACAATTTATTTTGTTGGTCCCCGAATTGATATTCTACTGACTAAGTAACTTGGCAGCTACAAGTCAACTTATTCTACTAATCTGAACGCTAACCATGACCTAACAGTCTACTGAAAGTTTACTACAGTCTACTAATACTCTAATGAGAGTTACTTGACATGTAGTTGCAATAGTCGAGTAGAATGTAGAACTATCAAAATAAAGTGGAACCGTTATGTTACCAAATACCGTGTGTGGAAATTGATTTGTTAATAAAGTAATGTGATAAAATGTCAACCCTGTTGTCTGTGTTCTGTATTTCGCTTAATGTATCTATGTTTTTCAGAGAGCGATAGAGAAAATGTGTTATTGAAATATTGACAATCTCAGGGGGTGCTTCAAGTAAATATTTTACATCTAAGGGGTTTGGTTGACAAAAGTCTAATTTCAAGCAAAATACGGTTGTTGACATACATGTAAGCTCACATTTGTGACTGTTGAAGGTAACAGGCAAAATCTTTCATGTAGCTCATACAGGTCATGGGTTCGATTCCCAGGCAAAAAGCAAGAACTCATAAGAATGTAAAATGTGTACCTTTGCATAAATGTTAAAATGTTAAAAAAGCAGAACTGTAACTATGGATGAGTGTTAAACACACAAGGATGAGCTCATGGGCTTAGTGTGTACTCGACTGAGTTAAACCAGGTCCTTAGAGACACACCAAGCCAGGTCAGCTGACAGGAAGTGAGGGTTAAAGAGACATAAAAGGAGACACAATGTAAAGGATCAAATTTTGCATATGTTGAAAAGACAAAAAAAAAAAAAAAATCCTGTTACTGTTGCTTTTTGAGTACTTTAACATATTTAACTGATTTTGTCTGTGGTGCATAAGCAGGCTTGAGCGCCACTTTTATGAATGGATTTTTGACCGTGTGGGTGGCAATCATTGGCATGCCATACTATATACAAAGTGACTGTGCATGTATGTGTGGGTGTGCTCTTCTAAAAACAGAGGTGTTCTCTGTTAGAGACCTGGACTATTGCATCATATCCTGCTCTGTTATATGACACACAGCGAATTATCTTATCATTCTGTAACCTGCTCACTCCTTCTGTCTGGTGTCATCAGTCTTCATCCCAAATCCCAGTTTGCCAAAGACCACATTAGGAGCACCCCAGGAAGCCTTGTCACCACTGACATATGTCCTTGAGGTGGGGGCACTGTAAGGCAACGCTGGTCCATTTAAATAAGTGGACAGAGAAATGGGGTGGGGGTGAGCATGGGCGACACACAGGAAGTGACAGATAGAAGGGTTAAAATAACATCATGCTCTGAGCTCCTTCCTCGTACCTCCACGCAGAGCCACAGAGTTGTCAGTCTTGGCTCTTCAGTCTCTCCAGGCATTCGCAACACCACTCCACAAGAAGCACGCTCGTTGCTATTTCAGCACACACAGACATACACTTCCTATGAGGTAAAAATAGACACACTTCCCCTGATGAGAGCTAAACCCCCCAACCTCTGCGAGCCTCCCTTCTGTTCTAAAAAAAAAAAAAAAACGCTCAGGGACATATTCTTATCGAGAGGCAGAGATAGTGTGAACGTCACAGATTGAGTCTTTGAACGTCACACCTTGCTACAAAAGAAACCCTAAGACCAACACTGTATTTCAGAATCAAAATCCTTAAAAAAAGATTTTCTGGATCCAGAATTCCAGTCACAAGCAAAGAGTCATGAACTGTGCGACATGCATATGGTCACAAACGCTCACCCACACACAAAGGCATTTCAGCAGGTGTATGTCAGAACTGCTCCACCTCCAGATAAAAATCTAAAAGTGTCGGTAATGAACCCTTTAAAACCCTGTTCTAATTATAGTGCCGTTTGACTGAGAAGTGAGCCATGCAGAGTAGATAAGCATAAGGTAATTACACTCAGATCATTTCCTCTCAGCAAACAGTGCTGAGAGCACAGACTGATGTTTTTCACTGACTGCAAAACTTTTGCACCATGACGATATGCCAGGCACTCAGACAGTCACACACACATCCGCTTTGGGCTTATCTTCGCCTAAAACAGCACAGTGCAGTTTGTGTGGTGTGTTTTGAGAAAAAATATAGTCAGATATATGGGGCTGACATGTTTCCTTTCTGTTTATAAAGGAAACAGACGATTACAGCTTTTTTTTTGACCCAAAGTCACCATTATGGCCTGGAATAACATGACCCTTGGGTATGTTTTCACAGTGGAAGAGTGTAGTACATCCAAATCAGGCAAAAGAGACCGATCTCGAAGCAGCTACAGGGGGGCAACATGAGGAGGCAGGTCAAGGCTACGGACCACACGGAGGGTGTTTGATTCTGGATAACACGGGCGAGCAGAGAGTCAAATGACGGAGTTCCAGGCACTTCAGTGGACAGAGTAATAAGATACAGAGCCCTCACCTTCGTTGTCCATTTGACCCTCCGCACAGCTAATGATCGATGGGACGAGGGTAGAGAGCTGTGTGGCATGTGCGCAGCGCAGTGATATACATATGTAAAACACACATGCATAGACACACAATAGTGTAATATAACTGGTCAACATTCAAAAAAGAAAATTGCTACAACAGAAAATACCCCCTTGAAAAACTAACCACCTAGAAATTTATTTTCAGGTAACACACCTTTATGATGACATGAGCACAATCTAGAGTGCACTTACCCAGCTGTCCACTATGTAGGAAGACTGTTGGTTGCTTTAGCTTTATGGGCAGTGTGTGTGTGTGTGTGTATGTGTGTTGCACAGCAATAGGTTCACACACAGCGCGCAGGCAGGCTGTCTGTGCAGTGGCTGACCTCACAGGCTGCTAAGTCCATCACACCATCATGCACATCTCCGTCCATGTGGATCCACTGCAACTGAAAAAAGAAAAAAAAAAAACATTGATTTAATACAGGGCTCCAGACTAACATTTGAGAGCAGTGGCACTGGTGCCACAAAGTTCTACAGCACCTGATTTGGAAGCACCGGGGTGGCGGAGGGGGTATTAATAATATAATAATAAAACTTTGTCTCTTGAAAATACACAGTATTGACAGTAGCTTGAGCTGGGATGTGGATGTAAAATTATTTTCATTCAAAACAGTAACATCTGTAAAAAAGAACAACCTCACTTTAACAAAAAATGCTGAGTTAGGACTTTTAATAAACTTTTAATTAAGGACTTTTAATAAAGTTAACCATTGGTTTTCCATATAATCATACATTTGAAGAGTTTGGTTCCAAAACGCGATAAACACCATTTAAAAAAAAATTTGAGTTACTGCAAAAATCAGTATTGTATCTGGTCGGTATTGAAAAGTCAATGTTTAATTTTACGTAAAATGCGATATCCGCCGTGTTATTCTGTAATGTTTTCTCCCTTTCTTTCCAAACCACGACAAACGCCAGTCTCCCTTCTCTGCAAAATGTGATACATCCGCTCAACCAATCACAACGCACCATTCTACGCAATGTAAACAGTAACGGCAACGCTTTAAATATACCCGGCTTCCAAGGTTTTCTTATCTATTTTGTACTTTTCGATCAACAAACAAACAAAAAAAATTATTCATTTTGACGGCATTGATGAACCTGTGGTGGTTTCTGCGGTGGGTATACGCAAGGCATCGAAATCTAATCATTTACGTGAGGAGATTAAGAAGATGAGGCACTCGGGAGGTTCACACACGACAGCATCAAACTTCTGTCACGCTGACACATTGACCCCAGGGGATCTTTTGAAAAACTTTCAATTGTTTTATTCAAAGTCAACGAAAACCGTGCATGCCTTCTATGATAATGGACTCTCTCTGTCACAGACGAACGACGTTGACAGTCATGAAGAGTAGCTGCCCATTCTGTCAGCCTTTTGAGAGTGACCATTCACTGATTTCTTAATGAATGATAAGTTGTTGAATGTTTTTACAAAGAATATTGGGTAACACTTTACGGTAAGGGTACATGAATTATGTGAAAACATCATGATCATGCGTAATAAATCGTAATTCATGATGATGTGCTCATCTTATACTGTTTTAATTAAGGTGTTGTTCATCCATGAAGTCATGAATGAAAAACGTTGAACTTGTGTTAGTTCCTGATGATTCATGAGATATTAATGCATGAACGAATGCATAATCATATAATTCATGATAATTCATGTACCCTTACGGTAAAGTGTTACCGAATATTGTTATATTAATACAATGGATTTATAGTATGCACAAGACAATCAACACAACAAAGATGTCTTAAATATGAATGTAATTTTCTGTAGTCTAATTCAAGAGGTGTCATGTGCAAATCAGTTTTAAATCATCTTTACAGTTCTATTTTGAACAGTTTTAGACAGATTTTATATTAAAGCAATGGATTTATAGTATGCACAAGACAACAAATTCAATGTATATAAAATTAATTTTATTTTGAATTTATTTTGATTATTTTATTTTGATTAATTGCATTTTGAAAAAAAATAATGTAATGGATTTATTGCATATTGCGGAAAAAAATCTGTTTTAATAATAAATATTTGAAAATCAAAACCTGGATTTAATTTTTTATTGTTATTATAACCTACAAATGCTATGTGATCATTTGAAACAGAAAATAGTGGTTTTCATCTTTCCACTTTCTTGGTAAAGAAAACACATTTTTACTCAAATTCATCAAAATGGATTTATTGCGTTTTGGAACCAAACTCTTCATTTGTAGATCATAAACGCATCACATCAAGCACCTCATTATCATTAGCCTGGATGCCAGATGAACTTATTAGCCCCGCCCACAACATTTGAGGATGAGAAGTTCGGTCTGGACTTGATCCGTTGTGAAGCAAGTATGCCCGAACCAAAGCTGTTCGGACCAATCAAATTGTTAGGGCGGGCTTTATACGATGATGGACAGATGATACGCTACAGATTACAACTGTAGCGTAATCATCCACGTCACCAAAGAGCGCTAGGGTTGAATTTGTTTACAACAAAGAATAGCTGCCGCTGGAGAATTTAGATGTGTAGATTCAGCCATCGCGTCTGTTATAGAAGATATAGACAGCACATTTATTTTAAAAGAGAAACAGAGAACCGCGATCAAGGCATTTGTCAATCGGAAAGATGTATTTGACGTCCTTCCTACGGGACTCGGTCTATCCAATTGAGTGCGGAGGCATTTGTTCCCCATAATCACAGCCCAATGGAGCAGTATCAGACTCACATTCTGACTAGAATCTGAGTATGACGACGTCAGGCTACATTATCATTATTATTGTCTTGCTTTTGGTGCACTTGTCATTTAATGTTTCTGATATGCAACAAATGACTGCGCTTATCAGTTAGGCAAATTGGTAGTGGCACCACCTTGATAGATCTGGTTGAATTATTTATGAAATAATTTCGATTGAAAAAAGAATTGGCCATTTTGCATTCATTTCCTCTTTGAAAAGGCAAGCTTCAACACTGAATTCAAGTACAACTGCAGACAATGTTTATTCAGTGGAACTGTAACAACTCTATAGCTCTTTCTCTAGAAGTCAGCAGTCAGTACTAGGGCTGGGGACACCAAGCCAGGAGCCTCATGTATAAAACTTTCTGTAGATTTAATCCTAAATGTGTGCATATGAACAAAGCTAGATTATGCGTACACCCAAAAGTATTCATATTTATAAAACCATGCGTACCCCAAAACCTGTGCAAAATACCCATTATAAAACAGAGAAGCGGAAGATTTTCCGTAAATGCATCTCCACTAGGGCTGTCAAAATGGCTGAAAAGCTACATTCAAATTTCTTTCTTACATATTAGCAAAATTCGAATTACAGTGAAGAAAATAAGTATTTGAACACCCTGCTATTTTGCACGTTCTCCCACTTAGAAATCATGGAGGGGTCTGAAATTGTCATCGTAGGTGCATGTTCACAGTGAGAGACATAATCTAAAAAAAAATTATTTCAAACCATGACGTCTTAGTGCATTACCAACAGTAACCATGGAAACGGTGGTCCCAGCTCTTTTCAGGTCATTGACCAGCTCCTCCTGTGTAGTTCTGGGCTGATTTCTCACCTTTCTTAGGATCATTGAGACCCCACGAGGTGAGATCTTGCATGGAGCCCCAGTCCGAGGGAGATTGACAGTCATGTTTAGCTTCTTCCATTTTCTACTGATTGCTTCAACAGTGGACCTTTTTTCACCAAGCTGCTTGGCAATTTCCCCATAGCCCTTTCCAGCCTTGTGGAGGTGTACAATTTTGTCTCTAGTGTCTTTGGACAGCTCTTTGGTCTTGGCCATGTTAGTAGTTGGATTCTTACTGATTGTATGGGGTGGACATGGGTCTTTATGCAGCGAACGACCTCAAACAGGTGCATTTAATTTAGGATAATAAATGGAGTGGAGGTGGACATTTTAAAGGCAGACTAACAGGTCTTTGAGGGTCAGAATTCTAGCTGATAGACAGGTGTTCAAATACTTATTTGCAGCTGTATCTTACAAATAAATAGTTTAAAAAATCATACATTGTGATTTCTGGTTTTTTTTTTTAGATTATGTCTCTCACAGTGGACATGCACCTATGATGACCATTTCAGACCCCTCCATGATTTCTAAGTGGGAGAACTTGCAAAATAGCAGGGTGTTCAAATACTTATTTTCTTCACTGTATATTCAAATTCTAAAGGCAATTAGAGCCCTATCATACACCCGGCGTAATGCAGCGCCAAGCGCAACGCAAGTGCATTTGCTAGTTTCCATTATATTTATAAAAGAAAGATAGGCTGTACAGAGTCTTTCCGGAAAAAAACGAGCGGGTGGAGGTGTGCCGTGTGGGCGGAGCTAAATAATCACGAGCGCGCGAAGCTCTGTTCTGTGATGCGCGTTCGTGACTCACGTAATACACAATTACGTTGAAAAGGTATTCTGTCCTGACGAAAATGTTCTTTTAGCCTTTTTAATATTAAAACACCCAGGATACGCACACGAAATGGTCATTTTAAACGATAAACTGACACAAAGACATTTGAATATGTGTATATGGTCCTCCTTCCTCACATTTGTAAACACTGACTCGGTACTTACGCGTGACCTTTTCAACGTGATTGCGTATTACGTGAGTCACGAACGCGCATCAGAACAGAGCAAGGCGAGCATTTGTGCGTATAAAACGTAAACTTTTTTTTAATCTGTTTTTTAAATGACCGATCGTTATGCTAGATAAGACCCTTATTCATTGTCTGGTATCGTTTAAAGCTGCACTGAAACTGTCATTTGGACTTTGAACTGTTTGGGGTACATTGAAGTCGATTATGTGGAAATCAAAAACCTTAATTTCTTCTTGACTGAAGAAAGAAAGACATGGACATCTTGGATGACATGGGGGTGAGTAAATTATCAGCAAAAGTTTTTTTTTTTTAAAGTGAACTAATCCTTTAATATTTTAAATTGTGTTATGTAGCTTGATGCTAATTGTAGCTCTAATGTACCTGTCGCGCCAGGAACTATTCTATTGCATAATCTAATTTGTTAAAAGAATGTGATTGAAATTAGAAATTAGAAATTAATTAGAAATTAAATTGAAATGTGATTGGCTGAGTTATTGCCTGTGCAGCCAGGCAGATGGGTAACTGTGAGAGATCGCTCTAGTCGCGGATCAAAAAACCACTCTTCTGTTCCGATCACCATAACAAATCGATTTGCCCCACTCAGTGAAACACCCACTGAGAATTATGTTGATTGTGCCCTGGTAATTGGCGATTCTATTACACGGAACGTGAAAATAGAGACACCAGCCACCATAGTCACATGTTTGCCGGGAGCCAGAGCGCCTGACATCAAAGCAAATTTAAAAGTGCTGGCTAATGCTAATCGTAAATTCTCTAAGATTGTTATTCACGTCGGCACAAATGATGTTCGACTTCGCCAGTCGGAGATCACCAAAATTAATATTAAAGAGGTGTTTGAACTCGCAAGTACGATGTCAGGCACTGTAATTTGCTCTGGCCCCCTTCCTGTTCGAAGGAGTGATGAGATAGTTAGATTGTGTTCACTCAATGGCTGGTTGTCTAATTGGTGTCCGCAAAATAATATAGAATTCATAGACAATTGGAAAAGTTTTTGGGGCAAACCTGACCTGTTGAAAAGAGATGGTATTCATCCCTCCTGGGATGGTGCTGCTCTTCTCTCTAGTAATTTGGCTCATAGTCTTAGAGATAAAACATGACAACCTGGGGCTCAGGTCAGGAAGCAGACAGACTGGCTAAACCGACCGTCTGCTAGCGGCCTCACGTCACCAAGGTCAGATAAATCCCATCACATAGAGGCTCTTTCACCTAGATATCATCATATAGAGACTGTGTCTGTTCCCCGAATTTGGAAATCCAAAAAACTGCCAAACCTTTCTAAGGTTAAAAGTTTAATTGATGTTCAACAAATAAAAAACAGATATAATACAGATGAGCAAACGATAAAGCTTGGGTTGTTGAATATTCGATCCCTTAATTCAAAAGCGCTCATAGTTAATGATAAGATTACAGACTATAACCTAGATGTGCTGTGTTTGACAGAAACCTGGCTAAAACCAAACGATTACATTACTTTAAATGAGTCCACTCCGCAAGATTACTGTTATAAACATGAGCCTCGTCCGAAAGGCAAAGGGGGAGGTGTTGCTGTAATTTATAGTAATATTCTCAAAACCACTAAGAAATCTAGTTTTAAATATACTTCTTTTGAAGTGTTGGTGCTTAATGTAAAAATATATAGTGTAAACAATAAATCACGTTTGAGAATTCTGCTGGCTACTGTATACAGGCCACCAGGGCACCATAAAGATTTTATCAAAGAATTTGCTGACTTTCTATCAGAATTAGTATTGGCTGCCGATAAAGTCCTAATTGTTGGTGATTTTAATATACATGTAGATAATGAAAAAGATGCATTGGGATTGGCATTTAAAGACATTATAAACTCAATTGGAGTGAGACAACACGTGTCAGAACCTACTCATTGTCGTAACCATACTCTAGATCTAATATTATCTCATGGAATAGATGTTGATGCCGTTGAAATTCTGCAGCAGAGCGACGACATCTCAGATCATTATCTAGTCTTGTGTAAATTACATTTAGCCAAGGCTGCAAAGCCGACTCCGTGTTATAAATATGTTAGACCTATCACTTCTGCCACTAAAGATGGCTTTATTAATAATCTTCCTAATCAGTTTCATCATCTCAGCATCCCGGATAGCTTAGAAGAACTTGATATTGTAACAGAAACGTTTGAATCTCTCTTTTCCAGCACTTTAGACATAGTTGCTCCGTTGCGCTTAAAGAAGATTAAAGAAAATAGTCCAACGCCGTGGTACAACGAGCACACCCGGGCCCTTAAGAGAGCAGCCAGAAAAATGGAGCGAAACTGGAAGAAAACAAAACTAGAGGTATTTCGGATTTCATGGAAGGAGAGCTCGATTGCTTACAGAGAGGCATTAAAAGATGCTAGAACGGATTATTTTTCAACCCTATTAGAAGAAAATAAACATAATCCTAGGTATTTATTTGAACAAGTGGCTAAACTAACGAAAAAGAAAGCTTCAAGCCCAGAAGTTTCCAAGAAACACAGCAGTAATGACTTTATGAACTTCTTCACTTATAAGATCTATAATATCAGGGACAAAATTATAACTATGCAACCGTCTACTACAGTAGCGCATCAGGGAGTGCATTGTAGTCTCCGTGAGGAACATTTTGATTCATTTGTTGCTATAGGAGAGGAAGAATTTTGCAAATTTGTTAATTCATCTAAATCGACAACTTGTATGCTAGACCCTATACCGACTAAGCTACTGAAAGAGATACTTCCAGAGGTCATAGATCCTCTTCTAAATATCATTAATTCATCTTTGTCTCTAGGATACGTACCAAAAACCTTTAAGTTGGCTATGATTAAACCGCTTGTTAAAAAACCGCAACTTGATCCGACAGAATTAGTCAATTACAGGCCAATCTCGAATCTGCCTTTTCTGTCAAAGATACTAGAAAAAGCAGTATCATCACAACTGTGTTCCTTTTTAGAAAGAAATAATATCTGCGAGGATTTTCAGTCCGGATTTAGACCGTACCATAGTACTGAGACTGCTCTCATTAAAGTCACAAATGATTTGCTCTTATCATCCGATCGTGGTTGTATCTCTCTATTAGTGTTACTTGATCTTAGTGCTGCATTTGATACTATCGACCACAACATTCTTTTAAATAGACTAGAAAACTATGTTGGCATTAGTGGAATTGCACTAGCATGGTTTAAATCATACTTATCTGACCGTTTTCAGTTTGTAGCAGTAAATGAAGAGATGTCTTATCGATCACAAGTTCAGTATGGCGTACCACAAGGCTCAGTACTAGGACCGCTGCTGTTCACTCTGTACATGCTACCATTAGGATATATCATTAGGAAATATGGAATTAGCTTCCACTGTTATGCTGATGATACTCAGCTGTATATTTCTTCAAAACCTAACGAAACTTACCAATTCTCAAAATTAACGGAATGCATAGCTGATATAAAAAATTGGATGACCAGTAATTTCCTATTACTAAATTCTGAAAAAACAGAGATTCTAATCATTGGACAAAAAACTGCCACACGTAATAACCCAGAATATTGTCTAACAATCGATGGCTGCTCTGTTAAGTCTTCGTCGTCAGTTAGGAACCTGGGTGTGCTCTTTGATACCAATCTTTCATTTGAAAGTCACGTGTCTAGTATCTGTAAAACCGCATTTTTCCATCTTAAAAATATATCTAAATTACGTCATATGCTCTCACTGACAAATGCGGAACAATTAGTTCATGCATTCATGACATCAAGGCTAGATTATTGTAATGCTCTACTGGGTGGTTGCCCTGCACGCTTAATAAACAAACTACAGCTAGTTCAAAACGCAGCCGCTAGAGTTCTTACCAGAACCAGGAAGTATGACCATATTAGCCCGGTTCTGTCAACACTGCATTGGCTGCCTATTAAACATCGTATAAATTTTAAAATAATGCTGATTACTTACAAAGCACTAAATGGTTTAGCTCCCCAGTACTTGAGCGAGCTCTTAACGCATTATAGTCCTTCACGTCTATTGCGATCTCAAAATTCTGGCCAATTGATAATACCTAGAATATCAAAATCGACTGCTGGCAGTAGATCCTTTTCCTATTTAGCACCAAAACTTTGGAACAATCTTCCTAACACAGTCCGGGAAGCAGATACAGTCTGTCAGTTTAAATCTAGACTAAAAACACATCTCTTTGGCTTAGCATACACATAACACATTATAGATTTCTATAATTCAATGTTAGGCTGCATAGTTTAGATCAGCCGGAACCGGGAACACTTCCCATAATTCCTGATGTACTTTGTACATCATAAGAAGGATGGCGTCTACGCTAATATTAGTCTCTCTGCTTATCCCGAGGTTTACCGCGAACCGCCGGATCCAGGCCATATCCAGATCTGAGGAAGGACCATCACATGGACACGACGACAACGCATCCCTGATGAGCCAGCCCCATCAACACTGTGAAGGCCCATGGACACCTCAACACAGTCATCTCCTCACCGGCCGGATGACCCAACCCAACCAGATGAACTGGATAAATATCATGAAAGTTCTGATCACATCTGACTCCTGACATTATGCTGCCTAACTCATAATCATACACTGTTCGTTCGTTGGCCAAAGGAGGACTGGCCCCCTGACTGAGCCTGGGTTCTCCCAAGGTTTTTTTCTCCATTCTGTCATCTGATGGAGTTTTGGTTCCTTGCCACTGTTGCCTTTTTCGCCTCTCTTCGCCTTTGTCGCCATTGGCTTTTGGCTTGCTTAGTTGGGGACATTTAACATTTAATTTTGAATTTAACAATACTATTACAACATTGTTTTCCTGTTATCTCTGTAAAGCTGCTTTGAAACAATTTGTATTGTAAAAAGCGCTATATAAATAAAGGTGACTTGACTTGACTTGACTTGAAATTGAGAAATCAATATTTTCAGCCCAGCCCTAGTCACCATCCTCATGTTTTCTTCATTGCTGCATACATGTCAAATATTTATAATGTACTCCCTGTCAACCCTTATGAAAATGCCTGAGCTGATAGTATCACTCCTGCACACTGCTGATTGTACTCTGACGCCAATCTGTATGAATACACTTACACAGCCACATACAGCTGAGCACAGCATTAAATGGCTCACAGCATTTAAAGTTCATTTGAATGTGATGTAATTATCCCACAGAGACACCATTCAGTTGTGTTTACCATAGCCTGGAAATATGTTATTCGGGACAACAAGCAAAAGCAGCTGTGGAAAAACATACAGTATCTATCAGGCCAAATCAGAGTGTAGGCTAAGCCACCAAAAAAATTAAATAAATAGAGCTGTTAACTTTTGCAATTTTGTTGCACACTGCTTGGTTAAACAGGGTATGCGACAAAAACAGAGAAAATCATCCACATGTGTTTTTAAACAAAGGCAATTCAGGAACATTTGCTGATATTATTAATAACTCTTTCATCTTGGACTGTTTTCAGAAGGCATCTGGTCTTGGATTAGGACCCGACAGAAGCCATGCATGCAGGTTTAGGTAGGTCATTTATAGATAAATAAATGACTTTGAATGAAAATTTGGGAATTTGCTGGCGAGACTATTATCACTGAAAATGTATGTGTGAGAACTAGACTCGGTTACACACACCTGCAGAAACTGAAAGTGAGATCTCTCCTTGGGCATTGTACTCCATTCTCAATATCACTCGTTATCAACAGTAGCACTGACACAAAGACCCCAAGCAGGTTCTTTCAACAACGAAAGCACACATTACCCTACACCACTCAGCATCCATTATTTAACTTTTTGTGACGCACCAAACACACATGGCTGAAAAATAAAACTGCATATGATTTTAAAAATGTTACTAGTTGACTAAATACTGCTGCTTTTAGTCGACAATGGAAATACTTATTTTTTAAAAATTGCACACTTATGGTTTGCTTTATATTTTTACAAAAATGCTACATTCAAATTACTGTTATTTTAATGTTGTAATTTAAAAACAACACTTTATTTTGAAAAGTGTATATCTGGAGTGGAAAACAATTTCATTTCACCGACCTCAGAACTTGCATGCATTAGTTTTCTGTCACTCGCAAGGGGGATCAGAGAAATATCCACTCTGAGGACGAGACATTTTTTTTAGCACAGCAAAAATTACTTCACTATATTCACAGGTCTGGCAGTTCTACTTGGGTATATAAAAAAAAAAAAAGTTATTTTGCAACATCTTTGTGGAGATATTGTAATGACAGTAACTCTTCAGCAATGACAGCAAATAACTTGGTCTGTGGGATTTTTGTGCATTTCTCTCCTTCACAACGGTGCGCTTTCGTTCCTCCCTAAAGCAGCTAAACGGTCAAATGCACACAGAAATATGTCAAAAAGTCCAGCTTGGTGATTATTTCCCTTAAACAGTCGGTTATGACTTCAATGAACATAAACGGTTGGGAAATAAGTAGCATGTGTTTTAGTATATTGGATCTGTGCCTTTGGTCTGTGTGGCGAGCAGGACGAGGTCAAGGGCTGTGGGAGGATGGCACGAGGCCAGACAGGTGACAGGTTAGACAGGTGAGCAACTGTTGGATACATTCATCAACAAAACCAATTGTTATACAGCTCAACACAAATCTCGTTTTCTTGATTTACCGCGAGTACCATTTTTACCATGCCTAATATCGATCTAGCTCACTGCAGTGTGCAACAAGTGTCTCATATAGTAGCCGTCGAGCAAACGAACAGAGTAACATTATTAGGGCTGAAACGATTCATCGAGTTACTCGATTAACTCAATTACAAAAATTCCTCGAGGCAAAATCTCTGCCTCGAAGCCTCGTTAAATTCCTATGACGCGCACTATATGCGGCCGTGCAGGAATCTGATTGTTTCACACTGACAGTTGTTCAATGTTCAGGAAGCACACCGTAGCGCGTGATACATTTTGTAATTAGTTGGCACGATGGTGGAGACTAAAGATGTCCATAAACGGCAGAGAATTTCTAAAGTTTGGGATCATTACATACTTAAAAAAGGAAGAGACGATGTTCGTCTGTTATAGGACAACTTTGAATAAGGCCTATTCTGGTGGGCGCGGTGGTGACGCGTTCACGTAGCCTAACATAAGGGTGGCGCTGCCAAAAGCACCTAATGATTATGAATATGTAAAATATAGCAATGAGATATTTTAATTGTTTATTAATAAAGAAGTGTTTTCTTTGTGTCGGCTGCAAAGATGAAGTTGACGATGCTGACTCGTGATCTTCAGTAGTGAACGCGCCAGAGAGAAATGCACATTTCATACGGATCACATAAAGCAGAGAGCAGTCTGTGTCTGTTTTCTTTCGTTTTGAATTGTTCTGTTTAAAAGTAGACATGTCTGTCTGTGAGGCTAGGCTACCTTATACGCTGAGTTTCGGTTCATTTATGAGACGAGCTCCAGTTCACTCACAGGAGCCTCCGTTTCGTGATTATCTACCGTCTGCTATATTTACTTCTTATTTATTAAATCCAGGCAATTGGTTGATGAAACATTGATTAAGATTAAGATACAATTAATACAAAACGAAATTCACTTTAAAGAAAGGTTTTGCGCTTTCTGTTTGATGTCTCTAAGAAAGTTTTAAAGCATCTTTTAGTGCCGCTTTCAGAGCGCTCACGTCCACATTGTGTTTTACTCATAAATGCGAACACGAAAAATAAAAAAATGAATAGGCCTATTTTATGTTCTGTGGAGACTACAGTTATAGCCTAATCATAATTTGTATCCTGAATAATGCCGGTAGACTACATGTATTCTGTTATACTCCCCAACACTGATATTAGTAGTTCTGCAAGATATTTTAATAACAGTTTTGGCGGTTATAGAGTTAACGACGGTGTTCAACTATAACACCAACCGTCACACCCCTAATTCATAGTTTTACATGTTATACATGTTTTACAGTAAGTTGACTTAACTGTATTTTGTTATATAATTGTTGGCACAGGCACTTATAAACACTAAATGGGTAAAAATTGCAATAAATAGGCTTAGTTTTGGAGCCAAATGTTGGAGTTGGAATAAATACCTCTGTTTTTTTTTTTTTTTATAAAAGCCAAATGCTTGATCATTTTACAGCCACATCATTTTCGTTATGCATTATTTGTTTTGGTTGTTTAAAAACACACAAAGATTTTTTTATCCGATTACTCGATTAATCGATCGATAAAGTGCTAGATTAATCGATTACAAAAAGAATCGATAGCTGCAGCCCTAAACATTATAACAACTTAAACACTCAAATGCATCTAATATGATAATACAGCGATGCGTCATCCCACATACGCATGACCGGAAGCGGCGTAATGAAGCTCAACTGTTCTCGATCCGTGTAACGCTCGTCTCTCATTAGCAATCGCTCCAGCGGCCTCGTTCCGCTCCAACGGCTTTCGTAACGTTAATAAATTTAATACATTACTGATCATCCATGAATATGATTTCTGCCCGAGTCCCGTCGTTTTTTCCACCAGCTGTAGAGGTGAAGACAACAACTCCCATGATTAATGGGGTCATCAAGCTACACCTTTGTTTTGAATAAACAACCTCTAGGGCAAAAAAAAAAAAAAAAGTTTGGTTCCGGTTGGTTGTCAGTTGAGGTCATGGGTCGGTAGGGAATTTTTTTTTTGTTTTTTTTTTCTCAGTGGCAAGGGATAGGAAGGAAATAATTTTTACATTTTTTTTTTAGTTTACAGTGATGGATACTCTATTTTTTTCATAACATAGCCTACCTGTTGCCTACATGTCCACCTTGTGTGTCCCAGCATGTTACACATACACACACACGCTGATGTTAAATGTGTGCTGGGGCAAATGGGGTTGCCTTATTGTAAAGTGTTACCGATTCAGACGTCTCGTGAGTTCAGTGTTGGAAAGATCATTAACCATTCATTAAAACGAATCGGTTCAAATGAGTCATTAGTTTGCGAATTGGATGTGTCATTATCGGACGTGTGCGCGTTGTGTGATTATCCCGGTGGTTAGGACATCCCACAAGATTTGTCATCACAGAAAACATTTCATCACTGGATAGTTTTTTTGTTTATTAAGTGTTGTTTATGTCAGCTGAGTGTGCGGAACGCTTTTCAGAGAAGATAAGGCAACGTATTTTAGCACAATTTACACCCAGCGGTAATTCAGAAAAAAATGAAATCTCCGAATGCTCCACATTAAACTTTAGTCTTCCGACCTTACCATCATGTCGATTTATTTTGATTAATATGTGCGAGGGAGAGAGAGCGCAAGACAGTGCTTAGTTTTGAGACGGTGAAGCTTTCGCATGGCTCCGCAGAGAGAGTGCGCGTGCGCGACCGTGTGTGTGTGTGTGTGTGTGTGTGCTCGTGTTTATATTACATTGTGGGGACCAAATGTCCCCACAAGTATAGTAAAACCTGAAATCACCTACATTGTGGGGACCAGCCAGCGGTCCCCATGAGGAGAACAGTGTATAAATCACACTAAGTAATGTTTTTTGAAAATGTAAAAATGCAGAATGTCTCCTGTGATGGGTAGGTTTAGGGACAGGGGCAGTGTAAGGGGACAGAATATACAGTTTGTACAGTATAAAAACCATTACGCCTATGGAGAGTCCCCACAAAGATAGCGAACCAGACGTGTGTGTGTGTGTGTGTGTGTGTGTGTGTGTGTGTGTGTGTGTGAGAGTGTGTGTGTGTGAGAGTGTGTGTGTGTGGGAGTGTGTGTGTGTGGGAGTGTGTGTGTGTGTGTGGGAGTGTGTGTGTGTGTGTGGGAGTGTGTGTGTGTGTGTGTGAGTGAGTGTGTGTGTGTGTGTGTGTGTGTGTGTGTGTGTGTGTGTGTGTGTGTGTGTGTGTGTGTGTGTGTGTGTGTGTGTGTGTGTGTGTGTGTGTGTGTCTCTCTCTCTGTTAAACATGCACCCTGTCACACGTGCAGCAGTGCATCTACATGACGACAATTGCTGGAGGACAACAGGCTATACAAATACGGTGCTGTACAAAAACATAAATTATAGTTTGCCTCAAACTTTTTTATTTGTGTATTTATTTAATTTGTATTATTTATTCCCCAAGCTCATAAAATAAATTTGGGTCGCACATAAATTGACAGGGTCGGTCGGAAACCGGAACCAAACTAATTTTTTTTTATGCCCAGTGGTGAAGATTACATAGTGTGCTTTTAAAGAGAGGCACTCATAATGCTGTCATAACAGTGTGTTTTATGTGTATGTGTTTCGATGATGTCAGACATGACGCAGCAGGAGGGCAGAGGCCTGGTTAGGAGGGATAGTGACAAGTCATTTGGTTAGGTCAATTTGTAAAGAAAGAGTACATGCCTACGCACATTCAAACGCGCATAGCTATAGACTGAACACGTAATACGCATGTGCACGTCATCAGCTTTTTCACAGGTTTGCAGGGTTTTTTTAAGTTTACACGGGGATGACAGGGTCTTTCAAAAAATTTCACCGCTTGCACCTTGGAACCTATTTCAGGGTTTGCGTTCTCGAGCCGCCTGTTTTCTGTTAGAACCGTGTTAGCAGCCCCTAAGTTAATAACTAGGCCTAATGATCTTTGCAACGGAAGTGAATCAATCAAAAACTTTAGCTGGAAAATAACTTTATTCTAGAGCTGCTATAAAGCCAAAACAATCTGTTACTTTAATTCCCTAGTATCACTGTAAAGCTGCTTTGAAACAATCTATATTGTTAAAAGCGCTATATAAATGAAGGTGACTTGACTTGACTTGATAGTGGACGATGGGCGGAGTCTGTGCCCTGTCACCAGTCAGTGGGAAGCTTAGGAATGCCTTGACCTGAATCATTCTGATTCACATGGCCACCAAACCTCCACCTACAGCAAGGAACAGGCAGTTCAGCGTCAGACACACCAGCCCATTCTACTCTCCTGCACACAAAGAAGAGTTTTGTCCACGCACAGACATACACAGTGGACCATTTCCTCTGCAGTCCGGGGTAACTTGTTGTGGGGACTGACGGCAGATGACTGACTTTTTCAGCCGAAAGACAAACATTATGTAATTAGAGTTCAGGGAAAGGGCTGTGTTTGGGGCGTTGTGGGAGGAAACTGCTTTACCAAACTATCACTAATCATCTCATTACTGTAGGCGAACACTGTTGGTTCCAAATAATGACAGAGCACAACTTTTAGACAAAATGACAACACACAGACATTGCGTGCTTGTGCACATTTCAAAGCACTGGGTGCCACTGACATCATGGCACCACGGTGTGGGAACAGTGCCATGGCGCTCTGCGCTCACTGTGCCACAATAACAGCAGTCATTCACTGCACCATAGAGATTTTAACAGTAAATAGCCATGTCACCTTACCTTTTCTACATATTAAACAGGGTATTCATGCAAACAGTGGTTTTCTTTTCTTTCTTTTTTGCAAGCCCTTTGAATCTAGACAATTGCGCATTTTAGTTTCACTTTCAAACTAGCGCCAATTCAGGGGGATTGCTTGAATGGTGAGTTCATTAGACCTATATTCTTAATGAAAATTAGCTTAAATAGGAACCGTTTGACCCATGCAACCTTGTGCTGTAACCATGTTACCACTGTAAACAGTGCTTTAACATTTTCAGGTAGGATATATACTAAAATTGAATAAAGTGAATTCACAGTCTTCACTGCATAAATTGTAAATTAAATCAAATATAGATTAATACTGATTAAAGCTACAAAAGTTATTCGGAGAGCGTGAGAGTGATTTTATCTTTTTCTTTTGTTGATTATCCTTAATGACAGATAGCAGCGGGTTTATTAGGCTGCTGTCACTTTAAGACCTGCCGGAACTCATTACGTTACAAGACTGTGCTTGTAAGGATAGGCTACTCGACAAAAAAAAGCCATTTTTATATAATTTTGAGTTTTTGTCCGTTCAAGCACTGTCTGTAATGTCTTTCTGTGCGCTCGAGCGTGTGTGTGTCACAGACAAGAAATTCACAGACTGCACTGCGTTCTCTTTTGTCTTATCGCGCTCGAATGGTTTAAAAGCATTTGCATGAATAAACGTGATCACATAATGTAACACCAAAGGATGGTGGGAAAAACGGATACTGCGTTGTCAATGGCACAATGCTCATTTGTTTTGTTTGGAACTATTAACTTATTAAATAAAATATTAAATACAAATACAATTTATCATCAAAAATGGTACAAAAGCTTTCAAAATAGGAGTTTTAAACAATAGTATTAAAAGGTTTCCACTTTGCTTTGTGGTGGGCACTCTTACATGTCAGTGACCCATTTAATTAATCTCACATTAACTTTTATGCCTCATGTCACACTGCCTGAATTGCCGAACTGTGTTGAACTGTACTACATTTTTGTCCAGATTAGGTACTGAAATTATATTATACCAGTGTAATGTGCTGGTACAGCATGCTGTATAACACGCGGCCCTGTAAATTAACGCTTTCAAAACCACAGAATTAAAATTTTGCGACTCAAAAAAATAAAATAAATCAGAGCCAGACCAAACAGCAAGGATTATAGCAAGTCATTGTTGTTTGAATCTGGTCCATGATGTCACAATTGACAAGCACAAACCGTAACATGAACAAGCACAAACCTTATGAATCATAAGTAGCCTAAGCATGAACAACAGCTTCACTCTGCCTTACTATTGATAGGCAAATAAAAAGTAACAGAGCCGCAGGGAGTTGGTTGACAGGTTGCTCATGTATCTGAAAAATTAACTTCAGGCTCTTAAATAAACACAGAGTGAATGCAGGAGTCTGTAACTGTATCATGAACAATGGAGGGTAAAGCAACAGCCTGACTACTCAGACTGTGTGGGACAGCAAGAAATTTATCCCCTTCTTTTAGAGCGTGAAATACAAACATTACACACCTGCTATCAATGCTGAATCATAGGGAGCTGTGTTGAGTAATTCTTTTCATCATTACATCTGTGATGGGCTGCATAACGTCATCTTTACAAGGGAGGAGGACCACTCTCGGCTCCTATGTCAGTTAATGGAAAACTACTATAACAGTGTGATGAGGGGGCGTGGTTTTCGCGGCGTCTGTAGTGAGAGACGAGTTAATGAGCGGTGCGGTGAGTAAGTGGGTCAAGTGCAGATGATGAACACCTGTGTCTGATTGCAGTGATTGGCGTGGGGAGACCGATAAAAGCCGCACAGCGGCAGAATGCGAGAGAGAGAGACCTGACTGGAACTCGTGCAAACCCGGGAAACCGAGACTGTGATCTGAGAACTGTGAAGCTGAAAGCTGACTGATATCGGCGTGGAAAGAGTTTTTATGAATGAGTTGTGCTGTACCCAGGCTATGGTGAATGCGCTGTGTGCGCTAGGGCTGGGCGATATGTAATAAATATTTAATCGATAATCGCCTTAAAAAATATGGCGATATCCGATTATATCGTCTACCCAAGCCCCGCCCCCAACACGCCCCGCCGGAGACAAGTCCACGGAATACACCGGTAACAAGTCATGTTGAGTTTGGCTGCACTTTATCTAACGATAGCCTGCGATTTAGTTAGTTTAATTTAATGATTGAAACGTTAAAGTTTTTACTTTGCAGTTTGAGCTTAAACGAGCATAAAACATTAGCTTTTGCTTGTTAGTTGTGTTGTTAATAATTTCCTCACTGTTCTTATTGCATCCGTGTTTGAAACGAATTTCGTTTCGTGAGGAGAAATGTTAAATACAACTACAGAACACAATTTGGTGATTGTAAGAATGGTGAATTAATGCATGATGTTATTATAGCAAGGTGTCTTGATTTGTTTTCATAAGGTCCGATTTCTTTTTTCTTTTCTTTTTTGGCGCTATCGCCTGATTTAATGATAGGCTAAGTTTAATTTCCTAATAATGTGTAGCACTGTTTTTAAACTTGTATTCAAACTATAATATATTTGTTATTTGTCTAAAACTAGGAATTAAAAAAATAATTGTTTCGTTCTGCATGAGCAGAAACGTTTTGTTTTTTCCTCCTCCTTTTTGGATATGAGTTCCAAGGTCACCTTATGCCGTTTACGAAATAAAAATGACTGCTTTATTTATTTAGAAACAGAAGTCATTAAAAATTATATTTGGGGATTTTTTTGTTTGTTTTGTTTATTTTATTTATTTAATCTAAAGCAAAGTATTGCGCTCCCAAAATAGCCTAGGCCTACTGAAACGGAGCTGCCAACATTGTAAACTCCGAACACGTGCATGAGATAGCCTATTCAAAGCAACGCAATTTTTCCATCCGTTTGCAATATAATTTAATTTTAATTACAATGGTCATCTTTGAGCTTTTTGATTAGGCCTTTTCAATATGTGCAACATTTAAATTAATATTCAGAAACGGGTAAAGTTAGCCTACTTCTACCATTTGTTTCTGATTAACTTTTATCAGCCTGCAAACCAAAATAAAATAGGCCTAGGCAATTTATATATAGCCTATATCAGGGATGGAAATTAACTTTGTCCACTGGACCAGCCACTTTCTTATTTTTAACCGACAATGTTTAACTGCATATGAAAATGAATACTACAAGATCTACAATAGGCTACTTAAGCAGTTTATTTAATCTCAAGTCTCAATGAAATACTGGCATTTTCTCTTCCTCTCTTACACACACAAACCATGAACTGATATTCATTTCAGTTCGCATATGAGGAAAACACAATGTTACGGACGTGAGCGCTCTGAAAGCGGCACTAAAAGATGCTTTAAAACTTTCACAGAGACCTCAAACAGAAAGCACAAAACCTTTCTTTAAAGTGAATTTCGTTTTGTATTAATTGTATCTTAATTTTAATCAATGTTTCATCAACCAATTGCCTGGATTTAATAAATAAGAATTAAATATAACACACGATAAATAACCACGAAACGGAGGCGCCGGCGCGTGAACTGGAGCTCGTCTCATAAATGAACCGAAACTCAGCGTATAAGGAAGCCTCTCTCACAGACAGATATGTCTACTTTTAAACAGAACATTTCAAAACGAAAGAAAACACACACAGACTGCTCTCTGCTTATGAAATGCGCATTTCTCTCTGGCGCGTTCACTACTGCGAAAAAAAAGAAGGTGTGTAGGACTACGTCTTTCCACGGTTGAAACAATAATTCTTCTGACGTTTATTCATGTTTATTTGATGCAATAAATTAACTAGAAGGATAATTGTGAGAGACAATTCTGTGTGTATTTGTCCGTGCACTATATGAGAGGCGGCTTTTTGTGCGCTTTGTATGAGTGCACAGCTCAGAAAACCGCGCGCATGCAGACGTGTTCTCTTTCGTCTTGCGCTTTAAGAATGCTATCAAAAATCGATGTTCAAATCCTAATCCTACTAGCCTATAAAAAAAATATTTAATTCATGTTATTGCATGTGAAAAAATATGTGTTTAACTATAGGGCTGTGTGAAAAATAGCCTGTGTCATTTTTTTATGAGGATTATCGTCTGGAAACAGACTGTTAAATCGACATCGTGATACTTGCGAGACATCGTCGATATACGATAATATCGTCATATCGCCCAGCCCTAGTGTGCGCGCCTATTTGTTTTGTATATTTTGAGTAATAAAAACAGTACGAGTTCCAGTTTCGCCGACCCTGTCTCCTTCTTCCTACCCCAGTACTTTGAACCGCATTACAAACAGACTAATAACAAATTTTTATAAAAAGTAAAAAATAAATAAACTAAAAATTCTGGATCTGCCATAACCAATCGCTAACGTTTGGTCGTGACTAAACTAGCGCACGACCTCAACGTCATCGTTCTCAGCCACTCCCTCTGTTCGCTGATTGGACCGGTAAAAAATTGACCGGAGAAAACCATCGAATATACCACAAAACCAGACGTAGTACTGAGGTAAAATGAAAATTGAGTGGAAGTACGTAGGAAGGCGGAGCCAGGCTACATTTAAACAGCATGTAGCCTTCAAATCTTTAAACCAAGCATGCTGCACAAGTGTTTAAAAGTGAAGCCAAAGCTAATGGGACACGATGGAAACAAACAATCAAATTACACTTCAAATACATTTTTTCCAAAAATGTTTTCTCACAGTTTAGGTAGTTTTTAATCACGCTGATTTAAGTTTAAAGCTACACTGTGTAGAAATTTCTCCCATCTAGCGGTGAAATTGTATATGACTACCAACTGAATATTACTTTTAGCCCGTCCCGTTCCGAGGGCATTTTAACTCATACGGTGGCCGTATTATTTCAAATCTGCCGGCAGTCGCGAGTGATCTCACCCTCGCATTCGTCACGGTGCCACTGAGTGTAAAAGCGTGAAAGGCGAAGCTTGAATTTCCAGGTATGTCCCTCTTTGGCTAATGTATTTTCAAGATGGATGCACAACATGGCTTCCGCCATTCGAGCGACTTGCTCGTATGTATTTAAATGGCAGATTCTACGCTTACGAGAATACTTAGTTGGTAGAAGTAATTACACATTAATGAGCACATATCATTTTGAAAGAACAAAGTGTTTTTTGCTAAGAATCAACTTTAAAAAATGACACAGTGTAGCTTAGGGCTGGGCGATATGGCCAAAAAATCATATCTCGGTATTCTTTGGTAAAATGGATAATATATACGATATACATCTCGGTACATTCTACATGTTTCTATTTGGATTAAGAAAATCTGTATTTATTTTAAAAAAAATGTTATTTCACATCCTGCTCAATGCTATCCAAACAATGTTGATATTGAAGGATATGGAAACAAATATAGGTAATGAATGTAATGTAGGCTATGCAATATATTATGTGTAAAAAGGTGGTTAAAATCACATTACATTCTAACATTGTAATATTACAATCTAAAAACTAATAATGCTTTTGTTTTTAAAATGAATAAAGGCTAAACTTAAAATGAAAATAAAAACAAAAGCACAAACTAATTACCTACATTAGCCTGCGATTGATTACCCCATTATAATGGTCACTTTCATAAAAATATACTTAAAAAATTTTTTATAATAATCCACATATGGCACATTTATTGTCTCCAACGAAAAATATTTTAGCAATATGTATATTTTAGTCCGAATTATTGCGCTACTATTCTATTGTGTCTGTTTGGTGCACATGTGCGCGGCGGCACTGATTTATGGAAGCTTTCATTTTTAGCAGAGATTCACTTGCAGAAGGCTCGTCCTCTCCTGACAGTGAAATGGACATATTTGTTTGACTTTCTATTACTTACAGATTTACCTGTGAAATGTAAGTTAAGCACTGAGGAAAGCACCACATCTCAAGCGCATTAAACAGCTCAAGTATTTATCTGTATCAGTCAGCAACAGTCACTGTCAGAGCATCTGACAGGTAAAGCTGCTTTAAACTTGTTACTGTACTATATCTTATATAACTATATCTTACCAGTTATTTTGAAGCCCTTAATATAAGCTTGTGTCATGTTTAGGACAAATTGTACTATGTACTTTCACTGCAGCAGCTCACACTGCGTCCTCCGCTATTTTTCAGATGTGCTCGTATCAAACTACTGTATAAACGGTATTGCCTCATTCCATTTCGTTTAAAAAAAAATTGGGCTGGGCAACGATTAATCGCATCCAAAATAAAAGTTTGTTTATAATATTTATAATATATGTGTGTGTAGCATGTATAATTATTTTGTATATAAAAATTCACACACATGCATGTATAAAAGTGGGGAAAGAAAGAAAAATATTTTATTACTATATACAATATTTATATTTATATATAATATAAATTATGTATAAATATATATACAGTATATACATGCAAATATTTCTTAAATATATACATGCATATGTGTGTATTTATATATACAAAATAATTAAACACACATATATTATGTGTAAACAAACTTTTATTTTGGATGCGATTAATCGCAATAAATTGCCCAGCCCTAAAAAAAAAAAAATATATATATTGTAAAAACTCGATATACCGCCCAGCCCTAGTGTAGCTTTAAGTGTTAGTTTTTTTTTATTTTTTTTTATAAGTTTGATCTTAGTTTGTTATTTGATTTCCTACTCAGTACTGCACAGACTAGGGTCCCGTGTTCATTACCGCGCAGAAGCAGGTCCCAAATCTGCGCAAGATGTCAGCTTCGCTTTTCACCAATGGAAGAGAGTGAAGGGGTGTCGTACATCTTTTTTTACAGTCTGTGGTTTAAACATTGTTTATAAAAAGATCAAGCAAAAAATTTGAAATAAAATGAGGAACAAAGAAACAAATACACATTACATAGAACAAGTTGTACAGTAACAAATTGTTTAGTTCCGTCTTTACGTTAAAATGACAGCTATGGTTATATCGCTGACATTTTCGGATTCAATCGTCCATTTAAATACAAGTTTTGCAGTGCCCAGAGCTGCATGAAAAAAATTTGAATTGTATACAAGCAAGCAAAGAGAGCTCCTTTTATAATCACTGAAGCTGTCAATCACAGCGCCTGCTCACTGGATCTACACTCATTAGCATTTCCACTTAATAATAATGAAAGGATTTGCGAGGATGCAGAACTCTAAGGCACGAGATGAGCGAAAGCTCTGATCTTTTGAGCAGTGTTCAGCAGATTCTGACTAACTTTTGACATGTGTTCATGTGCTCAACAGATATGTCTGTGATTGGCTGCAATGATCAACTCTTCAAAAACACGTAGTAAATAGAAACCTTTGACGCTCTTCACAGAACGCTTACACAGGCGTCTATCAGGGAATACTACCAGTACTGCAGAAATGCTGGCATCATCACATTTTTTAAATTTCAGTAGCGAGACTTGGTACCAAAGGTCTGGTTTAGGGTCTTGCCAACCCTAAAACCAGGGTTTTTCCTGCATAGACAATTATGATGAGGTGGCCGCCTCAAATTTCGTGCCGCCTCCGCCTCTCGACAAAACTCGGAAAGACAGTCACGTGCTCATATACACTTTTTCTATACCGTGACGGTTCTGTTGCGGTTCCCGCTTGTGTCCATTCTCGAACCGTATAGTTTGCCGATAGTGCTGCACGGATCATAACACGCGGGTCGAGCGGACCAAGTAACAAAATCATTCCATTCAATCGAGGGTGGGTGACAGATAAATCATTATAATGTGTTAAGTGTAGGCCTAATAAAGACACGGAACTCTCATCACGGTAAAACGCAATGAACCTGTCCCTCTTTTACTTTCTTTTTCAACAATGTAATTCTCCTCAGGGAAAACCAATCATGGAAAACATATCAGGGTTTTTTGTTTTAGTTAAGGGAAAAGTGATATAAAATATAATATGAGAAATACAAATAAAAAATAACTAGGGAATCACCAAAAACACGAGGAAGATTCTGTTTTATTTCATTTAATGTAAGTGGCAATTGATCGTCTATAGTTTATAATAATATAGGCCTACCTAATGTACGTACGGTAACAAAGTTGCGCTGTTGAGGCGGCTCACGCAGTTATTTAGCCTATAACATATTAATTATAGTTAAGAAACAATATATAGGCTACACACGACCAGAGTGCTGTTTTCCTGAATGCCATCACGATTGAAACCGAGATATTGATTTCATAACAGTTCAATAAACAAATAGTTTTTAGAGGCAATTAATGTTTTTGTTCTGTTTCAGCAGCGAAAATAGTTCCAAACAACAGAACCATAGCGCATCTCACAGCAACACCCATCCATGATTCATTACTGAATGATTCAGCGTTTTGAACTAATTGCTCGAGTCAAAGATTTAATTACCCATTATTAAACCGCCTCATTCTGAATAAATCAGCCGTTTGAACGAAGCGTTTAAATTAATGACTCAATGACTCACTCATTAAGACGGCCGCCTGCCGCCTCCGACTGGCGGTTTAGTTTCAAAGTAACATTCTTTTCAACATTCCTTATTTGTATATTCAAAACATATTTAAAACAATCTCAATCTCATTTAATACAATTATAATTTTTCAACGTAAATTATTTAATTTGATTGGTAACAAAGTAGAATGTATTGATAAAATGTAAGAATTTTAAATGACATTTAGAGCATACATTAAATAAAATTAGGGGGAAAATGCTGTTTATAAAGGTAGCTACAAAAAAATTATTCCGATAAGAGTGTTCTCAAATTAAACATTGACAATTTAAGTTTAAAGGGAGTTAAGCCTCTGTTTAGGCTATAAAGAAAATTTTTATTTGCCAAAAGAAGAACTTTTAATTTAAATAAATGTTCATTTTAAATCAGCCTACTTCCGTGTGATATGTTACCATGCTTAATTGAATAATTGTAATGTGATGATCAGATGCAGATATCTAAATCAAAGAATATGGGTGGTTGGCGGGTGGATTATTATTTATATTTAACAACAGATTCAAGTGACACAAAGTGCACCAGATTAATGAATTTATCTTTAAAATGTACAAAATTTTCTCATGGGGGGGCATGCCTCCGGATCCCCCTAGCAGGGCCTGAATTTCGTTTTGGAAAATGGGGGGGAAATCCCCCCTTAGGTGATTCTTATGGGGGGGAATTTATTATTTGAGGGGGGAGTTTAGACTTTTTTTTTTATTACATTTATCTCCTAAATGTATGCTCACTCACTGCATTTTTACAATGGGGTAATTACAAGGAAGCTTGATTTCAATCTTTGAATTAAATTGAAAAAAGTAGAACAAAAAAATACAATAGAATAAAGATACCTATAAAGAGAAAAGTTTTTGCTTAGGTCTGACACTATTCAGAAATAGTACTACAGAGCCTGAATAAAGTAATCAAATGTAAAATAACACTGGGTAGTATTTTAGTCCTGAGTAAATTAAATACATAGGCTATTAATCCTGATTCCTTCAAATGAAAGCTATGTTTTGTTGTTTTGACAACCAATTAATGACAGATTATTTGACTGCTGCCACTGTAAGAGCTCGTGCACAGATCCTGTAGCACCAACATTATACGGTCATGTGTGATGTGTGCTTACTTAAGACATAACCACTGTAAAAAAATGTTACTGCTATTTAATTAAAAAAATTATGGTAACAATATTACACATAATATTTTTGAGCAGTTAAGGCTTGATTTCTTTCATGGAATCTACTTAAATAAATCATGTAAAATCCTCTTAATTATTTAATTATTCATACAATGAATTTTAATATTTTTAGTGAAATATGCTTTTTTATTTGAATGAAAATAACCTGCTTACATTTGACTTGAGTTATATTGCATTATTATAAGACAGTATGCCACTAGCACAGCACCAAACTTGTTACTGCTAGCGTTATTGCAACGTTTTTGCTCAACAATCAAAGCAACATGATTCAAAGTATCAACACATTCAGTTATTCACAACCCTACTATAAGCCCTACTCTTCTGCACAATGGTAATGATCAAAACTTCAACATAATAGAAACTCTTTCAAATGTCAAACATACCTGAACATTAAACATTAACAGATGTTTCCCTTTACTCAAAAACACATAAAATAACACTTAATTTCAATATTTCCTCTCCATTACCAGCCATGTGCAAAGCATGCTGGGAACTAACAATGGTGTCTCTAAATTAAACCGCATAATTGAGCTAATTCTCTTAAAATAAATTGGTAGCCTTTTTTCCTTAATTTTATCAGCTTAATCGCCTCAATTCAAGCCTGCAGCGCGCTTAACGACTGCCTTGTGCAACCCGTGTTGAGAGACGAGAGAGAGAAGACGCAGCACCGCTGAATCATTCATGCGGTTTGTGAAATTGCGTCTCGCAGAAAGTTTTAAAATGACTGATTTGATTTTATAATCTGTTTGGATTAATTTACTAATACAACCTACATGCTAAAGTGAGTCAATGTTTGTGGGAATTTCCCGCATTATAAGTGGGAGACCTGTGGGAATTATTCAAATTATGCGCAATCCCCGCGCCGAAATTCGAGCCCTGCCCTAGTGTTACGATTTTACCACCTCCGCCTCATTTTGAGCCAGGAAAAACCCCGCTAAACACTACTAGCACAATTCATTTTAATACACAACAGAGAAACAATTAATGTGTTCTGAATATCGTGTTTCAACATGATACACAAAACTACTGGTTAAAACTGGATGCTACATCTACAAGCAAAAAACGACCTGAAAAAAGTCAAAAGGAATAATTTGTCAACATGCTCCACAAGGCAGAGCACGAGGATTTCAATGCAAATGTGTCATTGTTTTAGTAGAATTGTCCAGTGTCTGCCGCCCACTAACAAGTGAAGATGCAACTTGGTGTTATAAAGTGACTCAAATAAAAAATAAAAAATAAATGGTCATAAATTCTAAGTCAACACAAATAAAGTAAATAAGTAAAAGTTTTTTTTTAAAGACCAAACTCTAGCTATGTGAAGAGATAGGCTATTACACACTTAACTGATCATGGGGTGCATATACACCAGAAACTTTACATTATTGCTAGGGATAGGCATGAGTACCCAAAACACTTCTATCCACAATACAGATGTGTCCCATGGAAAGTCAGAAAGTGACATGACAACCCATTCAAGTGTAAAATGAATTAAATCAATACGTTGCCTCATAGTGCAACCGGATATTCATCTCTATTTGGTGACACAACACAGCACATTTCTAAAGGCTAAACTCACCCCATAGTTTTGGTTAGTAATACATTCCAAGGTTAACTTATGCTAATGGACAGATAATTACAAAGAACAAATGGTCAGAGGTGAATGATGTAAGGGGCTTTTTCTCTGAAGGAACTTTTCATAGTTCCTATGTGTCACAGTTTATAGTCTATATATTTACTCCACGAACTAACTCTACGAACATCTATCAACAGTGATAGATGAGCCTTCAACCTTTACGCTGAGGAGAAAATCCTTACTTTGAGGGGACCAAGCCAAACATGATTATGTATTTCTGCTCAGCTAGTGATATTGGGAACCATACGGCATACACTAATACTTTTTCATATACTGTCTACTTTCTTTGTATAACAGTTCTACTGAATAACGTATCAGACAGGACTGTTATAATAATATAAATTATAAAACGGTTAGTTCCAATCCTTGATTCAACCAGCCACCTTTAGCAACTTAAACACATGTTTGATCTCATTGATATTGTTCATTGAAGCTAGAATAGAGTATTGTGAGAGATCGAGTAAACGACTGTACCTGCATTCACAGTAGACATAGCATTTTCCTTCAGGTCAGTCCTATATTCATAATACAAAAATCAGTTTGAATGTCCGCTGCGATATCTTGTTCTTAACAGTTAAGGGGTTTTCCGTTCCAATAGTCATCTGTCAGTTGCGTCTTCTCCGTGATCACAAGTTTGAGTCCTTTCAATGTAGAAAGTCTTCTCGACTGACTCACTCATAAAGACAGACTTTGCCGCCATCTATTGGCGAAATAATGTACGTTATGTGACTTAACTTCTGTTGCTGTTTATGGTCAGGGACTATTTTTTCCAGCGGAGGGAAGGCTTTTAGTGATTTTACTTCATGAAAGTTGCATAGATACATATTTTTTTACTTAAATATTTTTTTTTGTGTGGTAACCGTTTTATAAAAGCAATAAGGTACTCGAGGCAAGTGCTGTATCGTGAATAAGTAACGGCTGAAGGGGTTGCAGGCACGCCGCGAAACGCCCTTCAGCCGTTACTTATTCACGATACAGCACAGCCTCTCGTACCTTATTGCTTACATAAATGCTATAATGCTATAATAAAAGTCACAGACAGCAAGCGCAGCTTACGACACTTCAGAGTTCCTACTGGTGGTGCGAATACAACCAGGAAAATGTTCAAATAACAAGTCAAATCATACGTTTCTAGACCTACCCAGTGCGAACGGGGTCAGCAAAAAGTCAGCAAGTGTTCTTCTTCCTACCAGACAATTACTACATCTGCACAGCACAGATTGCAATTAGAGGTTTTGTCTAACTAATTACACCTTAAAGACATCATTTCAGCTTTGTGGTTGTAATAAACATCTACAACATGAGATAATAATCTATGTAATTAGTCTAAATTATGTAAAACGAGTAAACGCAACTTAGAGCTGCCGAGCACCGATAATAACTGAATAATCCCAACCAGCCCATCTTCCACCAACACAAACTTTTGTAGAGTAACCTTTCAAATTAAAATGGGATGTGGGAGAAAATTGCCTTGATGTGAAATCTGGAGCGCTCTCCGTCATCTCTCGTGTCCTGCCATTAACGGCCAGCATCTGTCATGCCCAGCGGCCCTGTTCATATGAGCTATTATAGTAAAGATCAAGTCAAAGCAGGACTAGAAATGTTCTTGGCATTGGTATTACACCGCACAAGAGAACAACATTAATGAAAGCACTTATTAACACTCAAGCAGACAACTGACGTAAGGAGCACCATGAGTAAACATTGGGGTCTAAGAGCTGGGAATGGGCACTGCTAAATGTTAACACACCACAATTACATCATGGGCAAAGCTTCAAATGAAACATGATATATGAAACAGGTTATGAATAAAACACCACCGCAGACACAGAGGTAGAGACACAGGCACACTCATCACAACGAGCTAATAAATCCAGTGAAGGCATTGATCTGTACTCAGTCAATGAGCAGTTAGAGTCTGAACTGCTGTGAAATTGACTGGTCTAAATGCTTCACTATAATAACGAACCACATTCAAAAAAATTGGCTGAAGGGCTTGATGTGATTTTCAACCAAGCCAACAACACACGCAAGCCGTTTATTCTGTGATCTCTCATCAGAGGCTGTTACCAGTTTGGACTCGGCCTGCCATAGAGAAGACTGGCATGTGGCCACATTTCTAAGTGGTGAAGGGATGCTGCTGTTAACTTCAGGCACACAGCCAGTGGAGTAATCCAGGACTCACTGAGCCTGTCAAAATGAAAGCCGTCACCTGAGTCTGCGATCTGCTGACTACACAAGCATGGTGTTGCTTATCAGCTTGCATCCTGAATTTCTCAGAATTTCAATCCTCTTTTAAAGGCTGATCTCCGTGTGATTTTCTTTTTAAATTATGATGCCGTCACTGTGTGGCTGAAACTGATCTTTAACATCTGGTGCTACTCAGTGTCAGTGAGGTCAAGGGTACAACACACATGGTTTGTCAAAAGCATAAGATACAATAATGATGACACTGAGAGGGAACGGTGTAGTTCTAGTGAAATGTAGGCCTGGTCTACATTAATACATTTTACAATATCAAGGAAGGATCCTCGGAAGCCGGAATTTCGAGGATGCTACGTCATCGACATCCGTCGAAGGACTGTTCCAATGTCAGGGATCCTCAGAATTTCAACCAAGGACTGAGTCCTTCATTCGGAAAATATCCCATAGACAGGAAAGGATGCATACGTGTAGCCTTCGCGCTCTCAAATCGGCCACAATCCTATGCGCGCAGCTTTGCTATCTTGTTCAAAAAATAAAAAATGTCAGACGTTAGCGGAGTCAGAGTGATAACTGGCATATGCTTTCAAATGTAAATATATTACGTTACCATACATTTGTTATCACCGTCATATAAGTAAAGTTTAACGTTTAAATGCCAGTACAAATTACTACCGTATTGATATTACAAATTATACAAATATATACAAATTACGTTATTGATAGCTAACTGAACCAGACCTGTCATTTTAACAATTGTTAGCTTGGTTGCCGTCACCGTCATTTCTTTTATAAATAACTAGTTAAGTTGTACTTGTAATTTAACGTTAACATTATACCATTCACACATTCACAGCGTTATTCATAGCTTTCTCGTCTTTTTTACCTGGGACCAGGGCGTTCATACGTCTCCGTGTGGAAAAGCATCTGTTTACCGGGGGGAGAGACACCGCGGCGAACGGATATCGGAAATAAAGGCAATTAAATTGAACTGGTTTTGTCTTTGCCCCTTAATTATTTAATATAAACTGTATATCCTTTTTTTTTTTTTTTTTTTACTCGTTCTTTTGACTGGGATAGAAAAAAATAACTTGGTAACAAATAACTAGCATGAAGCCTAAAACAATGTATTGAGCAATATCTTCACCCTTATTTACGTTTTGTGATTTAGCTATTCCAAGCTTTACAAAAAGCGGACCTTTTCACTGACGCAATGACATGCACTTGCTAGCCTGTTCCATTTACGTGTTCTCCGAATGCTTAAGAGGAGCCTCGCCTAGCCTCTGAAGGAAATGACTTGGAAGGACGAGTCCTGCCAAGGAAGTATCCTTGACATTGAGAAACACCTAGGGTTTTTATTAATGAAAATGAAGTTTTTGAAAACGCTCTCCAAAGTGGATAAATTAGAAAATGCGTAAATTAGTTTTTGAGTTGTAGTGTGGATTGTGAAACTGGATATTTAAAAACGATGACGCAAGTTTAGTCACGTGACTCATATTGTACCAAAAGATATTCATGTTTATACTGGTATTGTGCCTGTCATGTGCTACAGTTGCTAAAATGTGTTACTTTGTACACTCTTCATGTCAAAGATTTGCAATTGATGAATTTACTCGCAATTGCTTTGGATTAATGTGGACGTAGCCTTAGGGTACGTTTACACAACAACGATATGCTTAAAACGGAGAAGTTTTTCCTTTGAGTTTTCCGCGTACAGACGACACCGATGTCAAAACGATCCCAATTCACACGGATCCGCGAAAACGCTGTATTCTGCTGCCAGGCTAGTAGGTGGCGATGAAACACTAAAGACTGAACACGTAATACGCATGTGCGTGACATCATCATATTCAGAGATTCGTTTTTGTTGTTTACACGGTGACCGCTTTCAAAAACATGCACTTTGAAACTTGTTTTCAAAAGTTTGCGTTTTCGGCCACCTAAAATGTTGTCGTGTAAAAAGGCCCTTAGATGTTAAATCTGACCATTGATCCCCAGGTACCATAGAACGAATCTTCCTTGGGGCGAGAGGATCTGTGTGTGTCTTCAGTCAGCTCTTTACTCCACCAACATAAAAGAAGAGCCGGGCGGCAGCGGGTTTTGCGGCCCGGCTTGCCTTTACATGCAGGGACACTTATCACACCTAGACCGAGATACAGGGCCTAGGGGCAGCGTTTATTGAACAACAGTGCTTATCTCCTTCACACGGAGCACTAGTAGAAAAGAACCTTACAGGGTCCTACACTACAAACACACGAGCGTGAAACTACTAAATAGGTGGCCCTCAAACCATTCATCACCTCGATAAACACGCCGAAGGTCTGCTCAGAAACACACACACACCTAACCTACAGGCCCTGGATGAGTCACAGTGTTGCCTGCCATAATACAAATAATGACACTTTTTATGCCAGTCATTACGCAACTTGCTCACACTTAAGTTACATTCTGCTACACTGTAGGTTAAAAGCAACAGCTGCAGTCATACTTGTGACCCTGAGCTGCCATACATTCTCCATCTGAATCAACCTTTTGTCCTGCGAGACTGTAATTCAGCATTGATCACATGTGAGTCTTTCTTTGTTCACAGAAACGCAAATAACAATGCAGAGATGAGGCTGCTGCTTCTGTTGCTTCTAATGTCACAAATTAATGAAGATGCAACAAGAACGACGATTATTTGAGAAAGAGGGGAATGATTAAAGGTCTCTGACATATGAAGAGGAGACTGATTCATCCAGCTCTGCTTGCTGAAGCAGGGAAAGAGACACCAGCAAAAGCCATACGGTTTAATGTAGAAAAGATCAACTTTGATTTCAGACATTTGAGCCCTCAACACACAGAAATGACACACTTTTAGATAACAAGAGATGGGATTGTTTCTTGAACTCCACAAGAACTGTTCAGACAGTTGCATGCATGATGAGTTAGGCTACATTGTTATAATGGTAAACCGAACACTTCTTACTAGACTACAACTAGACGCGGTTTTTGTGAAATCTCAAATCATATTAACACAAATAAATACTTACTAAAGACTGCGGGTGAATCTTTAAGCCTTTAGGAGCCAAATTCCCGCCACTCACTTTCCTCACGCGCAGGTGAGACCTTGAGATCAGCGCGAGGACTAAGAGGAAACGTTAAAACAATTTCTTCTCTTTTTTCACGCCGTCTTATCCGTTAAAACTGTTTTTACAACAGTGGTAGGTAAAATGTTTCGAGTATCTGTGTGATGATACACACGCTGTCTTAGAGTCCTACCTGTCAGACTCGGTGTTCACTCGATAACGTCAGGTGTGAGTGAACAAAACTTCACTCGAAGTTGGTCCTGTGAGTGTATAGCTACCAAAAGTTCAACGGAATTCTTGCGTTTTATTAATTTACTACAGTATGTAATACATTGTGGCATACAACCGCTGTCGCATTCTCACTCATTTCTGTCTCGCGTTTCTGTCGATTTGATTACTCAATCTCACTCGCGCTGTACATGCATCTATTGACAACCCACTCTTAAAGGGACAGGACACTTTTATTATGACAGCACTCCACATGGACGACACTATTCACACTAAACTTAATTTAAGTCCACAGTTTTTCCACCAAATAACTGGTCAATTCTGAGTCTATTCAATATGTCATAGTTGTACTTTGTTAGGGGAAGATGTATTGCTTTTTGAAAAGCACCTTCATTATAAAGTCTATTAAGCTTCAGCATAAAATACGAGACTGCATTAATAATAAATAGTATCTATTTGACGGATGTTAAGGCGAGTTAAATTGACTAAACCTCGGTTTAATAAATTATGGCAGTGCCACAGTCATAAGAGCTTCATAGAGAATTCTACTCTAGTACTCTAGTTCGACCATCTGGTCATTTGAAGAATTGCAGACAGGTCCCTACACACAAATACTGGTGATTGTATAATTAATACAATGAAACAAACATCAGTTCAGTGTGTGGTTTTATTTAACAAATTTAAAGTAATAGACGTAACCTACTACTTTTACTGGTGTCTACTATTTGCAAATTTAGCTGAGATGTAGAAGGCAATTTCTATGATGAAGAGCGCAATATCAGATTTTTTTTTTTTTCAATCACATTTAATCTATTAATACAGTGTAGATGTTGAATTATTTTGGTGTGCAATGGCACATGCAAATTTTGATTATGAATAATATTTCTTTAAAAGAAAAATACTAATTGAGTCATAGACATCCTGGTTAAAAATGTGAGGTTAAACATGTGATGAAAGAACCTAAATTTAGTGTCAATGTAGTAATTTTAGAGTCGCTCCACGGTTAGCTTGACACAAAGAGCTTCCATGGATCCAAAAAGAGTCTTAGGTTTAAATGAGTTGTTCAAACTTTTTATTATCACTTGCAGACTTATCATAAAACTGAGAATCAGCACATGTGTAATGCTATAAACCAATTATGTCCACATCAGAACTATACTGCCATTACATAGCATTCTTCAGAAACGTTTTAAAAGATATGGATATATAGACATTCATGAGACAGCAAGCGATAACTAAAAGACGTTGTTAGAATAATCTTTAATCTCCATTTTCATCTCTTCCACATTATATGTTCAGACACATTTCAAAGTTGTACATGAGTGTCTTTCTCTTTATCAGTGCATATACATTATCTTCTAATTTCAACTTGATTCATATTGACGGCCATGATATGATGATAAACAGATGATACTGATATCAAAAGGTAACCAATAAAAACCAATTGGCTGAATATTTTCAATTAAATCTCAGTTTGAAAACGTTGAATAGATTGAAGTTAAATACACACAAAGAAAAAAAAAAAGGAAAAGTATTTCAATCATTAAAGCTTCATCATACTCTACAAGGCACAAACAAGTAATTGATACACTAGAAACAGGAAGAAATATGAAAACCGAAAAAGAGAACAGGACAGAATCTTATGACAGGATCTTACAGAGGTTTCTATGGTTTTCGATCTCTGCTGTGGTCCTCACCCACTCCACATTTGATTCATCCAAGGCAGAAGAAGGTAACAGCACTTGATTGTTCAATAGATAACATGACTCACAACAGATAGCTAGTATGGTAGGAGTGTGTGAACATAGACGATTTGTACATCATCATGGGAAACACTGTTCCCGATAATTACATCCACACCACAGTGAAATATGAGGGGCACTGCCCTCGATATCTACACATCGGTAGGCAAAAACTACCATCATCTTCTTCGCATTATGGAAGGCACTGCTCCCGATAATTACTCTGGATCAGGTAATAACATTGATTCAAAAGGAGGATGCCAGAAACTCAATTTTAATTTTTTTAAGAAATGCACTGTGGTAGTTTCTGGTCAAAACTTTTGAAAACAAGGTTATCTCCATAGCAGATGCTGCTTTCACATTTCGACAGTATAACTGTCATAATTATGGAAGGCACTGCTTCCGATAATTATACATTTGTTAAAAAAGGCGTTACAAAATGCTATTTATAGTGATCCCTGTCACTGATAAATAAAAAAACAACAACTAATAAATAGATATTTCAGAGCCGCATAGGAAAGCCTCTTTCTACTATTTGACAGAATTGATCTGAAATGCCCCTGAAAAGCGTATCCAACCAAAAAACTGGAAAAATACTGTGCTTTAGGATGTGTGTTATCACAGGTAAGTTAGGTTACAAACATTAAAATAAAAATGGCTGATTGTCCAACTGTAGCCTGTATAATAAACATCAACATCTAAATCCAGACTGTTCAGGTATTACGCAAGATGTTCCTAAAATGAGTCTGAAATTTTTGAAAATAAACCAGTAACACATTCCAAATTTGTGTAATCTAAACTAGATCTTAAAGGAACAATTCACACAAGAATAGAAAATGTTAGATTATTGACCCTGATGTCATTCTAGCCCATTATACATTTTGTTCTATTCTTCACATACATTTTGGATGGATTCAAAAAGTTGAATTATAGTACACTTTTATGATATTTTATGGTGCTCTTGTGTTCTGTATTGAAGTTTGAAATCTCCAGTAATTTCATGTAAAAGAGCAACCAGTACATTTTTCAAAATATCTTCACGTGTGTTTCACAGAAGAGGTTTGGGAGGACTTTAGGGTGAGTAAAGGATGACAGAATTGCTATTCTTGGGTCAACTACTGCTTTAAATACTGAGGTAAACCTCGAATCATAAATTCACGTAAACAGAGCACCAATATCGTTTTCTCCTTTTTTGTCTTGAGTGATGGTTCAAAGTTATCAAATGGTTAAAGAGGTGAGCTGGATCTGCTTGTCTAAATTTCATTATCCATATCCCAAACTTCCCCAGCCAATGCATTGGCACAGCCCTGGATGGTCCAGGTAGCGAGAGCAAACTGATTCCTGAATTGGTCAACGTCATAAGATTGGAGATTTCCTCTAATAGCTTCGAGGTGATCCACCAGAGCTGTCAGTGTGTGCGAGCCAGAGCCCAGCACGATGTGCCGGAACGGAGTCTCCTGTGCAGACACGTAAGGAGAGAGGAGACTGCCTTCCACCTTCACACAGACACATAGTGTTAACATACACATGATAGTAACTTTTTTTTTTTAAATCTCTCTTTTTCAAGTCACAACTGCTGCTCTGCACGGTTTCTAAAACTGTTTATCCCTAGAATGCAAGTGGAGTGACCTTTTAATGATTCTGTAATCATTTTGATGCTTTTAGCCCATTTCTATTGCATTTGAGGTACTCTATATGCTAGTGTAGAAGTTGACAAAATTAATGCTTAGCAATTAATTTAATCTGGATCTAAAAATTTAAGAAAATTAGAGTAGGGTGTTCCTGCAATACAGGAGGCTGCAGTTTCAGGACTGCATTTATATGACCCTCTTTTTTTTCCGTATGTACTAGTAGTTTATCCTATTTCAGAGCACTTACTGTTCAATCCTGTATTAATACAGGAATCATTTAGTAGTTTCATTATGTAAATTTAATTGATATATTGTCCTAACCTACCCCTAAACACAACCATTGGTAAATCTCTTGAAACATTTAACCTAATTTGTTTCAATATATGAGGCCCTATATTCTGGTTTAAATTAAGTTTTGATGGAAAGAAAGACAGGAGTCTTCCTTTTCATTCATTTCGTTTCATTCTTTTCATCTGGTGTGCGACCGACTTAAAATGCAGTTAACTGTAAAACTGTTTGCCCTAGAAGCTAGTGTGTAATTTAGTATGTTAATAGATTAAAGCAATATGAAAACAAATACCGGTTTACAATATCAATTATAATGAATGGTTTTTGCACAGCTAAAATAAATGGAGAAGTCTGAAACAGAAAGCCTTAAGCATTCAAACTTAAAATGCCCGCTCCCACTCATACGTTTGATTGGCTAGGTGGCGCTGTCACAAAAAACTAGGGTCCTAGAAATGCAGTCCTGAAACAGCAACCTCTGGTATTGCAGGAATATAGTATTGCAAAATGAATTTAAACTGTATCTTGTCTTCTGAGAAAGCAGAACAGAAATAATGACTTATCATCATTTCCAAACTTTGTCCAATGATTGTGAGAATGACCCTCATCCTAATAATATATATATATACACTCACCGGCCACTTTATTAGGTACACCTGTCCAACTGCTCCTTAACACTTAATTTCTAAGCAGCCAATCACATGGCGGCAACTCAGTGCATTTAGGCATGTAGACATGGTCAAGACAATCTCCTGCAGTTCAAACCGAGCATCAGTATGGGGAAGAAAGGTGATTTGAGTGACTTTGAACGTGGCATGATTGTTGGTGCCAGAAGGGCTGGTCTGAGTATTTCAGAAACTGCTAATCTACTGGGATTTTCACGCACAACCATCTCTAGGGTTTACAGAGAATGGTCCGAAAAAGAAAAAACATCCAGTGAGCGGCAGTTCTGTGGGCGGAAATGCCTTGTTGATGCCAGAGGTCAGAGGAGAATGGCCAGACTGGTTCGAGCTGATAGAAGGGCAACAGTGACTCAAATAACCACCCGTTACAACCAAGGTGGGCAGAAGAGCATCTCTGAACGCACAGCACGTCGAACTTTGAGGCAGATGGGCTACAGCAGCAGAAGACCACACCGGGTGCCACTCCTTTCAGCTAAGAACAGGAAACTGAGGCTACAATTTGCACAAGCTCATCGAAATTGGACAATAGAAGATTGGAAAAACGTTGCCTGGTCTGAGTCTCGATTTCTGCTGCGACATTCGGATGGTAGGGTCAGAATTTGGCGTCTACAACATGAAAGGATGGATCCATCCTGCCTTGTATCAATGGTTCAGGCTGGTGGTGGTGGTGTCATGGTGTGGGGAATATTTTCTTGGCACTCTTTGGGCCCCTTGGTACCAATTGAGCATCGTTGCAACGCCACAGCCTACCTGAGTATTGTTGCTGACCATGTCCATCCCTTTTATGACCACAATGTACCCAACTTCTGATGGCTACTTTCAGCAGGATAATGCGCCATGTCATAAAGCTGGAATCATCTCAGACTGGTTTCTTGAACATGACAATGAGTTTGCTGTACTCAAATGGCCTCCACAGTCACCAGATCTCAATCCAATAGAGCATCTTTGGGATGTGGTGGAACGGGAGATTCGCATCATGGATGTGCAGCCGACAAATCTGCGGCAACTGTGTGATGCCATCATGTCAATATGGACCAAACTCCCTGAGGAATGCTTCCAGCACCTTGTTGAATCTATGCCACGAAGAATTGAGGCAGTTCTGAAGGCAAAAGGGGGTCCAACCCGTTACTAGCATGGGGTACCTAATAAAGTGGCCGGTGAGTGTATGAGTGTATATATATATATATATATATATATACACCATCCCAACCTTCTTTTACAATAGGAAATATGTCAACTAGGGCTGTCAAATAAAAATGTGAATTTTGAATATTCGTTAAAAAAAAAATTGTATGCAAACACCATGCGTATGTGCGTATGTGTAGTGAGTAGAAGTGGATTGTTCCTGATTGGCAGTTTGCTATTTTGTGTTCATGTAATACATTGCGCTGTCTGTTTAACCGTGTTTTCTCATGTTACTGATGCACTTACATAATGTGCATGCAAGGAAAATTAGGTTACAATAGTGCATACAACTAAGGAAATTATATTTTATTTAAAAACAATTGTTTCAAAAGTTGATGCACTTTAAAAAGTGAATGTGATTTAATTTTAATAAAAGTTGGATGCTTGATTTGGCTTGTATTTGCTTATTGCGCTCGGTTTCGCCCTCTTGTGGGCGTTATAGGAGACAATACAGACTAACATTAAAGTAACTGCCTTTTAGAGTTTTGCTAATATTTAAGAGATCAATTTGAAATTAGCTTTTCAGCCATTTTGACAGCCCTAATGTCAACACAGGAAAGAATGAAATGGCTGGATGAGTGCCATGTTATTTACCCTCATAATGCGATTGTTGATGATGCGACACTGCTCTATGTCGTCAAGATCGCTGTTGGGGATGGCAGAAACAAGGGCGCTGGCGGCACGATCATACGACCCCTGAGCTGACAGAAGCCACTGCATCGTCAAAGTGGAAGGAAGGCGGCGAACCTTGACAAGTAAAATGCAAAAAGTGAATTAAATCTGCTTTCTGTACTTTGCAATTATTTACAGAGTCCTAAAGGTGAAGGAAAAAAATATATAAGATGGGAGTGCTAAACTGCTCCCCTTCTGCGTTCTCCTGAGAAACTTTGCGTTCACTCGCAAAAAACACAACAGTTTCTTGGGGGAACGCACAATTTTTTGCGAGTGAATGCAAAGTTTCTCAGAGGAACGTAACACTTTTTACAAGCAAATGCAAAAGCATAGAAATTTATTTTTTTCTCCCATCTCATATTTTTTCCATCCCCATTTCCCTTTAGGTGCTCTGTAGATATTCAACAGACACTAACCCCAAATTCTTTTAGAGTAAACACATTCAACCCGTAGACTCACCATTTGGCGTGATTCAATTTTAGCCCTGATTTGGGACACATAGTTGCGGATCACACTGGTATACTTTTCCACGTTCAGCTTGAGCAGGTGGTCGTGTACCAGCCGAAGAGTAACCAGCCCAGCCACCTCTCCTGCTGTCTTGGCCAGTTTCAGAGTGGAAGAGGAAGTGTACCGGTCCAGGCTTTGTTCGGTGTCCTCAAAAGTGCCAAACGGGTATGACTTTGAACTCTGAAAAACATCAGGCAGATGTTTACTTCCTATCATCCATCAAGAAACGAACTGAATCTGAATGTATTTTACTTTATTTTGACATCTGAATTAGGGCTGGGCGATATGGCTGAAAACTGTATCACGATATCAGTGTTTCATATCGGTCGATATCAATAATTATTGATTTTTTTATGACCCATTTAAAATAAGGACCAGGAGAAAAATATATTACATTTAAACATTTTTATTTTAAACTTAACCTTCCTCTTATTATAATCCCAAGACAGAAATGTCAACACAACCATGGAAAACTCAAATAATTAAAATGTAAACATAAGTCTAAATTCACAATGAACACTTAACAATTATCTCTTAACATTTAATGTGCAAAATGAAAGAAAATGTAAGAAATGCTTAATAAAGTATTGCAAAGTGTTAAATATAAACAGAGAAACCTGAGAATTTAGTGCAACGTTTGTCTGTTATAGGACAACTTAGTTTGAATAAACGAGCAGACACTGATTGCTCTACGTTTAGAAATTAACAGCAAGACAACTAGCAGTGAATGTGCTTTCCATTAAATGAATCACACATTAAACAAATTCTTAACAAAAAAATTAAACGGGGCTATTCTGGTGGGTGCGGTGGAGACGCGTTCATGTAACAATAACGCGCTGCCAATAAAGCACCTACAATCTGTCACAAAGAACCAGCAAAAGTAATGATTATGAATATGTAAAATATAGCAAGGAGAAGTGTTTTCTTTCTTCAGTGTCGGCTGCAAAGATGAAGTTGCAAAGATGCAATGACGACGCTGACTCGCGATCTTCGCAGTTCGCAGTGAACGCGCCAGAGAGAAATGCACATTTCATACGGATTACATCAGCAGAGAGCAGTCTGTGTCTGTTTTCGTTCGTTTTGAATTGTTCTGTTTAAAAGTAGACATGTCTGTGACTGTGAGGCGAGTAGGCTACCTTATACGCTGAGTTTCGGTTCATTATGAGACGAGCTTCAGTTCACGCGCCGGCGCCCCCGTTTCGTGATTATCTATCGTCTGCTATATTTACTCCTTATTAAATCCAGGCAATTGGTTGATGAAACATTGATTAAAATTAAGATACAATTATTTACAATTTCCTCGCTCGCTGCGGCACTCATTTTCTGCTTATCAATCGCCGGTTACTGAAGAGGAATCCGGCAGCACGAGACAACGATATGGCGCAACCAAATAGACACTGTTACATGATTGGCTGTTTGCGTGTCACTGCCTACGTTGCTAGGTACCAGACATACAGTATGATATCCAGTAGATGTATATATCTATGGGTTACCAGAGAGCGAGTGCCTTTGTTAATGCAACCAAACTTGCTTCGCAACCTGTGGTTTCTTCCGACAAAGAAAACGTTTTTTTTACGTTTTATCGAACACATTTTTTATTGATATCGATCACGTGTCTATCGTGATACATATCGTTATCGTGTTATCGCCCAGCCCTAATCTGAATACTTACTGAAGTACAGAGGTGGGTAGTAACGAAGTACATTTACTTCGTTACATTTACTTGAGTATTTTTTTGGAAAAATTTTACTTTTAAGAGTAGATTTAATTGTGGGTACTTTTACTTTAACTCGAGTACATTTCTAATGAAAAAACGGTACTTTTACTTCGTTACGTTGGGCGACGTTCCTCTCGTTACTTTATTTTAATGTAATACGTGTTGTTAAAGCGTAGTTTATTCTAAGCGTGCGCTCTATCTTTTTTCTGGGCATGAGCGATGCTCAATTCACAAATGAACGCTAGTTACGCATGTAACTGTGGTTCTGTGAATTCTGGATGACCGCCAGAGGCAGTGTAAACACTATGGATTATCGCAGCGCCAGCTAGATAGGTCGAGAGAATATACCAACAAAGTCACGTGGCGTGACGTATGCTGAGCCCTGGAGGGTAAAGCTACAGTAGCTCAGCACTCTACCTCGGTACGCCTTTCTCGCGCATTCCGAGTGACTGAGAACTCTGGCGGTCATCCAGAATTCACAGAACCACAGTTACATGCGTAACTAGCGTTCCGTTTCATTCTTACTGACCGCCAGAGGCAGTGTAAACACTATGGATGACACATACCAACATAGTCATGAGGAATGCCACCCACCTGATGAAATCAAGGCTGCTCCAGAAGAACCGCAGAACTAACGGCATGATGAGCAGCAATGTTGACCTTATAAAACCGGGCAAACGTGCATGGAGAAGCCCAGGTAGCGGCAGTGCAGATATCCACCAGGGAAACTCCTCTAAAAACAGCCCATGAAGATGAAATGGCCCTAGTGGAATGGCAAGTTAGTCTCCAGGGCAGTGGTCTCCCTGCTGCCTTGTAAGCCAGCGTAATGGTCTCTACTATCCAGTTCGACAACCTCTGCTTCGACACTGGAGCACCTTTCTTCACACCACCATGGCAGACAAATAACTGGTCTGACTGTCTAAATTGAACAGTAGAGTTTACATACTTCAATGCCCGAACAGGACACAAAAGTTGGGCACTTGAATCAGACCCTGAAGAAGTCTGAAAGGAGGCCAGTTCAATGTGCTGATTTATGAACTGAGGAAGAAGGACCTTCGGAAGAAAAGAAGGATTGGGTCGTAGAACCACCCCGGAGTCATCCGGTAACCAACGCAAGCACAGTTCACTAACAGACAATGCGTGCAACTCACTGACTCGTTTCGCAATAGCTAAAAAAAAGAAGTCTTCAAGGACAACCATTTAATGTCAATGCTTTGCAAGGGCTCAAATTGGGGTGAGCACAGGAATGCAAGCACGAGTGACAAATCCCACACAGGAAAATGAGGATTCCGAGCAGGGTTCAGACGGCGCGCGCCCTTCAGAAAACTGCAGACAAGACTGTGAGAGCCAAGAGAAGAGCCACCAACTGGAACATGATATGCAGAAATTGCAGCAACGTACACTTTCAGCGTGGAAGCTGCTTTCCCTTGCTCCAGTAAACGCTGAAGAAAGCTTAAGATACTTGGAATATCGCATGTTGCAGGAACGAGCCCCCGTTCCTCACACCATGCAGAAAAAAGCTTCCAACGGGAAGCATAAATCTGTCGTGTGGAAGAAGCCCTAGCATTAGAGATGGTGTGAATAACAGCAGGGTCACAATGCTCCAGGGAAGGAGTTAACCTAATGGCCAGACCCAAAGCTGCAGATGAGTCGGGTCCGGGTGCCAGACACTGGCCTCCAGCTGAGAGAGGAGGTCCTTCCTGGGGGGAAGCTTCCATGGATTGCCTGTCAGAAGTCTCAGCAATAAAGGAAACCATGGTCTGGCTGGCCATCGTGGTGCCACGAGTAACACTCTGTGCTTGTACAGGGAGATCCTGTGCAACGTCTCCCATAACAGAGGGATCGGTGGAAACGCATAGAGCAGGCAGTTCGGCCATTCGTGAGACAGCGCATCCTGGCCCAGGCGGCTGGACACTTCTGTCCTTGCGAACCATAAGCGACAGTGGGTGGTCATCTCTGAAGCAAAAAGATCCACTTCTGCTCTTCCAAATCGTAGCCAGATCTCCTGCACTACATCTGGATGAAGCCTCCATTCTCCTGGATGTACTTGATCCCTGGAAAGAGCATCTGCTGTCTGATTGCACTCCTGGAATATGAGCTGCCCTCAGTGAAGCGAGTCGTGGCTGACACCATGTTAGAATCTCGTGAGTGAGCCACAGAGACCTGAGGGATCTTGTGCCACCCTGGTGATTCAGATGGAACACTGTCGAGGTATTGTCCGATCGAACGAGGACATGGCGGCCTGTCAGAACTGGCATGAAGTACTTTAGAGCCAAGAACACTGCCCTTAGTTCCAGCAGGTTGATATGTTCTGTGGCCTGGATTGGTGTCAAATACCCCTCCGATTCCAGGTTGCCCCCCATCCTGTGAGGGAAGCGTCTGTTGTGACCAACTCCCGACGAGAGGGAACACCCAGGGGCACTCCTGCCTTTAGGAACTCTAACTGTCTCCACCGCCTCAACGCACATATGCAACGGTGAGAAATCATCACCAGTCGATGGCGATGTCTGGTGGGATCTAGCCGCAAACTGTTGTTCCATAACTGGAGTGGTCTGAGGTAGAGTAAACCCAGGGGGATCACCACTGTAGCCGCTGTTAACATCCCTATCAGTCGTAGGACCACCTCGTACTGCAAGGACACACCGGGGCGAAAGCGAGCCAAAAGTTGCAGAATGTTCATCACACGTTCCTGAGACAGGGAGGCAGACATTAGGCAGGAATTCAGGGTCATTCCTATGAACGTAGTGGTCTGTGATGGAATCAGACGGCTCTTTTTCTCGTTCACAGAAAAACCCAGCTTCTGCACATGTCTCAAAAGAACTCTGGAGTCTTGTACAGCCTGCTGCTCTGTGGGGGCACAGAGAAGCCAGTCGTCCAAATAAGGAAGAATACGCAGTCCTCTCATCCAAAGAGGGGACAGAGCTGCACTCACACACCTTGTGAAGACGCGAGGAGCAAGGGAAAGGCCGAAGGGTAGCACCTTGAACTGATAAGCTTGATTCAGGAAACTGAAACGCAGAAACTTTCTGTGATGCACAGCAATTGGGACGTGAAAGTATGCATCCTTCAGGTCGACACTTACAAACCAATCGTCTGCCGTCACAGACCGGAGAACATCGGCTGTGCGCAGCATTCGAAAAGGAAGGACCTTCAGGTACAAATTCAGAAGCCTCAAATCGAGAATTGGGCGGAAACCACCGTCCTTCTTTGGAACAAGAAAATATGTTGAATAGAACCCGTCTCCCTGAACGAGGGGATGAACTTTTTCTATGGCTCCCTTCTCTAGCAGTGAACAAATTTCCAGAGAGAGAGCCACTGCGCGAACCGCGTCTCTGACAATCGTAGGAACGATTCTTGAAAATCTGGGAGGCCGGCGTCGAAATTGTAGAGTATATCCCCTGCTCAGAGTTGCCAACACCCAGGGGTCTGTTGTGTTGGATCTCCAGTACTCCAGTTGATCTACAGAAAAACGATCGACCGCCGGCCTGACTGTCTCAGGCTTTATGTGTACGATTTTTAGTGGTCGCGGGGGGGGCGCTGACGGGGTCCTCCCGGGAACTGACGATGAGGTGGGCGAAAAACTCTCGCATCTTCAGGAACACGAGGTCTTTGTGGGGGCTGTGACTGAGGTGTAGCGTGCCGGCGGAAACGTTGCTCTGATGTGGCATAGTGATGTCGGGTCTGAACCGCTGGCATCCTAAAGGTAGGGTTGCGCTGCACCTGTGTCAGTTGACGAGTGGCTTCAGACAGCTTTACCCTCTTTTCCAACAGTTCCGGAACATTCGGACCAAAAAGATGCCCGGGAACAAATGGAAGATCTCTCAAGGTTTTCTTACAGTCCTCCGGCAGTCGTGCTTGGGCAAGCCACACTTGGCGGCGGGCTGCCAGAAGCGTGGCTGTAAGACTACCCAGCTCGCGAGTCACATGGCCTGTTGCCAACAGAGCAGTTTGCAGGAATTGTGAAATAGATGGATCCGCATTTGCAGGTTCCAGCGTACTGGTGGTAGCAAGAAGTAACTGGCAGATTGTGTTTTCTGCTCGAGTAATGTAGGCAACAGACTCATATGCCTTTTTTAGCAAGGAATCCGTACGGCCGCATTGCGCACTGGGGCATCGCACATTCCCTCGTAGAGCCTCATCAGGAGACACCACCAAAGCTGCCACAGGCTGCTCTATTTCCGGAGCACGACCTACCCCGATAGAATCTGCTTCAGCCATAGATGCTAGCGTTCGAGCAATCTTAGAGCACCGCTTCGGCGGACCAGAACCAGTGAGAGCATTTGAGAATTCAGCCACAAAATCCTTACATGGTGGCATGGCAAAAGAAGTTGCAGCTGTGGTCTGTCTGAAAAACACATTCGTTTGGGCAGATTGGACAGGTGACTCATCAAGTCCTAGACGAGCAGCTGCCATTCGAAGCACAGCCAAAGTATCATCGGAGGAGGACTGGGCTTGTCCAGACGACTGAACTGATCCCCCACTAGACCCCTCTGCTGCTGGGTAACCAGTGAAAACAGCCTGAGGTGATGGTTGCACAGGAACATCCATAGTATCCCCATGATCATGAAAAAAGGAATCTGAAGCACTTGTAGAAAGCACATCAAACTCTGAACGATGAGAAAAACAAGGGGAATCAAGAGACTCTTCCCCAGCTCCTTGATTCTGAACATTCTCATCCTCCTGTGTCATTCTCACAGGTGTAGTAGATGTGACAGGCTGAAGCGAGTGAAGCAGGCGTTTCAGCTCTGCCATTTCCGAAGAAAGCATCGACACCGTCATAGAAAGTGAACCTTTCTCAACATGTGAATGTTCATCACCTCGCGATTTGGCCTTCTTAGCTGGGAGAGGAGCACCAGCTGCCGCCGACGCCTTGCGCTTCCGAGTGCGCGAAGGGGGTACATCTAACTGCCCAAGTTTCACTGTTGAATTAGGGTCTAATTCGGCAAGACGGAGCCGTCGTTCCGACATAGGCAAAAGGCTGCAGTGCACGCACGGGTCCGTGAGAGCCTCTCGCAGATGTTGAATACCCAAACACGACGGGCAGATGTCATGACCGTCGTCAGGGAGAAGATTATTAGGGCACAGCTTACAAGTCAGTGGAAAACCAGTGGCGATTGAGCCGTGAGCCATAGTTACTCGCTAATAACACCCTCGGAAGCACCGTAAGGTTAAGTTAAGCGGGATGAAAAATAATAAAAATAAAATAAAATGATTACCTCTGGAGAACCGACAGGTAATACCAACAAATATCACACGAAAAAGATAAATAAATAAAAAAATGGCCGGCGGATTGAACCGATGGGCAAAAAGTGAAAAATGGATTCGAGAAAAAACACTCTAAATAGAGTCACGGGAGACCGTTAACTCACAGGCGCGGAAAACACAAGCCACCGGATAGCACCGAGAGGCACAGAGTGTCACCGACGAAGCAATATAAACTCACCAACTGTATTCCAAATCCTTGAATGGTGTAGACACGCGCTGTCACAGCTTGTGAGGACGAATCTCGCTGCTCTTGTAAGCTGCACTTGACAGCGCGAATAATCACTCAATCAATACAACCTATCTCAACCAGGCGAGAAAGCGAAAGAGGTAGAGTGCTGAGCTACTGTAGCTTTACCCTCCAGGGCTCAGCATACGTCACGCCACGTGACTTTGTTGGTATATTCTCTCAACCTATCTAGCTGGCGCTGCGATAATCCATAGTGTTTACACTGCCTCTGGCGGTCAGTAAGAATGAAACAGAATCACTCTTTTGAGTCGATTCTGTTCAAAGACGTCATCAAACAAGTTGGGCAGATCTGTCTAAATCGGTTCGCGAATCAGTTTGAATGATCCGTTCAGTTTCCTGCAGGCACTGAATCGCTTTCAATTCACACTCGACTCGGTGTCGTAACAGGAAGATTTAAGAACACCAAGAGCGTTTGATGAAGTTGCCGTGGACCTACAGTGGCTACAGTCTAGAAAGTAAATCTGCAAATGCATCATATTTTTTGCCAGCGTTGAAGATCTATTAGTTGAAAATCTTCGTATGTTACTTCGTAAGCTGTCTGTGAATGAATGATTCCACAGGACGATACATTCGATTTCATTTCATTCAGGTAATACATTTTACAACCAAACAGATTATTACGCCACGATAGCACTACTACAAAGTATGACATTACCCCTTTTTTGGACATATACATTAATTTAAACATTAAATAAGATGTCATTGTCCAGTTTATGAATGTGTGTACACACACGTGTGTGTGTATATTGCACAGTGGCGTGCGAACTCGACTTGAAAACGAATGCCTTTCTTTGCCTGCCTTAGACACAGTTAACCAGTTTAAAGATGGTTTCAGAAATATACATTTAAATACATTTTGGAGAACAAACAGAAGAAGATTCCGTGCATTTGATCGTTGTTTGTGTTCAGATGTTCAGTAGCAGGCATGCCATGACTGCGAGCACATGTGAAGAGTTTGAACTCTTTCTAATCTGTGTCAATGGTTCCCTTTACATGCCTATGAATGCAAAACTCCACAGAGTCACTTTATTCCGACATTGTCTAATAATCCAAATGTAGTTGTATAAGTTACTATACTATTATACAAACCAAAGCACAGGCAATGGTTTTCGGGCTACAGATATATATATATATAGATATATATATATATATATATATAAAACATGATATTATTTAGCTATTTTTCATTTAAATGACTATTATTATCATAATTAGATAAGCTATCTTTGCAACAAAAACAGAAGAGACAAGCATTATTTCTGTAAATGTGTGTGTGTGTGTGTATATATATATATATATATATATATATATATATATATATATATATATATATATATATATTAGGCCTATGTGATCCAAAGTAACTAGTAACTAACTACTTGAGTAGTTTTTTCATTGGATACTTTTTTACTCTTACTCAAGTAACGATTAAGATTATTACTTTTACTTTGAGTAAATATTTCAATTAGGGATGCTCATATTGACCGTTTAACCGTTAACCGAAAGTAAAAATTTTGACCGATTAATACTATCAGTTAAACGGTTTAAAAAAAAATTATATATTTTTTTGCTTCATGGTTAAAAAAAAAAAATACATACTATATATAACCAATATTTGTTAACTCACTGGGCGCATCGATATGCGCAACTACACGCGCCAACAGTCATATTCTCCCTGAGCAAGCAAAATGAAGCGAGCGACAAGAAGTAGCTACTATGTGGGACAATTTCGACAGAAAGGGCGACGAAGTTACTTGCAAAATATGCTACGCGGTATTAAAATAAAGCAGTAGTGCAAGTACAATGCAATATCACTTGCGAAGCAAACACCCACAAGCAAATGAAAGGCGCTTCCTGAAGCTGGCCACTCCAGCGAGACGTTATCTGTATTCACGAACATCAGCTGTGCCATCGGAGACGGTGTTTTCTCTCTGTGCTCCAGACTTACCCAACAGTATGTAGACTGTAATGCTACTTTTTAAGACCAAAACTACACAAGCTGTGGATTGAGGTAGGCCTGCTATTTTTATTTGACGGAAAAACGTAGTCTGATGGAGAAAAAAAAAATGCCGGTTTTTCAACGCTTCAAACTGATTCAGTGTTTTCTTTTTGTCATTGTAATTTGTTAATTATTTAAGCTAAAAATATATATATTTATTGTAGGCTTATTTTATGTTTTTTATTTATATTATTTTATTCTTTTTTTCTCTGTTGTCACTGTCAGAAATGCAGCAGGTGCGTGAAAATTTGATCTGAATCCAGGTTCTGTTGATCTGTTCTGTATGCTGCTGTTTGCTGTTTGCACGTTAAAGTAAACCCTTTGAACCCATTTTTTAAAATATATTTTTAATGGGTCACAGATACGCGTCAATTTTATTTTTATTTAATGCCAATTCAATCTTATCAGTTAGCGGTTAATAATCGATTAACAAGTGGCGGTTGTCGGTCGGGAAAATTAACCGAAATGAGCATCCCTAATTTCAATAAGTACTTGTACTTTTACTTGAGTACAGTTTTTGGATACTCTACCCACCTCTGCTGAAGTAAATCGAAAGGAAAGTGACGGGATGCCCGAGAAGCTCTGGAATGGATAAGCCGAGTGAGACAAACCCATAGGCTCCATTCTGTGAAGAAAGAAAAAGGTAGAAAGTTTTTAACAGTTGGTACTGGACTAGAACTATTAAAAAAATAATGTAATAAATTGAAATAAAGCTGCATAATATAAAAATGAAATGTTGCCTTAAAAAGTTACGAACTGCAGCTTTAAAACATGTATTTTATTCTAGTTAGTTTTGGTTTTAATAAGTGAGTACATCATGAAACAATTTTCCAAACCGTGTTTTTGTCTTATCATGAATCACCATGGTACACCGTTTATATCGGGACTATTTTAGACAGTACCTGCATGACTCGTCATAGACATAAACAGAGAGAAGTAGATCCGGCTACAATGTTCTTCCACAAGACACATGCAGTTTTGTTTCTTAACCGATAGAGCGCCGAAGTTTCGAGTTTCGGACTGCTAAGTACTAAAATTGAACTAAAAATTTAAATAAACTAAAAAAAATGGTAAAATTGAAAATATAAAAGCTCATTTAAAATATTAGAGGGGTTGTATAATGTCCCTTTTTACAATATGTAAAAGAAATCTCTGTTGTCCCCAGAGTGTGTATGTGAAGTTTTAGCTCAAAACACCTCCCAGATTAGAAAAAATTCAGCATGTTAAAATTCACCCTTTTTGGGGGTCAGTAAAAACACGTTTTGCGTGTGTCCCTTTAAATGCAAATGAGCTGCACAGAGGGTGGCGTTTCAAGAGCGCGCGTGTGTGTGTGTGTGTGTGCAGTGTGTGTGTGTGTGTGTGTGTTAGCAGCTCTGATTACCTCACGCAGACAAGCACTAAATTATCAGAAACTGTTCTGCCTTTTATGTTTAAACTGGAGTCGGACAATGATGGAGAGACTCAAGAAGTGACAACATGTCGAATGCAACAGGACATTTCTGAATAGTTAGTTGATGAATTTATGTTGCTGATGTGGAGTTAACTATCTTCAAGTCTTTGATTAGCATATTCTGTCATGATAACCTATAAAATCGCTTGTGTGGGAACTGTTGTAAGATACCTACAGTGACATGCTATTGCATTTGTGTTACGTACTGTATTGCATGTGAAAAGACGGATGCTACAGTTTGAGCTGGCTCACAAATGTACATCAACTCTTCCTCTTCTCAACATTGACTGTGTGTTCCCGGGGGCGGGGTTTATGTCACTAACCCAGGACGAATGTCGTGTAGTCCCCACCAGCCGTTTGTTTTAGTCCTTAAAAAACTATTTCTTTAAAAGCAAATATCTTCCTTTGCTTTGAACTTTGAGCATCGTAACTTTGCAGATGTTGTTTATGCTCAAACATTAATATTACACTAACTAAAGTTAGAAAAGTAAAATCATAATCAACCACCCCTTTAACAATACTATAATAGTATATAAATGATAGTCAAATTGTCGAGCATAAACAGGGCGGGACCAACTTACACAGACTTCTCCCAGTTGGATCCAGCAAACTGTTCATGCAAGGATTTGGTTGCATCAACTGAGACCTGCATGGGGAAGAAGGTTTTTTTCTTTACAAGACCGATAAAACAGCTCAGGACAGGTTATAAGGTTAATGCCAAAGATTCAGCATTTGTGATACTAGGGGCGTGCGATATATATATAGTCTACGATAATATCGTAATTGTTGTTTTAATGATATGTGATCTGAAGTTATCGAGTATGTCCTTCACTTTAAAAAAACACACTCAGAGAGCACACATACACTACGTGATCAGTCTAGTAGGTTAGAGTAGTGCGCTTGTGCATTTAGAGTGCACGCTTTCACTGCGTGATTTACTCTATTAAAATGCATTTAGAATCCCACCAAAAGTAGAGAAGATGCAAAAATGCCCCTGTATATCTTCTATATTTATGTCATTTAATATAGTTAATATCACACGAAGAGTGCCACTTTTTCTCCAAATATCAGCACGATTACAAATGTGATATTGCTTTTATACGACATTTCAATAAACAAAAATTATTCATATTATGTGACTTACATTTTAGACACAATATTGCCACAATTTTTTTCCATTTCTCCAACGAAAGTAGTTTAAAACAAAGTCTTAGAAACATTATTTATGCACTTGTAACTGCAGGTAAAATGCATTCATGTCACCTCTGAGCAGCATTAAACAGTGTGTATATCGTTAAAATCCCCGAAAATATTGAGATATCATTTGTTGTCAATATCGCACACACCCCTATGTGATACATTACCTGCTTCATAGTGCTCTCTAGTAAGTCATACAGCAGTGGACTGGCAGATGCTTTGAAAGACTTACAACCTAAAGAGAATGTCAGACGATCAGCATCAACTCAAGAACAAAGTTCAACTTCAAAACTACAAGAAATAACCCTTTACAAACCTGAAATAACTTCATCAAGGCTGATGTAAGAAAATGTTTTCAAATTCAAGGAGGTCAGGTAGCCCTATGAGAACAAAATATAAATTCACACTGTAAATTCAAAGTCTGTTTGGAATTGCATCCTAACATACTACAGTAGCAGAGCTGGCAAGATCAATGTGAAAATAGATTTTAATGATGACATAGAATATAACAGACTACTACAGTAACAGTAGATGGGCTTTTGCACCTGGTAGTTCTAGGAACTTCGTTATTTAAACTAGCCACCAGGGTGGTTCCCCGAGAACTAAATGTTCCCCAAGGCCATTTTATATACGCACCGCCAGTACGAACTCTGAAGTAGAGCTTAGATTCTCTGCCCTAGCCCGAGCCCGAACTTGACCCGACCCTTGATCTAGAGACGTGTACTCCCGCAGGAATACCGCAGGAACGCAATAGAGTGCCGCGCGGGACTAGATTTGATGGCAGAGTGCGAGCGCGGGCGGTAATGCAGTGTGCGGGAGAATAAAGCGATTCGCGGGACTCCCGCAAAATAGAAATATCTATGAATAAAACATAAAAACTAATAAATTGTTATTCATCTGTTGCAGAAAAGCAACAAGAACTAAAACAAAAATAAAACAATTTATAGGCCAGAGTTACTACATGTTTGCAGCGTTGAGCGATGTAGCCAATTACAGACATACGTGTTGATTTCTTGAACCCAATGGCCAATCAGAAGCATTTATTTACTCCCCTCACCGCTCAGTGCTGAATTCTGCATGCTGGCAAATCCTCTGATTATAACAAACAAAGTGTAGATATTATGAAAGATTCATTGTGCAGTCAGCTTCATTGATAATAACAGATGTGTGAAATGAACTGATGTCAGCTTTTTAGGAATTATTAAGGGAGCACACTTTGCGCGCATTCAGTCATGCCAAACCATGCACGCAGTATCCTGCCTGCTTTTATGTTAAATTAACAGCGGTTTGTGAATGTTAATAGTTTAATAACAAATAATTTATCAGGAGAATTTATGCTGATGTGTATGGTGGCGACACGTAGGCTAACTTGAAAGTATTTCATGGAGGTAAAAAAAAAAAAAAGGGCTTGATTTTTTTTGGGCCGGATCTAAGCTCTACTCTGAAGTGGCATAAGTCACGCTTTTTAGTTCTTAGAACGCCCCAATTTTTTAAAACCTTTTTTTTTTAAAGGCTTAAAATGATACGCCTCTATCTGGGTATTATACTAGTAATTGGTTGTAGTAATTATAAAAAATGTAAGTCTTGTTTGAAGAAATGAATGTAAATATGTATGGTTACTGGTTTGAGATTATTTGGTCACACAAACAGAGAATTCACTCCCATATTTAACATGGCCATATTTGAACAGAAGGCAATAAAAGATGCATTAATACCTCTAACCACTCTGTGGCCCCGACATTACCAAATTCACTAGCACTCCAGCTGCCAAACACTATGCTCCTCTTCGGCTTGAATCCATCTTGAAAGAAAAGAAAGTTGCACTTATAATCAACAAGAATTATTGCTAATTAATAATGATCATTTTCATTTCATTATTGTGATGTGAAATAAATGTATGTCTTTAAAAAGAAATCACTACTTATTTGCAATGTACCATTCTTGATCATGTCTGTGATCGTTCTGGCCAACTCCACCAGTAAACTAGTGCCAACTGTGCTTCTGGCAAATCCAGGGCCCCATGCATCTCGCTGAGCTCCAATCACCATGTAACGATCTAACGCAAAGGATGAAGACAAAAACCAAGTGATCAAGGACTGGGACCAATTACTTGTTTGATGTGCTGTTTAAAGCCCAGTGTAACAGTATACAGTACCTGCATCCACAAAACCTTTAATGACTCCAAACACGTTGTGGATTTTTTTCTGAACAAGGACATTGTTCACTTCCACGGTAATATTGTCACCTTCATCGCCAAGCTTGGTATCCATCCCAACACTCCAGCCATCAGGTAATTCCCGACCGCCCAACTTACTGCGAACAAATGTGACAAATACGTAAACAAAGGGAATAACAAACCACATTGACAGAAAACTGATGAGAATGTGAGTGGTTCTTGCAGCCAGGATGCTAGAGTGATCTGGGTGGCTTCCAAGACATTACGTTAAGATGTTCTGCATTTTTGGTGCGTTGTCATGGGGTTGATAGGTGGTTGCTAGGGTGTTCTGCGTGGTTGCTACTGTTGGTTGTTGTATAAAAGTCTAACTGCTATTTTATATTTATACTTTAAATAAAGTTAAGAATATTTTGTATTTCCAAAAAGCATTTCATAAGAAATTTTTTTTTTTTTTTTTTTTAAAGAAAACTTTAAATTCCTGAAAAGAATGTTCTTAAATTCATTATAAATAACCTCTTAAATCCCCAAAGGTAAGATATTTAATAAATTTTTAGGGCTGTTTAAAACATCAAGCACTACGATAAAACACTAGCTACATATAATACATATTATTATTATTACAAAGGATGAGCACGACTGATAATGTAATCAATGATCGGTCATCATTAAACATAATGTGCAACATGACATCATGACTTTTGCGTAAACATACACGCCACTTTCAAGTCAAGTGGCGTGTTATCTATACGCATTTTGACCTATCCGCGTGTATGTCTACGCCGTTAAATGTCCGAGTGATTCCGCGTGTATGTACACGCCGTTAAATGTCCGAGCGAAACGAAGCAAATTGTATATCTACATCTGGGGAGCGATCTTTTTTTTCCTAGGATGATAGGGGAAGAGTCATAAATGCTATTAACCCCAGTGACGGGTAGGTTTAGGGACGGGGTTGGGGTAGGTCATATATTTATATATAGTAATGCAACGGTGTTGATAAACACGCTGAAAAGCGATTATGCGTATTGATAGCACGCCAAAAATGGAAATACGAATTGACGTGTCATACATACGCTATTTCATGAGATCAGTCTGTGATGTGACATTTTTCTGAATTCGTAAATCAGTTACAACTCAAAAACAAGTCAAATAGGGAACTCGGTTATTTTTATAATTCTGATATAATTTGACAAAAAAAATTTGGACGCATTCACACACACACACACAGGGCTCTAGCATGAGTGTGAATGAAAGCAACACAAGTCGCACAATTTTCATTTCAAACTCTAAACCATTAGCAATGAGTATATCAGTAACAGCAACAGAAAATGATAGTAAATAGCAAGAGAAATGTCTTTTGCAGTCACAACTGCACCTCATGATCTCAGTAGCCTGCTTTACGGTGATAGTTTGGGCTGGAATGAGGGGCAAGCCAGAAGACTCAGTCGGGGGAAACTGTGTATGATTGAAGGAAGGGAATCCTGGAGTGTAGGGATCACCAGTGCCAAGATGGACCTTTGAAAAGAGCGTTTTGAAAGATCATGAATCAACTGTACATAAACTTTGAATAAAACAAATGATCTGATAAGAGAAAGGTTCCACAACTTACATGTCCAAAAAGAGCAGTGTCTTCATTAATTTCGTAGTCAACAGGATCTGGGTAAATTAGCACTGCACTAGCATTCAAGCTAGCAGCATTAGCCACCTGTAATAAGCAAATGAAAACCAGAGGATTAATAAGTAAATATTAAAATATAAGTCTTAAAATATGAGTGAGTGAGTGAGAGCACCAACCTTTTCAGCGAAACTTAATAGTCCAGCTCTGATCAAGACAACCTTTCCATTCACATCAACATTCAGCTCTCGCAGGCGTCTGAAGTCCTCTGCTCGTCCATAATGGGCATACAGAGCGGCTCCCTACACAACACAACCAGTAATAAATAATAACAAATAGTCTGAAACTAGTGTGGTCAAATCTCTAGTGTATTCACTAGACATTAGGGGTGTAATGATACCCTCATGTCACGATTCGATACATATCACGATACGATATTATTGCGATACTCCAGGACATATGATAAAAGGTTAACAATAAATTTACTGTTGATTAAAATGTTAAATTTTAGATTACATTGTGGGTGTAAATGAATAGGCTCGGACTTTGTGCTGATAACCCAAAGCACAGGACAATGGTGACAGCAGAATACAAATATTTATGATTCTGAAGCTGAAAATACTGAATTATTTTAGACGAATATGCTTGCACTCGGTCACCGACTAGATATATTTAAAATAATGTAGGCCACTTTTTCCACAAATATTCATGATGTGTAGTAGTTTATTGTAGTACTGCTGACACTAAAACTCTGAAACTTCTCTAATTTTTTTCTCACACAGTAATTCTTATTTTGGGTGAACCATCCATGATAAATATGGTTGCATTTTTGTATCGTTATATATTGTGACACGATATATTGTTACACCCCTACTAGATATGTCATATTGTTGCTTTTGCCATTTTTTGTGTTTTAAAACATGTTTTAAGGGTTTCAAATCTTATAGAAGAGGGTATGCTAGACATACTCAAGAAAATTAACACTTCTCTCAGTTTAATTTTAAACATAGGCTGATTTTTTTTAACCTTTTTAAGCCCTATTCGGACAGAACTAGTTTTCCAGGGGGACGGTAAAGAAATGTATGTTTCACAGACATACTTTGTGATTTTAATCCTGTTCGCATCTGGCAAGTCTGTATTTTTCTCACAACCTCAAGATCAAATTACCAAGTGTTTTTCGGCAAACTCAACGGTCCTAATCTACTCCCATCCGAATGTGAATGTCTGCGATTGCTGATGTTGTATTCTACTAACTCTTCTCCTCATGTGTTTTTGACCAATCTTTCATTTCATTTCAATGTGGATGGTATCCAATGAAATTTTACAATAAAATGAATTAGAGCCAAATAGTGGAAACTGTGAAACCTCCTCATTTTAATGTCAGATAAGATTGTCATGTAAGAGTAAGATACTTGACTAGATTTTACTTCTCACTTTTGTGGGTTTAATTATAAACAGAAACTTGGTCATGGGCATGAGTCATAAGTATCAAATTACCTTCATAAAGGGCCTTAGAGTCGTTAAGTGTGTCCCCGGCTTAAAAGGACATTTATGTAATATGTAGGGCGATCTTGCCACATCCATATCACCCTGTAGCCCAAGGCTGGTTGCCCCCTGAAGCCAAGCAGGGCTGAGCCGGGTTAGTACCTGGATGGGAGACTCCTTGGAAAGACAGGTTGCTGCTGGATGAGGTGTTAGTGAGGCCAGTAGGGGGCGCTCACCCTGTGGTCTGTGTGGGGACACTATACTGTAACAAGCACCATCCTTCAGATGAGACGTTAAACTGAGGTCCTGACTCTCTGTGGTCATTACAAATCCCAGGGCACTTCTCGTAAAGAGTAGGAGTGTAACCCCGGTGTCCCGGCCAAATTCCCTCCATTGGCCCTTATCAATCATGGCCTCCTAATAATCCCCATCCATTGAATTGGCTCACTCACTCTCCTCTCCACCTATAGCTGGTGTGTGGCGAGCGCACGGTTGCTGCACACTGGTGGTGGTTGAGGAGAGACCCTGATATGATTGTAAAGCGCTCTGGGTGTGCAGTAGTACATATGAAAGTGCTTTATAAATGCCTCATTCATTCATTGATGTAATGCACTCAAGCACAGCACACGATCTTCTGTAACTTTCTAACGATCTTCTGTAGAATTGTAACTCAAACGTAGGGCTGCTCGATTATGGGAAAAATCATAATCACGATTATTTTGGTCAGTATTGAAATCACGATTATGTAACACGATTATTTCACATAAAAAACCAGGATGTTATTTAACTTTATAAAGGAACATTTTTTAAACCTACTAAATATGTTATCTTTCATGTTAAATTCTTACATTTGATCAAATTCAGTTTTAATAAAAAGAGCTGTTATCAATCAAATTAATTCATTTACACTGCAAAATTACAACTGTAATAAATCATTTTATGAGATTAATGTTTAAACCAATAATAAAATCAAATCTTTAATGATACCTTTAAACAATAAATCAATAGGTGGTGGCAAATGACCATCTTAATAAATGAATCATTGAGTCATTCATTAAAACGATTCGTTCAAAATAATGAATCATAACAAAACAGCGCTTAGTGTTGCTTTTCTTTTGTAACCATTTTCGTCGGTGAAATAGAACAAGTCAATATTGCGTCTAAAATGTAAGTTATTACTGTACATATAAACTATAGGCTACTTGTTTATTAAACTATAAATTCAATGTAATTGCAATCGTGATATTAGAACAGCTACTTTGTCATACTTTGTTATGTTACTTAACTATATCATATATTATAAATGAAAAAACTCAAACTTTACCTCAGTATGTTTCTTCTGTGAGTTTGTGTGTGCTGTTATTTAAGTCTCAGACAGGCAAGCGCAGCTTCTAGAAATACACTATCCATTATCAATCGCTCTTTACACTGACTGTATAAGATCAAAGCCATTCGTGCGTTTCGATCGGGCAAGTAAAACTGTCTTTCACTTGAAACTTTTTTTAAAAAATCCACTTTTCCCGGACAAGCAGACAAGTGTTAATGTCGAGCCCGGTGTTTATCGCGATGTGCGCTCGCGCTGCAGTGATCGAGCAGACAAAGATCGCGACAGCTCGAGATGGTCTCACTCCATTAGATATTAAATTAGCCAATTGTTATTGTGAAGTTTATTGTGCTTGCAATTTATGACTGTATAGGCTGAGAGAGTTTATGGCTTCGGGAGGGACGGATGTGCGCTTGTCATTCAGAACACAAGGCAAAATTATAGTGTTCTTTCAAAACAGAACGTGGCAAAATAATCGTTTTTACTCGATTTTACTATTTTGGAGATCGTTGGAAACCAAAATCGAAATTGAAATTCGATTAATTGCACAGCCCTACTCAAACGTCATTTAGAAAGCTAGTCCTGTCCGAACAGAGCTTTTGTGTTGTTTTAGCAAAAACAATTTGCATACGCTCAGAAGTAATCCAGCTAGGCTTCAAGAGACTTGGAATATTACACAAGTTGTATATGATCTACTTTTTTGATAGTTTTATGGTGCTCTTTTGTCAGTTGGTTGTCAACATAAATGAACATTCAAAACTAACCTCCACTGTTGCAACTGCACTGTATGCCAAATATCCCTCGGTTGTTCCCACAGCGTTACCGCGAAACAGCACTTTATTTGAGGTACCACGATCTTGGACTTTCACATAGTGCTCGTCGGTCCAGGGGGTCATTCCAAATGTTCGGAATTTTCCCATGATTTTATTAGCAAGCGCCTCGTCGCCTGAGCTTCCCGCCTGGTGACTGACACTGGAGAATTCCCTGCAAGAGGGAGAAAGAAAAACAGAAAGACCAAACAAAACATGTTTAACTTGAGTACCTGCTCACCTGACCGTATGGAAAAACCAAAAGAGCAGTTGTGTGTATTTACTTGAGGTTGCTCTTGATGTTGTCGGTGGTCAGTTTCTTTTTCAGCAATGTCCTGAGATCACTCCAGCTCAACGAATAAACTGGTTGTGCTTTCACTTGGGTAGTCTCGCTAAAAACCGGACAGTTTGAATTGATTTCATTTTTGACTGTGCTTCTATTAGACAGGTAACCAATGAGGTATCCTGAAAGACAAAAACATTAACATTATTTTTATGCTCAAAAATGGTTACAGTTTAGCAGTCTACACAAAAACATTTGACCACAGAATTATACGACTGACCAATCAGAATTAAGTATTCAAGAGGGCCATGAAAAAAGCTTCAACTACACCTGCACATCGGCTTACCAATAATGAAGAGAAACAGAATGGCAATGACAAATCCACAGATGGTTTTGGGAGAACGCTGGTTCAGCTTGCTTGGGTAATATGGACGATTATGTTGGTTTATGCTTTCCCCAACACCATTAGCCTCCACTTCATCATCCATGTCAGATGAGAGCTTCATCTCCACATGGCTGTTGTCACCCTCCATGTTCTGGGTCAGGTTAAAGCGAGTATAGGAGCGCGGCTCCCCATTGAACTGGGAAAATACAGTTGCAAGACGGCAAGATGAAACACTGTCCTGGGTTCTCGCAGATATTCTGAAGAATGTCAGTAACCAAACAGTTGATGGACCCCATTGACTTCCAAAGTACTTTTTTTCCTACTATTGAAGTCAATGGAGTCCATCAACTCTTTGGTTACCGACATTCTTCAAAAATATCTTCCTTTGTGTTCAGCAGAAGAAAGAAATGCATAAAATCAAAATTTCTTTTTTTTTTTTTTTCATTTTCAAGTTAACTATATTCAAGTTTGATTGTTTCTCTTCTCAATATAGAAGATTTCTCACTACAAGAAGTAAAAGTAATATGCTTGATTAAAGAGACACATCTAAATATGAGTGACCACAGACCTCATGCTTTATTATAAAGAAACTGTGATTTCTTTGTTCTCTCTCAAATGGTAAATGATTGGTTCAGATAACTCCGTTGTAATGCCATGGAAAAATACATTTGTATGAGAAGATTGTCTTACGATTTTTGAAATTGTTGTCCTGGCTTGATCCATCGTGGCCTCCAATAACTGCTGCAAGAGAATGAGAAATGTTCAACACAGAAAAATCACACAGTGATCACTGTGTAGGACATAAAACAAAGATAGACATCATAAAACAAAGATAGATTCCTTATGTCAACAAAAAAGGGCTGTTTAATGATCTGCAATAACAGATATTATATCTTAATGTTGGTGAAGGTGCACTACATAATGTTTGGTTTATGATTCTCTAGCTGATATGACAGTGGTCATGAACTTTGACCTTAGCTTGACACCTCTGGGTGTGTGTGTACATGTTTTTCTATCCCGGTGGGGAATTAAAGCTGAATGCACACAAACTCATGGGGACTCGTGTCACTGTGGGGACCTAAATTGAGTTTTTTTTTGAAAATGTAAAAATGCAGAAAGGTTTCTGTGATGGGTAGGGTTAGTGTAAGGGGATTTAATATACAGTTTGGACAATCTATAAAAACGCTTTAAGAAAAACTTTTCTTAAATCTCTATGAGAGAAATTAATGGGAAAATAAATACTTCCGGAACCGGTTAGTTTGGGGGCGGATGCACATTGCTTTTTCTCTCTTTATTTCTTCATTCATAATTTGGCAATGAAATAAAATAAAAATTGTATTTATTTTATTAATATTTATATTTTCATGGTCATTATTGCTAATATTGTGATCAAGTTTCTCTCTATTACATCGAGTTTTCATATGCATTAATGTTTTTGTTTGTTTTTAACTCAATGACAGAATTGTTATTTTTGATTGAACTATCCCTTTAAAATAGTCTGGTAGTGATAAAAAAAAAAAATGAATTACAAATATCCAATATAGTGCATAGTACGAGACCTGGGAAAGTGTTGTTTAAAACAGCTTTAGATGAAATCTAGCCCGTCACACCACTGGAAAAACTGCTAGAAATTTCACATCAACCCTTAATCTTTTAATAAAGATTATATAATATATAAATAGTATGGCATGTTTATAAGATATATTCATTATAAAAATTTAACAAGCAGGACTATGGAATAAGAGACATCTAAAGGACTGGATCTGTTTTTTCACTGGTTGAAGGTTACAAGAAATACGATAACCCAAAGCACAGAAGACAGACTCTGCAAGCAGTTTCATTCCGCAAACAGAGAAGAAAAGTCTAACAGAAAGTCTAATTTTCATAATTATTTCTAATAATAAACAGTCACACTGAAGAATTGCGCCAAAAGCACTGTGTGAGCTTGCTTGGACACATGCACGCTAGAGATAGGAGAAAGCTTTCGGGCTACACCCTACCCAGGAAAGAAGTTGTCGTGAACACAATCAGATCAAACCAATCCTCACGTCCGTTGGGGCCTGCCTGACGTTTAACCTCATACTGTCTTTTCCCCAGAAATTACACAAGTCTGGTGAGCTCTTTCAGGACGGCCCACTAATCCTCACCCCTTGTCTATGGTTGTGTTAGCCCCCGTGCTTAACTATACGACTTACTGTGGGAACAACGAGAGCCCAATAAAACGATAAAGGAAACTTTTATCAATCAAGGCTAAAACAATTGAAAACAAAACAATACCAAATCACATTAGACGAGAAACTAAACCAGAGTTCAGAGACTGTCTGTTACAGCCAGTTACGTTCAAGGACAAGCCAGTCAAATGTCCTTTTATGAAAGAAATAATAACAACTATCCATGAGCAGCTTCTCTGGCCAAAAATCCTCAATGGTTTTGTAAAGGGTTGCCCATTCATGCAATACACCAAGCTACTGTTTCATGTGACTCTGTGCCACCGCCACTTGAATCATATTTTTTAAGAAGTAAATGGATGAATTAGTCTAAACTTGTGTCATTTACTCACATTTTAAAATAACCTCTCTTGACGCATACGTCAATAATGCATAACTGTACTTTTCTGGCCATACAGATTAACGTCAAACTATTTTGGATCACGATCTAAGTTTTCCAAGAATGTGCAGACATTGTTGATTAATCTTTCCAGAACTGGCAGAGAGGATTAAACTGTAGCGAAATCATGTGATGGTCACACTGTGTAAAATCACTGTACAGTCGAATAATGTTTTGTTGGGTAACCTAAAAATGTGCTTCATGTGGTAATATCTAAATGAACTAAAAGTAAAAAAAAAAATATATATATATATATATATATTTTTTTTTAGGTTCATATTAGCTCAAATTAGCTCCATGCGGTAACTGCGAATTTTTCCCCTTTTTTTCTCATAAAATGTTATTACCACAAAACTCTATTTGTAAATATGACTCCCTGCAATGTAAATATTGTGCCTTTCAAGCTAGTAGAGATCATTTAGATGAAGAGACACACAGGAAAGGACAAATTTGCTCAGAGCTTGACCCTGAAGAAAATGTCACATCCACCTGCCACCAAATCACAATGGAAAAATGCTAAATTAGTTCAACACCTAAAAAAAATTGGAAGTCAAACTTGCAAGCACTAACGTTAGTAAAATGATTTCATATTAAAATGATTTACATTAAAACTAAATCCATATTTATGAGGCCATTTAAAAATATCACCAAAAAGTCAATTTTGTCGTTAAACTAATTTCCCACGTAAAACAATAACCATGTCCTATCATTTGACACGATCTGTGTGAAGGTCAGTAACGTTGACTTAGGGTTTGCAGAGCACGTGGATGAACTCTCTGTAGGAAAAGTCCAGTCCGCACCTGCTCTGGATACAAGCATTTACAGTAGCATCCACACGGATTAAAAGCGATTACATAGATTATGATTCTAATAATTTCACTTATTAATTCAATATTAAGCTAAATAATAGTTAACTGCAATGATTCAGAAAGCTATGCACCCCTATTCCTGCACCATTACAGTAGAAATGGTCGATAACATTCAGCAGACAACACATTTCTATTAGAAGACCATAAGTCTTACCAATGCACTCGAGCTCCTGTCTTACTGGAGGTAAAGTCACGACCACCAGCGCGAGCGACACACATGCACTTAATAACCTTGGCGTTGGAGACCCTGCAGGACATTCATATTGCAGGAGGCGGGTGCTTTCGCTTTGGTGTCACTTCCGGTTTTCTATATTAGGGAATTGTTTATTCGGTAGGTTCAAGAGCAGACTTAGATTTAGGCTTTTTTTATGACCTTTAACTATATCTTCAAATTCAGCCTAATCTCCTATTGTCATTTATATTCTAGGAGTAGGCTATAAAAATGGTCATATGCTACTGAATAATTAGCTAGGCTACATAAGAACTGAGTTGCTAATATTAATGAGCATATATTTAATATTAATTCTGTTGATTCTGCTTATTATGCACAGCGTTTTTAATTAATTATAATAACATGTAGCCTACAATGTGTAAGCATTTTATTTATCTTCTCCCCCAATAAGGAAGGTCGTCTTGCATGTTTATTCTTGTTTTTGTTAGTAATGAAAAGATTGCTTTAATTTTCAAAGTGTCTGCTCAGCAGACTCACACGCCAACATCTGTAACTGTGCAGGAAGAAGAAGAAGAAGAAGATTTGGGCCAAAGTAATCTAACCTGGGAGACATTTTCCAGGAGGAGCTCAGGAAAAGTAACACAACCAATGTGGGTTTTCGTCAAAATTCAGCAGCACCTGTGAAAATACTGTGAGTAATACGGTAGCAACTCAGATTTAGTTTTAACTGTGCAATGTGTGCAAATGTTGGAGACGCTTCATTCTCTGAACGCTGAAGCACATTTAAGCAACTGTAGGCTATGTTTCTTTGATTACATGTTAGTGTGTGTTCAGGAACACAGAAAACATGCTGAAATCAGTTCAGTGTTGATTCAGTTGTGTTCAATAACTGTGTAAAGTTCATCAATTATGGAATAAGTTCAATTCATCTAAAAAGCAGAGAAAACAGTGACGTCATCGTCCAGCTCAGACTCATTCTCATCCAATAGCGCCAGTGGTGTCAAAATCAAGTCAATAATATTGCTGAATATTAAAGGGGCAGTTCATCCAAAAATGAAACTACTGTCATCATTTACTGACCCTCAAGTTGTTTCAAACCTGTCTTTCTTCTGTTGAACACAAAAGAGGATATTTTGAGATATAAAGAGTCACCAACAGTTCATGGACCCCATTGGCTTCCAAAGTATTTTATCCATACTATGGAAGTAAATGGGGACCCTCATCTGTTTGTTTACCGACATTCTTCGAAATATCTTCTTTTGTGTTCAACAGAAGAAAGACAGGTTTGAAACAACTTGAGGGTCAGTAAATGATGACAGTAGTTTCATTTTTGGGTGAACTATCCCTTTAAGTGTCCCCAACTAAGCAAGGCGACAGTGGCAAGGAACTCAAACTCCATCAAGTGACAGAATGGAGAAGAAAACCGTGGTAGAAACCAGGCTCAGATGGGGACGAGTTCTCCTCTGGCCAAACGTACAAACATAATGTGATTATAATTCCAGCCTGCATCACAGGTCACACTGTAGATTGATATCATTCAGAATATATCATCCAGTTCCTTCTGCTTGATGACCGGGGTTCATTACGCCAGAATTTGGTGGAAGGGGAGTTGAAGCTGACTGTCTGTACACAGAACCTGATTTCACCAAGTGCAACATGTTTCTGGATCTGGATCTTTGTTGATCCTGGAAAAACAGGATTTGAGGGACAAGTTTACAGTTTATGTCAAGTTTAGGCTTTAAACCAGGGTTAGGTGTTTCTACATCAGTGTTATTCACCCATTATTTCCCTCTGATTTTAGGGATAACTTATGCTTATGTGTAGGGTTAGGTTTAGGGGTAGTTAGGACTCATTTTTTGTGGTTGTGTGTACAGGTCTACCATCTGGGACTTGTACCATGATGGTAATTGAACAAACTCAGGGGTACAGGGTTAGTTCCAAGTTGACTAAACCAAAGCAATCCAACCAGGCTTTGTTGGTACCGTGCTGATCATCAACGTTTTCTGTCAACTCAGGCTTTGATCCTGAGTTTAGGAGTGACATCAGTAGCGAACAGCCAATCGCATGCTGAGAAAGAGTGAAACTGCGATTCATTTCTCGCGAGAGAAGCCGCGCGATTCACTTCTCTCTTCTGCAGAATATTACGAGATTGAAAAATATTACGAATTTAAACAAACTTACACAGCAAAAAGAAAATAGCTGTCTATGAAACACAACAACTAAAAGAAAAAGTCTTGCTTCATCAGTGCAAGTAAAAGTTGTAAAGTTAGTTTATACAGTTGATAAAGGTATAGAGAGAATTGAACATTTAAGCTCACATGTGCTCATTTTAGAGCTTTATCTATTGATTATAAAGCGCATTTATATTACCTTCATATATTTATTCATTTAAATGTGCGTAATAATTGATCATCTAAAATTGTACATGTGTGATCGATTAATAATGACATAAATAATATCTAAATCATTCAAAATTATTATTCTAAATAAGCGTTACTAAAAGCCAGACAATTTTGTCTTTAAAATTAATTTGCTATGTAGTGACCTTTAATTTGGAGTAGAAACAGGAGTGACTTCATCGCATCAGACGTGTCACTTTGCTCACAGCTGATTGGTCCAAGTTCGGTTTGCAACCTCTTAACTGGAACATAACCGGCCCCGGACCAGCCGTGGAGCGTTACTATGGCGATGAACACTGCTAAAAGCCAAACCACTTTCATGGTGCCTAAAATCCAGAGTTGGCCCAAACTAAACTGAAACATACCTGGCTAGCCACCTAAACCGGCTTCATGGTATAGGGCCCAGGCCTGGATACGGACCGGAGTCGGCTGCTCACACTTTTTCAAGTTTATACTGCTCATAAAAACAAATTAGTTTTTGCCGAAACAACTTACCACAGGGACAGTCACCATGATGTTATTAGGTTTTACTCAAGGGCACAATGATAAAATGAGGTGTGTGTGTGTGTGTGTGTGTGTGTGTGTGTGTGTGTGTGTATGTGTGTGTGTGTGTGTGTGTGTGTGTGTGTGTGTGTGTGTGTGTGTGTGTGTGTGTGTGTGTGTGGCAATAATTATACTGTTTCTTGATTATTGTTTATTGCGACTTATGTTTCATAAGCATAAGCATACCCACTATTATATTGCTAGTATTAAGGAAACCCCATTTTTCCAAGACACCAAAACAGTTTTCTTTACGATCTCTGACACAATGGGTGGTCTCTGATTTATGCCTCTATCATGAACTATTACTGAGGCTCAGAGTGAATCCTGCACCTCTGCTGCTGGGCTCAGCCATTTCTTACAACCTTTATAAACATCAAGTAACATAACTTTTTCTTTATGATGATCATCACCGTAAAGACATTTTGTAATGTACTTTTTCAGTGCAAGTAAGGGGGTAACAAATGTTCTGTGAGTAGACGTCTTTTGCTTTATTTCTAAGTCTCCACAGAACAAGAAGACAATGAAGTGTTATTTATGTCTTCACTAAAGCTTCATTAACATGGTCTTTTTTCTTGGGCCCAGACTCTGAATTAGTTTCAGTAAATCACTCTTCATGAACTGTCCTGCTGTTCAACTGCAAGCTGATTTGCTTTTCTCATTTCTTTCCTTTTACCCATGAAATCAAATTCATGTCCACACAAGTACTCCTGACATTCTCATGGTTGCAGTGTAATTCTTCATTCTAGCGAGAACAGTTCCATCTTTGCTGTTAGACAAACAGATTAATAGATTAATAATTATAAACAAATCATTTTTGTAAAATAAGCCCCCCTGCAGCCATCTCTGTTTGATAGTAAATATTGTGGCATGGTATGTGCGAGTCCTGAGACGGATATCACGAATCTCATAACAGTGTCTCGCCCTCACCCACCTGCGCAACGTTCACACACTGATCACATAAACATCTGCCCACTAATCCTGGATCTGCAGAGCAACACAAGCGGCTTTCATTCTCACCCTGAGAACATCGGCATGTCCTGACAACAAACAGCAATTATGAGGAAGTATCCATTTTCAATGATTTGCCATTTAAACCCAGCATTTGAACCAATATTCTGTCAGATAATAGAGGAGAAATCAATATAACATAATACACAAGATCTTGACTTAAAAAATGGATGTTAAATTTTTTTTTGATAGAAAATTAATCACTGAAATAATGGTCTAAATTATAGACTCTCAAGCATTTGCCTATTTAAATCCAAACAGCAACTTTTTTGGGGGCCAAGAAGTGTATAATATAATATAATATAATATAATATAATATAATATAATATTTTCTGATTTTAAATTTGATTTTATACATCTTTGTGTCTTCTTTATTAAATTGTTAGTTCACCCTAAAACTTTCATGTCATTTCAAATCTGTATGATATTCTTTCTTTGGTGAAAGAGAGAAAGAAGATATTTTGAAAAATGCTGTTAACCAAAAAGTGTCAGTTCCAAATGGACAAAACAATAAAATAGAAGTCAATGGGAACATTCTTTAAATATCTTAACAATATCTTCTTTGTTATGTTCCACAGGTTTTTTTTTTAAATAAATACAGGTTTGGAAAAACATGAGGGTGAGAACTGAGAAATTGATGACAGAATTATCTTTTCCTTTTTTGTGAACTATCCCTTTAAGCCTATAATGCTTTTTGATTACCATGCGCTTTGGTAATAATAACTATCAAATATATACAGTTGCATTCGAAATTAAATGATTAAACCCTATTGCAAACAGCTGAAAGTCTGTACATTTAGCCAATAAACCTGATTTGCAAATGGGGGTTGAATAATTCTGATTGCAACTGTATTTGTATTAAAATATTATATTATTAGTAATATTGACATTTTTTGCATAAAATTCGAAATGATGGTGCAGGTTACAATATAGTGTTGTTGTCCAAGAAGAATGTCATTTATGTAATGTTGTTAATTTTGTGAATATGTGTGTGTGATTGTGTTTCCCTGTTGCCCTGCTGTAGTTTTTGCCTGTTCTCCTCTGTTCCTCCCTGTCCTCTGGCAGGAGCATAACTGATCCTGTTCCTCAGAGTTTGTGGAGAGGAGTTTGCATTTAAACAGAGGGATCTGGTTGTTGACTAGAGAGAACACGGCCGGCCCGCTTTCCCAGACTTTGCTGAATGTAGTAGCCTATGCTTTGAGCTGTAATGCTGTTGTGTGTGTGTGTGTGTGTGTGTGTGTGTGTGTGTGTGTGTGTGTGTGTGTGTGTGTGTGTTTGGGATTGCAGACAAAACCCACTCTCTCTTGTTTTTTTAACTTTATTTATGTTTTCTTTCCTTTTTAAGTAACCATGTGGTGAAAATCAAGCTTTTAATGTTGTTAATGTGGTGTTTTTAATATGCTTTAAGACAAATGTGCAAATTCATAAGTCAACACCATTGCTGAGTATTTCTTTTCCTGCAGTGAACCAAAGACAGTCTCAAAAACACGGTTTGAAATCGCTGGTGTTTCTGACGTCACAAACTTCCTTGTAACCAATCACGTCAACGAGTGATCATTAACGAGTGGATCTCTGAGCTGGAGTGAGTGAGTGGAGGCGGGGCTCATTTGAATAATCATAGAACCGCTTATACTAAATGAGGCAAGTGTGTAGAGTTACATTCAAGCTATTTTAAGGCATGAAGAAAGGAAAAACGTTTAAATATGTCATTTTGGTGATCAAAGATGACTTTTACAGTTTTTACATTATTGACTACAGGGGGACTTTAACATCTGGCTACACTTGGTATACTCATGTGTTCTGGAATGGCATCTTTGTTTGTTTTTTTTGTTTTGTTTTTAATGGCGTTTGGTCTACTAAACCATGAATAAGACTCTTTGTGTCTTACTGTATGACTAGTTGAAGGCTAGCAGTCAGACAGTTGTCTCCACATCTGCGACAGACTCTTTTCAAGGTGTTTGTGTGCTGGATATGGGCAGCAGACTCTGCTGACAGCGCACAGAACACCACGACCTTCAACAAGAAGCTTCAGATACTCGCCAACGCCACAAGCTTTTCCTACAGCTGCTGCGCACACACACATGTTTCTGCACACAATCCTTTGGCACATCTCTCTTACTGGTGAGGCACACACCCAAGGCCTGAAAGGACTTCCTCACTTTCTCAGAAGATCCTGTTATCAGGGTCCCACACGCAGGGGGAGAGGTCTGGCACACACAACGAGAGAGAGAGGGGGGGATACGCAGGTTTGCCCTCCTCTGACCCCTTGATTCCATCTAAACTGCAGTTTTCTCAGATTACAATCTAATCTATTATTTAAACAGCAATAGCAGTAGCTTCAGCAATATCAAGCAGAAAACAATGCAGGACTGACCAAAGACTATCGTTATACAGTGCATAGCTTAAAGGGACAGTTCATTAAAAAAAAATATTCTGTCATTTACTCACCCTAATATCATACAAACCCGCATTACTCTATGAATTATAGCGCACAAGTGATATAGGCTAATTTTATGATATTTTATTGTGTTCTTTTTTGAAGTCTGAAAGCTCCAGTATTTTCATGAAAAATGGTGACTAGTAAATTCTTGAAAACATGTCCATCTGGCGTGTGTTTACATTGGAAAACAATGACAGTGGAATGGTAAAACGGCCCCTTAAGTGACAAATTAAAGTGTGGCAGGTTCAAGCACATTGTTCTTTGAGAATATTGAGAACCTAAACATTTTTTTGCTGGGAAAACAGTGCTGCGAAGTCAGTGTGTTATATGAGAGGAGTGATTTTATTAAGCGATACTGTGTTAAGAACATTTCAACATTTCTTTATGTTTGGTTTGGTCAGAGGTGAATCTGTGAGTGTTTTACTCACAGCAGAAAGGGTTGTTGTTACAGTAAATGTGAGGCCTCGATGACATGCTGAAACTTCACAGAGTTCACGGAGTTGAATGGAAAGTGCATGTGAATTCAGACGTTCAGTGGTAAAATTATTCTTGTTTAAAGGTTTTCCTGTTTGGCTGTGGCAGCTGAAGTAGGCAGAAATCCACCTTAAGCATTCAAACACACTCTGTCTTTGTCTTCCTAACACATACACACTCGTTTATTTAACTTTTTATCTTGCCACTCCATCTTTTCATTTAATTATTGTGGCTTATTAGTGTTAGCATTACTGTTGCACATATCTTAAAATGATTCATTTACTCACACTCAAGTTGTTCCAAACCTGTATGAGTTTCTTTCCTCTGCCTGAACACAAAGGAAGATATTTAGAAGAATATGGGTAACCAACAGTTGATGGACCCCATTGACTTCCTTAGTATTTTTTATCCCCATATATATGGAAGTCAGTGGGGCCCATCAACTGTTGGTTACCCATATTCTTCAAATTATATTTTGTGTTCAGCAGGAAAAAGAAACTCATACAGGTTTGGAACACCTTGAGAAAGTAAGTGAATCATTTTAAGATATGCGTAACAGTAATGCTAACACTAATAAGCCACAATAATTATATGAATAGTGAACTATCACTTTAATGCACTGCTTGTTGAGGAGAGGTGTGTTATTACTTTTCTAAGTGAGCTTAAAGGGACAGTTCGTCCAAAATCATTTACTAATGTATTTCCTTGTGAAAAAGAAGTGTGCTTAATTGTATTGAATATACACTTGTATTTAAATACATGACACGTTTCAATAGAAATTACATTAAAGTATATTTTAGTTTAGCATAAATGCTTGTCAGTACAGTGCATTCGACAGTACAACTTCAAAGACAACAGAAGTAATTATGAAAGAATATTCAAAGATGTACTTTAAACCTACTTATGTCGGTCCAAAAATTTTAATAATTGCATTTAATATAAATTCAAGCTAATACATTTTCATTTACTTGCAAATGACATGCAGTTAACTGTTCTAAAACATAACATTCAGTTCACACAGTATATTCACCTAAATTGAATTATTCTAGTATAAGAAGAAAACAGAGAGAGGAATTACTTTTAAACAGGTTACTGTTATGAGGGAAAACTAAAAATAAAGATGGAGGATAAACGTAGCTCCTGTCAATGCTGAAGACCAAGTACATTGATTAATTCGGCCCACCTCAACGTAAAAAAGATATCCGCCCCCCACAGATGATGCAATCCCACTGAAAGTGAAGCGAGCTTGGACGTGTGTGTGCGTCGCGCTGAGGACTGTTTCCAGCAGATACACTATCAGCTCTTTACAGAACGGCCACACAAAGACAGCTTTTTATCAATTAAAATGTGGTCCTAATGCAAAATGAACAGCTACTGCACAAAGACCATCTTACAAGAATGTTCAGAGCATAATATAACAATTTTTTACAGCTTCAGAAGGGTAGGAAATGCAAAGGCACACAATGTCTACAACAAATGTTTAAAGAGAAATCTAAAATAGTAGCCTACCACAGTGGTTAATATTCCAAACTATATGGAACGTTATCAGGATAAACTATTCATATTATTTACAGATGGATCAAAACAGTCGGAGACAGGCCGTACTGGCACTGCTTTTTCATTCCTCATTATCATAAAAGAGCAACAGATCACTTCATCAGTGTATATACTGTAGATCTATTAGGAGTTTTTATTGCCACTGTAGTGGTTGGAAGAAAAGAATCAGAACCAAAATGTCCCTATAGCTTCTAGAACCGTAAACACATTCTATTAGATTGCAAAAATATGTGAATTGGAAAGCAAAACATGACACTTGAGAATTTGCTGGGGAAAACATCTGGAGAAGTACAGCCCCCAAGTATATTATAACACGCTAAATTATCCAAATTGACAGATTGTGTTAAAGATATAAAAGATTGGATGACGCGTAATTTTCTTTTATTAAATCCAGACAAGACAGAAGTAATACTTATCGGTTCTAAAAACCGTCCACAAAACCTCTCACAACACTACTTTAACATAGTAGGATGCCCTGTTACTTTATCCTCTACTGTAAAAGACCTGGGTGTTAAACTAGACTGCAACCTGTCTTTTGAAAAGCATATTTCATATGTTACAAAAACAGCCTTTTTCCACCTTAGAAACATTGCTAAACTACGTAATATGCTATCAGTCTCTGATGCAGAAAAGTTAGTTCATGCATTCATGACCTCGAGACTAGATTATTGTAATGCTTTATTAGCTGGTTGTCCTGCATCCTCAATAAACAAGCTACAGTTAGTCCAAAATGCAGCCGCTAGAGTTCTTACTAGATCAAGAAAATATGATCATATAACACCGATTTTATCATCACTTCATTGGTTACCTATAAAGTTCCGTATTAATTACAAGGTATTGCTACTGACCTATAAAGCCCTAAATGGTTTAGCTCCAGTCTATTTAACGGATCTTCTATCGCCCTGTAATCCATCGCGCTCTTTAAGATCACTAAATTCGAGGCTTCTGGTCATACCTAGGATATCCAGATCCAACAAAGGAGGGAGAGCATTTTCACATTTAGCTCCGAAGCTCTGGAATAGCCTTCCTGATATTGTTCGTTGCTCAGACTCGCTCTCCCAGTTTAAAACTAGACTAAAGACGCATCTCTTCAGCCAGGCATTCATATAAAATTTTAAAACTTACAGTTACTGTAAATCCGGCCTCTAGTTCATAAAAGCCAGAGGAGAACTGGCCCCCGACTGAGCCTGGGTTCTCCCAAGGTTTTTTTTTTCTCCATTGGGTTACTTGATGGAGTTTCAGGACACCACTGGGTCACTTGATGGAGTTTTTCGGTTCCTTGCCACTGTTGCCTTTGGCTTGCTCAGTTGGGGATATTCAAATTAATTAACCAATCATTAATAACATTGATCAGCCCTTCCAAACTTGGATGTCTTTTTTATTTTATTGTTTTCCACTAATAAACAAACATTGTTATGTTGTTTTGATTGATATTGTGAAGCTGCTTTGATACAATCTGTATTGTGAAAAGCGCTATATAAATATACTTGACTTGACTTGACTTGACTATATTATCTGAAAAATACTGAGGAAAGTGAGATTTTTTGTACGGATATCTATTTATTTATTAATTTAATTAATTATTTTCCTGTCAATCTGCTGTCCACACTCCAATCCAGTAGGTGGCTGTAATGCACCTTTGGGTTGGTTTGCAAACCACCATTAAAGGGATACTTCACTCAAAAAGGAAAATTAGCCCATGATTTCCTCACCCTCAAGTCATCCTATAGGTGTATATGACATTCTTCTTTCAGATGAATACAGTCGGAGATACATTACATGGAAAATAATATAGGGTTCATAGACAATTGGAAAAGTTTTTGGGGCAAGCCTGACCTGTTGAAAAGAGGTATTCATCCCTCCTGGGCTGGTGCTGCTCTTCTCTCTAGTAATTTGGCTCATAGTCTTAGAGATAAAACATGACAATCTGGGGCTCAGGTCAGGAAGCAGACAGACCAGCCCGATCTCACGGCAATTCGTATGAATTTTACAAGGTGGCTAATAGCTTAAGATGGTGTTGGACACACTGGCTAAACCGACCGTCTGCCAGCTGTCTCACATCACAGAGGTCAGATAAATCCATTCACATAGAGGCTCTTTCAGATATTATCATCACAGAGAGACTGTGTATGTTCCCCGAACTAGGAAATCCAAAAAACTCCCAAACCCATTTAAGGGTAAAAATGTAATTGATGTTCAACAAATAAAAAATAGATGAACAGATACAGATGAACAAATGATAAAGCTTGGGTTGCTGAATATTTGATCCCTTAATTCAAAAGCACTTATTGTTAATGATATGATTACAGATTATAATCTAGATGTGCTGTGTTTGACAGAAACCAGACTAAAACAAAACGATTATATTACTTTAAATGAGTCAACCCCACAAGATTACGTTATAAACATGAACCTCGCCTGAAACGCAAAGGGGGAGGTGTTGCTGTAATTTATAGTAACATCTTCTGAACTACTGAGAAGTCTAGTTTCAAATATACTTCTTTTGAAGTGTTGGTGCTTAATGTAACACTATCTAGTGTAAATTTTTGTCCTGGCTACTGTATACAGGCCACTAGGGCACCATACAGACTAAGTTCATTTTGTCTATTTAAATGGAGAAAAATCTATCATAACTTCGGCAAACTATGGAGTGCCGCAGGGATCTGTGTTAGGCCCTCTATTATTCTCAATATATATGCTGCCACTTGGTAATATTATAAGGAAACATGGAATTAGTTTCCATTGTTATGCTGATGACACTCAAATATATATTTCATCACGGCCAGATGAATACGCTAAATTATCCAAATTGACAGATTGTGTTAAAGATATAAAAGATTGGATGACGCGTAATTTTCTTTTATTAAATCCAGACAAGACAGAGGTAATACTTATCGGTTCTAAAAACCGTCCACAAAACCTCTCACAACACTACTTTAACATAGTAGGATGCCCTGTTACTTTATCCTCTACTGTAAAAGACCTGGGTGTTATATTAGACTGCAACCTGTCTTTTGAAAAGCATATTTCATATGTTACAAAAACAGCCTTTTTCCACCTTAGAAACATTGCTAAGCAAGCTAATATGCTATCAGTCTCTGATGCAGAAAAGTTAGTTCATGCATTCATGACCTCCAGACTAGATTACTGTAATGCTCTATTAGCTGGTTGTCCTGCATCCTCAATAAACAAGCTACAGTTAGTCCAAAATGCAGCCGCTAGAGTTCTTACTAGATCAAGAAAATATGATCATATAACACCGATTTTATCATCACTACATTGGTTACCTATAAAGTTCCGTATTAATTACAAGGTATTGCTTCTGACTTATAAAGCTCTAAATGGTTTAGCTCCAGTCTATTTAACGGATCTTCTATCGCCCTGTAATCCATCGCGCTCTTTAAGATCACTAAATTCGAGGCTTCTGGTCATACCTAGGATATCCAGATCAACCAAAGGAGGGAGAGCATTTTCACATTTAGCTCCGAAACTCTGGAATAGCCTTCCTGATATTGTTTGTTGCTCAGACTCGCTCTCCCAGTTTAAAACTAGACGCATCTATTCAGCCAGGCATTCATATAAATGTTTTATCTTACAGTTACTGTAAATTCGGCCTCTAGTTCATAAACGCCAGAGGAGAACTGGCCCCCGACTGAGCCTGGGTTCTCCCAAGGTTTGTTTTTTCTTCATTGGGTCACCTGATGGAGTTTTAGGACACCATTAGGTCACTTGATGGAGTTTTTCGGTTCCTTGCCACTGTTGCCTTTGGCTTGCTCAGTTGGGGATATTCAAATGAATTAACCAATCATTAATAACATTGATCAGCCCTTCCAAACGTGGATGTCTTTTTCCACTAATTAACAAACATTGTTATGTTGTTTTGATTGATACTGTGAAGCTGCTTTGATACAATCTGTATTGTGAAAAGTGCTATATAAATATACTTGACTTGACTTGACTAAGTCAAAGAATTTGCTGATTTTTTATGAGAATTAGTATTGGCTGCAGATAAAGTCATAATTGTTGGTGATTTTAATATACATGTAGATAACGAAAAAGATGCAATGGAATTGGCATTTAAAGACATTCTGAACTTTATTGGAGTTAGACAACACGTGTCAGGATCTACTCATTGTCGTAATCATACTCTAGATCTCATACTATCACATGGAATAGATGTTGATGCCGTTGAAATTCTGCAGCAGAGCGATGACATCTCAGATCATTATCTAGTCTCATTATACTTCATATTCTGACTCCATGTTACAAATATGTTAGAACTATCACTTATGTAATACCTGTTTGTGAGTGTTCTCTGGGCTTTAATCCAAAGATAACTTCAGAAATATAGCAATAAAACCCTCAGACATGGACGAGTTCTTCTTTAGCCTCTTTCTTCCTTTTATTAACTTCCTCTCTCCCGCTCCCCAGATAGCACACGTACGTCTGCAAGATGTCTGTTAAAGATCACTTCATCTACTATTTCATGTGTGAATTGTATTTCTTTTGTTTGCTTTATCTGAAAAATAAAAGAGACCTTGATTTAAAAACATTATCACATCATCTGGAAAGCATCTGCTGTTTACTAACATCTGATAGACATCTTTAAGATGTCAGTTTAACATACATTCTAAATCATTACTAAATCTAATTGATTATATCATTCAAATCTAATCATTCTAAATTTGACATCTAACAGGAAACGTCCTATAGACGTATTGCAGATGAGCAAACACTCTAAAAAATAAGTCTTCCAGATGTAAACACGCACATCAAATAGACGTCTCCGTGATGTAGCCTACGTATGCTATCTGGGTCTCCTCTCTGTCATAATAAAAGTCCTCACAACAACATCCACTTTAACACAATATATACTGCTGAATTATCATTGAAATATTCAAATATGACATCAGCATTAATCTTTTAATATAATGTGCTACACTTTTAACTCTTACACCTCTGCCACTAAAGATTGCTTTATTAATAATATTCCTGAGCAGTTTCATCTCCTCAGCATCCTGTCACAAACACAGGAGGAGACAGACAGGTTTAGGTGCAGATGTGTTTATTAAAAGCAGAGTGGTGGTGGAACAACAGGAACCAGGTGATGGTGACTTGTAGAATGATGATGGTGACGTAGCTGGCAATGACTGAAGGGTATTCTCTGTGCAGGTGACGAGTGAACACAAAGACTGATCTGGATCTGGATCTGGATCTGGATCTGGATCTGGATCTGGATCTGGATCTGGATCTGAGGTGAGTAGATTGGTAAGGAGTCTGGCATAAAGCAGTGTATACTGCAATGAGACCGGACAAGGAATGAAAGATGAAAGGGGCATATAAAGGGTGTGTTGATGAGGGAGTGCAGGTGCAGTGAGTCAGTACTCTGGTGATTGTGAACAAGTGGGCGGGTGCTGGTGATTGAGTGACGATTGGGGCTGTGACGGTGTGGCTGACTCTGACACATCCCAGAAGAACTCGATATTGCGACAGAAACTTTTGACTCTCTCTTTTTCAGCACTTGAGACACAGTTGCTCCTTTGCGCTGAAAGAAAATAGTCCAACGCCGTGGTACAACGAGCCAGAAAAATGGAGCGCAACTGGAAGATAACAAAACTAGAAGTTTTTCGAATTTTGTGTAGAGAGAGCACGATTGCGTACAGAAGAAGCCTAAAAACTGCTAGATCTGCTTATTTTTCGACTCTCTTAGAAGAAAACAAACATAACCCTAGGTATTTATTTGACACAGTGGCTAAAAGAACAAGAAATAAAGCTTTATACTTCTGAAGTTTCCAAAGAGCATAGCAGTGATGACTTTATGACCTTCTTCACTTACAAGATTGATAATATTAGCCAATCCAACTCTTTATCACAACTTCACTATTCAGCTAGGCCCGTCATCCATAACTCCATCACGGTCAGCCAGGAACCTTGGAGTTGTTATTGATGATCAATTGAACTTCACAGACCACATTACTAGAACTGCCCGGTCCTGCAGATTTGCTTTATACAACATTAGGAAGATCAGGCGCTTCCTATCAGAGCATGCCACACAACTCCTTGTTCAAGCGCTTGTTCTATCCAGACTGGACTATTGTAATGCTCTCCTGGCCGGTCTTCCAGCTTGCTCGATCAAACCTCTGCAGCTAATCCAAAATGCTGCAGCTAGAGTGGTCTTTAACGAGCCGAAGAGAACACATGTAACTCCTCTCCTCACAAAATTGCACTGGCTGCCAGTTGCAGCTCGCATTAAATTCAAGTCACTGACGCTTGCCTACAGAACAACCACTGGCTCTGCTCCCTCTTACGTAAACTCATTACTTCAGACTTATGTCCCATCCAGAAATTTGCGCTCTGCAAGCGAACGTCGTCTTGTGGTGCCACGTCAAAGAGGCACAAAAATCTCTTTCTCAGATCTTTACCATGACTGTTCCCTGCTGGTGGAATGACCTGCCCAACTCAACCAGAGCTGCTGAGTCCGTAGCCATTTTCAAGAAACGGTTGAAGACTCATCTCTTTCGGCAGCACTTGTTCCAGTAATACTAACACTTTCTCTTCCTTTCTATTATATATATATATATATATATATATATATATAAAAAATAAAAAAATAGTACGGGTTCTGCGTTAGATTAAACTGTGAAAGGTTATAGCACTTAGAATTTGTTGTCCTGATGTTAGTTCAACTGCTTCTATGGTTCTCATTTGTACGTCGCTTTGGATAAAAGCGTCTGCTAAATGAATAAATGTAAATGTAAATGTATTAGAGAAAAAATTATAACTATGCAACCGTCTATATAATCCTCTTCTTAATATCATTAATTCATCTTTGTCACTAAGATATATGCTGAAAACTTTAAAGCTGGCTATTATTAAACCTCTTATTAAAATTGATCCAAGAGAATTAGTCAATTAAAGGCAGATCTCAAATCTACCCTTTTTGTCAAAGATACTAGAAAAGACAGTATCCTCACAACAATGTTCCTTTTTAGAAAGAAATGATATCTGCGGGAATTTCCAGTCAGGATTTATCGTACCATAGTACTGAGACAGCTCTCATCAGAGTCACAAATGATTTGCTCTTATCATCAGTTCGTGGTTGTATCTCTCTATACAAGAGAGATCTCTATAGTGTTACTCGATCTTAGTGCTGCATTTTATACTATTGACCACAACATTCTTTTAAATAGACTCGAAAATTATGTTGGCATTAGTGGAATTGCATTAGCATGGTTTAAATCATACTTATCTGACCGTTATCAGTTTGTAGCAGTAAATGAAGAGTTCAGTATGGCATACCACAAGGCTCAGTACTAGGACCGTTGCTGTTCACTCTGTACATACTACCCTTGTGAGATATCATTAGGAAGCATGGGATTTGTTTTCACTGTTATGCCGATGATACTCAGCTGTATATCTCTTAGCGCCCCGACAAAACTTGGCAATTCAAGAAATTAACGGAATGCATAGCTAATATAAAAATTTCCTATTACTTAATTTTGAAAAAAAAACCCAGAGTTTCTAATGATTGGACTAAAAACCTTCGCACCTACTAACATACGGTCTAACAATTGATGGCTGCTCTGAAGTCTTCTTCGTCAGTTAGGAACCTGGGTGTGTTCTTTGATACCAATCTTTCATTTGAAAGTCACGTTTCTAACATCTGTAAAACCGCATTCTATGAAAATATATCTAAATTATGACATATGCTCTCATTGACAAATTCTGAACAATTAGTTAATGCGTTCATGACATCAAGACTAGATTATTGTAATGCTCTACTGGGTGGTTGCCCTGCACGCTTAATAAACAAACTACAGCTGGTCCAAAACGCAGCAGCTCGAGTTCTTACCAGAACCAGGAAGTATGACCATATTAGCCCGGTTCTGTCAACACTGCATTGGCTGCCTATTAAACATTGTATAAAATTTTAAATATTGTTGATTACTTACAAAGCACTAAATGGTTTAGCTCCCCAGTACTTGAGCGAGCTCTTAACACATTATAGTCCTTCATGTCTATTGCGATCTCAAAATTCCGGCCAGTTAATAATACCTAGAATATCAAAATCGACTGCTGGCGGTAGATCCTTTTCCTATTTAGCACCAAAACTTTGGAACAGTTTTCCTACTATTGTCCGGGAAGCAGACACACTGTCAGTTTAAATCTAAACTAAAAACACATCTCTTCAACCTGGCATACACATAGAAAATTATACATTCCTAATATTTAAATCAGTTAAATGATTATTAGGCTGCATAGATTAGGTCAGCCATAACCGGGAGGACTTCCTATAACACCTGATGTACTCGTTAAGAAGAATGGCATCTATGCTAATGTTAGTCTTTCTGCTTATTCCAAGGTTTACTGTAATCAGCCGGATCCGGGCCGTATCCAGATCAGGGGTCTCATTTTTAAAAGTGTACGTGTGGCCGAAAGCCCAAAATGGCATACGCAAAAAAATATTCAGACTTATAAAACCATGCGTACGCCAGAACCTGTGCAGAATTCACTTTATAAATCCCAGTCAGCGGAAGATTGTGTGCACAAGCGTCTCCTCCCCGAAATAACCATATATAGAGCTAACAACGCCTAGTTTTACTATGCATATCCTCATCTGCATATCATTTGCATATGATTATTCATCCACGTGATAACATGTTTAACGGTACAAGACACTAGGAATTGCCGTCACATAAAAAAAAAAAAAATTGTAGCCTATCCTTGCCTTGTTTTTGAATAAATAAATCATATAGTGTAAAATACATTTCAGCAAAAGTTTTTATCAATCTTTTCCACTGGCCAAAGTATTTTTAATTGATTTATATTTTTAATGGAAACAGATAGACCTTGTTGTGGATTATTTGCACAAAACTATTTTCTCAGACAATCTGCTATTATCATGATAAGCAATTATCTCTGTAGTTAAAACATTAAAACACAGCATGCTAGAGGAAAAGTGTTGAAAAGCATTGCATCCACAACAAATATTTATATTTGTAAATAGTTGTAACTTCACAATAATTGTTTCATGTAGTTTAAGTGTTTAACTCCATTAATGAGAATGGCATATTTAATCTAAATGTTTATATAAGAAGTAAAACATAGTTTAAATAATTATTTTATTGATTTAAACTGTTATGGTGAACATGCACTGTATTTATGATTAGTAAATAGATGCGTACGGCCGTCTGTCTGAAGTTAGTTATTATAGTTTAGACGGTCTGTTTTTACTTTGAGCTATGGTACTCGTACTGGTTGTTCATGTTTTTTTGTTTTTTTTTACTCTCTCTATTGGTGTTATTCTTAACTTTTGTGATGTTCTAATTTTGTTGTACCATAGTGTAAACTGAATGTTCAAATAAAGCATTTAAAAAAACCAAATCGTCTCCCATGGCCTCATGGGATAGTACACTCACCGGCCACTTTATTAGGTACACCTGTCCAACTGCTCCTTAACACTTAATTTCTAAGCAGCCAATCACATGGCGGCAACTCAGTGCATTTAGGCATGTAGACATGGTCAAGACAATCTCCTGCAGTTCAAACCGAGCATCAGTATGGGGAAGAAAGGTGATTTGAGTGACTTTGAACGTGGCATGATTGTTGGTGCCAGAAGGGCTGGTCTGAGTATTTCAGAAACTGCTAATCTACTGGGATTTTCACGCACAACCATCTCTAGGGTTTACAGAGAATGGTCCGAAAAAGAAAAAACATCCAGTGAGCGGCAGTTCTGTGGGCGGAAATGCCTTGTTGATGCCAGAGGTCAGAGGAGAATGGCCAGACTGGTTCGAGCTGATAGAAGGGCAACAGTGACTCAAATAACCACCCGTTACAACCAAGGTGGGCAGAAGAGCATCTCTGAACGCACAGTACGTCGAACTTTGAGGCAGATGGGCTACAGCAGCAGAAGACCACACCGGGTGCCACTCCTTTCAGCTAAGAACAGGAAACTGAGGCTACAATTTGCACAAGCTCATCGAAATTGGACAATAGAAGATTGGAAAAACGTTGCCTGGTCTGATGAGTCTCGATTTCTGCTGCGACATTCGGATGGTAGGGTCAGAATTTGGCGTCTACAACATGAAAGCATGGATCCATCCTGCCTTGTATCAACGGTTCAGGCTGGTGGTGGTGGTGTCATGGTGTGGGGAATATTTTCTTGGCACTCTTTGGGCCCCTTGGTACCAATTGAGCATCGTTGCAACGCCACAGCCTACCTGAGTATTGTTGCTGACCATGTCCATCCCTTTATGACCACAATGTACCCAACTTCTGATGGCTACTTTCAGCAGGATAATGCGCCATGTCATAAAGCTGGAATCATCTCAGACTGGTTTCTTGAACATGACAATGAGTTCGCTGTACTCAAATGGCCTCCACAGTCACCAGATCTCAATCCAATAGAGCATCTTTGGGATGTGGTGGAACGGGAGATTCGCATCATGGATGTGCAGCCGACAAATCTGCGGCAACTGTGTGATGCCATCATGTCAATATGGACCAAACTCCCTGAGGAATGCTTCCAGCACCTTGTTGAATCTATGCCACGAAGAATTGAGGCAGTTCTGAAGGCAAAAGGGGGTCCAACCCGTTACTAGCATGGGGTACCTAATAAAGTGGCCGGTGAGTGTAAAGTGTTCAGCATCTCGCAGGTGTGGTGAAGAGATGAGTCCCAGCTTAGGACCCGAGCAATTCGATTGGATCAAAGCATATTTTATTGCTAATCGCTTTAGTGCCTGGTCACAAATCAGACAAAATCACTTTATTATATAAGTTGTTTGAACTACGTTATAACGACCATTAATGTCTTTTAACTTATATGTTTCATATAGTAGTGTATGTAACCGAATATATAGATTGTGAAATTAAACATTTCTCGTTCTTGTGGTGTTTTTTTTTTTAGCTTACATATACAATTAAATTACTATACAATAGCTGTCTGTCTTTCTGTAAAGCTGTGTGTACTGTGAAAAGTTATTTGTACTAAATTAGTACAAAATAAAAAGCCTATTAATTGATGGCAGAAAACTGCTGGACTACCAGCTTAAAATGTTTTTACAAACTGCTTTTATCTTATCTCATAGCGTGATTTAGCTTGCTACATAAAGCTACCACATAAAGCTAACGTTAGCTACAAGTTATCGTGACTGAGAACAGCTTTATTTAATTTTTTTATTGAATTAAAAAAAATTACAGAATTCAATATCAAGTTCTTGAGACATTTCTTTTACACATTTTCACATTTGGTAAGTAATGAGTACAACTTGAAACAACAATATCAGGCCTATAACTGGGGTCCTATGGTGGGACCTCTTCAACACATCGGAGGAAGTAAAGTGTCCATCATTTGCATATAGTAGTAGCCTAGTATTGCCTTTATATCTAAGTTCTAATCACGATATATTAAGGAAATCGTGAGGTTCAGGGGAAACTATTAAAAGCATTGTAAATATAACACAATGAAATGGATGGACACGTTTACTAACACTTGTTAAATTGAACTTTAGCGAATGTCATGATTGTCTGTGTAAAATACATTACTCTCCACGCCTGTAGAGACGCTGTGTCGTGTAAACCCTTACGGTGATGCAAATCCTAGTGAAAAGACCCGCTCAGTAGAGCGCAGAGATCTCGATTGGGGACCTTTGAAGGTAATTTACTGTTTACAGAATGAAAAAATAGTTAAACTAAACATGTATTAAACGTGGTGAAGGTCATTTAAATCTATTGTATATATCTGGAACAGGTTCAAAATGGTGCTGGGGCGGATCTTTCATGCCTTGATAAATAACGCTCAGGTGGTGGAGAAGCTCGCGGAGTCTCGAGCCATCAGACGCGCGGCGCAGATCACGGCCTTCGCCATCACTAAAGCTCAGATCGCCGGGAAAAACGCCTCGAACAAGCTGCTCACATCCCACACTTATCGCCAGATACGCGAGGAGACCTCACAGATGCCCAGGGACGTGGGAGAGTTGGGTCGAAAAGCGTCAAGGCTGCGGGAGACGTTTGTGAAGGAGGTGAAAGAGGGAATGAAGGACGCCAGCCGACAGATAAAATACAAAAAGTGACTGATGAAGCGCTGAATGAGTGAACAGAGAACTTATATTCTGTGTCACTTGTGAATATGAGAGTGAACAGAGAATTTATATTCGGTGCCACTTGTGACTATGAGGACAGTGTAATTTAAAGACTCAGACTGGAGTTTTGTGGCCCTTAATATACTTATTTAAATGAATAGCACTGTAAAGATTGCTTGTATGACCAGAAGTGCCATGTTTGAGAAATAAATGGTTGAAATTAGTGTTTGGGATTGGTTGTCACGTTATTGAAACAAAAATGTGTTGCCAGATTATATATAGTTTCACGAGAATCCGAGCAGGCGCAGGAGCTCAATTTCAAAAATGTAAAATCAAGGTAGATTATGTATGTCTCTATAGCACTTCGTCACAAAGGTCATTGACAAATGAAGCTTTAAAAAGGTGTTTTTAAAAGATAAATTCGTTTCAAACCGGTTGTATTGCATATTTCTGAGTCACGAACAATGTGTTTAAACAAGTTTCAGTAGTTAAATAACATTTCGAAGTGTTTAAATTACATGTTTGACTCTTTATGTTAGGCGGTACAACCAAATTGTGTATACTGTAATTGTACTACCTGACATGGAAACTGTATCAGCCAACCAATACTTGAAATAAGCAGTTTTTACCAGTATTTGAGAGAGATCTACAAACCTTTACACTCTGCCACAAGGATCTTGATGATGCATTATCATTTTTACTGTTATTACCTTGTCAATTCATAACAGAAGAGCCATGTTTACAGTTGTGCCACCCTGACATTTGATAATGTACAAATTCATGGACAAACAGCTTTAGAACTACTGATTATTATATAAAAAATTGTTTATATGAAAGGGTTCAAACCTAAAATAATGCCATAGTATTTAGTTTGATCGTTTTTTAAGACACCATTTTAAATAGTTTTCTTAGTCTGTTTATTTGTTCAGACCGATGCACAACCTGACATTTCGGGGGTTTAAGATAAAACATAAATTAATATGCATTATTTAAATGTACTAAAAATGAAAGGTTTTATAGAATAAGGGATATTTGTCATGAATTTATAAAAAATTAAAATAAAATGTATAAAGAAAAAAATGCACTTTGACACAAATGTGGCAATTTTAATTGAATTCACATTTTCCGCTTTTACGTTTACTTTGAGGTGGCGGTGGATTTCCATAACACAAAGTCAACAAGCGCTTGTTAGAAGTCTAACTGTGTAATATCAAACAAATAGGGTCTATCAGTGAAACCAGGCGCACTTATCTTTACAGTAGATGCTAATGTCTGAAAAGCTTCTGCTTCACAAACTGGACAAGCATCTTTCCAATAGTGCAGAAGATACTTTGTCAAACGAAGCACCGGAACGTTTCACTGTTCTTCCCAATGTTTGTTAATTGCAATTCCCTGCTTCACAACACTAAACCAAATGAATAATTGCATGCCATTTGCCACTGTACTGCTGTTTACTGAATCTCAACAGTTCCACATCAGTTCCTGTGCCATTGCTTCAACACTTGAAGGGATAGTTAACTTCCAACCCAATCTCATGAGAAAACATAACTTTTATGAGGTGATGATTTGATTTGAATGAAAACAAATGATTTTAAGAAGGTCCACCCCTAAACCGAACCGCCAGAGCTGATCATAGGAAAACATACCAATGATATTGTATGAATTTATACAAATTAGCAACCAATTTTCAGAAATTGTAAAATAGTTGAGTGTGTTGTAAAATTGTCATCATTTACAAACCCTCATTTCCATCAACTGTTGATATTTTGAACAATGTTGGTAACCATTTTGATGACCACAGACTTCCTTTGTATGGACCACAGAAGAAATAAAATAATAGAGGTAAAAAATTAAATTTAATGCGCCATAAAAGGCCTTTCATTACCATAACTTTCAGAAGTGTATTGTTGTTCACATCCGTGCAGATGTAAATATACTTCTCCATCTGAAGGAAGACTCACACCAGCACTGTGCTGTATGAGAAAGATTTTGTTTTATTGTTCTTGAATTAACCATTCTCTTGTTCGTTGTGACCAATGGAATGAATCAGATCAGTAGGTTATTTACATGTTTCTTTTTTCTTTTTTTTTTGTCCAGTCCCAAAATGTCCCTAAAAAGCAGAGGTGTTGAGGTGGTAGAACAAGCAGTCTTAGTATAGAAAACAATCATGTCGTAGGAAGAGCAGACGGGACCCCTTCTCCGGGACGGGTTTAGAAAAAAAAAAAGGAGTCTCTGTGAAGCTCTTCTTCCAGCCGAGAGGGGGAACGGACAGAGCTTTCTTCATCTTCCAGCTGATGATGATGATGATGATGATGATGAAATGGTGGGCAGAGAGGAGGAAGAGACAGAACTAGCCAATAATGGTCTTGGCTGTTTTCTCTGCGGTCTCCTCGCTGCCCTGCATCTTGTCGTTTGTTTCAGTTTGGGAAAATAAAGAGTGGTAACAGAAAAAAGGGGAAAAATATATTCATACTATTTCTTTTGTTAAATATCTTGCTCTAATATACATTTTACAATGTCAAGAAAATAACTCCCATCATAATAGTGCTTAAGTAAAGCTCAATATAGACTTTTATTATAACAAAATAGGCAGTTTATGGAGGGTTAAATATCTGTTAAGATCTCATTGTACAATAAATTTATTCCACATATGCGCTGGCATTTTATTGCCTCTTAAAAATATCAGTTCCTTACAAATGGCGGACGTTCCTAAATGTAAATCAAAGAGCTGAAAACATGTACTCTGTGTAAGACACTGATTGTAGACTCCGACATTCTAACGGTGGCGGGACATCATCTAAACACAACGGCTCTGAAACGCAGACGATTAGAATGAGGAGAACAATAAGCATGCCAATACAACAGTCGAGGAGAAAAAGAAGTAAATCAATGATGATCAATGTGCGGAACAGACAACGAGAAAGAAGGGCCGAAGAAACACCTGGTCTTAAAAGCTACAACGTGCAAACTTTTGCCTTTTTGTGTTTCCGATGCCTGAGACTCTGGCTCCATGTTACCATTTACACAAAAAACAACACCGAAACGAACGGGTCAAACGAAAAGAGACGCGTGTCGGAAAATCCAGAGCGCTGTGTTTGTCCTTACAAAGTAACCTCCCTTAAACATTAAGGAACTGTCCCGTTTCCAAAGCCCTGGTAAACAGATGCTGCTCTGGCGCAGCTTTTGCTCTCTGTAAGCGTGGAAGCAGTGGAGATCTGAGGAGGACAGATCACCTTCTCTTGACAGTCAGGAGGTGCAGATGCAGGACTGAACAGAGATCCAAGTATGTTGGATTAAGGAATTAATCTGTCGAGTGAACGCTGTCGGTTGGAGTAGCCCGACTGAGATTATCAAAAAAGAACAACAAAAAAATGAGAGAATCAATAAATAAATCAGGCAGAGAGAAGGGGACGATAATCTCCTGAAGGCGCTCATAGTTTCTCCTTGGACTGTACCCAGATGTATGGCCCAGACTGTTCCTCGATGATCTGCTTGACTTGCTCGTAGATCTCTTCCAAGGTGTCGCCCTGAACGATAGCTGCAATGCAGAGACCATCACAGTGAGGTGACAGCGTAGAGAAGAGAGAGAGAGAGAAGAAGAGTCACGTGCCCCTGAAATAAGTGCACTTAAAATGCAGCTTCCACAAAAACACTTTTTTTTTGTAGATTCATTTGTCAACATAAAACCACAAATTTGTATAATTTAATGATATAAACATCCTCTCACTTTCACTTCTGAGACATAAGCCATTTCACATCTGCAGTCTGATCACGGTAAAAAGCTCTTTAGTGTCCTAAGTTACTGTAACTGTAAGCTGCCTGTAACTAACCGCCTGTAAGCTGTCAGGTTTTATCATGCTGACCGTGTGACGATAACAGTGACTGATGAAAATAAAATTACATTTCTAAATGCATCTCTTTTGAAGCACCGCTGCAACAGCCATCAAAACACAAACTCACCAAATTCATGGCCTGCTGTGAGCAGTGTTCTTGTTATTCTGTATAATCCATAGGCCTCTGGATTTGTGTGAAGACTACATGTGCATTTACATTTATGCATTTCGCAAACAAGTTGATCCAAAGCAAATTATATTTTATTAGTTTGTATGTTCCCTGCAGGGCTTGAAAAAAAAAACCCCAATCTGTTCACTCCGAGCAGAATCCGTACTTTAATGTTTCTGTTAATTCCTTTTGTAACATTACCATTCTGAAAATGTTTTGATTTTTTAAAAACTTTTTTTGTCTATACTAAATACAGTACAAGAGCTTGAACAGAACTTCATACGAGAGACTGTCTCAGCTTCTTTGCAGTGCAAAGGCAAATAAAGAACTGGGCTGGATTTCCCGAAACCTTCTTAACGTCGTTCTCAAGTTATACCTTAAGCTGTACCTTATCGTTAATACGTGCTTCCCGAAACGTTTCTTAGTTAAGTTGACCTTCTGTAAGTCATACGTTCGGAAGGTTTGGTCTGGACCGCTCTTAGCTTTACCTTATCACTGTTGACTAGGGATGGTAAGATTCATCGATTCGCATCGGTGCATCGGCATAAAAGCTAACATGCATCGACTAAGCTAACATGCTCGATGCATCGATGCATCGATTTAAATAAGTGTGCATCGGATCCAAGTTGGCATTTGTATCGCGATGCATCGGTTCTAACATATCTGCATCGGTAAAAAAATATTTATTCATATAAAATTATTAGTAGATGCGTTATACTTTTACTATTTAGAAAGTGACCAATCATTTGTGACCATTATGTAACTGCTGCGTTCACACCGGACGCAGATGTAGCGTCTGTAGCGGGAGATTTCCGTGTTAAGTCAATGTAAAGACGCGTTGACGCGGGTCTGGAGCCTGGAGGTCCTGCGATTTCGCCTCATTCGCGCGTCCAGTTCGACTAGATTGATTTCTTCTTTCTAAACTGTTGCTCGAGCGCGTTCTCTCATCACCACTGCTGACGCTGCTGTACGTGAATATGACGGATCACAACACTACGAGTGCGAGGCGTGTCCTGATATCACCTATAGCCTACATTTAAACCTTAAAGTAGGACATTTAAGTTAATCTGGTTTACAGGAGCCTGTGACTGCAAATAATCGTTTTTCATATATATATACAGTAGGTAGCCAACCAGAATGCCTATTACCGCCGCGAGTCGTGCCGCGGCAAATCCACCGCGGTAAAAATAAACTAGCTGTATTTCAAAGTCATTCGCGAAATGACCGCCAGGTGGCGCAAAGGGGCATTTAGCAAAACAGCCGCAATTGCCGCATTTTTAAACGTTAGTGCGGGGCTATGTCAATTAACAGTAAGGATGAAATACTACAACTATGGCAATTTCCAAATAAGCAACAAACATGAAAAATTAAAACAAGAGCTATTTGCATTTTCTGTAGGCTACAATAATGAAACAAACAAAGATTTGGTGAAGTTGAAACTGCATGTTAAAGTAATAATTTTATTATTAATTAAAGACAGACAATTTTTTTTACAATTTATAGTATACATAGTAGTAGCCTATACATAGACGTTTATTTGTACGAACTGTTAGGCTATATCTCTGTTTGTATCTGTTTATTAAAAAACACAGCACAAGGTCTTGTAAAAAACAAACAAAAAAAAAACAAGAATGAGACTGATTAAATATGTAAAAAATAAAATAAAAATAAACAAACGAAACCGAATGGAACAACCTTTTAGAACAAAAAATAATACAAATAAAATTAATTTAGCCTACAACAGATTCGGTTAAATTTAACGAAAGCAAAACTTAATTAAGTAAAGTATTTAAACCGAACATAACAAACTTTTAGAGCAGAACATTTTATGAATCAAAAGTTAAATAGGCCTCTCTCGCAGTCAGTGGAAATAAATTAGGTGCAATAACGCTAAACTATTGAGGAATGAGAGGATTGAAGAGCGCTTCTCTCGTGTGCGCGCACACTGACTGATGAACAACCGAAGTTCTGGGCAATTCTCAGTGAGAAAAGTTGTGGTCGAGTGGTAGACCTTGCGTGGTTACTATAATTTAGATGACATGGCTTCAAATCCCGAATAAACACGGGCTATTTATAAAATACAATTTCCATGCATTTCCATTTTAAACAAAGGAACAAATATTAGGCTATCCAACATAATGACTGAATTTCATTATGGGGGGGGGGGGGGGGGGTAATCAGTAATCAATGCTATAGCCTAATTCACCAATAGACCATATCAAATATATTACATATTTTTAAAAATATGCAACACGCATGTTTAAACAACAAACAATAGCCTACAATCTGAACCGGCGCTTCTGCTCCTGTATTGAAAGATATCATGCGGCGCGTTTCAGTTACGATCCTGGTTCCAGTGACCTTAATACATTCACGGCTTTTCAAAATGTCACAAAGCGTTTTGAGATGTTTTTGAACGAAATATTGATGTGTATAATTAAGTGTTTTGGCACACCGAGTGGCGCTACGCATTGTTCTAAAATTGGGTTTTATTTTGGCATGTTGAACTAGAGTTCGACAAACGCGGCGGCGCTTTCACTTGAATTTATTTTTTCAGCTAAAAGAACTTAAAAGACTAGCCTACGCCGTAATTTTTGATTATACAGATAATATGACATCTTTTAAAACTGTAAAATGTCTACAACATGCTAACGATAAAACGTTTTCTCGCTCATGTGAACGAACACACTGGAAAAACAAACGTTTGGTCATTTAACAGAGTAAATTCATGGCCGAGTAGTAGAACTTACGGTTCGGTCATTTGGATGACACGGGTTCGAATCCCGAACAAACTTGGGACTTTAGTTAATTTTGTATTAGCCTATTAATGTATTTTATATCCTATTATTGAAGAGAGATTTGTCTAGTTCTAAAACTACAGCATAGGCTATAGTTTTTGCTTATATTTATAAAATAAAATTGCCAAGCATATCCATTTTACACTGGAACAAAATGTGGGTGGGTTAAAAAAAAAAAAAAAATTATAAATAGGCCTATAGAACAAAAGATAGAATCAATTTTAGAAATGAAAAATAGAATCAAAAGTTAAAAATAGAGATAACAATAAGCTTAGCCTATTCCTATGGGGACCAGCGCAATAACAAACAAACAAAAAGTAGGCTACACCAAAAGACCGTCATATCTGCACTCAGTGAAAATAAAGTAGGCTAGGTGCAATAACGCTGAATATTTGTAGCCTATTCTATTGAGGAATGAAACGAATGAAGAGCGTTTCTCTCTCGTGAGCGATATAATTTCATAGTAGCCTATAAAGGCTTCTTATAGCCCACTTTGTGTTAATTTAATTTGTAGAGGATTTATTAACTCAAACATTAACACTGAAATAAATGAAACTAAATTATTGTAAATTAATTCAAACATTGGCTTGACTTGCTAGCTAAGTTAGTCAGCAGCGCGTTCTTTATGATATAAGAATGAAATATAGTAGGCTACTTTGTTATGATCAGCATCATTTTCTTTAATAAAAGAAATATACAATTTAAAAACATTTCAATAGAAAAATTAAAATTATGAATTACATTCCTTTGTGTAACATAAGATGCGATATGGCCCTGAATGTGTTTTATGAAATCATGAAAAGTGTTACCGTTGCCGCTCGTCTAAAATCACAACACCAAATGCACACTAACGTGTTCGTGATATAGAATTATTGATGAACATCTTTACCTTTGTAGGCTACACACACGTTAAAACAAACACACACTTTTCGCCATTTAATGTAACACTTTCGGAAACAAGACTTTGGAAAAATGTACGTTAATATTAATATGAGCATATATGGAGATCCTTCATTCGTGTGCCTCCGGGGAAAAAAACAACAAGCCTCATCTCAGGAGCTGGCTTGAGTTAGCTTAAAGTGGGGGAGGGCGCATATTTTGCATTTGAATGGTGTGTGACATTCTAAAACATTTAACGCGTGACACGAACACACAACTAGTCAATGTTTAAAAGATAAATGTCTCTCAACCATTAAAGAAAAACGTTAGACGGACTTGACACAACTGAGAAACATTTTTATCTGATCATAAACATTGACTAGTTAATATGTTTATGATAAGATAAACTCAGTTGTGTTTGTGTGCGTCACGCTTTAAATGTGTTAGAATGTCACACAACATTCAAATGCAAAATACGCGCCCTCGCCCTCCAACTTTAGATGCAAAAGCCTCTAACTATGTCCGTCTAACGTTTTTCTTTAATATTAAAAAAAAATTCAGGCTCCTATTTATAGGTTTCTACCAAAGTACCGGCATGTCTGAATGGGCTGAGGCTGGGATTTAGTGAGTTTAAAGTCAAAGTATTGGAGAGCATGCATTCAATATTTAATTTTTGGCTTTTAGAGGCTTTTGCATCGGTTGGGTCTTATTATCAAATCTCTCTGCATTAATAAAAAAAGTAGACCATGTTTGTTCGGGATTCAAACTTAATCAATTTGAGTGTTCTTTTACATTTTCATTTGTTTTCATATTGAAAGTAATAGGCCTACTATTTAGTTAGTCTGTCAAGTCAACAAAATCCGTCTTTTCTGGTTTGTTCAATGTATGGATCTGTTTTGAAAAAAATCTCCCGTTGCTATGGCAGGTATCACTGTCAGTCAACTTCACAAAACAATAATTTAGCAGATTAAAGACGAGCATCATTATTTTCATTTTCTGACGCGATCAGCTTTCTTTTTTTATTTATTTTCATTTCCCTCATCAGTTTGGTCGTGCAGCGGCTCTACATGGAATGTAGCAAATTTACGTTAATGTGGCATTGATAATTAAACAAAACGCTTGACATTAAATAAATAAACAGTTAATGAACTCGCTAATAAACAGTTACCTGTTTAAGCATCAAGAACGGTAAAACATAAATGAAGTGAGATTCGATCTCGGTTCGCTAGAAGTGCAGTGAGACTCATGTTGTTGCTTTAACCACTGAGCTACCGTTTGAACGCTATTAAATTTTGTCTTATGCCCTTCCTTAGCCCCATTGATAGCCTAATATATATTCTGTTACAATGTTTTATTTTGTAATGTTTTCACTTATTATTCAATTTAATTTCAGTATTGTGATTATGAATTCGTTTATGTTTCACTTGAATTCATCTGTTACCAGCTTTCAATCGCTCTGAATGAGCCGCGGCGCGGCGTTAGATTACGCAATAGAGAGAATAAACGAACACCTTTCAAAGTCTGTGATTGTAGCGCCTCTTAGCGGTAAAAGGCAGCAAATACAGATCCGAATTTTACCGCCGCGGGAGCGGGACGAACCATTATTCTGGTTGAGTAACCACTGTATATATATATATATATATATATATATATATATATATTACATTTGAATACAGTTATGAAAGACCTGTTTGTGAAACTTTATTTTTATTATTGTTTATGTTAAAACAGCACCTGCTTTCTGGTCACTGTTAGCCTACCTGCTGAAATCACATTAGGAACATTTCTTTATTGTTTATCCCTGAGCATCCTTAGATTGTTTCACTGTTAAATGTGTGAGCTGTTAAAAAATTTAACTGGAGACAGGACAGGAAAAGTATGTCTGTTTTTATTTAGCCTAATCTTGTTTGTGAAAGAGCCATGCATTAAAAGTCAGATATATGGCACTTAAGCTACTTTATGATTTGTTGTATGTCTGAACAGAAGAAATAAAAGTTAACTTTCTATACAATATTGAATTGCATAGCATCATATTTTTCTCCATTGGATCGTATTACATTGAATCGCATCGCGTTGAATCGAATCGAAATCGGATCGCACCGAATCGTTAAAGTAGTGAATCGTATCGCATCGCATCGGTAGATGCTTATATGTATCTTTAATGTATCGAATCGTTGGCTGTGCATCGAGATGCGTATCGCATCGGTCTCAGCTATGGAGATGCACATCCCTACTGTTGACAGTTCAATCCGCTAGTGGCCACCACTGCAAAACACTTCTTCACATCTCAGTCAGTACGAATATAATTCTGAGGTGTTTTCAAACAAAGCGAATAGCATACTTCCAGCTCAGCCCTACTTGGATGGTAATTGTTTCTCATGGATTTTCAATCGGTATTTTCAATATTTACAGGGAAAGGAGGTTAGTCGGTCATTTTATTGCCGTCCGAATCCAGGATGTCAGTGTTTTTCTCCCACCACCCAGGTAAAACTCCCCGGCCAAATGACCTATTGTTTATTGGTCGTGTGGTGATTTAATTGCAGTCCGAATCCACATGTCAAGTTGACAAGAGATCACTTCAAAATTCACTGTTTAAATCCTTTTTGATCACTGCCGAGCACCGTACATACGATGTACACTTATTTACAAGAAAATATTTACAACAATATTTCATCACAGCTCCTCCTCAGCGAACAAAAAGGAGAACTAGAAAAAAGCGCGTAAGCATTTAAAACGGGCAGTTATTGTGATTATTGATGGGCGTTATTGTGTGCAGTATATGATACAATTTTAAAATGTGTAGCCTAGTTTATTATAGGCTATTATAGTTTGGATTATTTTTTATAATATCCCACGAGTCCTAATAAATGCAATTTCAACTATTTCTGAAGTGCTTCTTTTATAAAGAACACCCCTTTCTCACATAACGCAGTGAAGCAGTCCCTGCACGAGTGAACCGATATTACACATCTCAACTTCCTAAGGTATTGTTTGTGGAACACGCCTAAATGGTATACCTTTAGTTAAGTTATACCTTAATAGTCTTCGTAGCACGCTAAGAGACAACGTTATCGGTAAATCCAGCCCTGGTTCTTTGAATGAGTACAGCATTTTCTTTATTCAATAGGGCTGCATTAAAACACGATATTTGTAAAGGCTAATGTTTTACGTATTTGAGGAGCTGCAAAGAGTGTCTTCGTCTGGTTTTTGCCGTCTGGACATAGCCAACACAGCCAATGCATAGCCCTTCATCTTTTATAACACTAACCAAATGCGGCCAATCTAATGATGGACAAAACACAGATCTCCGACATTCTCTGGGGAAAAACCTTGCAACTTAATTTGAGCTTGATTTTCATAAAATGTTAACAATATAATGCAAGTGTCTGAACATACATAATGTCACAATACTAACTTAAACAACATGGTTTCATTGGTTTGTATGTTTTCTTTCTCTAAAAAGTAGAGGTTCTACACTAACCTGCAATTTTTGCAGGTTTCAAAACACGCCACACTGGATATAACCTGCCATTAATTTTCACTTAAATGTAATGCTTTAACAGTTGGTGGCACATCCTTGGAAAAACTCGGTTACAGGTGATTTCAAACTAGCGTTTCTGTTTAGAACGATTCAACTTGATTTCGTTATCATTTATGTTCTTGTTAAAATTTTGTTTGTTTCCGCCTTGGTTCCCTGGGAATCAAACCAATGACCTTGCCATTGCTACATATATAGTGTATTGTAATATCAGAAATGTGAGTTGTGGTAGGCTGTAGTCTAGACACACAGAATGAGCAGACGGACCTGTGAAGTGCTCCATGAACTCCTGCTCCAGCTTCATGGCTCTGTCGTATGTCTTCCTGCCTTGTTCCTCCGTCAGTCTTTTATTCATCTCCCTGAGGATAGAGCAAACCGCATTGCCCTCTAATTACACACTGCATGGCTTGTGGGTTAGTGAGTGATCCAATATTAAAAAATAAATAAATAAATAGATTTGATGGCACCCCATCAGCACCATAGTAATGTATTAGTCATTGATGGCATGACATTCTTTGTAAATACTAGTTTGATTTCTTGTCTTTTACTCACATGATGTTCTCCACTGATTTTGGTTTGATGACAATAGCGATGGGGTAAAGCACAGCCACTTGCAGCCTCTTGATGGCGTTGCCTGATACATCTAGAATGCAGTGTTTGCCCTGAAGAGAGTATCACACACAGTGTTTTCATCTGGTTAGCAATAAGCATGCATGTTAAGCATTAGACTCCTGTGTTGTCAGCAATTGTGCAGGTGTATCGTGCATATTGTGCTTATTTCTCCAGAAATAATGCTAAGCTCCAATTCCTAAATAACATCATATGTAAACATTGACTAATGACATTCAAACACTTTTTTGTTTCACCTTTTCCGCCACCTCTTTGACAGACTGCACACTGGTTCCATACAGGTGGCTGTTGTACTGGCCTGCCTCGATGAACTTGTGCTCCTGTATATCTTTTTCCATCTGCTCTCTGGACACGACAAAGTGGTAGTCTCTCCCGTCTACCTCGTACTCTCGCTTCGGTCTCGTTGTATCTGAGACGGAGAGGATTACATAGGATTAGTAATTATCATCATTGTGGGTCTCAGAACACAGCCATCCAGTTTATGCTGTGCAACAATATTTGAAGGCCCATGAGTTTTAAGAGATTTATTCTATAAGAATTAAGAAAAGGATCAGTAAAAATATTTTTGTGTCACAATTTCTCCCCTGAAAAGCTTATATAAAAAAGCTTATATCAATTTTAAGATGAGAACCATTGGCCTCAATGACTTTTTTGGAAGCTATTGCAGTGCTTCTCAAACTTGTCCGGGGGACCACTGCTCATTTTGGATGTCTCCCTCATCTAAAGCCTGGGACACACCAAGCCGATTTCAAAGAACTAGCGGAGACTAAAGCTGACTGTGTTGTTGCCTGTCAGCCAAAAAGCTACACTTGAACTCACCAAAAAGACTAAAGGCAACCAAATGCCTGATGCCCGACCTTTAAGGCCTTTAAGGAGTGAATGAAAACGAGTGAGTGAATTCGGACACAGTGCGCCAGAAGGGCTGCCACTTTTGTGTAGTTAGTGCTTGCTGATTCAAAATCATTTGACACTTAGCAAACTGGCAGCTCCAGTAATAATGAAAAGATTTATATTTAACTCTGTTGTGGAAACTATCATGTATAAACCTTAATTGAACAATTTAATAATCCATCAAATAGGATGATATGATATTACGCTGTAGCCACATTGGATCAGCGATTTGGAAAATGGATGGATGGATGGTTCAGTTGTGAGTGCCATCTTCTGGCGACACGACTCTAACAGAGCATTATGGGTATTCTCTAGCCGTTGAGCGTACATCGGTTGTACGCTCATCATTGCGGTGCATTGTGGGATTGAATGAGTGTACTCGATAACGTCCACTATGGTGACAGACAGCATTACAAATGGCTGTCCCTTCAAATAGTGCCATAATTCTGTATTCTTAATGCCCGTTTTAATCAAACCGGAGTCCACTGCATTTTAAAGGGAAATTAGTTAAATCACAGACATTCCCCAGTTTAATAACCTCACAGGGAATAATAATTTGCATTACTTACTAGTAGAATTGTATTAGAATAATTCATAAAATAGCTACATTCAATACATTGTAGTTAAAACTGCTTTTCTCATCTGACAAGCCTGCAAACCATCCTGTAATATCCACTGCAGACTGACACTGTTACGATGTGTCCCTCATCATCTTATCTCATCAGCTCATACACACGGTGTACAGAGACTTACGGGGAACACAGGAACCGAATTTGTCAGGGAACTCCGATATCAGGTCGTCGTTTACTCTGTCTTTCATCGGACCCAAGATTATCACTGGTCGTGCGTAGTTCACTGTGGAAAGACCATTCATGAAATCAATTACATTTTCCTAATGATAATTGTTCTTGTTAAAACTCATGGGTTAATATTGATGTTATAGAGAATCATAAGTATTTTACCTTCCTGCTGACAGACTGGCTCATAAGAGAGCACATATTCCTCTTGACCACCTGAGAAATACACACACATACACACAGTTAAACTTTAAAAAAAATAAATCTCTGTACAATTCATCATTTGGTTTACGGTATCGGTTTTAGACAAACAAGTCCAGCCAAGCATATTAAGATACTAAAATCAATGCAATGTTTTCTGCTCATGCATTATAGAGTGGTGCAGGTATGACGTCAGAACCCAAAGACTAATTCGCCACTGGTTCCTTCGAGATTTTCCTATGGATTTTTAAAATGTGGTTTTTGTATTGAGCTGTGGAAAACATGACTTGAATATACTTTGACGTTTTGTTCTACAACATAAATTACACACAGCCAGAGCATAAAGGCAAATTTTGAAGCAGTTATGTTCATTTTTGAAAACGGAAGTTTTTATTAAGTAACTAGATAAGACTGCTTGAGGTGTGAGTGTGTGCAATGTAAGTTGTAGAATAAACGTCAAAGAATCATCACGTTATGTTTACCACAGGCTTTATTTTTCTCATAAAGTGAAAAAGGCGCATTAGGAAAACATAGGAAACATAGGAACATTTCCACATAGGAAAATTTCGAAGGAACCAGCGGTGAACTGGGTTCTGACGTCATAACTGCACCAGTCTATTATTGAATGTGTGAAATTGCAACAAAAGCTATGCGAGATCCACTCGAGGCCGCTAGAGGTCCCCTATGCCACACAAATGAACAGTGTTAAGGCAATGGAGTCCTCCGTCATGGTTGGTATGAGCCTGTCATAATGATTAAAGTGCAGCTCTTTCTGTGGATCTCAGCAGGCCTGCCTGTGCACTATGAGTTAGAGGCAGGAACCTGCTGTAAATGAAGGAACATTGTCCTTTAAAGTTAAGGGCAGAATTTGTAAGGGCCTGTGCCATGCTTGTGCTGTTTATTGCATCATGAAATATATTATGCATTTATTCCCTCCCCACTAGAAAGCAATGTGAAATACTGTACGTTAGTGCAGAATAAACTTGCTGTTTTTGTTAGTCATTCGCATGTATGAAAGATCACAAAGAATATTTAAGATCACAAAGAATATTTAAGGAAATCACACAAAGTACAGCCTAAAGGTAGACTTGATTTTACAGGACAAGCTTTTGTACTGCAGGGTTGTGCTGATACAATCAAATACTGATGGCCAGTACAGGTCCTGCATTGTATGACATCATTTTCCAGCAAAACAATTATTTATGAATGAATTGCTGTGATGGAGCTTCATTTCACTGTACTGCAGCTATACAATTTCCATATCATTGCAAACTACATAAATGCTGAAGAAATGCAAACTTAACATTTACTAAAACATCCGCATAAATTAAATGGCTACAAAATTAAATTAAATGTATTTATGCACTGCTGTTTAAAAGTTTGAGTCGGTAAGATTTTAAAAATGTGTTTGAAATAAGTCTCTTATGCTCACCAAGGCTGCATTATTTGATCACAAATACAGTAAAAACTGTCATATTGTGAAACATTATTACAATTTAAAATAAATGTTTCTTTTATAATACATTTGACAAAAAATAATTGACTCCTGTGATGTCAAAGCTGAATTTTCAGCATTATTACTCCAGTCACATGCTGTGAAACTGTGATTTTCCATCCAGAATTTTTGATAAATAGAAAGATCAAATGAACAGAAAGATAACTTTTGTAACATTATAAATGTCTTTACTTTCACAATTAAATGTAATTAACTATTACATAATTTAATACATCCTTACTAAATAAAGGAATTCATTTCTTTCAGAAAAGAAAGAAAGAAAAAAAATCTCAAAGCGTTTGAACGGTGATATAAAAGAACAAGTGGAAATATTGAAGAAGCTACGTACAAATTTGAACCAGTGGCCCAGTAAAATTTTTAGAGTTTGCTTGCATCATTTTTTTATTATTTATGTTTGCATTCATTAAATTTGCCACAATTTCATTGGCGATCCCATTATGATGCTGTGAGGCATATAATCGTGCCTCAAAGTGTCTGGTATCATGCAGTAGCTCTAATGCACAGTCTGCAGTGCTGATCACAGCGCTGTGTAATATCTTCAGAGTGGCTTTGATATAACACTGTGACTCTGACTGTCTCTGACAGAGAGAGAGGGCAAGGGCTGGGTAGTGATGGGGGTGCACTGTTGCTATGGAGACCGGCGGAGGGCTCACTGATTGATTTTGGTATTGTATCTGTGTGGCTTGTGGAACATTACCCAGCCTGCCTCACTGCGGTGCTGCTCTGGTGAAGGGGGTTGGCGATGTAAACTCTTGAGAAGTCCAGAATAACACTGCTTGGCGATGTATTTATTTTTATACTGTATTATTAAATTTGATCTCCCATACACGTTAATTCACAGCAGAGAGGAAGAGAGAGAGAAGAACAGTGTTAAATGTGAAAGAAAAGCAGACGAGGCCGACGGCTGAGGGGCACAATGGAAAGAAGAACTTACGGTAACTACTCTCACTATCACTGGCATTAGAGGTGACATGCTCTGAAATCATAACAGAGGGGAATGGATGATGAAAACCAAGAACAGGAGCATGAGGTGACTTCACATAGGAGTGGAAGAGCAATCCTGAGTCTCAGCAAAGTGGAGGAGTACAGACACACACCAGTACACCTTCTGAGAATCTTCAATGTAACTGTGTCCCTCTCCAATTTAAAGACCACATGAAATCAAAACTTTAGTCCATATATGTTAGTTTTGAGGTCATGTGCTACTATACTCTTAAAAGTCTTCAAACTGTGGTCGACGATCCCCAGGGGAATGCAAGGGTGTGCTTTGCAGAAAAGTTAATGGGAAAATAGTTTAAAAATGTTTATTATTAATAAAAAAAATAATAATAATAAATAAAACAATAGTTAAAAGTTTCATTCTGCTTTCTAAATACTGGTCAGAAATCATAAGATTAAATCACAATTATTATTATTTTTTTAAATAAAAAAATTATTTTCATGTTTCTTATCAGGTTTTTCTCATCTAAAATTAGTGTTGGCATAAAATAGCCTATAAATTTGAATAAAAATAGAGAAAAACAGTAAATAAATGCCTTCCTAGCAGCAAATATTAATCTAAACAACAGAAACAGGGTATTAAGCACACGCTCACGCAACGTTTGTCTATAAATGTCTTAAATGTTTAAAACATTTAAAATATTTACTACCCATTTTGCATACGCAGGCAAATTTAAAGTTTTGAAAAAAAAAAAAGCTCTAGACTGAGAATGAATTTCCTTTCTGAAGGTGTCTTAGTCCACATTAGTGTGGTTGTATTGAGTTGTGATGTAAACTAAAAGCTACTGGATGACACCCAATGTCCTGATTCAAAACAGAATCCGTCAACATCCGTCATTCTTCAACTGCAGTGGCAAGTTAACCCTAATTTGCAACAGTTAAAATAAACGTTAAAAAACAATAAATCATTAAATGTTTGCATTGTTATATTGTGTAGGGGGGAAAAAATTTGTGTACTGTTTTAACATGTTTAAACTGGAACATATTTACTGTGTACATATTTAATCGATTTTGAGAAATTTCATGTGCAACCAAATCTGCATGTTCCCGCCATACAGACGTGTCCTGGGATGTAATTGCAAAAATATTACATTTTTAGAACAAATAAAATGGTTATATTGTGATTTCGATTTAATTTACCAGGTACAATTGAATTAAATCGTTTAAAAAAAGCAAACATTTCATTATATTTTTTATATCTCCCATCTCATCTCAGAGTCTGTGATGTTAAACTGATAACAAACAGATGTTTACATATTTGAATCTAAAATACAGCCTTATTAATATTTCTAAAATGTCCTCAGACGTTGAAACCATCATGATTGGAGCAGCCTCCATTTTAGATCTGAGCTAATCTGTGTTACTGTCTGTGGTGGTACAGTCTTTCATGGTAACTCAATAGGAAATCCACAGACAATACACAAACAGAAATGTTCTTTTTAAAAATCATAGAATTTGCGGTAACACTTTACAATAAGGTCTCATGTAGTTAATGTATTAACTAACATAAACTAACAATGAGCCATACATTTAATACTCTATTTATTTTTCTTTGTTAATGTTACATAATTAAAATCCAGTCTGCCATTGTTTGTTCATGTAAACTCACAGTGCATTAACTAATGTTAACATACTTTTGATTTTAATAATCTATACGTTTATTCGATCCTCGATCACTAAATTCGAGGCTTCTGGTCATACCTAGGATATCCAGATCCACCAAAGGAGGGAGAGCATTTTCACATTTAGCTCCGAAGCTCTGGAATAGCCTTCCTGATATTGTTCGTTGCTCAGACTCGCTCTCCCAGTTTAAAACTAGACTAAAGACGCATCTCTTCAGCCACGCATTCATATAAATTTTTTATCTTACAGTTACTGTAAATCCGGCCTCTAGTTCATAAACGCCAGAGGAGAACTGGCCCCCGACTGAGCCTGGGTTCTCCCAAGGTTTGTTTTTTCTTCATTGGGTCTCCTGATGGAGTTTTAAGACACTATTAGGTCACTTGATGGAGTTTTTCGGTTCCTTGCCACTGTTGCCTTTGGCTTTTGGGGATATTCAATTTAATTAACCAATCATTAATACCATTGATTAGCCCTACCAAACGTTGATGTCTTTTTTCCACTAATAAACAAACATTGTTATGTTGTTTTGATTGATACTGTGAAGCTGCTTTGATGCAATCTGTATTGTGAAAAGCTCTATATAAATATACTTGACTTGACTTAAGTAAATGTCGAAATTAACATGAACTAAGATTAATAAATGCTGTACTGTAGAAGTGCAGTTCATTATTAGTTCATGTTAACCAAAGTAGTTAACTAATGAAACCTTATTGTAAAGTGTTACAGAATTTGCTTTAGGACATTCATAATCATATAATTGTATCACTCTTATCACGAATGGCTGAAAAGCAGCATCTTTATAGACAGCGTAGACCTCGTTCTAAATCTATGATGTTATATTACGTCTGTGGTGTTATAGTTAAGGATATAGTATAGTATAGTTATAGTTAAGCAAAAATATATCTGAACTTTCTTTCTTTCATTGCCATTTAATATAATTTAAAGTTTTGAGACCTTAAAGTGATACAGGTACCAAATGTCAGGGTTCTGTCACTTTAGTTTATTTCTAGGTTTTATGACAGAGCCCACCAGACACTCCTGTATTGTCTCGTCTTTGTCTGAGCGTCCGGTTCCAAGCGTGCTCGAGGCTTGCGCTCTCTTGTCAGTGTGCCTTGTTTCATGTGCGCCCCGTTGAATTTGGATTCCGGCACTTCGGTCTAGTTTGGTTTTGTGTTGGATTCGGACATTAATGCTCCTTGTGTTTGTCTTCTGTTGTGTGCGCACGGGAGCGAGTGTTGTGTGAGCGAGTGGCTGTTTCGTGTTCACGCGTTCTGTGTAACAGTGAAAAACACCATCTGCGTGCTTTCATGTTGTCATGTTCTGTGTGAACACGCGGCTTATGAGTGTCTCTTTAGCTGTGTGTTCGTGTCTCATTCTGTTTGAGGACATGGCTTGTGATTTAGTTTGCTGACCATGTGCTTGTGTTTTAGTCATGTTTGGTGTGAGCTTGTCATGTGCTCTCCTGTCTATTGTCTTAACTCCGCCCATCTTGTTACCCGATTATTGGTTTATTTGCCCCACCTGTCTTCCCTCGTGGCCTGCGTTGTTTCGCTCCCTATCTAGACTGCATCCGAAAACTGATAAATGCTGCCTTCGAAGGACACATTCCAAGGTCGGAAGGCATACAATGTTAGTTTCACTTCCTGTCTCCTGAGATTCCTTCAACGTCTTCCCTCGTTGCCTGCGTTGTTTCGAGAAATCACTATTGTAGTCATTAAATATTCACTTAGTTTTCACCGAAGCTCGCTCTATTTAGCTGTAGATCATTAAACCGTGAAGCTGCCTCAGAACTCTGTCCCAAATCAGTTTTGTGAGGTACCTTAATGCGCAAACGCTGCCTACAAAGTCATTGTAGGCTGATAGGGCAAGTTTGTGGATACAGCCCTATTCTCCTTTTGTTTGCAGTCCTGTGCCAGATCTTGTGCAGGTCAAGTCAAGGACAAGTTCTGTCCCCCCCCCCAGGGTAGATTTAAAATTAAAAAAAATGTTTTGATTAATAAAGCCCATTGCTTCTTGCATCTTGAGTCCTAGCCTCATCCCTCCACCCAAACCTGACACCAAAGACCATTTTAAAGTTGCATATTCCTAATCATTTTAGAAATACTGGTAACACAACAGACATAAATGTTTGTGGCACCAATATTTCATTTAAATTTCTAAAAATAAAAAATTCAATCATTAAGCTTTAATTTTACTAGACATGTCATATTAATGATATTTGGTATTATTTAAAAATAAAACATGATTTTTACTAATTTTGTATCTTTTTGCCACCGCAATTGAAGAATGATAGAAAAGAAAACCGCACCACACCCGCATTAAATCTGGTAAAGAAATATTATTGATTCTCTCATGTAACACAAGCAATCAAACCAACATTAGGCATTCTGAGTTGACGTATTTAAGAAAAATAGACACGCAGCCCAACAACATGGTAATAATTAAAAGAAAACAAGCTGGGAAATTGGATCTGTCGCATGAACATTGAACAATACAAAACTTTTGCCAACACCATGTGAACTATCCACCCATAAAGGCTATTTTGAACATATGGCCATAATTGTGGTCCTCTTAGCAGCATGAAAACTAAAACTCTTGTTCAAATTGCAAATAGATTATATACAGAAACGCTCCCTTAATGACTGAAGCTGTCAATCACTTCAATTGCAGCGCACAAATGCTGTGGCTCAACGCTGCAAATTGTGTTGTAATTAGAAACCTTTGACATTCTTTACTCTTTAAACTAAAGAGTGTGATAAGCACGGGCTGTTTGAAAGCAGCTCCCTATCAGTGGGTACCGAACGAGTCGAAATAGTCTTTGCTATTGGACCCACAGTCCACCCGTGCCTTGATTCACGACCCGCGCCGCAAATGATCACGTAAATGTTATTACACCCGTTACATTACATTCACCCGTCGGGTACCCGCGCCCACGTGCAGGACTCTGCAGTAAACTGTAATTAGATTTAAAGTGTGTGATGGCAAATAAATATCAGATCAATAGATCTTTTTTTTTTTTTTAAATAGAACATCATGAGAAAATAAAATGTGCAGAAACTGAATGAGGGGAGATTCCATAGAGAACGGTGAGAAAGACAGTAGAAAACAACCTTTCACCTCCACCATCAACAACAGAAAAAGAAAACAGTTTTATTCTGGTAGTTTAAGCGTGTCTGGAGAAGCTCTTGAACTCTGGGACAAACTAAAAGTGCCCTCGAGAGAAAGATCAACATGAATTATGAGAGTGAAGAATGAGAGATGCGAGAGGAAGAGAGATCTGGTCCAGAGGTGACCAAGTGGACATCTATGGGGAACTTACTCAAGCCTTTGGATAGCATGTCATCTGGGTTGTCCTGTGGAGCGGTCAGGAAGGGAGCAATGAGAGAGACAACAACCACAAGAGTACATGGGTTACTGAGACACTCTAAGGCCTGGTCCAGTCACTGGACACAGCAGGCACCAAGCGTTCTCTGTCCACGGGTGTTGCTGTGTCTAAAGTAGGCTCTGATGCCTGCTGTGTCCAGTGGAGCAGTGCCCACCTCTGTCCTCATGACCTGCTGCCCTATTCTCACCCAACATTGCGCTGTAGTGCCGCTTTCTGTACTTACGGTCCACATCGCTTGTTTCCAGCTCACTCGCCTCCTTGTTCTTGTAGAAGGTGAACTTGCGGGAAAAGAGGTTCTTTTTACGCTTGTCATTGAGGGACTGCTGAGGAAGAGAAGGAAGGGGAGGGCAAAAGAAAAGAAGGGAAGGGAAAGAGGGCTGTCTAATGTCCATATGGGAAAAATAAAAGATGATTGTTTTGCTCTTGGCTTTGTGGACCTCTGATGACTTGATCAAATGCCACTGGCATCGCAAGTGATTGAAGATACATTTGATGATCAATTTCTCATAGATAGGTGTTTACTCAAATAATGGAGGACGTCACAAAGTAAGAATTGTACATGAAATGCATGATGAACTGAAGTGGACAAATTAATGGATTTTGAGTCAAAGACTCAAAAAAAGCTGGCAGCAGGAAGACTCGAAGCATTCAGATTTGCATGCAGAGGGTAAAAAGCATGTGAAGGCCTATAACTGCTTTGGTTGAGGCAACATGCCACAAAACAAAGCAAGTTGGGCTAATACATTTTTCAAAATATAGTATGAAATCCATTGCTGTGAACAGAGCCTGTGTGTGAAATTATTTAAATGATAGTAACTACATGGCTCTGTTCTTCAGCAGTGATGACGCACCAGGACTATAGGTGCCTTTCTATTCTTACCCAGTGATCAGTTATAAGCCTGGTTGTTTGCACTGCAACACTGTGAGTTACTGGAGAGCATGGCATGGTAGGCAGAAGGAGAAGAGTGTGAGGATGAAGGACAGGAGAGGAGGAGGTGTGGCATACAAAAGGACGAGCAGTCCGACATCAATGGCAAGCGTATTTGTCCTTCGTTTTCCTATCATGCATGTTTTGTCGGTTGTTAGATAATCTGGTGTTTTGACTTCTATGCCTCATAAATGAGTTATAGATGTATTACAGTATCGTTATATGTGTTATATATAACATATGGCCGTTTTTGGGCCTGCAACACTGCAGCTATGCATGCTGTTAATTTAGACCAGACCATTCATATGGCAGACTGATTAGTAAACGTCATCCAGAATATTACATTCCACTGACTGAGCATAATTAAATGTGAGTTAATATATAAAATGGTCAAACTTTCACAGAGGTAGGAACATTATCCAACACTAATTTGTAAAGTAATTTAAAATGCATTTCAATGTCATTCTAGATACACAATAGTTCTAATCCCTAGTGAGTTGCCTACTTCGACAGCATTTTAGACATCATAATCCTGAGGTTGTTCCATAAGAAAGGAAACAACATTGTGTTGCTTTCTAAGATGTTACCAATTACCAATGTAACTGATCAAATTTTTGGGGTCAGTCATAAAAATAAAATTAAAAAAAAGAAACAACACCTTAATTTAGCGAGGATTAAGAATCATAATACAGTATGCAGCACATCTGTTCAATATTTATTTATTTATCTGTTTTCTACATTGATAATGAGAAACGTTTCTCAGCATAGAATTATTTCTGAAGAATCATGTGACATTGAATACTGGAGTAATGGCTTTGTCGGTCCAGGAATAAATAACATTACAAAAAACAAAAAAAGTTATTTTAATTTGTAATAATATTTCACAATATTACAGTTTTTCTTGTATTTTCAAAAACGACCCCAAACATTTGAACAGTAGTGTCTGGTTTGCAGAGAATACAATCCCAGGACACACTGTGAGCTCAAAACTTTATTCGAGATGGCAGAAAAGTTGAGAAAAATGTTGATTAACAGAAAAGTATCGAAAATCCTAACACAACTTGAACTTGAAGTTGTGTGCTAGGTATTTTTTTTCTTTATTACATTATTGTCAAATTATCTTACAAAATGAACAATAAAATGTAACTCAAGTATTTTGTGTGGTTCTTTATTTATGGAAAATTATGGCAAAAGTGTAGCAAATCAGTCACAAAGTTCAAGTTTAGAAAGGATGTGGTCTTAAAAGTCAAAGCAACTCACTGGGTTTTAGAACAGAATATTGTTCATATCTTAGTAGGTACTGTGTGCATGTATGAAATGGTTCACTCACCCCTTTTTCTCGTGACTTGGAGTTAAACTTAACTGTCTTTAACCTGGCTCTCTCCTTCTTCTCCACTCTGTAGAGAAAACACACACCACTTTAAATCCATGTTACACTGCATTCTTCTTCATCAGGACAGATGAGGGATTTAAAAAAGAAAAATCAAGTCTTTTTGTACCTGCAAATTATTCGCAGAAATGTTACTTTTGTTACTTGTTTACCTAATTGTTGATTTACTCATTTATTTAATAATTTACTTAATTGTATTATCATGGAAAATTTAATAATTGTCTATTATTTTGCAAGCAACGGCTGATAAAGAAAACTGCCACGTCACACATTGACAATATTTCCATTTTAAACCAAGAAGGCGAGCCAGTGAATATCACACGAGCAATGTGCAAATTCTGCTTATTCTCTTAGAGACTATGAGAGATGAATCTAATTTATTTTCTTAATATTTGTGTGGAGGCCCATAATGAAAAAATGAGAAGAGAAGTATTTCATGTTAAGTTGTTTTTGTAAAGAGGAGAAAGCTAATCAAACCTATCTTTTATAATCCTCGCTGCGCATCGGTTATAAGGTGATGCTCTATGAAATTTTTGCGGGGGAAATTAATTGTAAATTTTACAATTATAATCATATAATCAAGTAATAACATAATAATAATAATTTAATACATTTATTGGAAATGCCAAATCCTCTGGACATGTCTGATAGCTGATGCTTTTGACGATACACAATATAATCGCCTATCGAAGCAACCCATGGGGGGTTATCGTGGGCCCTGCGTGCCTGCCCGCTACGCCACTGTCTGTGGAAGCCTGACTAACGTCTCCAAAGAGCTGACGGCTCACATCGGGAATTCTCATCTTCTGCGTGAGTGAACCTTGTCTGCTCAGTTAACAGTCCTCCATAAGCAATTTCTGTTTTTGTTTTCTTAGAGAAGTAATTATCCAGCGTATTGGGACGCTTAGCCATTTTGTCCGATCATTTACTTTTCCCTAATAGTCATACTAACGATGATGACTGAAAAGGTACTTATTGCTCTTATTTTGTTCTGCTGCCCCCTATCAACGCGGAGATGTACATATAAATACATATTTAATCATTTTCAAATCTGAAACTCTATTACTACAAAAAATGTATGGCGATATGGGGGGGATGGGTCATCCCATGCAGGTGTAAACAGGGTCTAAAACATTTTTAGCTTGTCCACTTTCAACCACTTCCAGAGGCAGTCGAAAAACGCACTCATGTGGTCAAATGTGTTCGCCTACTGACCTACTGTGTAAACTTTATGGGAAGCGCACCAGCAAGACGGTATTTAAACTTTGTTGGCTTGAGACCCAAGTTTGATTTGAAGATGAAAAACGTTCCAAGCGTGATGTTCTCTCTCCATTCCTGATTTCTAACACGCACGCACATCGTCAGCGTGGTCTTCAGCTGTCAGATCAGAAACGAAATGCTAGTAATTTGCTAGTAAAAGCAATTTTTACTAGCAAATAGTAGTAAATTGCTAGTAAATTTACAAGTAAATCGCTTCCGTATGTTTTTCTGTCGTCTCTGGGCGTGTGTATATGTAAATTGCGTGAGCTTACTTCATCCATTAGATTGAAAGATCTGAAAAAGCCCAAATATTTAACCACCCATAGAAGAAATCAGAACAGAAGTGGTTGAAAGTAAACAAAAGAGACGGAGGCTACAGAGGGTATGTTATCAGCTAAGCACTCTTATTTGGTACAAATACAAAGTTTACAAAGTAAACCTTAACAATCCTGTGTGCGTTTATTTATTTGTTTTTTTGTTTTTTAATTTTTAAGCTTCAATCTCTCACCTTCTCTTGCTGGGGATAACGCCCATTTCCTCCACCTCTCCTTGAGGAGTGACCTGCCGTGCCTGCCACCACTCATCATCTGAAGCGTTCACCACGTGCAGGATGTCCCCAAATTTGAAGTTCAGGCCCTGGCTAGGCAGCCCTGAATCCTTAGTTTTATCATAATCAAACAGTGCCCTGCAGAAAACAGTCAAGATAAGACCACAGGAAAAACACAGACTGAGTGCATGTGGTGAAGTCTGACAAGAAGCTTTAAAAATTGCTGGCCCATTTAAATCAGGAGTGTCAAACTCAGCTCCTGGAGGGCCACAGTCCTACTGAGTTCACTTCCAACACACATACCTGTAGTTTATAAATAAGCCTGAAGGACTTGATTATCTGGATCAAGGGTGTTTAATTAGGGTTGAAGCTAAACTCTGCAAGTCTGTGACCCTTCAGGAGTTTGACACCCTGATTTACAATGAATGTGTGTGAACTGTAAATATTTCAAATCAATTGTGAAATTTATTAAAAATACTACATTAGGGCCTGTTCACACCAAGGATAACTATAATGACAACAATAAAGATGTAGTTCTAAAAATTGTTCCAAATATAAAAGAATAGTAGAGTCCACACCACAACTATAACGATAACGGCACAGAGGAACAATATCACTGGAATAGTGATACTGTGATAAATAGTGATAAATGCGAGATTAAAAAATAATGGTGTGCACGAATAAATTATTTATAATAGCTGCAATATTCCCCCCAAAAATTTGAATTGTCCATTTTAATTTCATGGTGACCAGTCCCTTGTAACATATTGTTGGATATTTGTCCAGTACCTGACGTATAGTGATCTCTTCTGATTGGTCCTCAGGGATCCTGAGCCTGAACTGATGCTACTGTTCATCATCTGCTCTCTAAGGTCATGGATCTTGGCTTCAAATCGGCTGTACTCTAAAAACACAAGGCCACAAACGTCAATACTGCCCATCTCCCAGAATGCTGCAGTTGAATGCAGTCATGAGACATTTGTGTGTAAAATAGACTTCACAGAAGAATATTTGTGTATAAAAGAATTTTCTAATCAAATCTCCAAAGAACATGGTATTTCTGCATTTATGAATTTTTAAAAAAGGACACTAGTCAGTTAAAAGCACACCAAAATAGTTTATCAAGGGGAATGCAGGAAAGAGCATTACAAATTTACTGGCATTGTTAACAGTATAATAATGGTCTGTAGGACGAGTTGTACGGTCAGCCTTGGATGATTCAATATCCAAATCAAATTTTTAGGAGTTCTATTTCAGACCCTGACCTGACTTAATGTCTCAAATGAGTCAATTGATGGCTATAAAACTGGAGTATTGGTTTATTGGGTTTTTCCTTCCCGCAACAACACAGCTAAGAGACTCCAGCTGATCGGTGATTGATTTCTGGTTTGTTTTTAATGGGTGATCAAAATTATTGGCATGGCACTGTCTTACATTGAGAAGGACTCACCCTCTGGTCTATACTGGGCAACGATAGTAACGGTTTGTCCGGCGTTCTTCAGGGTTGCTGCAGCCTGTTCATGAGTAGCACTGCGTAGGTCTATTCCATTCACCTAAGAAAGGGACAGTCGCTTTAACATCTATAGGGCGAGCAGTATGACAGTGGTCTGCAGACTGTTCAGCACTAAGCTCAGCATGTCCGCTGAATTCTGTGAGAAATACTTCTGATAAGAAACTCATCTTCAATGTGAGAGTGGCCACTGAAATACTTACAGACACCAGGCGGTCTCCTTTCTTCAGCTCTCCACACAGGTCTGCAGGGCCTCCGGCCAGGATGAAGGAGATAAATATGCCCTCTCCATCCTCTCCACCCACTATGTTGAAGCCAAGCCCTGTAGAGCCTCGATGCAGCACCACCTTCCTGGGTTCCCTTAGACCAAAAAAACATATGTCCTTATAGACTGACATAAATACTAAACTTACAGATTCATATAGCATTGTATACAAACTGTTCATTGAGTCCGAAACAAACAGCTGGCAAAAAATCCTTACATTTTCCTGAATAAAAAAAAATGATGTGCTGTGTTCTTTGTATTGTACGTGTCATTAACAACATTGTGAAATTTTACAACAATTGAAAATAACATATTTCTATTTTATTATATTTTCAAATTTATTCCTGTGATGGCAAAGCTGGTCTCCAGTGTCACATGTTACAACAGAAATCATTCTAATATGCTGATTTGTGTTTCCGTTCTGACTTTGAAATAGACTATTCACGTAAAACACAAGGCCACAAACGTCAATACTGCCCATCTCCCAGAATGCTGCTGTGGAATGCAGTCATGAGACATTTGCGTGTATAATAGACTCCACAGGAGAATATCTGTGCATTTAAAATAATGGTTTCAACAAAACACATGAACAGTATTATACCAATATACACACGGATGGTGTTACCATACCATTTTATGGCTAAACATTTATTTAATATATCTAATAGTTCTATCTCCAGAGAACATGGGATTTCTGCCTTTATTAATACATTTTTTTTTTTTTTTTTTAAGTAATGGGACACAAATTTGTGCATTGATAATTTGTGTGTATAAAACTGTAAACTATAGTCTTCTTTAAAAAAAAAAAAAGAGTTTACAGCAAGTGGTGCAAAACAACCACTGACAGGTTGATGGATGATGCATGGATGATGCATGCAAGAATCTCAGAAAAAGATGTGATATAACCATCAACAAAGCACCTTTTATATGGAGCAAATAACACTAGAATATACAAGCATCATATTTCTGATTTTAAGTAAATATAATTGCCTTGGATATATTGCTCCAGTATGTCCATAGTGTATTACTGTTTATGTGATTTACAAACTGAAAGGTGAATTGAAATTATTTTCTGTGGTAATCGATATTATGCCACGATAAACGTTGCTTTCAGAGTGCAGGATCAGTGTATATAACTGACCTCTTGGAGGCACTGCTGGTCTACTCTACTGCACACAGCCTTGTTCACAAGGATCCCGGTGGCTATCTTACAATACTGATACTGTACTCAAACACCTTTTGATCGCATCAGCTTTTTCCTATTAAATAGAACATTCCTCTAAAAAACAACATCAACAACACTGAAGACAATGACATCTAGAATGCTCTTTTCAGGCTACTTTGTACTGTATGCTTGATTATTGTGCTAAAATTCAAATCCCCCGTGCACCTAAATGGTCAGATTAATAGAATCGTTTGTTCTGTTGGATTACAACAAATCTTGTTTATTCATTTTCTAGCAAGCTGGTTAAGAGGCTTGATGATGCGCTGCGGTTTTTATGAAAATGAACCAACACGTGACGTGGATGGGCTAAATTTGGAGCTTATTAAATCGCTAAATCGGCACAGATGTGTCATTTCAGGTCGGATTTCTCTAAAGGTCTGCTGTTGCATCTGGATAAATGTTTTAACCACACTCTTTTTTGCATCCAGTTCGATTTTTAATTGTGCCCCCTTAAAGTGGGGGAATTCTAAAATCAAAATGGGTTCAAGCCCGTAAAATCAATATATATGTTTAACAGAAATAGAGGGAGGTGCTGAAAGGGGAACTGCTCTCTGCCCTCACATTTGACAACTCCCTCAGTGAAGCACTGCAGCTTGGATCAGGTGACCTGAGCAAAAGTAAATAGCAATTCGATATGCCAGTGAACTCAAAGTTCATAGAGCTTCGTGACATCATCCTGAACATCACAGGTGAGCATCAGAGCAATAACCTGCTCAGGCAACACTTTATACAAATAATGATGAACAGCTTGAAGCTTCCCATTTGTTGAACTCACAAACAATAAGCTTATAAGAACAGGATTAATCTGGTATTCAACTGGTGATCGCGCCATCACTGTAGTCTGATAAATTAATATGAGCTGGCCCTTTTAATGAATCACTGGAAAGACTCACAAACTACTCTTTCATTAAGTATTTATGAGTATGTCATTTTAAAATAACTTAACACATTGTTATGGTTTTGTTCGTGTTGATTATTATCTGTTAAATAGGGTATTTTATTGTTGCTAATTTTTTAAGTTTTACCAAGTTATCTTTATAATTTAAAGCATTAGATGACAGGAAATGTCTCTTACATGCAAGCAAAATGCAAAATCGGAATTAGGAAATGAGGAAATATGTATTGATACCCAGCCCTACCAAGGACTATGATTAGTTTTGTGTGATAAAAAGTTTATTTAAACTTTAATGTGTAAAACGTTGGTCTATACAGACAGACGGTGTTGTATCGCGTCTCGTTGTTGAATTGTGGCAAAATAGTCTGTGCATGAGCACCCTAGTGGGTTTATGTAGCCAATTTTGAGGAAATACCTGGAAACATCATCTTCCCCCGAAGTGGTCTTTAGGGTCGGGGAGTAGCGTCCAGAATGCACTGGGGGCATCGGCTGGCTCAGATAGCTTGGAGGGCTGATATGGTTTTCCATGTGTTGGGAATAGGCTGGGAAAGAGAAAAACAAGTTCAACGTGTCACCGAAACAAGTCTATAGCGTCTTAATCTGCATTCCCCAAGAAGCTTGCACCAATCATTATCAGGATCTCAAAGAACTTGACCTAATCCTCCAAAATTGCACAACTATGCTTTTCAGTAGTTTGCATACCCAAGCTAAACAGACACACATTGACAGTAAATTATACCTTGGCCTGAGCTTTTAACACCTGGGCCTCCACTGCGGCTCCGCTTACATAGCTATCCATGTGGGTGAAAAAGACCTGGAGGTCAGGATGAAACTGAGCCTAAACTATCCTCATCTTACCTGTCTTTGTCTCTCTGTAAATGTCTCATTTGAAGCAGACAGTTAGCTGAGCTCATGACAAAAGGCTGCCTAGGTATCGGTGCATCCTCATATGAGCTCTGTTGATTGGAAATAAGTGTGATCCGTACTTGTATAATGACAGAATGATGGTAAATGGGATGAAGGAAGGAGATAGATATAATATATGATACATCAACCAAGACGAGTAAATTAATAATTTTCCCAACATTGCTAATAATGTCAGTCTGTTTGTCGATATTTGCCATCAACAGTTACATTGGTAATGCCACTAGTGTGGAATGCATGCTTAAACACGATAAACGTTGTAGTGGTGAAAGGCAGGGTAACAAAGCTCCCATCTTTGACCATCAACGCTCCCGTGAAAGATTGCTCTCTTCTGTGATGAGATGTGACACCACTTTAGTGGGATGAGACCAGATATGTGCTCTTAGAGTCCAAGATTCAAGACCATAATCTATTTAGAAAGAAAGGGACATTTTTTTACTTGCATATCATATAATATGTATTATAATATAATGTAATAATCAATTATATAAATTAATTCAATATTAATTGTATAAAATAATTTTATACAATTGCTGAAATAAAATGTACGTAAAATGTAAAATTCCCTGAATTATCTGGTTATCCATTGGTAAAGATCTAGGTAAATTCCCATGCTGAAAGCAAATATCTTTCTCCTTATGTATTGATGAGTGATATTGATATGTAATGTGATATTTGATGAGCGATACGGAACTAAATTGAGCTGCATAATTACACTATTGTCTTCTGTTCTGCTTTACATCTGAACTAGAATTTGTTGCATAATTGATGAATTTCACAATCACGCTGTTATTTCCCTGCTTATTAATATGAAGCTGCTTTGAAACAATCTGTATTGTATAAAGAGCTATATAAACAAAAAAATGTGAGATAGTCTTAAAAATGAAATGCAATTGACCCTTCGCGTGGAGCTTGATTGACAGGTAATCTGACCAATCATACTTCGCCATCCACCATTTTGTACGACAAAGCAGTCAGGAGAGATATTAGATTAACATGGGAGGATTTGAACTTGAAAAACGGAGTGTACTGACGCCTTTCCGCGGTTAAAACAACATTCCTTCTTATGTTCATTCATGTTTATTTGATGCTATAAATGAACTAGAAGGAAGAGATGATTGGATCACGAGCAGCTTTAACTGATGCTCTAGTCTAAAGCGATCTGACACGACACATTAAAGAGCCACAAAATTGTATTTATTGTTTACATTTCTTTTAAAAAATGACCACATAAAAAATTTAAGGGCTGACTTCCAATAGTCGATTCGATTCGGAGAGGTCTGATTCGAATATGAACCTCATAGTTGAATAGTAGGGAAGTGTTATGTAACCAATGAGCAGCAGCACACTACAGGCCTGTGAAGTCCGGACCGCATTTGTTAGCATTTACGGATTTATTGGCTCACAATGGCTTCTAAAAAATCATCAAAAGTGTGGGAGTATTTCGAGAAGGTTAAAGTTGACCCAAAGAAAGTTAAGTGCAAGTTGTGTCAGCAGCTTCTTTCATATCACACGACGACAACCAACATGGCGTATCATTTGAAACAGGTAAGGCTTGTTAACTTTACAAACAAAAAACAAGTAGGGGTATGACGGTTATTATATAAGTGTGAGACCGACGGTTATAGTTGAACACCGTCATTTGAACTCTATAACCGCCAAAACCGTGTTATTAAAATATCTTGCAGAAGGTTATATAATATCAGTGTTGGGGAGTAATGGAATATGTACCGGCATTACGTATTCTTCAGAATACAAATTATGATAAACTGTAGTCTCAACAGAACATAAAATATTCATTTTATTTTATTTTCGTGTTCGCATTTATGAGGAAAAAACAATGTGAGTGCTCAAACGGACGCGAGCGCTCTGAAAGCGGCACTAATGCTTTAAAACTTTCACAGAGACATCAAACAGAGAGCACAAAACCTTTCTTTAAAGTGAATTTCGTTTCGTATTAATTGTATCTTAATTTTAATCAATGTTTCATCAACCAATTGCCTGGATTTAATAAATAAGGAGTAGCCTAAATATAGCAGACGATAGATAATAACGAAACGGAGGCGCCGGCGCGTGAACTGGAGCTCGTCTCATAAATGAACCGAAACTCAGTGTATAAGGAAGACTAGCCTCCTCTCACAGACATGTCTACTTTTAAACAGAACAATTCAAAACGAAAGAAAACAGACACAGACTGCTCTCTGCTTATGTAATCCGTATGAAATGTGCATTTCTCTCTGGCGCGTTCACTACTGCGAAGATCGCGAGTCAGCATCGCCAACTTCAACTTTGCAGCCGACACTGAAGAAAGAAAACACTTCTCCTTGCTATATTTTACATATTCATAATCATTACTTTTGCCGGTTCATTGTGACAGATTGTAGGTGCTTTGTTGGCAGCGCTTTATTGTTACATGAACGCGTCTCCACCGCACCCACCAGAATAGTTTAATGTGTGTGATTCATTTAATGGAAAGCACATTCACTGTTAGTTGTCTTGCTGTTAACTTTAAGTAAACGTAGAGCAATCAGTGTCTGCTCGTTTATTCAAACCAAGTTGTCCTATAACAGTTGAAAAGGAAAAAAATCTAGCTGCTATCAAAAAAAAAAAAAAAAGGTTCGACTATCAGTCGACTACGGCAAAATCTAACGAATCAGATTCGACTATGAAAATCCTTAGTCGAAAACAGCCCTAAATCAAAAGTAACCGAAAAGTAACCTGGTCTGTCCTGTCTGTCAGCGTGTTGTCAGTCTCCTCTCTGCTCCGCAATGTATTTTTCACTGCGTGAGAACATGAGAGCGGCGTAGCTTGTCGGACATAGTGACAGTAACTAAGGGGGGCGGGTCTTTGCGAAGGGTCAATTCCAATTTGTTTCTCCAAACCCATGTTAAGGCATTTTATTCATCTGTGTGTCTATCCAGGTCTTATTCTACTGTTTGTCCTGTGACATGAGCTCTATGATGGTTGTGAGATATATTTGGGCCCAGTTGGCTGGGAGCAGCAGTGGCAGTAGCTTTTTCTTCTACAGTACTGCACTATGGCATATAATAGAACGAGAGGTTTAGCTGCAGAAACCTCGCTTTACCCTCCGGCGGAGCAGAGCAGAACAGAGTGGCACGATAAAAAAAAAAAAAAGCACAACAGATGGTAAAATGCATGCTTTATGGCTTTCCATGGGGACAAAAATATAATCTACTAACACGAAGGCTCCCCCTCTGCAACACTAACCAAATAAAGCAGATCAGTGTGCCCAAAAACCACACTCAAAAAAGAAAAGCGCTTGCACACCATCTACAAGCTATAAACAGCGTTATTACCATTCTGAGTCAGGCAGCTGAATGATAGTGCACACTCAATAGAATTATTTCTCATTCATTAACTCGGACTCAGATTGGCTCTCTGAGGCCAGTGTGCCATCGTTCCACATGCTGCCCTCACTGCATTAGGATATTGCTGCTTGGATTAGCAATACAGACTTGACCATGTGATTCCAGCCATGATTGAATTTGCTATTTGTCTTTCAAGCCAAGCAGAGCAAAGCATCCTTGTCTGCTGGCTCCACTATTATGTATGGATGGGTCTCAGAGATGGTGTGAGTCTTTCTCTAGCTATATCAACCCTAGCCATCTTCCACTACCTAATGCCTGCTTTTCATTTTTAAACTCTTTTTAACAATTTTCAGCACTGAATGAAAGTAATTCATGCTAGGGTTGCCTTTCCAAAGGACAGAGGTAATATTGTTGTGATGCAATGGTAGCAGAATAAATAGCCAAAAATAGACGGTGGGGATGTGGTTCTAACCGATGGTTGTTGCTTGGATGGAGGCAAATCTGAATGTAAGCTTGCAATCTATTGTAAGAAAGGGGCAGGGTTTAAGCGGACTAAATTATCAGAGAAATCCAGTGTACATCACCAGAGAAAAGTCTGTAGTTTCACTGGAAGATTAAGTTGAATTGACATTCTGATTTAAAAGGACAAGTTATTGTGATCCTTCTAATTAGGGTCAGGGACCATTTCTCTTCTAGTGGTTTTGAACTGATTTCTAGACTTCATCTGTGTCTAATAGGTCGCAAATTGTGACCGATATGGGGGTGGTTTTGTCTAATTGTCCTTTACACAAGGGGGATCAGTGCAAATGAGCAGAGTTGTGCAAGCTTTGACTTTGAGAAAGTAGTCATCCTTCATCGTATTAGGGTACATGGCAAGCATCCTTTTTAAGGATTAAAAACGAGTGTGTCTAAAGAGAGTTGTGCGGGGCACATCAGAAGAGGTAGAGAGATCAAGGGCTTTTTATGACAAAGCATGTCTGATTTGATGGTGTGATGTTGTGTCTGTATGAGTCTGGGGTCTACAACCGTTGGAGGGCTTAGCAGTGGAGAATGAGGGTGGTTGATTATGTAAATGCACTGTGGACACCAATGGGGTGGGTACAATAACTTTGAGGTAACTTTCATTCAACAGACTTTAGCTTACTGGGAAGTTATTCTGTCCATCTTCAAAAGTCAAAATATTGTAGGTCAAAAGCTATAGTGCTTTGAAGCTACAGCACAAAGCTAAAGTTTCAGATGACTTGCGTCAGGCTCGCATCTCTCAAAACAAGCAGCCTGTGGTGCTTTGACATCCACATGAACAGCACTGCAGATGAGGGTTGTTAACACAAGTGGCGTTCTCATGCTCCGTCAGCGCAGTTGTTTCATTCTCATGTCTATGAACACATGCGTCAGATGGACATCTTTGACCTGCCACCTCTCGCAAGAGCCATTAAGATAAAAATATTTGGAGTAAGAATAAGCATTTTGAGTACTGAGTTTATGTTTGCAACAGATGTGTCAAATAACTTAATGTAGATGCACAGAGGATCAGCTACAGACATGCATCAATCGTTGTCTCAGCTCTGAAAGGCCAACAACAAATGGTGTCAAAGTTGAAACTGCTTAACTTTGGACATTGCATTACAATGCTTGACCCATTTACAATGCAGTGCCGAAGGTAATACTATAGCGTATTGCACTGGGGAACACCGACATGAATCATATTTTAAAGGCCTTAAGGACATGTTCATCTGTGTGTGTCCATCAAAAGAGACAAATCATGTTGACTGTAGGGATGAGTCACGACGATCAACAAGCGAATTAAGGCTGGAATACACTAAATAACTTTTTCCAGATTTTCAGTTTGGACATGTTAACATGCTAAAAGTCAGAAACAGTCTAGAGATTTTCAGCAGTCGGATCTGACAGACAAAACTGCACATTGTATGATGGGAACAGACTCTAATTTTATTTGTTTTCATTTGTTATACGCATCCTAGCATTTAGGTGCTCGTTTCTGTGTGAGTTTGTTGTGTTCGGACTTCGGAACAACTTCTTCCCTCTGTTACCATTTACAAAGTCAGCAAGTGTGTGATGGCTGGAGTTTTAAAAACTGTTCAGATTTAAAAGTTGTGTAGTGTATTCCAGCCTTCAGTTGTCCAACAACTGACTAGTTGATAAGTGAGATGGACAAGTTGGATTTCTTTTTTACTTTAGATATTTTGGCTATGGTGCTTTATTTAGCATGTTGATAATAGCGTATTGTTCTCTAGTTGTTAGACATGTTAAAATAGTCAGTAGGGCTGTCAAAATGACTGAAAAACTAAATTCGAATTTTATTCTAAAATATGACTAATATTCAAATTATATTCAAATTTAAAAGACATCATTTCAGTTAGGGGGAAAAAGCTTTTGACTTTTTACACAGAAAACGATGCAGAGCAAAAAAATGCGTTCTGTGTGAACGGCTTGGTTGTGGTTTTGAAGTAACCGAGATTCTCTATTTCTGGAATATTTTTAATGACCAAAACAGCAGCTCTGCTTCAAATGGGTTCAACTGAATAGGCTAAGAAAAACATTATAAATGCATTTAAAACTCTTACAACATCATCGCATCTCATGTGCCACTGATAAGGCTGCCTTCGACGAATATTTGAAACTCGAATTATAATTTGACAAATTAAAGGATGCTTCCCGTTTAGCTCAATGGTTCTCAAACGTTTTGACACAGTATTCGAAGACTCCATATACGGCAAGATATTTCCAGTATTTCTGTTGAAATTATGAAAAAGCTGCTTGTTTTCAAAGTTAATTAACATGGTTTATTTAACAGTGCTTAAAATAATTAACCAAGATTAATTTTCAAGTTATGTAACTGTTCTTCAATAAAAACAATATATATTGAGGAAAATAATGGAAAAAAAATTCAGTTTAAATTTGTATACTCCTTATATCATTCTAAGTGTTTTTAGAGCATTATTATAGATTAATGCATTATTTTTAAAACCTCAATTTTGTATTAATGTAGGCCAGAATTTGTGCATGCAACAAGATGTGCATTTGTGGATGAGGTGACGCGTGCATTCATCAACTTGTTTCTGAGTCGATGCTATTTGATTCATTTGGATTTTGAGACTTTCATTTACTTTAAGTTTATAGTAAATGTCTAGTGGACAGACTGATGTCCAGCCAATATCTTGATTGAACAATAAAAAATAAAAAATTACTGTAAATTGTAGGGATAGTCAGGTGAGATTTTGAGATTTTTTAAGCGTCTTAAATGGGGAAGAACGCTTGATTACGCTGCCGTTGTCTGTTTTAGCAGAATACTGCCATCTAGTGGTAGCAGGTTTACTCAGACAGCTGTGTGTGGATCGTGCAAGGCGAAACCGCCGAAATGTAACGTCTCAAAATCCAAATGAATCAAATAGGATCGACTCAGAAACGAGTCGATGAATGCAAGCGTGTCACCTCATCCACAAACGCACATCTTACTTGTTGCATGTACAAATTCTGGCCTACATTAATACAAAATTTAGGTTTTGTATTAACAACTATGTCTCTATTTGTACAAAATGCTACACATTCATGTGATTCTGGATTTTGCACACACAAGATGTATTGTATTAGTTTGAATGTAGCGACGCACATTAGTGAATTTGTCAAATAAATGGGTAGTTGTGCACACATGAATAATTAGCACCAGGCCTATTAATTTGTAGTTGTTTGTGTGTGGGTTGTGAAATGCTTAAAAACAGCGGAAAGAAAGTCTCAAAATCCAAAATAATCAAATGAGATCGACTCAGAAAAGAATTCAATGAATGCACGCGTGTCACCTGATCCACACATGCACATCTTCTTTGTTGGATGCGCAAATTATGATACACTAATACAAAAGAAAACATTTGTATTCACAAAAATGTCTCTATTTGTACAAATTGCTACATTTATATTTACTATTAATTTAATTTAGAATTTTGCACATGCAAGATGAAAGGCATGGATAAACCATTTCTGCAACATGTATCAAGTTCATTGATAATTGTGCTCGCACGTGTTAATCATTTTGATACTATATTCATCCCATAGGAAGACACACGGAGGGGGCATTTGTGCAGTGGTGACTTCACCTCCTCTGCACTTAAGCACAACGTAGGCTTTAATGGCTGCGGGGGCGGCACGTTCAGTCAAGAGCAATCGATAGTAGTTTAGTCCTCCCCTCTGTGGCCTATTAGTGCTCCTGCTGGCAGGGCTATGAACAGAGCACAGATCAATACACTCACTGCCAGGCCTCACACACCGCAACAATCTGGTCTGCACAAGTACCACACTTTATCCCACCCCCACCATCACCACATTTCACAGCTTTTACAAATATTTCCATCGAGGCTTATGTGCAGTGGGACAGAGAAATGTTTTGAGGGAGCTTTTCAATGGTATTAATGCATAACATAACCTACCTCATTCTTCATATACAGCATGTGTGCTATTAGTAGATACTGTAGACTTTGCAAATCATTGTGCTTTAAAAATCTGCCTACCTGACAACTCCTACACTGTATTTACCATTAATCCATACCATAAGAATATAATCTGAGACTTTTCTGATGTTAGTCAGGAACTCACAATTGGTGATGTCAGGAGGAGCAAAACTGTCATTCATGAAGACACTATTGGGTTTAGCCACTTTCAAGTAGACCACGTCTGGGGTATTTTTCAAGGCAGTCACGGCATGCTCATGGGTAACCTCTTCCAGACAGGAGCTATTCACCTAAGACCACCAAAACACACACAAACACAGACTTTAGTCTATTTATCAAGCACATGGTCAGCAATAAGCACTGTCCTTTTTCTTACAGCAAGAAGTTTGTCTCCTATCTGCAACCTCCCATCTTTGTGTGCGGCTCCACCTTCAATGATCTTAGTGACGTAGATGCTGTTGTCCCCTGGGATGTGCTGATTCCCAACACCCCCTGCTATACTGAAACCAAGACCTGGGATAAACAAAGATACAGACGAAAAACAAAAGGTTAATTGATGGCGACAACAACATTTATATTTAGCTCTAATACATTTGGCACTATACCTAAAACATGCAAAAATCAACCAGACAACATGAGAAAAAAAGCTATTATTAGTAGCTAAATAATCAACAATATCTGTCATAATGAACATTCTCACACACACACACACAAACAACATACAAATGCTATTCTATAATCTTACATTTGAATACCGAACAATAAATTGTTGCATAAATTATACAACAAACTGTCTATAAAACTATGGGAGGGGAATGTTTCCATGGCAACAGCAGCTTAAAGTCTTTGCAGTGTTGTGGAAACTTTATGGCTGGCCTTAAAATAGCCCCATTGCGTATTGTGATTTTGTGTGTGTGTGTGTGTGTGTGTGTGTGTGTGTGTGTGTGTGTGTGTATAATTTCCCAAGAGGGAACAATGTCTATGGTCTCTAGTTAAAGCGTGAACAATAGAACACTCTTAACTCTGAAGAAATGATTTAGCAGCACTCTTGCTTCCACAGTGTAATGCTGGGAAGGAATAGAGGTTTCGATTAATAAATACTAGGGGTGACCCCGAATAGTCGAAGATTCGATGCATCGATAGGAGGAGCATGATTCGACTACCAATCTCACGGTCGAATCTTCGCAGAGGTTATATTGGGTGCTCAATGCCTGATTTCACATGGAACTACCGGTTTTCTGTCAATACCTTAATATAGGAGGAGCCATAATGCTGTAAATAAAAATGTGCAAAGAAAGAAGCTTTTAAAAAATATTTTTAACGTGCGGGAATAAATCCAAACACCCTGTGACAGATTTAAGTTTCACGTTTGATCCGTGACCGACAGAGACGCTCCTCTTTCGGTCACGGATCGAAAGTGAAACTTAAATCTTGGCGGCAGGGATTTAAATCTTTAAAAATGTCTGGGATAAGAACATCGAAAGTGTGGATGCACACCATCAGAAATGATATTCTCCAAGGCTGGATTTAGCATCAGGAAAACGATGATCGCACTTCTTTTAACAAGTTGGTTTTCTTTATAATAACGGTTTTAACGGTAATAACGGGAGGAAAATTAATGTTCAAATTCTAGGCTCATCTGCTTTTCTGTAGGCTATGCTTTATTAATAAGGAGTGTACAGAATTTGATCTTTTAATATAACTGTCTTAGGACATTCAGCCGCATTTTAGAATGTATTTTTTTCCGCGCACACAATTTGAAAAGACTCAAACGGACACAGAGACACAGACAGAGTGGCTGGATTTTTCTCTCTCGATCAGGGAGGGTACAAGTGATCTCAAATCATTTCAGCCGGTTCTAATGAGATGTTTGGATGCTGTAAACATGTTTAGCTAAACCACCACTCAGGTTAAGGTGTATTGTTGTTTCTGCAGTTAAAAAGACAAAGTTGACAATTCTGGCTATAGTTTCGTTATTTTAATAATTTCTTTATTTTTACTTTATTTATTGATCACTCAGGGTTATCTAAATTAACTATTTATTGCTTGTGTTTTGAATATATGGTCCCCTGCACTTTGCACACATTTGTTCTGCATCTTGTGACTTGATTCTGACTTATTTCGTTTTGTATTTTATTTATTAGAAAGGTATATTCTGTTCTTATTTAATTCTGTAAATTAATTGTTGATTATTTTTCGGTGCCTTGATGTTGCGGTCTGTACTTAGAGCCTGCTCGCACAAGCAATTTAGCCAATTTAATTTGATTTGCATGTGAAATGCAAATCCTGTCTGCAGTGTGGCCTTTCTGCAGTTATTTCATAGTTTTATTGATCCGAAATGTTTTTATACATTTTCTTCTATATCTTTGTGTGATGTTCTGTACATCGCGGCATTAAAATGTTAAAGCCCCGCCCCCTCCCCAACCCCCCACACATATGATTCGACTATTAGTCGACTATAGGGAAGAATTGACAATTCTGATTCGACTATGAAAATCCTTAGTCGGGGACACCCCTAATAAATACCTAGAAAATGCCACATTTGGTTGGCTGAAACTAAAACTCTGTTGTTATACGCTATTTATCCTTTTTAAAAGAGCAAGAGCCACAATTATAACTTTAGACAGTTGTAATCAAAATGATTCAACCCCCATTGCAAATCAGGTTTATTTAACATTAAAATGTTGTTCTACTCACTAAGTACTAAAGATGCTTGCCATGAAAGGGTTGAATAATTTTGAAGAAGTCATAAAGTTGCATTTTCAGTTGAATTTGGGGAAACCACTTGAAACATTTGTGTTGAGCTATTTCAATTACTTGTGTTTAATTTGTTCATTGCAAACAGCTGAAAGTCTGTACATTTTGCCAATAAACCTGATTTGCAATGGGGGTTGAATCATTTTGATTACAACTGTACATAATTTAGAACATTAGAGACTAGTCAAGTCTATTGTGAAGTAAAGACTTGCAACATGATGCACATTAATTCTGATCAATAATTTCATTGTTGATTGGCAAGATGGCAAGATGCATTGTATGCAGTGTAAATAAAAAAAAAAAACTGTATAATTACAGGTTTCATCATAGTTTTAACCCTGGGATAACGTTTCTTTTAACCCTGGGTTAAGCAATGTTTTCCACATTTATACACTTTGATATGAAACTATGTGGTGCCACAATGTTCTGAGTGTAGTAGAGTGAAACAAACATTTCCGCAACTGAAAAATGATCATGAATATTTAATGAGTACGTTTTTGGAATTTTGGGGGAGAAAAACTCTCAGTGCTGAAAGTAAACATCAAACAGTGATGGAAAACATGCTAACTCAATAGATGAAGAGATTCAAACACAAATATGTTGTGAGCTCCACACGTTGTACTTGTCTAATCAATGTTATTAACCAAAATTCATACACAAATAGGCACGGACCTATCATTTAACAGTGTGAAACAGAATCCCAAAAACTGACTACCCAAGATTACCAATTTAAATGATGGTAATACCTTTAATATTCCAGTTACACTGTTAAAAATAAGATGCAACGATCAACAGCAGTAATGAGGAGTTGGTTGGTTTTACTGTACCTTTGGGTCCTTTTATGAGCTTGATCTCCATGATTTTCTCTGATGCAGACTTTCTCCTCCTGACATACAGTCTGACCAGTGACCCTGCCTCCTTCAATGCTTCCACAGCCTTACTGTGGGTCACGTCCCTGACATCAGCCTCGTTCACTCGCAGAATCACATCATTCACCCTGTGTGGAATAAAGCACAGGTCAAACACATGCACAAGAAACACTGAGGTGTGTGGACATCACCATCCCATTTAACTACTCGCATTGTTCAACCGAAAAGAATCATCAAGTGTCCTGATACATTTTTGTTACTCTGTTGACAAAGTCAACTGTGTTGTTTCTCCAGTACAGCTAACAGAACCAAGACATCACAAAGGCAAACTCTAGAGTTGAAGTTTGAAACTTCTCATATTCTGAATGACTTTCTTTCTTCTATCATTTCAAACCAATCGTTTTGCTTCAGAAGACGTTCATTTTAATGTTGATTTTGTGTGGTTTTTGAGGCGTCAACTTTTGGGTTACGATCCCATTGCATTAAGGCGAGACACGGCAGGCAAAACATCAGGTTTTTTTCACTGGTCAATTTTGAGATTTTAGGATCTTCTTTCAGACTTGTGGTGAAAAAAAGTCTGAAATACACATTTACGTCTTTATTTTACTACACTTTGTCCGTTTGCGTCTGTACATTTCTCATAAATTCAACAAAAGTTGGCGTTTTAAATCCTCCCGCTGCTCTGCGATCGACACCTGCACCCTGTAATCACACACACACTGCTTGAAAGCTCTCTCTCTGCTGTACAATGCTATCGGATTCAAATATGGTCATTTCCTTTTTATCACAGACCAATCGTGAAAGTAAAAGGGGGGATTTAACTCTAAATGCGCAATCTCATTTTACAATATAAATCTTTAAAGCCTCAATGAAGCTTGAGTTTTCTCAAAATGACTTTTCTCTCATACTTTAAGTCCGAAATCTCCACTTTAGTAGCACCAATATACACCAAACTTTCCAGTCTTTTACCTAGTTATATTATGAAGACATTTACAGAGGGATTTGTAAATCTATTATTCCTAGCCTGATTTATACAGATTTCCTAGACTGATTTTAACATTTTATTCCAAAGAAATGGTGAAAATATATATTTTTAAGGCTATTGACAGTATATTCTGGATTTACAGGATAATAAAAGTAGATATCCATAAATTCCTCTGTACATTTTTTCACATCTAATATGTGAACAGAATGAAAAAATTATTTTGAACCTGGCTTTATCCAATACTCAGATTTATGATATATTTAATATGTATGAAAATATATGCAAATTAGCGCATATTTAAACATTGAATTACAGAAAACTAGTAATAATTTTTTTTCTCATCTTAATGTAGGTAATCAACTGGGAAAGTGTCATGGTGATATCTGCTAGTTAAACATTTTACCCTATTCACCTGTAGTGTCTCGCCTTAAATGGACTCACAGATTCGGATTATGTTTCTGAAAAATCTCTGTGTTCCACTGAAGAAAGAAAGTCATAAATTTGGCATGGCATGAGGGTGAGTAAATGATGAGAGAATTTGTAGTTTTGGGTGGAGTTTCCTTTAATATGCAAAGGCAGCTATACATAAAGCCATTCATAATCTGATTTCCCAGACATGTATAAACATTGTCGCTTTGGGACACTATCAAGATGCTGTTTGAGCATCCACACAAGCCAGACACAGCAACACTTAGCAACCAATAGTTGAGTGGGACTCTCTTTGAGTAAACAACAGTCATTGTTTAGTGCCGCTAGTGGAGCAGAAAGTACTTAATCTTGTACTCTGTTGTTACGCTAGATTTATGTTTTACACTGATTTCTTTGGACACTGCATTACATCTTGATGAGGATCGCTTTGTCAAGCTGTTACTGAATACAAAGTCTCCTGGTGATGTACAATGTTCTTTATTTTGAATGTTGCCTGCTCTGTCAATGTTCATGCAAATTGACCTGATAACATAAATTCAGAACTTCAACACAGCATCTTCACACAAGAATAGAGAATACAAACTTTGAGCATTAACCAAGACAACAATTCAATTCTCAGTGACAGCTCTAACTGGGCATGAAAAATAACAAGCTATAAAAGTAAGTTATCGAGTCCATCAAAACAAACTGACATTATACAATTATACATTACAGTCTCTAAGTATATCAAAGTATCTCTTAAGACATATATTAATTACCTCTCTCTTTCACACAATTCAATTTACAAAAAAGCATGCAGTCAGTGCCAGGGCTGTCTCTTTAAACTATCTCTCTCTCTCTCTCTCTCTCTGTGTGTGTTGAGCTGTCAGTGTGATGCCGTCAGGACCTCAGTAGCGCTGCATTAATGAGCCTCTGCCAGCAGTGAGACACTGGAGGGCTCTATCACTTAGTAACCACTCCAAAACAGGAAAAATCCATCCCAAACAAAACATGTAAGAGGAGGAAATCTATTACAATGCTCAATGGTAAATACAATACTATCTAATATCGAAATACATATCGATTGATTTTAAAGTCCTCATGAAATAAAAAATGACCCTATTTAGTTTGTTAGCGCACATTACTAGTCTTGTGGTGAACAATTGATCAGTTAATACACAGAAAATAATGTGTTTGTCGTGATAATCTTAAATCAAAATATGAAAATTTGCTTCTGCTCTGGAATGGCATTCCTTCTCAGATGACGTCAATTTGATAGCTTGGGTTCAGTATGCTATGAGAGAGGGATGGAGAGGAGGAGCGCTAAAATAAAACCATGCCCTCTATTCAATATTCCGCTTCACTTGGAAAATATAACAAAACTGAAGTAAAGTTGCAATTTCTGGTTCGTGGGGACTTTTAACATTTAAAAATGTTCTCATGTGCATCTAAGTATTTGGACACATTTAAAACATGTCTGGCGTCATTGCATTAGATAACATTGAATCAAGGTTCACACTAGTAAATAAAAAAAATTTAAGCAAAAATACTGTTATAAGGAATGTGTGGTCACATTACCCTGATCAGACGCTGGTCTTAGAGGCCATTTAAGACACCAATTACAACAGAATAGAACAATAAGCAGAATTAAATAATTTAACTATTTTAACTACTTTTAGCACTTAAAATGCTTAAAAAACTGCTGCGTCATTGACCACATGGAATTTTCAATGTAATGTTTTGTTTAACTGTTTAAAGAATGAAAAGTAACAGGAATAAACCAGGAAACATGTGAGAACCGTAGCCTTACCGCAATCTCCCGTCCTGAGCGGCGGCGCCCCCTGGGATGACTTTGGTGATGAAAATGCTAGGGTCTTCACCAATGTGAGGGTTATCCGTGCCACCGGCAATACTGAAGCCCAGGCCTGAGTTCCCCTACACAGCAGAGGAGAGGAAACGGAACATCAATTAAAACATCAACCTATGCTTTGCTCAGCGACTATGGGAACATAATGTCGGCTAAAATCAACTGGCAATGTGATTTGCAAAATAGTGATGCGATTGAAATTAAGCCAAATTACAACGTTTCGGCCTAAATGGAAATTCAAAAATATGAATGTAATGCATTGGAAAATGTGTCATATTTCATGTATGCTATTATCCTCATTCTATAATTTGATCAAAGTAATAAAGGAACCAATGAACCATATTTTTAGGATAATTTTAGTAAAAACTGGTTTAAAACTACCCACACACTGGACTTCCATAGACTTCCAAAGCGCTGTACAAATAAATGTGAATTGAATAAATGGTCTTTGGTGGTGGCTGATGAACAGGGCTATCCACACACACACACACACACACACACACTACACAATTCTATACTATATACACTGCATAAGTGAAGAAATAATTCTTTATTTAATTAACACTAAATGTGTATTAACAGGGTTTACTTAAACATGCCGTCCAAAAAACGCGTCTCTGTAGGCAGCCTAGGCTCTGAGATCTGCACACATATAGCGATAGCGGATCGTTAGGAAAGATTAGATGAATGTGATCATTTATGTTTCGGCCTTTTTTGGGCCTGAAATGACTGATACAACCTTTAATTGTGGGTGTAAATGCATTTCAGGAAAATGATATATAAAAGACTGTTTTGCTACCCTTAATTCGTTAAGAGATTGAAAATATCAGTCTATTTCGACTAATACGTTAACATCTTCCCTACAGTATATGTTTTGTTGTTGACATCAAAGGCCACATGTCTAATAAAACTCTATGGTATGAATTGTACTATTCAAAAGTGCCTGACTTCAGTGCATAACTTTCACAACTTGCATTTTACTTTTATATTCAAATATTTAATTGAAATCCCACATCTATAATTTAATTTATTTAGTCATGGTGCTTTAACATTGTGGAGAAAGTTGCAAGTTTTTAATGTTTATATTTTAAACATTTTTGCACATGTATAGCGCAGCTACATTCATACTTTTGGAACTGTTTTATGGCCTTTATTTGCACATTGCTTGCGGGAGAACAGTGAGCTAGATTTGCATTTTTAAGAAAACACAGAAAAAGATTTATATCCAATAAACCTAAGAAATAATCTAAATAATTGTTAGCAGTCCTAAAATAAATGCCACAATAAAAAGGGCTACAGCTTCCTCTGCTGTCAACTAGCTTCACATTGATATGTATTGTATTTGTATTGGTTTTATTGATTTGTTGTTGCAGCCCTGGACAGAGAAATAGCTCTTACCACAGTTAAAGTCAACCGACAGTCAATAACAATGACCAGAATTTGTCTTAATACTAAAATTATTTCACTGCCTTTTACAGTGACACTCAAAACATTTTTAGAATAATGCTCTAATAATGTGGATTTTTAGGTCACACGCTAACTATAAACCAACAAGACAAAGTGCATGAAGAAACGAAGCTCAGACTAAAAAACACCTCCAGTGCTCCAGTTGTGGATTGCAACATCAAGTTATTCTGTTATTGCGATTAAGATGCAGGCTTAAAGTTGAGCTGACAACAGCTTGTGGAGGAGCATTGTTTATTTATGCAGAGTTAATAAATGTGCACTACAGAGCAGTGCTGAATTGGGTCACAAAAAAGCATGATGGGAGGGGGGGGGGGGGGGCCTTAGGCAGAGTCGGGGATTAAGTCTTGACTGTGGAAGGCAAGATGGTGCTCTTTTTTCCTGCCTGGTAACTCTGCAGAGATGGAGTGAGTTGGTTAATCGGGAGAGCGTTTCTCATTCTTTCTCAAGCGCTGATGGCTCTGATGCGTTGCATTTTGATTGACAGACTTTGAGCTGTTAAATGGAGTCACTGCAGAGGAGTAGTTAAAGCTTTGGTTGTGTATCCGCTTGTACTTTAGGAATGGCTGCGGGAGAAGTACACAGTAACCCGAGTCAGTGTTACACAAGCTGTTCATAGGGGAAATAACGGAGAGAGATCTGTGATAGAATTCTAAAAAGATTCATCTGCACACTGCTCAGCTCTAATCTACAGACTTTTGTATTGTCCTGTATGCTATGAAAATGGTTATCAGTCAATACTAAATCAAAACCAACCACCTTTACTTTACCAGAGTATTGTGAATTACCTTTTGGTGTGTTATTTCAAAGAAAAAAAATCTGTCTGTCTTTGTTATATGTTACATTAAAAGTAACGCTGACCTTAATTGAAAACAGAACGCTGGTCAATATATTGTGGGGGTTTTTTTTTGTGTGTGCTATTATGCGGATCAGAGTGAACGACTTGCATCTACTGTATGTGTGTTAAATGAAGGTGGCTTTCTGTTGCTTGCAAAGCTGACTGCGAGCCACTCGTTTGATTCATCTGATTGTACTCGCTGCACGATTACACTGCAGGCTCACTCTCGCTCATATCCAGGGTAAATCACCACTGTCAATCCCCTACATCTGTTTCGTTGAACTAGTGACATCATCATCAGCTAAAACACACATGCAGGTTACTTTACCGCTCGAACAAGTGCGGACCCAAGTCAGAGTTGCTTTCACATTCAAGTGAATCACACCACAGTTCCACTTCAGACCACCTACTACAGGTAGCCTCGAGTTCGGTTCCCCAGTACGCTCCCGGGATCGCACGGCAGCTTTCACATTACTGATTTTTCATGCAAAACGTGCTCGGTTTTGAACTAAAGCCCCCTTAGTGGCCTGTAGGAACTGCTGTATGGAGAAACCAGAGAACAAAAGCAGTACTAGTCAGTCCACTCACCCTTTCCAGTGTAATCTCCTCATACTCAAAGTCAGCCTCGGTACCGTTAACCTGGAAATAAAACAACATGTCAGAGACTCTTTACATACTTCAGTACTCAATTAATTATCTTTTACAGGAGAACTGTATTCATTTCATGGATTGTTTAGTAGACTGTTGCGGGTATACAGGGAGGCAATGAGAGTTCATTCAGGAAAATAAAACTTAATGCAAACAGACCAAGTAAACCTGTAAAACTCCACCATCTTATTCTTTTTTTTATTACTTCTTTCTTTAAAACAACTTTGGTTATGGAGACAGCTTGGTGATAAACACATTTTGGAAAAAGGATTTGTAACTAGGGATTCACAATGAATTTTCTTGTCATGGATGAAAACTGATAAATAGCATATAATAAAATGATATACTATTTTGTGTAAATAAATTAAAAGTAAATCTAAAAACTAAAATCAGTCGTTTTACATGTTACAATGAATTTAAGCATTAAAACATTATAATGTACTGCAAGAAAAAATTAACTAAGATTAAAGGAGCTGTGTGTAAGAAATGTATTTCAATTAATCATACATTTTCCCTGATATGTCACTAGACATTACGAAATCATGTTCATTTCAAATACTTATATCACTGACAACAGTAGTCCGGCCAGGATATTGTCATTTAAAAAGTGAAGTTGCAGCCCTCAACTGATGTTGATGTTGTCATGTTGTGTTTTGGTCTGATGCTCCACCCTCCACCGATCTACCAATCACGAAGTCAGTAGTGTTGCGCATCCGGGTTGCCAGCTCTGCTCTAGTTCCCACAGCCGCAGCTAATAACGTGTCGTAATCGGATCCTGCAGCATATCTGGCAACCTCGAGTCAGTAATTTGAAAGTGATTGCAGTACCAGTTTTGGCCACATTCTTACATACGGCTCCTTTAAGAAAGCATTGATGGTGTAGAGATAATCTAAATGTTAAAATAAAGGAAATGAACATGCACAATTATGTATCTAATATGCCAATACGCATCCAGTAAATAAATTTTAAAAAATCTAATATTGGCCAATAATCAATCTATCAAAAAATGTGTGCATCCCTATTTGTAACCATATTTTGCTTCATATTATATAGAACAAAACAATGAATGAAACTGGCAACTGCTTCAAAGCTCCATATTGCCATCACGTGGTGTATCATCTGCAAAAAGAAATGTATCTTAAGGGACCATGTATGGATTTCTAATTGATTTAATTATAAAATTTTTGTGCCATATATCCTCATCCTATAAACAAATAAAACATTATGGCCATTGACCCGTCACAGGTGGAGCGAATATCTCTGATCATCTCCTAACAAGGCACATATAAAGGTCTGGGTGGAATAAATGGTATAAGCAAACAATCAGTTCACGTAACGTGAAAAAGTTAAACTAAAAAGTTAAAAGTTAAACTAAAAGTTAAACTAAACTAAAAGTTAAACTAAAATTAAAATCTTGTTGTATCAAAAGCTCAGAAACTGTTATATATTTTGAGGAAGCTTATGTCTTTCGACATAAACAAATCTATACTGATCATGTTTTATAGATCTTTTATTGCATGAGTTTTAACCTTTGCTATGATTTGTTGGTTTCATGGATCAAGTATCAAAAGCAGATCACAATTGCAGAGAATTGTTAACCTAGGGTCAAAAATGGCTGCGTTTACACTTGGCATTAACATGCGACCTGTATCTGGATGTTGTCCACATACACATTGAAAAGACAAGTGTAAACGCGTTTCGGTCCCACTTTATATTAAGTGGCTTTAAGTACTATGTACTTACATAGCAAAATAAGTACAATGTACTTATTGTGTTCAGGTTGTATTGTAAAACACTTTTGCTGCTATTGAGATGTGATACTGGTAAGGTTAGGGACAGGTGTGGTGGAATGGGTCGATTTAAGGGTAGGTTAAGGTGTAAGGGAAGGGTCAACTGTGTAATTACAAATGTAATTACACCAATTAATTACAGTTGTAATTGCATGCAGGTATTTTCAAAATATAAGTACAATGTAAAAACATGTATGTACATAATAAAGTAGTAACTTCAATGTAAGTACATAGTACTTAAAGCCACTTAATATAAAGTGGGACCCGCGTTTCTGATCGGAATGTTATCCGATCAGCGTGTTCAGGTTCGGAGGTAGTCGAGGACCGCATTGTGATCGGATCTCAGTGTAATGTAAACGCAATCCAGCCATCGTGTCTGCATTCACAGGTGGACGTCATTTAAATCCCCGCCCAGTCTCCCCACGTGCTGTCAGAAAATAATGACCAGATGCAGTTTAGACAATAAATTAAACACATTTGAACCTTACAAATAAACGTCAATATTTAAAACACTGTGTGTGTCATTTTTTTTCATTTTAATTGTGCAACATTATCTGAACGAGGCGATCGCCTGTACAATCACAGCTGCGAGTCATGAGATCTTAATGAAGTGCGTGCGCTGTTTTGCCAGAGGAATAATGGGAATACACTTTTTATTTTTTAATGTTTTAAATGTTGAATGTTTTTGTTGTTTCAGCATGTTTATTAATCTCCCATTTCTGTTAATATAGCCATTGCACGCTATAACCTTAAACCCTGATGATCGATGATGTGACAATTGTTTAACATGATCAAACCAGTTATTTTTGTATGATCAGCTCTGAAATGATCAGCGTAATTTGATATAAGACTGGAGATTGCATAGGAAAGTACATTGGGACATTGCTTAATTTGTATCATCTTTACTCTTAATTTGGCTACTGACCTAATTTAAATATTATGCAAAAACATAAATCCGATCGGTTATCCAGATACAGAGGCTACTTAATCTGAACAAATGTAAACGCACCGTGTCCTGATTGGCTAATGATCCGATCTGCTTGATCGAATCACGGTGATCGCATGTTAATGCCAAGTGTAAACGCAGCCAATGAAAGGCTCTGCACAGTTAAGTTTGTCTGCTCTGTGTGAGAAAAACTATCTTAAAAAAGTCGTTGACCATTTTAGATGATAAAAGACGATATAGTCCCTAAGTGGAGGACTTATGATCTTTTGTGTCAAATACAGTTTTGATTGTAAATACTCATTTGAAGCATAAGGATACAGGTTAATTTTAAAGTTTAGTTTTTTTTTTACACATCTTAAAGTTATGAGGAAAATTTGATGTATGGCTGGGTTTTTGTAGTTCATGTGTGTTTGTGATGTCTCGCGTTATGTCAGTTTGTATTTTATTGTTGATGCTGCATAAATTGCCCTGTGAAGGGACAAATAAAGATTACAACTACTAAATCAGTTAAGTCTGACATCACACATTACAATTTCCGGGTCTAAACACTCCTTCAGATTGCAAAAGCAACAAACGGTGCTAATATACACTCAGGTGCTGTAGGACTATGTGATTCATTATTTATGAATGGTTCAAATATTGGTGCCCAGGACACTGTAAGCCTGGAGACTGTTGTGTACGTTTTTAAATGGCTAGTGCTCGTAAACATCTGTTCATTGTCTGTTTTTAGAACCAAACTTGAAGTAATCTTCTAAGTTCTCTGCTTTAAGACTGTCTTTTGAGATCTATTTAAACCTCCTGATACTAAAATGACAAAGATGACCCTTAAACAACAGTGTCTATACAATATTTGACTGCAGTCAAAGCAATTTTCCAGAAGAACTCAGCTTTGATTATGTAATGCATAGAGAAATTGAGCCTACGTATTCATTAGCATTGTAGCTGGCTGCGTCTGGTTTGGTCTCAGCGCCATAGACAGTGCCACACTCGCAAAGCCCCCTGTACATTAAGATAATGACATTTCCATTAATTGATTTCCCTTTATATGTGATAAGTAGTTTTCAAGATTTTATATTTATATTGAGAGTATTTAGTATTTAAGATCAGGGACTTAACTAATGCACTATGTACACCTTTTGGTTCAGCAGGTGTAAACTTTGCACAACTATACAGTAAAATACTGAGCACCAAATCAGCATGTTTGAATGGTTTGAATTATGTGACACTGACGACTGGAGTCGAATGGCTACTGAAAATTCAGCTTTGCAATCACAGGAACACATTACATTTGAAAATATATTGAAATCTATTGAAAAAAGGTTATTTTAATTTCTAATCGATGCAGCCTCTGTGAGCATAATACATCTTTTTTTATCTTACCGACCCAAAACTTTTGAAAAGTAAAGTAGTGTACACGTTACTTTGAATATGCCATTTAATTTATGACTAGGTGTACAGATTCCTTTTGTTAGCTAGTAAATCTTCTAGTCAACAAATTCAATAAATAATAGAGATATTAACCTACATATACCACCAACATAATGTAGTTTCCTCTAAACAAGCCAACCTAAAAACATTATTCTCACCCCACTTTCCTTCACAACATAATTTCCACATGGAGTCAATTATGGTCCCCGATCACATAAGCCAAAAAGTCCCATGAGGATCTGTATGCTACCCAAAACCTGCAGGACTGCTGATCCAGCAGAAAGGCTGAAGTGGAGGTTGAATGTGTGGTGCTTGATGAGAAAAACAGACGTAGTGGCCCTGAGTGGCACAATCAAGACTACTGACCTCACTACTCCACAGGAAGACTCGAGGGAAATTAAGTGGAAAACAAACCCAAGAGATGTCAGTTCACTACAGTGCTGAATGAACACCACACTTGACTAATGGGCCTTAGAAACGATATTCCAAACTCTACGCTAACATGACATTGAAGGTCCAGAGCTACTTGACTCAAAGTCAGTGACTTAAAACAGAATCCAGTAATAGCACATAGTGCAATAAATAAAATTTGACAGAAGAAAAAATATCTTGTCAACATGAGTTTAAGATATTGACTACACTTATAGTACCTCAGATATTATTACATTATTGCCTTCATGATCTTTCATCAAAATGTAATAACGCCTCTGAAGTGGCTTTATGCTGACGTCACCTTGGCTGCATGAGCTTTTGTATTATGCAATATAGATTATGTACCTTGGGGGTACAACAGGTTGTCACTGGGGCATCTTTAAAGGAACATCTCTGTGCCTTACTTATGCCTAAAATAGATATATTAGTACCCTGGAGTTGTAATATGAACTCTTGAGGTTATTATTACTAACAATATAAAAAAATTGCTACAAGTACTATGTACCCTTAGGATTACATTAACAACATTTTAGGTGTAAATGAGGTTCAAAGATGTACCTTTAAGGGTACTGGGCCAATGAAAAGCTACTGTACCCACCTTTTTAAGAGTGTCTTTAGGCATCACATTCCAGTCACCATATTGGTACAGGATGCCCACTCAATCCAATCAATTCGAGATACATAAAGTCAAGAGCTGCCCAATATTTTTTCTTATTGAATATCCAGGTTCTATTGAAAATCCATGAAATTACATAAGCAAAATGGAAATGCCATCTGATTTTAAAGGTATTATCACCAAAAGTAACTTGGCAATAACAACTTGCTTACAAAAAGGAAACCGATAGAACGATGTGGCATGCTGGTCTAAGGGATTTCTGAATTTCAAATTGAAAAAAAAAGTTAATAAAGTGTAAATAAGTGAAAAGAAAACTTACATATGGAGCTGAATCCAAGCTCTCTGTATTTACCACGACAGGGGGAGGATTTGCCTGCAAGAGAAAACAGTCCAGTTAAGGCATCGATTCCAGCACATTTCTGGTTCCATCCAAATTGAACCTGGAACACGAAGCGTTTAGTAGATTCAGTAAGTGTTAAGCTTGCAGCATTCTACACAGCAAAGGTATATTCACTTACTCTCCACATGATGCTACATTTACCACCACTGGCATTCACACCAGATTAACACAGCACTGCCAGCATACGTACGTACATGGCATTTTATACTGCAGAACATGCAATGCTGAAGCATGAATGCTATTACGAGCCAAAAGTAGCCTAAAATTAAATCCACTCTTTCTTTCTCTCTCACTCTCTCTCTCTCTCGCTCAATTTCTAGGTCTGTCTTTCTGTGGAGCTTTCCACTTCCTCCGGCTGGTTGACACGCAGATGCTATTAGTCAAGGGGAGCCGTGGTACTTTACCCGACTCTAGGGCCGATAATCCTTCAGCCCCATCAACGAGCAGTGGAATGGCAGGGATCAAGAAAAAATGACCAACAGGAAGAGAGCGAAAAAAAAGAAGGGAGGGGGGAGTGGGAAAATAGAGAAAGAAAAAAAAAAAGACCTGTGACGTCGATGGAGAGATGACAGCGGGCTCCGCAGGGACAGTGGAGATTGGGATCACAGGGATTATGAGAGTGGAGGGTGGGACAGCATCTGTCTGCTGAACAATAGCATGGAAGGGGAGAGGTCAGTTCACATATACATACACAACAACACAACAATGCACATCATTGCACAGGAACCAGCCATGGAGGATGGGTGCAAGTAGGTGTCTGTATGAGAATGTGCGCAAGACTCAAGCAAATCTGAAGGTGGAGGGCGAGGGGATTAGTGATTATTGAAGAATTCAGATGAGGGGAGAATGGAAATAGCATGTGAATGAGAATACGGCCATAATCCACCCAGCTGCACATGGTACAGTTACTACTGACATAATCAGCAAAGACACTGCAAACATGCAGTGTCACTCTGGAGTTCTGTTATATATTTATAATGTCTAGCTTGTTACAAAACTGTAAAGAAAACATGTTCAAAGTGATAGTTCACTATATAGATATCCATTCCAACAAAGCTTTCACGCTTCAAAAAGTTAATAAAGATATTGTAAAAGTAATCCATATGGATTTAGAGGTTTACTAATAGTCTTTTGATGAGACACGGTCACTTTATACGATTAACAGATTTCATTTGGGCTTCCATTCTCATATAAACATAGATCAACACACATACATTAAGCACATTAAATATGGTAAATGTAAGCTCAAACTTGCTTGCTTGACACACAAGAACAATGATGTTTGTTTTCGTGCATCATGCATGTACATTAGTGCTTCTGCAAGTTAGTGAGGTTTGTTTGCACTTCAAGCAAGTACAGATGTGCTACCATATTTGATGTGTGTTGATCAAAGTTTATCTGTGAATAAAAGCAAAAATGTTATGTTATCATATGCACCAGAGAAACAAGCGCGCAGCCATCTTTAGAATATTGTCTTTGAAATTCCGTTTTTACGCTTGCTCTGTATATCTCTATGGCATCGCTGTCGAGGAGTAATTAGCTGGTGAAGTGGCACCAATTACCTATTGTAAACTTAAAGAAAGCTCTCATGTAGAATGTAATGTTTAAAGCAGATGTCTTAACAAATGTCAGTAGACCAGGAATATTTTAAAACAAGCTGTTCATTCCTAAATACGCAAGATCACTGTGAAAATACAGGCCAGAAAACAAAAGACAACGACCGCAACGCTGAAAAGGGGCGGGGCTACATAAGGTCTATAACGCGATTGTGTCTCTTTAGAAGACTTGGATTAAACCGCTCGATTCATAAAGGTTCATTTTATAAAGTCTTTATGTACTTTCTGAAGTATCAAAATGAATGAATGAATGAATGAATGAATGAATGAATGAATGAATGAATGAATGAATGAATGAATGAATGAATGAATGAATGAATGAATGAATGAATGAATGAGGCATTTATGGACTTTCAGTAGAGGTGCAGAAATTTCTCAGGTTAATAGTAAATGAGTAAATGATTGCGTCTTAGCCTACTCAATTGTGAGTTTTTCAATACAAATTAGATTCAACAATCCCTCGACCCTCACCAACAAATCCCTGGGATTGCATCCATGCTGAGCTGACCATTGATTACTATAAAAAATGTTAAAGTAGCATTTGCATACCTACACACATAAACATTCACATATGCACAGGGCACAACAAAACAAACACTTGTTTGGCATCCATTTAGGGTTTAATAGAGAGAAATATTGTCAATAATAAGGAGTTATTTAGAATGAGGGTGGAGTCCCTTCATTGATTATTTTGATCATTCTAAATGAACAAATCAGATTAGCCAGATCCATTGTTTTTCCGATCCTCTTAACAAGAACCTGATATTTTCAAGGTAAAGACAAGACATTACATCTCTGATCCACTGGATGCGAGTGGGTGAAACAGCCTCTTTCCGCTAACAAGGAAGAAAAAGCAAGGACTTTACACATTGATGCTGATAACCATGACTCCATGACAAATATAGGGCATGTCCAAAACATATGAACTAGTGAACCCTTTAGAACACTGACATCTGTTACACAAGGGACTAGTACCACGGAAACTTTGAGCTAATGTAACTTTTGACATATGAGCTCTATGAACTACTTAGAACGGAACAAGCGAGTACCGAGCACACACTGATGATGAGTGGATTTTCCTTGAAAAAGTACTAAAACATTTTCTAAAGATCAATTTTATCAGATGCCTGACCTGATGCCTACCTTATGGTCAACATTACCATGGGTAATTACAGTATTCTGATGACTTTCCTGTAGGGCAATTGCTAAAGGCTCAATGGCTAAATAAATGGTCTTAAAAGCACAGACCTATTGAGTCCCACAGTACAAATTAAATGGTCTAGAGTACAGACTATTGGTCAGGACTTCCGCGGAGGGAGCACTATAAAATAATTTAATCCAAGAAAGACCGGGCCAAATCCAAATGTTTCCAAACTAAGAAAAGGTACTGCCACTTCACCCTATCAAATGCCTTCTTGACATCAAGAGAACACCTACTCTGGGGTAGCCCATAGCCGGACAATTTTTTGCAGCATTTATCTACTTTATAGATTAAATTAACTAATTTAATAATTGATGATCTTTACAATGGACCTGAATCAACACTGAACTTACTTCAGCTGAACTGACTGCTTTGAAACCAGCACTTTATACAATACAGATATATAAATAAAGGAATAAAGGTGACGACTTTTGCTTATGCTCTTTTTTTTTTATATTTAAAATATTTGTTGTGCTTATTTATTTGATACTCATTTAAAATAACAATTAAAACATTACCGAGTACCGTAATACCACATCTGTGGTATTACTTTATCTAAAAAAATTTTTTAACAATGAGTCAACAGAGCTTACATATCACTTATATAAAGCTTGTATGATCGGGATCGGTATTGGCCTGATCATCATGACAAGTAATCGGTAGTCGGTATTGGCTGCAAAAATCCTGATTGGAGCGTTCCTAGTCAAAGGCATACAAACTAGAATAAAGGTCTCTAAACGTATCATTAATTATGCTTTGTTCAGTTGTGACCTCCCTATTATCCAAACAAAGACCACTGATCATTTGTTTTGTGCGGATACTACGTAGCTGATTAGCCAGTAGTTTTCCAGATTACTCCCCACTTTCACAATAAACACTTCTATTTCTTCTCAAAAGGCTCTCTGACATTAGAAGAAAGCCAATCATACTCTGATTACAGTTTCTTATACAGGTTCGGTGTAGGAGACCTTTGCAAGAACGATTTGCTTTTCTTTAGAGTGTTTTCTTTTGTTAGTGGCATAAGTAATAATATGGCCTCTTACATATGCTTTAAGAGCCACCCACACTGTTGAATCGTAGACGTCTTCTGATTTATTGACGCTTAAAAAGACAAAGGGAGACAAAGTTCTCATCAGCCAAGAGAGAAATATTCAAATGCCAATTTCTCCAAGAAGAGGCCAAGTTCAAAAAAGTCAAGTCAAGAGTTAAAGGAGCATGATCCGACATGACAATACTTTGGTATGCACAAGATTGAACTCTAGGAATCAAACCATTATCCAGAAAGAAAGTAATCAATCGGGGAAAAAGTATGATGAACTCTTGAAAATGCAACAGTTCCATAACAATTAATAAAGGCCATTCTGTTATGATATTATTTGTGACATCTACCCTTGTCTGGAAAGAGGAATAAAAGATTCGCCCCTCCCAACCACGATTAGGATGTAAATTATCAATACTATGTGGATGGGTTTCTTACAGAAAAGCCAGCAAAAGGTTTTCCTAATATGTTGGACCTTTTATTTAAAAGGTAGCTTCTCCTGTTGAGACATGCACCTGTAAGAGCTCTATGTGAAGAAAAAAAGAGCTCTGTGTGATATTTGAGTTGGGGAGGCGCAATACATGAAAGAGGCATTTCCAAGGTTATTTTGGAAATATGCTTTATTTGATTAATTCCGCTAGGAGCCACTAGTGCCACAGAAACCACATACTTCACCTTTAAAGGTCCCCTGACATGAAATTTTTACTTTCTGAGGTTTTTTAACATTAATATTAGTTCCCCTAGCCTGTATTTGGTCCCCTCCTGTCTAGAATTTTCAATCGGTGTAAACCGAGCTTTGGCTATTTTTCTCTTCTCTGCAGCTCAGACGCGCTGATCTTGAATCTCCTCGTTATTACGTCATAACGAGTAAAGGTTACCTCCCCCTTCTCTGCTTTGCCCGCCCGTAGAATTTGGCCCGCCCATGAGAAAACGAGCTAGGAATAGCAAGTACGAACGCGCGCGCGCGCGCGCGATTTTAGTTTATCCTCGAGAGATATCATGGCGTGTGACCGATCGAAGCACAAAAGTTGAATAGAGAGATATAATGGCTTGCAAACGAGCGAAGCATGGCAGTTGATCAGTGTTCGGATGTGAACACAAAAGTATTTTTTAGTTCCTTCATCCGAGCCTCTGAAGAAACAATGGGTTAATTTTATTTTCTCTGGAAATGCGCCGCCACAACTTCCCAAAGTTTTGGATGGTCCAAACATTTCACCGACGACTGTTTCCTCAACTTGCATGGGCCAATACAGAGCTGGCCTCGATGAACGTCTGAAAATAAATAGATCGAGCTACCAGGCAGGCAACAATTCAAGTTCAAGTTCAGACAGGTAATCTTTCTCTCAAAATCGTTCAATACATCATCGTGTTTGCATTGGTGAAAGCATTAGAGAGAGTGCAGAAACTGCGTTGCAATGATAAGATATTTATTCTCGCGATCGACAACAGACAGTCATCTGTTTGCTCAATGCTCATCACGGCAACATTTTATGTGATGGGAATAGATCTAAAGACTTAAAAAACTTCTCACGATTCGTTAATCTCGATAGCTGTATTAGTAAACGTATAATAGCTGTAGTAAAAGTATTCGAGAGAGTTTCACATGTAATACGTAGCTATTTCATATGCACGCATGTCAGCCAATCACAGCAGAGGCCGGTTACACACAGACACGCCCCTCCAAACAGAGCGTTTGGGCTCAGGGCTAAAATCAGGCTAGGAAAAATGCCTTTTATTTCTAAATTATGACTATTTTTGATCTAAAAAACATACTAACATTATAAGGGCAACCCATTAAACATTATAAAATAATAAAATTTAAGTATGTAAGTACCTTTAAGTATGTTAAAACAGGCAATCCTAATGGCCAAACGTCTGCAGTGAACTTGCATTTGTTTGTGGTCATGGTGTTATTGAGACTCTTGCTACTTGTTTACTGAGCTGTGTGACGACAAGCAGAACGATGAGCTACACATTCATGGGCATGACTGTAACACTATGACAGGGCAGATGTCCACGTCATTATTTGACATCCAGCCTGGGGAATGGCTTGGAGGAGTTGGACTTACTCGGACCTAACACTCACAATCCCCCAACTGAGATCACAGGCGATTCTCAGCCACTGATGTACAATATGCACAGATTTCACAATTAACGCTGTATCTATCTACAAAGAAAGTTTTAAGGCATTTCACTCAGTCAGAAATTAAAGTGTCTATATAGGATTTACACACATCTGTGTTTTCATTTTGCCACAGAAAACAGTTTGGAATGGCCATACCAATCTAAAATAGTCTGAATATAAACACTTATTATAGGTTTACCATGGTGATTCAGGATAAGAAAAAAAACTCGGTTTGGAAAATAGATTCATGATGTACTTGTTTATATACATTTTTGTCAAATTTGAACTCAAAAGTTACGGACTGCAGCTAGGATAGTAGATTCGAACTATGCAACTATTAGAACTATTACTTTTCATTGTTAAAATTGAGATTTATGTATCATAACAAACATCCATGTTGCGATAAAAATCACAAATCAATTCACAGTTTAATCACAATTTTAATCGATTTGCAGAGTCATACATTTTAATTTTACAAGTCAGTTGGACAATTAAACATTTACCTGAACTTTAGCCTCAAATTTACTAAAATGTCAAAGTTTTAATTTTACTGTGAGATGGACAATTAAGAATCAAATCCCTGAGTATCTGAAATTAGTGCGTGTTCTCCAGTAAAGTGCAGATATAATGTGTAAGCAACGGCTCCACCATAAGACAATATACAGTGAGACATTTAAGATTATTTACAAGTCATTACTTTTACAAAAGTTAAAAGTTTTTTGCAGCATGTAAAAGCCGTCGGCCCTCTTTGCATCATGAAAAACAACTTTTTTATATATAACCTCGAAAGCAAGCAAAGACCACCTCCTTTACAAAGACTAAAAAGCTGTCAGTCATCAAAAAAATGATTTATAATCAAACATTAATTGGCTAATCACCTGCAGTACAGCTGCAGACCCCCGGCTGAAGACCACTGCTCTAGAAGTACTGGTCATTTTTAGTTCATGCTAACAATGCAGTTTATAATATAATACATAATACATGTTACTTCTATTATACATGTTACTTCATCACCAAATCAGAATATTAGAATGATCACTGAAGGATCATGTGACACTTAAGCCTAGAGCAATGATTCTGAAAACTCAACTTTGCCAACAAAGAATAAATTGCATTTTGATTATATTACTGATTAATGTTACACCAAAGTGTCATCCAAGTGTCATCCAACAATTTTAGCATCTTATTCTTATTACAGATAAAGAGGAATGTTAGCACTAAACATTTTTTAAACTTAATAAATATTCATATTTTATTGCATTTTTCTATGGTTTAATTTGTGTTATGGATTCATTTTAGATGCCCATGAACAGAGTTAAAAGGCACTGTAAAATGCCAAAAAGCAAATGCAGACCCAGTATCTAGTGCGGCACTTTTAAGAACAAGATAAGTATAACGGTAGCTATATTAGTGTCCACACCAATGAGTGATAACACTGGTCATTCTAACCATGTCCTGCAGTTTTGTACTGCAGCTGAAGCTCTTTAAGGCGGAATGGATTCTGATTGGCTGACAATGTTTTTATCGTTCATTAGCTGGAAGAAAAAAAAAATGCTCTGAAAGTGGTTCCACGATATTGTTTCTCTGTGCCGTTACCGTTATAGTAGTGGTGTGGCCTCTACTATTCTTTTATATTTAAAATGTTTTTTTTTAACTATATAGCCGATATCTTAGAATGATTTAGATGATAACTATATCTTTATCATATAGTTATCATACTTGGAGTAAACAAAAATCTTTGAACAGAGTGTTCAAAAGAGACCATTGAGGGGATTCCCCACCCAAAAGACTCATCCTGATAATGTCATTTATGTTGGCAAACAAAAAGTATTCATAAATATAGCTGCAAGGAGTAATTTTTGGGGGCCGAGCAGGTCAGAAACAAAGTGACAAGCTAAGCAAGCATGGCAGGGAGCATAAGAACAGTAAAATAAAATGCTTATTGCTTTTTCAACATCTGCTTCTGCTGTTATTTACTCAGGAATATTATTGAAAATAATTTAACGATACAGACTAATAACAAAAACATTGCAATTAAGGGAACAATGGCAATATTTTGCCAAAATGTCATTTAGAGTAACAAACCATGGTCATTCAGCGTAATGGATATATTTATGTAAAAATTAAACAATATACTTATTCTGACCTGTAATTATTAAAATACATAAAAGAATATACAGATCATACTACATTTTATTATATGATTTTCACTTCCTTACAAAAACTACAAAAATCTAGTGGTTTAAAGGATATTAGCAAAGTATAAAGATTTCCAAAATCCAATGTACAGGGGAAAAAACTGTATTACACATTTATTTTTTTGATGCATGAAACCCCCTTTTTGTCTTTGACCCATATATATAGGGTTTGCTTGATTTTAACCAATACTGATGCCACTTTAATTGTTGTGGTGCCTAAACCCCAAACACGCGATCTGCACGGAAACTAAAATTAGGGCTTGTCAATATCATCGACTGGAGTTCCACTTTGGCGTCCCACTATAGACCCTTAATTGTGGGATTAATTGCTCTTAATGAATTAAACATGGAAAAACAACACATTAGCATATAAGAAGCTTGGCATCGACCTGATGATAACTGACATTTGAAAGGGAAAAAAAGGTACATATATAAAATGCAACAACCCACAAATTTTCGAAGAGAATAAAGCGATTGCGGGGCAGGAAAACTACAAAGAAATGCAGTAACAAACCAGAAAACACAAAGGAGCTGACAAATACAGCGTCCAGTGTTGTAGATTAAAGAGACACGATAGTCAATTAGATAGATCAAGATCAACAAAAATGTAAGAGAGCACACCAGCCGTGAGTGTAAAGGAGGAACCTAATTTAATAACACCAAGAAGTATCTCGAAAAGCATCCCGAGTAAATTAAGGTCCAGAGTGTGGAGCTGCTCATCCCTATCCTCTAACTTACCTTATCGAATGACACAGAGGCCCAAAAGGAAAACCTCTCCCCTGGTCCACTCACTTTGGCCGTGCTCTTGGTGGGGCTTTTCTTCACGCTGTCACGCAGATTGAGGAACTTGGTCCTGCTCTTTCCTATGTTTAAGGGCAGGGTGCAAGAGTTGTAGCAGCCCTCGTGGCTCACCGTCTGCTGGAGATGCGGTTGCTTGAGGATGGAGGTGGATGGCGGGTTCTGCCTGAGGTTGACTCGGGCATGGGAGTCGTTCCTCTTCTCACAGCTGTCTGCTCTCCGGATGCCGTACTCATGGCCAGAGTAGAAGGTCGTCATGGTCGGCACGTGGACAAAACGTTAGGAGACGGCGTCGAATTTTAGGAGGACAAGATTGACGTTGAAAAAGCTGCTGTGTTTTGGTGCAGTGCCTTGGCAACAGCGATTGGAGGGAAATTCAGCCCCAGTCTCTCACGCGTTGGTGTGCGCAACGATCCTCTTGCGTGCTCTGTATCTCTCTCATTCACCCTTCCTCTCATCTCTTTGGATTCTCATGCCAATTAGAGAGCTCCAATGGGCAAAGGCATCAGGCGTGGAGGGGCTTTTTCCTGGCATGAATAATCAATGCTGAGCTCCGATTCACATACAAAGCCAGCCTGCTGAAACAGCGCCAACACACATAGAGCGACTGTAACCTCGCATGAGGGGGATCCATCTAGCAAACAGCTCCTCGCCCACATAATTAAGACTATCTGACCTCCTTGCGTTCCTTGAGTCAGCGTGGCGTTTGTGGGGAACTTTTCTCTGATGTTCTGTGTGATCATAGTCAGGATGAAGAAGATAATAGGGTAACACTTTACAATAAGGTTTCATTAGTTAACTACATTAGTTAACATGAGCTAATAATGAACTGCACTTCTACAGCATTTATCAATCTTTGTTGATTTTAATTTCATAATTTACTAATACATTATTAAAATCAAAAGTTGTATTTGTTAACATTAGTTAATGCACTGTCAGCGAATATGAACAAACAAACAATGAACAGCTGTATTTTTATTAACTAATCTATTGCTCATTATTAGTTCATGTTAGTTAAAACAATGTTAGTTAACAAATGAGACCTCATTGAAAAGTGTTACCAATATTATATATAAAAATTATCTTTAAGTCGATTGTCCATTCGATTTTAACGCCTGAAATGCACAAATCTTTGTTTGTGGTCTGAATTTCAGTTTCATGCAATCAATGTCACTCAATAATAAAAGAATACATACACAACAGAACATACAAAGTAATGTATATTACATATGACCCCTTTTTATGACAGATGGCTTACCATAAGTGTATAGATGCAAAGGATCTTTCCTTTGGGAATATTATGAATAGATAAATGGCCTAGAATAGCTGCGTTGACATGACAACTCAGGCCATTGGATTGGAGGCTGATTTTATAAGTGGATTTGAACTGATGAGTCTAGAGTGTGCCAAGCTGTTAACAACCACTGCTTCAGCATTTATAGTACGCATGTCAGCTGGGATGAACTCTGATACAATGAGCAGGTTAAAGTGCAGTTTAATAAATGTCGTGTTAGTGTCAAATACACCGCATTAGTTTTCCGAGTGAGAATCAGACTATTTGTAATTTGAAAAGTCCTGAAAAGTTGAAAACTTAACTCTTTGAATGATTAAAAAAATATGATAATAATAATTGTATTAGTATAATAGTATTTTTAATAGTAATAGTGTGCCCCCCTGTAGACCACGGTTTAAGCTTCTTAAACTTTGCTCATTTCAGATGCAAGTGAGAGATTTAAAACCAAAATTAAGGATGTGGTCAGGATTCAGATCAAGTTTACCTCAGAAAACAATGCAGTTCCAGTGCCACCTACTGGCCACACAACCAAAACAAGGTTCTTGGACACTTTGCTTGCATGTTTCTCTACTAACACATTATACCAACAACTGTAAATTGTAAATGGAAAATACAATTTAGTATTAATAAATATTTTGGAATTTAAAACAAAGTGTATAGTGTTTTTGCATAATACATGTATATTCATGCATGTGCAGAGATTTATCTGTTTCTTTTACACTGTATAAGGGGATTCAATTGTTCAATTATCTCTCTGACCTTCAGTTGAATTGCTGCTATAGGTCAAATCATTTTCAGCTGACTACAATTACAAAGGAACAAGAGATTGGGCAAGAAATTCTGCAACCACATGTAGTGGCACTATTTGTGAATTATTAGCATATTCGCCGATCACACAAGGTAAAGCTCGATGATTAAAGACAATTGATAGGATAACTAATCACATGGCCCGTCAACTGACAACTAACACTGTCCTGGCCACAGCATTGCAAACAACAGTATTATAATATAAAATAATGCATATATTTTCTAGGAAGTTTTGTGTGCTTTAAATTAAACTGCTTACATTTTTAACAAACTCCTTTCAAAAGTTCATAATATGTCATTGCAATCAAAGTTCTTGAGACAAACAGCCAAAAAAAAATATCATCAACAATCTGGGTAAATATAAAATAAAAAAAATGATACTAAACACTGTTAGCGCAACTGTATAAATAAATAAAAAACACTGCAGAGTGGAAGTAAACACACATACGTAGCATGTTTATTTGAAAGAGATAACTTGTCATTGACGCATATGGATTGAAAGCTAACATTATCTCTTGATGTCTGTGTCCTGTGGCACCTCTGCATGAGCTTGCAGAACTTACCTGACTCGTGCTGGATATGATGCAGTCAGAGAAGGTATTGAGGTGGGTGAGGGTGGCAAGGACTCGGCGCCAGCGGGACGGGGTCTGTTTTGCAGTCTCCTCTGAGGAACTACGTATGGACCACTGTCTGAGCTTGGGTCCAGATGAACCACCATGGGCCGAACAGGTGCTGCCGCCTCGACTTCCCCTGGGGTACAGGGTGTTTCCACCGAAAATGTAGTTCATCCCTGCAAACGTACTATGGATGCACAGCCAGTCACTTCTCGGGAGTGTGTCGATGACAAAGGCAGGAAAACAAATCTAGTCAAAGTCTAAGAGCATTTCCAAACAACTTCCTTAATTATGAGTGTGGCTTCCTGTGCTGGACCATATCAGGAGTTTTCATCAGGACAAAGCCTCATGACCCTGGATACTCCATTCCGTTCAAGACTTCAAGCCAGTGAAACAGCAACAACCATCCAACTCTGCTTCGCTTCAGATGCACCACAGAGATTAAATTAGAAGACAGAAAGAAAAGAAGAAAGTAAGTATTCTGCGCAAAGCTAGCTGCCTATTTATCAGCCACAAGAAGCTGGGGAAGCAAACTCAAAGACGGTGATCAGTAGCTGGACAAATTACGAGTTGGCACTACTTTGTTCCAATGAAACCATCTGTGCAATTCGATGCGCTTCCAAGATACTAAATGTAAAGGCCATTGAATGATTAACAGCTGCCTATCCAAGTCCAATTGGGAATGTCACTCAGCCCAGCCAACAATGCTTCCAAGTGTTAAAAACTGACCCTCAGTTTTTTTCACAAAGTGAAAATCGGGACCCAGACATGCATCATTCCAAAATAAAGTTCAATCTCCATTCCTCCGAGAAGGCTTTCCCATACCAACAAAAGTGTAGTAGTTGTCAATAATAATTAGACCAAAAAGGGAGATTTCTTTTGGGAAAAAAGCACAAAAAGGTATGAAGTATTCTCCAGGTCTGGATCAGTTGCATTACCATTCGCTGAGGATATAGTACCCGATCTTTAACACCGGTACTCAGAAGGAACCTCTTCCGTTCAGCAGTTCCGTAAATGTGCCACAGGTGCCGGATGAGTTGGCTGATTTTGTCACCAGGCTCTGCCTCCACTCCCTTAGGAGCACAAAGCCATGGCAACTGCTCGCACATCTAAGAGAGCCAGCAGGATTTCCCGTGCAGCTCCGGTCCCCTGTCTCGCACCAGAAGCCACAGTAAACATGCTCTTCGGCTTCATCTGTTGACATATTCATTAGTGCACTAGACCCTACAGCAGGGACTGGATGGTACGAAAACATTATCATTCGCATGTCAACACCATGCTGGATCAAGCGCTGTGATAGTGTTGCATCCCCTCATGTAATCAGATAAAGCCTTCTGCACATAAACTCCACTGAATTACACTGAAGAATTGGCTTGTCTGCAATTAGCTTTAACTATTGATTCAGAGGGTAAGATGGCATCCCAAGCAACAATGCTAAACCACCACCTCCTTCTGAAAAGATTGCCAATAGATATAGCAGGACATCAATAATAAATTCCAAATTATCCCTGAATACACTGTGTGCATATCTAATGAGATGCCAGCAAACCCCATTTATAGTCGCCTCTCAGAACCGAGCCATCCTGTCACCTTGCTAATTGACAATTAAACCACCACGCTGCAGCACTGAGCAGCACGGGAAATCCACACCAATAACAGTAACTCATGGATCTGAACGTCTTAACACGTTAAGAGTAAAAGAATGAGATAAAAAAGCACGAGTTAGTGCAACTAAAACAGCTACTGCATGAAGGTACCGTCTGACTCTAGCAAGAATGGGCACCTAACGCTGGATATCCGTTTTCAAATCTTCCATAGGCCACACAATGGACGACAAATTAGGCCAGCTATTGACAGGGTCAGACTGCTGGTCAGCTTCTCAATAGATGTTGATAGCAGAGTCAGAATCCACAAATGAAGTATTGGCTATTCCTGTCACCACCTTTTCTCTGTATTCAGTCTCTGATAAAAGCCTGTTCTGTTCAGGGAACATGAAAGAACTGCTGATGACTATAACCCATGAATTTACTTTTATCAAAGGAGATCCTCAATACATTAATGCACTCAGATGCACCAGATTAACTATCTAAGCACAAACATGATTTACAGATACCCATCTCAAATATATGTTAGTGTTTGGTCTAATCTAGGTTAAAATATTTGCAGTGATGGAAAATGGAAAAAAAGTATTATAAAAAAAAAAAAAAAGCTTCCCAATTAATTTTAATGACAAAAAAAAAAAAAAAAAATGTATACAGGGTTCTAGAATAACATTTGAGAGTTCTGCAGATGGCGACACCAGCACCTGATTTGGTAGCAACGCACATGTAATATTACTGTACATGTTTTGTCTCCAACAAACATACATTTTGACAGTAGTTTGAGTTGACAGTAGCTTGAGCTTGAGTTGGGATGTGGTAACATCTTGAAAAATTGTAACAACCTAATTTTTATAAAGTAAAATTTACATTTTCTGACTGTATTAGCTAGGATTCTACTCATATTAAACTTAACTATTGGTTTTCCATAGTATCATACATTTGAAGATCACAATAACGACACTTAAAACCACATATAGCACCTCATTACCAAGGTAAAAAAGTCTATTATTTATGTGGTATTTGTTATGAAAAAACAGTAGGCTAATGAGATTTGGTATAAATACAAATGCAAAAAAACTGCTATAGTATAACAACAAAAAATACAAGAATTATATTCCATTATTCCTTTAATACATGTAATACATGTCTACCTTAATAATATGATCAAATTCGATATTAATATCATACATTATTAATATCATACATAAAATCATACATTTCTGCCACAATACCATGGTTACAGTTAGTAGTGTTCAACAATAAATCCATGGTAAATGTTAGGATTGAAAGACTGTTAAACTATATCGTTGTCGCACAATGTTTCTCCCATTTTCAGCGTCAGTGTTGTTGAGAATGTCAGCGCATTAAACAGACTCTGATGACTCTGCCAAGACTGATATTTTAACGATGACAAGATAGGCTACGTCTTAAACTAAGATATGTCGGAGCACTGCCAATAAGGCTACGGCATTAAAAAAAAAATCACTTACAAATGATTATTTATAAATAAAGTTACCGGTTAATGAAATCTATATAGCCCTAAAAGGCACATCCCAATTTTATTGAGTTTCAGTTCTGTGTGCAGATTCCACATATATTCATTACTGATAATTGAACATGATCCCTAAACATCCAAACACTTGGATTGTTTTGTACCTTTTTCTAAATTAAACATTTTATATCTACCTTATTTGGAATGCCATGTATGTCATATATACACTCACTTCTTTGACCTAAACAATGACTGGTTATCGGTTGGGTTTTAAGATGCAGGTTACATTATGTAAATGTTTCAAATGTAAAAGCCAATGGCAAAACAATTGTGTCTTTATAGGGACTGAAAGTAAATACAGTCAGACAGGCAAACACATAAATAGGCACAACCAAAGCTACTATGGGTATTTAAACATGTAACATGCATTTGATAACAAATTACATGCATCATTTAGCGACTAGGGACCATAACAGTAAATCTGACTAGTTAAATGAGCTTACTCTTTCCAGTGTCTCAACGACCATGATTGGATCAGTGGCAAAGCACCGGTACTATTCACATCTGTAACGTGTGCGCTTTGTGTGTGTGTGTAAGACACAGCGAGCACTGCTGCATGACAGAGGCACGCAGGTTGCCAGGCAGCAGAGGGAAGAGATATGTTCTTTCACATTTTCTCATCGAAACGCACTGATGTGTGTTTGACATCACACACTCACGCAGGTGACTGCCACAATGTAAATGCAGATCAATGCTCATATTTCACACAACAAAACAAAGGACTTTACTGTGGCCTTACGAGACAGTCTGTCAATCAGTGCCTTTCAGACTCCATGACGTGCTAACAAAAAATGACGCTACTCTGCTTTCTCACAATCTAAGGCGTGATGATATGGTCCATTCGGTCTTTTGGGTGAAAACACATATTACTAAGTTCCCTCGAATCAGATTAATGCAGTTGCAAATGATGTACAGTAAATTGTACACAAGGCAAATCAAGTAACTTCTGTCAACATCCAAAAACTAAGTTTAAGCATTTATCATCTGCTTTACCAAAAGAATTCACTGCCGTGACTGACACGCAGCTTTTTCTTGTTGCGGAGTTCCAGACCTACCAACAAGTGCAGACGCCGCCTCTTGGTTCTCCTGAGGGTACCCATGATCCGGCGCCCCATCTTTTTAGCATACCACACCGAGTTGAGCATTGTGGGCTAAGGCTGGAGTGTGCGTGTGTGGGGTTCACGCTCCGGTAAAATAGAACTGGTTTCCCGACTCTGACCTGCCCCCTCCACCTCTTCTTACGCAGGCATCTTAAAGCCAGTTCCTGCACATAGTGCGTGTCGGCGACAAAAACATATGGTGCAGGTACCTAAGAAGAGCCGCATGCAGGGAAAGAGAAAAACACAGGCTCCCTGACGCACGTAAACTGCAGCAGAAATAAAGCACTTTACAATCAGTGCAGCCCCCAGTAACGCTACTCGTTTCACCTTCTCTCTCTCTCTCTCTCCCTCTCTCGCTGCTGTGGCTGATGCAGTTCCTGGCACGCTGATGCGATCGCGGCTGTGCAGTGGTGGGATGCGAGCAGATGCAGGTGCCTGCGTTCGTCTCTTCCAGCTCAAAATGAGTCAGCAGGAAGCTGAGAGAGTGAGACTGGGTGCTTGACTTGGCTAGCACTGACTGCGCTCCTCTCTGACTGCCTGAAAGAAATTAGTCCAGAGGTTTGCGATAGAGGTTTATCAGTACTCTCTGATAAACGGCTGCAGTGTCTCTATGCTGCGTTGTGATAAAGGAGAGGACGATGTTTCCCTCTTCTTCCTCACATTGCCTTGGAGATGAGGCAGGGCACTATCCTTTTCTGTGCCTGTGGAGAATCCCGGGTTGTAGGGGATGGCACTCTGGAACCTTGACCTCTTCGCATTTGTCGTGCTCGCCTAATGCATTCTTGAACGTGCGAAAAAGCCATTCAACTTTGCCTCATGGGAAGAGTTATCAGGACTGACGTCACTGACGAGAAATGAGGGAGGCAGCTCAAGGCTCATGATTTGTATGAGAAAAGTGACTGAAGGACACAGCCTCACCTCAAACCCATACCAATACTGCCTCATTCTTAGAAGCATGTGGCAAAGAAAATACAAACTGTTCCTAGACCTAAATTAGCACTTTCACCTCATATATCCCAAGACCTAATTTGGGGAGTAAACCAGGAATTTGCTATCATCATATAAAATGACCATTTCATGCAGTAACTAGGCTTTAATTGGAATCTACAGCACAGAAAAACACTGGCCATGCGCTTTGGAAGCAAAGGTGCTTCCATGCATGACAGCATGCACCAACAGATGACGAATGCAACAGCAAAGCTATCGCTTCCACATTCGTAGACAAACAACTGTTGCATTTAACACAAGTAGCAACAAGTTGATAATTTAACTAGAACCCACATAGATTATAGCAGGCTCATGCACTAAGAACAGGAAGGACCAACGAGAGGTACTGTAATGTACCCTCTAGTGTCAGCATCAAGCCTGTCTGATAAAACTTATGTGACTCCTCATGAAACGATGAAAAGCTGCATCGACCAGTCACTCTCATTACATGATGACCGACACCAGACCACATCACTGACAGCCATATGACAAACACAGAATTGGCAAGCCACAGATACTACATCAGAAGCACATAAAGATGCTTGCCAAGTCGGAGGGGTGACTGTTACCTGGACGGTCACAGGACTTTGAGGGTACGGGTTGGAGAGGGGAGTAGTGGGAGACGGAGGACTCTCCTCGTTCACTACAGCGGACGGCCCATCGAAGATGCATTCCAGTGATTCAACCTACAGAGGGGCATTGAACTCATAGTATTACAATATAAGTTTGACTTCAAATTGCCTACAATTGCATCATGATGACAAGAAAGAGGATAAAGAGAGGACAGACAATAGGACAAAATGAGGAGTAAGGATTTAGAGCTAGTGAGCTGCTCATCTAGTCATCAGTCTGGGGCATCACATGCATGTTTGAACATCCTATGATACCCAAAAGTGCAGTCCCTAGACTAGGCAAGCTCACTAGGTTTTGAGACAAAGCCTAAGAGTCAGCAAACGGAGAGTGGTATCACAAGGACGCTTATGTTGATGGAACACAGACTGTATATAATCACCAGGATGGAAACATTAATCCCAAATAGCAACTATGAGGATCATGCAGACTGTTTTAATATACAAAGATACAAATGTATACTATAAAACTCAATGTAAAACAAATTAATTTATGAAAACTCTTGGGATAGAATGTCAGTCTAAACCATGTCACTCCCACCTCCATGAACACATTCAGTAGCAAACGTATGTATATCATTGGTACACATAATGACCAGTATCAGCAGTTTGAGACATGTACAACTGCAATGACTTCTATGTAACACAAGGTGGCAATAGAACCCACCACTACGATGGATTGAATAACTAATCTCCAAAAGTTCCCCCCACACAGAGTATCCTTGTCAAATTGTTATAAGATAAATCACCGGGTCAATAAAAATCAAAATAAAAAAGTCAAGTAAAGTATATTTATATAGCGCTTTTCACAACATAGATTGCACCAAAGCAGCTTTACAGTATCAATCAAAACAACAAAATGTTCAACCTCCATTTTCATATATATATAAAAAGAGGTTCAAAACACATGTACCATATTAGAAATGTACTCTTTGCATTCAAATTGGTTTTATTTATTTTTAACTTTTATACAATTATGAAGAAAGGTTTACATATAATGTCTTCTAAATCGGTGTGTGGTGTAACCATATACAGTATACGTTGTTGTACATTAGTAAAGTTAAAACAATATATTTTTTTACCATATTTAAAGACACCCTTTTTCTTCTGTTCTTGTTTATATGTCTATGTTGTGTTATATATATATATATATGCTTTAAGACAAACCATGAAGCAAGGTTGTAGTTACATTCAAGCTATTTAAAGGCATGAAGAATTATTTTTTCACTGGAAAAAAAAACAGTACATAAATTTTGGTGATCAAAGATGAGTTTTAAGGGATTAAATTATTGACTACAGGGAGACTTCAGGCTTTCTGCATATTCCTGAACCTGTATATGCTCCAGCATCCCTGCAGGGAATAAAGCAGTTTGGAGAATGGATGGATGAATAGATTTTCCCTATTAAAACTATTGTTTTTATTAAAGAATAGATTTCTGGAATACAGAATATTACTGTATGAATCACAAAATGATTTGTGGTCAATTGAATATATTCAATTAATTAATCTTAAATTTTCATAATCACAGCAGAAATACAGGAAATATCTTAGTGTATATGGAGGGGCCATCAAATATTGTGTTGAGCCATTGGGGGTCTTAAAGTAAAAAGAAAAAGAAAAAAAAGTCAAAAAGGCTGTTTAAAGAGTCTCTGAGGAGATGGTAAGGTGACTCTCAGATCAGTCTGGGCCATAACTGTATTGTGAAGGTGTGTCTGAGATGGATGGCACATTGCGAGGAGGGCTGGGGGAATGAAAAGGTGCCGGTTTAAGTGAGAGCAGTGAAGGTTATGAGAAGTGGCAGGTGTGATTTCTCATGTGTGGTTTGTTGTGTGCATGCTTTTGGCTTAGGCTCTGATCAGGACTGAGGAGGAGCCTGCCATGGGGTCGTACATAGAAAGGCAGAAGGGAGCGCTGGAGCACAACAGGAGCAGGACGAGTCCTAGTAAATGTTCACACATACACACATATCACTTCCTGCCTCACAGTATGCACCTTCTCTGGACACAGTCACTCTACTGCCTTCCATTTAGCACACAGAGATAGTGCTTCACCCTGAGAAAATAAAGGGCTAAGCAATTCACATACATATTCAAAGAAGCCAACAATAAATGCACTGTGGCTTTAAATCAAACATAAAATATAAAATCAAATTGATTCAAAAACTCAATTGATTCTATCCTACCCTATTAAATTTACCCAACCTTATATTGTTAAAAAAATTTGAGTAACAAATTACATTTCAGTATGTAATATAGACCACTTTTATGATGCTTTTTTTGGAGCTGAACAGCTCCATTCATTATTTTACAAAAGAGAGACCAGAATTTTCTTCATAATTGGAACCAGATTAAGGTGTGTAAATTATGTCAGAATTCTTACGATCGAATATTTAATCATTTTTATTTATATGCTCATTTTAACCATACATTAAACATACAAAACAGCTAATATAGATTTATTTTAGTAATGTACCAAAAATTTAGCCACCAAAAAAGAGAAAATTCTAAAAATGGGAACCTGCCACCTTTCCTTTAGAAACTGAGAGCATACTAAACTATTATACCAAGACACTTTTAGAACATTTGAAACTCGTCCAAAATGGCAAATCTGTGAACTTAATAATGTAATAATGCAAAGAAATATGGTTGAATCATGAATTTTGAATCAATTCTTTGAACAAAAGAACAGTTTCTCAGAAAACATCTCACCTCTATAACTTTCATTGCTGCTGAAGTTTAAATCAGAAAAGCTATTAATTAATAGAATAAATATAAAAGCCGCTCATCTAAAAACATTAAAGATGTGTGCCATGTTTTATGTATACCTGCAACAAATGCTAGAGCTAAGAGTAAGTAGCAAGGGAGGGATACATGTCTTTGTGTCCATTGTGCCAGTCTTTCATATGCTTTAGCGTTGTGGTATAGATCAATGTCCAATGAGCCTGTGGGCTCTGCAAACCCCTCTGTGTTATAAAGCACTTTGCACACTAATAATGAGAAACCCATTGAACCAAGTGCATTGGTGGATTAAGAGCCAATGTATCAAAATCATTCTATTTGCCCAACATTTTCTCATTCTGACCTCATTGTATGCTTTAGTCAAAGTTATTCGTTTTGATCGATACAGCTGAATGTACAAAAGCAGTAGCAGTAGTATGGTTGTCCGGCTTTTTCTTGTAATAATGCAAGAAAGGGAAGCCATTCTAAAACCTAAAACTTGTGTTTGTGTCTTGTGTATGTAAAGAGTGAGGCACACACAGTTATAACTGCATGGCAGAATTTGGACAATGAGGTGATAGACAACATGGCACATGTTAAAACAGGTGAACTGATCAGGAAGTGTAGATTCCAAGACCAGGGCCTACCTTCATTGGGGAGATATGTGCATGTGCCACATAGCCATGGACGTTCTCAATCTGGGAAAGGTTCTTCTCGGCCACTTGGACCAGCTCTGGCCCAGGAGCCTCATCGGTGAACTGGGGCGAGCTTTGCTCCTGTGGAGATCCTGTGTCTTCGTCATGTTGTCTGTACTTCTGTAAAGAACAACAGTGACCAGTCAGAAAGGATGAATGCTTGAGAAGAGTTGAGATCTTAGTTGAACCTGCTTGGTTTGCATTGATAATGTAGTCACAAAAATACTATTTGAAAACTTGCTACAGAGGCAGAATTTTAAGCCAACATAAGCACGTTTCTGAAATGAAGATTGCTTTAAGATTTTAAGAAGATTAGCCTCTGAAGACTATGTAGGCCTTGTCAGAGAAGCCAATCCCAAAATGTAGCCTAATCCAAAATGCTGGACAAGAAAAATACAATTAGCTTATTTATTGCAATACTGAGATGTAAATGTAATATTAAAAAACAAAGTTAATCTAAATGGTTATTTACCCCATGTCTGTGTACTCTATATCATTTTATGCTTAGAGTATATTATGTTAGCTTAGCAACATGCTGACGCCAAACTATTGAAAGAAATAGTCAAGTCTCTTTTTTAGGAGATTTGTGTGTGGAGTTGTACAACACAGCTGTAAGGAAGCATATAGGGAGACAGCAAGACTGTCTAGGTTTTGTAACAGAGCTAAGATGTCCAGACAATCAAAAATGTGAAATTAGGAGGATGATGAAAAAAGACTGTAGCTTTAGGTGATTTTAGTAATCATGTAGTTAGTGCAAAAGGAATGAAAAAGTAATTTGGTTGCAGATACTTTAATCCTGAAATTTATGGAAATCCTTGACTGAAAGTAGAGAAAGAAGTGTCTTGACTGGACTGTAGAGCAACAGTCAAAAGTATACAGTTTTAATGCAAAATGATTGAGTAACATTACACAATATACTTTTTAAGCGAGATCTTAAGTATCATAAATGTTGTGAATAACTACAATTATCCACATTTGATTCTAGAAAAAAAATCAAGACTATCAACCAAAGACTATAAATGGTGCACTTCTATAACTAAACTGCAATGCGCAATATGGTTTACGTCCCCCTTCTAAGTCACAGCAGCTGCCATTAGAAGACTAGAGAGACTTGTGGGACTCACGCTTAGGACTGCACATGTGCATTGGCTGAGCTAGCCAGAAAAGTAAGCTTTAAGAAACAACATTTACTGGACAGTTAATGTCAGATTTTGTTGCGGATTTAAAATTTTTTATTTAATTGTGAGTTCGGAAAGCAGTTTTTGGAAATTTCAGGATTCCGCTATACAGAAAGAAAGGACTTGGTCTTGGATGTCCGAAATAGCTACCCGGAGGCGTTCGGAGGCGTAGCAAATATGGCCGCCCAGTGCACAGACTTTTCTTGAAGGACTTTGCTATCAACCCATTCCCTTCCATTACAGTAGCGCTTTCACATGATGATGAATGGGTTCCCCTCCCTCTAAAATACATTCAGTGGAACATGCTTTCACAGAAAACTGATGAGCTGTTTCCACACAGGCGGAGGATGGACACAGTTGCTATGGCAACAGGTTTATCAGATACTGACTACCTCTCACTATGGGTAAGCCTGTGATTTAAGCAGCCTTATTTAAAGCCAAAATAAGCCTCATTGGACTGGTTCAACCACTTAGCTTTATGAATTTGCATGGTGTATAATCAGTAGCTGGTACAGGAAAGATCAATGGGGAATTCACACTGAAATTATGAACATCATCCACAATGTTTTAGAAAATATATTTAATGATGAATGTTGAGGACAACCGAGATAACCATCTTACATGTCATTCTACATCTTAATCTTGCATTTGGTTATTAAAAAGCATCTATCCATCAGACAGATGTCCTCATTAGGGTTGCCAACTTCAGAAAAGAAAAATATGGGACAATCGTGGTTAGGGCTGTCACTTTTGAGAAATCAAATTCGAAAGGTTATCGGATATCAAGCAATGTATTCGAATATATTCGAATTTCTACGAGCCCTGCCCCCCCCCCCCCCACCAAAAAAAAAGAGAAAAACACCGTAACGGAGATTCAATCCCAAATTATTAACAGTCTGGCAGTCATAAACAGTACTCAGGCCTGTCAGAAAAAAAAAATCTTTGACTTAATGTTTTAAACAGCAGATTATCAACTTAATCTATATGAAGTGGCACTATGCATAGCCAATCACAAAAGTAGGCTACATGGGAAAAAAAACTGAATCGGAACAGCACGGCACGGCACAAACAATAACTTGACAGCTTAAACAGCAGCAGGAGTAAGGCCTAGCCTAATTCATTTCTTAATATTGTTTGCTAGAAACACCAATTTATCAACTTGATCTGGATCAAGTGCAGCTCTCTTTTTATTGGCGATGTTCCCCGCGGTGGAGAACGCGCTCGGAGCGCACGCGCACACACAGGTATTTGTGCGTCAATGTTGAGAGAAGTGGTATCTACGGTGTAGAACCCAAAATATTTCCAGACACTACTTTTTAGATGAGTTGGGGTCGTAATTCTCCACTCAGGCTGGCCGTTCTGTGCGTTATCTTCCATTTTCAAAACAGGGAGACTATTGGCAATTATTCGCTTGATTTGGTCATGGGCCGACGCTACAATACGTTTAGAGCGCCCACTCCTGGATGAGATGGCAAACAATAAAATAAAAAAACAAACGGTCTAATCATAGACTGTAAAAAATGCGCTAAACATGGCACTTTAAAAACCGGATAGTTTATTTATAGTTCGAATACGGATATTTCACGTCATGTTCGAATGCATATTCGAATATCGAATAAAAAGTGACAAGAAAATAAGGGACACTCAAAATATTTGTACTATATCACACAGTATATGTCATTTCAGGTTCATATGTGTTTAAAAGGTTCTCAGACATAAAAAAAAAAAAACATTTGTTTTGTTTAACCTATTTATGTACAATTTAATTCTAAAACGAATTTTTAGGTCATACAAAAGTCACATTACACACAAACCATAGTTCAAAATAGCATTTATCTGAAATAGAAAGCTTTTGTAACATTATACACTTCATTTGAAAGAAATTAAAGAAAGTAATAGCCTACTTTTATTCAGCAAGGACGCATTAAATTAATCAAAATGACAGTAAAGACATTTATAATGTTACAAAAGCTTTTTTATTTCAGATAGTCTAAATCTCCTTTGAACTTTCTATTCATCAAAGAATCATAATAATCAGAAATAATCAGTTTCTTGAGCAGCAAATCACAGCATATTTTTCCCTCAGGTAGATTTCATGTTTTCTTGCGTGGCTGGATGTTGGACTCATGAACAATAATCACGTTGTTTGAATTCACCAAAACCGATTTGCCGAAATCAAAACCCGGCTGGACAGTGAAAGGGATTTGCCGTTAGCACGAGTCCGGATCGAACCGGGAGCGACCAGACAGCAGAGGATTCTGTTCGCAAATCAAACAATTTGTCCCAAAAGAATAATTCATTCTCAATTTAGAGTTTGTTATTCGTATGGTCTGATGCGCATGAGGGTGGGCTGTGATTGGATGATGAACGGTGTCGTGATCATTCTCAAGTGTTGTGTTGCTGTTGAATCAGTCAGTGGTTAGATCAGCGTAGCAGTCAACAAACAGAATAAGGGAGGTCACGTACGGGACAAATAAATTAGGCCCAATATACGGGACGTCACGGCTAATACGGGACAGTTGGCAACCCTAATCCTCATATTCTTTTAAACATAATCATTACTTTCTCCTTCAGTTAATGGTATTGTCAAAAGCCAAGTAGACTTTGTCATCGCGAGAAGCACCAGTCACCTCCGTTTTCATGTAAAAGGCATTAATACGACAAGTGCGAGAGCCACAGAGATCACAAGGTGCATCAGTGTTTCCGTGGCAACCAGGTGTTGTATTTATTTTACTATCTCTTTCTCTAAATGTGTACATGTATTTTTGTTAAAAATAATTTATTGATGGTTAAGGCATATTTTCTAAATGTGTTTTTTTTTTTACTTTTGCTAGTGAAATGATACAAATTATAACAAAATTTAAACCCCTCTCAATGTGGTATTAATTTTACATAGTATTTTACTTTAGTGTGCGAAGGTACCAGTGTCCACCCTCATGACCAGACAGACAGAAAGAGTTGAAACAACCTTGAAGGGATTTTTTTTTTAAACTTTTTTTTTAATTTCAATGTAGTTTTTTTTATTTGACAAATATATTTTAAAATTAAAAAGAAATGTGCATCATTTTGTCTGAGAAATAATAAAAGGGACACTTTTTCATTTATAATTTCTTAAATTAATCGCTTGTTGAAAAAATCGTGAGAAAATCGTATCGTGAAACCAGTATCGTGAATCGTATCGCATCGTGAGTTGAGTGAATCGTTACATCCCTAGTGAATCTGACTGTAGTGTTTACATGAACGCTAAACAAGTGATCGGTTGATGTGCGTTTTAATATTGCTAAGAAAATTCAGCTCCTCCGTGAGAGATACAGGTGTCTCACAGGTGTCGCTCATCATCAGTAATCACGCCACCGGCCTCGTGCCGTTCTCCCGCGGCCCTCAGTATCATCCTGCTCGCCACAGTAAATATGACGAATGGTGACTGTAGAACGCAAAAGCCGAATCCCGGACATTTTGGGCGATCTCTGAGCAGACTCATTACAGAGACTCGCTAGTAGCCTAGACTGGTTGTTTAACTACAGCGCTCTGTTACCAGTAGGCATGGCCTCCTAGCAAGTGGCGAAGCAAGTGCATTCTGGGAGTTGTTGTCTTTCATACACATAAGCCAAAAATAAAATTTTCTGGCTTTTCTCAGTCTAGAAAGCTCCAAATTCAAAAAATTATTTCACATTTCTTCTACATAAATGACCATTTTAAATACACCCTTATATCCCTTTAAATTAATAATTTAATTAAATGATCAATCATATCAACTCATTTTAAAATCCCACCAGCCTTTTATTTAGACTAAAAACCCTTCTCGTTCATTTGGTGAGGAACATGGCGTTTTGAACAGCATTTGCAGACCCTACCATGCTGTTGGCTATAAGCCACTGCAGTAGACACATATTGCAGTATTAAAGCTATGATTAATCAATTAATTGATCGTTAAATTGAACCGACAATCAATCATGGGAATTTGTGTAAATTGTCATCCCTAATAGTAACAGTTTCATATTAAATCTAAAGGGCAATTTATTAGACATAATTTTGCCCACCCTGACTTCTTGTTTCAGTCAGAAATGCATCAAAGCATGAATAAAATCTGCTCTTATCAAGCCAATTCAATGGGACAATCCAATTCTAAATGTATTTTTAGGGCTGACAAAATTTAAAGTTAACTTAAGATATTAAATGTTTAATAGAATACTATAATGTAATTACTGCATCACATTTATTGAATTCTGATATTTTGACTGCTTTGAACAGAACAGAATGAACTGAGGGCACATACTGAGATTGTTAACTTAACACAAGAAACCTACTTAACTTAATGAATGATTATGGAGACAAAGAACGAATTTCAAATGGCCCTTGTGCAGCCTTGAAGGGCACTTCAGAACGGGAACGCCTTTTGTAGGGATGTTCCAAGCGCCGTTGAATCCCTTCACGAAGTGAATAATCTAGGTATGGCGCGAGAGTTGATGTATAAACAGAATAATACAAGTTGTTAACAAGTTGTTTTGTTTTGTTGTGATATACAGTATTACAAACATTTTCGTCATGCAAGTTTATAAAAGTTTCAGAGGTAAGAAATGTGTAAATTGCTTAAGTTTAAGAGCAGATCGGGAACACGCACATCTAAAGCATATTTTAAAAACTTAATTATAAATGTATTATTAACAACAATAATAAGATATTCCTGTTGTCGCTGACTAACTTTTTTGTGTTAATGTGAAGCTAATGAGGAAAACATGTGGTCTTGACACTTTCATTGCTCCGTTCTCCAAGTGCGTTCCAATCGGTTTCATTATGACACACACAAGTGCCATGCTCCCAAACTGATGGAAGAACTGAGGCACACACAAACACAACAACTGAATAGAAACAGAACATAATTTTTTATGCATGTAAATATATGTCTTTATAATTTAGGAAGGGGGGTCCTTGGCATCTAAGTTAGAAAGGACTTTATTGTATTTGTTCAGTAAACGGTACTTTTAAGATTACAGTAGTACATGTGCATAAAATCCAGTGAGGTAATATTTTAATAGTTTAACTGTAAATTACCTATATAACTATAAATTAACAGCAACATATTGAGTTATTTTGGATGGAAACAATCCCTAAACACTTCTCAACTACCTATAACTGGTGAGTTTTGTTGAACTGACAGTGAGTGATCTAATTACACAATACACTGAAACTAAGCCTTAATAAAAAGTCAAAGGCGTCCTAAGATGTAGCCATTTCTTTATCTGGCCGCAATTTGAGATGTTTCGTGTTTCCCTAACAATCCTGCCATGTTATGTAATCCTCTCTATAAACCATAAATGGAAATGTCAGCGAGACCGGAATAAAGAATTGCTATCATTAAGATTGATTTGTAGGTGTTCAGTGTGTCGAGCATGTGGGAGGAAGCACATGATAGAAGAGGAGAGCTCACAGTCTTCCCTCATGAGCACATGAGGAGGAGGGTCTCCTGGCAACCACGACCACTCACTATTGAATCATGGTCCTTTGTGACTGAGGTAGGCAGCTCTCTATTCAATCTGGAGCTTTCCTGGGATACACCTGATACTTCACCACTGCAGACTGGAATCCAAACTGACTCCAATTTCCACCTCTGTCTGCACACTGTGCCAACATTCACAGCTTCAAATGAGAACACACACACTGCAATAACCTGCTTTATATGGCGATTTGTCAGTAAGATTAAATGTTTTACCCACAAGTTTAAATCTGATGTGAAGAAAAGTTTTGAATTACCATTTATTAACATGGCACTATATGTAATAGTGATGGTTGCCTTAGCAAACACTCCTATTTAAATAAATAATCAATCAATAAAAATAAAAAAAGTCTGATCATGGACTGCTCTCAGGGTCAGGTACAATGATGGTATTTATATACAATATATAATTATATGAAAATCTGAGGTAAAATGAAATGATTTTGTTTTATGCTCCAGATATAAACTTTTCAAATAATGTATTAATTTGACTTTTTTTTAAAAAGACTAGTATTTTCAAGTTGACTAGCAGGATAAATCATTTTAAGCTTTTAGGGTTTCTTAAAAAATTGTCAAAAGATTTCATAAAGACATAGATAAAGAACTTAAGGATCTGTAGTTTCTTTTTCCTTGCGTCATTTATAAGTTTGCAATCTCTGAAAAAATTGAAGTTACAGTTAGTGTCAGAACTGGTTCACATGTGCCTCAGAGGTCTTGTCAAAATTACACTGTCAACATCCCACTCACTAGAACATAAGCTTATCCTTAAGGATTAGGATGAAATACTCCAGTAAACAGACTCTTCTTTTCTCCTTAATAATACAGGGAAGCACCCAGTACTGGAACAATAAAGGGGGCAGAATGGATCCATTTGAACCTGGATGATGTAAAATATTACTGTGAATGCCTTTACATATTCTACTAATAAAAAATAAATACCACTATAAACACACATAGCCAGGAGCTACAATTAAATATACATGTTTGAATGTATAATTTCTTGTAACAATTGCATAATGAGCCTCAGCTCCACATCTGTCTAAATGCATTAACCAGCAAGATATATGCTGTCCTACTGTTGTTACAGGGTGACCGAATGGTAATGCTTTACATCGCCTGTAACTAAATCCTCACACAAGCCATTGGCTCCAGTGCTAAAGGACAATCATCAGAAACGGTTCTAACAACAAATACTGGGGTGACATGACATGGCATGGCATTTGGGCAATTATCCTATCTGTGTGATCAGATGCTGAAACTGAGCTGGCAATCCAGTGAACAGAATAAGCTCCTCCGCTCAGCCAATACTCTTTCATATGCTGCCCTTCCTGTCATCAAGAAAATGACATTTGCAAGTTTGGATCATTCTAGTTCAATCTGAGATGTGCTAAATGTGCCAGCCTATATCTATCAAATCAAACAAAGGCAAAGATTGCAAGGAGAACTGTGCGAGCAGTAGACCAGAGAATCTGGACTCTACAGCACACAGAGATGGTGAAAAGCGTACGTGCACCTCTAACTTAACTGTGTTAACGTGGTGAGGTGTTGCGCTGCTCACAAATTGGGATATATAGCCTGACTTATCATTATTAAATCAATGGAGCGTGGCAGAAACAGAGAGCAAAAGAGAAAGGAAGCCAACCAAAGCCATCATAACCTCCCATGTTTGTTAAGAAACTAAAAATAGAAGCTGTATATTCAGCAGGCGTGATCTGGAACAAAAGGACGATTGACTAAGAAATTAGTATTTACACAAGCAGCAGTCCAACAGCCAGCATAGGCTCCCTCATACATCACTGTCACACTGCCGTTTCCCCTTCTAGAGTAATCAGAGAAATGCTTTAAGTCATTTTAAACCGTCATTACTTACATATTACATCTAAAAACATCATTTCCATGTTTGACTTGACTATTTTCAAGTACCTAAATTCTCCAAGTGGGAATGTAAAATTGTCCTTAATCCAAAAAAAGTCTAAGCACTTCTGATCATCAGTAGAAAGGGCTAATCATATTGGCTGACATGTTACACATCTCATACAGGGCTCAAGACTGCGACCGTTTTTCTAGTCTGTGCGGGTACATTTTGTTAGAGGTCACACTGGTGTCACCACCACGTTACCCAACTGATAAGCTCTATCGTTTCTGTTGCATATGAAACATCAAATGACAAACAAAACGAAAGCATAACGAAACCGCGCTTCTTGTTTGAGCTGCGCATGCGGACTGTTTGTCAGCTCGGATTAATAATAGACAGCGTAGCGTGACCTCAGAACAGGTTTACTCGCAGGCCTATCTTTGGCCTACAAAGCACTTGGAGATCCAGTGAAAATGTGCTTGAATTCGGCACAGTATTAATAACATCGCTGTGAGATCTAGTAAGAAGCATCAGTGCAGAATTCTGTTATAAGCCACATCAGATCAAACAGCACTGATTTGGAAACCAGGAGAAACATTGTGCCATGAATGAACAAGTTAAAGAAGGCTTTCCAGTCCACAAATCACCAACATTCACCATGGATTTGATGTAGTAACACTAACTGTAACCATGTGGCAGAAAAAGCAGAAATGTTTTTACACGATTCATTTAAGGGCTCGCTTTTCAAGAGCTTCACAATTTTTCCAGCACTATCCAATTTAAATGTTAATGTTATGACCAAAATGGTAAATAAATAAAAATTAGTTTTTTACATGTTACAATGTTGATAAAAGTACATTTTATCTGTATCTCAACTTCGTTATCTTTGTATCTCAACAGCGTTACTGTCAAATGTGCATTTCAAAGAAATAGACATATTAGTTACTGCACTTATTAATGCAAAACAATATTAATTTTAGGGATGCACAATGTATCGACCACATATCGTTATCGGCCGACAAATGGCCATTTTTTATGTTATCGCTATCGATCCGATAAGAAAATTAGGCCGATATATAAAAACCGATAGATAATAGATTATTTACTTAAGTTGAGAGATGCGCGCTGTTCGCCTTGATGGTTTTGAATGATTGGAATCACTTCAAGATATGTATGGAAGATATGTTTAGTGCAACATGTGCAGCACACATCTGTCACATAGGCTTCATAACATTATATAATAAGAACACGCCTGTAAAAATGTTGTGAATTCTTGTTCGCCTGTGTTTAAGTGCGACGTGCGCGTTGGCGGAGAGAGCACATCGGAGTCAAGCCTTCATGACAAGCACAGTCAGTTTGCTTGAGCATTCGTGGCATTTTGGTGTGTGTGTGTGTGTGTGTGTGTGTGTGTGTGTATGATTAATCTAATATAGGATGCGTTTAGTTGAGTTAATGAACGATGCAGTAAGCTTAATTGTACCGGTGATCATCAGTAGCGTGCGCAGCTCAAACAGCAATGCACATTTATAACATAACTATAATTGGGACTGTCATATATATGCCATTATAATGAGAACACTAAATAAAACGTTTTGAATTCTCTGGGTTTAGTTGCCGTATCAGCGCGTTGTTGTAGAAATAGCTCGTGATGTCCAGAACAGGGATTACATCTTCTGACCAGCACAGTCAAGTTCAGTGCATTCACGTCATTTTATGCATATATAAGTCATAATATTAAGTTTGTTATAAATATTTGATTAATCTCATACAGGATGCCTTTCGTTGATTTAAACAACCTGTTAGAAAAGTTCTAGCAAAAGTTAGTTCTCTTCAGCTTCACCGCATGTGATCAAACAGCAATGCAAAACATTAAAAGCTATGATTGGGACTGTCATATCATTATAACTGTATACACTATTGTAATAAAAAGCTGTAAATTCTTTGGGTTTAGTTGCATTTTTCAGCATCCTTGGAGTTGGTTAACCTTCTAGCAAAGTGATTCAGTTTAACGTTCGTTCTCTTCAGCTTCAGCGTAGAATAGCGTTAGACAATAGATTTTTTGGTAACACTTTACAAAAATATCTGATTTGTTAATGCATTAACTAACATGAACTAACAGAGAGCAATAGTCTTTGTTAATGTTAGTTAATAGAATATTTTTTATTTTTAGTTACAATGACAATATTGTCATTGTCACAAGTAATTTTTATTACCACTGTTAGTTTACAGTGCATTAATGTTAACAGATACAACTTCAGATTTGTCTTATAAAATGTTGAGCTTAAGATTAATAAATGCTGTATAAGTATTGTTCATTAATTGTTGGTTCATGTTAACTAATGCTAACAAAATTAAACGTTATTATAAAGTGTTACCATTTTTTGATAAAGAAAGTTGGCCATAGGAATGTCAAATTTATTTGAAAAGTTAAGGAATCTTATATGGTTCAAACTAGGCTAGGCTACTATATAGTATATTTTGGATTTGTTGAAGAATTTGATAACTTTATGATTAAAGAATTATCGATATCGGCCAACATTTTCATATCGGTGCATCCCTAATTAATATGATTAAATTAACTTTATGATTAAAAATCCCCTGATCCCAACTTAGTGGCACCGTGCTACTGCTCTCAAATGTCAGTCTGAAGTCCTGTCATTTTGGCCTGGTCAGTTTAATTAACTACTTAATAAATTATGGTTAGGTTCTTGTAATAAAAGTTCACAATAATCTTGTAGTATTTTGAGGTTTGCCCCTCAAGAATTCATAATTTTTTAACAATTGCCAATGAATTCCAATTGAATGTCAATCACGAGCAGAGCAGATGGAATGTAATCCTATGGGCTGTGCATCAAGGATTTGAGAAGTTAATGCCATGGTTCGAGGTGGCATAACACCATACGGCACCATACAGGCAGTAATCATGCCAGAGGCCAAAGGGCACTAGTTAAACACTGCCTATCCCGATGACTTCTAACAGTTTATTGAGTGACTGACAATATTATTTGAATTAATTTGGTCTTCACAGGCTTGAGAGTTTAAAAAAAAATTGAGAACATGAGACACTAATCAAAATCAATTCACCACAAACAATCAGTCACTTTTATAAAACTATAGCCTATGTTACCCACATGATCACGCTGTACTGAATAATTCAGTATAAAAATCAAGATGTTTCATACATGAACTTCTGTAAGAGTTTGATCAGGAGTTTCTTGTGCTCTGGTAATGCCAGAGCTAACGCATTACTGTGACACTCATCAGGCACAAGTAGGATTTACCCTGAGCTAACACAATGAAATGTGTGCAATCTTCATCAGTGTATACAGAGAGAGTGATTACTGGAGAGCAAAGTGTTAACTATAGTCAAAGCAGAGATAAGCCAATGGCTGATTAAAAGAGAAAGCTGTGAATAGAGGAAGACACCCCTGACTTATGCACTGATACTTCTAAACATGCTGCTAGTTAACATAAAACACATTCTGTCATGTGACATGGTACATTCTATCTAAAACTATTTTAAACAAAATTTGATTGTTTTATTTATTTATTTATTTATATGCATACAGGTTTTATAAAATAAAAAGATACACATGTATGTAACATATGGCTCACAAGGACCCAGGTCCGACTTCTCCATCTTTTATTTCTATAAGCAACTATCCTATAAATAAAGGCAAAAACCAAAAAGAAATAACCAAAACAAAATCTAAAAGAAAGAACCTAATGTTTGTACCTTCCCTTATAAATTCACATAAATTTTATATAAAGTCCATGGACATGTTTTGTGTCAGCTCTCCATGGGAATATCTCTACTTTGGTGTGTGCTGGATCTTTAAGCCAACACTTATCTCACCAAGTTGACTGTATGTGCCTTAGAGATCAGACTTTCTCTTCCTTGATTTTTCTGGCAGCTGTATAGAAGAAAATTTTGGCAGCAACACTTGGCTACACCTGGATGCACATGCTGGACAGATTCTGACAGTCTGTCTTCTAACTCTACCATAAAGCAAACCTGAGAAACAGAGCAGAGAGCTCCGCCACCCACCTTGCATCCAAACATGAGTGAGATGGTGCTATTCGTACAGGCCACTTTGCAGTGGCACAGCATGGGCGAAAAACAGTCCAACTTCTTGATGCTGGGCGACATCTTCTCACTGCTATGGCAGCTGAGCCGCTCGGCCAGCGAAGAGCCAGAAACTCGCCTCCGCAAGCGACACTTGCTCCTGCCTCTCCGGCCACCTCCTGCACCACCACCTCCCCCCGCACCGCCTCCTCCTCCTGCCCCTCCACTGCTGCTGCTGCTGCCCGCTCTCACCATCCACCCTCATTCCTCGTCTCACTCCATCACGCCAGGGAAGGGACAGCCAGTCTGCTTCCTTCATCCAGCGAGTTTTCCACACGCCCCCCTCTCCGTCACCACTGTTTTCCGCTGTCTCTCAGTGCCTTTCTTCTGCTTCACTTGCTTGCAATGAAGAATCTGTCCCTGCACCTTCTTACCGGTCTTCCACGGTCCGTCCTTCTCCTTTTTTGACCAGAAGACCTCACGGCTGTCAGTCACAGAGTAGATGTCTACACAAAGGCCTCGCTGGAGCCATGCCGTGTGCGAGAGAGTGCTTGCATGCGTGAAGTACAGCTTTCAGGTTTTCTGGTTAAATCTTCTCCATCACACAAGACACCAGACAAGCACCTCTTTCCCAACAGAAAGGTGAAGAATGCCACAGTGAACACAACGCAGTGAGTTGTGAAGAGAACGAGGGGAAGAGGAGGAGAGATGTGAGGGGAGGGAGGGGATGGTAAAGCTGTTGTAGAGCGTGGGGTTTGTCACATGGGCTCCGTCAGACAGGAGTTGGGTTGAGTCTCTCTCTCTTGTCTCATCCTCAGCGTGGGTGCTCTACGTCACCCGATACATTGAGGGGAAGGAAAAGAGCTAAAGCAGTTACCAGTGTGATAGAGGAACAGCAAATGAACATCCTCGGGGAGCACAGCCTCACATGGCGGAGGAGGAGCAATAATGGAGAGACTTCCTGCACGTTTACACAGATGAGAGAAAAGGGGCAGGGGGAGGGGAAGCTCGGAGACTGGCCAATAAGACGGCAGAATGTCATTGGCAGCTGACTGGACAGTCTGGCTGTGACCTTCTGAGAACGGTGCCATTTCTTGAAGGAATCCATACGATGGAGAAAGTGGTCCATGACAGGGTCACTCAGTGAACCTCTTAAGCTTTACTCTAGTCTATTTTTCCCATTGTATAAGGTTTGATTATGATGTCCGTGGAGCGGTCAGACAGGACAAACAGCTCGGGTCATTGGCCAAATAGAGGGAGTAACATGGGGGAGGGTCTGCAATGACAAAGATCAGGCTTTGACTTTGCTTTAGGAACATTTTAAATCAGCAGTCAAGCTAAGAGGGATGTAGCAAAATACTGCCATACACACTAATCCAATCCTTACAGCTAATGAGATCATGTCCATAAGCAACGTGCGCATACATGTGCTATGATCTGTCAGCACAGATATCCTAGAATAAATTCAAAGCAAAATAATATTGTAGTAAACAACAGCACAATTTGTTGTGCCATCTTATTGGTTTCCTTAAGGTATTTGAGTTTCTTCGCTCATGCGTATTTACATTCTGAGCAAATGTCAAAGGGCTCCATAGTACCAAAAGTGTAAATCACTCCCATTTTACATTACTTTGGTTGTTGGTGTTCCTCACTATCCAAGTGTGACTCAGATCCTGCCATTCTCTATGTTCTCTTGGAGAGTTGTGTCACTTTCCCCCCATTATTAATGTCATATTCCAAATCGCAGCTTAATTTAATATTAGCTGCTCTGCAAGATTCCTGTCTCTGAGAGCCGATTTAGTTGATTTACATGACTGAGAGCAGAACTGAACATTATTAGAGCTCCACAACTGCTAATAAACAGATAGCAGAGAGTCTATCAACCTGATCTGAGAAAGTTTGAAAATTAAAAAAGTTTCATCTGTGGCACTTAATTTATCGATTTATTTGAAAAGTGCCACCTGTATTGATTGAAAAAGCAACACCTAAACCCCTGGAACAAGAGCTTGTATTTTGAACTGACCAAATTATACATTTATTTAGGTAGCTGAGGTGGCTAACACGCTACTCATAATTGTAGCTATGAATCAGAGTAAAGCTGGGTATAGTGGTAAGTACAGTTATTTTTCTTAAAAGAACATTTGGGCTGTTAATAGCAAGATTGTTCAGACTGTTCCAGGGGGGTCTGCTTCATTACAAACAATTACATAAAATAGTTTCCTTCTAATGAGCATGTAAGTACTTCCTGAGAAACATAATTTAGCATAATTCTCACCACTAGCCCAACAATGAGACACAACTTAATAATTAAACTTTTATTCATCAAAGCCATTTATTTTTAATCAAGTTCTTTTTTGAGTAAAGGTGAGTAATATCACCAACCTAATCAAGGATTAGTCATAATTGCAAACCTCGGGAAGCCTGAAATAAATGCGCACAGCTCCACCCTGTGGACTAAATCTATAGCTCATGGATCTAATGCTATGAGTTTGTGCTTGCATATACTCTACTATTATATATTTCACAAAGGTGAGCATGTTTTATCAGTTGACACAAGACAATCCAACTAAGAGGAAAAATTAGTTGATCTGCTCTTCTTTGATTGCTGTTAGAAACATGCATGTACATTATGTACAACCACACACACATCTTCATGAGATGCTGGACAAGCCTTTCCTCACGTCAATTAATTTTATACATTAATTTGGGCTTTTCAGTATGTAATGCCATATAAAACCAGGAGAGGGAAGCAAATTAATACAAAAGCCTTACCTAAAGTGTCCGGTGACCAAACTAACCAGCAGTTTAGAAATGTAGGCTAATCCAGCAGATAATTCATACTGATAACACTCTCACTCTATCTTAGGGTACAAGATTTCTCTATCTTGTTTCCCTGTAATTTGATGGTGTCAAGCATGCTGTGCTTAAGTAGAAAATCTCAGCAGATTCGAATGGGGGGGCGGATGTAAACGTTTTATATGTGAAGAACTTAAAGGGCACCTATTACGCAAAATTCACTTTTACATGGTGTTTGAACATAAATGTGTGTTGGCAGTGTGTGAGCAAAACCACCCTAGAATGATAAAAATCCACCCAGTGTTTTTTTTACAATCTCAATAAATCATAAGCACTGTCTCAGAACGAGCTGTTCTCAAATTCGGCGCTTTGTGACGTAGAATTGCGCAAGCCCCACCGACGTGGTTTGATTGACACTGTGGTTTTGCCATAGACCCCGCCCTCTGTGATCTGTACATCCTCCATTGTTTCAACGACAGCCGGTAATGTCTCCTAAGAAACATAAGTGTTCTGTTGTGGGATGTAATAATGTACATAGTAGTTTTCACTTACTTCCGACATCAGAGCCACTGAAAACGCAGTGGATGGATTTTATTTATGAAGGAAAGGCGCCACTTAAACTTCCAAAATAGGTTTATGTTTGCGCGAATCATTTTCTGACTGACTGTTTTGTGAACGAGGGTCAATTCAAAGCAGGTCTTGCTTCAAAGTTAATCCTCAAGTGTGGATCGTTGCTTACTGTTCGCGATCCAACGTCACCTCCAGAAGAAGTGTATTTTATGATTTTTGAGCAAACAGTCATTTCAGTCGATGTCAGCAAATTCAACAACAAATGCGTCTAAAGTTGTTGTCGTCGTCGTGGGATGTCTGTGTATATAATTTAAACCTTGTTTGTATAGTGTTATTGTTATTGTATTAAAAACTGTGTATGTTCTGTAGCCATCTTCTCACATTTGCCACATAAGCACCTGTACGACAAGTAATGTAAACATGACGCAACAGGTCCTTCGCATAAATGTAATTTCGTTTGTACGTAGCAAACGTTATCACAGTATTTGTGTTTGTAGTTTAAAAAAATTGTGCCAACGTTATCACAGTTTGTGTGTGTGTGTGTGTGTGTGTGTGTTGCACATCCATAATTGCAAAGGGGACGCGATTACAACTCTAAGTACATAAATGTATCAAATAACCATTCCGAGACGTCCTGGTCCATTCTTATTTGGGTTTCTTCTGCCGGAGTCTCTTCATCATCTGGGTCTGATTCCGGTTAAAACATGTACGGCTGAATGCCATATAAAACAGTCTCTCACTCTCAGCCACTCTAGGTATGCAAGTTACGCCCTCATCCAAAGGCAGGGCGGGGATATGCAGCTCTTTTACATTTAAGGTGGTACACACCAAAACAGCTCTTTTTGAAACAGGCCCCAAAAATGACATTTTCAAATGGTTATAATAAATTAACTGTGGGGTATTTTGTGCTGAAACTTCACAAATACATTCTGGGGACACCCGAGACCAATATTACATCTTGTAAAAAGGGGCATAATAGGCTACGTGCACAAGCGTCGTGACGAACTTCCGCTATTGTCAGAAGCCGGCATATCAGTTTCCGGTTTTCGACTGCTCATCCGCATCCGCTATAAACAAACAAGATGCGAGCTGCTGTTGTACGAAAAAAAGAGATATAATGTGGGTGACACATCTACGTTTCTAAGAACTGTAGGTTGATCTAACGCCCGTTTCAAACATACTCTGTTTGCCGTGCAGGAGCAGCGCGTGTGATAGTGCTTTTCACATATGAAGCGTTAGCAGCAGTGAATAACTGATCCGCGGCTGTACCACAAACACATACTTACTATTTTTATATTAAATCCAGAAGTTATGCTGCAACTTTTATTTAAAAAAAAGTTGTGTCAGCATTGCGATTCTCTTTGTACACATACACTGGACGTGTGCACGTTTAAACACAATTTAAACAACGTAGGGCTATTATTCCATGCATTACTTATACTTGGGCTATATTAAGTTGCTCAAGCAAGTGGTCAACTATTTAACCATGTACTTATATTAAAATCGCAAATTTTAAATTAAAACTTAGAATTGACAAAAACAGCCGACTCTCATGCCTTTTCTTTTGCATTTAAATTTTAATACAATAGATCTTGCATGTCACAAAGAACTTTTTTTCCACCTCCACGAATGAGACGAGTGTTGTTCATTATGTCACCTTGTTGAAGTTGTAGTTTTCCCTGATTTACCCCGGTCTTCTAAAAGTAAAAAGATGAGTGTGATTCTCCAACTAGGAGCACTTTCGGGACACTGTGAGCTTATGGAAAATTCACTCTCTTAAAACACTCTTAAAACTTCCTAGCTGTGTCTTCTAACACAATATAACAGTGGGCAGTTTTAGAATTCCATGGAATATTATTATTTTTAATGTATTTTCAATTTATGTAGTTTATTACAATATAATATTGTAAAACTGATTATATAAGATTATGTATCAGTCAACAACACCAGTGGCTATACCTAATCATGTAACAAAATAAATCTTAATACTTCATGAACTTAATACATTTTTATTTAAAGTTGCTAAATGCCATGAGTTGGGATTTTTGCATACAGCATTTCATTTTTGCTCAGGTCTATGTTTATTTTTTAAAGTCACACACATATTGTAAGTAATTAACTATTAATACTTGATTTAAAGTACATTTAGATCCACATCATTGGTTATTCTTTTTTTTTTTCTTAAAAACTGGGTAGTGGTGGAAATTACGGTTTATGAATATTGTTTCTGTTCATTTTTTACTTAAATTGCCAGTCCAAAATATGCGTGTGTGTGTGTACTTTACAAATTTGTATGTCATGACTGTGAAAAATAGTAGTATATAATTAAATGCATTTATGGTGAAATTACTACATTTTCAAGTCAATATTTGTTCATTTTGACCACGAAACATCTGGTGTCACTTTAATTCAGCGTTTGCAGCACCATAAAATACTTATCTACTTTCTCTTCTTTATAGAAGCTATCAATTTTAAGTTTTAAAATTTGCGATTTTAATATAAGTACATGGTTAAATAGTTGACCACTTGCTTGAGCAACTTAATATAGCCCAAGTATAAGTAATGCATGGAATAATAGCCCTACGTTGTTTAAATTGTGTTTAAACGTGCATACGTCCAGTGTATGTGTACAAAGAGAATCGCAATGCTGACACAACTTTTTTTTAAATAAAAGTTGCAGCATAACTTCTGGATTTAATATAAAAATAGTAAGTATGTGTTTGTGGTACAGCCGCGGATCAGTTATTCACTGCTGCTAACGCTTCATATGTGAAAAGCACTATCACACGCGCTGCTCCTGCACGGCAAACAGAGTATGTTTGAAACGGGCGTTAGATCAACCTACAGTTCTTAGAAACGTAGATGTGTCACGCACATTATATCTCTTTTTTTCGTACAACAGCAGCTCGCATCTTGTTTGTTTATAGCGGATGCGGATGAGCAGTCGAAAACCGGAAACTGATATGCCGGCTTCTGACAATAGCGGAAGTTCGCCATGACGCTTGTGCACGTAGCCTATAGGTGCCCTTTAAATTATAACCTCAAAGCAATCGAACAAGTTCAGAAAAAGTGGACTGTATCTTTCTTTGGAGCACGACAGTTAAAAGCAGAATTAGAAGTCTTGTCTGTATGTTGATTAACTATTTTATAGATATTAAAAGACAAGAACCCATTTAGGGGCATTTTTGCAATTGTGTATTTGCAAATTGCAAATTTGTTATAATGTTTTTACCCCATGAAATGTAATATTTTCAGTTTATTTACCAGAAAACAAATAACAGAAGCTTAACAAACAAAAGCAGTTAACCTGTTTCACAAAAATAATTACAAACTCTGAAGTGTTGTACATCACACAATATTTTTTTACTCTTTCTCTGTTGACTAAAGGCATGAAAACTAGCTGATCTTAGCCGGAATTAAACAACAACTCCAAAAATGCCTCTAGCCCTCTACAATGCACAACAGTAGTTTAGTCTAAATATTTTTTTCAGTCACACGCAGTAATTGTCAGTCAAATGCAACTGAAATGGTTATGATGTAGAGCCCCGACTTAAGAGCGCTTTTCCAAGCATGACGATGAACAGTTCCAGTTGCATTCCCATCTGAGCATGGTTCAGTACGGTTCAATTACAAACCGGTCCCAGCCCGGATGACGAGATCATCCTCCAAAGTGCAACTCGCCAGCTCGTGTGTCACTGAGGTAATGCACAATCTAATCCTGAATTTGTATCACCACAGTGGAAAAAGAAGCGTAAATATGCCAACTGGCCCAGAACAGAATGATTTCACAAATACAACTGTCCGGGCTGATGGTCAAAAAGAGTCTTAGGTCACAAATGATTTTTTAATCTCAAGAATTTCCCTTTGCCAACTTTTTTCATTTTGAGGATGGTTTAGACTGAATAAGCAATTCATTCTTTCTAACTTTAAACTGGTAAAGCACATACACACAAAGAACCGCTATGATCCCCAGATCGTGGGGCACGTCTGATAGGGAGCAACAAATCCCATGACTGTTCTCACAATGAATCTGTTTATGAGCAGATCTGAGAGCAGTAAAGACATTGAAGTAGTCTCTGTGGAGGTGCCAGCATCTGCACTGAACAGGTCTCATGAGAGGAGTCCTCCATCCCATTCAAACTACCATGATACACACACATACCACTTCTCTGGCAAACAAGGCAAAGGAAAGCTTCCCCCTCTCCAGTCCCATCAGGCTGACATAGTATTTTGAATTGCTGAAACATGATATGAGCACACCAAAAATGACAGAGGAAATGAGCTGGGGCCTTGTGTATAAAACTTTACGCAGATTTCATCCTAAAAATGTGCATACGCACAAAAGCCAGAACGTGTGCAAAATTCCCGATAGCGTCCTCCCCAAAATAACCATATATGGAGCTTACAGCACCTACTTTTACTATGCATATCCTCATCTGCACATCATTTCCATATCCATTCATCACTCTCCATGCCATCCAAATTGCTCCAAAAACAGCGCTGTTAAAAAAAAGTGATGACCTCTTCTTAAATATAATCCGGTTGACCGGATTGTTGACGGGAGAGACTAGCTTTCATGAGGCACACACGCAAGGTCTCTCGCTCTTTCCCTCTCTCTCACCTAGAAGCACTATAATTACAATGGCCTCCGATTGAAGTGTCACAAAATTCTGAAATTATCGTACATTATGGGATTTTTTTCATTATTGATCGTACATCGTACAGAGGTCAAAATTATCGTACAAATACGATAATTATCGTACGTCTGGCAACACTGGCTAGACCCTCCCTCCTCCGCATCTCGTCTCCTCCCCCTCCCTTCCCTTCCTACCTGAATGTCGGACTGGAAGCCCTTCTGCCGGCGGAGTTCTCGCCATCTTTCGAATGCTTTACCGATGTAAATTCGGTACTTCGCGCGTTCTTTATCCTTTTCCCTCTTCTTTGTAAGTTGATCATCGGAACGTCGTCTCTTTGGTCGTGTGTCGGCCATTATTCAAACTTCCCTCTTGATGCTTCTCTCTCCTTCACACACCCCCCTCATGTGCACGTGCACTAACCCCCCAGACCCACCCTCAAATACTTCTTGCCAGTGATTGGCTGGAACACTGTTTGTTGTGTTTCGTGGAGCGGGTCGCCGCAGTTTGTTTTTGTTGCCGTTTGTGGAGCCTGTGGTGTCTACAGAGACCACGTTTTTTTACAGTGTGTTCAGGGGACAGGCAGCGGATACTGAGGAGATGTTTGCTGTATGTGACAAAAAATGTTTTGGCCTAAAAAACGCGTGACATCGCTTAGAGCACCTTTAATTGGTATAAAACACGATTTCCCATACTTTATGTGAAACAACCAAGTTCAAATGCACAGAGCCAACACAACATGTGGATTTAGGACACAAATTAAGAAAAAGAAACACAAAAAGAGACTTGTTCTTCAAACTTTCACTATTCTCATCCTGTGTGAATTGATATGCCTTTAAAAAGTATTTGGGGCAAAAAAGATGGCAGTTCTGTTGGTAAAGTGTAGTGAATGTTTACTCTGAGAATACTAATAGATGCTATTTTTGTGACTGTTGTTGACAATAATAAAGGAGTTCGTATTTCATCTTTGACGTCTATGTCTGTTATTAATAGCTGAAATGAGATTTAATAAAATTATTTGAATGAATCCATTCATTAAAAATAATAATACCAAGTTATTTTGTGTTAAATCAAAACAATTCAATTGAGTAGTATTCATTAGCATAGTGTTTTGTTTTGTCCAAGGAAACCAATATTTTTGTTTAAATATTACTTTTACTTTATTTTTGTGTGTGCTATTTGCAGTTACCCATTTGAATGGTTGATTTCCAAGGAGCTTGTTTGATTAAATCTAATTCAATTCTTAAGTGTTGTTGAATTTAATTAATAACATTGCTTGTAATCTGTTGCCACTATTTTATTGAGTAGATATAAGTCATTACTGAATGGGTTGTTCAATATGTAGCCTAGTTAAAGATAGACACATATTTGTATAATATAAATAATTATCATTATAAAAAAATCTAAGTCTGCTAAAAGTTTTTGTCAACCTATATTACTCATATAAATGTTTTCAAAGATAGCAGACATGGTCTCAAAGCCAAACAAGTTCAAATTTGTTAAATTTGTAAATTTCATAGGGTCTTAAAGACTCTTAAAGACTTTATAATTAGTTGGACACAGCATTTGTAGAATTCCTGTATGCACTACTGTATTCTTTTTATAGATGAAGACAAAACCTTGGAGCAAAATCTTGCAAAAAAAAAAGTTTAACAGCAAAAAGAGATCTTAGGAGACAATGGATAGAGTTCAAATACTTATGAAAGGTATTACCGGCGTCAGGACTGACCAATGGCCCGGGGATAGCATCAAAAGATACCAGTACTGTACTGTGGCATCACAAAAGTTTATCATTTGCACAATTCTTGTCAATTTAAACATTCAAGCACAAGAGACGTGAAAAATAACTCAATTTGGTACTCACGTTTAGTCTGAGAAGTGTGCGCACAGAAAACCAACTCTCAAACACCATGCAAATTAATTGCTTTTTCCATGTCTTTATACACTTGAATGGTCTCATATAGAAAATATTTTGGCGCGGGTCCACGTTAACAATGTCGGTTATGTTTTAAGTGCGCATAAATGGCCAATGTGTTGGAAGTAGGGCTGCACAATATATTGAAAAATTATCGTTATTGCGATAATAGTATGCGATATCCGTATCGCAGAGAGGTGCGATAAACGAAATTTATTTTATGTGCCAACTGCCAAGCATTTGTGTATTGCATGCACAGGCTGAAATGCAAATTTGACCAATCAGATGTGGCCTTACTATCTTTAAACCCACCTCCCAGTATGTGCTATTATGCCATTGCCTAACCCGGGCCCAAAGGGAAACCTCGGGGATAAGAGCAGAGAGGAAAATGAAAACTGATGGCGGGAGTAGAGACAAGCGAGTAAAATGACAACAGTGAAGAACTTGTGCCTTAAAAGAACTGTACATCTGAAATATAGCAATATTTTGGCTTCAAGAGAGAAGATGGGTCCACGTAAAGAGGAAATAAAACTATAAACTTTTTTTTAATAGCTAATAAAAATAGCATTTCTCTAGGGAAATGTTATATCGCAAGAAATATCGTTATCGCAATATTCAACAACATCAACTATTGTGCAGCCCTAGTTGGAAGACTTTTATTTTGATGGCACTGAGAACATTCATGCAACATTCATACACTTATGTGCTCTGAGAACGGCAGCGTCTGAGCACACAGTGCTCACATTCTCCATCTTCATTAGTTATGGTTACTAAATAAAACTGTTAAAGAAAGTAAACCGTATACGAAAAAGTATTATAGCTTTTATATTATTAGTAACCGAAAAAGCAAACACTATAATACTTTTCATTTATCGTATATTTTAAATTATAATTTATTCCTGTGATCAAAGCTGAATTTTCAGCATCATTACTCCAGTCTTTAGTGTCACGTGATCCTTCAGAAGTCATTCTAATATGCTAATTTGATGGTAAAAAAACATTAATTATTATTATCAATGCTGAAAACAGCTGTGGACAATTTTTTTTCAGTATTCTTTGATGAATAGAAAGTTATATTTCATTTATTTGAAATTTAATCTTATGTAACATTATAAATGTCTTTACTGTAATTTTTGATCAATTTAATGCATCCTTGCTGAATATAAGTATCGATATCTTTTATATCTTTTTTTTTTCTTTTTAATCAAATAAATGCAGCCTTGGTGAGCATAAGGCCGGTGACACACTGGCTGTGTGGCGTGAGTGTGGCGTTTCAGCTGCGTGGCGTTTTCTGTGTCTTTGCACACCAAACGTGTCTTGACGCGGCGCTGCTGCTGCTAGGTGCCGTAGAGGGAGTGCTGACAGTCCAGTCTACATTTGGATTAGTGGTGTGTTGCTCTTGCCTTTACGACAACAATTTCAACTGTTATCACACATCTTGCAAAATCTGAAAAATAGGGAAGTGGGCTGTTTATTTCAATAACATTTACAATTTTTGTGTAGCTTTAAAGAGTCTATATTTAGCCTACCTGATGTTGGACCGTCATTCAGAAGACACACGTTGTCATTGTAGCCTATCCTATCTTTATATCCTCCAGAGGCCCAGAACGTTTTTTTCAAATAAGTTTTTTTAATTTTTTTTTTTTATGTAATCACATTGTTAAGAGCATAAGAAACAAATGAAAAAAAAAATATATATATATTTTATTCATATGTTATGCTATGACCTCTGTAGTGGACACCAGGACTCGATTGTTTAACAAATAAAATGACATGAAATTATATGTAGCCTATAGGCAAAATAATGGGATTAAAAAAAAAAAAACTAAAAAAACATTTATATCTGAATTTGTGTCAAAACCTAGACTTTCAAACATCAAATTGCAATTTATTAATATGTATTTGTGTACAAAATGACAAACATATTTTCCTATTCTATTTTGCCTGGAAACACTTCCAACACGCTTGCATGTCGCGTGAAAAAGAGGCGTCGGATCTATTTCTAGCATGCCCGCGTTTTCCGCACAGCTCGAGCCTCGCCTGAGCCTCGCCTGAGCCTCGCCTGCCACGTAGACAGTCTGCAAGCTCTAACCTGTTAACATGGGAGCCAAAATAAAAACGGACACGCCACGCAGCTGAGACACTTACGCCCCGCAACCAGTCACCGCCTAAGAGACTTTTTTTAAAAACATTAAAAATCGTACCGATCCTAAACTTTTAAATGGCACTGTACATACACACACACACACACACGTATATGGCTTTATATAGACCATCGGCCACCCTGCTCTCTAAGATATCGGCCATTAAAAAAAAACGTCGATCACTACAACGGTCAGCTTTCATCGCCGCTAGTTCTTTTACGTCGGCTTGTTGTGTCTCGCCCTTAAGAGAACCACATGAGGGCTTGAGCCCCTGCCCCCTTTAATCGTAAAAGTATCGCAGTGCCCTGCAGGACGTGATTTCACCCGCCCCCCAGAATTTGTATAACGATATCTTTAACATTATTCTTATAGTTATCATCCTTGATCCTTTACTCCATCAGTGATGACCAGTAGCTTCTTGGACCTAAAAGCACCCGAGTATTTTTAGATGAAGAAATGCTGTGTTCCAGCTTGATATCTCAGAGCCACTAAATGCATAATTCAGCATAAAAGCACAAGGAGAACGAGGAAGCTTGGCATCTTCACCACCATGCATAAAAATGGCAAGAGTAACGGGGACCTGAGAGACATCAGCTATGTGGTAGAGTGTAGCAATTCACGTTTAGATGACAATGGTGCCTCCTAAGTTTATTTGTATCTTTGCTGCGAGACCTCTCAAGACAGAGAAAGATGATGAATATTTGAAAGAAGTGATTAGCGCAGACTGTAATGCCCAGAGGAGAATGGTCCATTTCTGAACCAATGAGTCATTCATTTGCATGGATTGAGATAATGTGTAGCATGACATTTGATGCAGGCTACGCTACAACGACTCCCATACAGCCGTACTACACCATATTTAGGCGTTGCACACGCACAGACACACACACACACACACAAGCACAACTGAGGTGAATTACTTGTGTCTGTTTAATTCTTCAGGCCTGTCTATGGCTAGTTTTTTTATTACAGAGCTCTTTTCCACTGCTAAGTTTAAAGGGGTCATGTCATGAGAAACCAAATTTGCCTTGATCTATTGGTATACAAGAGATCTATGTACTATTAAAACTTCCTGCAAGTTTCATAGCTTAAGATGTCCTCCCCATTATAAACGAAGCATTTATTTAATCAAGCTCTAAATACAGCTCGTTGTGGATCCATGGAATGAGGTGACGTCACGGTACGAAGTGACGTACCAGTCGTTTGCATATGACCGCCTCCAGCGCAAGACAACTACGCCTCATTTCGCATCATCTCATCGTTGTCATGCCCACAGGTGTTCAGTCGACGTGCACCGAGTGGGTCTGTTTACAAGAACATTGCGATGCCACGCAGATGTGCTGTTCCTAGCTGTGGACAAACATGTTTGAATACGCTGCCGAACGATCCAGACGTCAGGGAAAGCAGTTGAATGCAGTTTATTTGCAGCACATAAATATGCAGCAAATGTTTGTCCCACCAAAGCCTTATTTGATTGGTGAGTGATGTAGATGAGTGTGACAGGGCGCATGTTACTGAAAGAACGAGCAGAGAGAGCCCCGGCCGTGCGCGCGCCTTCAAAGTGTCTTGCTCTCTGGACAAGTGTATTATAAACAATATGATAGTAGTGGGATGAGTAACGTTAGACAGTAGATCTAGTACATAAAATAAAAGTTACATCCTAAAACACCTACTTTTTGTTATCCTGGAACAGTATTAATTTCATGTCTCATGCATGTTGTAGTAAGTAGAAGTTTATCTGAATCACGTTTGGCTGACAAGCTTCAGCAGATAAAACTTTTTTTGTTTTTTATATTTATGTGTAGTTTGTGTTGGAGTCTGTATTTTGCCGGAGGCACGGCGTTTTTTGGTGTTATCAGACTCCATGTCCTTATCTTCAGTGCCGTCGCATAGACCGTATATAAAGGAGAGAGGCTCGGGAGCGCGCATGCACGTCACATCCGATGGATTTCGCGGTAAATCCGACCCAGAGCCTTCACATAGAAAAAGGAATACTGGCCTTCAGAGGTAATAGCAAAAACCCGACAAGTGGATCATTGTAATGTGTGATTACAACCCCTTCACACACAGGCAATAAAAAAAAGGATTCATTTTTGTAGAAAAGCTACATATAGCACCTTTAATAGGCCTGTAGACTTAATAAAAGCTGCACTGTAAACTCTGACCCTGATTAAAACGTTTCAGAATGCATAATGTTGACAAGCAAATATCATGTGGATGGTAGGGTGTCAGTAACTTCATCAGAAAGCAATGTTCAAGAGGAAAGTTTATGGAGGAAAAACCTCAGAATCACATGATACTAAATTATGATAAATGTATAAGGCTTAAATTAAAGTATTTTCTGAGGACAGAGAGAAAGTCAAAGATGTATTGTATGTAACTTTTTTTTCCTGACTTTGCCTCCTGGTACTGGGTGAAGTCGATGCAAAAGCCCAGATGGAAATCTATGTGCTTTTAACTGCAAGTCTGACATGCCCTGAGGCTGGCACCAACCAGTGGAGACATGAGAATCAGCAGTCATGCATGCAGAAAACATGCAGTCACTCCACACAACTGGAGCCTGTCCTCTGTGAAGCCTCACAGTCTGAACGAGGGGAAGAGACTGAAAGAGACAATTCCCACACAGGGACACAAACGCTGCTCTCTTGAGCAGAAATAGCCTCATCTGCAACATTTCTGACAACACAAGCTCATAGGTTATTCATCAGTTTACTTAGAAATGTCATTTGTGTAGTCTATATTTAGGGATGATAAATTTGAAGTGTATGCTGTAGCTGAAAAAAAATATTTATCACAGTAAACAGTACAGAAATGAAGTAAACATTCAGCGATACAGTTCAGTCCAAAATGTTACTCCACGCTGAGCCAAAATTCAGCTTGCACTGCAGTGCAATACAGCTTTATTTACATGTTCATCAAAGGTCACGCTTACAGTCAAGACCGTTGTGCTTAGTTCATACATCGCTACACTACAATTTTGTCAAAATTTTGCTAATGTGACCACGCATTAGTAATGAAAAAATAATGAAAAAGTATTCTTCTCACACCATGGATGATCATATAACAGAAAATAGGTACATACACATCAGATACTGTTCTGGCCCAGTCACAATGACCACCTCATACTGTCCAGTTCCCCAAACCAAGACACTTCGCGACACACAATGCAACCTAGCAGCATTTTCAAATATAATAATATACTTGCTCAAATCAGTTTAAAAAATGAAAAACGTTTCATTATTACAAAAAGTTCCACAAATTAAAAATATTCTATATGCTTGCTATTCATATATTGTTGATAAATAGTCCAGTATGAATCAAACAATAGCTATAATTTCAGCCCACAGTTATGAGAGACAGTATCAAAGACAGGACGTCAGCCTCATGAAGGTCAATAAAAATGACAGTAAGACCCTTGAGATAAACGGCATTAGAGCAGGTTGGGAAAGACTTGCATACAAAACACCAAATATTGTCAAGGCGTCCAGCTGCCATCTTTCTTTCTTCAAACAAAACAGCAAAAAAAGAGCAATTCAGCACTGCGTGTTCAGTCATCTATGAACAGATATAATGCCATAAAGTACTGTAATGAAGGAACTACAGCCCAGTGAGAAACTACATGTGCAGAAGAAAGTGCAGATGTTTCATGACATCACACCAGTGGTATAATATAATCAGCAATTTTGGACAGCACGTCCCTTAAGCTTTTGGTATTGTTGGTACATGGGGATCCTAGGAAAGATGACATGTGATGTCTCTGATGGAAAGTCCCATGGCTCGTAGGCAGGCTGCTTCTGGATCATATGGGCTCAGTAGCTCAGCTTGACAGAAAGGAGACCACTGAGGCTCAAAATATGGGGATGATATAAATCATAATATCTGGATGGAATGAGCTTAACAAAAACAGCACATTGTCTTAAACTTGAGTAGGCTAGATGACCTAAAAACAAAAGCTTCAAGATGCTAAGCAAAGCCAGATAACCAAACAGGTGCTGCTGAGAATCGGTTAAATCAGGGCCGGCCGCAGCATAGGCAAATGTTAGGAGTGCCGCCCATCCATTGGGGTGCCCATATGAGTGAAGCTTTTTTTTTATATTTTTTTTACTAATATTATTTTATTACTTATTACTTTATTTAATTACTTTAGTAATTATTTTAAGAAATATTACAAAAAAAGCCAATTTCACATGACTAAAATTAGCATTATAGCCAGATAGCCTACAATGTAAAAAAGACCGTAGCCCATGTTGCCCAACAAAGAAAATGAACAAGAGAAGTGGAAGAAAAAGGGAATAAAGACAAAGGTAATGAAATGTAATGAATGAAAGTTTATCTAATTGCATGCTAGTAACTAAGATTTGAAATAGCCAGCTAACAGAACTGTACGGTTAATAGCTAAAAGATTGCGATCTTTGGCAACAAGTGACTGTTAAAAAATGCATTGTGAGAGCACTGAATCATTTAATAGATTCTTTCAAAAACACTGATCCATCTAATAATAAAACAAGTGAAATCTTTATGAGTTGGTCATTGATTGATTCATTCAAAACAAAACAAAATAATTCAATATTTTTAAATAGACTGCGGCAATCAACATTTTGTAATAACCTCTAGTAAATTACATGTTATTTTGTTTTAATTGTCTATTCAGAATCGTGATCCCTAAAAAGAAAAATAAAATGTTAATAATAAATAAAAAAAATCCAGCATCATGCAGCTCTGGTGAGTATATTAGTGATCAGTAGAATTGACTGTGATGCAAGGGGCCGCATGCCAAATCTTGCCAATAGGGCAGCATATTGATCAGGCCAAGCTTTAACCCAGGGTTAAATACAGGGAAATGATAGGGACACTGAATAGTGCTCAATCAATAAGACTTGACTTGACTTTATTGACCCAATCTCGAATATTTGGTTATGTTGTTAATTAAAAAAATATATTGTCCAAAGAAACAAAAAATAAATCTTATTATTATAATTATTAATTAGTAGACAAAAATAACAACAATAAAAACAATATTAAATTAAAATATTATTATTCAAATTAAAGTAATTAAACTGACTCCCCAGGACCAGATGATAATACTGCCATAACTATGTAATTAGTAAAAGTACTGGTATGTAGAAAAAAAAAGAACTATAATGCAGTAAATTCAATCATTCAGATGGTCGCAGTAAATCATCGTTAATCTGTGCGCTTACCTTGGTAGTAACAATACAAATGCAGTCCATTCTCTCCTATCGGACAGAGACCTCGCGCCTCTCAGCATCTCATTTCGCAACTCTTCTTTAACGAGAATCACGCTGAATCCGTTCATAAAAGTGGAGCTCACCGCTACTCCTCAAGGAACGAGAGAAAAATAACAGCCATCCACGTGTTTGTATTTGCTCTCCATGTTTGCCATGCCGATGAAGTTCGAGAGAGAGAGAGAGAGAGAGAGAGAGAGAGAGATGCGCGCACGTCTCCAAGTGAACCCGAAGGAGCATCAGCGAGAGCGCGCGCACTGCTTCATCCAGCATCTCACTACTTCAACTCTGCAGAGTGAATAACTTTACTTTATTGCGACTATAAACCAATATTTAAAAACCGCTGTAGACAACGTCAGTCTTTCTGGAAGTGCGTGCCCGCATTCATGGATTCTGCGCAAAAAAAAAAAAAAAAATCGACAGGATAACTTGTTTATTACGACAGGATAACTTGTTTATTACGAAAGGATCATTGCCTAAAACGCTTTTTTTCTTAATGCCAGAATACTTTTTTTCGCGTTGTCTAATATAGAGATAAAAATATTCAGCGGTCCCAAACATCTATGTCAATCAGCATCAGGTTACATAAAAAAAGTCCTCGCGACATATTTGTCTCCATATGTCCATGGAGAATTGCGACCCATGAACAAAACTTACATTTAACACATTGTAAAAGACAAAATTAGCCAGCAAAAAAAAAAAATTATATATATATATATATATATATATATATATATATATATATATATTATTGTCGCTGCATGGTACCTGATCTCAAAAGATATCTGTTACAATTGTATGATGGATGGCATTGAAAAGCACTCTTTTAGATAGTCAAAACTTCCAGAATTTACCTGAACCGTATCATGCTAGTGTAGTACGTTTTCTGAACATTTAAAAAATTCCACAGCAATATAAATCATTCACAACTGAATGTGCCACATCCTGTAAAGACTGACACCAGAGTATGATTTGAAAGTGACAACTGATCCAGGAGAGAGAAATCCAGACACCCCACAGAGAAAGTGTTTTGGCAGAACTCAAGCATGTTCCCAGCAGAAGCAGCCCAACCATCAGTCACCTCACACACATTTTAACACTGAGCTGATGGTGTAAAAGCAGCCTTTTATAGCACATACTGTAGATTGCCCTGAAATGCAGTGTAGAATAAATATTTGATGTGCACGGTGATTAGCCCTTCCCTTCAGAAGCAGCCTCTACTAGTGCACACTGCCGTTGCATAAAGGTTTCTGGACCAAAGAAAACAAAAAGAACACTGGGTAAACTAGTTTCCAACAAAATAGTGCTATTAAGTCAGAACTTGGCCGGTAGAAAGCACTTGGAAATGGTCAACATTTCCTCGGACTTGTGAAATGAACGTTGATATACACATTCATTGCAAACATTTTTGAAACATCTAAGTAATTAATTCAGTGTCTCAACATTATGAGCTGCTTTTTTTATACAATGGTAAGTTAAATAAGTCCACAGACTCCACACGTTATATTTCTTAATAGTACAATAACGAAACATAATGAACATAAGAAAGGAATCCCAACATAGGGCACTTTGCTTTGCTGATTGTAATGAGAGGGATTTTTTTTGTTTGTTTGTGCATTTAAGTTTTGTTATTTTTACCACACTGACCTGTAGTTCTTATTTTTTATTTAAACTGAATGTTACTGACGTTATTTCAGCACTCTTCTAAACATTAGGGGCACTATTTTATGGATCTAAGCGCGTGGTCTAACTCACATGGCGCAAGTTCAAGAATCCACTTTTTAACGATGGGAATAATAGTTGGCTTGCCTGGCGCATGGTCTAAAAGGGTGTTCCCTGTCCTCTTAATGAATAAAGGGTGTGTTTTGGGCATAACCTGCAATAACCCGATCAGAGTCTCATCTCCCAATCCCTTTAACAGCCAGTTGTGCTTGCGCCATGGCGGATTCACAATTTACATGGCAGAATTTGCAAGCGTTTTAAACTGAATGCTTCTCTAGCGATGAAACGGATCAGTTCGTGCACAAGGTTGAAGCTCAAGCAGACCATCTACGGGACAAAGTGTACGCGCGTTGTGGACCCGCCTATAGGCGCATATTACTAACACACTCTTTAAATAAGTCAAGTCATCTTTATTTATATAGCGCTTTTAACAATGTAGATTGTTTCAAAGCAGCTTTACAGAGATAAACATTAAATTTAAGGTAACAGAGATTGTTTTGGCTTTATAACTATTATATTCTTGAATAATGCCCAAAAAAGCATGTCTTAAACCAGACGCTAATTTGTGCTGCTCTTGGTGGATTGAGTCATTAAGGAAATTATACAGCTGCGTCTAGGTTCTTTAATTTTAATCTCGTCAGGAGATCACTAGGGCTGTAACGTTCCAGTCGATTAATCGGTCGATACGTTCTGGTTCGACCAAAATTCTGATTGGTCGATTTTTTGCCGCGTTCATTTCATCAGTTTTGCCGCGTTCATTTCATCAGTTTTGCCTGCCTTCATTTCATCAGATGGAAAGCACTAATTGCTAATGGGGGTGTTTTCAGAGCACCCCTGTTTCAATGGTAACAGTCTGTCTCCAGAACACCCCGCTTGTTTTCACTTCTTTTGGATTAGCCCAACCCACCGGAGAAGAGAGACAGATTGGAGAAAGTAGGCTACTAGAAGGTTTGCTGAATATTATTTATTTAATTGTGAGCGTTTAATTTATAGTCAGTCCTCTTCTACCATGTCAACAAAGACATCGGCAGTGTGGCAGCATTTAAAAAAAAAAATTAATAGTCTATTCGTTTCTCAGCCGCGATCCTGTGTTCAGCTGCACAGAGCGGCTGCACTGATAGTGTCTGTCAGTTTAATACATATGACAAAAACAATTGTCTAAATGATATTGCATATTCCTCAAAAGTTCTTGTGATGTTATCACTAGTTGACAACAGCACTATTTTCGGAAATCATAGGCTATGATATTGCGCAGAGTGCACGTGATGCAGCGCTGTCCGAGCCGATAGACTCGTGTGTCACTCATTTCAGTGCAAAATAATTAGATCAAAATCTATTTAATATACTGCAAATAGCCTACTTGTTTTTTATGTTTATTTATAATTCATTTTTGCGGACAACAAGGCTACCAAGTACTGCTCACAGTGCGCAGCTAATTAATTTAACGTTTTTTTTTCCTAACGTCATTTTTAGTCGATTTTTAGTCGAAAATTTCAGGACTTCAGTCGACCAATATTTTCTTTGGTTGATTACAGCCCTAGAGATCACTTCCGATTTATCTCAACATGGGGACAGGTGGTGTCAGTCAATAATGGGAAAACTAAGTAACTTGCATTACTTGTTTGAAAAAGTAACATATTTTGTTGTAATTGCAAAAGCAATGCATTACTTCACTAGTTTCTTGAAAAAAGTAAGCTGATTCGTAACTTGCGTACTTGTAATGTGTTTCCCCTCAAGACTGCCCACAATTAGCCTTGTTATAAAGTAATGAGACAAATATCTTAGCCTCTCAGAATATAAATACATTACTGTCTAAAAAAGTTCTTCCATTATGGACCCTTTTCACAATTACCAGGTTTGGAACATAGAAGTAAACTACAAAATAAAAATATTTCTATAGAGGAACATGGGACAACATACCAAATATTATTTTTGTGTTTCCATTTTTCCAGTGGTAAAAGAGAAATATACAATTGCATTTCTATGACTTTGGAAAGATTGATTGTGCCAGTCAAAAGAGAAAAATGTACAGCCACTAGCTCAGCAACTGTATTAGAAAGCCCTTCGTAAGTAATGTAGAATATAAAACAAAGTAAAGTGTTAAAAATTTACATTTAAATAAAGCATAAATGTTAAAAACTTTGTGAAAACACAGTGAAATTTTGTTTGATAATAGGTATCAGGTACAATCATAAGACAATGCGAAAAGGTAACAACATAAAACACACATTTTGCTGGTACATATAAAAAATATAAAAAAACATGAATCATACAGTCCTTGAATAAGAGATTTAAATACACCTTGGTAAAAGTGTATTTTTAAACACCAAATTGACATTTTCACAAGCTTAATTATTAAAAAGTATTATATTAAACAGCACAATTTAATAATCATGTAATTAAAAATGTCACATTTTGGACGTTATGAATTTAATGCTGCCAACACAATTTGAATAAAGTTTCAGCATTGTGAAAATGCAACCCACAGCTTGGCCACCAAAACTTGGTATCCCAGTGATAATGCAATGACCTATGTCCAGAGCAGACCCATGAGGCGAGCCTAAATGAATGGGGTGCAATGACCCATGAGTCCCTCTATTCTTGGAGCAAACCTCGTCGACGAGGGTAAGAGGAAATGAACGGCCCAGACATGCGGCCATGGGGGATGCCCAACCCACCAGACCCGTGCCGGTGTGATACTCACTTGGTCCAGCTCACTGTGGGAGGATTTCGCTTTAGCGAGCACAAGAAGGATTTCATTTAGGAGGGGAGAGTCCTGAGAGTGGCCATTTTATTAACACAGAAAGAAACAAGAGGGAAAAGAGAAAGGACATTGAAATACAACAGCAGAGGTGCGAGTTAGATAAGTTTATTTAAGATGATCTACATTCCATTAGTATGAACTAGTTTGACGCTAAGCAACAATTAATATTTTGTTTGTATAAAACAAAATATTAGAAAGCCCTGTAAGTTAGAGTTGAATGAAAATAATTATTCCAAATAAGTGATTATTGCGTTAATGGTAAAACAGATCCTCCCGAGTCAATTTTTCAGGCTCTGGCAGTTCAAGCCTCAGATTTACAGGTTTTCTAAACAGTAGCTGAACAAGTTTAGATAATCAGATCAGCTTATTGACTAACTCACTTATAGACATATAAACACCATCATCTTAAGACACTGGTCAGTCTGAGTATCTTGTTACTGAGATATTAGTCAAACAGTTGAGTTCATTTTTCCCAACTAAGCTAATGACTGGATCCAATAATCTGTTCTTTTATAAATATACTCAAAGTAAGTGTTCATGTTGTACACATCTACACACTGCAGGCAGGTGGTGGTGTTGTGACAAACAGACTGATCCAAACATGCAAACTACATCAACACTGTTTACACAATGTTTTTTATGGTAAAGACACCAAGAATGTGGTCTGGCAACTCACTAATTAACATCACTGTTGTTATTACAAGCGATCAATTCATCTAATTTTGTAGAACTCTGAGAAGCATGAACTCTCACAAAGCATGTTTATTATAATCTTTTTAGTTTGTTCACAATTGTCAGATGTTAGGGTTGAGCAAAACTTGCTTATTAACCTTTAGTAAAACAAACTGTATCCACACTTACAAGACCGAACAAGACTATTGCGCTTTAGATTATGGGAGGCACTTCCAGTTTGGGGATGTTCCACTCAAAAAGACTGAAACAAAATCATTTCAAATCATAAGTTTGTGCTACAAATAATCCTTATCCGACAGTCTGACTGAATGAGCTGTAAAATTTCCTTCATGTCCTATATGATGTGTCATGGTAACAAGAATATATATGGCAAGAGTTATTTTCAGTCGTTGAATTCTTTTCCTCCTGATTTTTTTTTTCCTTTCTATTCCACTGTAACATTATGAAAAAAGACGACTTATACTGCGCATTTGTGGTCTGCTCTCCCGATTTAATTTATGATATATCCCATGAATAATTCACTGGAATGTATAAAAATTGTCTGCCCAAATCCTCACGTCTCTTTACAGGTTTGTTTAAATACAATATCTATTTTCTATCAAAATGACGAAAATCACTTTGAATTATTAATACTCAATGTTCCAGTTAATGAACATTTTTTATTTGATTATAACATGCTGCGGAAATAATCAATCTTTTGGGGTTATTAATGGCCTGTGCTAGTAATTTGTTAGTGCTCTTCCACTTTTAAAGGGCCCCAATTATAATATTTTAAAGTTTCCTATTGTTGTTTTGGAGTCTCCTACAACAGGTTTGCATGCATCAAACGTCAAAAAACTGTTTAATTTTCTCATAATATACATTTGCACATCACCAGATTTTCAATGATTCTCAAACGACTCGCCAAATGAATCAATCTCTCTAAATCCCTCCTTTCCGCGAGCTACTCTGATTGGCCAGACAGCTCAGTCTGTTGTGATTGGTTTACCGCGTACAGCACGCGTCGAAAACAAAAATTCCCATTGCCATAACACCGACAGCTCTGCGTGTCCTGAGGCTTCCTTCCTTCACAGTAAACTAAACACAGTAACGACCAATGACTTCGATTTTACCATATCAGTCCGAGCGCGAGTCCGATGATGAAACACTAGAAGAACCATTCATTCAACCCGAACCTCCATCGCAAGGACGACTCGAGCAGTTACGTTTCATTGATTCACTACTCAGTTTGAGGTACATTATGATATGTTGCTATTTCTCACCACAACTGCATGTCCATCAACTGATTATTTTACTTGTACTAATTTGTTTACAGAGTATGTTTCTAATATATTGCGGTGAACACGTGGAAACTGTATCAATAACAGTGCATGTAGGCTAAGCAATGTATACATTAGCCGAGCTCTAGCGTTACTAATGTAACATAAACATTGGTAAAACAAATCTTGCTCCATGCTTAATCTTTCCTCAAAGTAGTGAGAACGACAGACAATCTGCATTAATAGACAGAGTTTTATGTAATAGTGGCCCACAGCTGATTTGTTGAGAAGCAGTCGTCAGTAAAATAAAGGTAAAAGTTTAGGATTATACTGGTGTAGTATCATGGTAAAGATTCATTTTAATCACAGATTCTTCACATGCTCGTCCTTGGGCAGTGGAAAAAAAAATCTTTACCCTCACATTGTACAGCACAGCGTCTCCTTGACATGATGCTATCCAGTATCCACAGGACTCAGCTGCCGGTTTGAGGTGGGGTATCTGCGCGCGCAATAACTGGGCGGGCTAATGTTTCGTCTTGACGTCACAACGAAACGGCTTATGACTTGTTTGAAAAACAATTTATTTAATTGACTCAGAGTCAACTCTTACTTTTGAAAGACAATAACTTTATATACGGTCCACTCTGATTTAAATCTTTGCAGGATGTTTTCACTCACTTAGAGCTATATTACACACTACATCAAAATCCATAATAGGGGCCCTTTAAATGTCCTTTTAATATCCAATGGTTGAAGGGTGAGTAGAATAATATAATCTCATTACCCAGTTTTTGTAAATGCTTATTGCGTTTACAGAGAAAACTTCTCACTGATTGTCATGGGGTGTCATGGGGTGAAATCCCATTGTCATGGGGTGAAAGAAAAAGGAAGATAACTACTAAAAATAGTATGAGTGTTTCTTCAACTACGCACTACAATGGACATTGAGAAGAATTCTTTCATTACAGTGTTTAATAGCATTCTATCGTAGAATGACACTTGAAACTGGGAATGAACTTTGGAAACTTTGGAATAAAGTGTCTAAATCTTTTGTCTTGCTATAGTTTCATGGCTAGCATGTTATGTTTCCTAAAAACACACAATTTCATTATGTAAAAATAAACATTTTATAAATTTTTTGTGTTCACACTATCAGCATAATTTTACAAAATTATGCAAAATAAAAATGGTTCACAAATGATATTCACCATGCTTTTTACTAAGATAATTATTGTTGTGTAATGAAGCTTACAAAACCATGTATAATATGTTTTTTTTGCATGTAGCCTAGTACTAGTAGTATGCATTGTGAACCTTTGCTATTTTTAACTGAAAGAGAAATAAAACTGACTGGAAGAGACAATTGTTGTGTTCCCTTTTCCTATCCAATTTTTTCTACACATATTTCAAAAGTGTGGTGAGAAATGACCAGTGCTGAAATAATTTTTCATGATACACAAGCAAACATCAAGCAGCAAAAGTCTGAAGGTATCTGCTTAACTCAGAAAATGAACATTTTCACTGCTTGTTCAGTTTAGTTACTTAAAAAAGGATAATGAAACAATAGTGTGACAACTTATCTATCATGTTGTGCTTTAAGAGGTAATTTAGTGATTGAACATTGCTTTCTTTCACAATATTTTGCAGAAGTGCATTATTCTGTTCCTACACTAAGGGAAAGAGAACATCTGCTACTAAAGTATTCAAGCCCACAAACAGCATGCACAGAGACTGCAGTTAGAGCCATGGAGCGTAAGGACTCTTCTGTCATATTTGTTTTCGGCAGCATCACGCACAGCTACTGAGACCGAAATACTCCCCCTGAATCCAGGAGGACAGTGTCTTTTCCGACAGTTTCTGTGAGTGTGAGGGGTCATTCAGCGAATGATTTCCAGTAGACTCTTTAAGATGAATTACATTGAATTCCACCAACAATGACTTCTGTGGTAACATGCAAAGCAGGATGTCAGATTCTCATAATGACTGACTGATGATTACATAAGAGTGTGTAACAGCAAAAGCACAAATATTTCATGTAGGGGAGACATTTCCTTTCCCGTTCAGGTGTGCATTTCCCAAAGCATCATTAGCCAACTATGGTAGCGAGCTCCGTTGAATGCTATTTCCCATAGTTGCTTTTGGGATCCGCAACCCAGAAAAGTTACAAATGATGTTTAAGAACAAAAAAGCCCCAATGACAGCATCAGCACAGCATCCTTTCATTTAATATTTAAGACTACCATGTATTCCCAATTAACATGTCAATCAAGTCATGTTTGGTTGGTGCTTAGTAATCTAAATGCTGTCTAATTAAACAACCATGTTGTGGCATGACTTGTTTGATGAAAAACAACCAGTATGACATTTTCTTACAAAAAACATCCACAGTGAGATGTTTGTGAGATGCTAGAAATGTGTTAGCACTAGCAGAAATGCAAAGTCTTAAACGGCATCAAATTGATCTAAAAAAAATCAGACCATACATTTCTGAGCTCTATTCGGTAATCTAATTCAGATAATTAGAAATTGGAGCACTCTTACCTCTATGCTGGTGCTAAGGCTGGGCAGAGTGTCTGAAGTCACCGTTGTGCTTTGAATGCTGGAGAAATCCCACAGGTTCATTGGGGGCATCACATCGGGCACTTTCACCGATTCCCCACATCTCTGATTATCCAATAAGGTCACTTCGTAAAATTCCTGGATATCTGTTAAAAGAGAAAATATGCATTTTCAACAGGACATTTTTCTGTAATGTCATAGCTGAGAGAGCTTACTAAAAAAGGAAAAGCAAGATACAGGGGCCCACAAACTATTTACTGTAGACACTTATGTCACACATAAATGTATGAATTTCACTGCATAGATAATTTCATATCAAAAACAGTAATTTCTGCTATTAATTCTAACCAACAGGGCTGCAAAAAACCATGCAACCAAAGACTGCATGATTTCAGTTCCCCTAAAGTTCACACAGGGCGTAGTTCATCATGTGTTTCTCTAAGCTTTGACAACTATTAAGTGCCCAAATTTCTGTTCAAAATATCACTCCCTAATTTGAATTGTGACTTAAGTATTCAAATACTTTTTACGGGGAGCTGGATACGGTTTTTTAAGGTCATTCAAGGGCACACTAATTGAGCAGCTTTAAAATCTTGTTCATAACCGATCAGGGTCTCTGAAATGATTTGGTGGCTAATGGCATGCATCTATAAATACACATCCTAGAGTGAACAACAATTTAAAGATTACAAACAAGAGTGTTGACTGAAGCTGGAGGGCATGGGAGATTTAAAGGTCATTCACAGCTGTTACAACATGCATCAGGTTACAATCATAATGATAAAAGGGTCAGCACGCATGGCCTCAACGAAAACAACAGATGAACTTCTTATTAATGAAAATGTCTTGCACTTATTTGAAAGCCACCACCCAGTCGTGAGCAAACAGGGCATATTTATGTATAAATGTGGCAGATAAGATAAGAATACACTGTGACAATCAAACAAACAGAAACTGTTCACACATGCAAAAGGCACAAGTGCAGTTTAAAAATTAGGGAACTAGTCCCTTCCACAAGCAGAGGAGAAATGAATGACCGTTCGAGAGAATGCCGTGCTGTGCTGTGGTTGGCTATGCTGGTCGACGCACAGCCGAGAGAGAAAATAGCTGAGGGTTACAGGTATTCTATGCATGGAAGAGATTGGGTAACAGGGCTGAAAATACATGCTGGATCACATGGAGCTTCACAGAAATGAGAATAAATATTTTTATAATGCACGCAGCTGGTGGGGGTGATTCCCTCATCTCTGGTTTCCCTGTAGAATACTGAGTCCAGTAACTTCACAGCCCCTTTAAAAAAAACACTGGCTTGTAACTGAGCTCTAACTAAGGCAGTAGAATGATCATTTGTCCTGATATGACTAGGGATGCACTGAATATTCGCCACCGGAAATTTTCGGCCGAAAATGGACCAAAAGAGCATTTTCGGAAAGACTTTTATCACCGAAACAATACGGCCGAAATGTTGTGATAACGCAAACAGAAACCGCGACCTGCACGTGCTTGTCTGAAGCAATGTCTGCGGTGTGGACGTACTTCAGGGGGCTTTCACACTGGCAGGTTAGTTCGGAACGGGGAACGGTTCGCATGAAGAACCCGACACTACCTGGAGGAGGTGGTCTGAGTTCGGTTGCTCCCGATTCCCGAACCGTGCCGCGGCTCGCGTGAATGTGCAAACAACACGGACTCGGCTGCGCACTTGTTCAGGAAGTAAAGTGATCTGCGCATAGGTTTTAGCTTTTTGTGATGTATTCAGTTAAATAAAACACTTGTATGGGATGATAGTGTTGATGAATTACGAGCGAGAGTGAGCCGGCAGTGTATTCGCGCATTGCGCGTGGAATCAGGGCAACAAATTTGGAAATTCACTGTCTCCTCAAAAAGAGTCAGTTTGCAAGCAGCAGAAGGCCACCTTATGCGACACACACAGAGTAAACCTGTATTGTTCACTCAACTGCACATAATAGCAGCGAATTAATAAAAAGCACAATATATTGACCCATGTTCTGTTTTCTATCATGCGCCGTGCACGTTTGCGATGACGTAGGCTAATCACGCAAACGCACCAGGGGTCAATAGAATCGATAGATAGAATTCTACAGTTAACATATGGGCTATGGCAGTCTTAAGGCCCGTTCACACCAAGCACGATAACTATAAAGATAACGATAAAGATATAATTCTAAAAATCGTTCTCCATATTAAAGAATAACAGAGTTCACACCACAACTATAACGATAAAGATATGAGGAACGATATCGTTGGGATCACTTTCAGAACGATTTTTTTCCAGCTGTCGAACGATAAAACACTGACAGCCAATCAGAATCCATTCTAATTTAAAGGTCTACTTTGAAAGCGTGCTTAGAATAGACCGTTATCAGTCGTTGGTGTGGACGCATATATAGTTATCTTTATCGTTATCTTTATAGTTATCGTGCTTGGTGTGAACGGGCCTTTAGTTTTGCAGGCCAGTAGGCCTTTACATTATTATTTAATGTACATATGAGTGGGGTCAAGTTAAACATTTTAGTTTTTATTTTATTTTATACTGTGCATTGTTGCAATGTGCTAAATAAATATTTGCATAATTTGTAATTGATTTATTCTATGAAACTTTAATATTAATTTATGCAATTGCAACGCCTTGAATTTAGTACACAGTCATTGCCATAAATGCAATGGTATTAATAATTGGCATAATTTCTTTCGGTGTTTCGGTTTTCGGCCTTGATTTCATCTTTTTCGGTTTTGGCCAAGAATTTTCATTTCGGTGCATCCCTAGATATGACCATTAATAGTTTAGCATTTTCTAATATCTAGATCTGAAATGTGACTTTTGTGCAAAAGTTATTCAGGTGAAATGCAATGTCCTTCATTTCACTTTCTCAAAAATATAACTTTTGTGGGGGGAATTATGAAAAAAGTGATCACTGATCACATGTTCTGGAAATTGAGACACCTAACATTAAGAAACTGACATGTATGTGTGTCACTGTGCCATTAGTTATGTTTCCATCCACCTATTTTATGCACATTTTGGGATATTGCATAAAAAATTTAATAAAATGCTGCATAGAAACATAAATGCCCATAAAAAAAGTGCACTTGCACAGCATCTCAAATGTTGGTTTGATCATTTTGAAATGCCTGAACCAATGTCTGTCATCAGAATGATTTGGTACAGTGACCTCCCAGAAGTGTCTCACATGCGTTTTCAAACGACAGGCATCCACACGCAAGATAACACGATGACAACGTTTATTGTGCTTTGTGTGCGCGTTCTGAGACACAAGTCATTTATAATGTAGGGAAAAAAAGAGCCACAGTGGCTTCCCCGATTGCAACTTCCATATATTTTGTGCCAGTTTTTGCCAGTTTGATGATTTTGTTCTCTTGAACAAATGGAACGGAAACAAATACTTTATTCACAAAGATAAATGTGCAACTTTGGATGAAAACATAGTTACTGACTGACATTATTTCAAAGCATGTCTTGTTTATAACATGTAGTGACATCTGACAGCAGGTTGTGTGACAACTCTTTTAAGGGATACTTTACCCAAAAATTTTAATTCTGTCATTAATTACTCACCCTCATGTCATTCCAAATCCGTAAGATTTTCCATTCGTCTTTGGAACACAAATGAAGATCTTTTTGATTAAATCTGAGAGCTTTCTGTCCCTCTGTTGACAGCTACACAAAAGAGAGTTTGTAAAACTTACCCATATGAATTTAGTGGTTTAGTCAAAATTTTCTGAAGAGACTCAATCGCTGTATATAATGAACAGATTGAATTTAGGCTTTTATTCACATATAAACATTCATCAACACATCAGTTTTGGTAAACGGAAGCTCAAGCATGTTTGCTTGACTATGCGAGAACCAATGTGGTTCATTCTTGTGTTACGCAGCACATCTGAGCTTCAGCAAGAGGTTTGTTCTCGAGTGTCAAGCAGATTCGGCTGAGTTCTGATTATGTTCGCTCATCAATGTTAATATGTGAATAAAATACTAAATTAAATCTGGATATAAATTTGGACTAAACTGTTTAATTAATATGGATTAGTTTTACGATCTCTTTTTGAAGCGTCAAAGTGTCCGTTGTGTAGCTGTCAACAGAGAGACAGAAATCACTCAGATTTAATCAAAAAGGCTCTTAATTTGTGTTCCGAAGATGAACGAAAGTAGGGATGCACGATCCACATTTTTTCACTTACGATCCGATCCCGATACCTGAATTTGGATATCGGCCGATATGATACTATTCCAATACCAGAGCTGTGTTTGCTTTAATATTATTATTATTATTGTTGATTTTATATGATGCTGAAATAAACTCCTCTCTACAGGCAAGTATGATATTTACGTATGTATGCATGTATGTCCCAAAAGGCAACTTGAGGTAAGTATAAGGTCAGAAAAGGAAGTCAGAAAAACAGGAAATCCTGTTAACAGAAAAAATCCCATTCTGAAAACAAATTTGCAATTTCAAATTTATTGTCATGCAATTTAGCAACAGTAGAGACTGCATTTTACAACAATCACTGATCGTGCTGATTCTGAGTTAAGGAGAAATGACAGCGTACTGATGCGAAGGGAAAGAAGTTGCGCTAAACAGAATGCGGCTATAGTTTTTAATGGTTTTACCTCGAATATATCCTATAATCTTGGGAAGCCGAAATCTAAAATAAAATCAGACTAATATCACAGATCTAAAGTGTAACCATATAGGCTACGTTTTTGAATGTTTAGTTCTGTCCTCATTGTCACTCATTAAGCAGGGCTGTTTTGCACGCTGTGGTGGCACCGCGTGAGATCTCTCTCGTCTGGACTGCGAATAGCAAAAATGCATCACAGACAAATGGTTTAATTAATACGGCTTTGCAAACATTGCATTTTGCTGTCTTGCTCTGTGGTGTTTCCAGACTAGCAGGCGGGAACCACTTTTGGAGTCATTTCAGCAGACAACGTTAAAGCGCAGACATGGCTCATGGATATCGGATATATCCGCAGGTTGGATCGGGAAAATCCGATACGTGAATTACGCTGGTATCGGTCCCTATACCGATCCTGGATCGGATCGGCCCCATCCCAAAACGCAAGTCTTACGGGTTTGGATTTGGAACGACGTGAGGGCGAGTAATCAATGACAGAATTTTAATTTTTGGTTGAACTAAACCTTTAACGTGTTAAGAAATACACTCACCGGCCACTTTATTAGGTACCCCATGCTAGTAACGGGTTGGACCCCCTTTTGCCTTCAGAACTGCCTCAATTCTTCGTGGCATAGATTCAACAAGGTGCTGGAAGCATTCCTCAGGGAGTTTGGTCCATATTGACATGATGGCATCACACAGTTGCCGCAGATTTGTCGGCTGCACATCCATGATGCGAATCTCCCGTTCCACCACATCCCAAAGATGCTCTATTGGATTGAGATCTGGTGACTGTGGAGGCCATTTGAGTACAGCGAACTCATTGTCATGTTCAAGAAACCAGTCTGAGATGATTCCAGCTTTATGACATGGCGCATTATCCTGCTGAAAGTAGCCATCAGAAGTTGGGTACATTGTGGTCATAAAGGGATGGACATGGTCAGCAACAATACTCAGGTAGGCTGTGGCGTTGCAACGATGCTCAATTGGTACCAAGGGGCCCAAAGAGTGCCAAGAAAATATTCCCCACACCATGACACCACCACCACCAGCTTGAACCGTTGATACACGGCAGGATGGATCCATGCTTTCATGTTGTAGACGCCAAATTCTGACCCTACCATCCGAATGTCGCAGCAGAAATCGAGAGGAAAACTGAAAGGAGTGGCACCCGGTGTGGTCTTCTGCTGCTGTAGCCCATCTGCCTCAAAGTTCGACGTACTGTGCGTTCAGAGATGCTCTTCTGCCCACCTTGGTTGTAACGGGTGGTTATTTGAGTCACTGTTGCCCTTCTATCAGCTCGAACCAGTCTGGCCATTCTCCTCTGACCTCTGGCATCAACAAGGCATTTCCGCCCACAGAACTGCCGCTCACTGGATGTTTTTTCTTTTTCGGACCATTCTCTGTAAACCCTAGAGATGGTTGTGCGTGAAAATCCCAGTAGATTAGCAGTTTCTGAAATACTCAGACCAGCCCTTCTGGCACCAACAATCATGCCACGTTCAAAGTCACTCAAATCACCTTTCTTCCCCATACTGATGCTCGGTTTGAACTGCAGGAGATTGTCTTGACCATGTCTACATGCCTAAATGCACTGAGTTGGCGCCATGTGATTGGCTGCTTAGAAATTAAGTGTTAACGAGCAGTTGAACAGGTGTACCTAATAAAGTGGCCGGTGAGTGTATATTGAGAATTGAGAATTGAGAAATAAAAAAAGAGAATTGTAGAACACAAAATGTCAAGTGCAGCATCAGATTGGCAACCGACTATAGTCCAAAAGTAAGTGGGGTTGCGATGGGATGGGATGAACAAATATGCTATCTTACTGAAAACAATCTGGGACACATAAATCAAAGGACCTAACGATTTTTCAAGTGCTGAATCATCATGCATCAAACAAATTAAAAATGCATTATATAAGAGTGTGCATTTACACAGCACTCTAGTTGAGTCAGCTGCAATATCTGAGCAAAATATTTCATAACTTCATCTGTAAATCTCAATGAAGCACATCAGGAAGCAGATGGTGAAAAACCCTCTATTTGCAAGCAAATCAATCACATACGGTTATGCTGAACAAGTAGCCTATGTTTGAAGTATACTTTGTGTATTTTTATATTAGTAAATTAGTATTTTTGTGTTTTTGAGTTTTGTGTTTGCTCCATCCATGGCAGCTCTTTTATATGTGGATTGTGGGGCTCTCAAATTTAAATATGCCAATATTAGAGTAGCCTAAACAAGCAGATGCGTTACATTTTGCCAAGTTTCGCCTTGTATTTGTCTCAAATAAGCTCCTAAAAGTAACAGAAGGGAAGCGATGGACCAACAGCCAAAAGTGATTTTTGGATTAAACTACTTTTCCCTGACGCGCCAAGGCGGTCTGGTAAATCTGTATTTCTCAAATGCGCTTTGCGATTTTAACCCTGAAATCGAATCGTGTTTTTTTCCACACAACCTCTGTAAAAACTATAGAGCAAACTATCAACTGACTCCTGGGGAAAATCTGTGAGAAATCTAATCTTATCCAGATATGAGTGTCTGAGATTGCGGTGTATGATTTTTTGCTAATTGAATTTTATCTTCATCGAAAACTGTAATTACAATTACATTTCTCATTGCACTTTTAACCTTTTTGCCAACTTTGTGAGTAAAATAACAGTTAGTGGCTTGCGAACTGCAGGAATCCCATCTGACGAGAAGAGAGTCCGATTGCAAAATGCTCAAAAAAAGGCCATTGGAGCAGTAGAGTGAGGTATGATCATCATCTTAATCAATTTTTCCCCTCAATAAAGTACATTCATATTTTATAATTTAGCTGACGCTTTTATCCAAAGTAGCTGTCACTTTTGAGAAAAATCTAATTCGAACAGATATCAAATATCAAGCAATGTATTCGAATATATTCGAATATCTATGAGCCCCCCCAACCCATAATGCTAAATTTTCTTCCGCATTTTCTTGAAAATGGCTCAGCAGCTCGGGTTGAGTTAAGTACATAACGCAATAATTATAATCACATATATAAATTGTTCATTTGAATGAGTTTTGTGACGCAAATATCCAGAGCACATTACCTTCTGTAATCCCCACAGACCACAACCAGACACAGAAATCCCAATCCCATCCCAATCAGTACATCGCAGACATCCTCTGTTAATAATTAATAATAACCAAAAACATCGTCTGGAAAACCAATCATGTTCAAATTGTCTCTCTCACATCAGGCCTTTGACTGCAAAGCAAACGGTTTGTTCAAGCAGATTTAAACAGTATGGTCAACAACATGGCTGAACTTAGGCTTTTGGTCAGCCAGGATAAAACATGCATATGATGAAAAAAATATTAATAACCAGCGAGGTTATGAGTTAGATCTTTAATCTTATCTCTGTGGCAAATCAGTCTGGCATCTGATGAAGTTATGATTAAAGAAGCAAATTACAAATGAGTACGAATTTCTGAGTGAGTTTTAATCATTGTTTGAGGTTAATACTGCCCTTAGTATAATACCAACAGCATTGCGAGGCCTTCTGTATATTCATGTCAGTTCAGTGACCCCATCCATGCTCTGAGAGTACATAATGTGCACGATAAAAATGGAGCTCTAACACCTTTAATCGCTGCCTATTTTAGTAGTACTACCATGTACCATGACCGAGTTGTTATAGTACAAATGGTCTTGTTTTACGTGATCTTTATAATATCAGAAGAAAGACTGAAGAAAAAACAGCTAATGTAAAATGTAAATGACAGTGGATTCATAATAGGATGTAAAAATCAAAAGATCTGTAACTGGACTTAATCTCCTTAAGTTTGTTATATTCCATTAATGTGGATGATTGTTATATTTGATTGGAGATGAGACATCCGCTCTGAGCCAATCAAAACAGAGGTGTAGGCCTAACTCTCAGCCGATTCCCAGGTTTCTCAGAGTCTCATGTTCACTTTTCTCCCTCCGGAATGAGATCTGTGGTAAGGCAGCCCTTAAACAGAGTGCTGTATTGACGTCCGATTAACAGACCTCTGCAGCCACAGGATAGAGTTTCCTCAGTTCACAGAGCCTGCTGGGTCTCTTTACCTCTGACACATGTCTTCCTTTTCTGATGGCTCATTTACAGACTATGCTATGTTCATTCTTTCTAGGTAATTAATAAAATAATTCTGATGTTCTTTGGGGATTAGAATAATTTACAAGACCACATTGAGCCACATAAGGAAATCCATTTAAAATACACCACCAGTCAAAAGTTTGGTGTCTGTAATAATTTTAGGATTTTTTTTTAGGATTCTTTGATGAATAGAAAGTTCAAAACAACAGCATTTATTTGAAATAGAATCTTTTGTAAAATGATAAATGTCTTTACTGTAACTTTTGATCAATTTAATTCATCCTTGATTTTTTTATTTTAAAAAATAAAAATAAAATGTTTTACTGACTCCAAACTTTTGAACAGAAGTGTTTAATGTTACAAAAGTTTTGTATTTAAAAAAAATGTTGTTCTTTTGAACTTTATATTCATCAAAGAATCCTGAAATAAAATGTTTTCAACATTGATAATAATGAGAAATGTTTTGTGAGCAACAAATCATCATATTAGAATGATTTCTGAAGAATCATGTGACACTGAAGACTGGAGTAATGATGCTGAAAATTCAGCTTTGATCACAGGAATAAATTACACTTATATATTCACATAGAAAAATCTATTTTAAATTGTAATAATATTTCACCATATACATAGTTCCTACATGACGTCACAACATACGGGCATTTGCCGACCCGGCGCCATTTCTGTGGGCATGTTTCGGGGAGAATATTAGAAGAAGAAGCTGAAACGAGTTAATTTCGTGATAAAAAGTGAAAATGGTCATCTCCTGCTGGGTCAATGGATGTTCAAATCGTGCCGGAGGTTCTGTTAAATTTGGATTTTACAGTATACCCGTCTTTAGACTTCATGATGTGAGAAGACTAAGCTTTTGTCAGAACAACGACGGCTGGCGAGGATAATAAACAAGTTAACACTGCAGTTTGAATGATGTCCTGTATGAAAATAATGACGAGGTATTAAAAACAACATTGTTTCCACTGTTCGATCGCGGCCGCGCCTCTCTTTCACTCACACACACACACACACACACGCACATTCCAGCATTGCAACCTCAGATTATGTCCCTAAAGAATCCGCGTATAAAGTAGTTCTGCATTACATTAATTAATTTGCATGCGAGTTTTATTTATTTTTATACCGTGTATATTCATGCACTGAACCTTGACGCCCGTACAGTTTCGGTTCAATACGAATACATGTAACGTTACCGTTCCACCCCTATTCTTCAGTGTACAAATAAGTACATGCATATTACAGAAATCACCGATGACTGTTTTAAAGGGAACAGGAATTAAGTTGTGCAGGCTATGGCTTTTTAATAGACAGATAGTCAAGCATCATGCTACATACATTCGCTATGATGACTACTTTTCCATTGATTGCACTTGAGCAAACGTCACCAACCCAACCCTCGACAAACTGATTGTACGCCTCCAGTGATTTCCAGGCTCGGAATTGCTCACATGTGTAAAAAATACCAGATAATGGTAACGTTACACTTACACATGATAATACTGTATGAGGCAAAGCTGCATAATCAGTGCTCGGCACGTGATTCCTACGGATCCACACCATTTATGACTGAAATTTTCGCATTGTGCCTCTCTCTGTCTTGTGTTAATAGAGTCTCTTTATAATCTCTGCCACTTTGTCTCTTCATGATTTTCGTAACATTATAAACAGAAAGAAATATTCGAAATTTGCTTGTAAAACTATGTAAACAGAGCAGCTTATGCCCTCAAAGATGGCGTCTCCGGGGAGGTCACGTGACATTAATTGGCCTGTGGGAACTATGTATTACTGTTGTTGTTTGTTTTGTATTTTAATCAAATAATGGTGAGCAGAAGAGACTTCTTTTAAAGACATTAAAAAGCTTACCGACCCAAAACTTTTGACTGGTAGTGAGTGTATACTATTGCTTTTTTGGCTAGCTTGACGCTTGCCCAAGTGATTACAATGTGATTTAGGAGATGCTTCCTATCTACTTGAGGAAGTGATTTTTATCCATTACATATTCGGTTTCAGGCAGGACCTCTGAATAAAGATTAGGAAAAGATATCAGCCTGCCTGTGTGATATCAGATTCAGCACTCCAGCTCTTTATGAAGCACTAAGAGCTTCTTATAAAAAAAGGTTCTCTGTGTGAATAGAAAACCTGGCCATTATCTACTTTAGGTAATGTGATTTAATCGTACCCCTACTCCGAGTCTCATTTTCAAAACAATTAACTAGGAACTCGTGAGGCGGGTGTGTTCTGTCAAGGGTAAACCTGGTCTTGTGACCCACATTTTCCATGCAGAAGGAGACCTGCCCTGCTCTGGTTAACTCTTCTTCTCTGGCATCCTGAGAGGGATCTTAAGGCTCTAATCATTGAGAGACATGCACCGAGTCTGTATGCGCTGCTCTCTCAGAGAAACCATCGGAAATCATCAGCCTACGGATTAGGACTAGGGTAATCATGTCAACAGACGGATTACATTTTGTTTGTCCTTTAGAATACATATCTGAGGAAAAGTCAAATTGGAATCCGTCACTCCAGTGCATTTTTCATTAGCGGCACTCTTAAGAAGAACACGTGCGCATGCAGGACATATACGAGTAGAGGGATTTCTGCGTGTGTTTGTGTGAACGTGGACAGGGCTACGCATGAGGATGATTACACATGTATGATGTATGAACTTATCCAGCCATGCTGAGCACAACGATTCATCATGGCAGCTTAGAGTAAGACGGTTTTCTGAGATACAGAACAGTGAGGCACACAGTGCTCCGGCATGGACAGAAGCAGATATTTACAACTCGTGTGCCTTAAAAATGTTTGCAATGTTCCCCCTACATGAGTGAAATACATTCACAAAGAGGAAGCTGACCAGTCTTTATCCTAAACACATGAGCATTTCAGCTAGGGTTGCCAACTGTCCCATATTAGCTGGGACGTCCCGTATTTTGGGCCTAATTTATTTGTCCCGTACGGGACCTCCCTTGTCCCAATTAAATTGACTGCTACGCTGATCTAACCACTGACTGATACAACAGCAACACAACACTTGAGAATGATCACGACACCGTTCATCATCCAATCACAGCCCACCCTCATGCGCATCAGACCATACGAATAACAAACTCTAAATTGAGAATGAATTATTCTTTTGGGACAAATTGTTTGATTTGCGAACAGAATCCTCTGCTGTCTGGTCGCTCCCGGTTCGATCCGGACTCGTGCTAACGGCAAATCCCTTTCACTGTCCAGCCGGGTTTTGATTTCGGCAAATCGGTTTTGGTGAATTCAAACAACGTGATTATTGTTCATGAGTCCAACATCCAGCCACGCAAGAAAACATGAAATCTACCTGAGGGAAAAATATGCTGTGATTTGCAGCTCAAGAAACATTTCTGATTATTATTAATGTTTTCTTTTTAAAAAGTCAGGATTCCTTGATGAATAGAAGATTCAAAGTAGATTTATTTATAAATGTCTACTGTCACTTTTGACTACTTTAATGTGTCCTTGCTGAATAAAAAGTAGGCTATTACTTTCTTTAATTTCTTTCAAATGTAGTGTATAATGTTACAAAAGCTTTCTATTTCAGATAAATGCTATTATTTTGAATTATGGTTTGTGTGTAATGTGAATTTATTGTGAGATCTTAAAATTTGAATTAATGACATATGAAATGACATATACTGTGTGATACAGTACAAATATTTTGGGTGTCCCTTATTTTCCTGTAAAGAAAAACAATTGTCCAACATTATTCTTCTCTGAAGTTGGCAACCCTAATTTCAGCAGACAAACCTAAACAAGTAACCAAACACGCCCTAAAGTAGCACTCTTTCCATTTAACAACTCGAGCAATAAAACATTCATGCTTTTCGGGTTTTTTTCAAAAGAATTGGAAACAGGGGATTAAGTTATTACAGGAAGCCTCCACACCTCGAGGGTCAAACACAGGAAGACACTGGCACACGGCCAGTCAAACCCCAAAGCAACTCAAACTGGCTGTTCAGCATTCCTCGTGGTCGCTTTCTTTGCCTAGTTTTCAACGGCTTGCCTAAGACAGTGGTTCCCAAACTAGGGTATGTGAGGTGACGAAGGCAAAATGCCACCTCTAAAGTAAAAACAGGAAAACGGTAATGCCGTAAAAGGTAAAATACATGACATCCAATCAAATTAAATCATCTTTGCGGTCAAAACTGCCTGCATCCACGCAAGCAACATGCATATGGGTTGGTTAGGTTGCGTGCAGAGTATGCTGCCTTAGCAAATCGCATCAGCAATGCTGGCTCGATTGTGCAAGTGACAATTCCGTCATGTCCCGACTCCTGAACGCGAGAGTGTAGTTTCGACGCTTGCCTTTTTTGGCCTTTTTTTGAGAGACAGAGAGAGAGAAAACGCAGCACCGCTGAACACTCACACGGTGTGTGAAATTGCGTCTTGGAGAAAGTTTTAAAGTGATTGATTTGATTTTAAAATATGTGTGGATTAATTTAGGCTACTCATACAATCTACATGCTAAAGTGAATCAATGTTTGCGGGGGAATTTCCCGCATTTTAAGTGGTAGACCTGCGGGAATTATTAAAATACGTATTTAAGTATTATCTGTTATATTATTTATTTTAATAGTTAAAGTACAATAAATGTTCAAATTTAGATTTTTTAAGAATTGTTGAAAGGTGTCTTTTTCAGAAATGCAACACATTTCCAAAGTCATGTGAAATAATCGTGTTACATAATCGTGATTTCAATACTGACCAAAATAATCGAGATTATGCATGACAAACAAATATAGACACAGACTGAGCATAGAGATCGATTTAAGACTCAAACTTTCTTCGACACAAAAACACACCCTGAGTGAGTTCTAGTTTATAATGTTGATGATAACATTTTTTACGAGTAAGAATGCAATTTTTCCAGAATATCCACATGATTGCTTTATCCAACAGGTCAACATTGAAAAAGGACATTTTACATTAAACAGTATTGTTTGCTTTATTTCTAAACAAAATAATAGTTCCAACAAAATCTGCAGCAGAACTGGTGTGCCTCTCCAAGCAGCACACAGCGGTGTTTTATCTGTGGCTTTGAACGAATCGGGAGAGACAATGATTCAATGGCCCATTCATAAATACAGCCAGTCGCTTGCTTCGTTACTGAATAAATGAATGAATGAATCATTAAGACAGTGACTTGCCACCACCTATTGGCAGTTTTAGTTTGATATTTAAAAGTATCACTTTGTTTGCCATAATTTCATATTTCTCTATTGAACTTTTTTTTTTTACTTAAAACATTCTCATAACATACCACTGAACAGGATTAAACTAAATACATCTAGATGCAACTGCAGTGCAAGTGCAGCTTTTGTTGATACTGATATCATTACAATTATTGATTTAGTTTAATTCATTGCTTTATTTATAATATTAATGATTAAATGAATGGAATTTTAAGAATTTTATATAATTCATGACATACATTTAATAGGTTTAGAAAATCTTTGTTTTAATAAAGATAAAAAATAAAATTCCACCTAAAAAGCAATTTAAGGGGCAAAATATTGTCCCTTCACAGAAAAAGTGTGACAGCAGACTAAGTGGAAGAGAAAACATAAATGCAGAAGCATCTTAAATGCCTCCGGGGGTAAGCCAGTCTAAAAAGTTTGGGAACCACTTGGTTTTATTATATTGACACATGTTTTATTATAGCTGGCAAGGGTCAACAGATGAAAATTAGCCTCTGGGTTACGTACAGTGTCTGACTGTTGATTGATGTGCACTGTCCCTATCCATAATACATAAATAAATAAGAAAACTAAGAGGCACTGTCTTGTGGCTCCTCAAAACAAACTGCAAGATAAATTAATGCATATCAGATCTTTTTATACAAGAACATCCTCATATATTACTTTAAACAATAGTTTCCACTGCTTCAAAGTATTTACTATTCACAGCACAGTGTTAGGTACCCTTTAGTATCATAGTCGCCTACATGTCAGAAGTTCTCACCCCTCTGAAACGGGGCAATAGTCATTAAATGACAGTATAGCTCGAGTAACACACGGCCCTGATTGGCTTTTACTACTCAACACATCTGTGCAATGACAAGCTCTCACAAACTTTTAGAGGGAAAATGTTGCAAGCAACCTCCACACACTGAATATGAACCTTTCATGAATGAAAAACAGACACTGAAAATATCCTACAGGGCTCCAAACAAACTTTAGTGACTTGTCTTGTGTCCCCTTGTGAAATAAGATAGCAAGTAAAATTAAAATTAGACAGACAGATGATAGATAGATAGATAGATAGATAGATAGATAGATAGATAGATGCCCTCACAGCATGACACAGTACTTTCATTATGACTAGGGAAGTGCTGAATGACACATTGTAGTACCTATAAGCGCCTGGAAGAGGTTACTCTGGAAGATGTCGATGACTCTCTGGATGGAGTTTCTCAGTTGTCTGTCTTCAGTGTTACTGAGTTTTGACCGGTATTCCTCCAGCAGTAACAGAGCCCTCTGTGCATCTATACAGGGCAGACAAAAAGTTTTCATTAATTACATAAATAACTTACACGAGAGAGAAGCCTAACGTTACAAGTTAACGCCAAAAAAATAAATGTAAAACTCGTCTCTGCGTCTGCCGTCTTACGGAGTGAATAGAGCCTAAATAAGTCGTAAATGGCTTTGGTAGCCTATAAGTTTTAAAATATATGTGGACAAAACAAAACTGTATGACAGGTGTTATTTTTAAAGAATTTTACAGTTTATGTTATATTTAGTTAACGTTACCATAGATATACAGTGCGGTATTAGAAAGTATATTCATATATTTTACAATCTGAAAGAAGTGACTTACCAGCTCCAGTGCCAGATTGTGTAAAAGTATATCCGAAGTGTATCTCACCTTTTTTTCTGACTGGCATGTTTCGGTTGGGCTCGTGCACGATAACCAATCCAGCAGAGCTCGCGACAGAAATGAACAAAACACGCAATGATAAAACCAACGCTCCTCACCCAACACGAGTGCGTCCAGAGTGTCAGAGGGGGGTAAGTCAGACGCAGTTGGCATGAAACTCTAATGTTTATCCGGTAAAACACATGAGGGCGGTTCGGGCTGATATGAAAACGAGCCGTTTGGTTGTAGAGTCGAGCGCGAGCTGCACTTCTTTAACCCGACAGTCGAGGTTTACTCCACTGACAGCCCTGCGTTTCCATTCAAACACACACACACAGAGACGCTGCGATTCAGGCTCCGCCGCCAATCTGCTCCGCGGCTGCGGGGGAATAACTGAACATATGTCGCCGCCAGTTGCAGGAGGGCTTAAAAAAAAAAAAAAACTCCCCAAACTGCAAATATACACCTCCCTGCCGTGAGCTTGCAAGGGCTCAGTGTCAACACAAGCGGTTCAAATCCTCACGTCCGCAATTTTTCCTCATTCTTCTTCGCCTTCGGAGGAATGGGGATTGTTTTCCTAAACGTCAAACTTCTTTCGTTATCTCCTCCTCCTTTTTTTTCTTCCTATGTGTCAGAAATTCCAAACTTTCCTCCAAAATGGCGTCCCAGGGTTGGAAGAATGTCACGTGATTTTAGACCCTACCCTTGACCGCCCAATCATGGGACCGAGCTACCTTTCAGCTCAGGGTTGGGAAGGTGAGACTTCACACTTTCTTAAAGGAGACTCACTTCTGACTCAAGCAGGCTAGTGCTGTAAACAAGGGTCCATATGAGCATATGGGCTCTTACTAGTAAATATTGTGATTGAACATTGCTATGCCTAGATTGTGTTTCCAATCCAAATGAAACATGCACGGTTATTATGACACCGGCTTTGACTTAATCCACTGCCAAGAAGTTGTAGTAGTTGTTTACGTGGAAGCTCAACTGAGCAAGGCATTATGTAAAGTAAAGCCACACAGAACCTGATCTTGAGATGTGGCTTCTGCTGCACTAACGGCTAGCTGTGTTAATCCAGTGGTGTAATGGGTAGAACTATTTTAGTGTGGGTATTGCAAAACAGAGACAGTCACGGGCAAAAGTTTGGAAACATTACTATTTTTAATTTTAAATTTTTTATCTTATGCTCATCGAGCCTACAACGTACACTATACAATATAACAATATACACTACCATTAAAAAGTTTGGGTTCTGAAGTTTCAACAAAAATTTAAATTCTTTCTTTTATGTTGAAATTATTACTTTCAAGGATGTGCTAATTTGATTTTTTTTTTTAAAGTGAAAGTAAAGATTTTTATGGTTAGAAAACATTTCTATTTTTAATAAATGCTGTTCTTTTTAACTTTTTATTCATCAATTAATCCTGAAAAAAGTACGACAGGTTCTAAAAACAAAATTAAGCAGCACAACTGTTTCCAAGATTGATAATAACTGAGTATCAAATCAGCATATTAAAATTATTTCTGAAGGATCATGTGACACTTAAGACCGGAGTAATGGCTGATGAAAATTCAGCTTTGCATCAGAGAAATAAATTATATTTTAAATAGGGCTGTGCACACATACAAAATAAAAGTTTGTTTATCATAATGTATGTGTTTCTGTCTAAAATTATTTTTTACATAAACACATGCATATACATATTTAAGAAATATTTGCATGTATGTATTGTAGGCCTATATATATTTATATATGATTTATATTATACATAAATATTTTATGTATATATAACACATTTCTTCTTAAATACATGCATGTGTGTGTATTTATATATACAAATTATATATTAATTATACACAGTACACACACATAATGTAAACACAAACTTTTATTTTAAATGCGATTAATCGTTGCACAGCCCTATTTTTAAAGTATATTAATTTAAAATTTAAATTTAAATTGTTTACTGTATTTTTGATCAAATAAATGCAGGCTTGATGAGCATAAGAGACTTCTTTCAAAAACATTAAAAATAGAAAAAAGTATAAACATTTTTATTTATTATTATTAAAAAATTAGTGCTATAAAATAGTATTTTTTTTTATTAATAAATTTTTGCGTATTTTGTTGAAATGCTGCTTCCATTAAAAAAAAATTCAACCATGAAATAACCTAAAACGAAAACATCCTCTGTGCAATCTTCATTTATTGTCTAATCCCAGAACGCATAATTAAGGTTGTCTGACACCACAAACACTCAATGGATCATCAGATCCAGATGTGCCGTTCAAATATAACATGTATTGACACAAACAACCAAAGCAGTGGCCCAGATCAGAAAGAAGTCATGGTAAAAGAGGATTTTATTTTTAGATGATCATGTTTTATGAATGACCCTCTCTGATCTTGAAGAGGCTATACCTCCTCCTCGCCACAGTGTTCAGGTTTGTATTGTATCTCATGAACACTGGATTTGCTTTGAGTGTTTAGTTAGATTTTGCCTTGACTCCAGCATTTTATTCTTGGTGACAGACATGCATCCTTCGCTTCAGGCTTAGTTTTTCGGGAGTCTGGCATTGTTGTGGAATATTGCGTTCTTTCATTTGTTTCTACATTTGTTTTTGTCCAAACTGTGTCGATGTAATCATCATGTATTACCATTTGAGACTGGGCATATTCCCTGTGACAGAATGTGGATCTGTAAGCAACATGACATCGGCTCTTTCCAACACATGTCCATCCCGTCTGGCTCTCTCGTACTGAACAGTGATTATAGCAGCTGTTTTTGCTGTCATCTCTGGACAAATTGCTCACAATTAATCTTGGCATAAATCAGGATTTTGGCAGCAGTGTAGCGACATGAAATTTTGTCAACAACAAGGGAAATACAACTAGAATGATGCAGGAATTTCTCCGGGCAGCTCCATCTATGTACAGACTGTTTTGTTGAGTTGTTTTTGCTTTGTCGCCACTAATGATAATGTGATGCTGCGTTGAAATCATTATTTCCATTTTGGAAATATTGATTTCTGGACTATTTTCCGTTTTGCTCATTTTATTATAATCATATCGTTTTGGTATCATACAGCGCTGTGGCATGTAATTTGATCTTATTCTCTTAATGTGTTGATGGCCTATTAAACAAATCCCAGCCTGTAAACATGATAATTCTCTGGCATAATTTCAGCGGGATGTCAGGATGCCAAGACGTGTTCGATCCAGAGTTACAGCTTATCTTCCATTTGTGCAGCATCTCAGTATATCAAAGACACTCTCCCTATGAGAAATGTCATTTTTAATGGCAACACTTGACATTTCCAATGAAGATTATATTGTAATTCCCTGAGAAGTCAAATTCAGTGATTTTGCATGCTCATTTAAATGAATTAAGCTTGAAACATCATCAAGAGTAGTCTTCCAGGGATCCATAAAAGTCCTGCCAGGGGCCATGAAAGAATAAATAAAACATGTTACATCCATCCATTTTCCAAACGTCTTGTCCTAGGGCAGTGGGAGCCTATCCTAGCTTCTTGGATGTTAGGCAGGGAAACATCCTGGATGGATGGAAACACATTCACACTCTCTGGAATTCACCCGGAAACCAGAGCACCCGGAGGAAACCCATGTCAATGTGGCGAGAACATGCCAACGTGAAATAGGCTAATGGACTTGCCAAACATCCATGGTGTTTCCCTGCCTGGTGCGATATGCTGCGAATAAACATCCACATCCCCTCTTTTGTAGAAGTGATAGATGGACATAAAAAACCCATATAAAAGCACATAAAAGAAAAGAAAACAGTACAAATGCAGATAGGATTTCATATGATGTTGTTTATTTCCTGCATCATTTTTTTACACAATCACAATATAATATCACATACATAACTCATAATAATTAAGTCACTCAACATACATTCTTAAGTTCCACATTCAATTTTAGGACTGACAGAGGTTACACTTTGTTAATGTGACGTATTACATTTAATTACCATACATGTAGGCCTACATACGGTTAGGGTTTACGGTTACACTTTATTTTAAGGTGACTTGGTTACAGTGTAATTATACACTGATATATATATTATCCATAAATATATGGATTCTGTTGAGGGTTAGTTGGATTATGCATAATTTACTGTTATTACTGTGGTAAGTACATGTAACATAAGTAACAACGCTGTAAAATAAAGGGTTTACTTATAGGGTTAGTTACTTGTAATTATGCATAATTTGCTGTTAGTAAGTAGTAAGTGTTATGACTGATACACAAAGGAGTGCTTCAGTCTATTAAATCGCGGGATTCCGATTTGACGGTAACAATATACTGGCTATATATATATATATATATATATATATATATATATATATATATATATATATATACACTCACCGGCCACTTTATTAGGTACCCCATGCTAGTAACGGGTTGGACCCCCTTTTGCCTTCAGAACTGCCTCAATTCTTCGTGGCATAGATTCAACAAGGTGCTGGAAGCATTCCTCAGGGAGTTTGGTCCATATTGACATGATGGCATCACACAGTTGCCGCAGATTTGTCGGCTGCACATCCATGATGCGAATCTCCCGTTCCACCACATCCCAAAGATGCTCTATTGGATTGAGATCTGGTGACTGTGGAGGCCATTTGAGTACAGGGAACTCATTGTCATGTTCAAGAAACCAGTCTGAGATGATTCCAGCTTTATGACATGGCGCATTATCCTGCTGAAAGTAGCCATCAGAAGTTGGGTACATTGTGGTCATAAAGGGATGGACATGGTCAGCAACAATACTCAGGTAGGCTGTGGCGTTGCAACGATGCTCAATTGGTACCAAGGGGCCCAAAGAGTGCCAAGAAAATATTCCCCACACCATGACACCACCACCACCAGCCTGAACCGTTGATACAAGGCAGGATGGATCCATGCTTTCATGTTGTAGACGCCAAATTCTGACCCTACCATCCGAATGTCGCAGCAGAAATCGAGACTCATCAGACCAGGCAACGTTTTTCCAATCTTCTATTGTCCAATTTCGATGAGCTTGTGCAAATTGTAGCCTCAGTTTCCTGTTCTTAGCTGAAAGGAGTGGCACCCGGTGTGGTCTTCTGCTGCTGTAGCCCATCTGCCTCAAAGTTCGACGTACTGTGCGTTCAGAGATGCTCTTCTGCCCACCTTGGTTGTAACGGGTGGTTATTTGAGTCACTGTTGCCCTTCTATCAGCTCGAACCAGTCTGGCCATTCTCCTCTGACCTCTGGCATCAACAAGGCATTTCCGCCCACAGAACTGCCGCTCACTGGATGTTTTTTCTTTTTCGGACCATTCTCTGTAAACCCTAGAGATGGTTGTGCGTGAAAATCCCAGTAGATTAGCAGTTTCTGAAATACTCAGACCAGCCCTTCTGGCACCAACAATCATGCCACGTTCAAAGTCACTCAAATCACCTTTCTTCCCCATACTGATGCTCGGTTTGAACTGCAGGAGATTGTCTTGACCATGTCTACATGCCTAAATGCACTGAGTTGCCGCCATGTGATTGGCTGCTTAGAAATTAAGTGTTAAGGAGCAGTTGGACAGGTGTACCTAATAAAGTGGCCGGTGAGTGTATATACCTATGCAGTACATGATTAGGATCAGTATAATATTGTTTGACAGGCTCAATAAATTATGATGGTAAGTTGATTCACAAAGCATTTCAAGGGGCTGGCTAACAATCTTTAAACTTCTGATGAAATAACTGACTTTAAGGTGGAAGATAAACATTTGTTCCATGTAGTACAACATTGCAAAAATAAATGCCTGGACGTGTGTCTCGTAATGAGGTATATTAGAAACTTGCATGCCAAAGAATAATTCCAGGAAACATATACTTTAATCACCAACACTCAGGAGAAAGCCACACAAACACAATAACAGGAATTAACGGACAGAGACTAGGGAGAACTGAGGGTTTAAGTATACAGGGGAACTTAATTAGTAAATTAACAGGGCACAGGTGAATGACATAACTAATTAAACAGACTAGGAAAACTAGGTCACTGGACTAAACCAAAAACACAATGAAACAGTAGGAGACAGACCATACATGTAACAGCTTGCTCCAAAAGATCTGAGATGGTGAAGAAAATATATTTTTTGCTTTGTCCTTACAAACATTTTCAATATGATCTTTCCAAGATAAATGATTTATCATTACACCCAAGTATTTATGAACCAACTGCATGATTCCCTCATCATGAATAACATCTGGAACCTTATAAATGTTCTGTTTTATTAATCTCGAGAGCATTTTTACCACACCATTCAAACACTTTGTCCACACCGTGTTGGTGTTCAAATCTCAGATGCCCAAGGTACTTACAAGATATTAAAACTGTGTCATCTAAATATTTTAAAATGTATCTTTACTACAAAAAAAAAAATCAGTATAAAGAGCATAGCAGAACAGCCATGGGGAACACCAAAATGTGAAGAAGACTTTTGTTCACCTTTATAAGAGACAAGTCTTTACCGATTTTGATACATTAGTTGTACTGAAGGCATTTGTCTATCACACATCTAATAAAAGGACTGATGCTTGTACCTTATGCTTTGCAGGTAGTTTGACTTTATATCTGTGTGTGAGGGGAGATTTCTATTCCAGTCCCATGGTCATGTCATGATTAGATGAATGGGGAAGGGGCTTAGTGTTTGTGAATGGCCAGATGGCACCCTACAAATCCCACCTTACATCATAAAATAAGTCAGTTAATATAATCTCCCCCAGTAATATTAATACACAAGACAGGAAATCTTATCTACATCCCAGCAGGCCCAACAGAGCACTATAGGGAGACAGTAGCACACATTCTGCATTACTGTCTGCAAAAACAAAGCATAGTGATTCAAGCGAATGGACTTTTGTGCCAAGTGGCACCATTCTGCACTGTGCACCTATAGTACACGGGCAATGATGATGATGTACTTATAGTGTGCTTGAAAACGAGGAAAATTGTTAACGAGGAAAATCCATAGAGGACTACATGGTACATGGCATCACATAGATAAAGGGTTGTAAAAAAATACATAAAATAAATCTAGTAATGTGTGTTTGTCTTGTTAATCTTTAATCAGTGCTCTAAAACAGAATAAAAAAAATCAGAGTTTAACATCTGCATACTGTTTTTTAGGGGGAAAGGAAAATACAGCCTAATTTTTTAAAGTGTAGCCTATAAACATACTAAGCTCTGCACACTGAGGGAAAAAGTGGTGTAGGATTTACTTTCATTCAAGAATTACGAGTAAATTTAACAAATAATTACAAAAGAAAAAGCTAACACATTGAATTAAACATAAAACCTTGAAGTAGAAAAAAACTGAAATAGTATTTTCTTGTTGCCTTGGCTTTTGGCTTGCTTAGTTGGGGACATTTAATATTCAATAATATTATTGATCTGCCTTATACGTCAGGTGGAAGATGATGCAATTTTCTTCTAAAAACAAACTTTATTATATTATTTTCCTGTTATCACTGTGAAGCTGCTTTGATACAATCTGTATTGTAAAAAACCCTATAAATAAAGGTGACTTGACTTGGAGAACATACTCCAATAATCTTTCATTTATATAAAAAAAATACTTTTTATTAATGTGGCTCTAATTAGGGTTAAATAAGTGTGAAACTATACAAACATATATTTTTGTTATCATTGATAAAGCATTATCATTAGCTGATTTCAGTTAGGCCTGTAATCTTTAATTTATTATTCATGGCTTAAATGTTGCTTTAATGTAAACCAATATCCTTGAAAATCTTAAGTCATCAAAAAGCATGTCAAATTCTAACAGATCTGACAATATCTGTTGTCTGGCTTTATGAAACACTGATCAACTGACAGACTCTTGTAAACGTCATGTTCATTTCTCACAATGCTTTCACTGAACAGTGTAACAACTGCAGTCTTTTTAAAAAGCAGTTTTTGTGAACATCCTATACAGGGTTCCCGCGGGGTCTTAAAAAGTGTACAATTCTGAACTTTAAATTTAAGGCCTTAAACCGTCTTAAAACTGCCAGATTTTCATTTAGTCGGGTTTAAAAAAGTGACTGAGTGTGTGTGTGCTACATGGGTTCTTACATGGGTTGGAGTAGGCTGTTCAATCTCTATAAGGCTATTAATATGCTGTTTTGTAATGTAAATAAATATGACATGAAATCTATTCTATTTGAGGGCAAGTTTGTTTTAGCCTATTTTCATTTTGGGCCTAAGGTTTGGGGCATTTGGCACGTTGTTGGGTGTGTAAGGTTACTAATGTGATTGCTTTATCTGTAAATTAAATTAATGCTTTTTCAATGACTGAATTCATTGAAATAAAATGATTTTCTTTCTCAGAATTATTTTGATTTAAATAATTGTTACATTACAAATACAATCAATAATCAGAATAGCAACTTGATTTGTAGTTGATGTGAAGTATAGCACAATAAAGTGGGGGTCAGCCATGTTGCTGTATAAGTGGTGTGACTTAATTCAGTAAACGAACAGTAAAAGCATGCCATATTGCAGATTGTTTTATGTGGACATATGGCAGTTGGCATCTTTAGACATTTAAAAATGATGAGACAGTCATATTAAATTTTCCTAAAATGTTTGCCTTAATGGGAAGCGATTTATTATTGTGATTGACAAGCCTGCTTTTTTTATTTTTTGCAGTGTAATCTGAGTACACTCGATTCTGCTCTTGATTTAAACAAATCCCAGAGGCGGACAGATAATGGTTTGAATTAGCTTCTTTGACCTCAGGGATTAATCCCAGAATAACAGAGAGCACAACAATAGGTCAAATGCGTGTGAAAATTGAAGATAAACTAATGCCATGAAGCAGATCTTTGTGGATTAAATTGAGGATTAAAAATGCATGGAGATCTATACATGTTTAACCATGTCAACACATTTTTGAAGAGGAAAACGGTATTTGTCACATTTTATCAGACATTTTGCTCTAAAGACTGCTCTAGAAAAGTAAACTGGGTCTATTACACTGAGTGACTGCATTAAAAAGCTATTGTAAGAGATTAGATCCATTTCTGGCACAGTACGTTAACTCACTCTCGTTTCATTGTCCATCACGTTTATGGGTCAGTGCTGTCTAACAGCTTCTCTTCTTTTACAGAAGGGGCTGGCCATGTTTTACTGGCATGAAATTCATCACTGTGACCTATCAACACAGCACGTATTGTTTATAACGCATGTACTCGTCTGAGAGGATGTTCTCTCATATTCTCAGTTATTACATGTTTTCTACATAGTCTTATCTCATAGAAGTCATTCTGCAGGGACCCTTCAGAGTATCTATTCTATTGTATAATATTTGTAGCATTAAAGTTATAATACTATGCAAGACATTTGCATTCAAAGTATAAGGCGAAATCTCTTAGAACTGCCATGTCATCACCAGATATTCATTAGCTACATGGTCCACATCGCCATGATCTTCAGTGGCCTGCTACTTCAGTATGTTCAGATGTTTGAGTCTGGCGGACATGTTCCCAGCTTGAATTTAACTGTTATGCTTGTGGCAGATGGATCAATGACATGGCACTCACAAAACAAAAAAAACATTTGATAAACTTTTATTATTTTTTCTTAGGGGGAAAAATTATTTAACAATGCTTTTGATTATTTAAAAAACTTTTGTCCAAAACAAATCCATGTGGTGCAATTAACATGCAAAAAAACATAATACATGTTATAGGATAGAGGGGACATCTGACCTCATGACTGTGTTTCTGTAATGGAACAGGAGAATCAAGGAAGGCAGGCAGAGATGAGGATCCAAGTGCAGGGGAGTTTAATGAAACAAACAAACAATAATAAACATAAAGCTGGAACAAAATAACACTGGGGAACAAGGACCACAAGGAACAGCAAACATCTACAGCACATCTAACAATGAATGACAAAGTAACAAGGGAAACACTAGGGCTTATATACACACACGAGGAATACAATGTTAACAAGATAACTAGGGGGAGTGTCTAATAGGAAACACCTGGTGAAAACTAATCAACAAGAAAAACTACAAAGGACTACAAAACATGGCACAGAGCAGGAAATAACATAAAAGTCCACACAAGACACAGGGAACACAAGACAGGAATCATGACAGAGCCCCCCTTTAAGGAGTGGATTCTAGACTGGAAGTTCAGATACGACCCCTGCGGTCACGTCGAGGTAGGCCGGAAATTCGGATACGACCCCTGCGGTCACGTCGAGGTAGACTGGAAGTTCAGATACTACCTCTGCGGTCACGTCGAGGTAGGCCGGAAGTTCAGATACGACCCCTGCGGTCACGTCGAGGTAGGCCGGAAGTTCAGATACGACCCCTGCTGTCACGTCGAGGTAGGCCGGAAGTTCAGATACGACCCCTGCGGTCACGTCGAGGTAGGCCGGAAGTTCAGATACTACCTCTGCGGTCACGTCGAGGTAGGCCGGAAGTTCAGATACGACCCCTGCTGTCATGTCGAGGTAGACTGGAAGTTCAGATACTACCTCTGCGGTCACGTCGAGGTAGGCCGGAAGTTCAGATACGACCTCTGCGGTCACGTCGAGGTAGGCCGGAAGTTCAGATACGACCCCTGCGGTCACGTCGAGGTAGGCCGGAAGTTCAGATACGACCCCTGCTGTCACGTCGAGGTAGGCCGGAAGTTCAGATACGACCCCTGCGGTCACGTCGAGGTAGGCCGGAAGTTCAGATACTACCTCTGCGGTCACGTCGAGGTAGACTGGAAGTTCAGATACTACCTCTGCGGTCACGTCGAGGTAGGCCGGAAGTTCAGATACGACCCCTGCGGTCACGCCGAGGTAGACTGGAAGTTCAGATACGACCCCTGCGGTCACGTCGAGGTAGGCCGGAAGTTCAGATACGACCCCTGCGGTCGAGTTAGACCGGAAGTTCAGGTATGCCACTGCACAATCCTAACTGGAACCTAGAAGACTATATTGATATTGAATTACAACTGAGTGGTTCTGCTTTTATGGAGGGTGTCATGGTTACACTCCCACTGCATCTGCCATGCCAGAGTCTCCAGGCGTCACTTTCGCTGCACCTGAGCTATCCAAGGCGGCTGCCTTTGAAAACCCTGTCTATCCAGTCACGACTATGGAAGTCATCTTTGAGAGTCCTGCCTGTCCTGTCACAGCCTCGGAGGTCCTTATTGAAAACCCTGTTTGTCCTGTCATGGCCATGGGGGCAGTGTTGCCAACTTAGCTCCTTTGCCGCATTTTTAGTGACTTTTCAGACACCTTTAGTGACAATTTTTCAAAAAAAGCAACTAGTGACAAATCTAGTGACTTTTTGGACAAACCTCAGTAACCTCCAAATGTTGCCAGTACTGTCCTGCGAGCCCAAGGTCTTGCTTTCTCTGTCCCGTCACTCTTTCTAGCTGTGTCTATCCTGTTCAGTGAATGGCACAGAAAACACATTAGGCAGGCAGAACGAAAGTATGACACGATGACGTCATGAATATGCTAATTGACGTATGACATCATTTAGCAACTTTTAGGGAAGGCGTTAGCTACTTTCCTTTGAAAATAGTTGGCAACACTGCATGGGGGCTGCCCTTGAACTCTGTGCCAGTCCTGTTACTGCTATGAAAGTTGTCTCTAGATGTCCTGTCTGCCCTATTACAGCCATAGAGGCCATCTCAGAACATTCTGCCTGTCATGTTGCAAACACGGAGGCCATCTATGAGCACTGTTCCAGTCCTGTCATGGCCTCTGTATGTTGTAAGTTACAGATCTCCTGCATCAGCCATGGTGGTTTGCAGTTCCTTCCATACCGCTATGGTGGTTGTCAGTTTCGTCTGCTTTGCTGTGGTGGTCTTCTGCTCCACTGTGGGGGCCTCCAGTTTCACCTACTTTGCTGAAGTGGTCTTCAGTTCCCTCTGCTCCGCTGTGGTGGTCTACAGTTTCGCTGCGGTGGTCTTCTGCTCCACCGTGGGAATCTTCAGCCCTGTCTGCCTGGCTGTGGTGGTCATCCAGCTCATTTGAGGTGGTCTTCAATCCAGCCTGCGTCAATCTGGCCACCTGCTCAGTCTGATCTACCCTGGCCAGCCGCCTGGTCAGCTCCAGCCTGCTCCTTCCTGGCTCCCCGATCCATCCAGTCTCCAATCCTGCTTCCATTCCACAGACCTGGCCCTCTATCTCACCCTCGGATCTGCCTCCTTTTCCACCTCCTTCCTGGACTTATTCTTGTTTTTAGGAGCGTCTGAAAGCCACTCCTTTGAGGGGGGGTTATGTCACGATCTGGGTCTTTTGTTTTGTCTTGTTAAAGGACTTTTATGTTGAAATGCATTCTGAGTTTCCATTGTGACTGAGTTCATTTCCTGTGTTTGGTTTCCATTCCTCTGTGTTGTCATATTAGTCACCATGGTCACCTTCATTAGTTCCATCTGTTGTTAAATATCTACTCATTGCTTTGTGTATTTAAGCTCTTGCTTTTCAGTTTTATGAATCCTTGTTGGTGTAGCATGTAGTTTACCTGGGGTTGTTGTATGTTCCTGGTTTCCCTTCCGTGTTGTTTGGATTATTTCTTTATGCTCTCGATTGGATTATTTGCCTTGTTCTCTGGTCTGGATTGTTTATGTTTTGTCTTTTGTTATTAAAACTGTATGAGCGTTTGGATTCGCCCTGGCCTCATTCTTGCACACCTGTTACAGTGTCAAGGTCAGTAAGTCTCTAAAATATCAGATCATTTAAAAGGTTAATTCAGGTTGTAAAATGCCACATGGTGCGACTCCCCAAAATTCATTCATTCATAATTCATGGTATTTGTAAAAAAGAAAAAGAAAAAAAGTTTTCTTTAAAAAATATATTAAAAACTTTTTTGTAAATGACTATTAAAATATGTATTCAAGGTGTAAGGAAATGTAATTTTTTTATTATATGTAATATTATAGTTTAATTGATTACACCACATGGCACACAGCATTACAAAATGATAAAATATGAAACAAAATATGAAACAAATAGAAATGTATTTTTGTATTTACAAGTACTTGGTGTCACGGTGGGTGTAGAGCCCACAATGAAGTAATAGGAACAAAAACGGCCTTTAATATTTCAAAACGGAAAACTCAGGAGATCACTGGAGAACTAGCAAACACACAACCATGTATAACATAGATGATAATAGACACATGAACTAGGAAAACTCTTAATGTACACAGAGGATGTAATCAAAAGAGAAACAGAACAGGTGTGTGGAATTAGGAACTATAACAAACAGGGAAATTAACTAGGAACTAAGGCAAACAGGAACCGAGCAAACAGAGTGAAAACTAAACTAAAACAGGACATACACGTTACAGTACGCCATAAACAGCTCTGAAGGAGGAGGAGGGGCTGGCAAAGGGTAGTAAATAAGAGGAGATGGTGGAGGGAGAAACCAGGGTGGTGATGATGGTGAGAGGAGCCAGGAGCTAGAGTAGTCAGGCGGGGACCCAGAACACAGCCAAGACGATGTCCCACGGCGGAGTCGAGGGAGGGAGGAGCCATGGTGGTGACTTGCCTGATGATACCAGCAGGATGACTGATGGAGATATAGCCGATGGTTGTGGAGCCCAAGGCGAAGATGGAGAGAACATGGGATTGTGCAGCACTGATGGTCCTGGAGGTCAAGGCGGAGCCACAGTGACAAGCGTACGAGCTGGAGCCGGAGGGAAGGCATAGCCAGACAGAGCCGAAGGGGTAGAGAAGTCTCTGGCGCAGACAGAACGACGTCTGACCAAGGCGGAGCCGGTGGGGCTCTCAATGGAGCAGTAAAGGCGATGGTATCTGGTGGAGCCGAGGGAGGGAGGAGCCAAGGTTGAGCCAACAGGTAGACAGGCCGAGGTGGAGTGACAGGATCAGTGGCTGGAGCCGTGGGATCCTCCTGACAGAGCTGGAGACCGGAAAACCCAAGGCAAATCCACACAACAGAATGGCATTATAGGAGAAGCCGAGGTGCTGAAGGGAATTCAGCGAAGGCGGGGCTGATAGACTCGCAGACTTTTTGAACAGGAGGCTGGAGAGGGAGGCTGGGCGGGAACTCTGGAGACACAAAAGACTTTGAGCTGGTCGGGACCAGCGGGGACAGGAGATTAAGGCATGCATCCTCTTCTAAGTCATCATAAAAACAGAAGTGTGGGGCGGGGTCTTACTCCATTCCTTCAAACTCCACTAATACTCCCACAAGCAGCACATGATGTTGCTTAGTGCTCTTTAAAGGAGCTGGCTCGTGCATCGCGGCATGCTCGAGCTCTCCATCTGCGGGGGGGCTCTGCAGTCATGTTTGGGCAGTGGGGTGATGGCTGGCTGGGCTCTGGTGATGTCCTCCACTGGGCTGATGGTAAACACAGATCCATTATTTACCTGCACCTACTCCACAATAGAGGCAAAATCCTCTTGAGGACCATTCCCTGGGAGGTGTGACTTGGACCAATTACTCTGCTTGGAAAGAAAAACGCAGCAAATAATCCTTTCTTGGTCCATTATTCTGTCACGGTGGGTGTAGGGAAGCGAACAACAAACGAATAGGAACAAAAACAGTCTTTAATATTTCAAACCAGAAGATCGCTTGAGAACTAACAATCACACAACCATGTATAACATAGATGATAATAGACACATGACCTAGGGATACTCAGGGTTTATATACACAGAGAATGTAATCAAGAGAGAAACATAACAGGTGTGTGGAATTAGGAACTATGGAAGCGAATGAACAAACAGGGAAATTAACTAGGAACTCAGGCAAACAGGAACAGAGCAAACAGTGAAAATGAAACTAACTGGAAAGACATGTTACACTTGGCACATATTTTTCACTTTAAAAGATTTCCCTAGCACCATGCTCTAACCCCAAATTTAGATAGATGTAGAGCAAGTCATTTGGAAACTAGTACACAATCTAAATAACTTTTACAAATAAAGACATTATTCATTTCAATTTAAATATTTGGTTAGGGCATAAAAAAGCCAGTGGTAAGTCTTTTCTGCGTCTTAGACTATATTTCCACTGAGCTCAACAAAAATAGTCTAGCCACAATACATTAATCCAACCAGAAAGGCAAAGCAAATCATAGTGTGAGTCTCCATTTTAAATATATGTGTGTGGTGCTAGAGTGTGCTTTGGGCGTTGACTCGGTCTGCCCAGCAATGACCACATCCCACATAAGGAAAAAGAGGCGTAGTGCCAGTGAAGCCAGTGAATGAGTGCTGGTCAGAAGGCTGTTTCCCCTAATGGAAGGCACAGAGAGCCCTGGTGTCTGGTTGCTGTTGAGAAAGAGTGAATGGAAGGGGGAAAGAAAGGAGAGGGAACAGCACCACAGAGCCTCCTTGGCAGTCTCGACTCGGCAACCGTGTACCAGGCTGTACAATAGCTTCCTCTGTTCAAAAAGAGAAAGTGCTAAGGGTTGGGCTCATTGTATGAATGTGAGTGTGTGTTAATGTGTGAGAGCTTGTGTTGCACTGCACACATATTTGTTTAGGCATGCGCACTGACACCTGAACACAATATGCACCAACACACCCTTTAGCGGTTCTCACAAGAGTCTCATAAAACTCTTAAGCTAGCCTGAAACTAGTCTATACTATCAAAATCCTTGGCCCACTACACCTTTGCATCCATTGCATATTATATCCACAGCACAGTATGGTGGGGAGAAACATAAGGCCATTGTGAATGACATCAGTAATGTGATCTAATGGCAGTTGGAGTGGCCCCTCAGAGAGGCCCCTGAAGTTTAAAACACTTTAAGTGGGACAATTGCTGCCAGTTTGTTTGTACTTCAAGGGTTAGTTCGCCCAAAAAAAACAAAAGAAAAATCTGTCATAATGTACTCACAATGTTGCTCCAAACTCATACTTTTTTATTTATTTATCTTCGAAACACAAATGAAGATATTTTAATAAAAACGAGAGATTCCTGAGTCTATTTAAACATTGATCAGCGAACAGAAGCTCAACCGAACCTGCTTGACACGTGAGAACAAATACATTTTTTTTCAAATCAAACACATTGGTTCTCGCATGTCAAGTGAACATGTTTGAGCTTCCGTTTATCACAACTGATGTGTGAGTTGAATAATGTTTATATGTGAATAAAAGCCTAAATTCAATCTGGTCATCATATAAAGCGATAGTGTCTCTTCAGAAAAATAATTAGTTTTACAATCTCTTCATGAACTTTTGTGAAGCGTCAAAGTGGTAGTTGCATAGCTTTCTGGTTGTCAGAAGTTAGCTGAACAAGCTAGTTGGTGATTAACTAAACTAGTAGTTTTTCTAGTTCTGAGAAAATGTCTAGCATTATTTGTTTGCAGATGACACTTGGTTTGAAATCTTAACCTCACTGTAAATTCACCATCTCATGTTTACTCATTAAAATAAGCGCTCTGATTCAGTATGCAAGACATAACACACCAATGCTTAAACTACAAGAAATGGTAGACCGCTTGAACCCAGATTTTGCTCTCGTCTGACCTGCCTGTTTGAGTAGAACCAGTCATTTGATGTAGCCTTTGGTTATGCTAATCACAAATTGCCTCTGCTTCCTTTTCTCCTACAGTGGAAATGAGCCACTCATTGTGTGTTCACTTACATGCACTTCTCCTCCATCCTATTGAAGCACACCTTTGAAGTCTTGCCATTGATGAAGCAATAAACCAGAGCAGAATCGTCTTCTACTGCATTTGTTCTCTTAAAGACCAGCAAACCAAAGGAACAGGGAATATTGACCATCCAGTCTTGCTATACAAGGTTGTACACAGCTTTATCACACGGCTCTGTGGAATACTTGATTCTGATTGGTCAATAGTGACGTCTAGGGTATGTTATTCCCAGAGAACAACCTATAAAAACTGTCAACACAGGCTCATCCAGGTAACTGAAGTTGGTGCTTTACACCTGCTAGGAACGTTTTTTCGGTTTTTCTTTTCGGAGGTTTTGCATTTGGTGAGCTAATAAAGAAATTAAAACTCAAATCAATATTTTGTGCACAATGTTATCTAATTATAATGATAAGTTAATTATGTCACCCGGGTATCGCAGAATCACTCTCGTTTCATACAAACACATCTGCTGCCATTTTGCAATCATTGTGTTTTATACACTGTAATTAATTATAAGATAACAAACAGGTATACGATTTTTTTAAACAGTTTCATCTCAAATCAATATATTTTACCCCCATAGTTATTTATGTGGTGAAATACAGTGTTACAAGTGCCATAACCCTTAAATGTCCATCTAGTTTGAACTTGCTGTGCTACTACTGCTCTCTCCATGGAAGCTTTGTGTTTAAAGAGCTGATAATATATCTCGACTCAGATCAATATTTCATGTCTAATTATTTACTTGTGTGGCAAGTAGCCGTGTAATAAGCGGGATAATGTACATCTAGCCAGTTGTTATCACAGAATAAACCACTTCAGGCTGATGCAACCCAATCCTTAACCCCCTTTTGGGCCCTTACATAACAAATCAATAGGTTTTAAGCAAGAGCTATAACAGTATAGGAATAATATACACTCACCTAAAGGATTATTAGGAACACCTATTCAATTTCTCATTAATGCAATTATCTAATCAACCAATCACATGGCAGTTGCTTCAATGCATTTAGGGGTGTGGTCCTGGTCAAGACAATCTCCTGAACTCCAAACTGAATGTCAGAATGGGAAAGAAAGGTGATTTAAGCAATTTTGAGCGTGGCATGGTTGTTGGTGCCAGATGGGCCGGTCTGAGTATTTCACAATCTGCTCAGTTACTGGGATTTTCACGCACAGCCATTTCTAGGGTTTACAAAGAATGGTGTGAAAAGGGAAAAACATCCAGTATGCGGCAGTCCTGTGGGCGAAAATGCCTTGTTGATGCTAGAGGTCAGAGGAGAATAGGCCGACTGATTCAAGCTGATAGAGGAGCAACTTTGACTGAAATAACCACTCGTTACAACCGAGGTATGCAGCAAAGCATTTGTGAAGCCACAACATGCACAACCTTGAGGCGGATGGGCTACAACAGCAGAAGACCCCACCGGGTACCACTCATCTCCACTACAAATAGGAAAAAGAGGCTACAATTTGCAAGAGCTCACCAAAATTGGACTGTTGAAGACTGGAAAAATGTTGCCTGGTCTGATGAGTCTCGATTTCTGTTGAGACATTCAGATGGTAGAGTCAGAATTTGGCGTAAACATAATGAGAACATGGATCCATCGTGTCTTGTTACCACTGTGCAGGCTGGTGGTGGTGGTGTAATGGTGTGGGGGATGTTTTCTTGGCACACTTTAGGCCCCTTAGTGCCAAATGGGCATCGTTTAAATGCCACGGCCTACCTGAGCATTGTTTCTGACCATGTCCATCCCTTTATGGCCACCATGTACCCATCCTCTGATGGCTACTTCCAGCAGGATAATGCACCATGTCACAAAGCTCGAATCATTTCAAATTGGTTTCTTGAACATGACAATGAGTTCACTGTACTAAAATGGCCCCCACAGTCACCAGATCTCAACCCAATAGAGCATCTTTGGGATGTGGTGGAACGGGAGCTTCGTGCCCTGGATGTGCATCCCAGAAATCTCCATCAACTGCAAGATGCTATCCTATCAATATGGGCCAACATTTCTAAAGAATGCTTTCAGCACCTTGTTGAATCAATGCCACGTAGAATTAAGGCAGTTCTGAAGGCGAAAGGGGGGTCAAACACAGTATTAGTATGGTGTTCCTAATAATCCTTTAGGTGAGTGTATATACAGTATATGATTGGATCATTATTGCAGTGATTATTATGTTTCTAGCATGTTTTATGTTTTGCAACAGTTCTTCTAACCATAATTGCTAGAGTGTGTAGCTTTTCATTTCTTAAACAACCATGTAGGAAGACACATCATGGCCATATTCCAGGATAACAATGACAAGATTCATAAGGCTCAAATTGTGAAATAATGTTTGGGAGGAGCATGAAGAATCATTTTCACACATGAATTGACATCACAGAGTTCAGAGCTTAAATTCACTGAAAGTCTTTGGGTGTGCTGGAGAAGACTTCACGTCCTGGGCTCTTGCATTGTCAATACAAGATCTGGACCAAAAATGTATGCACCTCTTGATAACAATTATTTCCATCAAGAGGGAAGTGTACTGTATCATCATGGCTCTCAATCTAAAAAAGAAAAAAACCTTTTTACCTAGGCATTTTATACTGGCATCCATTGACAACCCATTATGTTTTGAACGGTCAGGTGGAGTGCCATATTAATACTAATAGCAAGCAATACTTTATAATCACCATCAACTACCATTTGCTTCATAAACTGTATGCCGGCAGGACTTGGTAGTTGATAAAATATGTGGTCTGCAACATTGCTCTGCTTATCAGAAGTACGGATTACTATATAAAACAGATTACTAAAAGATACATGTTCATCATTGTCTTTTACACCCGGTATACTGTAAATCTTAAATCAACAGTATGCAGATAGTTGCTACTGAATATAGAAGACATGTTAATGATGGCCTGACAGGGTAAGCATGATGTCCTAAACCACCTTATCAGTTCCACAGAACTCAGGTGGTCTTCAGTTCAAGGGACTTCTGACCAAAGCAGCAAAGCTGCTTATGATGACACGGACAGTTCAAAATCCTCACTAAGCTGTTCTCACCAGACTTTAGACTCACAGGACAAGGAAGATGAATTTCTGCTTATTTGTGTTTTGCAGACGTGTGGATGGCATTTAAAGAGACGGTAACACCTCGTCATTCACTAATGCACCTTGGTAAAGTGATTCTCATCAAGTTAAGTGGGCTTGGATAAGATGAGGCTCCACTGTCAGTCCCACAATTCACTGTGCAAACATGTATTGGCAATGCCAGTTCAGTATTGTGAACTCTAGGGGTACGTAAGGCAAAGAAGACTGGGAAATACGGCTAAAGAACCCTCATAAAAAAATACTAATGAACATTACTGAACAATGCAAATAAAATGACAAGATTAGTCTGAGCAAATCAGTCGATGGCATAGGGCCATGTTTTACACGTAATGCAGCTCTCAGTGCTTACTGGATGCCTGTCTGCAATGATGTGGCAGGCTGTGACATGCAACACTACTACAACAACATGATATACGAGATCAATGACTTGCCAGGCCCGTTTGGAAACATTGATTGAGTTTCCATGGGCTGTGCTGACCTCTGCTGACCCCATCCTGAATTAGTTAATCTCACAATAGGGTGAAAGCAAGGCATTTACAGTTTAGTTGTACAGCTGTTATCTTGCTTTTTTTATCTTGCATCAAATGGATTGCAATCTGTTTAAGCACCCCAGACTGGGCCCTACGTCTACATTAATCCAGATACATTTGAAAACAGCGTTTTAATTTCAAAACGCTCTCCGTCGGACAATGCCGTAAATGGACTTAATAGCACTGGCTTGACCAGTGCAGGTATGACGTAAATTTGAAAGCCAAATCATGGAAACTAATTAGCATTTTAGCACTTCCGGTTCCATCGTCTTGAAGTCAATGGTTTTTTTTTAAAGGTTTTTTTTGTGTTAAATGGCTGAAATAAGGTCAAGACACATTCACGTTTTATTATACAACATAAAACACATTAGTATTACCCCACTCGTGGTTTATTTTAAGCTGTTTCGTGTCTTGAAAAAGGCAGTTGTTAACAAGTGGTTAAATGGGACTACAGAGGCTGTCGGGGACATTAAACGTCATCACACTGAACCGGTAAACACAGTCCGCTTTTACAGCCTCGTTATGCTTATAATTGTGCTCTTATAAACTATTCTTACTCAAACGCTCTGGGAAAATGGTTTAGATAAAAACTGAAAGAGTTGTCAGAAGTTTTGTGGTGGTGACGTTGAATTCATGGAACCGTGGCGTGGTTCGTTTATAGCCTATATAGATAGATAGATAGATAGATAGATAGATGGCACACTCTGCTGAAAGCTCTGCCAACTCAGCTGGAACCTGCAACTCTTTCATCATCATAAGCACACACACACACTGTTGGATCAACAACCTGCTCACACCACTGGTCCACTGCCCTTGAAAACATTCACCCTTACTCATTACACATCTCTTACACATGCTTTATCCCATGCTGCGCTGGGCATATAGCCTTGGTGTTACCAAATCAGACTCAATTCAATAAAGAGCAACGTGGGCATTGTAGTTAAGAAATCCTTATCCCTTCACATAATCTATTCCTTTCTATAACGAAATATGAATATGAATCTGATCTTTAATCTCAGTATCTCAGATCATCAAATTGTGAGGGAAAGGGTGATAATTCATTTGTGGCTCCTTTAAGGAATGACCGGGGAATATCAGTCTGCCCTTCTCGAAGTGAATTATTGTCTGTTTCATTGAGCTGAAGAATATGAAGGACATCTGTTGGCTACACGCTGAATGTGCCTGCATCAGAAGATACAGTTTTCCAAAGAAGAGGCATTGTTGCTCATACATAACTCATGCAACACTAAGCTTGAATGATAGCTCAAATCATGCAGCTTGTTGAGGAAATGCATGCTATTACTTGAAACAGGGACCTAGGTAATATATAGGGACCAAAATTGAATAAAGACTTGGGTGAGCCCTTTTGACTTAGGCCAAAAAGAAACCACCAAGAATGCCAAGCAATGACCAGAACACCAAAGCACCTGCATAGCAACGCCCTGGCAACCACCCACTACATGCTAACATCGTGGTGCCACGTTTATCACAAGCAAGCACCACTTGCTTCAAAACAGGTTAAAAAAATCTGTTTACAACAATTAAACTTCCATTTATTCAAGTATAAATAATAAGTTCCTAATGGCATGATGGGAGGGTGAGCGATGGGAGGTTTTGTCTAGTTATTATCCAAATTACACATAATTTTTTTGAATATTATTTTAAATAGTGTTAATGTTGCCACAGAAACGCATAATTTCAAGTCCTAGGACGTGAACAGCTCCGAACAGAAAGTCTGGGTTGTTTTCTAGACATGGCGTGAACGCACCATTTTGCTCCACCAACAAAAATAGTTCCAAACAAACAAAGTTAAATGGTGCATTCACGTCATGTCAGAATAGATGACAAATTAGAACTCTGAGAAAATTGGCAGTTTACAAGTTGTAATTACGAGTTAGAGAAGTGAATGTTTTTCACAAGTATGAATTCTCATTATTACAGTAATTTATTTCGATACGACATGAATGCAAAGCAGGAACAGCCATTGCATCTCCAAACAACAAGCAGTCGTGGACTGAACTAAACAGTGGCTGCATCCGAAATCGCTATATACTACCTATACTAGTAGGCGAAAAACAGTAAGTGACAAACGAAGTATGTCAGAATTCACAAGATTCATAAATCAGTAGGCAAAAAGTACCCGGATGACCTACTTCCCCCGGTGAGATACTGAAAATGATGGACACTTAACTAGCCCACACAATGAATACTTTACTATCCCATGAGGCCACGGGAGAGGATTTGTGAATGACAGTGAAGCGACTGATGCTGGTAGATCACATGATAATGACCACATGGTAAATGCAGTACATCCAGATCACTTTCATAATACACACATTCATAAAATACAGAACATACTTTTTTTAGTGGTTGCGAAGTACTTATTCAAGATAAGAGACGCCTGAGTTATTACAGTCGAAATTAAACGAAAGTAGCGACAGATCTTTTCTTCTGTATTGTGATGTACATAAAAGTGATGTGATGTGCATTTAGCGGAAGGTTATGACATTTTGGCTGAACATTAGGTAAAAAAAAACAAGAAAAAAGGAAACATACAAATAATTTGTCGCCACCTACTGGTGTAGCGATTCAACCTAGCTGGAAAAATCCCACCACTAATGCACAGACTGATATTCTGCTTGAAACACACCAGCATAAACAGTGTATGTAAACAGAGAAAACTCCCAGTGCTGATATATCAGCACTCAAATTTGATGACCAGAACTAAATTTTGCACAATATTTATTAACTTTAAAAGCTAAAGACTGTTCCTGGATTAAAGCTATAACTTCTACTTGCAGCATATCGTGCAGCTTGCCCTGTGATCTGACAGCAAGATATGACAAAAGTGCTGAGAAGGAAGACAGAAGACACAGACACACAGGATATCAAGTAAGCCGATTAACAGCCAAGCTCAGAATAGGATCAGTGCGGGTGTCACACGCACAGACAACACAGACACTCAGAGAGACACAATCTTGTCCATGAGCTCACATACACACACTCACAGGCTCACACACAGACTCAGATGCCGGCACCTGGAATCCAACCAAAATCTAATATTAGAAAGCAAGAGTCATTTCCTATGGTTCAGAGGTTGGAGGAGATGACGTAATCTACTGTTATCCATCCACATCGCTCCATGCATAAGTAGAAGAGGAAGAAATGTGTGGAGGGTCCTGGGTCATTCCTGAACACCATGAACTGAACACCATCTCAAAACGCCCTTAACTTCCATTATTGTTCAGTTTCATATTAATAATCAGAGGCACAACCTTGCAAAAACAAAAGAGGAGGGTCCTATCCTCCATCACTCCCATTAACATCCACTATTAACTTTAACCATCATTGTTAACTTTTCTGCAAGCACTCACTCACCCACCCTACACCCTTAAACCAATGCAATTACACACTCCCTCACAATACGAGTATGTATATTTGGCCTTTTATTTCTTGCTTTCTTAATTTAGCTGTCTAATAAACACTGTTAACAAATATTGCTGGCCCTTTGATGAGTGGCTTTTGTTTCCCTTGTGTAATTTGCTTTGGATAAAGTGTTTGGTTTGGGGGAAGCCTTAGTGTCTGTGCCTCTAGTAACTCTCAAATTATTCTATACTCACCAGCTACTTCATTAGGTACACCAGTTCAACTACACATAAACGCAAATATCTAATCAGCCAAACACATGGAAGCAACTCAATGGATTTAGGTATGTGGACATGGTCAATATCTCAAAATGAGCATTAGAATGGGGAAGAAAGGTGGTTTAAGTGAGTTAAAAACGTACAATGGTAGTTGGTGCCAGACTGGTCTGAGTATTTCAGAAACTGCTGATCTACTGGGATTTTCCCGCACAACCATCAGTAGGGTTTACAGAGAATGGTCCGAAAATGATCCGAAAATGTTAAAATATCCAGTGAGAGGCAGTTCTGTGGGTGAAAATGCCTTGTTGATGCCAGAGGTCAGAGGAGAATGGCCAGACTGGTTTGAGCTGACAGAAAGGTAACAGTAACTCAAATAAACACTTGTTACAACCTAAAAGTATGCAGAAGAGCATCTCTGAACACACAACTCGTCGAAGCTCGAAAAGCAGACGGACAACAGCAGCAGAAGAAACGCACCAGAGTCACTCCTGTCAGCTGAGAACATGAACATGAGGCTACAATTCACACGGGCTCACCCAAACTGGACAATAGAAGATTGGAAAAAACATTGACTGATCTGATGAGTCTTGATTTCTTCATTCAGATGGTCGGGTCAGAATTTGGCCTAAACAACATAAAAGCGTGGATCCATCCTGCCTTGTATCAGTGGTTCAGGCTGCTGGTGTAATGATGTGGAGGATATTTTCTTGGCACACTTTGGGTCACTTGGTTCCAATTGATCATCGTTTAAACTCCACAGTCTATACCCGAGTATTGTTGCTGATCATGTCCATTATGACCACAGTTACCTCCAACATGATAAAGACATCATGTCATAAAGCTCAAATAATCTCAAACTGGTTTCTTGAACATGACAGCGAGTTCACTAATCTCAAATGACCTCCACAGTCTCCAGATCTTGATCCAATAGAGCAGCTTTGGGATGTGAAGGGACAGGAGATTCACATCATGGATGTGCGGTTGTTAACTGAGTGATGCTTTCTTGACAATATGGATCAAAATCTCTGAGGAATGTTTCCAGCGCCTTGTTAAATCTACGCCATTAAGAATTAAGGCAGTTCTGAAGGAAGGAAGGAAAAGTGGGTCCAAACCGGTACTAGCAAGATATACCTAATAAAGTGGCCGCTATTGTCTGACACATGATGACGCTGTGAGAGCCGGGCAAGTGTGCCACCTAGTGGGCAGAGAAAAGCATGTCTAGGACACACAACCTGCAGAACGAGCAGGAGAGCATCTCTGACTTCCCTATGGCTGAAATACATTGTACGTGCATACACATTTTAACTTCAAACTGCATTCTTTTTTTATCATGAACTCCTGAGAAGAATTATATATAAGAAGAATCAGGGAGACTGTTTTTCAGCCCATGAAATGAGATGGTTGCGGTGTTCATTAATCCTAATTATTTCACCTGAACACTAATACAGGAGGACCACTTGCATCTCACCTTTCTCTCAAAGCTATCGTGTTTCACAAGGACACTCATTACACTTAATCTCATTTGGCTGTACAAGCAGCCACAGCTTTGCCTTTAGGGACAATTAACAGCGTCCCTCGCCATGTGCTTTCAGTGGCACTTGCCGTATCCAACACAAGATGTCCCTTGACTATATGTTACTAAGCAAAGGCTGCTCTGGTTCAAGAAAGGTGGGGTAACAAAAGGCGAGCTGGTGTGCATGTGTGATGGGGGGTGGAGGAAACAGACATGGTGGGGGAGGAAAGTAATGATAGTAGGTGATGATGGTGATGATGGGGGGGTTGTGGATATGTGTGTGAAGGGTGGGGGGGGGGGGGGGGGGGGTATTCTCTACCCCGAATACACACCCCCACCAATCCCCAATTGAATGCATCAACGGCTACAGCTGGCCATGTCTCTGTTTTAAAAAAGCAACTGCCACCTGCATTTGTATAGGATTTGGAGACAAAGACTTTGGAACTTACCGTGGCTAGAATGTAAAGTTTGACTAACAAATGCTCAATGAAGGTTCGACGGAGAGGGGGAACTAATAAAAAAAGGTTTTTTTTTTTTTACAACATTCTTGAAGAATCATGTAAATACCATGACCTATGAATATGGCACTCTTTCTGTACCATAATAAAGTATTTGCAGTCATACAAAGGTTATTCGAAAATATCAACAAAATAAAACTTTCAATCATTTAAAAAAAACTATTCTCATTAAAGCTAACACATATTTTTGATAAAACATGATCACTTTGCATTGTGTACCGTTATAAAAAAAGATTGAAAATGGCATATGAAAATGACATTATATCAGGCAAAAAAAGTTGATGGTGGCTTAGAGATGTTCGATTTTTTTTATTGACAATACTTTTAAACTTAATTGGTTAAGAAACTGTCAAAGAAATGAAAATTCATTATGGTTCTTTATTCCATTTTCAAAAAGCTTGGAGGCTTGATCTTTTCTACTGAGATGTAACTATCTGCCTGAGAAATTACCAATTAAACCATCCAAATTTTACCAGCAAGTGTTATTAGCTTGGAAAATTGGTTTCCATCACAATTGTTCTCCACACAAAATGCTTCTTTGGAACACTTGTCATATTACTTCTAGGAATAAATCTTTATTTTTACACAAATGGTTTGAAAAATATATACACTTTGTCATGGATTTGTTTGATGAAAATGGAAATGTTTTGTCTTATGAAGTTATTATGTTTATCTACAATTTCCCCATTCCATTTAAAGAGTTTCAGCAAGTTGTAAAAGCTATTCCAAATGGGTTGAAACATTTGATGAAAAGTCACCTTACTTTTGGAATTAACGAAAGGAAACTTCCTGAGTTAATAGTTGATGGTATCAAATTATTTTCTCATTCCTGTAATACTAAAAATATCAGATTAATTTTTCAATCCAATCATAAAATCTCTACAAGGGATTTATTTTTTATTTTTTGGGGGGGTATGCACAAATCGCTGATATTCATTGAACGCGTTTTGGGTGAAAAACCCAAACACTTCTTAACACTTTCTCTCCATTCCTCGTGTCTTCTTTTCTGTGACGTCGCTGGTGTGCGATACCTTTGGGTGCCAGTAGGCGACAGAAGAGGACGGTGAATTTTAGCGAGTCCAAACGGTTGACGATTTATTTGTATGGGACGCGCGCGCTTCAGTTTGTCACATCCACCGAGAACTCGTGCACCGCGCTGTTGGAAATGTTAATGAGGACATTTACCATTTGACATGAACCCCAACATGTTTTTCCAGTGGTTCGTCTGTTTTAAATAGCCTTAAAGCATTTTAGTTTCCCATTTGTCCGTCAAAATGAAAAAAGTATTGATTAGGGAGATATTTTAAACGGGATATTCATCGATTCTGGCTGTTTTATTACGTCGTCTGCGCCTCTGGTAAGATAATAACTGTTTAACAAATCTTGGGAAATGTAAAGAGACGACTTTAATTTGAACTTTTGCATCTGAAATCTTTAACAGTCTGCAAGGTGCATAAACGTTAGATCGTTGCAGTTTCACTTCTTTCACAATTTGTTTACCAACTTTTGCTGCTAATTAGTGCATGTTTTTAATACTCACTTCCTCATTTCCTGTTCATCCCGAGATGTCCATCCAAGTATAAGCATAATCACAAACTTTATTATATCGATGTGTTATTTGTCAGACTAGCCTACGTGATATGCCACTGAATTTCAGGAGCCAACATTTTGACGTGTATTTACAAGTAGTATAATAGATCGGCGTCACGCTGTTGTCACGTGGTGCCGAAGCCCCAAACACTCAAGCTGCTGCCTGCTTATTGAGATGCACTTCAGTGAAGGCTGGTATATTGAGATCGGTTGAGGCTGGTCCTGGTCGACATCTGCCATCCGGTCTAGACTGTGCAGCAGATCCACTCTTATCAAGATCAACGCACATACTTGCAATGCACGCTGGGAAATGTGTGTGAAAGAGATGCCAAAATGTGTGGTGAAATGTTCAATTCAACATGTAACGTGGATTATTTCGTATTTTATATAAAGTTGCTGTTTTCTGAGGTGAATTCTGCATTTGTTCTGTCCCATTACACCTAATTAACGCATCCACAGTCATTCACGTTTAGACCACAAGTGTTCAGCCTCCTCAAACGTGACCCTGACATATAAGCTTGAAATAGATGCCTTCTTAGACGTGACATCAGCCGGTGTTTTAGCCAAACACACACACATTCAGTTCACGTCTAGTGAGCCAAATGACCTGCGTTTATAAGCCTAGTGGAGAAATCTCCTGCAGCTGTGCGAAGGCGGCGAGGATGCAGATGTGAGTGTGTGTGTGTGTGTGTGTGCGTGTGAATGGGATAGTTAAGCCAAAAAGGAAAATTCTGTCATTAATAACTCACCCTCATGTCATTCCAAACCTGTAAGACTTTCGTCCATCATTGGAACACAAATGTAGATCTTTTAGATGAAATTTGAGAGACTTCTGTCCCTCCATTTACAGCTACGCAACTACCACTTTGAAACACTAATCCATATGAATTGAGCGGTTTAGTCCAAATTCTCTGAAGAGACTTGATTGCTTTATTTGCGTAACACGAGAATGAGCCTCATTGGCACTTCAAGCTGTCAACGGAGGGACAGAAACCTCTCAGATTTCATAAAAAAATTAAGATGAACTAAAGTCTTGCGGTTTGGAACGATATGAGGGTGAGTAATTAATGACTGAATGTTAATTTCTGGGTGAACTAAAATCAACTGAAAACCTGCATGTTAAAGTGTTAGTTCACCCAAAAATGAACATTCAGTCATAATTACTCACCCTCATGTTGTTCCAACCCCGTAAGACTTTCGTTCATCTTCGGAACACAAATGAAGATTTTTTTAATGAAATTTGAGAATTATGAAATTATGAAACTTTTTGTGCGCAAAAACAATGACTTTATTTCAACTATTCGTTTCCATCTCTGTTGGCCTCTAGTCTGTTAAGGTAGTGTGATAGCGTAGGGCTACGTCACACGTAAGGTCCCTATTGGCCGACGCTGGTCATGTGTGTGATAAGTGTGACGTCCACCACAGACGCGCTACGCGGTTTTACTACGAGAACTAACTGGAGGCCGACCAAGAAGGAAAGGAATAGTTGAATAAAGTCGATATTTTAGTTTTTTTTTTGCGCACAAAAAGTATTCTCGTCGCTTGATAAACTGAAGATTGAGCCACTGTAGTCACTTGGACTATTTTAACGATGTCTTTAATAACTTTTCGGGAGAACAAGTTTCAGTCCCTTAGAAGCATATGGAGGAGTGATCCAGCTCTCAGATTTAATCAAAAATATCTTAATTCGTGTTCCGAAGATGAACGAAAGTCTTACGGGGTTGGAACAACATGAGGGTGAGTAATAACTGACAGAATTTTCATTTTTGGGTGAACTAACCCTTTATGGTCAGGTCAGGTTGTGTTAAATCTGAAGGAGCAGCATGGCGTTTAGGAAAATTATTTTATTTGGTTGAGAACTAAAAAAAAAAACAATGGCGCTTGACTTTTATAGTTTTTCCAGAGTGCTGCAGATGAAGCACACCTTTTATGCAATCATACCAGTTTGGGCATCTATCTGATGTACTTAGTAAAATAAATTTATATCAAGTTCATGTTGTCTTACGTATGTGGGTGGTCTCATAAAGCTACTTTTACTGAACCACATAAAATCGATTCGTTTTCAGAAAACTGTACGGTATATAATGTTAAATCAAAAGTGTCAAAGTTTAGTGAAGTGTCTCATGAACTAAAGTGTATCAAATGTTACTTTGAGTCAATGAATATATCATTTCGATGTTTCCTTCCATAATTTTATGTGATTTTGAAACCAAAAAAATATTGGTATAACTCACAAAATAAAAGTTAAGTTTATTGTTGAACAACAAACTCCACACATACAACAAACAGGCCAAGGTAAAACAAATAATGCAGACAAAACAAAGTCAAAAGAAACCAAAACTCCTTTTTTCTTTGGCCTAGCCCTCCCATACAAAAACTAGTTTATGGTACAACTAGTTATGGTACAACTAAAGTTCATACATAAAATTTACTGGAATGCTCTGAGTTCAATGGCTGTTGATTTTATACATGTTGTCTTTATGTTGAAATATTGAGACATGGTCAAACAAGTAAAATTTCATAAAGAAGCACCGTTTTGGTCACAGGAGATCACGATAAAGTGGCTGACCTCTTCACAATATGTACAAAAATATAAAATGTAAATAAAAATACAAACAAATCCTTGTCTTGCTTATTTCATTGCGAATGCTGGAAATCTGAGTTGTGGTCGGTCCTCTAGAAAATTTTGAATTGGGGGTCAGTTGGTTGACATGGGTGACGAACTTGAAAATGACCATGTTTTATGTATTTGAGTCCTTAATGCCGCTGGCTCCAACGGTTGGGTTAAAGCAGAGGCGTCTACACCTTCTCAGCAATATGAAACAATCCTTTAATCATCATCATCCTTCTTCTGCTTCTTGGGGTCGACATCATCCTGAAAGAAAAGGGGGGATCAGAAAATTAATTACTCGAACTGTGACAAAGAGTGGATGCCACTATCGCTCGGCTCCAGTATTCTTTTGGTATAGCAATTCATGATTGTACCTCATCGTCTTCATCATCATCTTCAGCAGCCCGTTTTGTTCCTCCACCTAGCTCGTCGTCATCTTCATCCTCGTCCTCATCCTCATCACCTGCACAAAATGATCAACAGCCACAATTTAAAAAAAAAAATCTAATAAGTTTGTCGTCGTGGCAGTAAATTGTGAACATTAATGTTGCACCCACCCTCTCCTTCCTCTTCGTCTTCTTCATCTACCTCATCATCTTCCTCGTCATCAATTTCAGGCTCTCCGTTCTCTTCATTCTCCTGTTTACACGTTTAAAAGAAAAGATGTCAGTGCATGTTCTCCATTAAACACCAAAGTAGACGAATAGTAGAGAACACTGCATTTAATTACCTTTCCATTAGTGGCATCTTTTCCATTTTCCTTCTCCTCAAGGAGCTTCTTCTCTTTCAAGTCCTACACAAAAAAAAAAAAAAATCTGTATTTCTCTTGACTGATATTTTAAAGCATTAAACTTTGTCAGATTGGAGCCATCTGTGTCCAATGGGCAGTCGATGCAGATTACGACTGACGTGAGCAAAACGCCCCCTATGCGCACAAATTTAAATTGCATCTCTAATGACGCCCCTCTGACATTGACGCCTGATTGGCTGCCGCAGAGAAGTGTGCTGTCCATCATCGACTCATGCTCCCGCCTCCTATCGAGAGAGCTCGTTTGTAATCTGACACTTTAGTGAGGCTCGGCGGCTGTGGGTATTGTAAAATGAAAATGCATTAAGCAACCATATTTTGGCGTGTACGAACTTGCTTACATTGCAACTCCAGAAAACAAAAGCTTAAAACGTCAAACAAGCTGGATAATTCAGAACCACGCAATTGTGGTTCAGCGAGCTGATGCCGAACTCTAATGAAAGACAAAGAAGCGCACGCATGGCTTTCACAATCTTATCCATCCCGAACACGATAGAGTTCAGCACGCACGCAAACACCGCCGTCACGTTAACCTGGATTTAGTTCGCGCAGTCGCAGAATTGACAAGAAACCGTCGGCAAAAAAACACAACCCGTCATAATGTCAGAATATCGTGTGCTCCTTGAATTTGCTTTGACGGGTCTCGTTTTCAATTAAAGCCCTGTCAAATACAGTTAAACGAGCCTTACCCATGCAAATATTTGCATTAATTCGTTTATATAATCTTTAGCCCTTAAGCCGTTTATCAACCACATCAATTTGGACCGCCCCCTTAAATTCACCGACGTCTCTGGCTTCAAACTAGTAAACCAACAAGCCCACGTTTCCGTCGCACTACATGGAAAAATAAAAACTCGTTGGAAATTCATTAAACAGCTTACTCGATCTCTATGCTTGCATATCAGCTGCCTCTGTGAGCTTTCGAGTAGCCTACGAGACAACGGCACCACAATTTACAATCTAGTCAAACAGTTCGGGTAACATTACAATTTCTTCACTTGTTTATCATACATAAAATGTGTTATTTGCCATTGGAAAACCGATGCACTGCAGCGTTAATCCAAGTTCCGCCTATCGACTGCATCAGAATCAATCGCTATCGGACATGATGATTAACCCGAACAGCGGTAATTCGAAATAACTTGCTTCTTTAATCCCGTCAAATGTGCAGCCAATTCTATTTTTCTTTATCATATGTGAGATTTCCTATCGGTTTAGACTCGAAGCCGCCTAGACAAGCCGGCAAACTTTCAGCCCAGAAGCTATCGACCGATCTACGGGTTCTCAAACCCGCCGTAATGCCACAAACTAACCGGTAATGAATGAACGGATTTTGGAATAAATGAGTGCTCAAAACATTGTTGTGCGGAAATGTACATAATTCATAAAACCATAGGACAAGCAAAACAATCAAATTGTATAACATATTAGGCTATTTATGCAGGTTTAAGGATCTGGAAAACGAAATAGAAAGAATAACAGGTTTATGGATTTATCGCGGTAAAACAGTTGACGTCTCCAGCGCACATCAACGCCGTTCAAAGGGGAACCGACACGCTTGTATAAACAAAGAACCCGCGCGCGCAGACTGTTACATTCCGGACAATGAGAAATTGCGTTTGAATGTGCTCTCATTCCGCACGCGCGATTGAACTAGTTACAATGTATCCCATTTAAAGTTCCCATCACAATGTATCAATTTAAAACCACTTACAGAGCAGTTATCGCGTACTTTTGCTTTAATTAATCAACGGTTCTTTCCGGCTACAGCCCAAAATAGCCTACGCGTTCGCGTTAAATCTGAACTAGGAGACAAATGAAAGAAAAAAAATGTTGTTTTTTTTTTTTTTTAAAGAGAATTTAGTTTATCTAGAGGCATCTGTTCTTACCTTTGCGGAGATTTCTTTCGCGGAGTCAACCTTCGTATCGGCCATAATTAATATTGTCTATCAATAAAATTCGGAACGCAGGAAAATGCGAGAATAATCCTCCTCTATCCTCCAATAATCACTATTGTAATGAAGCTTTCTTATGCCGACGGCATGTGATGAAGGAGGCTTTAATATAGATTTGTGGGCGGGGCGTGAGAGGCGGTCGGCTGTTTTTGATTGGTTAGTGGACTCCGAGGGGTGTGTTTTCAAGGCAATAGAGTGGAACAATGGAAAGTATTTCCAAACGTAAAAGGACACACCCCCAGCCGGTATTTCAACAGAGAAGACACACCTCCTACCTCCGCGTTGCTCGATACAAGACAGAGCTGTGCAACGCAATTCCACATTTCCCCAACAAATCCGTTGATACGACATAGCCTACTAACTATCACATATGAAGTCGTGCCTCTCTTTTAAAGGTCACGAAATTGATTAGTTAACAAATGTCGTCTGTCCATGAGTCTGTCTGCTAGACTTATTGACCCCTAAGTAACCCCCAAACACGGCACCTACTATTAAAGGTAGTCAATATGCCAAAGCACACTACGGAAATGTTGCTTTTTGAGCACGTAGGGTGATAGGGGTGGCACTTGGGAAACGCTGTTTTCATGCCAAATGCAGCCCCTCCCCTTTCCGTCAATTTCGCACTAAACTTAGCACTGAGTAAACGCAAAAACAGCTCTTTTCACCGCTGCCTTCTTTCATCTGACAAACGAAAGGAGAACATGCGCACAAAGCAGGCATACCGTTTTAGTTGCAGAACCCCTTTCAGAACAGGAAACCTATGATAGTCTGATTTTTATTACCGAGGAAAAAAAACTAACCACACGACGTAAGAAGCTGCAACCAATGGAAACGCGTTTTCTGCAAGTTGGGCTCTGTAAATAATACAGTTAGAATCATTAACAACACACGTCTTGTGCTTCATTATTTGGGATGAGAGTAGCGTTTAAACAAAGCAGAAGCCATAACCTCGCCGGTGAACACAGAGGGGAGGGGGAAATTTCGGATAGTTCATCATAACCTACATTCAAATTCTACTTTGATGACGAGGCTTCTTGCAGTCGGGCGCATCTGATTGGACGCCCAAACGATCAGAACCCAAAGTTGACGCTTTGCGCCAAACTATTGGATGCCAGAGATGTCAATCAAAGTAATGACCCTCAGTGCGCGAGAAAGCCTGGATATGGATTTTAGAAGATTCTTGGCCTGGACGGCGATTTATGAGCAGGTCAAATGTGTGATTGTTAATTAGTGGTGTACGAAATAAAATAAATAAATAAATAAATTCAAGATCAATAGTAGCCTATATAATAATATTATTAGAAAAACCAGTTTTGCCTGAACAAAATATATATATATATATATTATAAGATCAATAGTAGATCTATGATTATTATCATTAGATCAATAATAACTTGCAAAAACCTGTACCACTAACACATAGCCTATATGCCATCTTGCCAAAGTAAACATTTAGTTAACAAAAATAGGAAACTTCATCACCTAAAATAGTTCATATAGCCTATACATCGATCACAGCGCATCTATCATTTTATGATGGATTGCTATAACAGTCATTAAATTATATCTTCTTTACACGTTATAATATGAATAAATATGGTTTGTTATAACTGATGAAATGTTATTTTGCATGTTAAAAAGATATGAAAATAAAAAATTTATTAAAAAAATTATATAATCAATGACACATAATTATTATAACATATAAATAATAATGAACATAATATAATCAATATAATTACTCTTACCTTACATTCTGCTTAATCATAATCTGAACACTTATTCTTCACACCAATAATGCTCCACTTTAATTCTAATAGCAGCAGGCCAAATTTCCTGCTTTTCAAGCTGATCTCCCCTGAGGCGGAGTATATATTGCTGTACAGGATAACAGACACAGAGAAACACTTCCTCATGAGTAGACAGTGAAAACTGTGCATGCGTGGACCTGCCAGAGAGATGTGGAGGAGGAAAGCACTCTCAGACGATAGTTTCCCGCGCTCTGAGCTTCAGACAGGTGCATTCCTCTGAAATGGGCACATTATTCCCTGTGCAAGACAACCAGTGCCTTAGAAAACAACCCATCTATCAATGTGCATTCCTTCACCATGAGGTTCTTCTAAACAAAAAAGAAAAGCCACGCTCCTCATCAAATAAGGCTGTTAATTTCCCTCTGTTTTTCTTCTCATAAAGAGTGTCTCGCTCAGAGACAGGAGTGTGTTCCCTCTAGTGGGAAACACGTATTACAGCAGCTCCTGACATGTTCTCCTCTGCACAGGGATTACGATATTAATACTCTGCCTAATTTATTTTATTCTTTGTTTCTGCTTGATGTTTGAAAGTAATTTAATCTTAGCTTTCCTAGAAGATTCAGAGAGCCGTATTGAACTTGCTCTTTAGGAATGTTTTGGAACTGAGATCCCGTTTCCGCAAGGAGAAAGTGCTCATTTGAAAGTAATAAAAAATGGCCTGGTGTATGTTAAGCATAATGAGAGCAAGTGTGCTCTGGTGATCCCTGGCAGACAATTACTGTACAGCAACGATTATGTTGGAGGCTCAAAATACTTCCTCAGAAGGGACATAAAAAAAAAACATGTATGCAATTGTATTAGATGTCAGTGATTTTGTGCATAAGTCACATGCTCTTAAATATTCAAAGTGTGTAGTAAGGGAAATCATCCATTCAGTGAACATTTGGCCCTGTTTTCACCTGCTAGCCTATTAAGATGCGTTTTGGTTGATCGCTCACAAGTGGACGGCACTAAATATAGGTGTAAATGGGGTCTAGAACGTTTTGAGCGTGTCCACTTCCAGAGATAGTTGAAAACACATTTGATCGGATTGCTTTCGTAGTGTAGTTTCATCATGTGGTCGAATGTGTTCAAACAGCCACAAAAGCCACTTCTATCCATCTACTGACCTACTGTGTAAACATTATGGAAAGCGCACGAGCCAGACGGGATTTAAACTTTGTCGGCTGGAGACCCAAGTTTGGTTTGAGGATGAAAAACGTCCCAAGCGTGATGTTCTCTCACCATTCCTGATTTCTAATGGTCTTATTGCGGCTGTCAGAGCAGAAACGAAGGCTGATATATTCTCATGTTTTTTTGACGCCTCCGGGCGCGTTCATATGTAAATTGCGTGAGCTTATTTCGTCCGTTAGATCAAAAGATCTGAAAAAGCCCCTACATTTACCTCTTCCAAAGACCCTCCCCTCGAAGAAATCAGGACAGAAGTGGTTGAAAGTGGACAAAAGAGACGATTAAAACACCAGGAGTAAACGAGAATGTGTCTCCCTTGTCTACTTGTGATCATATCGGCCAAAACGCATCTTAATACCAGAAATAAACAGGGCCTCAGGCTCAGATACATACAAACATGGCACAGTACAACAAATGTACACATCCAGAGAAAATGTGGACTTGAATGGTTCGGACTGAGCGAGGTGAAACCCAATTCTTCCTGTCCTTCCACAAGAGTGTGAAGTCATAAATTAGGCATGGTGCCCTTGGTGAAATGATCGATAACAAGAGGGGGAATGAGATAGAATGTGAGAGAGACTTCAACAGAATGCATGTCAGTTATTTTTAAATAAAATAATAGCCTAAGGTGAACAGGTAAGCCTAAACTGTCAACGTCTCATGATTTTGCAACTTGTCACTCATTGCTAATTAAAGTTCAGGTTCTTGATGAAAAAAGGCTTCAAATTACCCCATCTCCAAAACTTGAGATGTGTCCATATTTGCGTGCTTGCACTGTTCTATGACGTTTTGTAGTGTACATAGTGTGCACTAGAGTAGTGTGCACTGAAAATTCAGAATAGAAAAAGTCACTTTAAATACCTGGATGATGCATTTAATTACCTGAAAAAACAAAGTGTGTAATGTTGGACATTTCATGCACTCAACTGTCACAGCTTTAATCACATTGTTAAATGATGAAATAACCTTGTACAATCCAGTGATTTGGGACACACTTTGGTTAAGTACGTACTCTTTGGATCTATCTAATGCAAACTATGATCGAACTGTTCTGGATGCCAAAGTGATTTACAAACTACTAGTGCATTTAGATGGAAGTCCGAAATCACATGCTCTCTTTAGTAGGTACTTAGTTTTTTTTTAAAGTAATTACTTCACGACTGCTAAAAAGGTACGTTCTATATAGTGTGAATGTAATCCGGATGTACTACTTTTGTCATGTTGTTCTTATCATATGACCTGTCAGCGTCCGTTGCATCACGTCACCGCCATTCCCAAATCCTCTCCCGTGGCCTCATGGGATAGTAAAGTGTCCATCGTATGCACACTTTTTGTATGCACAAGGTCATCCATGTACTTTTTGCCTATTCTTTTATGAGAACTGCGAATTCAGACATACTTCTTTTGTCATACTGTTTTTCGCCTATATAGTAGGGAAGTATGTGATTTCGGACGCAGCCCTTATCTTGACACCTTCTTTTTCTGGATTAATTTGAATATGTAGATATGCACAATGTATAACTAGAACAGCTCTGGAGGCGCAGTCAGCCCCCTCAGGAACGATTCTCTCTGATCCTCTACGGTATTTGTTAGCAGCTGCAATATGTTGTGGCCGAAGCTCCGGCAACATATAGAAGTAGTTTTATTTATACATTGTACATTACAATACATTTGCTCACCCACATACACATTGCAAAACACATAAGGCCACATACAGCCACATTATCCAAGAGACATATTAAATCTGTTTTTAGCTGTGTCTTGAAGACAAAGTGTACATATTACGAAGTGTAAGTGGTAGTGAATTCATAATTTAGGAGCATTAACACTAAATGACCTTCCACCTACAGTGGACAACCGGAAACGAGAAATGGACAAAAGTTCAGATGATCTAAGGGACTGGGGAGGGCAGTGGAGTAGATCTGACAGATATGGATGTGCAAGAGCATTAAATGCTTTAAATGTTAGAAGTAATATCTTAAAGTGAATACGTGATGCCACGGGTAGCCAGTGAAGGTCGTGAAGCAGAGGAGTAATGTGAGCAGAACGCCTGGTGGAGGTGAGAACACTTGCTGATGAGTTTTGAACACACTGCAATTCGTTATTTGGGCAGCCCGAGAAATAGAGCATTGTAATAATCCAGACGTGATGTGATTAACGCATGAATTAAGATCGAAGGTGTGCAATACTACGAAGATGGAAAAAGAGTTTTTAACAATTGAAGAAATATGAGACAAAAGATATTGAGTGAAATAAGACACCAAGATTACGGACAGATGAAGAAGGAAAGAACATGAACCCATCAACATCAACATCTTTTAACTGAGGTAGCAGAGCCATTCATCAATATTTCAGTTTTGTTATTATTTAATTTAAGGAAATTCAGGGACATCCAATGCTTGATATCCCTGATTCGTGTAGTGAGTGAGTCAGGCAGGGATGGCCTATCGGAGCTGGTGGTAAGACACATTTGAATGTCATCAGCAAAGCAATGAAATTGAAGTCCATGTATGCTTATGATGTCACCAAGTGGATGTACACTCACCTAAAGGATTATTAGGAACACCATACTAATACTGTGTTTGACCCCCTTTCGCCTTCAGAACTGCCTTAATTCTACATGGCATTGATTCAACAAGGTGCTGAAAGCATTCTTTAGAAATGTTGGCCCATATTGATAGGATAGCATCTTGCAGTTGATGTAGATTTGTGGGATGCACATCCAGGGCACGAAGCTCCCGTTCCACCACATCCCAAAGATGCTCAATTGGGTTGAGATCCGGTGACTGTGGGGGCCATTTTAGTACAGTGAACTCATTATCATGTTCAAGAAACCAATTTGAAATGATTCGAGCTTTGTGACATGGTGCATTATCCTGCTGGAAGTAGCTATCAGAGGGTGGGTACATGGTGGCCATAAAGGGATGGACGTGGTCAGAAACAATGCTCAGGTAGGCCGTGGCATTTAAACGATGCCCAATTGGCACTAAGGGGCCTAAAGTGTGCCAAGAAAACATCCCCCACACCATTACACCACCACCACCAGCCTGCACAGTGGTAACAAGGCATGATGGATCCATGTTCTCATTCTGTTTACGCCAAATTCTGACTCTACCATCTGAATGTCTCAACAGAAATCGAGACTCATCAGACCAGGCAACATTTTTCCAGTCTTCAACTGTCCAATTTTGGTGAGCTTTTGCAAATTGTAGCCTCTTTTTTCTATTTGTAGTGGAGATGAGTGGTACCCGGTGGGGTCTTTTGCTGTTGTAGCCCATCCGCCTCAAGGTTGTGCGTGTTGTGGCTTCACAAATGCTTTGCTGCATACCTCGGTTGTAACGAGCGGTTATTTCAGTCAAAGTTGCTCTTCTATCAGCTTGAATCAGTCTGCCCATTCTCCTCTGACCTCTAGCATCAAGCATTTTCGACCACAGGACTGCCGCATATTGGATGTTTTTCCCTTTTCACACCATTCTTTGTAAACCCTAGAAATGGTTGTGCGTGAAAATCCCAGTAACTGAGCAGATTGGCCCGTCTGGCACCAACAACCATTCCACGCTCAAAATTGCTTAAATCACCTTTCTTTCCCATTCTGACATTCAGTTTGGAGTTCAGGAGATTGTCTTGACCAGGACCACACCCCTAAATGCATTGAAGCAACTGCCATGTGATTGGTTGATTAGATAATTGCATTAATGAGAAATTGAACAGGTGTTCCTAATAATCCTTTAAGTGAGTGTATATAAATGATGAACAATAGTGGACCAAGAACTGAACCTTGAGGAACACCCTGTGAAAGTTTTTATATCCTTATAGTGATATAATACTTTGTCACTGATGTAAATGAGCCAGGAAAGAATTGAACCAGTGATGCAGGTGTCAGAAAGGTGAGAGATAAATATTTCATGGCAGACTTTGTCAAATGCAGAGCTTAGATCGAGAAGCATCAACATGTTTATTGACCATGTCATTAATGTCATTGACCACACGAAGAAGAGCAGTTTCAGTGCTATGAGATGAGTGAAATCCTAACTGAAAAGGTTCAAGGCCATCAGCATCTAAGTAAGATCTCAAAAGCCACAACTTTTTCAAGTATTTTACTTAAGAATGGTAAATTTGAGATTGGCCTGTAATTATTCATGTTTAGATGGTCAAGGCCCGGTTTCTCATGGGGGTCACCGCAGCCATTTGTAATTCTGCTGGAGCAATAGCAGAATAAACTACAGTTTATCATATGTGTTATGAAAGGTGCAACATCTGGAACACACATTATTAAACAAAACAGTGTAGGATCAAGCTGGCAGGGTGTGGAATTCACAATCTTTTCACAATCACTTCACAATCAGATGGCTAATGGCAGCAGAAGTAGTGAGAGTGAAAGCAGAGAGAGTTGGTTGAGTGAGCTCAAATTAACATTTGAGTCGCTTGTATGACAGGTGTCTTTGGCATTGGATCCAGTGATTGAATTCAAACATATGCCATTACCTGGGCCTGATTTTATACATTCAAGATACAACTCAAAGTACTAAAATCATAGATATGTATACGCAGATGCCACATTCGACAGTCCAGACACGTCGACTCATCCACCATCTTGGAACGGTCAACATGTCATCACTCACAGTAAAAATTAATTAATACGCCAGAGATCGAATAATATAGTATGTGAAAAATTAAATACTAACGATGTTGGTTATTATTAAACATTCATATACAATTATTAATTCATAGTTATATTGAATAATAATAATCTTTCAATAATAAGTAACTTCTGAATAATAACAGAAATATGATTTCAAGTTTTAAAGATTGCATACAGTGTGCTTCAGAGATTTCTGAGAATTCACATGATGGTCAACGTTTCATTTAGCGAAGATAAAATATATCATACACAAAGGTTCAGCAAACTTTCCCGTCATTTTTTACAAACCCCTTTGTGCCTTTTGACAGTGAAATTAAGTTGTGGGAATGATGTAATAGCAATTGATATGTCTCAAATGTTGGGCTTCAGGCAATATATTTTTGTAAGGCCGACTCAGTGTATTTATCCCAGGTTGTTTCCATGTCACCTCAGTACTCTGTAAACGTATATATATCATCTAAATTTACACTGCTCTGTTTTCCCATTCTTCTATACATTTGAAGCAAAGGGAGCCAATGCCACAGTGCAGTTGAATGGAAAATAATGCATTAGGTTTCGAGACCAGTGTTGGGGAAAGTTCCTTTTAAAAATAATGCATTACCATATTGCGTTACTTCATAAAACCTTTTTTTTTAATGTAAAGTTATGTGTTACGTTACTTTTGAGTAACGTAAGGCCCTTTCACATCAAAGGTGAAATTAATAAGTTTTGGACTGAAGGAAATGCAAATTCGCGCCTGTACAGTAGAGGGCGCAGCTAAAACTAACCTTTTAGCTGCCATTCTGGATCACAGAAGAACAGGACGCAAGAGAAGAAAGTTCAACACACTTCAGCAATAAAAACAAAAGAATGAAACACAAATGTGATGTTTATCGAAGTCATTTTTGCTTAGTGTGGTTGAATTGGATCATAGAAGGTCAACAGCAAATAAATTGGAGAGTAAATACATATTGTGGTATTTTTAACATATTTAATTATTGCGGGTTAGTGTAATATTCAGGGTTTGCATTTCATTGTTTCATTCATTTTGAGGAAAACGTGTTCAAGTGAGATGAGTAAATGCATGTTTACATTTAGTCTAGAAATACCATCAACATTCATGTTTACACAGCGCACACAACACGTCTGCGACAAAAATATGCTTAAAACGGAGTTCTCCTAAACGGAGAAAAACAATGTTTTTCCTTTGAGTTTTCCGGTACAGACACCATTGTCAAAAACAATCCCCATTCACACGGATCCGCGAAAACGACTAAAAAGTAAAAACGCTGTATTCTGTTGCCGGGCCATTAGATGGCGATAAAACGACTGAACACGTAATTTCATACCTGCAAACTTGTCGCTTTTCGGCGAAAATCGCCGTTTTCTTGGTCAATTGGGTCATTTAGGTGAATCGCGTAGAACCAATATTATCTGTCTGCAGTCCCGGAGGCTGCATTTTTAGGACCCCACTTCTAGGACCGCATTTCTAGGACCCTAGTTTTTTTGTGACAGCGCCACCTACCGAGTCGGAGAACCGCAGTCACAGGAACGCATTTCCAGGACCCTAGTTTTGGAGGACCGAAAAAAGTGCCACCAAGGCAATATTTCCACCCAGTTTTAACTACATTAGAGGTTTTTTTTTCCAAGTTTGATTACACCCAAATACTACTTTATTTATTGCAATTAAACCAGGTTCCTAGGAATGTTGAGAAATGATTGGGTCTAAGTAGTATACTATAATAACTCAAGTAAAATAAACAAGGAATCATGTTATAGTCTTTTCAGATGGGCCACATTTTCAAGTACAGAGGGAAGACAAGGATGACTCTGGGGGTAGATTTAAGATTGTGTATTTTACAAAATATATAACACCTGAACTTGAACACACAAAATATTTTACAAAATAAAATATAACAACTGAAATTGAACACACAAAATATTTTACAAAATAATATAACAACTGAACTTGAACACACACAAAAACAAATTTGATCATGGCGTGAACCACATAGACAGAACTTCGATGGATGGACAAACACGTGGACAACATCATCACTGACTCCTAAGAGAGAGAAAGAGAAGTGAATTAAATAAGGAACATTTAGTTGAACATGTTCTACTCTCTGATTTTAAATTTCATATTTAAAAGATCTTAGTTACCACAGAGTAATGATAATGATAAAAATAATGATATCAATCTTCATACCAATTAATGTTCATAATACAATTATTACATACTGTTCAAAGATTTGAAAAAATATATATATTTTGATGTTGTGGGAACAAAGGTTCTAATAAAGCCCATCTGAACTGAGAAAAAAAAAAAATAATAGAGAGAGAAATCTGAATAGCAATAATATTGACACGACCTTTCCTGACCATATATAAGATCAGGAAAGGATCTCCCTTCTTGGATTGTTATGTGTTTCTTGAAAAACATTTTTAAGTTAATTTCATATAAATAAATAGACATAAATTAGGCCTAAGCCTAGTATTTAACCAATTTATTTATTTATCTTTTGTCATACTATTGCCTACCCTGAGCTGTGTCCTTGATAGCACTTCATATAGAGTACAGTATACAGTAAATGACACAATCTAACACGTGGGATTTTAACAGTCAATTATTATAATGGCCTCTCTGATATGTCTGACTATTAAAATGTCAAATGTCTCAACCAACTTTATAAAACCATGTCAAAATGAAGAGACGTACACATAACATGTATTGTGGGTAACGTTAAACAGGCTGACTGTGAGCACGTGACAGTGAAAACATTAAGATTATTTTAACTGAATTAAAATTGAAAAACAATGAGTAATTAACAAGCTTTCAGAACGAACATGCTACAGTTTATTGTGCTGTAAATAAGTAAACACAGGCTTATCATGCAACAGTTCCGTTAAATGAACGTGCTAACAATTCATTTTCCAGCATTAGAGGCTAATATATGATGGCTATGCATTCAAGACTGTTTAGTAAATCACCAGCACGTTGGCAACGTTAACTTTCCAATGAAATGCATCACAATTGTTTTTAAAGTTAAACGAATAAAAATTGATTCGCATTTGATACTCACACTCTGAATGTCATCCATCTTCGCTGGTCCTCTAATTCGGTAGGTGGCGTTGTCAATAAAACCTAGGGTCCTAGAAATGCGGTCCTAAAAGTGCGGTCCTGAAAACGCAGCCTCCGTCTCTGCAGGCAGATGCTACTCCGTAGAACCGGAGAGTAATTAACATTTCTCTGGGCCAATCGGAATCTTAGCACTTTTTCTCTTGGCCAATCGGAATCTTAGCACTTGCGTCAGAATCTTGAAGCACACAGCGTCAACCACGCGAGTCTGATGGAAACTCATAACGTGTAGGAATCTTATGTGAAATTCGAGCTAAGTCAAGCTTTTTGGAGCAAAAACAAAAGCTATTTGTTTGCTTGATTCAATTAATGTTAGCTACCGCTTTTTATGTGATATCATTTACAATAATATTGTATTGTCTAGGGGTGGAACGGTACATGTAAGTTATTCGTATTGAACCGAAACTGTACGGGCGTCGCGCGGTTCGGTGCACGAATTTGCACAGAGAATACACGGAATAAAAATAAATAAAACTCTAGATAGCGATACATTTCGCTCTATTCACGTTTGGTGTGGACGCAGCATAATGAACAGGCTGCGATGTCAAGCTTGTAACGTTAGTGCTGGAGTGTGAGTGAGTGAGTGAGAGAGAGAGAGAGAGGGAGGCGCGCGGGCGCGATCGAACATTGGAAACAAAAACATACTCCATCATTTTGTTAATACAGGACATCATTCAAACTGCAAAGTGTTTACTTATTTGTGTACACTCGCAATAAAATATAATATTGTGCTTTTGTCACACTCTAAACTCTTGTCAAACTGTAACCTACAACTGTCACCCAACCAAAAACACACACACACACACAGTTTTAAAAGCAAAACATATTTATCCAACCCCATTTCAAAACAGTCTGTGGGTTCTATCTTTTGGACATTCATCATATCACATTGGTTTTCATTTCTTGTCCTCAGAGCACTAATCTGTTTATTTTTAAGTTACACATTCTACATTGCTTAAAAAAGAAAATCAAATGTTTTTTTAATGGTAGTATTATTTTATACGGAAACCAATTATTTATAATTCAGATGAGAATAAAGTTAGGGTTAATTAAAATTAAGGAAAACAAATATATTGATCTGAAATATAGCAAATTAATTTTAAATTCATTCAGGTATAATTACCAAACATATCTCAAGGTCGTTTTGTCTTTTTATTAATTTTTATTAATAAACTAATTGTATAAAACTATTGTCAGTGTACTACAAATAAACTGGTTCTAAGCCTTTATTAATAAAACTCATTTAAAAAATACAAGGCTTAAGACAATGATACAAATATTTTTGTTTTGCTTTTCACTCCATTGTACCGAAATCGTACCGAACCGTGATGCCTGAACCAAGGTATGAACCGAACCGTGACTTCTGTGTACCGTTCCACCCCTAGTATTGTCGTCATACCTATAAATTACGTTAAGCTATGCTAAAAGTAGTATGAATGGTTTCCAAAACGGTAAAAAAAACTATTGTTTTACTCAAGGGGAGGTGGAAAATTAGCTTAATTCCCCAGATGGTGGAATATTCCTGTAACGTTAGCTAGGCTTATCGTTAGCCAGGTATCCAATCATTCCCTTAACCCCCCCCCCCCCCCCCCCAATCCCCCAATCCCCCAATCCCCCAATCCCCCAATCCCCCGCCGCCCCCGCCAACACTGTCACCTTTTTTACTCTGAGGAGTTTGCAGGTATGCGTAATATGCTGTGCATGACGTCATTGTCTTCAGAGATTCGTGTTTTTGTTGTTTACACGGAGACCGTTTTTAAAAACCTGCACTTTGAAACCCGTTTTCAAAAGTTTGCGTCTTCAGACACCCAAAACTCTATTTAAACTCTATTTAAACTATAAACTTTTCAAACTAAACTATAAAAAAATTAAGTTTTTAGTTGAAAACGGTGTCGTGTAGGCCTACTCATGATTTTCTTTTACATTTAAAAGTAATGTGTTACTTTACTAGTTACTTAAGTAATCTGATTACGTAACTCACATTACTTGTAATGCGTCCCCCAACACTGCTCGAGATGCATTTTTACAAATTGAACTTCTTTAATTTGACACAACGTGACGTTGAAAGGAGCAGCAAAAAAGGGAACAACCATCATAAGAGTCTGTCGTATGTTTATATACAAAAACCATTTAAAAGCAACGCACTGGAACCGATAAACGCATGCTGTGTGAACCGGCCCTAACGCCCACATCTAGTCTACAACTACATTAGATATTCCAATCATATTTGGGCAACTTATTAAAGAAATATATGTTTGACCAAAAATTTTAATTCTCTCATTTACATTAAAAAGTATTTATTTTCCATACTATGGAAGTCAATAGTGCCCAACTTTTTGGTTACAAACATTCTACCAAATATCCTCAGTTGTGTTCACCAGAACAAAGACATGAGGGCGAGTTAATGATGACAGTATTTTTATTTTTGGGTGAACTATCTCTTTAATAGTGGATCAGTTTCTTAAATAGTGAAAGAACATAGGCCTATTTTAGTCAATTTTTACAGTTTAAAACAAAAAACATGGTAAAAGTGAAAGAAAAAACATGAGGAATATAGACATTTTATGTCTATAATTTGTGGGGAAATGCTCGTTCACACATTTCTGTGTACCTTTTTTAATTTCTTTGAAGTTGTTCAGCTCAAATTACTTTATGGTCTAACTCTAACATAAACATAAAAAGTGCACTAAAGGATTTGGAGTATGCAGCAGAAAGTGCCTGAAGCTAAGGAGTTTTTACATAGATGATCACTGAAGTGCACTAACCTATACATGCTTAAAGTGCTACAAATACAGGAAAATGATCAGGAAAACAGTGAGCAACAGAAGGAACAGAGCTGTGAGCACGATATTTTATTAACATAAGAACTTTGTAGACTGAAAAGAAGAACCAAAAGGGAAAAAATGTATAAATGTTCCAACTAGTCGAAGTTTGAAACTTGATAGGAAAAAAAATCCTACTAAAATAGTTAAAAATGAAACTAAATTCATCATTTTTTTACTTCACCTGCGACAAGTTTTCTTTGAAGTTTATGTATCCTCTTTCATGCCTTTTGCAGAGAAATCCTGGTTTCCCTCCTAAAAAATGTTTCCCCTTCTCTCAATTTACCCACAGCATTTGCAAATACTGCCCTCCTTTGTTCATCTTCTGCATGTTATCTGCTAAAGTCAGATCATTGCAGTCTGTTATTCTAATTCACAAAGCTAAGACACAACAAATAGTATCGAATATGAAACATTTCCCTCCACTGGACAAGGTTATTTTCATTCCCATGGCGTTGAAGAAGTCCTCTCTTCAGCTGCGACACACATTGTGTGATGAAACTATAGGAATGTCTCAGGCATAATGGCCGCATTGTGTATTTATTCATTAGCTTTAATAAGAAGCATTCACAGTCACATAGAAAACAAAAAATAATAGAGAGAAACAGCGACTGGGCATCGGGGACGAGAACTGCTTATTAGAGCAACCATTGTGACTATATCTTCCAGTTTGTCCACTTACTACATTTTTCACAGAGTGGTGTCAATAAAACTAAGACATGTTAGAGACACATTAGAGACGTAATTGGTGGCTTAGTGTACAGATGAATATGATGAAAAGGTTTGGGCCTCAATGAAAACAAAGCGTTTAAGAGCTCATGGAATTCATAAAGTAATGGATCAAAGGTATTCCTTTAGTTAATATTATTCTAACATGGACACTGACACCATTTTCTCCCACAGTAACTGAGGTTAGAGGACAAGGAAGACTTTCCCATGGACCCAATTACAGCAGTCTTTCCTTTCAGATTAAAAATTAATGTTGTCTCAGCTTTTCTCCATGGCTCACTCACAAAGGGGAAATGATACAGCTTTTCTCTTTATTGATATAAACAGTCAAAAGAATTATATTGTTTGATGAACCTCATAACCACCATAATAGATTTTTACCGAGTGTTAAAGGAATATAGTTTACTTAAAAATGATTTTTTTTTTGTCAATTTACTCACCCTCAAGTTGTTTCAAACCTGACACACACAAAAAAAAAAAACACAAAACAAGATTGACCCCATTGACTTCCATTGTAGGAAATACAGTGAAGAAAATAAGTATTTGATCACCCTGCTATTTTGCAAGTTCTCCCACTTAGAAATCATGGAGGGGTCTGAAATTGTCATCGTAGGTGCATGTCCACTGTGAGAGACATAATCACAAAAAAAAAAAACATACAAACAATGTATGATTTTTTAACTATTTATTTGTAAGATACAGCTGCAAATAAGTATTTGAACACTTGAGAAAATCAATGTTAATATTTTGTACAGTAGCCTTTATTTGCAATTACAGAGGTCAAACGTTTCCTGTAGTTTTTCACCAGGTTTGCACACACTGCTGGAGGGATTTTGGCCCACTCCTCCACACAGATCTTCTCTAGATCAGTCAGGTTTCTGGGCTGTCGCTGAGAAACACGGAGTTTGAGCTCCCTCCAAAGATTCTCTATTGGGTTTAGGTCTGGAGACTGGCTAGGCCACGCCAGAACCTTGATTTGCTTCTTACAGAGCCACTCCTTGGTTATCCTGGCTGTGTGCTTCGGGTCATTGTCATGTTGGAAGACCCAGCCTCGACCCATCTTCAATGCTCTAACTGAGGGAAGGAGGTTGTTCCCCAAAATCTCACAATACATGGCCCCGGTCATCCTCTCCTTAATACAGTGCAGTCGCCTTGTCCCATGTGCAGAAAAACACCCCCAAAGCATGATGCTACCACCCCCATGCTTCACAGTAGGGATGGTGTTCTTGGGATGGTACTCATCATTCTTCATCCTCCAAAACCCCCCTAGTGGAATTAGGACCAAAAAGTTCTATTTTGGTCTCATCTGACCACATGACTTTCTCCCATGACTCCTCTGGATCATCCAAATGGTCATTGGCAAACTTAAGACGGGCCTTGACATGTGCTGGTTTAAGCAGGGGAACCTTCCGTGCCATGCATGATTTTCAAACCATGACGTCTTAGTGTATTACCAACAGTAACCTTGGAAACGGTGGTCCCAGCTCTTTTCAGGTCATTGACCAGCTCCTCCTGTGTAGTTCTGGGCTGATTTCTCACCTTTCTTAGGATCATTGAGACCCCACGAGGTGAGATCTTGCATGGAGCCCCAGTCCGAGGGAGATTGACAGTCATGTTTAGCTTCTTCCATTTTCTAATGATTGCTTCAACAGTGGACCTTTTTTCACCAAGCTGCTTGGCAATTTCCCCGTAGCCCTTTCCAGCCTTGTGGAGGTGTACAATTTTGTCTCTAGTGTCTTTGGACAGCTCTTTGGTCTTGGTCATGTTAGTAGTTGGATTCTTACTGATTGTATGGGGTGGACATGGGTCTTTATGCAGCGAACAACCTCAAACAGGTGCATCTAATTTAGGATAATAAATGGAGTGGAGGTGGACATTTTAGTCAGGGTGTTCAAATACTTATTTTCTTCACTGTATTATAGGGAGTACTATGGAAGTCAATGGGGTCCATCAACTGTTTGGTTACCGACATTCTTCACAAAAATCTTCTTTTGTGTTGTTATACAAGTTTCTAAACAACTTGGGGATGAGTAAATTATGACAAATCTTTCATTTTGAAGTGAACTATTAACTGTTGCACACTTGTGTGGGAAAAGGACTTGATCAAACTCAATCAAACCACGTTTGGAGCTCATTGAAGTGGGCAGGACTGGACTTTGTTCTTCGTAGTTTATTCACCGCCATTATATGCACTAAGTCGCCACTTTGGGCGGAAATGTTGCAGTTTCTTGATAGATTCTGTAATTTAATTCCTTAAAAACGATCCAATATTTGACCAGATGCTATGACTTTCACATAATGATTAAACCCAAGAACAAATTACCAGTGACTGGCCAATTAAACTGCTATTCACTCCCACACTAAAAGTCTGACACCATAAAACAAGCAGCCACAGGAAGAGCTGTGGTGACTTCAAAAGATTTCCTTTTTTCCACTTACTTTTAGTGTAATCTAAAAGGCCCAAAAGTCATTCTAGCATGTGCCTGTGATCTCGGTCCTCTAGCCTCCTCTTGTGGACAGACACAGCAACACAAAGGAAAAAAACAAACCTCTCTCTTGTACCATGAACTGAAACTGACCATGATATAACCTCACAAAACAAACAGTATGACATTGTGAGCCAGGTGGAATAGTCCATGCACTATATTTGAATTTGGCAATGATGACATCAAGAATAAAAAAAGACATTCTCGTCCAATGACCCGGAGTCCATTGCGTTCATTTTGGTTGATTCGTTTCATAAATGCATTACAGAATAAGGCATATTAAATATCTACAGTCTAATAGCAATCTAGTCATTCATGATGGATTGTTCATTTTCATACTTAGTACCATTAGAATTCTACAATACATAAAGCAATATTCTCAGAAATACCATTTTGATATTAAAAATAAAAATACTGTGTATTCCAAAGAACATGTTTCATTACATTTTTGTTAGAAAAAAAAGGGATGTAATTAATATCAAATTCAAACTTGAAAACCCAAACCTTGACTATTCACATGGTCAAAATTAGCTGGCATTAAATTGGCTTGTTTTATTATTCATTTGTCTGTCCAGTCTTTTATCCAAAATGACATCCATTCCAATCTGTCCTATGTAGCCTAAAAGTGAAAGACAATTTAGTACCATCTAGTGTCATCTCTCTGACACTACATGAAAAGAAATGACTACGCTGAAAGAATTACAGAGGGCTAAATGGAAACTTGGCAAGATAAATTACAGTCTATTAATATTTGAAGACATGCTGTAAGTGCTGAAACAAACTGATGCAAGAATGAGTAAAAAAAAAAATAAAGAGCAGGAACATCTCTTCAAGCAATCAACCAGTTCCACCTTTTTCAAACAGCATGAACTGTGGACGGCAAAATATCACAGTGCTGCTGTTCAAACCAAAATTATTCAAATCACAGACAGAAATATTAAGAAAGTAAAGGATTACAGGAGGCAACAGAGATATGCTTTAATGACAACGTGCAAAACGTCTCTCAATGTTTCTCTGAATATTCATTCTATTCAATGCGCTTTGCTCAAAAGACCAAGACCATTAAAGCAATTACCTTAGAATTTGGTCTGGCTGTCTATCTTTCCATTTACATACATCCATGTGAAATGCAAAACAAGTAGAAAGACAAACCTTTCCTTGCTTTTGTAATGTATTAGGGTCAGAGCTTAAGACACAAAGGTTTTAACCTGACTACATAATTGTTGCCCCACCCAAATGTCATTCTAAGGCTTTAACAAGATGAAGCAAATATGCAGAGCTTAATAACTAGCAAGCATTATTAATAACGTGTTTATTTACACTATTGCATAGGAACAACGATAAAATTAAAGCCATGGTGAGATAAAGGCCACGTGATAACAGTATACCATCCAAGCTGGCCCATATGGACAACGCAAGATTTTCCACATTTTCTTATAAATGGGAACCGATTAACTTAAATACTACACATGACAAGACCCTGTTTGTTTATTCAAATAGCTCAACATCGTTCAGCAACTGTAAACAAACTAAAGCACACAAGCTTGTCAAAAAAGCAGAACAAATACGATATCACGGTAGGACACTGCTCATTTTATTATGTCTTGTATAATAAAAAAATTTGTAGCACCTAAAGGAATATGTAAATCAAAACGACAAAAATAGATTGTTCTGTTCATTTCCGGTACTGGCTACAATTTCAAACGGGGAATATGCTAAATCAAATGAAACAGAATAAAATGAGAAACCACTGTTATCACTCTTATTTTAATCAACATGCGGCGTGTAACGGGCATTTCGCTGTGTTTCTTTGTGTTCATTAGATCGTGCACTGCCTCTTCATAGTTTCTACTCGTCAACTGCAGTGAAACAAAGACGCGTTATTGTTCTTCCATGACGCGACTTGCGAGGAGCCCTGCAGAACAACGCGAAATGGCGGACAGAAGCGAGCAGGAGGACGGAGGAACCCGACCCAACAACCGCGGGCACGCGCAAACACACGGACCAGAGTCTCTTCTGGATCCGGATCCGCTTCATCACTGACAACACGCAGATACAGCTGAAGTGACGGACCATGTTTAGAATAGCTTTAAAACTTTGGGAATATTTAGAAAAATGTTTTATCTTAATTTATTCCAAAAACATGCTTGTTGAGGTTGCATGGATGTGTTTTGAACACTTTAAATAACTATTAAATCAACTTTACACCACCCAGCAGAAAAATACGTTCACCTGTGGGGTGAAAGGAATGTTACAGGTGCAGTCGGTCATGTTCTTACATGTTTCTTGAGCATTCCTGTGCAGTGTAACTCATGTTCCATCTTTTCCCATATTTTTGTGCTTTAATAGGCCTAACTTCCTATAATTGAGCGTATTAAAGAATAAAGTACCCTACATGTTGTTGTGTTTCAATCTGCAGACAAAGAAAAATCATTAGGGATCGAATTTGATGATATTATTTCACTTGAGAAGAAAACAAACATGTAACAGTTATTATTATTACTGTACAATTTGTGAAAATGAATTTGCCAAACGATGCATGATACCTACATGAGTTAGTATAGAAAAAAGGAGGGAAAATTTGCTCTCCTTCTGTGTCCCCATGCTCTCTTGTTGTAACTCGAAACCCTTGGGGGCCAGCAGCAACAGAAGCATGGGAGTGTCCTGCTGATCTGCACATTAAATATTTATCTTAAGTGAGAGTTGAGGAGTTAGTTCATTATCACAGCCTGGCTGAAATTATAGCAATGTTCATTGGCTGAATGATGCATTGTGTTTATCAGTCAAATTTATGTATAAACTGAGAGCTCAGATGCTGACTTCATTTAGGGAATAGCCTAATTAGAGCAATGGGTTTAATTGACAACTAAATGCGTGCAGTTTAATTGTAAAGTCAGTCGTCATAAGGATAGTCCTGTCCTGGGAAGAGGCCTGACTCAGTGTGTCAAAGCCTGGAGACTCTCAGTGCTCACCATCTGTGTCAAACACACAGTCATTAGTGGGAGTAGAGCTGATAAACACACAGGGGTCTGTTTGATCCAAGCAGGAGGGAGGTAAGATGCCACAAATCCTGGGATATGTAATACCTTCCCACTGAAAGACACATAAAACTGACACGTGTGACTAGATCTATGTAGAGTCAGAGATATGATACGGGGAGGAGGCTGCCCATATAAAAATGAATAGGAGAAATCGCATTTGTAAAGAGAACTGCAAATTAGTGGAATTTGAGACATTTTGGAAGCAAAAAAAGAAAAAAGGAGGGTGACAATTTTAAGTGTAGCGATGTATGAAGCTCAGCTCAGAGAAGTTGCTTTCAAACCAAGTGATCGATTAGCATGAAAACCTGATCCCTGTGCAAAATCTGCATTGGGGAAACTTTTTGCCAATAATAATAATAATTTGAAATTATCCCATTTCAACTGTGAAAATTCACTGAACAACAGATAATATGACAGCACCTTTACAGTTAAAAGAACCAATCGTCTTTTGATATAGGCATCACCTATTTTTTTTAAAGCGCTTTAGATTAACCCGCTTGAAAAACAGTCAACCATGACTTGAGATGAAAAAAGTCCAATTTATGATACCATTACTCCGATTTGAAATATATTATCGAAACAACTTTAAACCATTTTGTATCAGTCTTTCCTAATTCAGGTAGACAGAAGCTATACTTCTATGAGTGGAAACAACTATTGTTAACGATTATTGTGCAAACAATTTATTCTGTATGTTTCAATAAAAAATGTATAAAAGTTTTACCTTGTCATGTTCAGTTTAAAAATGTCATAACTGGATCTCGCCATGTCATAATTACCGCAATGACGTGAATTCAACTTGTAAAAATCGTTCACGTCCTCATAGAGCTTGTAAGATGGGAATTGTCTTAGAGCTCCTACTTGTACCACTTGACCTCTGCAGATTCATTTAGGCATTGACAGTGGTGCCATAAATGCATAATTCCCAGTCCAAGGCTGTGAACAGCTCCGAATATAACGTCACGTGTTCCCAAGACTATAATTACAACATGACGTGAATGCAGAGCCCGGCTTTCTCCAATCATTTTTTCCGCATAAACCCAGCCCATTTCTTACAATAATCTGCAAGCTTGCTTACAAACTGCCTCAATTCATTTAACAAGTGAGTTGAACCATTTTCAATAGACATACATCTCAGATGGAAGAAAGGATCTGTCGCTACTTCCGTTACATCGTGACTTTAAAAGGAACGTTGATATTGTTCAACAGGAGAATGTTTTTTGGAGTTAAACTTGCCTGAATGGAAAATAGCACCATTAGTTACTTTGTGAGGAGTTTTACAGGAAAATATAATCACATGCTGACTGACATGTAAGGATATTCAGATGCGTGGGAACTGACATGCATGGAGGGACCGAGGGCCTGTTTCCTGACACACAATGAAAGAGGAAGCTGCTGCTACTTTGGACAAATACGATAAAAACCACAAGCCGTTCTCTAAAGTGAAAGCAGGTCGCAAGACAATTTTATTTGAACAGGAAAGATTGCAGACTTACTCTTCAGTCTTCAATGGCGTTTCAATAGTCATTTCCACAGACATTTGTAGCTCTCCATTTAGCTAGGACCAATTTTTTAATAAGCATGTGGCTGAAGTACTACAAATAAAGTATTAAAAATAAAATTTTCGCTGTGATACCATAGAACAACCATTTTTGGTTCCAGAACAAAACTTTTGGTGAATAGTGCTTTGTGAAGAACATTTTAAAGGTCTAAACCTTTTGTGCAATGGACCATGGATTTTAAGGGTTCTTTTGGAACCAGATGTAAGAAAGTATATATATAAGCATTTAATCATTATTCATGAGTAGAAAATTTAAGTTACAGAAACTAACTGAATCAAAGTCATATAATCAGAAGTTATTCAGTCCAAAAATTGATTCTAAAAATGCTGGGTTAAAAACATTTCTGGGTTAAATGGCAACCCAGCACTGGGTAAATACTGGACAGAAGACATGCTAGGTTATTTTGACCCAGCAGGTTATAGAATAACTAATTATAGATTTTTTTTTTTTTTTTTACATGGTGCTGGGTCAGTCAACTTGATATTGAAGGTTTTTCCTTTTAAATAATAAAAATGCACTCTAAAATATCTGAAATGGCCCATATATAGGACAGGAACAGACAAGTAGATATATAAAAAAAATTTTTTCAATGGCAAGTCAGTCTTCTGCAATCATTATATATTCAAAAACATTTAAACGTTTTAGGACGTGACAGGAGCAGCAAGAACAGCCAATGGGAATCTGTGGGAAGAAAACTGGTATAGGCTGTTCCAGTTCATTAAATGTTTCAACCCGTCAAAACGTAGCACGACGCTAACACACTAGGTTAATAGCGTTTCTATTGCACAACAACGATGTTGCCTCGTGTTTCAGCCCTGGTTTGGCGTTGGTCGCTTTGAGTGTACAGTAGCTTCGTTTGTAGAAGGCTAGCTTTCCAAGCAGACGTAAGCTCCCTGATAGTACACCTACATCACAGAGACGTCAATTTGATGTGCGCGTTTACATCTGGAAGACGTATTTTTTGGAAGATGGGTGTTTGCTCATCTGCAATACGTGTATAGGACGTTTCCTGTCAGATGTCAAATAGACGTTTAGAAATTGTTTTTGAGATGTTTATGATTTAGAAAGTATGTAAAACTGACGTCTTATAAACGTCCATCAGATGTTAGAAAACAGAAGATGCTTTCCAGATGAAGTGATCTTTAACAGACATCTTGCAGACGTACATTTAAATGCAAGCTTTCCTGTAGCTCAAACAGTAAAAGGAGGCTTTGATTCCCAGGGAAAACAAGAACTGTTAAGAATGTAAATGTGTACCTTGAAATGCAATGGAAGTTGCTTTGGATAAAAGCGTCTGCCAAAAGCATAAATGTAATGTAAATATAAACCAAAAAGTAAAATGTGAGACTACAGACGTTTTCCTATTATTACAGTAATGATTTGATAGGAAATATGTAATACAAACTTTCATTTCATTCAGTAAGTTTCCACTCCGGAAGTTTTCTCTCAGAACAAAATGACCGGTGACAAATATGTCCAGGTTTGAACCGGTTTTGCACTGACCCAGCGCTGGGTACTGTAGGTGTGTGAGGGGTTCATGATTTGCATAGACAGTAAAAAATTATCCAGCAACTAAGTTGCAAACTAGCCAGCACATGGGTAAAAATATATAAAAATAACCCAATAAAATGAGACAACAGGCTGAACCCAGCATTTTTTTTTTTAGTGTAGCACCAATTCTTCCTTTCCTAAAAACTCGCATGAACTATACACAGCCGTATACCCTTGTTGCATAACACCTCTATCCATGATGTGTGAGAATCATCGCTCCTCACACAAAGAGACACGATTCAAATGTTGTACCTACGTGTGAACCAGAGGCTAAGGTTAACACATTTCCAATATTCCACTTAGCATTCCTGTTCTTCTAGCAAGTAACAAAGACACGAGTGTTTCCTCAGGTAGCAGGAAGCAAAAAAAAAAAGAGAGAGAAAACAGGCACCCTTTTCTGAACTTGTGTTTCAGAGAGTCTATGAATGTCCAATTACGGCACACTTTTAAAGAGGGGGGACTTTGCAAGGAAAGACACCTCCGAACACCAAAGCCGGGCCGGATCTCTATATAAGTTTGGCTCAAGTGTGACGATTAAACGATGGCAAATAGAAGAAAAAAGGACGACACAAAAAGGAGCAATATTAGCCAAACTAGGGCAAGCTTTCCAAATCCCTTTTGACACCATAATGAGGGTGCCATAAAAAAGAAACAGGTTAATTAAATCCACTCAGTAAATTAATGTGGAGGCCTTCTCTGACTACGGGATGGCACCAAATTATCAATTCATCTCCAGGGGAGCGAATTCAACCTGGAAACGGGGGACCTGTAGCTTCTGAATCACCAAGCATTACCTAACTCATACTCAATCTTTAGATGATGAAAATCACCTATGCTAGTTGGTTCTAAAAAAATAGGTAGCCTGTTTGAGCTGCATTTGGGACAACGCAAAGCATTTTTTGTTCTTTTACAACAAGGTACCATTAGTTGCTTCCTCCCAATAAGGCCAGAATCATTCATTTCCCTCATTAAAACAAGCTAATCTTATCTAGGAGGTAGATTCAAAGAACTAAATGTTTAATTTCTTTAGGCTTGAAATGCTCTGTTCAAACATAATTCAGTTATTCTGGTCATATAAGGTTCATATTCATGCTGCAGGTCATGACGATAGTGTTGGCCCTTCTATTTGTATGTTGAACATGTGAAATGTTAATACAGCACAAATGACTAAGCAAATACTTCAGTGTGCATTTCTGTAGAGCAGATTGTGAGGCAAGGACACCGCAGACAAACTGCAGAGCAGCATCACGACTTTGAAGTGGGATGTAGGTCACACATCTAGCATGAGTGCACAGTTAGCAGGAGCTAACAATGGTTCTTGAGCTGCAGCGTAGCAAATCATTATCTGCAGTGCATGATGGAGGGGGGGAAACCCCAGCATGATCAAAAAACGTTGTGCTGTTGACCTCCAAAAATAGCTGCAAAGCCGCTATTAGGTGCACCTTGCTATAGGTAAGGGAGATCAAGTCTAGTATCCTGGCGAACAGCCATGGTGACTGGCCCAGATCTCTTCCCAGCATGAGGTCAGCGTTTCCATGGAGACGGAACAGCTGAGTGGTAATCTGCTGTTGTTTATGCATAGGCCGGGAGGGGAGGTGCAGGAGACAGGATTGAGGAAATGGGGTTGATCACGTGATCGACATCTCCTCCACTCGCATTTGCATACCAGAGCGTTCGCCGCAGCACGTTCGGCCAAACCGGAACCAGTCTGGGATTACACGCGCAAAAATGAGGTCAAAAGAGCAGCGGCACAAGATCCCTCTTGTGGAAGATGTTACAATAACACAGATGCCACAGGGAAGCTATGAGACAAAATGCAGCCACTCACTCACTCAAGGCTTTCTGCATTCAAAAAACACCACTGACTTCTATAGGCTGAGGGAAAACGAGGGTTTGGCCTTATGCAGCACTTCACCGGCTCCACCCTTTCCATACTCTCCTCCTCCACATCAATAGAGTGGGATAACGCATTAAGCCCATTCAGACCCCTCCTGAAGAGCGCTCACTTTATTCCAGAGAGATTTGAACAGTCACAAGAGACCCTATTGCTGAGGATCACGTCGAGACGTGCTCTCGAGTGCTGTGTACAACATGAACACTGGCAGAACAGTCCCTCTCTCTCTCTCGACGTCACGAATCATCTTTATCTTCATGGATCCAGATTTCCATGTAAAGGACGAGGAACTACTGACTTTGTATTTGGCGCCACCCACTGACTAAACATCCGCTTTACTGAAATCAGTCTGTTACTCATAATCCTATTTAGGTTTTCTTATTAAACATTACTCAGTGTTACAACCTCAAAAAGTCCCCAACCAAAACAAAAAGAGACTTCTGCTTCTATAGTTTAAAACTGGTAAATGACTGAAAGTACACATTTAAAATCAGTCAGTCGACCATTATTTAATGACAGATCATAAGTAATTGGAGCTAAAACGTGGCAACCATGTATGAATGAATATTTGTTATTTTAAGAGAACTTCGGACTGGTGGTGGTGCTTGAGACATCTACAAGATTAAGAAAACATTTTCCTCAATAGGTATGAAGGTGATTGCATTTCTAAATTATATCCAGCATAATACGAGTAAACAGGAAACCGTATATAGTTTGGTGTTGATAAAGGGTGCATGAGCCTTATTGATGGGGCTGCGGAGGCTGGGAAACACTGGCTATAAACAAAATGAACAAGAAATTAAGGATGACAATACTTGCACCAGGCTAGCTTATATAAATTTTATTAGGGCATGATACATTTGTAGAGGTTTATTTCAGGCATTGTTGTCAACACTGCAGTCACCGACTTACAACTAAGTAGGCTACTAATCAAACTATTCAAATAAAATGTAAAGCCTCACAAATAACTTAAAAAAGCTCAACACATCAAAGGCCCTGACTAGCATAGGCTAGCCCTGACTAGCATAGGTTACTCGCTCATGGATTACTCTGCTGTCCTCTTTTATCTGAATGCCTGTAATCAATCAGTCTAAACAGCTCCGACGATTTATCATATTACACAAACTATGCATTGTTTTGAAAATGTGAACGGTTGCAGTTGATGCTTAACATTAAAAACTTCATTACTTTTTTCGAAATAATCCAATAATCCAACAATTTACGATATGAGGAGAGTGCGTTAATATTTTCAGCTCCGTTCGTATGCACGCAGCGTTGTCTCATGGAAACGCCCACAATAGGGCAAATATCATGAATATTCATGTATACTCCACCCACTGGAACAGTTTTTCACAGGAACTGAATATTACAGTGTTCTTAAAGGCTGAATAATTCAAAATGAATTTCCTGTTATTTTGACAGGAAAACACAATAAAAAATATAATTTACATGTAGCACGTCAATTTTATGCAGTGTGTAAGACTCTCTCGCTCTAGCTCTCTCTCTCTCTTTGCATTTGCGAGGGAAACACGGAGTGCGTTCAACGAAGCGACGCGAGTGCCTTGACACTACAGTTTCCGGAACATCAAATACGCTGCGCATAGAAATAGTGCGCTTTACGGATCGCTTGACGGAGAGTGAAAATCTCAAGTTCAGGACGAGTGAAGGCGAGTAAATATATCTGTGCTAAACTTGTACATTTATTAGCCAAATGATAGAAATTACTATATTCGCATATAGTATTAAAATTTACGTGCATTGTAGAGGGTTGAATTTTTATATATATATATATATATACACACTAATAAATTCTGAATTCAAATTAATATCTAATATATTTTTATTATAATAATGAACAACAAAAGTCAATTTTTCCAAAAGAAATAAATATCCCCACAAATAGTCCTGAAAACACATTATTTAATCAAAATTGCTGCAAGTCCTTTTGTATCAGTCAACACTTTTTAAGTGGAATCCAACAGCACAAAATATAGATGGTAAACAGGTATAATAATAATAAATGGGATAAATGAATAAGTGACCATTAATTGTTTGCGATGTATATTTTTTGTGATCACCATTAGTATTTAAAGCCACCTGATTCCAAATTTCCAATTCTTGAGCTGAAGATAATCCAAAAGTCCTGCTGAATGACAAACAACGGTGTATGAATGGATATGTAGGTGTGAATCTGTAAGGTCGCCAGACCCGCGTGTAATCTGAGCCCGAGCAGAACTGTACCGTGAGAGAGGCTCTGCTCACAGAACAGAAATATAGTGGCTCGGCAAACACTGCTTACATATGGAATGCATATGTTCTTCATGGATGATGCTCCTCATTTCCCCAGTGACAGCCTGACAGAGAAGACAAATGCACAGATTAACCGCTGAGGGAACCATGCTGACATATGGACGTCAGTATAAACAGAAAAGAATACTTAGTAACAGTACTGAGGGCAAAACTTGAAAATGTGTTCTGTCCACTGAGTAATTGTTTAATAATGTTTAAGAGGAAAAAAAAAAAAACTATGTGAGACTTGTATTGAGGCCCATTCACACCAAGAACCATAACTATTAACTATAACGGTAGCTTTAGACTAGTGGTCGACCGCTATTTGTTTTCCGATGGCCGATATGTATACACTTTATATTTATGTGAATTAATAAATTAGAATTTTTTTTTTGAAAAATACCAATAAAGAAATTGTTTGAAAAAATAGGCTATGAATAAAAAGGAAATAAACACTGTAACCAACAGGCACTGAAGGCTAATCTGGTAAGTTTGTGTGCACTGGGAACCATAGTTTTTCAAATTAAGACAAGGTAAAACCAATTTTAATTACAGCACAGTGGAAATTACATGAATATGATGTAGCAGGAAACTGAATATAGCGCAGCATAGTTTAAAATCAAGGGCTCAAAGTTTGTCTCCATCTGATTCACACGGATATCTGACAGAATATCAGAATATATGTCAGAACATCTTACAGCTTTTTGGATTAGACTAAATCCGCAAGGTTTGTAAAATGAAATCTTTATCAGATATTCAAAGATTTGTTTAAATTATATAAATGCATATTTGCTGAATGCTGAAGGTAAATGAGAATGTATAATAGTGTTTGCCTTTCTGTTACTAATAATATAAAAGCAAACGCTATAATACTTTTTCATAATACAGTTTACTTTGTTTAACAGTTCAATCTAGTAACGTATTAGACAAAACTGTTAAACAGAGAATGAAGACAGAGAATGGGAGCGCTGTGTGCTCAGGCTGCTTCCAAACAGAAAAACGTATCGGCCGATGCCGATATTTAAAATCTAAAAGTGCCAAATTTAGGCTGATATAACATCCTTGGCGATATGTCGGTCAAACACTACTTTAGACTCGTTGTCCTGCACTGCTCTCAGATCACAGAAAACAACATTTCATGAGGGGATTTTCCCGTTTTGAAGATCATGCTTGATTGAGGAAAGGAGACAAAATGTTTATTGTTTTAGTATGTTCAGTATGTGAGGAGCACTAGGATCTTACTTGTCGAAGTAGTCGTCCTGGAGGTTCAAGACGAGGCTGTCTGCACTCAGGTACACCTTGTTCTGAGAAGTTGCCACCTGGTGCAAAGAAATAAGATTATGAGCCAAGGGCTTATATACACATACATGCATACACACACATGAATATACATAGTCATGTGAAATAGAAAGTACACCCTCTTTGAATTCCATGGTTTTACTTATCAGAACATAATAAAAAAAATTAGATGAACATCAACACATTACACTGTGTCATTATTTATTTAACAAAAATGAAGCCAAAATGGAGAAGCCATGTGTGCCAAAACAAGTACACCGTATGATCCAGTTGCTTGTAGGGTCATGTTTAGCATATCATTTTCAAGTTATCGTTTTCTGTATGACTTTATCAGTCTCTCACAACACAACGTTGCTTCAGGTCATTGAGGTTTGCGAGCATCTGTTTATGCACAGATCCACTCTTAAGGTCCCGCCACAGCATTTCAATCGGCTTGAGCGGTCTGGACTTTGATTGGGCAATTGCTATAGCTATTCCGTTGTAGATTTACTGGTGTGCTCGGGATCATTGCACTGCTGCATGACCCAATTTCGGCCAAGCTTTAGTTGTCGCACAGATGGCCTCACATTTGACTAACATAGTATGTAGTTATGTTTTAAGCACACATGAAATACCCAATCACCTACTAGGTTTAACTTGACCTTCCATTACTAGTGAGATCAAATTAATGCAAAGTATTTTAAACACAGCAGTGATTTTTAATATAGCTACTTATAATCTAATTGTTATATGACTGGACTTCCAAAAGACATTTTGAAAATTTATTTTCAAGATAAAAATATCCTAGTTTTCATGTGTTGCTCATATAAACTGTGGAACTGCCAGGAAAGTACTAAGTTGGTAGCATGTACCCTACCGTCCAAAAGTTTGGGTCGGACTCGTTATTGGTTTTTAATGTTTCTGAAAGTCCAATCCTATAAGCTTCATTCATTTTTTCAAAAACGGTTTTCTGTTTGAATATAATTTAAAATGTCATTTATTCCTGTGATGCAAATCTGAATTGTCACCATCATTACTCCAGTCTTCAGTGTCACACGATCCTTCAGAATCATTCTAATATGATGATTTGTTGCTCAAGAAACAATTCTGATTATTAATGTTGAAAACATTTGTGCTGCTTAATCTTTTTTTCAGGATTCTTTGAGCTATAGTTCAAGAGAACAGGATTTAATTGAAATTGTAATTGTTATATTTTGCTACATCTTTACTGTCAATTTTGATTAATTCAATCCTTGCTAAATAAAAGTATTCATTTTGATTTATTTAGTTATTTCACACTGGCCACAAACTTTTGAATGGTAGCATATCAACATCTGCTAATGTGAGTCAGTGAAATTCGACCAATGATTTCTTCTTTTGTTTGGAGAGTGTCTTACCGTTTTGGCGATACTTTGGGCTGCTCTGATACGTCTAAGTTTGAGGTATCCAGGGTTCTTCAAAACAGCTTGACCCAACTAGAGTGCACAAACACACAATAAAAACAAAAGCAAATTACTCCGTACCCTTGGTTGAGCCTTTGTTTGCCGTCAGCAGACAGCCATTGACCTGCAACCCGTTTTAGAAACAGAATTGCATGATATCAGCAGAAAAGAGCGCAAAAGCAAAGTCCTTTCTGAAGACACTGAGACTGCAAACACTGGAACATAAACAAATCGAAAGAATGACTGAGAAATGTCCGTAATGCACAAACAAAAGAGAACAAATGCTTTCTAAAGTGTTTTGGTTACATATAGCTTGTTGAGAATGAGGGGCCAACAGTTCAAAATAGCCTAGATGAATGACTGTGGCTTAATTATTACAGAAGCAGGATTCATTAATTATATCTGATAATGACAGTCATTTACCACTCACAGATCAAGAACATAATAACAGGGAGTAATAATCATATGAAATGCAAATAGTGCATCTGGGACATTTGATGGTAACCAAGGAAACCACTTATGATAATCCTGAATAAAACAGAGACATTGTTTCCATGATCATCCATATGTGGGATAGAGAAAGCTGCAGTAGTTTACCAGTTTAGCAGCCTCAGCTTCACCCTCAGCCTGGATGATCTTCTGTCTCTGGTCCTGTTTGGCCTTCTCTACGTAGAACTGAGCCCTCTGGGCCTCCTGCTGGGCTACACGCAACACGAGAGAAAGCTTATTTATTAGAAAAATTGGCTCACACATAAATATTCTCCTTTTTCAGGCCAACCTACGAATACCTTGGTTAATTTTTAAGTGATAAAAATAAACATTTTAGTTACAGAAATGGTTTGTGCAAGTTGTGTATTGTTGTTTGGTCAATAGGGAAGACTGATGGAGAGTGCCCTCTAGTGGCATTATTTAAGATAAGCACATGTTCTTTCAAGGATGCACCACTATGGGTGATAACAGGTCAAAATAACGAATCTGTACCGTTTTGTTTAAAATGTGTTTATATACAGTAGCACAGCCAGAGTATGACAGTAAAAATGGATGCTGCATTATTTGAGTTAAATATTATTATAAACTGAAAAAAATGTATAGCATCTTTGTAAGAGATATAACGGGTTCATTTATAACGGGTTCATTTTTACAGCCCTAATACATACATACATATACACATATATACACTCACCGGCCACTTTATTAGGTACACCTGTCCAACTGCTCCTTAACACTTAATTTCTAAGCAGCCAATCACATGGCGGCAACTCAGTGCATTTAGGCATGTAGACATGGTCAAGACAATCTCCTGCAGTTCAAACCGAGCATCAGTATGGGGAAGAAAGGTGATTTGAGTGACTTTGAACGTGGCATGATTGTTGGTGCCAGAAGGGCTGGTCTGAGTATTTCAGAAACTGCTAATCTACTGGCATTTTCACGCACAACCATCTCTAGGGTTTACAGAGAATGGTCCGAAAAAGAAAAAACATCCAGTGAGCGGCAGTTCTGTGGGCGGAAATGCCTTGTTGATGCCAGAGGTCAGAGGAGAATGGCCAGACTGGTTCGAGCTGATAGAAGGGCAACAGTGACTCAAATAACCACCCGTTACAACCAAGGTGGGCAGAAGAGCATCTCTGAACGCACAGTACGTCGAACTTTGAGGCAGATGGGCTACAGCAGCAGAAGACCACACCGGGTGCCACTCCTTTCAGCTAAGAACAGGAAACTGAGGCTACAATTTGCACAAGCTCATCGAAATTGGACAATAGAAGATTGGAAAAACGTTGCTTGGTCTGATGAGTCTCGATTTCTGCTGCGACATTCGGATGGTAGGGTCAGAATTTGGCGTCTACAACATGAAAGCATGGATCCATCCTGCCTTGTATCAACGGTTCAGGCTGGTGGTGGTGGTGTCATGGTGTGGGGAATATTTTCTTGGCACTCTTTGGGCCCCTTGGTACCAATTGAGCATCGTTGCAACGCCACAGACTACCTGAGTATTGTTGCTGACCATGTCCATCCCTTTATGACCACAATGTACCCAACTTCTGATGGCTACTTTCAGCAGGATAATGCGCCATGTCATAAAGCTGGAATCATCTCAGACTGGTTTCTTGAACATGACAATGAGTTCGCTGTACTCAAATGGCCTCCACAGTCACCAGATCTCAATCCAATAGAGCATCTTTGGGATGTGGTGGAACGGGAGATTCGCATCATGGATGTGCAGCCGACAAATCTGCGGCAACTGTGTGATGCCATCATGTCAATATGGACCAAACTCCCTGAGGAATGCTTTCAGCACCTTGTTGAATCTATGCCACGAAGAATTGAGGCAGTTCTGAAGGCAAAAGGGGGTCCAACCCGTTACTAGTATGGGGTACCTAATAAAGTGGCCGGTGAGTGTATACATATATATATATATATATATATATATATATATATATATATATATAAATATAAAATAGGCTCTGTGGATTCAAGGTTGTATCAGTCATTTCAGGCCCAAAAAAGGCCGAAACATAAATGATCACATTCACCTAATCTTTCCTAACGATCCACAGCTGGACGCGAAGTCGGAGCAACACCCGCCCCTGTCTGTGATTGGTTGAAACACTGTTTATTTTGGTTTTGAGTGGTGGTGTACCCATTTGTTTTTGTGCGCAGATTTCAGAGCCTAGGCTGCATACAGAGACGCGGTTTTTGGACGGCATGCTAATGGGGCGGGCAGCTAGCGGATCGTTAGGAAAGATTAGATGAATGTGATTATTTATGTTTCTGCCTTTTTTGGGCCTGAAATGACTGATACAACCTTTAATTGATTCTGATTGGTCAATAGCGCCATCCTGCGTTATGTTATTCCCAGATAACAACCTCTGAAAACAGATAACGCAGGCTCATCCGGGTCACTGAAGTCATCAGTGCTGGAGCGGAACTTCATGGAAGTTTTGCATTTGGTGTGCTAATAAAGTATTACAACTCAGTCGAATCAATATTTTGTGTACAGTTGTTTAATTATTCCTTCCAGTATCATGGACTCGCTCTCTCGTTTCAGACAAACGCAGCTGCTGCCATTTTGTGACTATAGTTTTGTACACTGTTGGATTATGAGCTACAAACAGGTAAGATTTTAAAACAGTTAATTCTGAAATCAATATACAGTATCTTATCCCCATAATTATTTATGTGGTGAAATGCTGTGTAGGCAAATAAGTGGTATGACTGTATGTGCGTCTAGTTCGAACTAGCAACTGCTCTCTCCAAAGCTTTGCGTTTAAAGACCTAATAAAATATTTCAACTCGGATCAATATTTCGTGTCTAATTATTTAATTGTGGCAAAAACCCCTGTCGAGGTTTATTTTAAGAGAAACGCCGGCTGGATGTACATTATCCCTTACATATAAAATAATAAAATGTGCAATGTCATATGCAGTACAAAATAAAACGTGACAAAACATCTGGCCCTCTCTTATTGAGTACTTCTATCTGTTGGAACCAAGACAGAATGTGGCATTTAGACAATTATCGTAATTAGGCTATATTGCTAGTAATTAATAGTAATTATAAGGTATTGTGTGCAACTGACTATTACAAAGAGGCTCGTCTCATATGTCCTTTCAAATCATATTATTAAGTGATTAGGTACAATTTAATTGTGTTAGTTTAGGAATCTTAGGCATGCTTAGTTTAGGGTGCTGAATTCTGTTCCGGATTAGAAAAGATGTATTTTGGTTCTACTAACCAACTTGTTTGGCCTCCACGGCAGCGGTGTACTCTTTGCTGAAGCTGAGCTCTGTGATGGCAACGTCATCCAGGATGATGTTAAAGTCTTTAGCTCTCTCGATTAGATCTCTCCTTATGAGTAGTGACACCTGACCACCAAAATAAAATGACACACAAATAAAGGCTAAGCTGATTTTCTCAGTAACTGATCACCTTATTTAAACAAGAATCAGGCATGCAGATACGATGAGATCCAAAAGTGAAACTGCTGATATTTTCAAGTTGTTCGATTTAATACAAAGTATGAATGTCTTAGTATTTGCCATGTCCTTCTTTTGCTTTATTGACAGCAGCATTTGAGCTGACATGAACTCCAGAAGTTTGTCTAAAACTCATGTTACCCAACATGATTTGGGAATGTTCAAAAGAGCATCTTGTGCTTCATTGGAATCCCAGATTTTCAATGTGGACTTTTGGACCCCACTGTACAAACAACAATATCTAATAATACTGTAATAAATTTTGGTAATCGTGTGTCTGAGCTGTCGTCCCGAAGCGCCAGGTGAGTGTGTGAAATAAAAGCCCGTCGTCTTAAATAGCTCTTTAACTAGACAAAGCCTGAGCTTCTCAGAGAGTTAATCATTTGTGTCTCACACCAGGCTTAGACTAGAGAAGCTGCTGGCGGTGTTAAAGTCAAAGGTCAGGGAAAGGTGAATTTAGGGGTTGGGACAGAATCTTATAACAAGATTAAATAGAATCCGCATTAAGATAAATACTTGATGATGTTGATATTATTCATTTGGGAATAATAGTCTCAGGGCATCAGGTTCTCTCTTCTATGACCATGTCTTTCCAAACCTGTATATGACTTCCATTCAAAACAAAAGGAGATATTCTGAAGAATGTTCACACAGCTCTTATACATGAAAGCGAATAGGGACTGAGGTTGCCAAGCTCCAAAAAGTACACCCCCCCCCCCCCCCAAAAAAAGAACTATTTTTGCACTATAACCCTATTTTTCTGAATTTCTGGAATTCACTGTTATTTACTCAAAATTGTGCCTTCTGTCACAGGTCTCAAATATTAATGCTTGTGCATATTCAAACTTGGTTCAAGTCAATGACACCAAATGGCATAACTTCTCATTTCTGCAGAACATCTCCTTCAGTGGTCGAGTAGAAAAAAAAAAGAAAGTCATTCAGGTTTGAAACACCATGATAGAATATTTAGTTTTTAGGTTATTTATTACTTCAATACAGTAATAGTACTTCAATCTTATTTCTTTAATGCAAACCTGCAAGTGGCAAAAATAAAATCTCCAAGCATAGCTGTTTTTTACAGCTTCACTATTAGTAAAGAGACACCAAACGCAATATATGCACATGCATAAACTCTCTCTCTCTCTCTTTACTGATTCTTTGAAATAAATGCTATGTTACCGAAATGCTTTATCTCTGTCTGATTTAAAACGAGCAGAAAGCTAGATCTAACTAAATAACTTGACTTCGTCATCTGCTTGCTTTTGTCAACTGCATTTTTCTTCTCTGGCACTGGTTCACCTGTTGGCTCAGTGTGTCTCAGGCTTCAGTCTTCATACTGTACCTGAGCTCTCTGTGTGATCAGCTGGGAGGCGTTGAACTTGGCCACCACACTCTTGAGCACCTCGTTGACGATGGAAGGAAGCACGCGCTCGTCATAGTCTTTCCCCAACTGCTGATACAAGACTGGCAAGCTTGAGGCAATGGGCCGAGAAAGCACACGAAGACCTATGTTCACCATCTGAAGATCTGTGATGGACAGAGTCACGAAGTCAGAAGGTCACACTCTTAAAGGGATACTTCACCTCTGGATAGATGAATGTGTATTTAAAATGGGTCATTTATGTAGAAGAATTGTGAAATTATTTTTGAATTTGGAGCTTTCTAGAAGCGGATGAAAAGAAGATGGTAACCCCTACTACTCAGCTCTCTCCACCTGCTAGCTTAGCTTCCAAAAAAAGATGGCTGACACTATGTGTATATTCTGTGAGTGAGATCCCACCCTCTATGGGCGGGTTGAGAACATGCGGGACGGCCCCTACTACTGGCTGTAGTCTTTAGCCTCTGGCCAAAAAAATGCTCAGATGACGCAATATTACGATTTTTGCATCATCTGAGGATTTTTTTCAGACAAAAAAATACATAAATCTCTCGTCTCAGGGGGATATGAGGGTGGAAAGCACGGTAATTCGAAAATACAACAGGTTTTCTACTAACACAAAGCTTAATTCCTGAAGTATCCCTTTAATGTGCTGGTCATTGACAAGGGCAATGGTGAGAGACAGGGTATGTTACCCTAACAGCAGGCAACCTATTTTAAGGTTTTATCATGCACATTTTTAACATTTATTGCATTTATGACAATAAAAAAAATCTGGTTCAAAGTCACCTTTGCTTCCAGTGAGGGACGAAATCTTCCTTGGCCTGGCTCGAATATCATAGATGATGGGGTACTGGAACCACGGTATCCTAGATGGAAGACAAACTTCTTCAATTAATAGTTTACAGTAAAATTAAACTTTTGGCATCATTTGGTTTCCCTCATGTTGTTCTGACCAGTATCATGTTCTTTATTTTGTTAAGCATGAAGTAAAATGTTAGGCAGTGTGCCCAAGTTCCTTTTTTCTACAACTAAAAAGATTTATTCTGCTGAGCTCCAAAAAAGCACATTTAAAGTGTAATAAAAGTATTCTAAAGACATACGATAATTATGTGTAAGCTAGTTTTACAATATTGAACCACATTTGAGATTTGTGAGATGATTAGGGGTGTAACGATACGCGTATTCGTATTGAACCGTTCGGTACGAGGCTTTCGGTTCGGTTCTCGGTACGCATTTTCGAACCGAACGGTTCGTTGGACCATTTTTCCTGCCGACCAAAATTTCGTTATTTCAAATGTAGGCGCGTCGCGCGTGGCAAGCGCGCTCATAATGTAAGACGCTGGCGCGACCACAACATTGCCCAACATCAAATGGCAAACGTAATGCAAGCGGAACGAAACTGAGACTCGTTATTGTGTGTACTCGTTATTACTAAAAGCAGCGCGAGCCGATCTCGATCAAGCTACAGTTAGGCCTACTACACAGCGCTGAGACATCCAGTAAAGAAAGCATTTGAATTATCCACTGAAGTAATAACATCGCTGCGAGATCTAGTGAGAAACATTCACATTTCTCTGTTATTAACGGATCAAACCGCGCTGACGTGGAAACCAGGAAGAAACATTGTGCCATGAATGAACTATCCAGTGTCCACAGATCAGCAACATTCACCATGGATTTACTGTAGTAACACTAATTGTAGGCTATAATGCTTTCAAGTAACATTACGTCGGTTTTATTTTGACATTATGAATACAATTGCTGCCCTCAAATGTTAATCTGAACTAATATAAACCTTTGTTTATAACTACTACAATATTACATTTCATTTTTCCAAGGAGCGGTTTTGTTTTATATGCTCCTAAGAAGAGTCAATTATAGCTCCATCATTGCTCAAAGTAAAAAAAAAAAATATCATACTTTATGATGTTAGTTTTAATAAAAATATAATAAATAAAAAAAATCAAGGATATTTCTCTGGCATTTCTTTCTTTTTGCTGCATTGAAAACGTACCGAACCGTACCGAACCGAACCGTGGCACAAATGTATCGTATCGAACCGAACCGTGAATTTTGTGAACCGTTACACCCCTAGAGATGATGGGAAGATAACAGTTAACATTAAATTAAAATTATTTTATTCAGGATGCATTTAATTGATCAGAAGTGACAGTAAAGACATTTATAATGTTATAAAAGATTAATATTTCAAATAAATGCTGTTGTTGTGAATTTAAAAAAAGCCATTAAAAAAGTATCACGGTTTCCAGAAAAAGGAGGCAGTAACTCCTCAATAAAATTTGCTGAGAAAATAATCTATATTACAAAAATAAAAAGTGTATAAATCACCTGTTTTTCTAAAGTAATACTGTCCAACAGCGACACCAGCGGAATGAATGAGTTAAAGATACATGAGAGGAGGCAATCCCTCCATCGCACTGTGACTGGATATGATTGGTTATGGTTCCGATTGGATATGATTGGTTATGGTTCCGACTGGATATGATTTGTTATGGTTCCGATTGGATATGATTTGTTATGGTTCCGATTGGATATGATTGGTTATGGTTCCGATTGGATATGATTGGTTATGGTTCCGATTATGGTTACGATTGGATATGATTGGTTATGGTTACGATTGGATATGATTGGTTTGTGCGATAAATCCTGTCTCTTGTTCTCACACACGTTCACGAATCAGTCTAAATGAACAAAATGAGGGCGTTATTGGGAACATGATTATATCCAGCTATGAGGTCACCGAGGTCTCAGTATTTTTCCGAAGTGTATATAATAAAGGCTGTGAAATAGCTGCCTAATATAGTATGAACTGTACTTTAGTGCTGCAAGGATATTGAACAGCTCACCACCAAGATCTTCTCATTGGAGCTGCCTCGGCGGTCTGTCTGTCAACGCTCGTCAATGTCAAGACATTTGAGATGACCAATCAAATCGAAGTAGGCGGGCTTTATGTTCATATTTTCGGGCTTTATGCTGCCTAGCGTAAATTCCAGCGCAATGCTTCAGTTGTTAACGCAAGATAAGATGCAAGTAGCTAAACTAAACATTTCATATTTGACAGCCGTTTTAGGACAGAAATGTTAAAAGAAAGAAAAAAAATCATGCAAACGAATTAACTTGTCTTATTTAGCCATTTTTAATTGAAAATAGGCCTAATTTACGCGAGTAATGTTTAGTCAAAGTGAGGGGTGCAAGAAACATTAAAAAAGCCGTTTTCATCATTTTAGGCATAAGATTACCAATAAATGTGTACATAGTGAAATAATTTAACTAGTAAATTCCCTAATCTAAATTCTCACAAATAAAAATAAGTTTATTTTTATTTTACAGCTGAACATCTGTTCATAAATTAAATGTATTGTTTAAATGATTACTGCCTTTATTTATTAGTTTGGAATAATATAAAAGTGCTTAGAAAGACTAACTTGACTTGGTTTTTAATAAATAGAATATTAATAAGATTGCTAAAGTAAAAATACAAAAAAGAATTGTATTTGGTCCCCACTACTGATATTTTGGTACTGTGACAACCCTACACACAAGTTCCTTTCTCCGGCATGGTTAGAGATCAGACTATATGCCTGTAGATCTGTGCCCGAGCCCATCTATGTAAGCGGGCCAGGCATGGTTCAGCAGACAAGTCAAACAAACTAGACTTTGGGGGTCAATAGGTGGTTCAGACGGTGTGGTGTGAGGACACTTATTATTATAATGAAAGCTCATGGCTTGAATGTTGGCCGTTGCGTGTAATGTACCTGATGTGCAATCCTTCTGCAAGCACAGTGTCCATCTGCATCCCTCCAATTCTGTTGAAGATAATGGCTCTCTGGCCACCCTCAACTACACACACACACACACACACAGTAAAATACAATTAGTTATGAAACTCCCAATAAAGTATGCACAAGTTTAGAAAATGTTAAAGAGTAAATGATGACAGAAGAAATATTATTTTTGGGACAACTTTCATTCATTATTTAATTTGCCAATCCTAACCATGTAACTCTTCTTTATTTTTTCAGTGTGTGTTTTACCGGTGTATGTGGCTTCTTTAACCCCGTAGGCAAGGGCTCCAGCTCCGATGAGCAGCTTCACGCCCACCCCAAGCCCTCGAGGGCCGGACCCCATCCTGCCAGCAATCTGCCTCAGCTGCTGCAAAAAGTTCTGAGACAAACAGACACATAAATTCAGACTTTTCAAATACACATTCAAATGGTTATTTATATTATATGAACTATGTTGTCTTATATCTAGGCAGCGTGATAGCCTATATCATATTCAACATGCTTAAACCTCCTCCAACTAATGCATAGGCATCATGATTTGAAGAGGCAATGATATAGAGGTGGAAATGTAGACTTATAAGTCAAAAACTTTAAAGCCATATAACTTATCTCAAGCCAGTTTGATTCAAACTCAGTTTAGAAAGACTTTCATAGTAGCCTATACAAAGTTAAGGAAATTTCTCAAATGTATCTTAAAAGGACTCTTAAAAATGTTATAAGTGGTTTTTGTGCAAGATACCAGTAGCCTGCTGAGGAGTGAGAATCCAGTAAATGCATGAATGTGGGATGCGAGTAATGCAATTCAAGTGTAACGTACCAAATTGACCTTGTCTAGGACAAATGAGGATCAACTTTAAAATACTGTTAAAAATTCACCATATAACTGAACATACAAATTGTGATTTTAGAGTGAGCTACATCATAATAATTATATTTCAATGAAGGTCACACACATAAAGTTATACAAGGTGCGTCATAGTGGCATAATTGAAGCCTGCAAAGCTAGCACACTAACGTTACTAGCATTGCTTTTTTTAAAGACATAAATAAACCTAGACAATTAAATGCAAACTACTAGAAGCCAGTTATTTAAAATGCAGATATTACCTGCCAACAAAATGTTCATATACATTTCCAATACTTTCTCTTATATTTTTACATAATGATGTAACTTACTGCGGGATCTTTATTCGCCATGCTGCTGCTGTCCTGTTCTCTGTACGACACCTGTGACAGTCCAACCACGTGATGCAGCACTTCCTGGTTTACCCCGTGGCACCATGGGTAATGTATTATACTGGTGGAACTAGTGCAGCAGTGAAATGAATGAACGTGATTAAACCTCGTTAATCTTTAACAAAGCTTTCTTTAGAGACCCGTGGAGAACCTTTTGCTCTCGTAGTTGGATTAAACTTTAATTTTATTCCACTTTTTTGGGTCTGTTTGTGAGAACACATGATAATAGCCTAGGCTACTTAAACGTGTCGGGAGGTGGCAGTAGAGAACTCTTGTTAATGCTCAGCTATATTTTCTACACACATTTCCTTTTCTGTCTGTTGATTCGCAGGTAAATCTAAAAAAAAATGAACTGAAAACAAAGCTAAATATATTTATTACCGTACATTCACATTATTGGGTAACACTTTATTTTAATGTGAAGTAATTAAACGTTACAACACATGTAGTACATGAAAGCATACAAGTAAGTAACTAAACCAAAATTAAACCCTACTGTAACTCTATAGTAAGTACATGTAGTTCATTAATATTACTCAGTACTTATTTGAGTAAGCACAATTGAACTACGTCACCTTAAAATAAAGTGTAACCCATTACTTTAATCCAAATGTTTGAATTGAATGTAATTTTATTTAAATAAGCAAAAAGGCTCTATTACATCCATTGATGTTTTTTTATTATTATTTATTTTTAGCCTATTTAAATCAACATAAAGTCAGTACTGACATAGTATACTTGAATGCGAATGATAAATAATAACCTTAATGGTCCTAAAAAAAAATTAATGTAGCTTATCATTTCTTCAATATATTTAAAAATAAATGTCCTTACATATTCCAGACATTTCTATCTCTCATTTCATGGGCAACCTGGCCTCAAAACTGCAGAGAGATCGACGAAACATCTGTACATCACACACTCTCACGCCAATGCCATCACGGCTGAATAAAATTGCTTGAAAATGCTGGAACATTTATGCGAATAATAATAATAATAATAATAATAATAATAATACATTTTATTTAGAAAAGCGCCTTTCAAGGTACCCAAGGACACTGTACAAATAAGTAAAATCAAAAAATTACAAAGAACTACTAAAACACAATACAGCTAAATCCTTGATTAAATTCACCGATAGTACGAACAGTACAATCAGATTGGGACATAGATTACATTCAAAAGTCAATAAAAGGTTAATAAAAACTATTTTTAAAAAACAGAGAAAGCATAAACACCCTCAAAAGGCATACAGGAGTATACTGAGCACAAGTCGAAGAGAAAAATCATGGAAAGTGTGTAAATTGAAATCAAGGGACTGACAGGAAAGCTAAGCGAAAAAGGTATGTTTTTAACTTAGTTTTAAAAATGGAGATACTTGTGCTTTGGCGTATCTCAAGCGGCAAGGCATTCCACAGTTTTGGGCCAGCCACACTGAATGCCCTGTCACCCATGGAGCGAAGCTGAGATGTGGGGACTGCTAAGAGACATGTATCAGTTGAGCGAAGGGTGCGAGATGGCATGTAAGGGATGAGGAGTTCTGAGAGGTAGGATGGTGCCAAGTTATGAAGGGATTTATAAACAAGGAGCAGGATTTTAGATTTTAAGGAGCGGTAATGGACAGGAAGCCAATGCAACTGCTGAAAGATAGGAGTAATATGATCCCAGGGCCTGGTGCCGGTAAGTAGTCTTGCAGCAGAGTTTTGGACATACTGCAGCCTATTTAAGGTCTTTTCTGAAATGCCGTAAAGTAGAGCATTGCAGTAGTCTAGCCTAGATGTAATAAATGCATGTATAAGTGTTTCTGCTGCAGATGAGTTGAGGGAAGGGCGAAGTTTGGAGAGACTTTTAAGGTGGAAGAAGATGTTCTAGTGATATTTTTAATATGTGACTCAAAAGAAAGAGTAGGATCCAAGATTACGCCCAAATTTCTGACTTCAGCAGAGGTTGTAGTGAAATAGCCAGGGATAGATAGCTTTAGATTTTCAAGTTTTTTTTAAGATATTAGGGGTGGAAATAAGAATAGCTTCTGTCTTATCTTGATTTAGTTTAAGAAAAATTTGAGTCATCCAGTTGTTAATGGCATTTAAGCAGCAAACCAGATTGGAAAATGATAATGCGTTGGCAGGCTTGGTGTGAATGTATATCTGAGTGTCGTCAGCATAACAATGGTACTTGAGACCATAATGTTGTATTATCTGGCCAAGGGGAAGGATGTAGATTATGAACAGCATGGGACCTAGGACAGAACCCTGGGGGACACCAGGTGAAAGGGGTGAATTTGGAGATCTGAAATTCCCAATTGAAATAAACTGTTGTCTGTTAGTGAGGTATGATTTAAACCAGGACAGTGGAACACCAGTAATACCAAGCAAGGTCTCCAATCGAGAAAGTAGGTGGTTATGGCAAACCGTGTCAAAGGCAGCTGTAAGATCGAGGAGAATGAGAATACTGACATGGCCAGAGTCAGCAGCCAACAGCAAGTCGTTGACTACCTTAACCAGGGCAGTCTCAGTACTGTGCATCGCCCTGAAACCAGAGTGAAACTTTTCCCAAAACCCATGACATTTCAGGTACTCATTAAGCTGTTTGGCAACTGTACGTTCAAGGAGCTTTGCAATGAATGGAAGATTAGAGATGGGCCAATAGTTCTTATAATCCTCTACAACTGCCCCAGATTTTTTCAAAACAGGAGTGATAGCTGCTGTTTTGAGAGACAGAGGAACAGAGCCCAAAGAAAGGGAGGAGTTTATTATTTGTACCAAAAGGGGGCAGAGGATATGTAGGCAGACCTTGACCAGAGGGGTTGGCATAGGGTCAAGGAGGCAGGTGGTGGGCCTGGACTTATTTACAAGATCAAAGACATCCTGTTCATTAACAGGTGAAAAGTCAGAGAAAGATCTGTTTAGTGTTGCAGCGGGGGACGTGAGGACATAATCTTGAGTGGTCTGAGTTATCTGAAGCTGTTTGTAAATAGAACTAATTTTGCTGTTAAAAAATTCAAGGAATTCACAACAAAGTTTATTGGATGGTGTAAGTGGGAAAGGTTTTGAAGGTTGGGTTAACTTATTAATAGTGGAGAAGAGAGCTCTCGGGTTGTTATAACCTTTGTCAATGATGGCTGTGTAATACATGGTCTTAGCCTGATTGAGAGACTCTTTATAAATAGAAACATGTTAAATGTATGCCAGGGCATGAACAGTTAGGCCAGTCTTCCGACTAAGTCGCTCTAACTGACGTCCAGCCGCCTTCATTTTACGAAGCTCAGGTGTAAACCATGGGGCAGAGTGAGTGAAAGAGACTAGGCGTGTCTTCAGGGGTGCAAGTAGATTGAGAGAATCAGCAAGATGTGTGTTGTATAGTAGGACTAATTCATCAATACCAACATCTAATGGCTCTACGATGGATTTCGAGTTTAGAGTGTCTAACAGAGCAGCTGTAGTAATGTTCTTTGTGTTCCTATATGTGATGGAGCGAGAGGCACGCCGGTGATCAAGAGACTCAGGAACTGCAAGATTGAACATGATGGCTCTATGGTCAGAAACAGCAAGATCTTTAGGACACACCTTAGTTGGCATGATGCCGGTAGTACAGACAAGGTCTAATATGTGACTCTTTGAGTGAGTAGGGAAATCAACATGCTGAGTGAGGTCAAAACAGTCTAACAGATTCAGAAACTGTTCAGCAAAAAATACAGTTTCCAGAATCTACATGTATATTGAAATCACCAAGCACCAGTATGGATGGATACATAGGGCTAAAAGATGAGAGTAACTCATAAAATTCCTTAATAAATACAGAAGACATTTTTGGAGGTCGATAAACCAATATTAACAGGAGCGGTAACCCACCAGTGAATTTCAAGATTAGACATTCAAATGATGAATAATCCTGCACGGGCACTGATACAACCCTATAGCTGGAGCGGAAAACCACAGCTAGGCCACCTCCCCGGCCAGTTAAACGTGGCTTAGCAATAAACTCATAACCAGGAGGAGTAGCTTCATTCAGTGTAATAAAATCATTTGGTATCTGCCAAGTTTCAGTTAAACAAAATAAATCAATACCAGCATCAGTAATGACATCATTAATGAAAGGTGCTTTTTTGTTAAGAGACCGCACATTAAACAAACCAAACTGTGCTTCCCTAGAGGTAGGGTAGTCCAGGGAGAATTCTTTTTTTAGTTTTATAGAGTACAAGTTCTCAACGTCAGCAGTTCCCCCACAACAGACCATGTCTCCATTGTGAATGGATGTTGTTAGAGTGATGGCAGCGGGCAAACTTCCGGCCCCTATGCAAATATTTGTGACGACGCAGCAGTCCGCGATTTTGTTGTAGACGAAGAAGACCTTTTTTCTCAAACCGCAACCCTTACGAAAATCAATTCCATCAAACATGCAATGAGTCAGAAATAAGTATAATATAAGATGCAAAGCTGCCTGTCTCTGCTTCCATCTTTCCCCAAAAGTTATTTCGTTTCCCAATCATTGATGCTAAGACAATCAATTACTGTTCTTTTACTCAAGACTTTTTCATTTAAAAATATTTTACCCAAGTCAGTCGGACTAATAGGTTTCCCACAGCTTGTGTGGCACAGAGTGAGTGTATTTGTTTCTATGTGTCAGAGATACCTGGCATGATTGACTTTCCTGCTCCAAATCCTGTTCTGAATCTGTCACTTTTCATCCCTTCTTGTCACAATGGCAGATGGTGGATGTATGAATTTGACATGGTGACAATAACACTCTGTACACCCATGTGATGCTCACTGTGCTGTCATTGTGTGACCTTTGACTAGTCTGACATCAGCCCATCTGGCATCTCCTGGGCTGAGGCATTCATTCATTGGCATTTACTTCAATGCATCAATGTCCTGGCCTGTTCACTAGTGTCTCAGGTCAAGTGGGTCAAATAAAAAATCATCTTTGATCACCAAAATGACAAATTTAAATGTTTTTTTCCTTGAAAAACATGTCTTCATTTAAAATAGCTTGAATGTAACTCTACACCCTTGCCTTGCCTCAGTTAGTATAAGCGGTTCTTTGAATATGGAAATTAGCCCAGCCAGGGCTAACTCACTCAGACCAGGGCTGCGTTCAGGCCTTACAGTCTATGACGTTCCAGTCCAAAACTGTCATGCCCTTCACTCTCTAACTTCCCTCCGTCTCGTTCACTCGTATGTACGTTGCATGAGTGCCGACTACTGGCGGAAACTCTGCAATATGCTGAATTGGAACGTGCTAAGCCCTTGATCACTTAGAATACATTATTGTTATGATTCATATCTCGAGTTTCCCGTGTCTTTTGTGGACTTCCGTCAGTTCCTGTTCTGTGCCATGTTTTTTTTTATTTTATGGTTTATTAGTCTCCCCAGCTGTTTCTTATTAACCACGCCCCCTTGTTATGCTTGTTTTGCCCGTGTACTTATAGCCCTTGTGTTTCACTTGTTTGGTTGTCAGTTATTACATGTGTATGATTGCTTCTAGTCTGGTCCTGATCGTGTTTTTTGTTTCTCTGTCTCTGCATTCGTTTATTATTTGTTTTATGTGTTATTTCATTAAAAACCCTGCATATACATCCACACCTTCGTCTGCTTTCTCCGGCATGCTACAGATCTGTGGCCTATAGTTTGCGTAGAGAGAACTTAAGAGTTTTCTGTTAAAATGGTGTCGTTACTTGAGAAGTCTTGTAGCGATCCCATCATCTATTCCGCCAAAACCAAATAGGCTACATTAACATTGCCATATCCATTACCATGCCATTCTCTACTATTACTATACCAATCTCCCGAGAGTTGTCATGACAGAACTAGTTGTGTGTTGATGCTAAAAACAAGGAAAAAAAAGCTAGTTGTGTGTTTTTTGTTTGGGGAATAGAAATACACAAAATAACTGGCAATTTCTAAAATGTAAATTACTCAACATTAATGTCTTTGTTTATTGAACTGCTTTATATGCTTTATTTGCGTATTGCAATTACGCAAAGTGATTGGAACAAAATACTGAGGAGGAACTTTCTGAAACTGGACTTTACACCTCTGCTTTTACGACCACGTGTGCTTTAGAACTAATTTACATTTCAAATAGTGAAATCTTAAGGCACTTACTCAAGGAGATGCTCATTAATTAAGGTTCATGAGTCTGCTCTGGGACAGAGGCTTCATATATATAATGTTTTCATTTTCGGCTTCAGTCTTGACTCAATTCGCACACAGAAGAACACAAGGACATCTGTGCCAAGAGTGCAGAGTTCAAGGTTGACTTTGATGACAAATATTTTCCGTCTTTGCTGTTCGTCACTTGAGAGTGGGTTGTGAGAAAGAAGATGTTAGGGTCATTGAGCAAGCATGAATGTCTGTCTCCAGGACATGGAGATTCGGGTTTTTTTTGTTAGTTTTTTTGTATGATGGTTGTAGAGAGAATGTGAGGTCTGTTGAAACAAGTGACTCTTACAAGCAAGAGGCTTCATTTAAAAAAAAAAACTTGAAGAATGAATGAAGAAAGAATGAAAAGATGTCATGACGGATAAGAATTCAATGAGGTTCACCAATTGTATGTGTGCACTTTTTAAACACAATGTTAAGCAGCACCCTGAAGGCCAGAAATTTGTTTAGTAAAATTGGTGCTTTTTGGCCTCAATGGAAATGCAAAATATATAAGGTTAAATAGTCCCATATATTATGTGTTATAATGACCTGAAATCTATATTTTTGTTATAGAAAACATATAAATACATATGTTAAGTTTACACATCTTGCATAATATATTTCAATTAAGATATTTTCCATAATATGCAGTGATCTGCAATTTACAATAATTTGCATAGTCTTCTAGCCTGGGTCTCCCCATGCTGCCTTGCGCGCAGAGCGATTTTATTCGCGCTGCTAGGCAGCCTGGATTCCATGGACCAGATTTGCGCCTCAGCGAGGGGACCAATCACAGAACGGGGAGGGAGCAGCAAGACGATGACGACGTCTATGCGACACACCGAAGCAGTTTGTTTATCTATGGATCCAACATGGCAGTAGACGCAAAGTTACCTTTCGATGCAGCCTTAGATATCATTCTAAGTAGTTTATAATGCAATTTCAATTTTAGTGTCCTCGTCTAATTTCTGTCGCTCTACATAGGTCATCTGGTATAATTTAAACGATTGGCTATAGAGAGCATAAGTGCCTCCCCTCCGCTTCCGGCTCATGGGACCTTATTTCAGAAAAAATATGTATGGTAGTCAATGGCGAGAGACAACTTATCTTTTTATTCCGTCTGAACTGTGCCCTGAATTATTGTCAATTTAAAAGATAATTATGAAAGTCAAGAAAGTCGCAGTTTGTCATAAAACAGAAGAGTAACATTTAGTTTTATGTGAAAATCGCTCAATGAACTACATCTCTTGTCTCGCACTATGTACGTCACCAAGCTCGTGTGTGTGCAGTCTGGTACAAAACACACAGGCATGACGGCGTAACGTTACGATTATAACGTTAGACTATAGAAAAAATGACAGACGTTAGCTTCAGTAAAGTTAGCTTCATTCATTGAGAGAAAAGATATGACGTCACATGCGCGCCTATTTGGGTTTGTAGTCTTTGTAATTACGTATTTTCACAGTCTTATACCTCAACAGTTTTACATCAAACTGCGACTCTCTTGACTTTAAAATGTATCTTTTAAATGGACAAACATCATATGTGTAATTCAGGGCACAATTCATACGGGATCAAAATATTTGTTGTCTCTCGCCATTGACTACCATATAATATATTTCCCATGGTGGTCAACCGGAAGGGGAGGGACTTAGGCTCTCAATGATCTACGTACAGGCGCATTTGATCGACATTCGTAGCACCCAATAAACGGCTCTGGGCATTCGTAAACCACGCCTCAAATACGAGAAAATTAATGGTTCCCAGACCCACGTCTCAATGAGACTAGGTCTGACGTTAGTCAGGCTAATAGTCTTCATAATATGTGACAATAATGTGCATTTAATTAATATAACGTCATTGTCTGCATGTACAATAGTCAAATGCATTAAATATAAATTGTAGAAAGCATTACTGTGCATTAGTCTGGTATGGATAAACTGTAGGACAAACAGTTCAAAGAGGATATCCAGAATTCCCACTGCTAAAATCAGGGCACACGAGTCATTGTGAGGTCAAACCAGCCAGCACATTAAACAGCACAGAGAACGACTGACCTGAAACGCTCAATCTGTCAACTGAGACCGGTGCAAATGAGCAAATGCTTAATGATATAATAATATCCTAAAACATTAGTAGGCTATCTTATGCAGAAACAGTTCTGCACCTACAATACATGACCAGAATGAATTCAAGAATTAAAGGCCCTCTGAAATCAAAATTTAAGCTTTTTAGCTTTTGGTATGAATATGTTAGCCTTAAAGGAACTTTTTGGTTCTTTTTGGGACTTTAGCTTATTCACTGTATCCCCCAGTGTCTGACGCACCCGCCGCTAGCCTAGCTTAGCACAAAGTTTGGAAACAAATGGCTCCACCTTATTTTGTCACTTATTGGGAGAAGTATGCTAGCTGGAGCCATTTATTTCCAGTCTTTGTGCTAAGCTAGATTAGCGGTGGGTGCGTCAGACAGAGTTACAGCACGCACGGAGATGAAAAGGGTATGTATGGATTTATCTAACTCTGGGGGAAACGGTGAAAAAGCTAAAGTCCCAAAAATTCGGTGTGTTCCTTTAAGGTTATGAATAAGCTGGTGTGTTCCAAAACAATGACAAAATTCGCATTTAGGAGTAAAAGTCTCTCACTTCCGGTAAAATGGATCACAGATTTTTATGACATCACTGCGGACTTCAGCTTCTCATCACATCTTCTGTCCAATCAAATGCTCTCTAGAATCTAAAGCGCCCCGCCCCCTATGCTATAAACAACACCTGGCCAAAGCGACTGTTGACACTTCATGGAGCAATATGGGTTGGAGATGTGAGTTCAGTTGCTCTCAAACGCTCAAGTTTTATTCTGTTTTCCAACTGTACTCTGGTTAAGAATAAAATGGCAAGAATTTATTCACACCTCTACTATTGAATCTAATGTATCATCAGCGCTCGGATTCGCTTTAATGCTGCTGTCAAATACGACTTGCAGTCTGTGAGGTAAACTAAACACTATTGGCTATTTGAAAAGGGAGAGGAGCAATTCAACATGTCCCGCCTTAGATTCCTGTTTCAGTGGAAATTCAATCATTCGCATCATTCAAAGCTGTGCGTTCCAAGGTTCTTCAGTGGGCCTTTAACCATCATAGTTCAATGCACCGGTTAAAGGTGGGGTATGTGATTTCCAAAACGGCCAGCAGATTTTGAAAATACACAACTCAAATGGTCCTACCTTCTTTCCTCCAACGCTGGCCCTGACTCCACCCATTCGAAGAACATGGACACGCAATCATGCACGAGCGAAAACTCAGATGCGCGAGACTCTGTACCCGAGCCCTGGCGTCTGTACAGCGGTCCTCTATTCAAAGCAGGATTCATAGCAATGTGCTTTGAGTATGCGCACAAATGGGGTCACGGCACGCGCGCGAGGGGGGTATATACAACCGTTTGATTGACGGACTCACTGTCCAATGATTCTAGGTGGTCTTGGGAATGATTGGCTGGAGTTTTTCGAGTCCTGCACGTTCCACAGATGATTAAAATGATTAATTTTCATTTCAGTCCTTCTAACTCAGTGGCTGTAAGTGGGTTATTTATAGGATTTCAAGTGATTTTGAAAAAATGGACAAATAAGAGAATCACATACCCCACCTTTAAAGCAACACTATGTAGCATTTTCAACCTTCATAATATATTTCCAAGACCCTTGTGATGGTACATTGACTTACAATAGGTTAAGTGACACGTCGGCCATAGCCTGAAGGTGTCTGTATCGCTTTTACTGGCACTATGTAACTTCTTCAGGGTTACAGGGTTACAGGGTTTCTGCCCGAAACCCGAGCACAAAAAGAACTACAAAATTCGACTGCTTTACGCCAAGCGTTACAATAGTCATTATTTAGCTTTTCTTTGTTTCTGATGTCGCAATACATCATAATTTCATGAAATCATGCAACATACTCTACCTTGTCTGTGGACATCGTTCATTCCAAAGCCGGTGCTGATAAACAACGAGCGTGCGTGCGACAGTAGGCTGCGGTAGGCTACATTATTTACGACAGCGGTAATGGACAATTCCGCTTCCAACCAGTAGGGCGACCGCAGAGGAAAAGTTCCTTGGTGTTGCTTTAAGAAATCAACTAGCCAGTCACGACTGTTTCCCTAAACCTTACAGTCACCAATTTGTCATTCAACCACATTAATTAACGGTGTCATGCAATGATGTGGAGTAATAACTTCTTTTGAAGAAACCGTTTGAGATCGAATTAATGCTAGATTTTTTTTATATATATAAATTGCATCTGAGGACTTATTCTCTTATTTCTCAGTTATTTTGCTTTATTTCTAGATTCAATCATAGGCTCGTTCTTAGGTAGAGCACGTATGCGCCTTCTTTTAAAAGTGGTGCTTTAAACTCCCCCTGAGTTGAAAATCAAGTTTTTAATGTTGTATATGTCTGTGTCGTGTTTTTAATATGCTTTCAGACAAACTATGGGCAAATTCATAAGTCAGCACTATTGCTGAGTATTTTCTTCTCAAAACTGCAGTTTTTTTTGAAAAAACAATTTTTTTTTACGGTTGAATTCGTTGTTGTTTCTGACGTCACACTACTTTGTAATCAATCAGGTCAACCTGTGATCGTCAACGAGTCGGATCTCTGAGGGTGCGAGTTGAGGCGGGGCTAATTTGCATATTGCAAGTTTTTGAAAACAGTCTCTTTGTAAACAACAAGAACGTGAATCTCTGAATACGATGATGTCATGCACATGCGTATTACGTGTTCATTCAATGTTTCATCGCCATAATGGCCTGGCAGCAGAATACAGGGTTTTAAGTCATTTTTGCGGATCCGTGTGAAAGTGAATCGTTTTGACAATGGTTTCTTCTGTACATGGAAAATTCAAAGGAAAAATGTCTCCCTCAGCCTAGAACTACAGTGAACATCATGTTCACACAGTGCACAAAAACGCCTTAGCACTTACTCACAATTACTCTCAACATGGGGACTGGTGGTGTCAGTCAATACACACAATACAATACAAAGTAACTTGTGTTACTAATTTGAAAAAGTAACTCAGACATTTTGTTGTAAATTTATGCATTACTTTACTCGTTACTTACAAAGTAATCTGATTACTTAACTCACATTACTTAATGTGTTACCCCTAACTGGTAAAAACTTGTTACCGGTACATTGTATGCAATGTATTAATTATCCTACTAGATGTTTGAAGACACCTTTTCTTTTCTGAAGACATTTCAGTTACTTTTTAACCCACAAAACAATGTTCCTGAATGAGAACTTCTGTCCTAAATACTTGAATGTAAATATGAACAATTGAGGGCAAATATAAATGCTTATATTGTATTGCACATTAAACACTTAAAGATCTTGATCAAGAAATGGTTAAAATACTAAAGATCATGATCAAGAAATTAAAAGCCGTACAACAGTGCGTTATTGTCACTGGAAAAATAAAGTCTACACTTGTAATCATTTGATTTCTTTTCTCTTTTTTGTCACATAATACTCACTAGGATGTGGATTTACTGAAACCATTAGAAATTCTAGAAAAAATCACAAGGATGACTGAGGGTTTGCAGTTATTGAGGATTTCTATGTCCTGACCTTATTTGCTATTACTCAGGGAGGAGAAATATTTGATTACATGTCAGCTCATTAATTTGAAGCTGGAGTAGACTGGATGACTGCGAGTGAATAGATTGTTGTGTGTTGCACTTCTGATTAAGCTTGGACTGCTACACTGAACAAGAGACAATCAATCATAATGAATGCCTCCAATGAGACAGTGATGGAAGGAACCGGGTACTACCGCACTCAAAAAACAATCTGTAAAAATAGGGCACAATGTACTGTATTAATCTGAAGGAATTTTTCGTATTTATTTTTTGTCCCGGTAATGAGTTGACAGTACTTTTTCTGTTATCTTGCGGATTTATTTCTGTACAATGTGGTCCAAGCAAGAAAACTATATGCTATAAATTCTAAATGCTTAAGTATTTATTGAAACATCAAAGGAGAATAAATCAAATGCAGTTAAATAGCAGAATTACTTCAGTAATTATGGGCCAATTAAGTTGCTTTGCTCTGATTATATTATGAAGAAATAAGCCATTGCTGTAATGCAAAATTATTGAATTAATTAATTAACAAACTTATAAAAATGTCTCTATCTCTCTCTTTCTGTCTCTCTTATAATGATAGTTTTTATACATCATGCTAGTATATGTTGTACTGTCTTTAATTAATGCTAATTTAAATAAAAAATGTATAGATAATCAGTAACAATAATGGTTAAAAAAAACACTGCATAAAAATTCAAAAATACTATAACGATAATAATAAATGTCCCTAAAATAGGTTGAAATGTTGCCTGCATGTTTTGTGGGGTTTGACTTCACAAAGCATTTATAGAGGAGTTAAATATGTCAAACTATTAAGTATTACATAAAAAAGAATACTTTGTTAATATCTACTTATTTTGTTGAACTAATTGTAAATACTCTTTGTTAGCTTGTAATAAATTAAATTATGCTATATTTAGAAAGTACATTTATGTGGAAGACTGTAAATGGTTTCCAATTTCATCAGATTAACATCCTCTAATCACTCAGCAGTATAAAGTACACCAACAAAGTGTACAGTAGTGTACTTCCTCTTCCTCCGGCAGCATCAGCAGCACATCTTGAGTGTTGATGTTATTCATGGTATTCTGCTCAATAAGGCGTTTCCGCGCTCAAGTGGGCTGGGACTCGAACGTTTCCACTAAGGAGTGTGTGGAATAACCCGAGGGAAAATAGAGGAAGACCACACTTGCTTTACGAACCCTCTACCTCGAAGCTAAAATGTAATATGAACGTCAGAAACTCGGATGCGCGGTCTCGTGTAAGGTCCTGTAAGAGGAACCCTCACGTGGACGTAGCCGGAGCATGAAAATAACATCTCGAGACTCAGGGATTGCTCCGCTCATCTTTCTCCTCCACATTGACAATTTACTGTAGTGGGTACCAACACACGGCGGGTGTTTTCAGCACTTGGACTGAATATGTACCAGGGACATTCACAGGTAAGCTGGCATGCTTCTTTTATCTATTATTGGTCAACGGCGCGTGAAGCTTCTCATACCGGGCACGTGCGCATGTAAAAAACTAAATCATCCTCAAATTGAGGAGTTAATACTATTCTCACCGGTCAAATCGCTCTCTTTAAGCTCTATTTTAGCATTTGAGCAATAGGCAAAGCACATTTCACGACATAAGCTTTAATTTCATGAGGCGGACGTTAACTCTGAAGAAAAGATAATTTCAAGGCATTGTTTTGTCCCATTGAAACGTTTAACTGTCTGAACACCATGTTCTGGTTTTATTAGTGTCATGCATTTAATAAAACACCTTTGTTTTTTGTCATGCATTTAATAAAACACCTTTGCCTCAAAAAAGTCCCTATTAAGTTTGCTATGTGTCATATTATTGTAAGATAACTTTTAAAAGACTTTACTATGGTAAAATATGCTTTCTTTTACTAGGCCTCTATAGTATTATAATTAATGTTATAATAATGTTTTTTTCCTCAATATCCATTGTGTAAATACCAAGATGTACTGGTATAAATGTGTTGCACATTTTTTTGAAGAACTTTAAGCAGTTTCAAATGCATTTATGCCCTTTTTCCTTAAAAAACCCCCCAGGACATTTCATCAATAAAAAACGGATTAAATGAGCATTGATGTCATTAACCCTTCATGACTGCAGGCTCAACATCCATGTTTTGGACTTGGAAGGAATTGACCTTCATAGAGTCAGATGAACTTAGATATTGCCTGCTGCCGTTCACATGACTGATGATGCTGCACTTGCACTTCAGGGAACTGCCATCAAGTGTGGTTTGCTTCCGAGTCCTCAAGATAAATATGTCTTCCGTCTCACCAAGCTGTAAATCTGAGTAGGATGGGTTTAGACCACAGGTCGTCTGTGTCACATTTCTCATGATCAGACAAAGGAAACTCAGTGTTTGCGATTCACAATTGCGTTTTTTGTGTTTGCAAATAATTTGCTGCTTCGTAATTTGTGGCTGCTTTTTTTCCTCATCAGTTTCTGTCTGATATTGTAGATGCACAGGAGGAGGAACAGAGTGATGTTCTAAAACATGTTTTAAACATCAAGTTGAGTATAAAGGATTGAATGTTGCTACTGTAGTTTATGGATGTTATACAATCTTCCCACTGATCTCTGCCACTCACAGCACTGGATTCTTTGAATCTGCATATAAGGGTGCTTTCACATCTGTAGTTCGGTTCATTTGGTCCGGACCAAGGGTGAAAAATTATACTTTGTAGCATTTTTCTGGCATTCTGGTTCATTTTCACACTGAATGCTCTGGTCCGAATCAGTTGATGAGTTGATGAAACCAACCAAAATGCAGTCAAACGTGACAACATCCACATCACTCGTTGGCCAGATGTGTCTTGAACGTATTTCCTTAACTGCACTTTGATTGGTCAGTAACAAAGTAAACAAAGAGGAGGACTATGGAGAGCTGTTTGCTAAACAAAGCGAAGATTTCGCTGTTCTTGTGAGTTTTTGAAAGTTGGGACCTAATATGGTCATCAGACCAAATTTCGATGAGACTCCGCACCTCCTCACAACTCCAAGTTTGTCCGAGAGCTGCCATGCTAAAAGTGCAAACTGTCAACAAACAGTAGTCCTCATCCCATAATGCACAGCGCAGCTGACTACGGCAGCTGGTTTAGTCCAAAAATGCGCAGTTCTTTGGCAGTTGGGTCTGTTCAAGGTCGGATCACATTCTCACCACAAACGAACCGCTCCAGTGTTCATTTGAAAATGTTTGTTTGGTCCGCGATCGCTGCATTCACACCTGCCCAAACGAACCGCACCAAGGGGGGCAACGAACTCTAGGTGCGATTCAACCGAACTAAATGAGGCAGGTGTGAAAGCACCCTAAGACTCTGAGAGTGAGTGATATATGCTTAGTTTAGAGCATTTCAATCATTCGACTACTTTCGTTCTCACCGATATAAGGAAGAACTTTAAATGTTCCTAAATTCTCAGAAGCAAGAGAATAATGTTTGAGAGTATGCCTTTATGCCTACATAAACCTTCTTTGGTAAAGCTGTTCCCATGTACGAATAGCTTAGGCTTTGCCTTCTGAAGGAACATTAGTTCAGCCGAGACTAAAAAAGAGAAGGGATGAGAAAGCCCTTTTTTCAAGCTTCTTTATCATAAAAAATCACCTCCACTAAAACGTTATGTAGAGAATTTTGTTTTTGGGATATTGCTGTTGTCCCATTAGGTTAGCAGGCTGAGATGTGTGGTAATTAAAGGTATAGCGGAGGATCTTTCCGAATTTTAGAGAAGACCCGCCCTCTCCAATTTTTTTTAAAATGGACATGCGCAACACTCTATTTGCTCCCGAGAGGGAACGCCTATTAAACGTGTGCACGAGAGAGACATGATATGCAATGGAGAAGTAGCTTGTTGCATTTGTGTAATAAATACTATGGTGAACACATTGGAATTATCGAAAATGAACACACAAGGTTTTAGAATATTTCAGCGTGATACCATTTACCATTTGGTCATAAGGCTACTTTAGACAAATTGAGATGTTTACCGTGTCTACGCGGTGCATGACTTGTGCCAGGGCTAGCATCGCTAATCATAGCTTACATTGACTTTTACTAGCAGTGATTTTAAATGGATTTCTCCAAAGAGTGTGACAAACTTTACCTGTCTAGTAGAATCTTCGTGACTGCGGCATCCTGGGCATCCAAGCCCAACCTGTGCTTTTAGTGCACGCCAGCGTGTGAAATATTCACCCAAAATCACTCTGGTCTTGTTTCTATATTCTGCGGCCTTTCTCTTCTTATCATACACTTCGTATACATTTTTTATCTTTCGACCCTCAGCCATTTTCAAAGGAATGGCTGAAACCATAACTCATCACACATTATACACCTGAAAGTGCGCATTCGCAGAAAGCGAAAACTACATAGGGACGAGCACGTACGACGGCCTTACGTAAACATATCACCAGAATGATTTGACACTTACTGTAGGTGGACCAATAGTATAGACTACCCACCCGGAAAAAGAAAATCCTCCGCTATACCTTTAAGCTTTTTAGAGGAGTAGAAATCAAGTAAAATAATTTTGTCTTATTTTTAGATATTCAATACATTGAGCTAGGGCTGGGTGGTATAATGGTATGTACAAAAAGTGTCTATTGTTAGAGATTTTACTATATCGTTTATTTCGCGTGTACCAATGTAGTTGGTGCTCACTGCTCCACAGTGACTGACACACAGCAGAAGCGCGCGCACAGAAAGCCGACTCTCTTAAACAGCGTGCAATCGCGAATTCGGAATATGTATGATGTTTAATAAAGGTATTAAATGCAATAAACTGTGAAAAAGAGAAGTCAGCTGACAGGCTTTTTTTGAGAAGCGCTCAGAAAGCTTCTTCTTTCAGAAATCGATCGCTAATTCAGTTCTCTTTCACATCTTATTGCGCTTCAATGGTCAGATGGACACACAATAATGTCAAAAGGCACGTCGTGTGGAGTATTCACGTAAACAGTTGGTTATGTCTTAAATTAATGTGAACATTCAGGTGAAAACTGGATGTGTGTCAGTAAATTGGATCCTTGCATTCGGTCAAGGGACATCAGCATGATTAACTGTTGTCTATCTCTTTTTTGTATCTTTAATTAGAATCAGTTCATTTGATTCATATTACACTGAAGACTATGCAGTGTTTTAGTTATACACTTGATCATTCTATTTCTTACCATAAATAAATCTACTGTAGCTGAAAAACGTAAAGTTTATTTAATTGTATTTGCCCTACTGTTTGTAATTTGCTTCTTTGTTCTTATTTTTTAATAAGAAAAATAAAATAAAACCAGCTATATCAAGATATAGATCGTTATCGTGAAATAAAATTTCTCATATCGTGAAATGAGATTATTGAGCCACTCAGGGGTGCAATTCCCATACAACAATGTAACTCACTGCTTGAACACTGTTCTTCGATGTATCATTAGATAAATTCACTATAGATTCACGACTGTTTCTTAAAGGGGTCATATAATGCCATTTTCGTACAAGCTAATATAATTCTTTAGGGTCTAAATTAAAAGTTTGTAATATACTTTAATTAAAAATTCTCATTAGTATTGTAAGAAAACACTTATTTTACCTGGTCAAATGCAGCTCTGTTTTCAGCACGCTGTTTCAGTGCATGTGCTTTTAAATGATAATGAGCTTCGATCACCCCGCCCCTCAGTTCCACAGTCTATGCTCTGTTCTGTGCGTACATGTTTGTAACACAATAACCATAACGCGTTGTTCATTATAAACGTGGGATTATGAATTATATTCAGAACGTCGTACATAGAAAACCAGCTTTATACCTCCTCGAAAGCAGTCTGGTGTGAAATGACTCGCGCAAACATGAAAGCATTGACGTTGATCGTGGGGAATATTCCCTTCGAAAACAAACTCAGCCACTGTGTCTTCAGCGGTTCGGATTTAGGAACATTAAAATGACTGTTGTGTTCCTTATTGCACCCAAGAACAGAACACCACTTCGCTTAGACTCCATTCTGCTCAGTGACAGTGCTCCAGTGTACATTTCGGCACAACATCGGTCCGCGCGTGCATGATTGACAGCTCACTCACGAGCGAGGGCGGGTCTGTGTTGAAACGCTGCTGTCAATCAACAATCGTGGGAGGGGCGTGCGAGCTTGTGACGTCATAGGCTCGAACGGCTCGATTTGAGGCAGGGGAAAACATATAAGGAGATTAAAACAAAACCACTGGATGGATTTTTATAATTATATGATGGTTGTGTACAGACACTGCCAACACACATTTCAGTACAATCAACTTGTAAAAGTGCATGTACCATTATATGACCCCTTTTAAACTGTAGAAACATGTGTGCACCTCCGTTGAAAGAAAGATTCTTTATCTATTTTTATCACGTGACATTCAATATATAATTGGTGTAGACTTTATTCCCGTATATCTACATGCGGTTCATTTAACTCAGGATTTTTAGTTCACAACGTAATTTCTGTAACAGACATGCTACTGTATCTGAGGACTATTTCACTTCACTCGTTTTGCTTTATTTGATGTTTGGTTCCCTCCTACGTCATACTCCGGGGTTCCCTATATGCATTTGTGCACATGTGCACTCTTCATTGTTAAAATACACAAAAAATGCTGGGTTGTTTCAAACGTTGGGTTTAAAAATTGGTTTGTCCAGATCTGACCCAAACAGGGTTTGAAACTATATTTGATTAAGCTAAAGTGGAACTATTGCAAGTATACTTTTGGTGCACTTTAAATACCTTGCATTTAAAGACTGACGATCATACTATCCTACTAATAGTGATATTTTAGGCTTAATATTAATAAATGTTCATTGTGCAATAAAGATGTAGTCCAGATGAAGTTTAATTGTAATATTTATATCAGTAATATCAAGTGATAGGCCTATGTCAGTAAATATGTTAATGGATTTGTACTATACTTAGTGTGAAATAGGCTAAATGTATTTTAATTTTGGTATAGTTTTTTTTTTTTCAATAGGGTCACAGAAACTATGCTTCTAACCACAGGTTGAGAGCTGTTCAAACTACACCAGGTTTCTTGATGCTGTTTGTGAATGTTCATTGTATGAATTCATAATCATTGTAATTATGGTTTTGTTTAATCATTGAACTATGATGGTACCAATGGAACTGACGACCAGTTGGCTAAACAACCCCATAATAGCACAAATTAAGCACAATGGAAATGAATGCTGAAAAATGCTGAACAGTAACCTATTTTTGCGATGCATATTATCGGTTTTGGAGCCTTTTGCTAATTGTCTTCATATATCGTCTCCATAAAGTATCTCAAAAGAAACCAATTATTTAGTGTTACAAAAGCCACTTAAGCACACATGAAAGGAGCCATAGTTAATAAAAGAACATATTGTATTTCTTTAATAATTTAGTTGAAAAAAAGTTTGACTTGCACCTGACTATTTTACCCTGAGAAGGAATATAACAATGACTTGTAGTCAGAGAATATGGTGAGAATTTCAATTTCTTGAGTTCAACCTCTGGAAAATAGCATGCATGGAAAAAACAACTAACCATCACAATGGGTCAAAACATTTGGTATAAACTCAAGGCTGAACATGAACACATTAAATTGCCTTGTAGACAAGCTTAAATGGATCTGAAGCAAAAATGTAGAATCTAAAAACTGATTTTAAGACATGCAACAGGAGCACTTATTGTAAGAGTTAAAACAGCGATTCTTTCACATAACAAGCCATATCAAATCCACTGTAAACGTTGAAAGACTGATTGGATAACAGCCGTCCGGATCAGTGTGGTCTGCACCGGAACATTAGAAATTAGATGACTGCTTTTGAAAGTCAATGAAAATTGAACCGTACCATAAAACATTGATCAACAGACATTGCTCACTCATTTAGCTCACAATGTTCCAGTAACCTGAGAGATTTTCAAACTGTCACTAATACCGAGCTCTATAGATAGAGCACTAAATTGTGCTGAACTTACCAATTTCAATGTAAGCAAATGGATCAGTCCCATTCATGAATTCAACACAGTATACTTAAATGTCATTGAATCCTGTGAGAGTTGAAGGCAGGCCACATATGGACTTCATCCTCTCCGGCCTTCAAAAAATGGGTCAGATGTGAACCCTAAGGCAGGTTGCTCTTCACTGCAGCTTAAACTGCTAATCACTTAAAGCAACTGGATTCGGCTGATGACACTGCAGCTGTTGTGCCACTTTTCCCTGAACCGGATCACACACCACAGACCACATAACGCCATCTGACACAGCAGCCACTGTGGTGAAAGTAGGTGCAAAACGCAGGGGATTATTGTAAATGTAAAAAAGCACAGTGCAAATAGCATAGGCTTTTTTCTCTTTGACCAACAAGCGTGGCGCACATGTGCGGATTAAACTCACATCCTGCCAGGCCTTCAAATAATGTCTGTCTACTGTCTTATAGTTTGTGTAAATTTGCTCTATCCAAACATTTTCCATTTGTCACTTTGAAGAGACAATTGCATGGGTACATATAAAACTGTGGCTTTTGTCTAACTTTGAATAGAGTGTGGTTGCTGAAGGTATGATTAATGCTAATAAGCCTCTGGTGGGCCACAGTGGAGCCGACACTGACCTCGGATATGAGCAAAGATTGATGCTGCCTTAGGCTGCTTCATTCTCTAAGGTATTGCTTAGAGGATTTTCAAGGTAACTGAATATTCTTGTTCTTACCAAAAGCTGTGATCTTTGCTTGACGTGTGTGTAGTAAGTTTGGAATTATGTTTTCTTCTAGCTGCGCAAAAATCTAAAGTTTAGCATGTAGGTGTTGTATAGCCTAGCCTGTTAAATATCGAATGAGTCATACGTTTGACAAAGGAGAATGCAAGAATATGTGATAATGGCATTATTGGATGCCGTTGTGAGGTGGGCAAGTCAGTATTAATAGAAAGTTTTTAATAGAAAGAACATTTACTTTGTCATTTTAAAGAGGTCCTATTATGCCCTTTTTTGTCTTGATTTTATTTTTGGGGTGTACTAGAATATGTCTTAATGCTTGATTGTTCAAAGAACACATTATTTTTCACATGTTTTACATCATTACAGCTCCTCTCCCCGATCTGGCTTGAACGCTCTGTTTAGGTTCTGTTTCGATGAAGCCCCTCCTTCCGAAATTCAAAATGTGCTGTGATTGGTTAGCTGGCCCAGTGTGTTGTGATTGGCAGCGCTTAGCGTGTGTTTGGGAAATGTCACTGACCCTCGTAACCCGAGCTCTACTCGGATGTAAATATTAAAGATGGCGTCAATTTCAAACCAATTCAACCCCAATTTTACCACTCTGAATTCGTCTGCGTTAGGACAACCTTTTCCCGGGGTGGAAGAGACGGTGACAACACTCTTCATCTTCATCTTCTACATTTACATTTATTCATTTAGCTGACCATTTTATCCAAAGCACCTTACAAATGAGATCAATAGAAGCAGTTAAACTAACAATAGGACAACAATATGCAAGTGCTATGACCCTTCCCAGTTTAATCTAACGCAGCACGTGTACTTTCTTTAATCATTTTTTTATAAAGATAATAGATATAGAATAGAAGATAAAGCGTTAGTATTAATGGATCAAGTGTTGCCGAAAAAGATGCTTCTTCACCCGTTTCTTGAAAATGGCCACGGACTCAAGCGCTCTGCTCAGCAGGGAACAGACCAGAAAAAGGTCAGAGAAAGAGATTTTGCGCCTCTTTGAGATGGCACCACAAGACGGCGTTCACTTAAGTTTCTGTAAGTCTGAAGAACTCTAGCACAGCTCAACCAGGGCTCGTCACCTTTCTTTGTGTGTTTCGAGGACGGGGATTTTTTAAATGAGCAACATTATGACACAAGATCCAGAAAAAGCGCATTGTAGTCCAAACGAGCCGTTCGTTGTAGTTCTTTAAAAATGTAGATTCTGTTACACTTTAAAAAAATTTCCCTTTGGAGTGGACATTGAGCTTTGTTACCTTGCAGATTTTTTTTCATGCTTAAACAGCAACATTATACACCAACTAAAGTAAAAAAAAATTGAAAAGCATAATAGGACTCTTTTAAATGTAGAAAACACTACTGTCACAGTGCACTTAGTTCACTTGAATCACCCTGCATGGTCTCATTGTTTATATGAAGGAATTAATACTTAACATTTGCAAGTAAAGAAATAGTCTTTTTGTTTGCATAGATACTGAAGCTTATATGGATGTATTGACAGCATATTTGCAGCTGTAGAAATTTAAAATATTTATGAATATATTATATAATAAATATGTTGTTTATTTACATTTTTACCATTTAATATATATATTTTAGATCCCTTAACCCTACCTCCAGATACCACATTTATACTATATAAAACGTATTAGGCAGAAAACTGTACAATGACCATTTTAGTTTCTATATAAATAGATATTTTTGAGTCACTAATTCCACTCCTATTTCTAAACGTAATTATAACCATTTAAAAAATAGACTATAAAAATATTGGGTTATTTTTTCTACCCAAACGCTGGGTTGACCCTGTTAGGTAATATTTGGGGATTATTTTTTCCATGGTTGGGTAGTTTTTGTGTTACCACTGGGTTAGTTAGCATCGACCGATATTGATTTTTTTAACCGATACCGATACCGATTATTTGCCCGTTTATGTGCCCGATAACCGATATGCAGAACCGATATTTATTTACTGTTATACTTCTGTTTTTAACACAATTATTACAACACAAATGAACTGAACAAACCACTTTATTTATAACAATCACTCCCTCCTTGCATACAAAAAAAAAAACTTTATATTTAAACACAAAGAAATAGAGGGGTCTGAGTCCAAAAAATAAAGTGCACTACTGTCTTTGTTTAAAAATAAAAGCTTTGATATGGTAAAAAATAAAGCAAAACAATTATTCTAACATATTGGGGGAAAAATTAAATGAGTGTTTCATGTTAAATTAAATCTTCAAATTACAATAAAACATTTATATTATTACATTATATAATTTATATCTAAATTATACATATAATTTATAAGCATCAGCAGCAACAATGTTAACAATAGGCTAAATAAATGTTAAAAGTCTAATGTTTTCATATGGAGAAAGTAATTGACAGGGGGAGTCATATCTTTGCAGAAATGTAATTCATTTTAAACAGTTTTAGAAGGTTTATGTGCCGTTTAATAGGTTTAAAGAGTGAGGAATAATTCACTGGGTAATATTAATTCACTGAATAATAATAGCTGGAATATAACGTCAGGAAAGTAACAAACAAAACAGCATAGCCTACATCATTGCATTTTCCAACTATGTTATTAATTAATAATATTTTTGTCGGTCTAGATCATGAAATGCTTTCTGACAAAGTGCTGTTTATCTATGCATTTACACAGAACTATTATAACTTAAAGCTACTCAACCGCGATCGCGCGTGCAGATAATAAATAATTAATTTCCGCGATCGCGCGTGCAGAGAATTAATTTCCACAAAGCGGTATATTTAGATGTGTATTAGCGAAATAATTGCTATGTAGTAAATTATAATATAATCTAGGGTGTATAAACAAGATAATCTTGTCAAAAGTTTCATTCAGTGGCCGTGGTTGAGCATCCCTGATCATCAACCGAACCGAGTGCTCAGCAATATGAACAAACTTTTCTTTCCGAGACTAACGGTGAGCAAATACAACAGATAGATAATTAAATTCAGCGCTTTTATTTTCAACATGCACTCATTCATGTCTGTTTCATTTAATTCATGTAAAGTTACGTCTTTATTGGGGCAGGACATGACGGATTATGCTACGTGACTCCATGAGTTCGTCTAAATTTTTTTTAACCAAGCTGCATAAATAAACTACCAGTATACAGGCATTTATGTCTCAAATCTTATTTCTGCATGTCTGTTATGTTAAATAAAGTTGAATAATTAAAGCAAAGCAAGTAGAACATATACTTTACTTGTGCTCAGAGTTGTTGACTGATCTCCTCAGACGCGGGCTGCAATGGCGGAATTCTCAAAACGGCCACAAGATGGCGCCGTTTATCGGCGAATCCGATATTACAAAACCGATGCCCGATTATGGGAAAATGCTTAAATATCGGGAAAAATATCGGTAAACCGATACATCGGTCGATCTCTACATACCAGACTCTGCTACTTCACTTTGCTTCGTAGACAGAGTCTGGAATAGCATAATAGAGAAGTGTTTTCTCTCTCGCTAGGGGGCGATTTCTGAAGTTTAAAATCATTGGTTACCCGTAAGCCAATCAGATAAATTTATGTTATGCGTCGACACAGCCGCATCTAAACACAGACATCATGCATCGAACTCAAATCTATGATCGAACTTCCACTGTAAACCTGCTGTAAACACTTGATGATGCGAGCGAAATACCGGAGTGAACATGGCTGTAAACGACTTTTGCAGATTATGCGAAGTTAATCTACGCATCCACGGTACAATCACGGGTCTCGTTTCCCATTTCCGCGGTCGTTTCGGTTTTCGATTTCTCTATCCTACAATGTAAAACTCGGAGCTTAGCGGCTACGTCACGGCTCTCAGCCGCCCTCTGTTCGTTGATTGGGCCGGCTGTTTTCAGGCCGGTGCAAAACTGAAAGATAGGCTGCTATCTCAGACTGACTACAGGAGCGAAATGAAATTAGCGGAAGTAGGAAGTCTGACGTAGTCAGGCTATGGGTTAGTAGCTGGGTCAATCTTTCTGACATTTCACACAGTACAATTGTGATGAAAAATGGATAACAAAGAACTGTTAATTACACTTTTTTACATTCTGAAAAACGTACAATTGAAAAAAATATTAAACCTACCATAACCTAACCTAACTTTTTAAAATAAATGTTTAAATCTAAATAGTTTGTTAAATGAGTTTAAATGTAGGTAATATTGTATACTTGAATAAACTTTACATGCTTTATTTAGACCTGTATTCATCCAAAATAAAGGACTTGTAAACACAGTGGTTGTGTATTGTATTTTACGAACTTTTAGAGGATTTAAATTAATCTGGAAATATTAATTCTAAGCATTCAAAACATACAGTCTTTTACCGCCAATATGGATCAATGATTTTGGTGACATCTCTGCACTTCAGCTTCTCATCGGATTTTCTGACTGTCCAATCAAATGCTCTCTATAATCTGAAGCGTCTTGCCCCTTACACTTATAAATAGACTGAAGCTGCAGCTGAAATTAAAAAAAGGGGGAGGATTGCTCGATATGTCCCGTCCTCCTGTATTCCTGTTTCAGCGGAAATTGCGTCAACACATTGAAAAATGCAATGCGTTTCAAGGCACTTCAGTGGGCCTTTAATGAGCGTCAGCTGCATGACACACCGCTCTTGAGTCCCATGGCGGAGCTCCGGAAGGATAAAAGGAGTGACGACAGTTAAGGACGAGAGAGGACCAGGCCTGGGACTCTATGGTGTTGTTTTACTCTGTTTTTATGTGGCAGTCATCAGTGAGTTTTTATTTAATGGCTTCCTGTCACGTGAGATCCTTTTATTTATAACCGGGGTTTGAAATTAACTTTTTGACTCTCCAGCTAATTTTAAGTTTACTAAATGTTAAGTTACCAGACATTCAGAACTTCTACTAGGCCAAAACAAAAACATTAAATGGTTTTCAGTTTTACAAAAGAATCATTATTCTTAGCCAAATTGAGTAGTGAGTTGATATGTGTTTTCCACACGGTTGATTTTGGCGGGTTAGTGGGGGTTAATGATTATGCATACGATTAGTCATAATATTCTATAAACCTTATAACCCACTTTGTCTGTAGCTTTCTTGATTAGTTGTCTTATAACCTAATTGAAAGACTTAACATAAATAGGCGGAGGTTTGGTTAAAAAGTAAAAACCTTTAAGTGTAATTTGAGCAGCTATAGCAAAGTGGATAATCTGATATGCAAATATATAATTGTTGTATAAATAGTTGGATAAAGCCCATTAGAAGTCCCAAAATCCATTTTATGTCCATGAAGTCTTAGACATAACAGAAGCTACAAGCTATTATATTAAGCAGCTCTTAAGACTATAAATATGTTGTTCTGAAATTACAATCATTCACAGCTTGTGCTAGCACTTCCTCCAATTCCTTCGCTTGCAGATCCTTTCTTTGGCACGATCAACTTTCACCCAGTCAACACAACCTGAGTCCATCACCATGTGTGAGAACTGAATTTATCACCTCCCAGCATATTATTATTACGACGTGACACTGCACATTCTTGTCTATAGTTGCTAATAAAACTGTCCTATTCACACAGGACATGTCCTTGAATCCATCTGCACTATATTTGAACTTCATCTATGAAAATAAGCAACATCTTTGATGGGCGTCCCACACCATGTGTGTGCCACACTTTTTAAAATGCTATGTCAGAAACTTTCACATAATAACTTGTATGTGATGCATTTAATTATATTTGTAATTACACATTTGTAATAATGAAGTTGCAATTTATTACATTTAAAATATAATCAATTTGAATGCAATATCAAATACCACTCTACAGTTAAAATTATAATCATGTTCTTTACATGTGCTCTAGTATGCTATAGTCAATATCAAAAGTTTATTTTTTAAAATCATGACAAAAGATTATTTAATAAATTATTGAAAATGTACATTTGTCACGCTGTGGCTGTTGTAGTAATCACAAGTTGAGATGAGTATCCAAAACAAACATTTTATTCACAATTCCAACTAACACATTACAGTGATCACAGGAATAATAATCATAGAAAAAACAACAACATGAAACATAGACGATAACTGACATACGTAAAGTGAAAATGAAGGGCTATAAATGTACAGAACACACAAAGGAAATAAAACAAGACACAGGTGCAAATAATTTGTAACCACGGTAACAAACAAGCTTTTGTGAAAGCTTTAAACTAAACTTTTTTTTATTTGACTTTATACACTTTTTAAAGGTGTTAAGAAACATAATCATGAATGTATACTCTATTAAAGTATAATTAAGTGGCCTTTTATTTAATACATTTTATATAATTACAAGTACAGATAAAATAAATAACACTTTTAAGTTGTGAAGACAAGTGCACATTCCATTATTCAATACAGTTAAGCACATTTCTTTTTCACAACGGATATTAGCTTTAAAGCTACAATCTGTAGCTTTTTTGGCCACAAGAGGGCGCAGTTTCCAACAATGACAAAGGCGTATGTCTATGACGCAGTGACGAGCTGAATGATGGGACTTGCTGTCAAGCTGATGGATCTAATAATGTTTATGGATGAGTATACACTCATGTTTTTTAACATTACAGTGGTATGAAGCAGGTCGCGATTGCTAATAAGATATCACACGTGAGTCCCGCGGATATAAAGGAATAAGGAAATTTCTACACGCAAGTGCTGGATTACTCACACAGGTCAGTTTATTTGACGAATTAAACTTGTGAGGTAACGCAGCGCTGTTTCACCTTGTATAATGTTACACTATCACACTAAACGGCATTTAAATGTGTGTTGAAAGTTATAATGTTATTCTACGTGTTAGTTCGTTTGCTATACGAAACTAGCAGCTAGATCAACATTAGAATAACATACTGACCATATTCTAACATTTCATCATGTCGAGCTAACGTTATAACATTACAATCATAACATTGATTTGTTTTATGTAACGTTACACTTGCTCACCTGTCTAATAAAGCTGTCAGGTCGTGACTTGTGAAGCTCTGTCAAGTCCAAATTAGTCACGGCCGCTAGCTCTCTGTCGAGAGGAAGTCAGTCTCGGACGCTAGCTCTCGGCATCTCAAAAACGACACACTGATATTGATCCTCATTTTAGTTCTCCTTGTTTGTCCCAAAGTCTGCTTGCCATGGTCTATGTTTGAACGAAACAAGAACTGTGGGCCGCTAAACGTTACTCACTACGCAGTTGTCCAAGTCTGTCACCATGGTTACGTCATGGCTATGACAGTACGAGCGGAAACCGAGGATAGCGCGGATATTGCGACATTTTTTTCCGGGACGCCCACTTATTTAAAATTGGAATTTCTCTGAAATAAAAAATCTTTGGAGAATTTTGGGATATTGTACGTACACAACTGCCGGAAATATATCACACTGTGCAAGTGATTTTTGGATATTTTATTACAAAATTCTTACATATTGGACCTTTAATGTTTTTTTATATACCACATAGCAGTGAATAATGACATAAATGTACTTTCATTTGTTCATTATTACACAAGCTATCGTACAGCTTCAGGCGAATATAGTATAATAATCACCCACCCATTATACAATAGTTTTTTTTGTGTCATTTTTGGAGCCTGTTAGTGTGTGTCTCAATGAACTTTTTAAGATTCTAGCATTTTAGCTAATAAATAAATAAATAAATACATACATAACAGTATGGCTTGGAACATCCTTTCATCTGTTTCATCTGTCAATAACCCATCTCTAGACCTTGGTTTTCTATTTCATTCCACTGTGTTTTAGCTGTTTTTGACCACAAGAAATCATTTTGGTTGAGCGGCCCCTAAGATTACTCAAAAACCACCCTGACGTGAGGTTCTGAGATTTTTTTTTAATAAAGTTCACAGCATGGTATCTCTGAGATGTCCCAAAACAATTCTGGGAACGTAGTCCGGCAGTCATAGCATGATACTCTATACCAAACTGGACTCCAAAATCCAATTAGGACCCTTTAGGGGCAAAACCTATAGGTTTGATTGCAGGACAAGGCCTTCGGTTATGTATCTGAGAACTGAAGTGAAGTTTTGTGATCCGATGACTTGCTGGGAATCAGCTCAAAAGATGATTTGTTCAAGAATCAGCATCACTACTTATTACTCTATGCTTGTGGTTTAGAAGTAAATAATTTATCATAAATGTTTAAGTTTTTCTGACAATATTAGAAGTTTAAGGTGTCAGTGTTGCTGAGGTTATATTATATTTGGAATTTAAATGTAATGGGATGGCATGTCCTATGTGCATTCTGGTGCAAGACCTTCTTAAGGTCAAACATGAGCTTGATGGAGTAGTTGTCAGGATTGAAATGTCGTTCAGTGTGGGGTTTGTAGGAAGACTATGTTAATAAAGAGGTAGATGGATGATCACAGACAAGCCTGAGAGAGACATTTTCCACCTAAATAAAGGCCATCTTTGCCATATGGCGTGTGTTATCTACTTTAATGCTTAGTTCTCTTTCAAACACTGACTTATTAAACTGCTAAATGTGAACATATTCCTGACCTCTTAAGATGAATAATGTAAGGGAAGACCAATTTACCTGGAAAACAAAGTTAAATGTTTGGTCTGTAATAGATATTACGAAAGAAAGAACTGTGTCCTTCACACTATTCACATACACTCACCGGCCACTTTATTAGGTACCCCATGCTAGTAACGGGTTGGACCCCCTTTTGCCTTCAGAACTGCCTTAATTCTTCGTGGCATAGATTCAACAAGGTGCTGGAAGCATTCCTCAGGGAGTTTGGTCCATATTGACATGATGGCATCACACAGTTGCCGCAGATTTGTCGGCTGCACATCCATGATGCGAATCTCCCGTTCCACCACATCCCAAAGATGCTCTATTGGATTGAGATCTGGTGACTGTGGAGGCCATTTGAGTACAGCGAACTCATTGTCATGTTCAAGAAACCAGTCTGAGATGATTCCAGCTTTATGACATGGCGCATTATCCTGCTGAAAGTAGCCATCAGAAGTTGGGTACATTGTGGTCATAAAGGGATGGACATGGTCAGCAACAATACTCAGGTAGGCTGTGGCGTTGCAACGATGCTCAATTGGTACCAAGGGGCCCAAAGAGTGCCAAGAAAATATTCCCCACACCATGACACCACCACCACCAGCCTGAACCGTTGATACAAGGCAGGATGGATCCATGCTTTCATGTTGTAGACGCCAAATTCTGACCCTACCATCCGAATGTCGCAGCAGAAATCGAGACTCATCAGACCAGGCAACGTTTTTCCAATCTTCTATTGTCCAATTTCGATGAGCTTGTGCAAATTGTAGCCTCAGTTTCCTGTTCTTAGCTGAAAGGAGTGGCACCCGGTGTGGTCTTCTGCTGCTGTAGCCCATCTGCCTCAAAGTTCGACGTACTGTGCGTTCAGAGATGCTCTTCTGCCCACCTTGGTTGTAACGGGTGGTTATTTGAGTCACTGTTGCCCTTCTATCAGCTCGAACCAGTCTGGCCATTCTCCTCTGACCTCTGGCATCAACAAGGCATTTCCGCCCACAGAACTGCCGCTCACTGGATGTTTTTTCTTTTTCGGACCATTCTCTGTAAACCCTAGAGATGGTTGTGCGTGAAAATCCCAGTAGATTAGCAGTTTCTGAAATACTCAGACCAGCCCTTCTGGCACCAACAATCATGCCACGTTCAAAGTCACTCAAATCACCTTTCTTCCCCATACTGATGCTTGGTTTGAACTGCAGGAGATTGTCTTGACCATGTCTACATGCCTAAATGCACTGAGTTGCCGCCATGTGATTGGCTGCTTAGAAATTAAGTGTTAAGGAGCAGTTGGACAGGTGTACCTAATAAAGTGGCCGGTGAGTGTATTTCTGGATGTCTTTGATGCATAAATCACTAGCATAGAACACAAGCAGAGATATGCCAGAGCGATGGGCCCTTTTTTTGGATTTGCTAATATTGGGTATATAAGGACACAATTCTTCAAAAGACTGTTACTAACTCAACATTTGGCATTTTACTTAAATTCAAAGAGCATACATATAATCTAATCTACTCAGAAGAAATGGTACAAATGCTGTCACTGGGGCAGAACCCTTTCAAAATGTACACCTTTTGTACCTTATTTATCCTTAAAGGGGGGCATATTAGCCCTGGTGAAAAAAAAAAATGCTAAGTATACTTGCAGCCAGACTAATTTAATATACTTCAGGTGTGATATGTTAACTTGAACTGTGCTATTTTGAAACAACTAATTTTGTACTAAGTATATTTTAGTTGTAATTAAATTGTAGTCAAGCATAACTTGAAATTGAAACAACTTAAAGTATACTTTAAGTATATGTAGGATTGACTAATTACATGCTTGATTAGTGATATTAAAGTGTATTTGTGTTACAAGTACATTACGAGTGTCTTCGAAAAAATACAAGCAATATACTATAAGTATTTTTTTGTGTCATTTTATTAGAATAGGACAGTAGCTAGACAGGAAGTGAGGGTGAGACAGGTGGGGGACGGGATTGGGAAAAGTCCTTGAGCCGGGACTCAAACTCGGGTCTTCCGAAGCACAAAGGCACTGGCAAGTCGGCGCACTTGCCCACGAGGCTATCGAGGTGTACTATATGTACTTTGTCTTCAATAACAAATGCACATTAATAAACAAATAATACTTAGTTATACTTTGTACAAAATACTATTGTATACTATAATTAATTTTGAAAGTATACTCTCAATGCATTGTTACAATGATCATTTCCAACACACAGTTAAAATATACCTTAAATATATTTTTAAGTGCAAATAAATACACTTTAAAAAAAATTAACTTCAAGTATATTTTTCTAAAATATCGTTCATGCTATGAACATGAATGATACCTTGAACTATGTGGCTTATAAAGGATGCATCGTCCCATATATTTACATTGAAGGAGGGAACTGAGGGACCCATATCTATAGTTGAACCAGCCGTTGGTAAAATCATACCTTAATTGGGATGCGATTTTCAAAATAGGGATTTGGTAAATACTAGTTTATCACTAACTCTATTCTTAATTTGGCTGCACCATTTGTTCTTATGGCAGAACCTAGTAGGTCATAAACTCTCTGTAATGAATAGTCACATAATAAGATGTTTATTCAATTAATCATTCATTCATTCATTACTCAACCCTCATGTCGTTCCAAACCCACAGTACTTTCGTTCATCTTTCATCATTTTTGATGAAACCCGAGATATGTCAAAAATGGATTTTAATGGACAAAAAAACGGACAAATCCATTCCACCAAAACTTTATGTAAAAGTACGAATTGAGTGGTTTAATTTAGGCTTTTATTCACATTCACATATAAACATTTGAAGCATAAACAAATGGAAGTGTGCACGTGCTGACTTGACACGCGAGAACCAATGAGGTTTGTTCACGTGTGTCACACTTTCATGTTTGTGCTTCCGCAAGGCCCAGTATGTCTAATGGGTTTGAATGACATGAGGGTGTAAATGACAGAATTTTAATTTTTGGATGAACTATCCTTTAAATTGACCCAAGAAGAGACCTCCAAATATATTTTTTTATCTTGTTATGATTAATGTTTCAAACATTTTTGCATTAATAAAAGGTAGGTACATTGAAACAATATTGTTTATAAGTCTAAAATAAAGATTGAAGTCTGCCAGGTAAAACATGAGCTCATTGATGATTCAATCAGTCTAATCTATAAGTAATTCTGGTTGGATGTTTCTATAAATATTTGGTTTATACGTAGAGTTACTTTTCCAACAAAGTTTAATGGTGCACTCAAATATTTAAATTATTGGCCATTTATGCCATGAAACGGGCTGATAAAAGCTCACGAAGACGATGAAGAACGGGGGAAAAAAAAGATCTTTTAATAACACAACTCAGGAAAAATCTCACAGAATACACTACACACGTGTTACCATTGATGAAAATTGACAAACACAGAGGGAGAACTAAAGGCTTAAGTACACAGAAAACAAGATAATTAACAAGGTGATTGACAAGGCACAGGTGAATGGGAAAACTAATTAGACTGAGGAAAATTAGGTCACAGGACAGAATCAAAAAACACAATTAAAACAAAAGAACAGGGTATACTCGTTACACTACGCCCCCTCTCGAAAAGGTGCATCCTCGTGCCGTAGATAGAACTGAGGCTCTGGAGGAGGTAGTGGAACTAAAAAATAAACACCAGTCCATAGAAATATAACAGTCCATGGGGGAGTGAAAGGAGGAAGCAGCAGGGCGGAGCTAAGAACAGGAGAAGCCAGGAGGTGGTCCTGAGGCCAGCCAGGACAAGGGTGGAGTTGAAGGTGGGAGGAGCCATGGTGACAATGACTTGATGGTAGATGACACCCTGGGAACGACCAACAGAGTTGGCACCACAGATGGTGGAGCTGACCCGCCAATGAGATCCAGCTAATTGCAGTAAACCTCGGAAAAAACAGAAAGACTAACATTAGAGTAGATGCCATTCTTATGATGCAACTAGTACATTATAGGAAGTGTTCCCGGTTTCGGCTGAGTTAATTTATGCAGCCTAATAATCATTTAACTGATTTGAAAAATAGGCACAGGCAGGAAGATGTCTGACCAAGGCGAAGCCGGAGGGACGAGGGAGCCCGGTGGAGCCGTATGGCCAATGGTGGAGCTAAGGGAGGGAGGAGCCAAAGTGGAGCCGAAGTGTCGACAGGCCGAGGTGGAGTGATGGGCCCATAGGATGGAGGCGGAGCCAGGGGATCCTCTAGGCTAGGTGGAGCTGGTGGCCTGAAGACACTTGGCAGATCCCTGCGGTTTGTTGGAGATGTAGAGGGGCTGAAGGACACCAGTGAAGGCGGGGCTGAGGAACTGGCTGTATGAGGTGGTGGGAGAAGAAGATTGGGCAGAAGATTGGGAAGATTGGAAGACAGGGGCACTGGATATACAGAGAACGCTGGAGATTTGGGGGCATAAGGTATCACCTCACCAAACCAGTCAATCAACTCCTCCTCAAAAAGGTATCTAAGTTCCTCCACATATCCTCCAGAGACAAGGCTCAACTCACAGCAGCAGAAGTGTGGGCACGGCTATGCTCCAAGCCATCCATCTCCACTAAAACGCCCTCTGCGATCTGCGGTGTTGCCGGCTCACGCACCTGGTGGAAACTATGTAACGACTCCTTCCAACCTCTTCCTTGGTTCAGGCTCATCTCTGGTGGTGCTGGAGTGGGACTGGTTATAACGTCATCCTCTGCAGGGCCAATGGTGAAAGGTGAGTTGTTGTGCACCAGCACCCACTCAGCGAAATCTCCCAGATGACCCAAACCAGGCAGTCGTGCCTTAGTTTCCACGGTCAAGCTGGTGAAGTAGAATGTGCACAGCGAACAGTCCGGGAACAGGAAACAGGATCTTTAATTACAAAATTCTGGAAAATCTCACAGAATACACTTTACACACACGTGTTACCATTGACGAAGATGGACAAACGTAGAGGGAGAACTGAAGGCCAATCAAGATATTTAACGAGGTGATTGACAGGGCACATGTGAATGGGATAACTAATTAAATAGAACCAAAAACACAATGAAAACAACAGAACAGGGTATACTCGTTACAAGAAGTAGGGTAAGTTTTAACATGGCTCAACCGGCCCTAGAATATCACAGGTGGGCTTTGTAGCAGTCACCTAGAAACCACCCTGAACACCCTAGAATCTCCTTAGCAACAATTTCGTTATAACCCTCAACATCTTACCATTATAGGCTTTTTTACAAGGCTAAATAAGTTAAAAACACAAACTTATTGATAGCATCTGTTTTTAAATTTATTTTCTTTCTTATGTGTCTCTCCAGAGTTTAAAAACATTAATTTTAGTTGTTGTTCTGTTGCTGGACCATGGAGTGTTGCATTAGCGGTTCACTTCATTGGTCACTATAAAACAGCACAGTTAGATTATTTTGGATTGCAACAGTTTAGTTGTTCAATACATTGGGGTTTAGATGGCAGTTTGCCGTGTTAAACATCACCAGTGAATTGATTCCTCTCCAGCTCTCAGTGTCCCAGCGGTGGCTTAAGTGCTCAGATCTGTTTGAGTGGCGTTGAGGCTGTTAAAAACACAGTTGTAAGCCCCGTGTTTTTGGATGGTGTCACCATATCCCTGAATTCTATGAAATGGTTTACTACTCCATGTACTCTAGCATGTCTTTGCTGAAGATAATTCGCTTTTTGTTGTGGCACAGTTTTGGCATTGATAACTCAATTTTCCGTATCAAATGGAACTTATTTAGAGGGATGCACCGATATTATTTTCATGTTCTGGTTGATAACTTATAAATGAACAATGTTAAATTATATACTATTTAGTCTAACTAAATTAAAAATAAAACACTAAAATCTAATCAACCATTGTAGATGCTGCATGGGAATTTAGGTATCACAATGTTGCAACGGTAACACGATGTTGTTATTTTGTAAGATTTTGTTATTAAATGTATTAAATGTTATTAATGCAATTTAAAATATTAACTTATTGACCAATATTGATGAATAAATAACTATTTGGCCAAACAAATGTCGGCCAATAAACTATCGTTCGATACATGGTGCATCCCTACTCATATGTTTCACTTTTTCACACTTACATATAATTAGAGGGAGAAAGTTTAATGTGTATTTGGCGTGCTGTCCGGGGGGAGGGCTTTGAGCTCGGAATTCGGCCCGAACCCATAGTACTCCCCGGTATGTAAGTGCTTATGACAAGAAGTGAGGAGAAAGGGGCGGTGGAGGGATGCTGCAAAAACTGCCAATGCAACGAGGTGAGACCGCTGGGTATATATACCTCTCATCGTTGATTGCCGAGTGCTCTCCACTCGTGTTAATTATCTGCGCGTGCTCCTCCCAAACCTTGTTAATAAAACATAATTTTGTGCTGTAGAGCTGATAGATGATAGCATGCTAATCATGCACATTGTTTTGTGTCAGTTGGGTGAACTGTCATTTTTAGCAATTTACAAGAAGTGTCTTAAAAAGCAAGAAAGAGGGATTTTTTTTCTTGTACTCCTGCAAATTGTCATTTCATTTGAATTGGTAATGCTTTATTAGTGTTTTTCAAAGAACCCACAGAATCGCTGCAAGAATTTGAACACAAACTGACTGACACAACTCACTGTTGATTTCACTGTTGTAGGAGAAAGACTCTAGGGCGGTTGCTTTGGTGCTGAAGGAGCTACCAAGTAAGGCATCCTCAGATGGAAAACCCCTGCTCACCGTGACAACCAAGGTGGGCTGAGCACATACACCCACCAACAGGGAACACCAAGCGTTAGTGTGACTGTATGAATAAGTCAAGTAAACCCAAGAGCTTGGTGCACCCTGTTTTGAATATCCCTTAGTGTTACGTGACACACATGAGTTATGTGTGTGGAAGTGCTATAGTTGCTTCTTGTTGTCGAAAGCAAGCTGCTCTATGGGGTTCACACTAAATGATGTCATCAAGACCCATGGCAATGGGATGGTCCTTTGGGACCACTCAGTATTTCACGACACAAACAAGAGTGGCATTTGCTTTATGTGAGCGCTACTCTCCCCATAAACAGCTGCTGAATGTTCTGTTGCTTGAATTTTATTTCTGTTGTTGTCTTGGCTTTGATTCGCATGTATGTGACCTGTTTTTTACTGAAGCCCGAGCTGCATGTTGATGTTACTTGCTGTTTGTTATTACATTGGGAATCATTTGTTTGTAGTAAGCAAATTAAATGTGGATTTTGTGGGATTTAGATTCTTGCTGCAATGTGGGGTGGCTTTTGTTATTTATTGTACCACCTCTCTGCGGTTACACGAAGACAATAAATGGATGTCATTTTTGGCTGTCTATAAAAGGTTTACCCAAATGTTGAAGGATTTTGTTATTTGGAGGGCTGGTTCTATTCCATTGAGGATGTGGCAGAGAGCCATGCATTTCTCAATACTTTGTGATGAGCTGCTCAATGGGGAATTTACTGCCAGTTACTGCTGAGATTGCGTATTGTGAAAATGGGCTGAAAAACACTTGCCGTCGCATCCTTTACAAAAGACCAAGTGAAATTGAAAGTAATTGGTGAAGTCTTGTACGATTTAGACAGAATTTTGCACATTTTCAGAAATCAATGACCTATTTTAATTATAAAGAATTGAGGAAGTTACTTTCAATGAGGAAACAGGTGGGTAAAGTTTACCTGGATTCAGAATGGTGACCAACTAAAAATATAATGTGCTGTTTTCACTTATGAACTATGAAAATCAAATAGGAGTGCAAACATGCACACATCTTTTAATGCTGAATGCAATTGTCATGGTTGGTTGTGGTGGATGCATCAAACTTTACTGGAACTCCACCACTATATATATATACCCTTCTCAATCATTGGGTGTACAATATATAACATGCACAAAAATCCCTTTTAAATCAAATTCCATTTACTTGCTTTTTTTCTGTGGGTGGTCACAGCACTGTTGTAATATGCCAGACAAATAGCATTGGGTTTTGGGAATAAGGCACAATCTACAGCCTAATTTGCATAGAAAGAGGTTTGATTCTGCTGAAAAGAATGGCCATAAACAGCTGTACAGTTAAACTGGATTGTGTGTGGTTAATCAATAAATCAGTGAAATACTAATTAAGAAACACTGAAATAATAAGCAGTAGTGGTGGAACTTTTTATTGAATTCAACCTAGAGTGTTAAAAGATGGGTTTGGTGCTTGCAGTATCTCCAGGTGATACCAAGACCTCTTGGTGTTCTTTGCTCGTTACCAAGGTTGATAAATGGATTTGATTGTGTGCCCCCTATATCGATGCTTTATGACCTCTGTTATGAAGTGAGGGACACTCTTAGTGCTGGCCTGTGTCAAGGCCAATTGTTTTCTTAGAAATTTAGCCATTCTTGACAGCCATACATTTTACCATTCTATTATTTCCAAAGAAACATGTTCAAAATTTGTGTCACACTCACAACCTGCCACACAATGTGTTGTACAAATTGAATGTAATGTTTTTTTAAATCAATACAGTATATTTATGAAAACATATGTTACTGTATTGTATCACTGAGATGTATTATGCCTGATTGTACAGTGGTTATCTAATTTTTGGTCTGATTCAGTGGTTACTATTTAAACTATTACTACTATCCATGGTTAATAAGACAAGCTGAGATTAGATGATTTACTGTAAAGGATAGAAATCTCAGTTTTAATTATTTCATTTTCTCACTGCAATGAGTATTTAATATGAAGTTTTTAGGGAAACTAAAGCTAAGAACTACTTTTAAATGTATGAGTCTTTCAACATCTGTGGATGAAACTTTTTACCAGTTAGCGCTTTGCTAAGGCACTAGATAGATTAAGCTGTTAAACTTGCAAAATGAACTGTGAATATTGCCGTCGTGGGTCAACCAGGATCATTGTCCCGGGCCCTGTGATGACTTTATTTTACAGTGTCATTGTGTTACATGTAGTTACTATAGTAATAACTATTAATTATGCATAATTACATGTAACCAATTCATTTTAAGGGTTCCTTGTTACAATGTAATTATTTAATTAAGTACTGAGTACCGTAATATTAATTAAAAACATGTACTTATGGAGTAAGGATTAGGGTTTTGTATACGGTTAGTTGCATATAATTTGTACAATTTACTGTTAAGACTATAGTAAGTAGTCTACTTGCAACGTATAACAAAGACGCTATGAAGTAATTTTCATGATTAAGAAAAAATACACAGTAAAGTGATTTTCTCTAACTTTCAATCAGGCACAAATAAAGCACCTATTAAAAGCTCTCAGCCAGTGGAATCGCATGAGGTCCACTGCATAGCATGTTGCACAACAACTGTATCTACCAAAAGGGGCCAACTGGTCCTTGCTAACCAGGCAATCCTAGACCCTTTGGGCTAGTTGGGATAAAAACGGGCCAATGTTTTGAAAGCACCACAGCATTTCCACTTTTTAGGGAAATCAACCTACAAGGGTTTACTTATAGCCTATTAAGCAGAGAAAAAGTATTTTAGCAGAGTGGATAAACAACAAAGAGGGGAGGGATCAAGGAACAAGGACATGCGAATAACTAGAAATAAGAACTTCGGAATAAAACTGAACTTGACCAGAAACGTAAAACAGGAAACAAAATAAAGATCTACACAAATGTTACAAATAAGATAAATGTGGAAATGGGTGCAGTTAAAGTGAAATATGTTTGTGTTCTGTGTTACAGCTGTGCAGTGGGCAGCAAGAGAGCCGTCCGTTACTGAGCCCTTCCATCGATGACTTCCAGAGTGAGAGCAAGAGTGATGGAGCCACACGGCCAGTCACCTCCAACACAGCAGGTTCCCTCATAATTACTGCTCTCTCATCTGTTCCTCCTCTCTCATCTGTTCTTCTTCTCCTCCTCTATCCCATAGCCGTTAGGCACCGACTTTTCTGTCCCAGATTTCAGTGCTAGCTTGCTTACATAATGCAGTTTCACAGTTAGTGTTTTTGGCATTTACTCTGTCAAAACTATTCTTTTTTTAGGTATCAGTTTATCACTTTTTATGTTTGATAATTGCATATTACCTAAGAATATTAAGTTTTAAAGGAATATTTCATCTATATGTGTTCCTGGCTAATACAGGTTTTCATTTTAAGTGACTTTTGTTGGTAATGTTTTGTTCCTCCACGTACTCTAGTCTTGTCCACAGCGCTAGACCTGGTGAACTTGAGTGAGCCGTGCGAGAGAAGGTGGAGCTGGGACAGGCGGAGTCCCCGTGGGTCTCGTAAGAACGGTTTCTCTAAGAGTAGCCTTCGCAAGAAGAAGACGGAAGAGACAGAGCTGATCCAGGTGGAGACAGAGACATCATCCCCCGGCCGTTCAAACCCTGAAAGAGTCTCATTAGATTCAGGTATTTTGCTTGTTAAATAAAGATACTTTTATAATGTCGATAAAATATTTGGGATAGTTCACCCAAAAAGGAAAATTCTGTCATCATTTTACTCACCCTCATGTCATTCCAAACCCATAAAACTATCTTTTATATTCAAAAAACAAATGAGGATATTTTTAACGAAACCCGAGAGATTTCTGTCCCTCCACTGAAAGTCCATTCCACTAAATCTTCTGAAGAGACACGATCGCTTTATCTGATGATCAGATCATTTAGGCTTTTATACATAAATATGGTGTTATATTAGCCTGACTTCGTCATACTCATATTCTAGTCAGAATGTGAGTCTGATACTGCTCCATAAGGCTTTGATTATGAGGCGTGTCTTAACTGAACCAGAAAAAAAAAAAACTCTGCACTCAATTGGATAGACCTACAACCAATCAGCCTACAACTCCAACCGGTACAAGAACGCGAAAAAGCATGACAGAGGTAATAAGCTTGTTTTATTTAATTTTTTACTTCTTATGATATGAGAATAACCTCCATTGCAAAGTTTTTTATTTGTCAATAGTGAGTCGTGTTTAAAATACAGTGTGATTAACACACGTGCATTCCCACACTAACGTTACCTACTATGATTAAACAATATTAGTCATATTTTCCGATATGGTAGCCTTGTGTGTATCCTGGAAGCCATCCCGATTTTGAGTCCGGCTATAAGTTGTGTGAGCAAATGTCATCTTTGTTGTAAACCAGTGCTCTTTAATGACGTGATGATTACGTAACTACAGATCATCTGTCCATCATCGTATAAAGCCCGTCCTGGCAATTTGATTGGCCCGACGATTTCTGAACCAATCATAATTACTCCTCAATGGATCTAGTCCAGACCGAACTTCCCGACCCAAAAATTTTGTGGGCGGGGTTGGGGCTGGTGTTATATAGCAATTATTGCATGTTTTATGTACTTTTTGAAGCATCAAAGTTTAGGCGGAAAGGACTCAATAGAGGGACAAAAATCTCTCAGGTTTCATTTAAACACATTTGTGTTTCAGAGATGAACAAAATTGTTTTTGGATGAACTTTCCCTTTCCAGTGCAATTACATTGGTCAGAAAATTTTTCCTATTGTATTGACGTCACTCTGTTAATACTGACAGTCGAAGTCAAAAGTTGGCAGTATTGTGCCATTTCAAATGGTATTTATTTTGTTATCTTTTCACATCTCAATCAGCTCCCTAGTTCAGTAGTCAGGGCCCTGATCAGGAAGTTATAACTTTTGTTCAGGTTATACATATAACTTTTTATAAGACATATAAAATACTATAAAAGACATATACAGTATATTTACAAGACGTATAAAATATAATTTTTATAAAATACAAACTGTCTTTTCAAGACATAAAACTTTTATATTATGTGTCAGCATAAACACACATTAATAGACAGGTAGTGAACACATCTAGTTATTTATAATTAATAATCGTCTTAAATGTTGTAAGGATATGTGTTTACACTGCATAACAAATAATATCAAAAAGTTATGATCATATGAGGTTGTCATTCCGACTGTATTAATTTACATTAATCCCAGTCTACAATCAGAGGGTACTGAGATTTAGTGTTGAATGTGCAAACTGGTGCGACACAAATATCTGAAAGATTCGGGCAATATCGTATTATTATGATTATGATCTACCTGGGTTACCCAGATGCCCTTGAAATTGTAGCTGTATGTCCCTACCATGAGCAAAACGTTAATTCGTGAAACTGTATAACCTATTAGGAAAGTTGTCCATTATAATCTATAAAAAAAAGGCCTGGATTTGTGAAATTGATTTAAGTGTAGAGTTATTTTAATCAGTTTAAGAGGTGCTTATGATTAAACTTACAGCTGATTTAATCCAGGCTCTCAGTGTAATTAGATTTATGCCCTTTGTTGTCTGTTTTTTTAATGCCCTCTGCCACTTCATCAGGAAGCAGTTACTCTGCTCTTTAGCATCCACATTATCATATCATTAGATTTAATGTGGTGCAACTGAATCGGTGGAAATTATGGAAATGGTTTAAACACACCAAAACTCTGGATTTCACTACATTGCTGCCCCAAGTAGAAATGTATACATTTTTATTTGTCTCAAGTTCATGCTAGAAATGGTTTAATACGAAACACTACACAGGCTTATCTTAATCCTCTGAAAAGCATTAAACAACTTGCACTGTAAAGTTTATTTCCAGTAGATTACGCCGTGAGCTACTGTAAGCTAAACCATTGCCATGTTTTCTCGGTTGTGCTAAATTTATCATTCCACAGTCCGACTGCTTTAATCAATTGCCAGCTGCAGACTGTAGCCTGGTTGAGATAAGCAAGCCTTGAGCTAGAAGATGTATCCTTATCTGCCACTGGTTGGCCGTAATCTACCTTTTTGCACCGATATGTTGTTTAATTAAAAACATAGTGTTTATGACAGCCTGTCATTTTTATTTCCCAATTCACTGCACGCTAACCGTCCTGTCTCCAGTGAGCAGCTCACCCTTGGAGAAATGGGAGGAGGTGAGCCTTCACCCAGACAGTGCCTTGAACGGAGGGCGGAAGTGGAGATATGAGAGGAAGAGGTGCACATCCAACCATTCATCCACTGAGCTTTTGTGGTACGGTCAGGTTTCCATCTCATCGTTAATGTGTTATCATTGTGTCCTAACCAGGCGTCATGCGATTGGTTTCCACATTTAACACTTGCTATGGTATAAATACACAGGGCAAACAAGGGAACCAAACTAGACACAGGACACAACAATATCTAACTTTAGAAACCAACGAGGACACAATAAGTAACCAAGGAAACCAACGCTGGGTCCGAAATCGAATACTTCCCTACTATATAGTATGCTGAAAACAGTACAGCCATAGAGTAGTATGTCTGAATACAAGTACCCGAATGACCTAATACTTCCAGCGAGATTCTGAAGTACACATTAAATGGACACTTTACTATCCCATGAGGCCATGGGAGAGGATTTATGCATGGCAGTGAAGCGGTTAGGTCATAGGACTGGACGATTAATTCAGAACCTCTAACCGACGTGCTTTTCCCATGTCGCTTCCCCCCTCGTTTTTTAAACACCATTTGACGCCGGTTTAAACTAATACGTTGATTGTAACGCACACAGACAGTAGCTCGCACATCAAGTGCAGTTTGCAAGCACAATGAAAGATTCTGGAGCTGTTATCTTTTTTTTATACAATCTGGATTCTCACTATTGCTACAGGGTAATTGCATGTTTTACACAGTTTATTGTACAGGTAATTTAACTGCCGTTCTTATGCGCTGCTACACACACATACAGACAGCACACAAGCCCAGAGGCGAGATCACTTTCGCTTGCGTCCTCACGAAAGTTTGTCAATTGTATGTGATTTAAGGCTTGCCATTGTAAACAAACATTCACACAAACAATCATACAGACAGACGTGAAGAAGATTGCGTGCACAGAGAAACATTCAGGAGCGCAGAAACTCATTGTCAATGCTGTCCTGTGATTTATCTCTAAAGTAGCTTAGAAACTCAACAGTTATTGGAAAGATTTTTCTACTTTTGAAGTAACTACAACCCACAGCTTCAGAATGAATAGAGAGGCGGTATGACTAATTCACACAAGCAATCGCTCTCTCATTAATGCATTCAAATAAATGTACCGTACTAATTTATCTGTATCTGATTTACCACGAGCAGAAATCTGTATGAAATGTTTCGACCCATAGATAAAGGAACTGCTGAAAGTGAGCTGTTATGTCGGAGCAAGAGCACTGTGGGCAACCATGACGTTTGTCATAGCTCTGCACAATGCGATTCGAGTTCGATTCCCCGTTCAAGGTTCAGGCTTTCTCAAGCCAACATCAAAACTCATTTCCTTCAATTATTTTAAAATCACAAAGTTAAGAAATCCCCTCTATCATTAGAAAAATAAAAAATTCCACATTTAATAGTTGAGCATATTCACAGTACAAACCAGTGAACTCTGAGGGCAAAAAAACAAAACAATTGTTCATTAGTCGTAATCTAGTTAAATTGTTCAATTAATCGAGATTTAGATTTTAGGTCCTATCGTCTAGCTAATTCATGTAAGTCATCAACATGGCGGATGTAGTGCGTCAGAATTTAATTCGTGCTACACATATTCATACTTTATATAACCATTAGTTATTTATTATATAGTTATTATATATTTTAGTGGTTGTGAAGTCACTTCAAATTCAAATGTTGTGCCTACTCGAGACAGTACCGCAAAACTAAACAGAAACTAAAGGAAACATAACAGAATGTAAAAATAAAAGACAACAGAACGGAACATAAACCTGATATTAAATCAGATTTAATGAGCCATTTTAAAAGATCATTAGCATAGTTTGGACAGCTGTATCACTCACTGTGTGAATGCTGCATTATATATTAAATGTTTTTGAAAACATCATACCAGCATTATAAATGGATGTGAATATTTAATATTAATTTGACATATTTTATTCTTTTTTTACCTTTTGTGTTTTTGACACCCTGAGTTTTAAATACATCCATTCGTTATAAAAGATAAATCAATAAAATGCATTTTTAATAGTTGCATAATTTATCATGGATATATAATTCAATTTAGATTGTTTAAATTGAGTTTCCTCTGTGCATTACTGTGCATTACTGTTATTAATGCAAGCAATAATTTCATTATTCTCTGTATTTTGCCTTTTTCAGGTGTGCAGACTTTAAAACAGATTTCTCTAACAGGCATAGTGCCCTGGAGCTCAGCATGAGCACGGAGTCAGACCCTGGGCCGGCCCCTCAGGTACACACTAATGATACTTTGATCTAATGTAAAAGACTACAGCAGCATTCAGTATTGATCATCATCTCCTCTCACACTCACACTCAGAAAATGGCTCCTATGTGCACTTAAAATGGTACAAACCCTGCTCACTGAGGCCTTTGTGGACAGAATTGTTCCATTAGATAAAAAAAAAACCTAAAACTGGAGGTATTAAACTGCAAATAGTGAGGAGAGGCACCTGAGGAAAGGCACATACATCTTTGTATATGACAGGTACAGAATGATACTATAAAAGGCCTTCTGTGTTTCTAAGGTGCAATTATCATGAAGGACCCTCATGTACCCTTTTCTGTGTGTGCGTCAGAAATATGTTTTTGTCAGATTTGTCAGCAAGGATTTCCTCTTTGTGTAAGACAGGCTCTGTTTATTTCTTAGATATTAGTAAGGATTCAATAGCAATACTCTATACTGAACCTTCATATTGCCGACAACTTCAATTCTGCCTATTGAAGTACTTCTGCATACTGAGTACAGGGATAATATACAGTGGCCTCAGAAGTATTTAATTGCTAAAATGACTAAATGTCACTGCATCAGATAACAAAATCCTAATGAAACGCAGCACAAGCACACTTTTCAAGGAAAACATTTCACAAAAATATTTGTTAGGCTCTACATGATTAAACAATGGATTCAGAATTAAGAAAAGAGTATTTGGACACTATCTGCTTGTCTAACATAACAATTGTTTCACACCACAAGCATCAGCTGGGCATCCTTTTTCGTTGCTCATGTTAAAGGTGGGGTATGTGATTCTCTTTTCTGTCCATTTTTTCAAAATCACTTGAAATCCTATTCATAATCCACTTACAGCCTCTGAGTTAGAAGCACTGAAATGAAAATTAAGCAATTTAATCATCTGTGGAACGGGCAGGACTCGAAAAACTCCTGCCAATCATTTCCAAGACCACTGGACAGTAAGTCTGTCAATCAAACGGTCGTACCAAACCCCCCTCCCCCATCCCCCTTGCGTGAATCAGGGCCAGCGTTGGAGGAAAGAAGGTAGGACCATTTGAGTTGTGTATTTTCAAAATTTGCCGGCCGTTTTGCAAATCCCATACCCCACCTTTAACAAATGTCAAGTCAAGTCACCTTCATTTCTATAGAGCTTTTAACAATATAGATTGTTTCAAAGCAGCTTTACAGTGATAATAGGAGATTGTTTTGGCTTTACAACAGCTCTAGAATAAAGTTATTGTCCAAGCTAAAGTTAGTTTTGATTGATTGATTCACTTCCGTTGCAAAGCTACAACAAATTCTCAAACAAACAAATGAGCGTGTTTACATCGGAAGTATGGCGTTGAAAGATATAACGTACATCATATACATGCAAACGCAGGAGAGCGGAATTGCAAGCGCGTACAAATAAGTTTTGTCTTTGTATGTAAATGTTTCGCTGCTTAAAGCTGCAGCCCGTAACGTTTTTTTGTGTTCAAAATGTAGAAGATTTATATAATATACGAGTGTCACGGTGTGGTGTGAACAGAAGAAGGCGAAGGAGTCCAAAGTTCAAATTCCAACACTTTACTAATAATACAATTCAGGCAGGAACAGACCGGCAGGATACACACACACTAAATACGACTAGCTACAGACAAAGGACAGACTGAACTGAAGGAACTAAATACAGATACAAACGACCACTACCGAGGTGAGGACAGGTGACACAGATGATGATGACGATGGACGGGTGAGTAATGAGGGAGTGAGTTCAGGTGTGGAGACAAGGAGGATTCTGGGAAGTGTAGTGCAGACAAAGACAGAAGGTGCAGAAGATAACTGTGACAGCGAGTACATCATGAATCAATTTTTCCGAATCCTGTTTTTGTCTTATCCTGAATCGCTACAGTACACCTATAGGTGAAACTAAAATATATAATATATTAAATATATAATAAAATATATAATTTTGATGGTTATGGCTTACAGCTTATGAAAACCCCAAATTCAAAATCTCAGAGAATTTGAATGTTACATGAAATCAATAAAAAAAAAGGATTACTTAAATGGATTTTGTGTTTAATTTTTTTTGTTTCTATTGTTAAAGGAAGAGTATTAAACTTTCTTCTCCTGTGTCCTGTTCTACTGCCATCCAGAATGGCAAAACAGCTGAAAGATTTGTTTGAGCTGCCCCCTCTACTGTACAGGCTTGCATTTACATTTCCTTTAGCCTGAGGCTTATTCATTTCACTTTTGGTGTAAAAAGGCCTTTACCATTGCCAAAAATAGAACCTTTGTTATTAAAAAGTAGCTGCTGAGTTATTAAACAAAAGAGATCAGACCCATTGAACATGTTAACTCACTTGCCATTATTTTATTGCTCCTCTCTCTCACTCTTCTAACTTCCCGGTTCATTCAGCCCCTCCCAGCATCCGTCTCTTAAAGAGACCCATCTCAAACACATAATCACACATCTCCCCTTCTAACAATACTTAAAACACTAAGACAATAACAAGACCATTCATTAGCCTTCAAAATTAATTTAGAACTTAAACCAAGTAATGTCACATCAACAATAACTGAAGCAGTGTTTTTGTGTTGTTGTTGGTTTTTGTTCTCTAAATCCTACATTAACATTTGTCCCATTTACATAAAAAAAAACTAAAAAAACGTCTTTTTTTAACTCCTAGTATTAGTTCTCATCTGACCGACAGTCCACTCTCTTTGGTTAGATCACTGTCCATATTTTGTATAACATAGGAGTTTTGACCGTTTGGGCTGTTGAAAGTTCTGGGTAGTGCTCCCCCTTCTCTTTTTGTTCAACAGTTTTTGGGACCATTTCAGCACATGGTTTGATGTCTGCCATAGGGACAAGATGACACCTGTTCCTTCTGATGGTGCCTTGAAGGCTTTCCACCAAGTAAGAATGAAGTGCTGAATGTGATGCTACCACAGTACCCTCAGACTTCGTGTCTGCAATCCAAACTCTTTGACCAGAGGAAAGATGACTGAGTTGTCTTGCATGGTGACATGTGTTGCAGCCTGCTTCTCTCTCCTTCCCTTTTCCTTTGCTGCTACAACGGTGTAATCAGGGAGATTTGGAATCAGAAGTGAGTGATGCTGTGGTATCGGTGTGCATAGTCTTCGCCCCATTAGGAGCTGAGCAGGACTGTAGCCATTTGCCAGCGGTGTTGTTCTGTTAGCCAAATAGGGGTCCTTTGCTTTGAGAAGATGTTTTACAGACTGAACATGACGCTCAGCTTCTCTATGTCATAATGCACGACAGGAAACAATAGCGAGTACTCAGAACTTTTATTAAAAGGCAGAACAAAGTCCAGCGGGGGTCAAGAAGATAGGTGGCGCAGGGACTAGATGGTCAGATCCAGAAGACAGTGCTGTGAAGACGTGAACCCAGTGAGACGTGACGAGTAATCCAACACAACGAGACGACCTCCACGAAGAACACGGGAACGGGAACACTGAAGCACGAGACTGGAACACCGACACAGGATACATGAAACAACGATCTGACAAAGGAGATGAGGGAACAGTGAGTATATATAAGGAGGGAGATTGGCTGCAGCTGGTGATGAGATGATGACAATCAGCTGGAGCGGATCAAGTAATGACACACAGACACGCCCACTACACACGCGCTCTCATACAACAACATAAACACAAGACGAGAAGGAAGCAAGGAATTCATATACCGTGACAGTACCCCACCTCCTAAGAACGCATCCTGGCGTTCTCCGACTCCCTCACCTGTCGATTGTAATCATCGAAAAGGGAGTGATCCAGGATGTCTCTAGCCGGCACCCAACTTCTCTCCTCCGTACCGTAACCTTCCCAGTCCACCAAGTACTGAAATCCGCGCCCCCTCCGCCTCGAGTCCAGAATGCGATTGACCGAATAAGTGGTCTCCCCATCTACGAGACGCGGCGGGGGAGGAACCGGGGCTAGCGGATTAATGCGCGAATGAAACACAGGTTTAATTTTAGAAACATGAAAAACGGGATGAACCCTCCTGTACGCTGGAGGTAGATTGAGGCGGACTGGACTAATGATCTTAGTGACAGGGAACGGGCCAATGAATTTGGGAGCAAGTTTTTTAGAGACGGAGCGGAGAGGAATGTTTCTAGTAGAAAGCCACACTTTTTGACCAATGACGTATACGGGAGGCTTCGACCGGTGGCGATCGGCCTTGGCCTTGGTGCGCGCCCCCACCTGGAGTAGAGTCTCACGGGCTCTCGTCCAAGTGCGGCGACACCTCTGGACGAAGGCGTGAGCGGAGGGGACCGCAACCTCGGATTCCAGACTAGGAAAAATTGGTGGCTGGTAACCTAAACTACCTTCAAACGGAGATAGGCCCGTGGCCGACACTGGTAACGTGTTGTGAGCGTACTCCACCATGGACAGTTGTTGACTCCATGAGGAAGGATTCTTGGAAACCAAACATCGCAACACCCTTTCCAGATCCTGGTTAGCTCTCTCGGTTTGGCCATTGCTCTGGGGATGAAACCCTGAGGACAGACTAACAGTCGCCCCCAATAATCTACAAAACTCTCGCCAAAATTTGGACACAAACTGGGGACCCCGGTCAGAAACCACGTCAATCGGGAGGCCATGTAAGCGAAAGACGTGATCTACGACCGTTAACGCTGTCTCCTTAGCTGAGGGTAATTTGGGTAAGGGAATGAAATGGGCCGCCTTCGAGAATCGGTCCACCACGGTCAAAACGACTGTGTTACCCTGAGAGGGTGGGAGGGCGGTAATAAAATCTAGAGCGATATGGGACCAGGGTCTCGAAAGGGACCGGCAGCGGTTGAAGTAACCCATCTGGGGGTCGATTGGAAGTCTTACCAGTGGCACAAACCGAGCAAGCCAAAACAAAACTGTGAATGTCGCGAGCCATAAGTGGCCACCAGAATCGTTGCTTGACTAAGAAACTAGTGCGATTAACTCCTGGATGACAAGCCACGTTGGAGCAATGACCCCACTGGATGACGTCGGACCGTAATTTCTCCGGCACAAATAACCGATTCGGTGGGCAACCGGGCGGAGGCATTACCCCTTCTAAGGCCGTCTTGACCCTCGATTCGACCTCCCATGTGAGTGTGGAAACAAATAAGGTTTCGGGTAAAATGCACTCGGGAGTGGACGGGCGTTCGGAACGATAAAAAATACGAGATAAAGAATCGGGTTTGATGTTCTTAGAACCCGGGCGGTACGAGAGAGAAAAATCAAAACGACCGAAAAAAAGTGCCCACCGAGCCTGCCTGGAGTTCAATCTTTTGGCTGTCTTGATATACTCTAAGTTCTTATGATCAGTCCAGACGATAAAAGGTACCCCTGACCCTTCTAACCAGTGACGCCACTCCTCCAACGCTAACTTGACTGCCAACAACTCCCGGTTACCAATGTCGTAATTACGTTCGGCTGGGGACAAACGATGAGACAAAAACGCGCAGGGATGCATCTTGTCATCTGTAGAAGAGCGTTGGGACAGAACTGCACCTACCCCCACCTCTGACGCATCGACCTCCACCACGAACTGACGTGAGCGATCAGGGGCAATAAGGATGGGGGCTGAAACAAAGCAGCTCTTGAGTTTGGCAAACACAGCCTCAGCTGTGTCTGACCACCTGAACGTAGTTCTGGGGGAGGTCAAGGCGGTCAGAGGCGCGGCTAGTTGGCTGAAATTGCGAATGAAACGCCGGTAGAAGTTGGCGAACCCCAGAAACCTCTGTAGGGCCTTACGTGAATCTGGACTTGGCCACTCTACCACAGCCTTAACCTTCTCAGGGTCCATACGCACTCCTTCAGGCGAGATGATGTACCCTAGGAAAGGAACAGACTGTGCATGAAAATAGCATTTCTCCTCTTTGACAAAAAGCCCATTCTCTAGCAACCTCTGAAGCACCCGTCGGACGTGTTGCACATGTTCCTGGAGAGAAGAGGAAAAAATCAATATGTCGTCCAGGTAGACATATATGAACTGATCTATCATATCTCGCAACACGTCATTGACGAGTGCCTGGAAGAATGCTGGGGAGTTGGAAAGCCCAAACGGCATAACCAAATATTCAAAGTGTCCCCTAGGGGTGTTAAAAGCAGTCTTCCACTCATCTCCCTCCCTAATGCGAACCAAATGATAAGCGTTACGTAAGTCCAATTTCGTGAAGACGGATGCCCCCTGCAACCTCTCGAAGGCTGAAGACATTAACGGCAAAGGATAAGTATTCTTTACCGTAATGTTGTTCAACCCCCGGTAATCAATACAAGGTCGCAGAGAACCATCCTTCTTCCCCACAAAAAAGAACCCCGCCCCCGCTGGAGATGAGGAAGGGCGGATGAACTTGGTTGCTAGAGAATCAGAAATATATTTCTTATATATTTCTGGGACAGAAAGTGAATATAATTTGCCTTTCGGCGGAGACTTACCTGGCAGTAAATCTATGGCACAGTCATAGGGACGATGCGGAGGAAGAGAAGCAGCACGAGACTTACTGAACACCTCCTTCAGATCAAGGTACTCTGCGGGCACGTTAGACAAATCCCCCGCCTCCTCCTGAAACACAGACACAGGCACAGACGAACAGGCAGACGCAAGACAAGACTTATGACATTCCTTGCTCCACTCCAACACAGATCCTTGGTGCCAGTCTACTCGGGGGTTGTGACGGATGAGCCAGGGGTGACCAAGGACGATGGGTGCGAGGGGGGAATCCAGAATAAGAAAAGAAATAGTCTCAGAGTGATTGCCTGATGTAGTAAGTGTGATGTCTTCCGTGGTAAATGAGATGGTGGGGAGTTCTTGACCGTTCAGTGCATGTACAGCAATCCTGTGTGTGAGGGGTCTGAGAGGTATCTGAAGATTGTGAGCAAGAGTATGGTCCATAAAATTACCTTCAGCCCCGGAGTCCACCAGTGCTCTGCAGTCGTGGGCGTGGACTGACCATCTGAGTCTTACCGGGAGGAGTGTAGAAGTGGATGAGGTCTTCTTGACGGAGATCCCACCCGACAGTAGCCTCATACTTACTGCCGGGCTTGGCCTTTTACCGGGCAGTTGTAGGCATAATGGCCCGCCCCTCCACAGTAGAGGCAAAGGCCATGGGACCTCCGTCTCTCCCTCTCCTCCCGGGAAAGCCGAGCTCGCCCTACCTGCATGGGTTCGTGATCGTTGACGGGGCTGACCACGTCCCTGCCGCTGAACCGTGGACCCTCGGCTCCTCCAGGAGTGCCCGCAGCGCCAACTCAATAAGTCCGTTGAGGGATGTTGGGAGGTCCAGGGCGTAGATCTCTCTCTGGACGCGGTCAGCCAACCCATGCAGGAACATGTCCCACTGCGCCTCCTCGTTCCACTGACACTCTGCCGCCAGGGTACGGAACTCGATCGAAAAGTCTGAAACCGATCTCTCTCCTTGACGGAGATCGGCAAGTACCCTGGCGGCTTCTCTCCCGGCGACCGCTCGATCAAAGACTTGCCTCATCTCAGTGGAGAGTGTCAGGAACGAGGCGCAGCATGGGTCTTGATTCTCCCACACCGCCGTCCCCCATAGCGCCGCTCTCCCAGTCAGTAAGGTTAACACGAAAGCAACCTTGGCCCGTTCTGTGTTAAAAGTCCTAGGTTGCAGGGCGAAATGCATGGAGCACCTGGTGAGGAATGCTCTACAAAAAGTAGGATTACCTGCGTAGGACTCTGGAACTGGTAGGCGGGGTTCCGACTGGGATGGGTCCACTGGTGGTGTGGGGGGAGCGGCTGGTGTGGGCGGCGCAGTGGGAGCTCGCAAGAGTTGAATTTGCTGGGTGAGCTCGGACACCTGCGCCACCAGGGACTGTACCGCGCGACCCGTCTCATTCAAATTTCTCTCCTGAGAATCCAACCGGCGAATGCTATGGTGAACGAATTCCTCGAGAGAAGGTGACGAGGGACTCGCTACTTCCATTCCTTGGTCAGATCGTTCTGTCATAATGCACGACAGGAAACAATAGCGAGTACTCAGAACTTTTATTAAAAGGCAGAACAAAGTCCAGCGGGGGTCAAGAAGACAGGTGGCGCAGGGACTAGATGGTCAGATCCAGAAGACAGTGCTGTGAAGACGTGAACCCAGTGAGACGTGACGAGTAATCCAACACAACGAGACGACCTCCACGAAGAACACGGGAACGGGAACACTGAAGCACTAGACTGGAACACCGACACAGGATACATGAAACAACGATCTGACAAAGGAGATGAGGGAACAGTGAGTATATATAAGGAGGGAGATAGGCTGCAGCTGGTGATGAGATGATGACAATCAGCTGGAGCGGATCAAGTAATGACACACAGACACGCCCACTACACACGCGCTCTCATACAACAACATAAACACAAGACGAGAAGGAAGCAAGGAATTCATATACCGTGACACTCTATTGCTTTGAGCAAATCTCGGGCTGCTGGTGATATGACTGAAGCCATAGTAAGCATCTGGCTGGAAAATCGAGGTCCATTATCCGAGAAAACAATCTCAGGAATTCCATGCAGTGAAAACATAGACTTTAAGTGCCCTATTACATCGTCAGATCTTGCAGGGGTTAGTTGGGCAATCTCCACAAATCTGTAAAAATAGTCCACCACTAGTAGATAAGTGCTTCCCTGCATTGGAAATAGGTCTGCACCCAGCTTAAGCCTTGGTCTGACTGGAAATCAGAGGGCATTAAAACCTCGGTTGGATTAACTCGTTCCTTGATACATATTGTGCAACTTTGAACAAGCTCATTTATCCGTCCACTTAGACCTGGCCACCACACTGAGCCAGGTCTGGCCATCCTTCCTGGCATCATTTTATCACCTCAGAACAGTTACGGTCCACTTTCAGCTGTTCTCTGAGTTCAGCCAAATAGTTAGGGCTGGAAGGCATGCACCCTATAACAGTCTCTACATAGATGTTAGTGTCTTCCATCAAGTCAGCCTCAGAATTGTGCTCTCCCAGGATGTTTTTTACTGGTGAACGAGACAACACGTCAGCTGTCAACAGTGTTTTGTCTGGTGTACGTGTGATGGTGTAATTGTACCGTACCCCAATCTCATGCGGAATCTCTGGATTCTTGGAGGAAGTTCTGCTAGCTCTTGGATACCCAGCAGGCTCACCAGAGGTTTGTGGTCCGTCTCCAGATAGAGGTGATGTCCTATGATGAAGTCTTTTAACCTTTCACATCCCCAGATCAGGCCCAAAGTCTCCTTTTCCACCTGGGTGTACCGTTGCTCTGTGGGGGTAAGTGACCGTGACGCATATGCAACCGGCTTCCACTGCTCCTCCTCTTTTTGTAGAAGAACAGCACCAAGACTGTATGATGCTGCATCAGCAGACAGTTTCAGTTCTTTGTTCAGGTTGTATAAAGCTATTACAGGCACGGATGAAAGCTCATGTTTGAGTTCACTGAAGGACTCTTGCTGGGCTCTACCCCAACATCAGTGGGGGTTTTTTGACAGAAGGTCCCTCAACGGCCTGTCCTTCTCTGCAAAGCATGGTATGAATTTACCTAATTAGTTTACCATACCGAGGAAGCTGCAGACTTCACTGATGTTGGATGGCTCTTTTATCTTCAGCACTGCTCTAGACTTGTCTGGATCAGGCCTCACCCCACTTTCAGAAATTTTATGACCCAGAAAATTGACCTCCTGTCTGCCCAACTCACACTTCTCCAAGTTCAGTGTGATGCCAGCTTTTTCAATCCTAGCTAACACTGTGTGTCATCTCTCATCATGCTGAGGCTGAGACTTGCCCCAGATGAGCACATCGTCCCTATAGCACACCACACCAGATAGTCATTCTATGACCATGGATATGCGTCTTTGAAAATGCTCTGGTGCTGAAGCAATACTGAACGGCAGCCTATTGAAAAAAATCTTTCAAATGGGGTTGTAAATGTTGTTTATTTAGCTGATTGGTCCGACAGTGGAATCTGTCAGAACCCCATGTTTGCGTCTAATTTGCTGAAGACTTTGTCCCCGCCCAGCTGTCCGAGAGTCTGCTCTACAGAAGGCAAAATGCACTTCTCCCTACATACAGCCTCATTTAATTTGGTGAGGTCAACGCAGATACAGAATGTCCCGTTCTTCTTGGGTATAGGTACCATGCCTGAACACCAGTCGGTTGGCTCCTCAACTTTTGTAATGACCCCCAGCTGTTCCATGTGCTCTAATTCCTTCTTAACTTTCCCCAACAAAAGAAGGGGAACTCTCCTAGGGAGAGTTGCCAGGGAGAACGGAGTCACGTTTGGTTTTGAGCATTATGGTGTAGGGCTGGCGTACTATACCTAGTCCTTGATACAGCTTTCGGTAGGTTCTTTTGAGCATGTTTGCATTTACACTGTCAAGCCGAGCTACCAAATTGATCTTTAAGATTGCTGGCCGACCTAAAAGTGCTGTGTGAAGATCTTTAACCACATAAACATTCTCTTGCACAGTGAGCTCACCTTTTCTAATTGACTCATGGGACATTCCAATTACAGAAAGTGGAGTCCCATCTGGCCCCAGTAGAGGCTTGTCTGCATTTTCCAGTGTAAATGTCCCTTTTGTTATCTCTCTGAATGTAGACTCTGGAATGACTTTAAAACGTCAGCACCTGTGTCGATTTTAAATTTTACTTTATGGTGTCTAATTAACAGCTTCACAGCCCAAGCATTCTGGCCCGCCTCTACTGTGCCTAAAAAACAGGGTTCTTATGACTCATTGCACTCTTCTGCTTCAATAGCATGCACTGTTTTGGCAGATTTACACATCTTGCTGTAGTGTCCTTTTTTCCCACATGTGTGGCATGAAACATCTTTGGCTGGGCATTGCCATTTTTTAATGACAATGTGTTTTTCCACATCTTTAAAAGGGCCTTTTATAATTTTTGTTCAGAGATGTGGTTGATGATTGGAAAAGCAGCTGTTTTTGAATTTTGATGGGCTCTGTTTTGCTGTTTTTTTGTTTGCTTTTGCTGCCACCGCATCAATTTCAGCTACACTTCTTGTCTCACATCTTAAGTCAGTCTGCTGTTTTTTAATGACTTCTGACTGTCGTTGCATATTAATAGCTTTCTCAAGAGTCTTTGTCCAGCTGCATCCGTGTACTGTCTCAAGTCTATGAGTCTACTGATCAACTACAAGTCTATCTCTAAGCAATTCATCATAAAGGGAACCATAGTTACAGTTTTCTGCCAGAGCATACAGGGCTGTTATGAAATTATCAACTGATTCACTTGGCTGCTGCACTCTTTGATTTAATCTTGCTCGTGCGTAGATTACGTTCTTTTTGGGCACAAAAAACTTGTTGAATGTCTCTTTAACCATTGCATACTCGTGTCTTGCGCCTCAGATAAAGGCTCTTAACACATTGTCTGCCTCGTCTCCCATGCAGTATATGAATGTGTTAACCCGATTAGCCTGCCAACTGACATGCAGTGGCCAGTCGAAATCTTTCAAACCACTGAATTAATTTCTCCCACTCTTGAGGTCTTGCGAAATTGAACAGCTCTGGAGGCTGAATCATGATGGTGGCGTTCGGAGACCCGCTTAGACCCGGCTGGAGTTGTTTCTGCACCGCCGCGGGACCCGCGTCGTCTTCGCTCATGCTGATCGATCAACTACCACAGACTTTTTTCTACTCTCTCTATTTTGCCCCTCTTCTCCTCTAAGCGTCTATTCTCGCTTTACTTCTGACACCATGTTGAGTTATTAAACAAAAGAGATCAGGCCCATTGAACGTGTTATCTCACCTGCCATTCTTTTATTGCTCCTCTCTCACTCTGGCTAGGCTAGGCTAAGGTAGGCTAGGCATACAAGGTAGAATTACAACGTACATACGACGACGAACCAGCACAGGACTTCTTCTTTTAGAGTTTAGCTGGCGGTTGGCGAACCAACTTAAGGTGCATTTACCGCCACCTACCCGACTGTAGTGTGGTCGTCGAGAATAGTCAGATGGAATTATTCACCTATGCACACCTATACCTATGGTATACATATGCACATATTAAATACGGTAAAACAAGCCCCTATTTTTGAGAAACCTCATAACTTGATTTTTAACACTTTTAGATACATCTCCTTAGAGATTAAGAGATTGCAGGACTGCAAACACAGGGAGAATAATTAGGGAGAGCAAACAAAGGAGGTAACGAGGGAGGACAGGTGGGGCAAATGAATTAATAATCAGGTAACAAGATGAGAGGGGATAGACAATGACAGGAGAGCACATGGCACAAGGAAACACATCATGTTTCCTTGTGCCATGTGCTCATACCAAACATGACAAAAACACAAACACATGGCCTATAAAACAAATCACAAGCCATGTGCTAACACAAAACGAGACATGAACACGTAGCCAATGAGAACACTCATAATAAGCTACGTGTTCACACAAAACATGACAACAAGAAAGCACGCAGCCAGTGAAACACAAGCTGCATGCAACACAGCACAAGACAAAACATGAAAGCACATGAAACCAGGGACACAGACAAGACAAAACAGGACTGTCAGGGCTCTGTCACAAAAACAAGAAATAGGCTAGACAGAAGTGACAGAACCCTGACAATTACTTTCTATAAAAAGTAACTAAGAAACACAAAAGTGTAATGCATTACTTTTAAAAGTATCTTTCCCCAACACTGTATAGTAGTATGGGTAGATATTATAGTTGTAAATGTTGCCATTTTTAATTACCATTTTATTATTTTACTAATATATGTTTTTTTATTTTAAAATTGTAGAATTTGTTATTTTTTAAAAACATAACCCCCTGAGCAAATCTTGTTTAGGGGTGCTAAAAGTAACTAGTACCCCTGTGATTACTCTGCTAGCACACCTGTGTCAACTTAAAGAGGAACTGTCTTTACATACAGCCACTAAACATCACATTGAATCCAGATGGTTAAATTGAATTCCCAATATGCCGGTTTTCGTTATGAGAAAAGGTCTAGCATCATTCGTTTGCAGATGCCTCTTGATTTAATAGTTTATCATCGCATATATATTTTAGTGTGGCTTAAGTGTCCAAATACTTTTTGTACTTCACTGTATACTAAAAAATTAATATTGGCCATAACTTTAAGGTTGCTTATTCAGCATGATCTGAGGACAAAACAGTGTTAGTCAGAGACTGCTTGTTGACCTTGTCTGCATATGTGTGTATGACCATCTGTGTGCGCAGCGGCAGAAGCCCCAGCTGGGCGGCACTTTACTGGGGAGACAACACTCATTAGAGGAGGAGTTTGTTCGAGCCAAGGCTGCTGTGGAGGTGAGACCAAGCCCCTACAACACTCACACACACACACACACTCACACACACACAAGAAAAACACATGTATTTATTCGAAAAGTTTGGAAAAAGTCTTCTCTGCTGCCACAGTCATCTTCATACCTCAGGCCTTATTCACAGCATATCTGGCCACCTGGGAATTGCAGTTTCTTGCATTCTGTAAGGTCAGTCTCACCCTGTAAGTTAAGACTGCATAATTGGTGTATTTTTAGCTGAGGAGTGCAGCATCAACACAAATGACATCTCTGCTTTGTGATTATGTCAGCTCTTACCTCTCTAGTCTCTAATTCAGAGATGCTTATTGGCCAGTAATATTCATAAGACATCCATTTTAAAGTGATGTGCTCAGTAAAGTTGCTATATTTAACAGTGACACTGTCAATATTCTGATGCAAACTGTCTGAAGTTTTCTGTACTTCCCTTGCATGAAACTACTGTACCTTTTGTAGCACAATCTCTACTGCATCAGCTATAAAATAGTAAGGTTAAATATTAGAAGCATATTTCTTTTGTGAAACATAATTGATCAAACAATTCTTATTGTTTATTGTTTACTAATCCTTTTTTTAGTATTAACATGTTTTGAAGAAAAAAAAAAGCCTCATTATAAGAATTAAATTGCCTATTAGGAAAACCCTTAGTAAGTTTAAGTTTAGTATAATAATTTATTATTATTTCTTCAGATTTTAGCAGTTGCTTTACTGTTTATTAATTTTAGAAAAAAGTTCAGTTGACTGATATTTATTTAAGACATTGATCATTGGCAACAAGTATAAAGGCTATATAACCCAGAAATGGTACAAGGAAGACCTAGAAGAGAAGAGTGGTTTGAAATACTAATAAAGAAATAAAAAAATGGAAAGATTCACACATATTTAGGCTGCAAAAGAAAACCTGTGAGAACAAATGGAGAAAATGGTCAGCTATCTCCTCTGCAAATTAGATGAATCCATTTAAAAGTGTATGAGTGTATTATGATGTCATGTACTGGTGAACTGACTGAAGGATTATATGTAATGTATGGTAACTTTGTTTTAATGTGTAAGTTGTTCCTCTGTTCTTTACAAAAGCAATAAACAATAAGTATTAAAGTGTTTAAAAAAACAAAACAAAAAAAAAGTTCAGTTATATTTTTTATGTCGGAGTGCTCCCACAGGGCAATATCTCCAATAATATGCAAAACACTTCAAAATCAAAGTCACGTTTTGCATATTGTGTGGTAACCAACATGTATAAACATACAAAATACATAAAACAGGAAATGAAATCAAATAGAGGATTGTTAATAATGTAAATACTTTATACATAGAAAATGTATTTACAACTTTACAAAATAAATAATAATAATTAAGATGTGTAGATACACTCACAAGATTTTGTAAGGATGCTATAAATATTATTGTTCCCTCATTACTCAATGCATGTGACATTTTTAGTCACTATTTTCAAACTTTTCTTAAAACTTGTGGAATTTTTTTTAGAAAATCAAACATGAAACCAACACAAATACAACATTTTGAAGAACTTGCACATGTTTTAAATTTGATTTCCCCCCAAAAAAATCCTTAGCCTTTAACAAGGACTCATAGTTTTTGAGTAATTGCTACAAAAGCTAGTGCATATTTTAAACTGAAGCAGAGATGAAATCCTTTTAATTGTAAAGCTAAAGCACAGGTCTGTGCCAGTGGGTGATTATTTGAGTACAGATGAATGACTCTAGAGATCCCTTGCGGTGTTGCATCTTCATGGCCTCTTCATCACGACGAAAGCTGAAAAAGAAAACGCAGACAATCTAGGAAAAGATTGATCATCCATATTCTATTGCCCCATTTATTTATATGATTTATCCCAGTGTATCAATCATGCAAATGGAAAAAAAATGAATGCGTACGTGACTGTCTGCTGTAACGTGGTGGTTTGCGGCTTGCAGGATTTTCTGTGATTAATTGTCCCGTCCAGCGCGTGCCTTCATCGCAGATGCAACACTCTCCCCTCATTTCCTCTTAATGCAAACACTCAGTGAATCAACTCTAGGAAGACAGTTGAAGCCTAAGCAATTGTTTGTGTGTTGCAAGATTAATTTGAGTTGCCAAGAAACATAAAAAAACAATACACTCAGTTAGTTGTGCTAAGAACTGGGTTGTTCAAGCTATACTGTTAAGGGAGCCAAAGTAAGCAAACAAAGAATGCTAGACAGAACACAAACCAGCAAACTATGCACAAATGCACAGAAAGATAAACACGTCTTTTAGATAAGTGTCATGGGTGTGAATAGAGTTAAATAGGGTGTGAATAAAGTTGAATAGGGTGTGAATCCTTATTCTTGGAGGTGATACTGATACTAACAGGAAGCAATAGAGGAAAGACCATTTTTGGAGTATTTTGGAACATCTCGTGATGCAACCAATCTCATGATGGTCCAATACTTTGCTTTCCAGCTTCTTCTGTGCTTCCAGTAGAGAATAAGGAAACTAATGATGTGGTTTGTATATTCGGAATACGCTGATCACTTACTGTATATACAGGGATATTACAGTAGCTGCGGATATAACCCACTTTTTGCTAAATTATGTGATGTAAAAAAAGGTGTGTCTCAAAAGGATAAGAATATCACAAACAGAGAGAGAGAGAGAATTTAGGGTCAGTAAGATTTTTTTAAAGAAATGAATAGCCTACTTTTATTGTGCAAAAATACACTAAATTGATCAAAAGTGACAGAAGAGACATGTACGTTGTTTAAAAAAAAAAAAAAAAAAAAATTTAAATAAAAGCTGTTCTTTTGAACTTTCTGTTCATCAGATAATCCAGATAATAATATATGAAAATAAATAAATAAATGTTTCATGGTTTCCAAAACCGATCATTCCGATCTCACAAAGTTCTGTTATAATCAATTTAGCTGTCTATATTGCTCATTGAATCTCTTCAAGTCAAGTCATATTCATATTTATAGACGACACCGTTCTCTATAAACAGACTTTAAACGCGAACCTGTGATAAACGCTGATGGTGTTCACATGCGCATTAAGAATTGATTCTATAGTTATGTGCGTTTGAATCTGTAGAGTGGTAAAGGGATCATCCATAGGGAGAGGCTAGTTGGCACTTCAGCACTGCATTGGCATCGGGTCCAGGCGAAGCTCCTTCGTCAGATCTGGATACGGCCTGAATCTGGCAGGCTGCGGGAAAACCTCGGGATAAACAAAGACACTAAAATTAGCGTTGATGCCATTCTTCTTATGATGTAATGAGTACATCAGGATTTAAGGGAAGTGTTCCCAGTTCCGGCTGACCTAATCTATGCAGCCTAACATTGAATTATAGAAGTTGATAATGTATTATGTGAATGCTAGGTCAAAAAGATGTGTCTTTAATCGAGCTTTGAACTGACAGAGTGTGTCTGCTTCCCGGACAATGGTAGGAAGACTGTTCCAGAGTTTTGGTGCTAAATAGGAAAAGGATCTATCGCCAGCAGTCGATATTCTAGGTATTATTAACTGGCCGGAATTTTGAGATCGCAATAAACGTGAAGGACTATAATGCGTTAAGAGCTCGCTCAAGTACTGCGGAGCTAAACCATTTAGGGCAAGTAATCAACAATATTTTTAAATTTATACGATGTTTAATAGGCAGTCAATGCAGTGTTGACAGAACCGGGCTAATATGGTCATACTTCCTGGTTCTGGTAAGAACTCGAGCTGCTGCGTTTGTTTATTAGGCGTGCAGGGCAACCACCCAGTAGAGCATTACAATAATCTAGCCTTGATGTCATAAATGCATGAACTAATTGTTCTGCATTTGTCAATGAGAGCATATGACGTAATTTAGATATATTTTTAAGATGGAAAAATGTGGTTTTACAGATACTAGACACGTGACTTTCAAATGAAAGATTGGTATCAAAGAGCACACCCAGGTTCCTAACCGACGACGAAGACTTAACAGAGCAGCCATCAAGTGTTAGAAAGTATTCTGGTTATTACGTGTGGACGTTTTTTGTCCAATAATTAGAATCTCTGTTTTTTCAGAATTTTGTAGTAGGAAATTACTAGTCATCCAATTCTTTATATCAGCTATGCATTCTGTTAATTTTGTGAATTGATAAGTTTCGTTAGGTTTTGAAGAAATATAGAGCTGAGTATCATCGGCATAACAGTGAAAGCTAATTCCATGTTTCCTAATGATATCTCCTAATGGTAGCATGTACAGAGTGAACAGCAGCAGTCCCAGTTCTGAGCCTTGTGGTACGCCATACTGAACTGAATCGATAAGACATCTCATCTCTTTACTGCTACTAACTGATAACGGTCAGATAAGTATGATTTAAACCATGCCAGTGCAATTCCACTAATGCCAACATAGTGTTCTAGTCTATTTAAAAGAATGTTGTGGTCAATTGTGTCAAATGCAGCACTAAGATCAAGTAACACTAATAGTATACATATATAATAGTATACTCTTATACATAATGTTTATGTTCTGACTAAATTAAACACCTCTGATTGGCCATTGCATTCAAGAGATCAACGGCTATGTATGTGATTTGCTACAATGACTCGGGGTGGCAAAAATACGTCATAAATAGAAAGTTTGACATTCTTCAGAGCTCAACTGGTTTATACTGGTTTATACAATATTATATTTTTACAGTTTCAACTAAGGGGGCTCTAGTTTTTGTTTGAGGGTGCTTATAGCACCCCCATAGAACTGGAGTAAGACTGGAGTAATGGCTGCAAAAAATTAGTTTTGCCATCACAGGAATAAATTACTTATTTATTCCTGTCTCCTGACGTGTTCCTGTTCTAAAACTGTCATTTTAAATTGTAGTATTTCAAATTGTAGTATTTCAATATCTTTGGTTTCTGTTCATTGGACTTTTAGTTTGTATGTTCCTGTCTTCCTGTGTGATGTAGTTCCTGTTTCCCCTTTTCTCGTTTCAAGTTAGTTGGTATGGTTACTAATCGTTTTCACCTGTGTCTTGTTTAGTTTTACCTGTGTATTTACAAGCCCTCATTTCGATCAGTCCTTTGTTTGGTATTGTTTTTAGTCAAGTCACCTTCATTTATATAACACTTTTAAAGGGACACTCCACCCATTTGCATTAAGCTTTCCATTGTTAGAAACCCAGTCATACTATTGAATGGTCGTGCAACACTCTCTCACGAGAGAAATCCGCTATTTACCTTTTTCACTTCCTCCTACAATGACGCAAAAATCGTCATTTGTAGGAGGAAGTGTAAGAGGGGGGGATTTCTGTAAAGACTACAAGCACAAGTTCCCACCCTTTCAAACCCGCCCATAGGGGGTTGGACCTAATGCGCTAACAGACCTATCACAGATCAGTGCCAGTGCGTTTGATTTCACTGGCAGAAACTTTTTGAAAATATGGACGAAGGTGTTGCGTCTGTTATAGGACAACTTAGTTTGAATAAACGAACAGACACTGATTGCTCTACGTTTATTTAAAATTAACTGCAAGACAACTAGCAGTGAATGTGCTTTCCATTAAATGAATCACACAGATTGAACAAATCCTTAAAAAACAAACAAAAATTCTATTTTGGCCTATTCTGGTGGTGCGGTGGAGACGCGTTCATGTAGCCTAACAATAAAGCGCTGCCAATAAAGCACCTACAATCACAAAGTCACAAAGAACCGGCAAAAGTAATGATTATGAATATGTAAAATATAGCAAGGAGATATTTTAATTGTTTATTAATAAACAAGTGTTTCTTCAGTGTCGGTTGCAATATGAAGTTGACGATGCTGACTCGCGATCTTCGCAATAGTGAACGCGCAGAGAGAAATGTACATTTCATACGGATTACATAAGCAGAGAGCAGTCTGTAGTCTGTTTTCTTTAGTTTTGAATTGTTCTGTTTAAAAGTAGACATGTCTGTGAGAGGAGGCTAGTCTTCCTTATACACTGAGTTTCGGTTCATTTATGAGACGAGCTCCAGTTCACGCGCCGGCGCCTCCATTTCGTGATTATCTATCGTCTGCTATATTTACTTCATATTTATTAAATGCAGACAATTGGTTGATGAAACATTGATTAAAATTAAGATACAATTAATACAAAACGAAATTCACTTTAAAGAAAGGTTTTGCGTTTTCTGTTTGATGTCTCTGTGAAAGTTTTAAAGGAGCTGTATGTAAGAAATTTATTTCAATTAATCATACATTTTCCCTGAAATGTCACTAGACATTAAGAAATCATGTTCATTTCAAATACTTATATTATTGACAACAGTAGTTCGGCCAGGATATTGTCATTTAAAAAGTGAAGTTGCAGCCCTCAACTGATGTTGATGTTGTCATGTTGTGTTTTGGTCTGAGTGCCACCCTCCACCGATCTACCAATCACGAAGTCAGTAGTGTTGCGCATCCGGGTTGCCAGCTCTGCTCTAGTTCCCACAGTCGCAGCTAATAACGTGTCGTAATCGGATCCTGCAGCATATCTGGCAACCTTGAGTCAGTAATTTGAAAGTGATTGCAGTACCAGTTTTGGCCACAATCTTACATACGGCTCCTTTAAAGCATCTTTTAGTGCCACTTTCAGAGCGCTCACGTCCGTAACAGTTTTTTCCTCATAAATGCAAACACGAAAAATAAAATAAAATAAATATTTTATGTTCTATGGAGGTTCTGTGGTTACTCCCCAACACTGATATTATATAGCCTAACCTTATCTGCAAGATATTTTAATAACACGGTTTTCACAAGCGCGGGTCTCTTCAATCCTAAGGGGTTGGGTTCGAAATCTTCTGGATTGAAATGTAGACTGCACACCGTCAGATGTTTTAGTGCTTCAATGGCTGTGTCCTCTCCGAACTTCGGGTTATTGATAGCCCGTAGCCACTTTTTGCACAAGTGCAAATCTTTGGGTAATCTATGAAAACTTACTCCGTGTATTTTCTGTGTGCTGGCCGAACATGCAAGTACTATCCAAGTTCACACCATTTCGAAACAAAATGAGGAGTAATTCAATAATTAGTTTGCAAAGTAACTCTTCACTAGAAATTGTGTGAAATGATTTCCAGGCAGTAGCGTAGAGTGGAGCTCAACTCTAGTCTAGATAGATGGGCGGAGTAGTGGGATTGGCCTGCGGAGCTGAGCATTGCAATCCACTATGGGGATTGTGGTCTACAATCCACAAGCACTAAACAGTCATTTTCTGCCTTTTATCGGCCAAGAAGGGCCCAAATTAGAAATTTATGCTACTATTCTACTACATATATGACCCACTTTCAATACATATTCATGTCTCCACCGGTGGAATTACCCTTTAACAAAATAGATTGTTTCAAAGCAGCTTTATAGAGATAGTAGGAAATAACAGCAACAGATTGTTTTGGCTTTACAGCAGCTCTAGAATAAAGTTATTGTCCAGCTAAAGTTAGTTTTGATTGATTCACTTCCGTTGCAAAGATCATTAGTTATTAACTTAGGGGCCGCTAACACAACACCGTTTTAATAGAAAACCCTTAATGCGATCCGGCCGCTCATTCGCACAACAACAGTGCCTGGCGGCTCGGGAACGCAAACCTTGAAATAGATTCCAAGGTGCAAGCCTTGAATTTAAAAAAAAAAAAGTTATCTCAAAACGTTATCTCTAAATGCTCAAAACTTTATCAAAAACGTGAACCTGTGAAAACACTGACGGCGTGCACATGCGTATTACGTGTTTAGTCTATAGGCGCGTTTTAATATATATATGTGCGCAGGTGTGTTTACAGATTGACCTCAACAAAGTACTTGTCTGGCCTTAAAAAATTATAATACAGAATTTTTTATCGTAAACTATCTTTATTGTGTGTAAAGCTGTTATGTTTAATCTTCTGACGTGTTCCTGTTCTAGTTAATTGTTGTTAAGAAAACTAAATGTAGATCTTCATCTCTTCCTCGCTTGCCTGCATGTATATATATATATATATACCCACACAGAGTCTAAGAGAGTCATTTACAATAATACTTTCCTCTGCAGTCAATAATGGACTGTAACTGGAATCTGCTTTTAACTGATCATACCTGATCTGACAGTGTATAAATATACACATATCTATACATTGTGCACCACTTCTGCTGACCTCACAGATTGATAATAATTAGATACTGTATGAAAGCTGAGAGGTCTTCTGGTAATCCAATCGCAAATGTGCTTCTGGCAGATGATATTCTGGTGAATCCATAAAGATGAATATAGCATGTTGACCTTTTGGCCTTGCTGCTAAAAATTATTCTGCAGCTTTTGTAACCAAAAACAATATGTCCTTATAACACTGGGGCATGATTGTGTGTCTGGCTAGTCCTATGTGGACCAATTAAAAACACAGAGCAATTCAAATGCTATGAAGTCTATCCTTTATATTCCCTGCTGGGACAAAAAACTACTGTTAAAAAGCATTTTATGGATGCCAAACAACATCTCTCTGTAATGCTGTACAGGGTCTTGTTTTATATGATATTCCAATATTGGTTGTGTCCTAAAGGGCTGTGTAACTGTCTCCCACAGTCAGACACTGAGTTCTGGGATAAAATGCAGGCCGAGTGGGAAGAGCTGGCACGGAGGAACTGGTTGGAGGACGCTGACAGTGAAGGCCCGATTCCACCCAACTTTTCATCCACTGAAAAGGTATTCTCAGCCAATCAAAATGCCCTACATCAGTGGCTCTCCACCACAGGGCCGGGGCCCTTATACCTGTTTTCCCCCAGAATAGTTTGGGTTCTGGAACCAGAGCTTGTTCTCAGCCGTGCAGTGGCACTTCTTTGCTGTTCACGATACCGGGAGTGATTCTAGCTTATATCGGCAGCTCGCATAAACTGCTTGTACTATCATCTGTCGTTTTTGGAGTTATTTTGAAACTAAAACCATTTATTCACCCACTCTCTCACACACTGGGCCTCTCTCGCGCTCACAGTTTTATATATTTAGATATGAAGAGTAATGTAGTGCAATATTATTACATTTCTCAATGAGACTGCTAGGTAACACTTTATTTTGATGGTCCCCAGAACATTCTGTTGACTAAAGCCCTATTCAGATGGGATTAGTTTAACATGGAGAGGTGGGTAAAGTAACAATTACCAAAGCTTCTCAGTGATTTTAGTCCCATCCGAATGTGCCATCTTAGTAATCATTACGTACAATGTCAGTAAAGATTACAGCGACTTTTACCTTCTGCAAAAAGGTCCCAAAAAATGACGTCCGGTAATGCTAATCCCGTGCGAATAGACCCGCTGTAAATATGTACCTAAATATTCCATCATTTCTTGTTTAAAAGTAGTTTTCTGAATTTTTTTAAGTATGCAGGCGCTTGAAAAAGTATTCAGTTGCGTTCTAGATGGTGGGACAAGTCTGTGGCAAAACTCAAGTGTTTTCCACATACCATTCAGATCAGAAAAAAGGTCAAAAGAACTTGTTAGAGGCACAAAACTTTTAGCGTTAGGTAAGTGCCTAATACCAACATAATCCAATCTGAATTTAATTAATGCATCGTTTAACCGGACCTAACTGTTTTATATATATAAATATATAGGTTATCTTTGTTTGCGCACGTGATATCAGGAAGAAACGTAATACGCACATGGCGACAGGAGGTTGATGGCAATGCGCAAATCGAGTTACCCCTCCCACTTCTGCTAGTTTTACTGAGATATCTTATCCCGTGCGAATTGGACATTAATATTACAGATGTCCTGTGGTAAAATTACATTACACCATATACCCTTGTAAAGTGAATCCCGTCCGAATAGCGCTTTAGTAACTTTGTAACTACATGTCAACTAACTCTGTTTTAAAGGGACCATTAACCCTCTGGGGTCTAAGGGGTTTTTGAGGTCCTTGAGATGTTTTGACATGCCCTGACATTTGTGTTTTTTTTCAGTTGCTTATAAACATATTAATGGCAAAGTTGTCAATGTACTCTATTTAGCACAAACAAGGCTACCATAATATGTGAGCAATGTGTATGTACATGTTTGTATTTTTGAAGGAATATTGTTTATGCATGGTTATTGAAAAAACTAAAACTTAAAGCCTCTGAAATAAGGCCACAAAACACTCACTAAACATGTGTCCACAATACTTTTGACTAATGAATGTTGTTGCCTAGAATTTTTGCTTCAAAATGATCTGAAAATCATCCTGCCTAATCATTTACACAAAACAATACATTGATTTAAACTTTTTAAGACACTTTATGTCCAGGGTTCTCAAGTATCACGCATTGGCCGTGAGACACACGCAATTCAACCAGTTCACACGCTCACACGCCACACTGTGTATTTCTCACGCTGAAAAGGCAATGCCAACCAAGTTGTCCTGCAAGCTTTATATATAACGTTGTATACGAGGCGCAGGCACACAAAGTGGAGTTTCCTGCCTCCAGCACGTATCTCGGCCAGATTGCGTTCGTTACAAAGCAACATAGATGTGCGAACATCCGGAAGTTGACGGAGCATTCTCGGCCACTGTACGTTCGTTTCGTTATAAGCAACAACATCGCGCGAACACGCGTCGTGATCCGATAGTCGTGATGGAGAAGGTAATTTGGAAGAAAGCTCGTCTAACATTTTTCTAGAACAGTTAATATATATAGCCCATCGTATACATTATTATTGATGCAGTAAAAAACTCTACATCTAGGCTACTTTGCAACCAGGCCAGAAGCTTTGGCTCAGTTTGGCTAGCTTATGTTATCTGAAACTAAAGGAAATGTTAGTGGGTATGGGAAGGAATGAATATGTATTTCTTAATTTTATTTATAATTATATATTATACTGTATTAATAGTATTTCTAGTTACATTAAGGCTACATGTATTAAAGCAGAGTGCTCTGGGTAATATTTGATATCCTGTCAACATAGCCTACATTAATCATTTTGCATTTGTATTTTCAGGGAGCCATCTTTGAAAAACAGTCTCTACCAGTCGATCTACGAATACCGATCCAAGTGCGCTGAACTGTGTAGAATCTCATATGGTCCGTTGTTTCCGGAAGAAAGCACTGAGCGCATAAGAGAAGCACTGAACACAACAGAGAAAATAAATAAATAAAAATAATTTAATCACATCTCACCAGCGCACTTGGATCGGCATTCGTAGATCGACTGGTAGAGACTGTTTTTCAAAGATGGCTTTTGCCTGTATTCGCGAAGCTGACTGTATGTAAAAAATATCTTCTTATTAAACTGTCTGGACACTGACAAAGTTCTCAATGCTTTCGGTTTGAAGGTAGGGACCCTTATTATGCTACCGTGTTAGCGTGGGGCTATTTTGAGCCTTGTTAGTGGTATTAACAAGCGATTTTTATTTGTCATTACTCTATGCCCTATATACTAGCGTTATACTAGCGTTATAGTCTAAACTGTTTTTAGAGATAAAACTATTTACATTCGATAATCATGAAAACAAATCTCAGATAACGGTTGACTAGGTAACAATGTGTAATTAGACCAAAGGTTCGTTTTGCGCCAGAGTTCTCCTTTAATCCTCATACTGTATTTTCAGAAAGTTTTGGAATATGTATCCTCTCCCCAAATTTGTCACTAATAAAACACAACAAAAAAAAATACAATTTTAACAATATTTCAAGTGTAATCTTTCTTTGTAAAAAGTATACGTATTTCAAGGGTAACATATGAGCAGAAATTGGCAAACAAAAGCTTATTTAATGTGGCAGTAGGCTGTTTTTAACGACTTTATAATCCATCCAAAACTAATCAATGAAATCTTGTCTAAATATTCATATTTAGTCTGCAACATATCGTGTTTATGCGAGTGTGAGATGCGCGCTGTACAGCTGTAAACAACAGCGCGCGCGTCTGTTCCTTTCATTCATCATTCACACTATCGCGATTATTACAAAGCTCTTAAGAATAAATAACTTACTACATCAGCTTGATTCGTTGCTCATCGGAAACTACCAGCACTTCTGAGGTAAATTGTTCCAGGATTAGGACGATATAGTATTATTCCTCAGAGCGCAGCAAGACGAGGTAAAGTCCACGATTCTTGTTCAACTTGATGTGTTTTATCCAGCTGATATGGGGGCGTTAACAGTTTGCATGGCTTGCCTCAGATCATTTGCGTTTGAATAGCGCGCGCTCTCTGTGGGCGTGGTCACATTAAAAGATAATTAGCTGAAATGAGAACGACTGACATCTCTCTCTTTTTATATAGATTACATAAACAGAGAATATTTGTTTTAGTTTTGAATTAGATAATTTAAAAGTACACACTTAAATGATTATAAAGATATATTGCTCATGCCTAAGTGAATAATATTCGCTGAGTTTTGTTTAAGGTAATGAAATGATGTGATAGCTAGCAGATTGCTAGAGTTTCTTGACTGAAATCGATATTTATGTGGAGTAGTATTTTGGGCCAAAAAGATTTGATTTAACACTGATTTGGACTAAAACTGGAGCATGGAAGAGGAGCTTTTATTGCTTCACACTTGGTTTGGACACAGTTTACATAACTTGAACCGGCAGAAGCCATTCTGTTGATTGTTAACTAATCAAAGGTGCTGTTCCGCACCACTGCATGAGTTTCAAAATGACTGCCCACTGTATTGCATTCTCTATGACGACAGAACTGATACAGGGGTAGATTGTCACTTCAAAGGTTATAGACTCCAGATGTCAGATAATGTTCTCTTTCATCTAATATTCTCTCATATGTTCCATGATTGTGTGCTTCCAAATAGGTAGAGAAAGTTCGGATACAGCCAAAAACTACTGTGCGTTCCTATTCTCCTTGGCTTTTGGCTGGGTCTGATCATTGTAAGTGATATGTAGCATGACGGATTATATGACTGTTTGTTGTGTTTTATGTTGTTATTTTATGCTTATAAATTCTGCAAGAGTTTTAATGCTATTTTACAGCACTTTGGTCGATTTTTATGGTTTTGAAAGTGCTTTATAAATAAATTTGTATTGAGTTGCTGCCTATGCTGCATCCCTTTTAGAGATACAGCTTGATTAATATAGTTTATAGATGCTAGGGCATTTCTATGTAGTTGAAAGGGTGCCAACAGAGTAGTATGTCCAAATAAATATTATTTGAAAAACAATAGGCGAAAAGTACCTGGATGACCTTCTACTTTTGGTGAGATTCTGTAGTGTGCATATGATGGATGAGGCCACTATAGGCTCACTATACCATGAGGCCACGGGAGACGATTTATGAATGGCAGTGAAGTGACACAACTGATGCGGTAGGATATGTGACAGGAACAACATGGCGGATGTAGTACGTCCGAATTTTATTCATACTACCCATATTCATGATATAGAACATACTTTTTTAAGTGTCTTGAAGTAAGTTCAAAGTCAAATGCAGTGCCTACTCAGACAGTATTCGATTCAGATGCACTGAATGAAAAACACCACAAAAGCTCTTTTTGCACTGCCTGTAGATTACTGAAATAATCATAATAAATGTGCACACTGTTTTCGTCACGTATTTTAATGCAACCTTTAATATTTTAAAAGAGTTATTTTTATAGAACCTGTCTAACCCTAACCTGTTGCTTGCAATCATTTACGCTCCTTCTGTCATGGTTAATATTCAAAACAACACAATTCATTCATTGAAAACCTTTAGGGGTTTAAGAATGATTTTTAAGAAAATTGTTTTCAGGAATTCAAATTCTTCTGAAGTTTTTACTTTAAAACAATCTTAAGAAAAAGTATGAGCCACAGTAAAAATAATTAAATTATTGTTTTTAATTTTCTTTCAAGCTTACAAAGAGTCTTAGTTTATTGTGTAGTGTCACTTAGTTTAGTGTGTAGTGTGAGTTCCTGTGCCCTTTTCTTCTCCCCACGCCACTGATTAGTCCAACTGCACTATTCACTGCAATATTAAAGACATCAGCATGATCCAATTATCAACACTCCACCGTCTGCCTCTCCAGATTTATGAAAGGATTACTCTTGAGTCCTGCGCTCAAGTATTCTATTAAAATCATCATGATATTTAATCTTGGTTTTGCTTGTTTCCTTTAAGCTTGTTCTTTGGTTCTGTTGCTTACAGGGTCACTGCTTCCATACCAATAACCCTTACAAAGACTACACCAATGCTTTTGAACAGGGGCTGCAGAAGTGCAAGGACGGGGATCTGAACAGCTCTGTACTACTGTTAGAGGCGGCCATCTTACAAGACCCTCTGGACTCAGAGGTAAAGATCCCCAATCTGGCCAGCCCGTTTATTGAGTATTTGTGTGTTTTTTAGCTGTCTTACACATTATCTGTGTTCCTAAACCTAGCAAGCGGCCTACTGAGACAATATTTGAAGACATGAAGACTTAAAGGAATCCATAAGATACCTTCGACTGACCAAAATCACAGGCAGCTTGGCATCTTTTGCAATTTTAATACAATTTTTAAATTGTATTATTTCACAGTATTTGATTTCATTATATATTTTTGGTCAAATAAATACAGCGTTGCTGATCAGAAGTGTACTCCCGGTACTCCTGTCTAGTGGTTTTGGTTCAGTGTCAGGGTTTGGGCATTCATGCTGCACGTTTTGTCTTTTGTTGTTGAGCGCATGTGTGGAGAGCTCTTATTGGCTGCGTGTTCGTGTCAGGTTTTTCTGGCTTTGTTGTAGCAAGTGTCTTTGTTTTGTTAGTTTCCATGTGCCATGTGCTCCACTGTCTATTGTCTTTACCCTGCCCTTCTTGTTATTACCTGTTTATTTGTTCATTTACCCCAGTTTTCCTCCCTCATTATCATCCTTATTTCCTTCTTTATTTATTCCACTTTTGTGTTCTGCCCTCCCAGAACACATCCCAGGCTGGCAAGATGTTAAATTGCCTCCAGAATCATCGCCCCTTTGGATTATATTTACTAGATCTCCTTGAATTAGCCCAGGGGCTTGTTTTTGGCAAGGTTGCTTTATCATTGCTAATGATCCCATTCCCTTGGAGGAGTTGGGAAATTTGGAAAATCATGGACTTACTGGGAAGTGGTTGACAATGTTTGCCATCTAAAGGATACAGAGATTCTGTAGGAGGAGTGGGCCCCTCTCCCAGTCAATCTCACCTAATCCCAGTCTAGTCCCACCACGTTGTCTTGCTCTTTGAAGAAGAGAACATTTGTCCTGTGGTACCAGCCACGGAGGCCACTCCAGAGTCCGCTCTAAACCAGGATCCTCCAGAATCTGCTTCAACCCCAGAGTCACTGCTATCCAGGTCCTGCCTCTCTCCGGCACTACCCTGGTCATCCACCAGGGTTCCTGTTAAGCCCGAGCCTCCCTCGTCCCTGCTGGGGTTCCTTAGTCTCCAGATCATCCCTGGCTCTACCCTCCCTTCCCTCTCTGGCCATCTGTCTGGGTTCTGGACCATCCAGACGTTTCCTGGACTGTGTACCCAACACAGCATGATTTCCCTCTCTCCCTCCACTACCTGTCATTGTCTGACCCCAGTCTGTCTTCTGTTGTTGTGTCGGTGTGTGTATCTGTCATGTGATGTCTTGGTGTATGTCTATTTTGTGTTGATGTATCAGTCTTGTGTTTGGTGTTCCTCATTGGGGACGCCAGAGCGAGTCCCTTTTGAGGGATGGTATTGTCGTGGTTCGGACATTCATGCTCCATGTTTTGTCTTTTGTTTTGAGTGCACGGGTTGAGTGTTCACTGTCTATGTGCTCCTGTCTCGTGTCTTTTTGTCGATCGCCAGGGGCCTCATTTATAAAACTTTGCGTAGGATTTGCGTCAGAAGTGGCGTACGGATGAAACATAGGACGTGCGTACGCACAGAAATATTCGGATTTATAAAACTGTAGCGCAGCTTTTGCGGCTTCGTGTCACGCCCATAGTTGCCCATAAATAGTCAGTGAAACGCCCATAGTTGCCCATAAATAGTCTGTGAAACCCCCACAAGTTAATATTCATCGATTGCGAAATCATGGCAAATACAGAGAGGAAAACCAATAAACTTAACTTCACTCAATGTGAAGTAGAAATGATCGTTGGCAAGGTGGAAAAGAGGAGTAAAATGTTGTTTTACATTTTACAGGGCACAGTGTGGGCATTACTAATGCCAAAAAGGCACTTGAGTGGCAAAAGGTTGCAGACGCCGTTAATGCTGCAGCCTCACAACCTCGGACCGTGGCCGAAATAAAAAAGAAATGGTCGGACATCAAAGTCGATGCAAAAAAGCGTCTAGCGCTCCATTACGCATTGTGATGGCATCATGGCATTTTATTACCATCCATTTGATTGCATCTGACAAGCAACAGATGTGTTATGAGGATGAATTGCATAACATGGCAATATTATTGCAGAACATATTTCACTTTTCTTTTTGCAAATATGTGTTAATTTGCATTTCTGTTGAAATCTTCGTTTGATTTTTTTGTTTTACACTGCAGTGCAGATCGATCAAACGGGTGTTCGTGTAGGCTGTTAAATGTAAGACTTGCTTTGTGAAGTCTATTTATGAGAGGCAGTATTGCCATTTCTTTTACACAACGGTCTACAGTTTCACACACTTTCACGTGTTTCTTCCATCCGCCGACGGTGTCGCCATTTCTTATTTCACCCGTTTTTGTGCGTACGCCTGGGTCAGAGCTTGCGTGAAGGACCGCACATTTTCCCGTCAAGTTTGCTTTTTATAAATACCAATTATTGCGTAGAGAGCGGCGTACGCCTTCTTTTGTGCGTACGCAACGTTTATAAATGAGGCCCCTGGTCTTTGTTTTTATTGGTCAGACGTCCTTGTGTTGTGAAGCACGCAATACCTATTTGAGCTTCCTTGGCTGTTCTGCATGTGGGTTCAATCAGCAAATCCTGATGAAAAGAGACTTATATCAAAAACATACAAAAATAAATACTGACTCCAACTTTGGAACGGGTGTCTTGTAGAAAATGGGGGGGGGGGGGGGGACTAATTGTTTAATAAGTTTAATAATTTGATATTTAGAACGGTCTCTTGTCCGCTTACTTGGATTTGGAACATAACTATTATGTCCTGTTTTCAACTCAATCTAATCAGAATGTTTTATCACCTCACAAACGATGAAACAGCTTAGTGACAAACAGTGCAAATCCATGTCCTTCCTGCCTTCCTTTTATTATTGCCCAGTCAGCACCATCAAACATTTAATGAAATTTCCCATGCTTTATGAGCCACAGTGATGCCAGACAGATGGCGTAAACCTCTGGGATGACTTATAAGTATGATCCTGTTTAATTCGAAACAAAACCACATTAAAGTCAAATGCCAACGTCCCCAGAGTGAATGCACTAAATGCACTAGCCAAGCACATAATGAAGAGGGAACAACAATATGCTTTAGAAAACTGGCAGCCCCATTAATTGAACGCTCTTTTTACAGTACCCTTCGAGCTATTCAAGTCTTTTTTATTTCTGCTTTGCTCTAATATTTTTGTGATAGTGCTTTTTTTCCTCTATAAAGGCTTGGCAGGTTTTGGGCACCACACAAGCAGAGAATGAGAATGAACAGGCAGCCATTGTTTGTCTTCAGAGGTGAGTTGACAATAATGAGGGGTTTTGTGATTTATGCTTGAGTCTGATATATTGCAGAGGAGCATTAATGCTCTGTTCTCTGAGGGTGAATGATGTTGTAAATACAGAGTTTTGATATCCTTTCATTGGGGATTACACACTTACTAGACACTCTGACAAACCAGAATCTTCTTAACAAGTGCAATGTTCAGGAGTTCCTTAATCCACTAGTCATTGAAACATCTTTTAGATGAAAGGCTGCAGAAATAGTCACATTTATAGTCACAATTTACACATTTCTTAATTTGTAAAAAAAAATTCATTTTAAAATGAAGGCCATAACAATCTCAATTGGAGCAAAAAGTCTAAAGTTCAGGAACGTATTAAATTATGCATGAGGAAATTGCATTAATGGGCTTCTGCACAATTAGTGGTAACAAATGGTATTGCACAAGTAGTTTTTTGGAACACTCCCCTTATGCGCCATTTATTGGACTACAGACAGTGCCGCCCCCAAACTCACGTAGTTGTTTTAATCAGAAGTAAAAAAAAATTAATAAAAAACTCACTCCCTCACTTATTTTGCCATGTTTGGTCTGTGTGTCTTTGTTCAAATAGATGTTTGGAGCTGCACCCAAACAATCTGAAGGCCCTGATGGCTCTGGCGGTGAGCCTGACCAACGCAGGACAGCAGCCGGAAGCCTGTGAGGCTCTTCACCGCTGGATCAGATACAACCCCAGATACAGACACCTGCTCCAGAACCGCAGCCCTCTGGATGGCTCTCCACTGCCCAGCCGCAGAGGGTCCTCCATCTCCCCCATCCCCACTCTCGGGTGGTACGATGATCCACATTCACTCACATGAATCAATGTCTACATGCTGCATATATAAAGCATATGCATGAGGTCTGTTTTGTGAGTTTTGTGAGATGGGAGTAGTGTGGCGTAGATCCCCTAATTCTATTTCACTGTAGATTCTTCATTCTGCATTCTTCGTTTTCAGGTTTCGTCTTCAGGTTTCTTCATCAACGTCTCAATAAATGAATGCAGTCAAGCCTACTAAAAGATACACAGATATGTACATACTGCGACAGAAACAATGTAGCAAATTCTCTATTGTAAAGGATTATACTTTTTCTCATACAAGGCACCTGTTATGCAGGAATTTTTACTGGTGACAGCAAATTTATAATGCGTTTCGGTCACGTCACTTAAGATGTGTGTGAGAATGTCAGATGACCTCTTACTCCTCCTACTGTACCTCGGGGTACCAGCTATAAGAAATAAATATTACATTTAAGATAAGAAATTTTGCCTTAACAGTAAAATAACAATCCAAAAATATTGTTGAGTAAATAAAATTGTTTATACTACAGGGGTGTTGAATGCTTGATTCTGATTGGTTGAGAACGTTCTAAGGTGTGCAATTATTTTCAGGGAAACGCACGGCTAAAGTAGTTCCAGCAGGTCTTGACCGCATTACAGTTCCATATCACTTCGCGTAGTCAACTGTAATAACGGAAAATAGGATACAATTCATAACAAGAAAAACATGTATCCACATGCGCTTGATCTGCCATTTTCGATGTCTAACTTCACAATCATTGGAAACATGCAGTTTAATTTGAATAAATAAAGTATAGTCCTATCTATAATCAATAGAAAATTAAATTGAATAGGCCTATATAAATAAATTGATAGTCCTGCTGCACGGGTTTTCGTAATTATTGCAGGTAATAGGCTATAACAAATAAATATTGATAGGCCTATACTACTGTCAATATTAGAAGAAAAAAAACATGAACGAACTAATTAAAACGAATTGAATTAATAAATAAATAATAATATTGACGCACATATGCTTCTCTCTCTCTCTCTCTCTCTCTCTCTAATAACTGCATAAAGCCGGGGACACACTTATACTGTAAGGCCGGTTATGAATGTAATTTATTATGATTGATCATGCCCAAACGTTCAGCACGTTCAGTCTGTGTTCACAGTCTGGGTTTAAAATCTGCTGCAGTCAGAGAGTGTTTCAGCCAGTCGTTGAGTGTGTCCCCAGCATTAAGCCCTATTCGCACGGGATTAGTACTATATGGTGACCTCTAGTCATTTGTAATAATTGCGGAGGTTGTCTGTGATCTTAATCCCGTGCGAATCGGTCATGTCTGTAATTTGTAAAGTAATAATTCCCCCGCAAATTACCTACCATATTTCGCCGAACACCTAGGTCCTGTGGGAATATTAGTCCCGTGCGAATCGGCATCTCTGTGATTTGGCGGATCGTATATAATTTTTTCAAGGTTTTTGTTTCATGCGCGCCTTTTTATCCATCTTTCGCGAAGAATGGAGGCTGCGCTGGAGTGTTTTGATAGTATTTTGGGTGCTGGGTCATATCGCTATACACCATACAACTATACAATTTGCAGAAAGAGAAAGCTGAAAATCATCAGAAGAGCAAAAACAAAAATAATGATTATATGGAGATGAATGGTATAGCAGCATGCGGTAGGGAACATTCTTCTGTTTATGATATATCATACAGATTGACCTATAATAACGGCAAGACATTTCCAAGCAATAGCCTCGACGTCATCCGGGAGAAAAGTCAATAAATTTTAGTATAATCACAGGCTTCGGTTATCCCGTGCGAATGCGCCACACGAAATTCAGATGTGGGGGGGTAATTTCTAAATCACACAAGGTCCACAGATAGTACTAATCCCGTGCGAATAGGGCTTTAGTCTGCTTCTCTACTATCAGAGCCTCCATTACTAACTCGAAAATGACGTTTTGGAATTAGCAACGGAGGCATAGGATTAGATGCGCAGGAAATTAGTCCTACATACAAGAGCGTTTTAATGACAAAAACTTTACAAACGTCTTGAAATACATCATGTGAACAATGTTTCGAGGTGTGGTAACTGTAGTATAAGCGGAATAATTGACTTCAGGCCGTTGAATTATTAGAAAAATAATGCACACCCGAGGTGGTAATGCGGTCACGACGCGAAGCGGAGTGGCTGTTACACCTCGGTGTGCATTATTTTTCTAATAATTCAACGGCCTGTCGTCAATTATTCCTTACGTAAACTGAAGGGAGTTTGTTACACCTCGGTGTGCATTATTTTTCTAATAATTCAACGGCCTGTCGTCAATTATTCCTTAGGTAAACTGAAGGGAGTTTGTCATCTGACCAATCTGAAGGATTTGTGAGATATCTTTAACTTGTAGAGCCTCTTCTGTATTATCAACACAAGGTAGACACACTTGTAATAAAATACATTTTATTAACAAAAAGATAAACGAGTAATCAACACAATTGCAAAATTAACACCATGAATGATAATGGAAAAGCTACATACAATGCAAGTAATTAAGTTGGGTGTGACTATGGCAGAGTTACGTTATTTTATGGGAAGATACATTATTTCTCTGAAACTAATCAGGTGAAGAACCTTATGCGTCAAAGAAAACAATGAAAGATTATTTTGTTATTGACTAGCATCAGCTATATAACATTTAATGCAAATGAGAGAATCATGTACTGATAGGTCTCTAAGAAGATCAGTAAAATGATACTTATGTTCCACGTGGTCGAGTGTCCGATGGCAGTAAAGTCTTCCTCTAGTTGTACTGGGTGACAATGCAGTGAGGAAAGGAGCCGGAATACGTTTCAACAGACTTGAACACGAAGCTCTGCGGGATGCTGATCTCCTGGAGCAACAAAAAGGGTTCCTAAAATCTGGAACATGCAGATGAGGCCCTGAAGTGAAGGATTGTCCTCCTGAGCTTAACCTTGTTGCAAATATCTGTTTGTCCTCTCCCTTTCTGGGCCAGACACTCAGGACTTGGTCAATACGCTTTTGTTTCTCTGGCACGGAGACTGCTTCGGCTATTCGAATATTTCGCGATATTTTGCTTCATGCAAAGTTGTTAATGTCTCTTTCCTTAGAGACTGAAGGCTCAGACTGTGGTTGTCTCTGTGGCTGCCTCACAAGCTGTAGACTCAGAGCATGGAACCTGTTGTTGTCTCTTCCTTCACAGGCCAGAGTCTCAAAACGTTGTATCTGATAATGTCTCACCTTTGTAGGTTGGAGATTCAGACCTTGGGTGTATCTTCTGGCTTCCCTGTAATGGGCCGGAGGGTCAGAACGGCGTGTATGTTAATCTCTCTCCAGATGGGAGATTCAGAACCGGTTGATCTGTTTCTGTTTCTCCTCTTAAAGGCCTGAGACTCAGAAGAAGGAGTGTCTGTTGAAAGGTTACATTTATCCCTTTCCGATGAGGAGGAGATTGCAATTTGCTGCTTCTCCATTCCAGTGCATTTCTCACTTCCCAAACCACCACCAGAATACCTATGGAAAGTTTTGACCTTTTTGGCAAAAAGATTGACCTGTCATTCATGCATCCATTTATACATTAACAGCTGAATTTGTGTAAGATTGATAGTTCTGGGCAACAATTAATCGCATCCAAATTAAAAGTTTGTGTTTATTGATTGATTTATTGTGTTATTTGAACCACAGCTGTTGCACCCAAAATGTCCTAAATAATTGTTATGGCGGTTGGCTTAAACCGTAGGGATGAGTCTAGATGAGTGCAGGGCAGAAACTACCTGTGGACCAATGAGAAGTGCTTGAGGTGTCTGTCAGTCCTAACATCTTATCTGGTGGTGTTGGACATTTGTTTGAGCTAGTCCACCAAGATCCAATCAAAAATTGTTCCACTGTTGCAGAAAGAGAGGGGCCCAGCCATAAAACCTGGCCCTGGAATGTGCTATCAACTGACAGTTTATATTATCGCCACGATATATGTCCTCATATGGCCCTGCCCTTGTTCATGGTGTGTGTTGTGTGCAGCTCTCAGCTGGTGGAGGTGTTGGAGCTGTATCAGGAGGCAGTGCAGAGCGCTGAAGGGGTGGACCCTGACCTCCAGACAGGCCTGGGTGTGCTCTTCAACCTCAGCTCAGAGTTTGACAAAGCTGTGGACGCCTTCAATGCCGCACTGTCCGTCCGACCCGAGGTAAGCCAGAAAGTCCTATTCATCATTTTTAATGCTACAGATCTTTTAGATTCACAGAGCTGTCCTGACAGCACTGTGGGTGTTTTTAAGCTTGTTTAAAAAAAAAAGTAATACAGCTATCTGTAATGCATATTCATTTAGTAGTTTGCATTGATTTGGGGTCAGGGATGTGTTTGTGTTTTTTTAACAATGTTGAAAATAATTTATTTTGATACGCCATTATGGTGCAAGATCCCCCCATAATCCACGGCTAGCTGTGCATTAAATGATTTTAATGCGCGATGTGGAGGCAAAGAACCGCCTGACGTCAAAGCATTGACAAGTTAAAGCTGTCACTGATGTTTGCATCACTGAATTTGACTGGAAGGATTAAAATGACGGTTATTTTCGTCCGCTACGACTCGTTAGATCTAGCATTCTTTCGGTTTTAAATCAGACACGGAGATAAAGTAGTGCGGTTATAACGTGGCTGCCGCAGACAAAAGAGGCTCTGGATCCGAGCGGAGTGGACATAACACAAGACAACAGAAGTAAATCCAGTCGTGAGAGAACAGAAAGCTGCAGAATACGCACACAAAAGATTTTGTTGATAGTGTCATTTTTTTTTATGTCCAGTCCACTGTTAAATGTATAAACTTTAATATAAATATTTTCAATTCAAATTTAAATCTTGGAGCATATATTGCCTTACCAGTCCTAGTGAGCAAGCTAAATGCAAGAAGAAACTATAAAAACACAACAAGGATGAATAGATACATGTTATATAAAACTAATGCAGTCTATTAAATCTTTCTTACTTATTCTTACTTTATGATAAAATATAATATAATATAATAGTAAAATTTAGAATTGATTTTAAGGTCCTCCTCCTCACATACAAACCCTGTAATGGGCTAGGACCAAGTTATTGTGTTAATTCACTTGTAAATGATGTGCCTGCGAAAACACAGATCATCTGTTGCCTGTTTATTGAAGGTTCCCAGCAACAGTCGAAAGACAATCGGGAATTCAGCCATTGACAATTATGCCTGAAACTAAGCTCTGGAGCACATTACCAATAGATTTAAGGAAGACCGCTTATTAAATAATTTTTAAATGAAAGTTTACTTTAGCTTTTATTATTAATTTGAATGAAAATATTTTTTTGCTATGCATTTTATGTATAATAGTTTTATCTTATTTTACTATCATTATAAGGCAAGTTTAATTTTTAAACTTACGTTATATCAATTATGGTAGTTTTACTTGTGTTTATGTGAAGTGTTATACTTATTGTAATGTTTTGCATTATTGTAAAACACTTTGAAAAAATAAAGTTATAGTATGTTATACATAATATAATATAATATAAACAGTCCTTATAATGCAAAATAAATAAAACATTTAGGTTTACTTGTTTTTTTTCTCTGAAATTTTCCCATAGACCACCTAGTAGTACCACCTGGTGGTCCTTGAAATCCCACTGGAAAACCCCTGTCCGAGGTCACCCTTTACTCTGCCAGTTCTGTGTGTTTTCATAGGACTATCTCCTGTGGAATCGGCTCGGGGCCACACTGGCGAATGGGGACCGCAGTGAGGAGGCGGTGGAGGCCTACACCAAAGCTCTGGAGCTCCAGCCAGGCTTCATCCGCTCCAGATACAACCTCGGCATCAGCTGCATCAACCTGGGGGCACATCGGTAATGAACCGAACCAATGAGCAAGGGTTAATGGGAACTGTATGTCTCCTTAGTGTAGACACTAAAGCAGACTGAGCAAGCAGAAGGCTAAACAAAATAACGTCTGAAACTTCAAATTTCAGGGCCCTATTTTAAGGATCTAAGCGCATGGTCTAAAGCGCACAGCACAAGTGCACTTAGGTCAAATCCACTTTTGCTAGTTTAATGACGGGAAAAATAGTCGGCTTGCCCGGCGCATGGTATAAAAGGCTTGTCTCTATTCTCTTAATGGGCTCTATTCTAACGATCTGAAACACAAGTATCAAGCGCAAAGTGCAAGTAACTATGTGGGCGGGTCTTGGGCGCTGTTGCTATTTCACCGGCGGGATAAATGACTCTTGCGCCTGACGCAAGTTTAAAAGGGGTTGGTCTGAAGTAGCTTCTTTGGGTCAGATTGCGTTTCAGATTGTTAAAATAGGGCCCATCGTTTTCAAACCAGCCCATGGGCGCAAATGCCTTTTTCTATTTAAACAACGTGGCGCAGGACATGATTATGGTAACTGCGTCAGGCTGAAACTAGCAAAAAACACTTGCGCCTGGCGCTCTGCATTCCGCCGGATGTATGATAGGGCACTCAATGTTTTACCTCTGTCTTTTCTCTCACAGGGAGGCAGTGAGTAACTTCTTGACCGCTCTGCACCAGCAGAGGAAGAGCCGGAGTCATCAGGTGATGTCCAGCAACATCTGGGCCGCTCTGCGTATCGCCCTCTCACTCATGGACCAGCCAGAACTGTTCCAGGCAGCAAGCGTGGGAGATCTGGACCTCCTAATGAGGGCCTTCAACATGGACATGTGATCAAACTCGGACCTGTGAAATCTATTATTCACTAACAGTAGGCACAAAGTTTGGCTCGAGTGAATACGAGATGTCAATTTAATATGCAGAGCGTGCACAGCTATTTTTGTTGAATATATGGGCAGCCTTTGCTTTCTTCAGAGGCCCCTGAAGACGGCGTTTATATTCTATAGAGCACAAACAGAACCAGTAAGTGAAGGTTTTTGAAACCAGAGGAATACATGCCAGAAAGTGAGAGCAAAAGCACCTTTTCTTGATGTTAGTTATATTTCACTAATATTTTTAAGGTTATCTAACTTTGTATACTTGAGAAAAATGAACCAAACCTCGTTGGGGAATATAGGAGGAATTTTGTTTAGTTTATCGAATTAAATATTAATCTTCAAAGATCCTAGCTATCTATCATGGTCAATTCAGATCTCAAGAACCTTTGCTTAACCTGTGTTTTTCATGTCCATTTGACAATGTTAGTTCACATCCCTCACCACAAGGTGGCGCTGTTTTTCTGCTGAAAAGAGTGTAGCCATATAGCCAGTCAGTTCAGGAATGACACTAGGGCTGCATCTGAAATTGCATAGGTGCTTATTTTTGAAAAAGTAATTACTTCACGATAGCTAAAAAAAAAGAAAAGAAACTTCTATATAGTTTGATTGTCTGTAGTATGAATGTAATCAGGACATGCGACATCTGCAGTATTGCCATCGTCATGTGACCTGCCAGTGTAAGTTGCGTCACTTCACTGTCATTCACAAATCCTCTCCCGTGGTCTCATGGGATAGTTAAGTGCCCATCGAATGCACACTTAGAATCTCGCCGGAAGTGTTCGGTCATCCAACTTTTTGCCTACTTTTTTAGTACTCAGTACTGTTTTTCGTCCTACTATATAGTAGGGAAGTATACGATTTCGTTTGCAGCCTAGCTGAATTTGACTCAGGGTGATCTGTACCCAGGTGTGCGTGCAGGGCGTGTTCCCCAGGCCATCTGTCTTCCAGCAAGCCCCGTTTTATGCTGTGTGCTCCGGGGCATTCTGGATCAGGGCTCGGCGGGGAGCAACTTCAAAGCCTCTGCATGAAAGGTCACAGCTAAAGCAGTATCATGTTGAAAGTGAGCGAGTTCATTTAAGACTGTTAGCCCAAACGTTCAAAGGGGAACGAATACATTCAGAAAATCTACGAACAACAACATCTTGGCCATACAGTTGAGTCGTTGGGCCCGGTAAGTTTGAAGTGCATTTCATGAGACTGAAATCCCTTTATCGGTCATATACAGAATATAGTTTAGAGTGAAAAAAGCCATGTGCTAGAACATTATGATTTCAGCTCCTTTGTATCGTTTTAGGCTGGATATTTTCTTTGAAGAAATAACTATGCAAACCAGCATTGCTGTTTTTTTGTTGTTGCTAAATTTACCAAAAATCTTAGTGGGTGTCCTTATTCAGATTCGTCTATAATTTTAACACTATGCATTATTAGTTAACGTCAAAGTAATTGGAGTGAGCTGAGATGATTAAAGGGCACTGAATGAGACAGCGTTTAAAGACCTTAATTATTTTGTTTGGGCAAAGACTAATAAAATTGCTTCATTAGATGCATCTACAATTTAAATATTACAGAAGATTTGGAAAATCTGATGATTGCATGTGATACAGAAAACAGATTTTCCTCTCTTCATGGTCCCATATTTTAACTTAAAAGTGAATGTAACTACTATTAATGTACATTTTTGACAGAGCAAAATTCCAACACCAAGCATACTATATATGACAATATTTAAAATCATATGCCATGTATGCGGGCATTAATGACACTTGTCATGTAGAAAATCACTCTAGTTTTGCTATGATCAGAGCTGTCACGTAACTATACATATAAAAAAAATGTGTAGAATAGCAGAAGAAAATCTATGTAATTTTTATTCATGTAAAATAGACTATTTCATGGAATGAACAGTCATAAAATGTATGCATGTACCCATCAAGTATCATCTTTCAGTCTCTCCTACATTAACAGGCAATATAGCCAAGATGCATTTATAACCTATTTATTAAAGCTGTATTTTAGAAGAACTGAAATATTTTGTCTCTTTTTTTCATTTCAAAACTAAGCACATGGTGGTCCCTGACCTTTAAATGATCTAGATATGGTGATACCAGAGCACCCCCCACAGGCACATACTGAACACTGCTTTCTTCTTTCTGAAGTAATGCACCAGTCTTGGGGAAAGTTACTTTTGAATGTAATACTTTACAATATATACATTTACAATATTGCATTACTTCCTAAAAAAAGTAACTGATTGTGTTACTTGGTTGCTTTTCTGTAACTGTTTCTCATCCGGGCTGGGTTTGCTCGTTTGATTTTGATTTTAAAAAAGTTGTATTTTTGGCAAATGTAAAGGCCCTTTCACACAAAAAGTGAAATAAATACGCCTCAGGCTGAAGGAAATGCAAATTCACACTTCATATGCATTTTGGGTCTTGTGTACTTACAATGGCTGCCGCGTGCGCACTTCTGTTAAGGCCATGAGACCGAAGGGAGTCCCATTTGTCATTTGAGGTCTCAAAAGGGTGCTCGTTAGCCCCCTTTGCGGTGATATGTGCCCTATATGCGCACTTTTGCAGAGCCCGCAGCAGAATCCTTTCCGACAGTCAAAGCGGCGTTACGTCACGAAAGTGTGGACTCGTAGGAAGAACGCGAGTGTTTAGGGTGTCGTTTGGGACAGGGGCTTACTTCAAGAAATAAAAAAAATTAAAAAGGAAAACAATATGATCTAAAGTCATTTTTGCTTTTTAGTATGTATGAATTGGATCATCAAAGGTCAACAGCAAATTGCTTAAAGCAATTGCTTAAAAAAGTGAGATTAAATACATAAAGTATACTTGTGCAATTTAACATATTTAGGCTAATAATTGCAGGTGTGCGTAATATTTTGAGTTTGAGTTTCGCAGTTTTTATTAATTTAATGAAGTGAGATGAGTAAATGCTCACATTTAGTCTAGAAGTATAGCCATCATGATTGCACAGCGCATACACTTACGGTTTCTCTCAATATGGGGACAGGAGAGATGTCAGTCAGTAAATGTGAAAACGAAGTAACTTGAAAAAATGTATTCAGTTAGTTTCACTTTCATGGACTTTCATGCATATTCATTAATTATCACAGCTGATCATTATTGAGCTCGTTATCATTGAGTATTTAAGTTCCTCGTTTCCTTTGTCTTTGTCCGGTATTGTTGGTTTGTGCTATGCAAACTGTTGATGGATTGCCCGAGGCTGCGTCGTTTAATAAACAACACCTTTATTTTGATATACTTCGTCTATCTTCTTCACCCTTGGACTAAGTTGTGACAGTTGTACATTTAAGTCAAGTCATCTTCATTTATATAGCGCTTTTAACCATATAGATTGTTTCAGAGCAGCTTTACAGTGATAATAGGAAATTACAGTAACAGATTGTTTTGGCTTTACAGCAGCTCTAGAATAAAGTTATTGTCCAGCTAAAGTTAGTTTTGATTGATCCACTTCCGTCACGTTCATTAGTTATTAATTTAAGCGCCGCTAACACGACACCGTTCTAACAGAAAACCCTTAACGCGATCCGGCCCGCTCATCTGCAGGACACCAGTGCCTGATGGCCTGAGAACGCAAACCGTGAAATAGGTTCCAAGCCATCTCTGCGCAAACCTCAAAAACGCAAACCCGCGAAAACGCAGACGGCTTAGTGTTCTGTCTATAGGTATGCACGTTTGAATATATGTACGCAGGCATGTAGTCCTTCTTTGCAAAGCAAACCTCAACAAACTACTTGTCTGGCCTTAAAAACTGCGTTGTCGTCGTGTCCAGGCGCAGGTCCTTCATCAGATCTGGATACGGCCTGGATCCGGCGGACTGCGGTAAACCTCGGGATAAACAGAGAGCCATCTTTCTTATGATGTAACGAGTACATCAGGATTTATGGGAAGTGTTCCCAGTTCCGGCTGACCTAATCTATGCAGCCTAATATTGAATTATAGAAGTTCACAATGTGTTATGTGTATGCTAGGGCAAAGAGATGTGTTTTTTTTCCCCATTACATTTAAAAGTAATGCATTACTTTACTTGTTACTTATGTAATCAGATTACTTTTTTAATTTGCATTAATTGTAGTTACCCCAAAACTGCCTTTATATTATATTATATTATATTATATTAATTACATATTTGTGTATTAATATACAAAAATCAAGACATAACCTTGGATGGTCTTACATACTGTAAGCAGATTAGATATTTCAAGTCTTTTCACCATGACTTGAAATGTTAGACACTTTAAAAGGCTCTGAAAATAAAGCCATGTGGTTGAAAAGGAGACTGGCTTAAATTAGCTTATGGATTTCTTTATGATTTTAGGAAACAGTGAGGATGTGAGGTGGATGTCTTAGCAGGGTCATGTTTCATGACCTTTCATATCATCCTCAGATATATAATGACTCAAAATACTTCCTTTGTAACTGTCAGAACCTTTGGATGGACTTATGCAAGGAAACTCTCAGCCCCAAAATTGACTTTTAACTGTCAAGGTTGACTGTCTTATGTAAGCAGTTTTGAACGGACAGTTTTCATTGAAATGCGATAAATAAATGCAGATATGATGTTCATCCATTAGAGCAATGTGTGAAATCAAGTAGGCATGTTTTGATCAGCAAATTCAACAGAAATTTGTCAGTAAACATGAACCTAATAAACAGTAAGCGATTCAATGAAGCACTTGAAATGACAATGTTGACAATGGACTACATAGAAAAGCTTTCCATTTTAATAAATTATTGACAGCCTTTCATTACATATCCTACATTCAGTAATCATTCCTGCTTTTTGTGCATGTACCCAGATAATGTAAACAAATGGTAAATAATTAAATGCACAGGACAGTCCTTGTTTGTTTTGTTTAACACGTAGGCCTACTCGATTGCGACACTGAACAAATGAACAGACAGTGACAACTGCTGTCTCTTTAAGACCTCATCTTCCCACTTTCAGTTTTCAGCCTCCCCCATCCAGCCCCACCTTGTCACCACCAGCAGCTCTCAGTGTAGATGTGCTGGCCATTAACTAAAGTCCCCACTGCCTATCCCGGTGCCAGTGCTCCCATCAGCACAGGCACACACACACACTACAGAGGGAGCCGTGTGCTTCCACTGACCAACCTCTCACTGGTGGACTTCAACATATTAGGTAAGACTAAATGTCACTTAATACTGGGTTTGTAACTTAATTATATTTCATTTGACTGGGTTTATAGATCAGCAAGTGTGAGATGATGGAAGCAGTGAGTGTGTGGTTTGCATTTCTTAACCCATGGATTGCCACAGATGATTTCATTCTTGCCGCTATTGCCTAATGCTTATTTGTATATTGCTCCAAAATATCACATGATAATTCACTTTCAAATTAAATCCCAAATAACTCACATTAGCAAAATTGGTTTTAAACAAATTGATTGTGTCTTGAAGTTGCAAACTGGCAACCACCCAGTGTATCCTGTGGCTTTAAATAGGTGGGAATCTTACGCTGTGACGAGGTTCACTTAAAAAAAGAAAAAGAAAAGAAAAGACACTTTGCTAAAATAGTACTATAATATCATAGACATTAAATTTTCATATTTATGGAAAGCAACTAATTGTAAACACATTTATTTATTTATTACAGTATGTGCCTTTGGCAGAGCAGACTATTCTCATGGATATTTTACGAGTCTAATTAATGCATGCGTATTATTACAAATCTGTGACTGCATCCGAATGTATCAAACTACTTTAGTCATTTTGATAATTGAGGAAGCAGATAGCCAGAACCATTTCATGCGCGGGTGACTTGATTAGGTAGGCGTAGACAAATGTCAAACTCTTTTGATACAAATAAATTAGCTTCATAATAATCTACTATATAAATCAACGACAGACACGTGTTACTAATTTTTACACAGGTACACTGAATATCTTCTGTTAAAAACAGTTTTCTGTTAAAACTGTTTATCCCCCCCCCCTCCTCCATCCAATTGTTGCCATGCTCTCAATATCAGTATGGGTGTGGTAATCGCTGTGTGAATTGCCTAGATTCTAGTAAATTTGGCGCCCGATGCCTTGTTTTGGATATTAACGAAATGACCGCGTTAACATTTTGAAAAAGAAAACAAGTCTGCTAACCCTTACACGCGGCAGGAGGATTTTGTAGTGTTTTTACATCAGGTAATGTGTCAGTGTTTGTGTGGTGGTCTGGAGTAACTGACATGATACAGTCACCGCTCGCTAGCCACCGTGCTAACCAAACTAACCATATCATAATAACTCTGTGATTAACTTTGCGGATGACACATTCTTAGAGAAAGGGTCTTTAATACCTGCTGTCGCACAAATAGTGGATTATAAAGAGGTATCTGCATCGTGCAACATGTGGTATTGCATTTGTTGTCAAAACAGTTGGCTAGCTTCGATTAATATGAAATGTACGTTACGTGGGCATCAGTATTACACACTACGTTTTATCGCATTAAAGCCGCTGACCAATACACATTTAACAGTTACATTTTCGTCCCTGTGTGGATATTTAATTTGCAACTGCGTTTTTCGAGTTTATCGCGACAAGCTTTTAACAAGCTTTTGAGTGTCACAGGTTAAATGGGAGATTAGCACATCTGGATTAAGGATTAAAAAAAAACCCGGATGTAAATATTAAATTTAGGATTAAAATGGATTTCATATGCCCGAACTAGCTGGATTTACGGTTTTCCCTCTCTTGAGAAGATGCTCCATCATTTAAATAAACCTGAGCTTTTTGTGTGTTATTAATATTTCATGTTACAATGTTGTCAGTTAATACAGTATTTTATGATGGAAAGCTTGTTGTTTAAAATGCATACTGATCGTTGCTTTTCCTGTAATTTGGCTGCTAGGGTTGGGACAAGTAGTCTTCCTGTTTTTAGCAACATTGCTTGCAATCATGCTACTGTGCTTCCCCAAAAAAACAAACCAAAAAAAAACCATATGCTGAAATGTAGAGATTTCACAGAGGTCAGGGTAGTCCTGAACAATCTCTAGGGGTGTTTCCATATTGTGTCAAACCATATTCAAAGTCATATTCAATTACTCAGCATTTTCTGTTAGGCTGTAATAAGACTGAAAATAAGGGTAGGTCATGGAAATTTTTAAATTATGATTTCCAAACCTTAAAAGGCAAAATCTGAAAAAGTGTAGAAAATAGAATTTATGCTCAGCTCTAAAATAATCTGTCTAGAAAGAATTGAGTTTGTGTGTTAAATCTTTATTCTAAAATTAGGTTGTTGTTTTTTTTTTAAATCATTTGTAATATTACTACTATTTGTTGTCCAAACATTTGGCTAACTTCAAATAATGTGTCATGTAAACATCATCAGTATTACACACTGCGTTTTATCGCATTAAACCTGGTGACCAATACAAATTTAACCATTACATTTTCGTCCGTGTGGAAATTGAATTTGCAACTGCGTTTTTTGAGTTTATCGTGACAAGTTTTTACAAGCTTTAAATGGGGGATTAGCACATCTGGATTAAGGATTATAAACGTCGGGATACTTATTAAATTTTGGATTAAAATGGATTTCATATGCCTGAACTAGCTGGATTTACTTTTTTCAAGATTAAAAATATGATACATTTACATATGGCCTTTGAATGAGTGTCTCCCTGGCTATTGAATATCATACTGTATATGACCTCTTAATGTTTAAAATAAAAATTTTGTGCTGATGTTAGCTATATCTTTAGGGAAATGAACTAGTAGGCATAGGCAGTGCCAAGCAGTGTTGCCCCTCATTAAACAAAGGAGCGCAGCGTGCCCAGCTCTTCAGTTTGCAGTGCTATAGCAGGAGGGATTGGTCCCTTTGCTGAATTATATGATACAGCCACTAGTTCTATTCAGTATAGTGAAAACATTGATGGACCACTTTCTGTGTTCACCACAAATTGTATCTAAAGGCTCCATCTTACTGTCTTGTGTGACCTCTGATATGACTTTCTAATGACTATTGTTTGCGTGAGTGGCTTGAATTATTGATCCAGCATGAGTGCTCCGTTTAACTTCCTTTTATTGACTGCTTAATGTGACTTTGTTTGTGTGTGTTCAGTATTATCAACGCTGGGAAGGGAGTGAAACACCTGGAGGACCATGAGTGAGCTGGAGCAGTTGCGGCAAGAGGCCGAGCAGCTGCGCAATCAGATCAGAGTAAGATCCCACAACTTTTCTTATCAGCCAATCAGATCAGAGTAAGATCCCACAACTTTTCTGCTCAGCCAATCAGATCAGAGTAAGATCCCACAACTTTTCTGCTCAGCCAATCACATCAGAGTAAGATCCCACAACTTTTCTGCTCAGCCAATCACATCAGAGTAAGATCCCATAACTTTTCTGCTCAGCCAATCACATCATAGTAAGATCCCACAACTTTTCTGCTCAGCCAATCACATCAGAGTAAGATCCCATAACTTTTCTGCTCAGCCAATCACATCAGAGTAAGATCCCACAACTTTTCTGCTCAGCCAATCACATCAGAGTAAGATCCCATAACTTTTCTGCTCAGCCAATCAGATCTGAGCTCACAACCTTTCTGCTCAGCCAATCAGATCAAGGATGGCTTCTGGGGTCATGTCGACACTAGAGATGGCGATACCACTTATATTGTTTTTCGATACCGATACTTTAAAAGGCCCTACTTTAAATTATTCTGTTTATTAAGTTACTAGGAGTAAAATGGTTTATGATACCCACTTAACATATAAGTAATTTTAACATTCAATACGCCTTATTTATTAGATTATATTTTTGTTTACATATGGTTAAAATAAGTTTACTGTTAAAAATCTACAAATGCTATAGTTGAACTAGGCCTATGGCCACTGTAGTAAACCCATGGTTCATTTACAGGCTGTTGCACCTATAAAATGCAGCCTTTTTAATCTGACCGTGTGATTTTATATTAACATTAGTTACAGAATAGATTAGAACATAATCTATTAAACAATATGAACTTTTAACATTCAATTTAAATAAATGTAGTTCCACACACTATGTCGGCTTAAATTTTTATTTGTTTATTGTGAAATAACTCAAAGATTTTTCTGTCCTCTGTTTTGGGCTGCGTTTCCCTAAAGCATCAACTTTCTTATGATACTTTTGGTAAACGCAGCCCTGTTTGACTGCAGTGTCAGCAGTGAGCGAATGCTCTCTGTGATTGATTGGTTCTGTCTTGCAGCGTTTGCGTACGTTGTTCAGATGAGCAGGAAAAAAGTTCTTCTACACAATTATTTACTATAGTTTATTTGTCCAATTCAATGCATATTGTAGCCTACGCATTACATTTCTTGTTGAACAAAATCACTGTATCGACACTTCTTTACACAACAAAACACAACAGTTTGGGGAAAACTTTTTTTTTATATATTTTTTTTATAAAGGATGCATTAAATTGATTATAGTTGGCAACAACTTTTATATCATGGTTACAAAGAATTACATTTCAAATAAATGCTGTTCTCTTAAACTTTCCATTCATTAAAGAATCCTGAACCAAAATGTTTCACAGTTTCCACAAAAATAAAATGCATCTTAGATAATTCTACTTATTAGAATAAAAGCATATTAGAATGATTTCTGAAGGGTCATAAGACACTGAAGACTGGAGTAATGGCTGCTGAGAATTCAGCTTTGCATCACAGGAATAAATTACATTTTCAAATATAATAGAATGGAAAATATTTACAAAATATTGTAATTTTTACTGTGTTTTTGACCAAATAAATGCAGCCTTGGTGAGCAGAAGACACTTTTTTTCAAAAATGCTAATTTTTATCAACCCCAAACTACAGAACAGTGGTGTAGAAGTAGGGCGGGAGTGCTGATTAATTATTTGCAGATTAATGAACTGAACTGTTGTGTCCATTAATAATGGTGCCCGTATAGCTGATGTACTCTAGTGGTCGGTCTCCCTTGTGCCAGATTCAACTATCCTTTGAGAAACCATCTAGATCAGGGGTTCTCAACCTCTTTTGGACTGTGAACCATTTTTTTTTAATATTCTAAACTGTAGGATTTATAATACATAGTTGCATAACTGCCAAAATACATTAAGTATAACAACACATTTAAATATGGTACTGTTTAGTAGTTTTATTGACTGATTTCAAGCATGAGACGCATATTTTATTTATAGCTGGCTGTTGCCTACGGCTTTAAAAAAATATGCTTAACCTCTTTAAAAATATACTATAAAAGAAGATTAATATTAATGTCCTGTTTCCTCATTGTTGAAGGAAGTATTTTGTTAAATTATGTATGCACCTGTACACCACCTCTTATATTGGTTGCCCTGCTTTGCATCAGCTTTGGTTACTTTGTGTGGACCCGAGTGCCAGCGAACAGATATTCTTCTGTATGCATTTCCTCAGCCCTGTTCAGTAGAAAGACGGCTCTCTCTGACATGCTGCTGTTCTCATTGCAGGATGCCAGGAAAGCCTGCAGCGACTCCAGCCTGTCCCAGGTAAGCAGCTCTGCTGGGTCCCCCTCCATCATAAGAGAGGCACTGCTGTAACCCAGCTCATATATGGAGGTTCCCGCTCTCCTGTTCTCTGAGCTCAGCACAGACATGCAAAATAGCCACTGACGTACATGCTGAACACACTCTTAAGTGCACTGAAATATTAAACATCATCTTACATGCCAAGTCCCCCATCAAAATTTAAACGTTCAACCCATGCCCCGGCAACTTTTGTGACTCGTGATGTCATAATTTCTGCTTGTCTTCACTTCAGTCCGTGCTGTTAATTTTAGATGATCACTATAACTCTGAAATGTCTGCCTCTTGCTTTGTAGTGTCACTGTAAATGAAGATTTCTTTTGTGTGTTTAGATTACAGCTGGTCTGGATTCAGTCGGACGGATCCAGATGAGAACAAGGCGGACCCTCCGAGGCCATTTAGCCAAAATCTATGCCATGCACTGGGCCACTGATTCCAGGTCAGTTGACAGAGAGAGATTGAGGGGGCTGGAGGATGGGCTCTCTCAGAGGAACCCTGCAGCTCTGTCAGTGTACACTCAATGAATAATACAGCAGGCCTCTCTCAACCCAGGGGTGTTCTGGGATTATGTAGGCTGCCTTCTGCTCCTGTCTCTCTTTTCCTCCCTCGTCCCCTCCCTGTATCGTTTTCTCCATCCGTTCTAGTGATTTAGGGAGGAGACACGATTGTTAGTTGGTCGGAGTTTGTATCCATAGTTGCCTGCCATGTGTTTGTTATTTAAAGAATATTATATCACAAGCATTTTAAATCCTATGATGTGTATTAATGTTATAAACTGCAATCATTTTCCACATGTTCACCTTGTTGAATTTTTAATCTGTGACATTTTGTATTATCAACAGCGGTTTACTCTTTAACCGGTTTTTGTTTGTTTGTTTTTTTTACATTAAGGTTACTAGTTAGTGCCTCACAAGATGGCAAACTCATCATTTGGGACAGCTACACCACAAACAAGGTTTGTCCAGCCCAACAAGTGAATATAGATATAAAAAGCACAGTTGTTAAAGGATGTCAGTGATAAAAGGAAAATAGCTAACTTTTTTAACTAAAATGCTAATATCATTAACTAAATGGAAGGGGTAGTCTGCACAAAAATCATAGTTATTCAAGTCAAGTGGGTTTATATTGCGCTTTTCACAATGCACATTGTTTCAAAGCAGTTTTACAGAAAATGCATTTTTGCAATTAGAGCTGGGTGATAATACGTTTTTTGCGATGAAATAAAAAAAATCAGGCTGTTGAAATTTGCTAATATACTGTATATATCGCTTTATTATAGTGTTCTGTATGCATGAGCTTTGCAATAAAACAAGTTATATTTTTGCAATGATATAAACAATCTTGCAGCCCAGATTAGCTATACAGTATATGTATCTTTACGCGTGCGTGCGTGCAGGTAAAATAGGATGTGCTATATATCCCACTTAGCCTCTTGCTGCTTCAAACCTGTTGGTGGAGTTGTGGAACATCCTAACCCTTGTTGAATTCAAAATCATCTACTATCATCTACTAAAAATCTACAATTTTTACTATTTCGTTACACGGCAAAAATAACAAGAGTAGTTTGCTTAGTATGCTTTTCCAGATTCTGCATTGGTCTCATTCTGTATAACAAAAGGGAATAGCAACTTTTTTGTGTGATTCTTTCCAGATGCATGCCATTCCATTAAGGTCATCATGGGTGATGACTTGCGCCTACGCTCCCTCAGGGAATTATGTAGCCTGCGGAGGCCTGGACAACATCTGCTCAATCTACAGCCTTAAAACCCGTGAGGGCAACGTCAGAGTCACCAGAGAACTGCCTGGACACACAGGTAAACCTTGTCAACAGCAAGATTAGCATCATTACTCGCTATATCTGTCATGCAGTGGGATGACACTCGTGTTTGGTTTTTTTTTGCTCTTTTTTTTTTCCCCCCACATCAGGTTATTTGTCATGTTGTCGCTTTTTGGACGATAGTCAGATTGTCACCAGTTCTGGAGATACCACATGGTGAGTCCTTCACAGCTTTGAATGACCATTTTAATAGATTATTTACCCTCAACAACATTTTTTTTATTCTATCATGAATGCATTACATTTATCATACAATGTATCGCTGAGCTAGAGGCAATGAGAAATAATTGAAGAATTTCACAGATGGGCATTTCATGACATTGTGTGATAATTGTTTGAATGATGCTGATTTCTAAGTCAACTGAAACAATTTTATTTGGGCTAAGGGCAGGAACTGTTGTAAATTATCTTAAATTTAATGGGTTTCTCAATGTTTAGTAGTACTGTTAAAATAGTTCAGATATATGAATCGCTGTTGTGTGTATGTATGCTATTTGATTATTTATATACACTCACCGGCCACTTTATTAGGTACCCCATGCTAGTAACGGGTTGGACCCCCTTTTGCCTTCAGAACTGCCTCAATTCTTCGTGGCATAGATTCAACAAGGTGCTGGAAGCATTCCTCAGGGAGTTTGGTCCATATTGACATGATGGCATCACACAGTTGCCGCAGATTTGTCGGCTGCACATCCATGATGCGAATCTCCCGTTCCACCACATCCCAAAGATGCTCTATTGGATTGAGATCTGGTGACTGTGGAGGCCATTTGAGTACAGCAAACTCATTGTCATGTTCAAGAAACCAGTCTGAGATGATTCCAGCTTTATGACATGGCGCATTATCCTGCTGAAAGTAGCCATCAGAAGTTGGGTACATTGTGGTCATAAAGGGATGGACATGGTCAGCAACAATACTCAGGTAGGCTGTGGCGTTGCAACGATGCTCAATTGGTACCAAGGGGCCCAAAGAGTGCCAAGAAAATATTCCCCACACCATGACACCACCACCACCAGCCTGAACCGTTGATACAAGGCAGGATGGATCCATGCTTTCATGTTGTAGACGCCAAATTCTGACCCTACCATCCGAATGTCGCAGCAGAAATCGAGACTCATCAGACCAGGCAACGTTTTTCCAATCTTCTATTGTCCAATTTCGATGAGCTTGTGCAAATTGTAGCCTCAGTTTCCTGTTCTTAGCTGAAAGGAGTGGCACCCGGTGTGGTCTTCTGCTGCTGTAGCCCATCTGCCTCAAAGTTCGACGTACTGTGCGTTCAGAGATGCTCTTCTGCCCACCTTGGTTGTAACGGGTGGTTATTTGAGTCACTGTTGCCCTTCTATCAGCTCGAACCAGTCTGGCCATTCTCCTCTGACCTCTGGCATCAACAAGGCATTTCCGCCCACAGAACTGCCGCTCACTGGATGTTTTTTCTTTTTCGGACCATTCTCTGTAAACCCTAGAGATGGTTGTGCGTGAAAATCCCAGTAGATTAGCAGTTTCTGAAATACTCAGACCAGCCCTTCTGGCACCAACAATCATGCCACGTTCAAAGTCACTCAAATCACCTTTCTTCCCCATACTGATGCTCGGTTTGAACTGCAGGAGATTGTCTTGACCATGTCTACATGCCTAAATGCACTGAGTTGCCGCCATGTGATTGGCTGCTTAGAAATTAAGTGTTAAGGAGCAGTTGGACAGGTGTACCTAATAAAGTGGCCGGTGAGTGTATATATATATATATATATATATATATATATATATATGCCTGTATGTATGTATGTATATGTGTATATATATATATATATATATAATTTATATTTTAATTAGGACTGGGCAAGTTAGCACGTTATCGCGTTAACGTATTAATTAACGCCGACAATTATTTTCTCGCATTAACGCAGTTTTTATTATTATTATATTGAAAGTCTGTTGCTCACTGGCTCTGAATACACATACAGACAAACCATGGGTCACAGGAGGGGTGGGATGTTATCACTAACTTGGGATGGGCGTCCTCACGCGTCTCAAAAAATGAGAGCATTTGGGGTGGGCCTATAGAAGGTCGCACACCGAATGAGAAGCGTAGCGTCGCGTCTTGGACAACTCAAGGTATCGCACACCGGACGCGCACAGTTTATGGTCAGCAATATTGTTATGTTTAAGGACATTATGAAATTAAGATAATGTCTGCACTATGTTGTGATTGTACCATACAATTAAATGCAATCGTTTCCGAGTCTGAAGCCTGAACACTTTAGCCTACCTCAGAGCGTCCGTTAACTGAATGAATTGAGAATCTCAATTCGCAATTTTCACCCACGCAGCTGATTTATGTAAATTAATGTAAAACTAAATGTATCGTGGAGCACCGGTTGAAATCAGTAGGCTACATTAACGACGATTTGAGAAAAATATTATGTAAATTTAATATAAAACGATGTAAATGGCGCAGCAGGATTTTGAACCGAGTAGTGGTTCAGAATGGCGCTGCCGGTGTGTGTACATGCACAGTATGAAAATAATGTGCTCAAATTTTAAAGACGCTGTGCTTCTCGTCCGGTGTGCGACCCCCTTAGGGACTGTTCGTTTTTTTATTTAAGGGGCTGCCGGAGGAGTTTTGAGATCTATAGTCAAAATAGTCTTAACCCTCCCTTCGCCAGCAATACATTATTCTATGACCCTCCAAAATGATTGTGCAAAAAGGCATGACTCTCCCCGATAATTTGATTACTTCTGTAGGCTGTTGGTTTGCGCTTGACAAAGATTTTCAGATATCTCTATGCCTAGTAGACTCTAGGTCCTGTACAGGGCTGTACAGTGCGAAATATAGGCCTATCTACGAAATGATTGGTCTGTGCGATATATAAATGTAGCACATGTGCGGTTCAGTTTTGTAAACTCCATTACTTGTGTTTGTTTTTAGACATGATGACAGTCGTTTTATACTTGTGCTTATGTGATATCACGATTTTCTCCACGATCTGCTTTTGAAGAAATATGGTATCGTGCCACAGTGCACATTCTATCAGATGCAGTCCTTGCACCTCAAGCTTGGTTTATACTCGCCGCATCCGCACGAGCGCGAAGCCATTTTGCTTGCCGGTGTGTGCACGGCAGATTTTGTAACTGCGCGGCGGCTCCGCATCCGAAGATGCATGAGTTCGAGCCGAATCTGGCATTTACGAAATGAGCCTAAAATAGCAGACATAAGCCCTTTTAATTATGGTCCGTGTTTTATAAAAAAGTTCTCGAAACCAAAGTTATTTTAAACCACTGCAAAATTGACTTCACAGACTAAAAAAGTACCTAAAATTCAGCTGCACAGTGTACTTCTTTTTTGTGCTTGACCATTTCACTTCACTATAACAGGGACACATGCTATTGAACATAGAGAGAGTTTATACTGCTCCATGATAAAATAAAAATGTTTCTGCTGTTCTGAAAAAGTGTTTTCAAGCCAAATTTTATAGCACTTAAAGTGCACAGAAGTGCACAATACACTACTTTTGAAGTGAGGATGCTTTATAAGAAAATATAATTAATAGATTTTTATATAAATTAACTTCTATTAATTAAATCAAATCCATATTTTGTGTGACCACCCTTGACGTAAAATGGCTTTTGTCCTCGGTACACCTGCACAGTTTTTCTGGTAGCTTTCCAGGTCGGTTTCTTCAAGCGTCTTGGAGATGTTGCTGCAGTTCTTCTGGATTTAGTCTTTCTCAGTGTGTTCTGTTTCTTCATGTATTTTTTTGATGTTGACATGTATGATTAATCAATTCTGAAAATAATCATTAGTTGTGGCTCTAGTTGAATTACTTGGAGATTATTCCGATTTAAAAGGTCTTCTTAGCAGCAATACCATTTCATCTGTAGAGAATGTCATAAACACGTTGCATCCGAAAGCAGACGTACTTCAAATCCCAGGATTTGCGACAGCACCATAAACTGCAGTTCGAAGAGAGTTAAACTCTGCATTGCTGCTGCAACCCCAGCCCCAAAGTCTTAACAAGCTTCATTTAACCAAAAACAAGCATTTAGCCCTCTTCGTAGAAGTACCCAGATGTATAACGTATATCGTCATTAAGCCTAGAAATGTATGAAAGATTTGTCCAAATCACACAGCCCTACTCTGTGCCATCCTGATAGTTGAGCTCTGATAAAAGAGTTGATACTGCTAAGATAAAGAGTTGAAAACCCTTTTGTCAAGGTCTGTTTGATCTTGTACTGAATGTGAAACCAGCTGTCCTTCCTATTTGCAGTGCTCTCTGGGACATTGAGACCGGTCAGCAGACCACCACGTTCACAGGGCACAGTGGAGACGTTATGAGCCTGTCCCTCAGCCCTGACTCGAAGACCTTTGTGTCCGGTGCCTGCGACGCGTCCTCCAAACTGTGGGACGTCCGAGACGGGATGTGCAGACAGTCTTTCACTGGACACGTGTCTGATATAAATGCTGTCTGTGTGAGTGTCAGAAAAGAAAAAGTCCTCAAAAGTGTCTGATTCTGGTTTACCTCTTATTGAGCCTGTGCAACACTTTCATAATACTTGTTCAAAATTGAGGCAGTTTGCCATATCATATCATCCGGTTTCAATTGTGCTCATTTTTTTTTTCAGTTCTTTCCAAATGGGAATGCGTTCACCACGGGGTCGGACGACGCGACTTGTCGTTTGTTTGACCTTCGTGCGGACCAGGAACTCATGATGTACTCGCATGACAACATTATCTGCGGCATCACCTCCGTGGCTTTCTCCAAGAGTGGCCGTCTGCTGCTCGCTGGCTACGATGACTTCAACTGCAATGTGTGGGACACGCTTAAAGGAGAGCGTGCAGGTCAGTACGTCACACAAACCCTTTGACCACACGGGGAAAGAAACTCATTGACAGTTGTTCCAGATCACAAAATCTGTGGCACCTGTTTTGAGTTCTACTGAAGCTTTTCTGCTTTAAAGCAGAACGGAGAAAGTCAAGCTTCTCAAGTGGTCTCATCTCAGACAGTCCTGACTTTCTAAGCCACGTCGACACAATCAAACGCACCATTATGGCCGTTTGTCATGGTTTTACTTTAGTAACGAACCTTGTTGTTTTCACAAATGTTATGAGAATGAGGCCTTCTACTGATATTAGAGGAGAAACTGTCTTTTTTGCATTCAGATATTCCAAGAGATGACTTAATACCCTGATGCGGAAGCAGAAAACTTGAGTTTGCACCATCTGTGCTCGGGCCCTAATAAACTAGATGCTTAGATTATTATTCTCCTAGAATATATAGCGGCAGCTAATACAGGGTTTCCGCGGAGTCATAAAAAGTCATAAAACGTCATAAATTTAATAATTCGAATTTTAGGCCATAAAAAGTCATAAAAACGTCCGGATTTTCCATACAAGGTCATAAATTACATTTAGCCACGTCTTAAATTTATATGCTCGTTCATTCATTGGTTCTACCATCGCCTTTTCCCTACGAAAATGCACTGGTGGCGGCATTCATTCGTTTCGCCTGTTGTAGTTCTGTCTGAGGAGGAATTTATCACAGCGGTCCTGGGCCGTGTGGCAGTGCAGAAACACACTTGTCGGAAGGACTTTCACAGTAACCTGCGCAAACTCCAAACTCGCAAGAGTCTCCTCAGCTTATTACTGTAACTGATGTCGGTGAGTCACTGCTTAGTTTAACTGAAATTATGGCTGGGCATTAAACGATAATGAGATTATTATCGCAATATCATTTTTGTCGTTAAAACGATTTCAAGAGTTTGATAAATGTTCAATAATGTTTATGCGCCAAAAGCGGAACGAAACTCATTTGAACTGCGCGCGCCTCATGGACTGTTTATCCGCTCGGCTCAAAGTCCAAACGGCAGCGCGAGCTCACTAGCATACGCGTTTACTCTGATCAGTCTCGCTCACGAGATCCAGTGAGAAGTGCTTGAATTCAGCGAAGAAACCAAATGTATCAGTGATTTATCCCAGTTTAAAGGCAGATGAAACACGCTGACAAACAGGAGAAACACTGTGCGCAACGATACAGTCGACTCAGAAAGCTTCTCCGTCTACAGATTCACATCATTTACTACGGATTTACCCAGTATATTAACTGCACCATGAAATGTGGGATATACATATTGAATTGTATTATATTATTAATGTAGACAATGTATTAAAGCACTAATGGAATATAATTACAATATTTAATGTATTTAGGCTACTACAAGATACATTCCATCAAAGTCAGGCAACACAAACCTGTTTCAAGACTTGAAACAATATCCCCCATTGATTAGCATTAGCACATGCAGAAACTAAGAAATTAATTTTCTAATGAAGATATTTATTTTGTTAAGGACAAATAGCAAATGTTTGAATGTTTTACGTCAGATTTGTGAAATGTTCACCTGTTTGGCATGATATGTTCTGACAATAAAGAGTACCCTGGTTTCTACAACTTTCAGTTTGGAGCAAAAATCTGCTTTTAAACTTGAAAGAAATAAAGATTTGACATTTATCGTGATAATTATCGATATTGACTGATATATTATCGTGATAATTGTTAAGTGTGTTCCTGTGTTATTGATACTTAGGAAAAGGGAGCCTTCAGGTTGTTACTCTTAAGAAAATGGAACCTTTAAATAATGAAACTTGTTACTTTTAATGAAAGTCCCAAAAAAAAGTTATTTTTCGTAATCCGTGTAGATCATAAATTTAAATCATAATGGTCATAAAAAGGTCTTAAAAAGTCTTATTTGACTGACTAAACCCTGCAGAAACCCTGTAATATTTCTACATGTATAAAACCTCAATTATAGAGACCAGCTTTCAAAATTAAATCTACTTTTATATTGTCATTGTATTAAATCCAAAGAAATAATGAATTTCATAATAATACTTTTTGTTCTACAATGGTTACCTAACAGTGGTGAGGGAAGTTTGTTTGTTGCAAAAAAGGGATTATTTCCCCACAAAGTGAGAAATATATGCAGGTTTACTGTAAACAAACAAGCAAAAAATAAAAAGCAGCAGCTATTTGTACTGTGTAAATAGAAATTAGATGCTATTTACACTATATAAAAGTAGTTGTTAGATTCTATGTATTCTTATAAATAGTGGGCAATACTATTTGCATCTCAGTATTGTTGTACATTAACAAGATGCAATATAACATAGTGTAAATTATTATTTATTAAAATTATTAAATGGATGCTGCCTTATTGGGACAATATGCCATCCCTACAATAACCAATTTTGCTGCTGCTTTTCCACTTGGGAATTCTAGTTGTTTATAAACATCGTTTTTCATCAACAGTATATAATTTCTCTAAACTCAAATGGTTTTACTTGTGGAGGTTCAATAAACTTGCATTTTTAATTTGAATTTTTTTGCATTTCAAAAAGGACTGTAACAGCAAAACACAATGTGTACATACCCGTTGAAATCAAAGTTCACTGAAGAGAAAATTAATCGCTCTAATGGAGACTTGAAATACAACCACTTTTACAACAAAGTGTAATCAAAAACTCTACATACAGCAAAAACATTTATTAAAGGGTTAGTTCACCCAAAAATTAAAATTCTGTCAGTATTACTCACCCTCATGTTGTTCCAACCCCGTAAGACTTTCGTTCATCTTCGGAACACGAATTAAGATATTTTTGATTAAATCTGAGAGCTGGATCACTCCTCCATAGGCTTCTAAGGGACTGAAACTTGTTCTCCCGAAAAGTTATTAAAGACATCGTTAAAATAGTCCAAGTGACTACAGTGGCTCAATCTTCAGTTCATCAAGCGACGAGAATACTTTTTGTGCGCAAAAAAACTAAAATATCGACTTTATTCAACTATTAATTTCCATCTCGGTCGGCCTCGACGTAGTAAAACTGCGTAGCGCTTCTGTGGTGGACGTCACACGCATCACACACATGACCAGCGTCGGCCAATAGTGAGCCTGCGTGTGACGTAGCCCTACGCTATCACACTACCTTAACGGACTAGAGGCCAACAGAGATGGAAATGAATAGTTGAAATAGTCGTTATTTTTGTTTGTTTTTGCGCACAAAAAGTATTCTCGTCGCTTGATAAACTGAAGATTGAGCCACTGTAGTCACTTGGACTGTTTTAACGATGTCTTTAATAACTTTTCGGGGGAACAAGTTTCAATCCCTTAGAAGCCTATGGAGGAGTGATCCAGCTCTCAGATTTAATCAAATATCTTAATTCGTGTTCCGAAGATGAACGAAAGTATTACGGGGTTGGAACAACATGAGGGTGAGTAATTACTGACAGAATTTTCATTTTTGGGTGAACTAACCCTTTAAGTATGAATAACAGATATTTATGGCATAATTCCCCATGCTTTAAACATAGAACACAAAGAATTGACCTTTCTTAGGAGCCTGTTCGTTGGACCTTCATTGGTTTGCGTCCTATGCGTTTGGGGTTCTGTTGCCAATCGTCTAACACAGCATTGTTTCACACTGTACATGTTTGGCACTTCAAATCAGGGTTAATCACTCCTAAGCAGGGTTTCATAACCCTGGGTAAAAGGCAGTGGTAACCCCGCTTCGAAATTACAAGTGTGAAACATTCCTCTACCCAAGGTTAAATGCAGGGTTTAGAATGAAAGAGAACCCAGGTTTAAGTCTGTCAAATATCATTCATCCCTGCTGTTTTGTTGCTGTTGTGTTTTGAAGGCGTTCTGGCTGGGCATGACAACAGGGTCAGCTGTTTGGGGGTGACCAGTGACGGCATGGCTGTGGCCACCGGTTCTTGGGACAGCTTCCTCAGGATATGGAACTGACCTCACTGGACGGGACTTCGGGGAGCCACTCTTTCTGATCACAGAGTCACTGTAGTGCACCACTGCCACACAGGACCCCTCCCTCTATTTCCCCCCTTTAAAGATGACCTGGTTTTCTTCTCTCCGCACTATCCCACTATCCTACAGTCAGTCAAAGAGGTGAGGACCAGCAGTGAAGAGCCTCCGCTGGCTCTCTCTGTCTCTCGGGCTTCACATCTCGACTCGAGAGGTGCGGAACAGACTGTGTTGTATATATCCGCCATTCTTTATGCTTGTATGTATAACATATGCACTTCTGACAGTGTTTGGATGTTCTGGTGTGTGGATACTCGTGATGGGTGTCTTAGCTGTGCCTGTTTTCTTTTCCTGCGTAAAATATATATTTTTTCTTTGTCCCCAAACACAGTGCTATTTGCCACACACAATGCCAAACCGAAGGATGATGCTGCCACAGTGTTGTAGGCCATCAGTCTTTGACCTTTGACCTTAAGTTTAGTTTGCTTTGGCTAGTATCGTCAGTGTTAGCCTGTTCTGTCATAAATGGTTCAGGCTCAGGTTGGTAGAGTGTAGTTGTGTGAGAAACACTGATGTCACCGAGCTTGTGTTTGCCATCCTCTAAGCCTGACAGAAATGTTTGGCATGTTTCATGGTATTAGACTGTATTACTGACTGCACAGAAGGATTTACCATCAGCCTGTCTGTCCTTTCTGTCTTTACTATCTCTAGATATACTCTGAGATTTGCTGCTTTCCATACTGATCCAGCTGGACATGCGTGATACATTTATGGTTAAAGGGATAGTTACCCACAAGTGAAAATTGACGTCGTTTACTCACCATCATGTTGTTCTATCTATGACTTTGTTTCTTCTGTTGAAATTAGAACAATTCTGAAGAAGACTGTGCTGTTCTTGTTTTACAAGCAATCACAGTAAATGGGGACTGATGTATTCACGCTTCAGAAACAGGATACAGATGACTTGTGCTCTACATTCGAAGTCTTCTGAAGACGTACAAGAGACTGAGTAAGAAACGAACTGAAATTTAATTTGGTAATCTACATTTAACCTCTGCATCCAGTTTAAGTGGGTTGAAAGTTGATCTCAAGATCTGAATCGGCTCAAAGCAATTCATGAACGTTCCAGGAATCCCTTGTGCGTTTTCGATTTAATAGTGTATAACGGCTTCGGCTCTGTTGTTTCCTGTTTGTCGTACAGCTTAAGAAGACATGGAGTTTGGTGCACAAATCATTTGGGCCTCGTTCATTGTGCTTTTAAATGCGTGTAAGCACAAAAGAATATAATTATTTGGGTTTGGAACAGTTTGAGGGTGAGTGAATGATGATGAATTTTTAGCTGAACTTTTTCTGGAAGGTTTGGTTTAGTCATTTGTTTGAATTCAAACGCCAAGCATGGCCTTGATGCTTTGTGACACTTTGCCATTTGTTAGCAGGCTGGAAGTGCAACCTAATACCTAACAAGAGGCCTTGGTCACTGCCACTGCCTTCCTACACACACTATGAGCATCTGCCCTTCTTAGATGAGGAACTAGCTAGGACTGTATGCTTTTGCACTAGAAAATAGTCACGCAAAACAGCACACATTGGTGTTTCTGCATGTATTTGAATTAATGTGCTTAGATTCTATGACAAGTAAAGCTGAAAAGCTGTCGTGGACCACGAGCTATACACTGTGTATTTTTCACGAATGAGAATTGAAGGTATAGAGCCCTCTACCAGTTTGTGTAAAACAAAGAAAAAACAAAACCTTACAGTCAGTAATCACCTTAATTTTGTGCCAATCGGTATGAATGAATCTACAGACTGGCTTGGTGAGCATAAAAAATGGTATACGTTTTGATTTTTCTTACGGATGTTTAGTTTTGGCCATTGTGTCTTGTCTTTTTTTTTTTTCTGATACATTAAGAATACACTGAAAATTAATCATCCATTTACAGTACCAGATTGCATTCAGTATTTTGAATTGATTTGTTTCTTTTTTTCACCTTCGATTTATGACTTTACTGTTCATCAGGTAAACTTTTGTAAACCAATTATTGTGAAATTTCAGTTGAATCATCCAGTTAGTTATGATATGCAAGGATATCCAACAAATGTTGAAGTGATGTTCCTCAGTTAAATATTTTTTTTTTAGTGTTTACAACATTTAGACCGGTGAATTAAGGTCCATGAAGAACGTTGCATTGTACAATGAAGGCAAAAAGTGTTTTAACCTAAAATGATTTAGTAAAACCAACATAATTCATATGAAATCCAACTCTCATCCAAATATAGCCATTTAGTCCTTTCATTGACTTGAAGGAATGTTCCAGTCTCAATACAAGTTAAGCAATACCAACGATGCTAGTCAAGTAATTTTGGCTCATGCCTTTTTACTGGGAAAAATAGGGCACTTGCAATGAAAATAAGGACAGGTCATTTTAAAAAAAAAAAAAGAGGAATTTGTGTTAATCACATGTAAATTTATCATTTCTTTCTTTTTTTTTTTCTTTCTTTTTTTTTTTTTTGGATGGTCCTAATCATCATTCATGTGGTGTTCATTCCTCTTCCTTGAGGTCTTTACATAATCATGACAGGAGTTGATATTGGTTCAATTTTGGAAAGGCAGCTTAAATTTAGTCTCATGTTAACAGTGTTTTTAAGAGTTGTATTTTAGTGTAGATATCACTACTCCAGTTTAATTTCATTGCAAGTGCCTTTAACCGTGTGTGTGTGAAGACTATAATGCCTTGACCTTAACTTGCATTGAACCCGAAACATTCATTTCAGATTATTTAAAAGTTCAACCTGAACTTCCCAGTTAGTCCATACATGAGCATGACGGTAAGGAGCAAGCTACATACTATCCTATGGATATTTCAGCTAGCTTACTGAGCCTTATCCTATGGATAAGATCAAACACTGTGCTAGCGATACCATAGTCCGCTGACTCTGAAGAAATCAGCTTGCTCCTTTAACAGTTCACAAAAAACACCTGAACGGTTTCTGATTCACTTGCGCTCATGCAAAGCTTTGCGAAGTTACAACTTGAGAACTGAATCATTGTGAACCGTTACCGACTGTGAAAATAATTTTAAAGCTTAAGTGTTAGAACTATCATATTTAAATGATGCGGCTTCTGCGATGCGATAAGCACTCGGTGCATTACTTATGACGTGAGCCTTGAATATTTATATTTTCTGAAAACGGTTTCCCTCGCAACGTTGGTTTTCCAAGTGTGCTGGCCTTGTCGTTAGAGGAAGTGAGCAAGAGCTGCATTTTTCTGAATCGGAACTAGGCCAAGGTTGTTTTTGCTGAGGTGGTTACGCTGCCAAACATCGAAATTACTGCACTGAAACCTGAAGGCTGATTTCCTTATTGCAGCGGTTCACATCAATCACATGATCACAATACTACACAGAAAACACCCTGCCTTCAACTCTAAAAATGAAAGTGTATCAGCGGTAATGCAATGTTTGCTGTATGCAAAGGTGTTAATGTCGGTTGGCACATTTAAAGCAGTGCACCACCTTAAAAAAACAGCGTTTGTCGTGCGAGGGCTTTTTCACTTGCTACATTTCAGACATAGGAGGAACCTTTTTTTTTAATTTGTTTATTTTTTTTATTTGTGAGCACACAGAACACAGATAACCCAAGTGCAATCTTTCAAGCACAGTAACGACAGACTGTCACCAACCCTTAAAACATTGTGGCTTACCAAAAAGCAAGCGCGCGTGATTCATAGTGGTTTTGATGTATTTTATATAGCGATAGATCCACTTATGGATATTCTGTTCATTGTGCTAAATAAGTGATCCTGGATGGTCCTGCATATGTCGTAACTATCTGATTAAAGACCAAATGATTTTGTTTTTAATTCACTTATTTAGAGTTCTGCGATTCTGTCCCTCACTGTGTGTGTATTTCATGGACAAAACCAGCAGACATACTGCCTTTTGATTCTAACACGCATTCCTCTTAATTCACTTTAACTGCTTTATTGAAAAACGATTTGTATTATTTTATGTTGGTTCAGAAAACATTGATCACTTGCTGTGGAATATTCTTTTTTTGGATTTTTTTTTTTAACACCCAGAATTTTATTTGTATTTGTGCAGTGGCAGTGACACCTGTTACTATTTGTTCTCATAACCAATAAAGGCTTTTCATCAAGGACGTTGTCTGCATATTATTAACTTGCTATAAGAGTTTTGTCAGTGAGAAATCTGGCTTCATGAGGCTGGTATGAAATACTGAAATGAAATAAAAGTAGACTATGTAACTTCATTCAGCAGATTTTGGGTTGTTCCAGCACTGAACACTGGAGGACAGTCTTACTCCTTTCTTGCTGGTCTGGTTAATGTTGAATCTGCAGATACTGTGCTGAAAAAGACTCCAGTTGTGACTCCAGATCAGTGGCTTTGTGCCTGAGAATAAAACGAGACCAGTATTATTGGTTAAGACCACTTAAAACAGAAGTGTGTCTTTTTTTTTCTTTCTTTTTTTAAAACAATAGATTCCTGAACACTCCCCTCAATCGGTTTGTAAAACTCTTGAGCCAGTGTTAGTGTTGGAGTGGTTGGGAGAGCCATCTCACAAAAAAAAAAAACCCGCTTTCAAGGGCAAGAAAAGTTTTTACAGGTATTTCTTGTCATAGTAAGTGGTTGGGAAAGTTTTGTTCTGGGTATGAGATTGTGAACATGCTGAATGAATCTGCTGTGAGCACAGAGACCGATCTCTGACGTAATAAAGCCCTGCTCCCTGAATCTCCACATTTTTAATTAATCACATTTATAGTTTATTTACAGTATTGTGTTTGCAGGAATTTTAAGCCGCATTCTAGGGTACCTGTTACCAAATAAAACTTTGACTTTATTAGTTTTGAAGCATGTGAGGATGTATTGAGGTTCATAAATACTTAAAGGATTAGTTCACTTCAGAATTAAAATGACAATTTCATGATAATTTCCTCACCCACAAATCATCAAGGATATTCATGTCTTTCTTCAGTTGAAGAGAAATGAAGGTTTTTGAGGAAAACATTCCAGGATTTTTCTCCATATAGTGGACTTTAACGGGTTAAAGGTCCCAATTGCAGTTTCAGTGTAGCTTTAAAGGGCTCTACATGTATCTTGGATGCCGTGTGGAGAGTAAATTATCAGGAAATTAATTCTGAAGTGAACTGATCTTTTAATGCATATCTGGGGCTCTTTACATGACACTGTTTTCAACTAAAAAGGTAAAACTTTTACACGACAACAGCGTTATGGGGGCCTGAAAACTGGTTTCAAAGTGCACGGTTTTATCATGCACGTGTGTGTTATTCATCGCTTTTAAACCTTGTGTAACGGTGTGTTGTCATGTAAAAGTACCCTTACACGCAAACAATTATGTTCATAATTTATAAGAAACGTTTTATCATGTGAATTAATATTTTTAAAGCTTTTCTGTGGACCTATATAAATTCACTTGCACTGAAACTTCAATCTGAAATCTTGATCATTAGCAGAGAAGTGAATCCTGCTGGCTTTAGTTCAACTCACTTCATGAGGTACGGACAATCTCCAAATGACTTACTTTGTCTTTGTATGTTAAGCTGGACAAATACTATTTTAAAGTATTTAATAAATATTGCCATCAAGCTATAAAATACAGTTTAATTTTATAGTGTTGCAATGCAATGTTGGGTAACACTTTATAATAACTGCACACTATTAATCATTAGTTAAGCATTAGTAAACAATTAATTCATCATTTATAAAGCATTAATAGACATTAATAAGCAGTTTATAAATACAGCTATAAATGCTTAATTCTTGATTTAAAAGCATATTTATAATGTGTTTAATAATTGTATTTTCATACTTTATTAATGATCAATTTATAATTTCTTAATGAAGTATTACATTATTTATAAACCATTTATTTAAGAGTTGTCAGTGGTTCATAAGATCACTTAGAAAGTGTAAGTAAATGATTAATAAACTATTTAAATGTACATTCATACATCTTATTATCCAGACATATAGTAATAGTTACTTAGTGTGTTAATAAATGCTTTATTAACATGTATTTATACTGTAATTCAGGGTTAATTCGGGTAGTTATAAAGCATTTAGTAGTGGTCAGTTAACTATTTGTGTGAGCTCATCTAAAGTGAGGACTATTCATGCCTTGTAAAGCATTTACAGAGGAGATTTGTGTTGTTTCACTGTGTTGTGTTTGTTTAATTTTTCTGTTTAGAAGACAAATGAGCCTTTAAATCTCCTTTGTAAATGCTTTACAAGGCATAACTAGTCCTCACTTTAGATGAGCTCACAAAAACAGTTAACTAACCACTACTAAATGCTTTATAACTACCCGAATTTACTCCATTTACTTACACTTTCTAAGTGATCTTATGAATCACTGAAAACTCTTAAATAACTGGTTTGTAAATAATGTAATACTTCATTTAGAAATTATTTATTGATCATTAACAAAGTATGAAAATACAGTTATGAAACACATTATATATATGCTTATAAAACAAGAAAAAAGCATTTATAGCTGTATTTATAAACTGCTTATTAATGTCTATTAATGCTTTATAAATGATGAATTAACTGTTTACTCATGCTTAACTAATGATTAATAGCGTGCAGTTATTATAAAGTGTTACCCAATGTTGTTATGATGCTGCCGCACCTTTCCTGTGCTTACAGAATTACCAATTGACAAGGATTTTCTTCCAATTAAGGGTAATTATCTACAGTGAGCTGTCGGTCTCTCTCACGCACACCGTGACTCTTCTACCTGAGGGTTTTGGAGCGTCTCTGGACACTCTCCAGGCGCTGGATCCTGGCGCTCAGTCTGCGGATCTCAGTTTCAAGCTCCATCTCGCTCTTGTCAACCTGTTGGCACATGCGGGCGAAGACGGCCACCATCTCCCTGCAAGAACGCAGATAAGCATATCCTTCACACATCACCCGCACACACTCATCCATCCTGCAGATCATATAAACCAATGTTTCAAACGTCTCGGTATGTTTGAAAGTTGTCATCGGCTTGTAAGACGGGTGATGCCTATTATTTACCTTTTATAAGTCCATGTCTGTCAGTGTGCAAAGTTGACAAGGACAGATTTGAATTGTAAGGGATAGCTCACCCAAAAATGAAAATTAGCCCATGATTTACTCACCCTCAAGTCATCCTAGGTGTATATGACATTCTTCTTTCAGACGAATACAATCGGAGTCGTATAAAAAAAATATCCTGGCTCTTCCAAGCTTTATAATGGCAATGAATTTCTGTTTTTGTTCATTAAAGAGCTCCACGTGGCTCCGGGGGGTTAATAATGAAGCCATGCGTTTGTGCAATATGTGTAATTAATGGTAAGGTATCTGGTTTTGAATAATTTTGGCTTGAAGTGGGAATTCAAAGAGTACATTCAGCTTTAGGCTTCTGCTATCCTTTCATACAGTGTTTGTGGCATAATAAATGTGCGGTCACAAGCAAAAACCAGTCGTTTCAATACGAGTTCACGCGATCTGGAATTTCGCATGAGAGCTTAAGATTTCCCCTCAGGTTTGGTTCAAGTTGGCCCACATGAATTTGACAGCTGCTTGGTTAAAGTGACTTCTGTGTGAACTGTCCTTTATTCAACGTTGCACTATTCACAATAGACAGTGGACCTTTTTGGCTTGCTTATGAAACTGCACACACATTGATTTGATTCAGATGACTCCTAATCATTTTAATAGGAACCTAGGCGATTGCCAATTTTAAGTGAGGTAAAAAAAAAAAAAAAAGAAATTTGAAAGTGCCTTCAAGTGTCGCTACACTATTGACAAGAGACATGAATTAACCTTTTTTGCCCCTGAAATTTCTCCGATGTGTCCGTACTTTAGGAATGATATTTTACAAAGCCCAGAATGTCCCATTTAAGATTCACAAAGCTTTTAATGTTGTTTATATGTCTATGTGGTGTTTTTAATATGGTTTTTAAGACATGATTTAAGACAAACCATGTGCACATTCATAAGTCAACACCAATGCTGAGTATTTTCTCCTGAAAATGCAGTGAACCAAAGATGGCTTCTAAAACACGGTTTGAAATCGCTGGTGTTTCTGACGTTAAACAAACTATCTTGTAACCAATCAGATCAACATGTGATCGTCAACGAGTGGATCTCTGAGCTGGAGTGAGTGAGTGGAGGCGGGGCTCATTTACATATTCATAGAACCGCTTATACTAAATGAGGCAAGGGTGTAGAGTTACATTCAAGCCATTTTAAGGCATGAAAAAATGGTTGTATATGTCATTTTGGTGATCCTTTGAGTTTTAAGGGATAAAATTATTGACTACAGGGGGGCTTTAAGACTGTGGCTCATGTGCTTCCATAGAAAGTTACTAAAGATTCAGGAAAAATTAGAAAAGAACATTGAAGGATTGAAAGTGAACTTTTTCCTTTAGTTTTATAAACCACACTTGGATGATTGGAGGCAGATAATTAACAGACAAAAGTGAGAAGAGAAGCAGTAGTTTACAAAATTACACATGTCCGCCTTTTTTTTTAAATGGTTAAAAATTAGAGAAAAAAGGCAGACATATGAAATTTGTCTCTTCTCACTTTTGTCTGTGAATTATACACTTGCCTGAAATCATCCAGGTGTGGTTTATAAAACTAAAGCAATAGTTCACTTTCAATCCTTTCTCAAAATATTATTCTGTTCCTCAACTTGACTTCAGAATACTTTGAAAACTATAACATGGACCACTTTGCATTTGATTTGGATGCCTTTTGAGGCTTTTACTCAATTACTCACTGTAATTTGACAGGAAAGAACCAGAACGTTCTGTTAAACAACATCTTTTGTGTTATAGGTGAGTAAATGATTGGTTCAGCCCGTCACTCACTGTTGCACCTGCTGTCCACAGTCACTGCTGATGATGTGTGAGATGGCCTGCAGTCTTTGAGTGGCGTAATCCACAAACTGCTGCTTCAGGGCCGTTTCTTTCGAGCTGTTGGTCCAGGTGAGCCTTTCATACAGGTAGAGCAAACCATAGAGACTCACAGAGAGTACAACAACCCTCCATCCCACAGAACGCCACACCTGTCCGAAAATGCCATCACAATACTCAATTGTTATTTACTCTAGAATGTGTTTAGATGTGCTTACTGGCATGAAACGCTTTGAATCCAAAATGTCTTACCACTCCAGCAGTGACCACCATGCCCACTGATGCTCTGGATGTTAGAGAGACCAGTCCTGTTGCCATGGAGATAGCCAGCTCGTCCTGGGTCTGAGCAGAGGAAGAGGTGACCTGTGCACGAAGCATATCACGTCACTTTAGGCCTGTTCCCACGTCATTTCGTTTGTCATTAGAGATCATTAAATCAAGTTACTTTCAAATTCTGGTTCAGCAGACTCAAAGCTTGTTTGGCTTTAGCAGGCCCTAGGAAACGATTCACCAAGGATGTAAGACCCAGTGAGAAGTGAAAGTCGATGTCCTCTGCAAAATTTTCCCAGAGGCTTGAGAAGTTCAGGTCATAGGTCATGGTGAACCTCCTGTGGGGGAGGTGTAGGTGTCCTCGGGCAGCAGGGGGCAGCAGAGGACGCAGGGTGTCTAGTGTGAGAAGAATGACAGGAGGGCCGTCAATGCCAAAGTATCTTTTGCCAGGGAAGGCTTGTTTACTGGAGACTTTATGTCTGAAGTGAAAACTGTGCTTGAGTGTGTACCCATGATGTCTCTCTGAGACGACAGCACACAGCCGTTTATAGTGCTGGAACAGCGCAGGTCCAGATTCTTGGCCATTCTCGCCTCCACGTAGGCTATTAGCTTCTGGAAAATGCACACAAACATGACTATAGCCAATTTGCCTATTACATACTGAAAAACACTTTTTTTTAATCTTGTAAATATTCTTACAACAGATCATTGCAGATCATTAGCAAAACTGCTTTAGATAAGAAGACCTCTGTTTTCAGTTTTTGTTTCGTTGCAATGTGTATTCATGGCTCAGAATTACTTTTATTTAATTTGTCAGAAAGCTTTCAAATTATATAATTTATCAGAAATATTTACGCTTATAAATTAGCCCAATCTTAAGTGTCAGGAAAATATTATTGTGCTTCACAAATATAGCATTGAATATCTAGTTCAGTCATGAAACTCTAGAGGGCGCAGGCTGGTGGTCCTTAAAGCCAGGCTCCGACCGCAGGATTTTCAGGTTTCCTGATTTACCCTTCCCGACATTCTGAGAGAAAACAAATCACTTCCACGGTCGGTTACGATGATCGGCCCAGGTTTTCTGGTAATGCGAGGCGTTTACAGATAAAATCGTAAACTTCCCGATCTACCCGTGGGACACATCAGGGCCGCCCTGACAATGTCAAAAAAATTTAACATTTAGGATTTTAAATCATGATGGATCTCCAAATGTCAGTACTTCCACAATAGCCAATGAGAAACAAGTCTACAAGGAGGCGGAAATAACGGAACTTTTGAAACACGACTTCATTTATAATGTCTCCTCATGTCCCCCTGTGGTGAAAATCAAGCTTTTAATGTTGTTCATGTCTGTGTGGTGTTTTTAATATGATTTTGCACATTTGTCTTAAAGCATCAGTCTCAGAAGTTTTATCAGCGGTTTGAAATCGCTGGTGTTTCTGACGTCACAAACTACCTTGTAACCAAAATCACGTCAACGAGTGGATCTCTGAGCTGGAGTGAGTGAGTGGAGGCGGGGCTAATTTGCATATTCATAGAACCGCATATACTAATGAGGCAAGGATGGAGAGTTACGTTGAAGCTAGCTATTTTAAGGCAAAAAGGAATAAATGTTTAAATATGTCATTTTGATCAAAATTAATGACTACTAAGATTTAAAAACTCCTGTAGCTGAAGCTTTACATGCTTAACATTGAAATAGTCTGATTCATTGTTTGCTGTAAGCTAGTTCTGCAGAGCGTTATCAGGAACCCTCCACCTCCCCAGCTCCACCTGCCTAGATCTGCTATGGCATTCATGTATGTCTTTTTATGCAGCAGCAGCAGATCTTACATGCTCACAGCAGCATGTCTGTGTATCTAGCAGTAGCAAGTTTATCTCTTTGCATTGATTAGCAGCAGCATAGCAGATCTGGTCCGCCAAGACCAAATACACTAACATTGCCATATTCAATAACATACCAAAACTATGTTGAGTTGTCATGATTGAAATAAATTTACACAAGTTATAATATTTGTAAAAAAAACTTTTCACATTTTAGTATGGCTTTTATGTGTCTTTAAACAGAATTTGAAGATGGGACACTACTGTAAAGACCTGTCTCATGATGAAAGAACAACATGTCTAGTCTTAAGTAACCTTTCTCTGTGTGCATTAGGACATTAAGACACCAGCTCCTCAATCCTGTTACGCTGATCACACAGACAAGCTGTCACTCACGTAACTCTCTAGACAGGAGTTTATGAACGGCGAACAGAACATGACAGCCAATGCACTGCTTAACCAAGCTCATGTATTTGGGTATCTTTGGTACATGTTTCAGGCTTGAAAAGTTAACCTCTCCATGATTCTTTCTCATCGGACTCAAAATAAAACAACACAACTTTTCAAAGGGGTTTAACAAAACTCACAGTTTTGTATAGGGCTAAGGCATTTGGGGCAGGGCTAAAATCAGTGCAGAATTCATCCACAAGAACAGACAGGCAACAGATCTCTTCTGCCATGGCACTGGACACCTGGAAGAACAGCAGGGAGAACTCAATGGACCTTTTTAACAGCGTAGAAAATATAATGTTCAAATATTAGCTATGACTGTCAACTTTTTACAGGCTAGTAGCTACTGTAATTTGGAGTAATATGTACCATCAGAGGGAAAAAAATAAATGTTGTATTTTAACCAATATTTAAGTGACCAACATTTCAGTTATGGTATCTTGTATGATTGTATTTATGGTAATTAATTAGGCATTTAAAACCATCCTTGTGAAAGAGGCTGATGAGGTTTAAAGTGAATTAATAAAGATATTTTAATCTGAACTTTATGTACATCAGGGGTCTCCAACCTTTTTGTGAGCGGCCTCAAGGGATAAAAGAATGCTCTCTCTCTCTCTCTCTCTCTCTCTCTCTCTATAGAGAGAGAGAGAGAGAGAGAGACCCCTAATGTACATGATATACATACAATGCTGGTTAGATTACTTACAAATTGTAGTCAGTTATATACAATTGTAGTTATTAATGTAATCTAGATTCTTAATAATGTACTGCCATTGTGAGAATAACATGTAATTAGATATTACATTTTTCTATTGATTAAATTATTACAAGTACCTAATTTTTGGAATCTGATAACATTGTTGTTGTTTTTTGCGGACACTACGGTTGCCATGATACATTTTGTTAGGGATGATGATGCAAGTTACCTTGGCAGCCACTTCGTCAGCCATGGCCTTTATCTTGTCTTTGATGTCCTCGGTCAGGAAGTTAAGCTGATTTCGCACAAACTCTAGCCGGTCCATTTGTGCCTCACGCTCTTCCAGTGAGAACACTCTACAGATTTACAGAACATTACGATGGTTACAACAATAAAGTTTCAACACAACAATGACTTTTATGAAGAATACCATACTAAAGAACAAATGGTTTTGCTCTGACTGAGAGAATCTCAGGTCTTGGTTCAATAGTGGGACCAATTATAGTCTTTGGGAGCTTGGACAGAGACCCTCCATTACAGAGCAGGCAAGGTTTTGGAACTCACTTCTTTTCTGCTGAAGAAATATTGATGGCATCCATGATAGCCTTGACCGACTCAATGATCTGGCTGGCTCTGATTGTGTGCTGCTCAAACTTGGTCTTCACGGCAGACTGGGATATAAATTCCTGTGGAATCCATGAAGCGCTTTCTTGAGCCGTCATTGTGCCACAATTATCAGGGATCACGTCATGATTAAAACAAGATTCCCATCAACATGCTTGTCACTCTCGTCATCGGTCGCTTGCATGGCTGAATCACAACAGACCCATCTATTAATGCCATCGTAGATTACTGTGAATTTTCATCCCTGGTTCCCAAGAATGTGAGGTACGCTCACCTACTCAAATCCGCTAAACTTGGCCACTACGGTAAACGGCTGCCTGGAATCTATGAGGAACACCAAGTATCTCACACATTTGGGAGCCAGCAGGAGATGGCCTGAATCAACGCAAAAACAGCTTGCTTAAGGAGACCGTCACCACGTCAAGCTGTCATAAATTCTCATCTAGTCTAAACAGCATACAGACAGGGCTAAGACTCAGTTTCCATCTAGCTCCTCTTAATCTTCATTGTTTTCAGCCTCGTTGTCAGACAACGATTATCCTGGAGCCAGTGACTACAGTTTGAGAGCATTCTCACCTCAAATGTTCTTTCAAAACTCTGGAACTCCATCAGTCGCTCTTGGAATCCTTCAGCCAAAGCCCCGCCTGTAAATAAAAAGCATATGCCCTATTTGATTCCTACCAGCCAACAAATGAAATGAACTGATGTATTTTGCATCATTTTTACATATTTTAGCACACTTCAAGTCACACCTCAAGTATCACTCTCAGAATCATTGGGCCACTTCAAGATTTAATAGCATCTGCCTCTGAGTGTTTTATGGTTGTTACTCTCGTTTTTAACTTGGCTAAGCCTCGTTTTTCCTGGTCTCCCTCCAGAAACGAGTGAAAAGCAGTAGACTCGGCACTGTGTGACCCAAAGCGCTGGAGCCTACCAGTCTCTGGCATTCCCTGAGCGCGGTGGATCCTGGCACTCAACACCTCCTTGGCAGAGACAAAGAAGATGCGGTCAGGTGCCTTGTGAAGGTCCACTACCTTCAGCTCCTCCACTAAGAAACTGACACAGCGATCCATGTGCTGTTTCCGCACCTAAAAGGTCAGTGGAGTACAAACAAATGAACACAATAAACACCTCCATTAACTAAACTTTCATAAACATATTCAATACAGTTTTATATATATTCATCTCTTAAAGGGATAGTCCACCCAATGAAAAAGGGTACTTTGAAGAATATAGGTAACCAAACAGTTGATGGGCACTATTGACTTCTATAGTATGAAAAAAAAAAAAACTATAGAATAGGCTTATCAACTGTTTGGTTACCGACATTCTTCAGAGTATATTTTTCATCAACTATCCCTTTAATCTACATGAACTTCTCAACTGTTAAGCACTGCATTATGTTTTTGAATGACATATTAATGAAATTTATTAAGTGTTGTTGATCTAATTTCGGTTTCACTTTATTTTGACGGTCCCAACCTAAAATGAATGACGGAGGAATGATAAATGTTACAAAAATCTCACAAATCTCTGTGGTGGTTTTATATGGTGAATCACTTGAGACTTATTATAAATATAATGAGTCATATATATGAAATAAAACTTACATCTTCCAGATACTCTGGCTCTAAGACAGATGCGTCCCAGCGATTGTTTAGAATGAATATGTTGGGCTTTGATATGCGCTCATTCACTTTGTGGAAAAAGTGCTTCTCCTTTCAAAGAAGAGTGAAATATTGAAATAAACAAAAGGGAAAATAATTAAAAACTCCAGGGGGAAAAAGTTTGGTAAATAATAAAAGAAAACCTTATAGGGATGCAGCAATACTACAATTTGGTCAATACTTTTAATACTTTGGTTTCAATACTTTGGTCAAAATAGTTATATTTACAATAATATCTGACAATGTTTTGCCACAATAAATGTAAAATAAATTATTTTAAATGCTACAAGTTTAAGTATCACAACATTGTAATGTGCACTATGAAATTATCTTAATTTTAAGATTTGCTAAAAATGACATTTAATAGTTTTATTTAATTATTACTGCCTTTAAACTTAAGTTGACTGCAAAGGTAGTTTAAATGAGCACGAAGCATTTAAATATAGGAAATATTGGAAGTTAGAAGGATTAAATATCCAACCGATACCAATAAATGAAAAAAACAACAAAAAACGAATATTGACTGATAACATATAACACAGATTTATTTTGTAAATGGATAAGTTTCTACTCACAGTGTTCATTATGGTGGACTCAGAGTTGGACACAAGCACAAAGACATCAGCATCTAAACAGAACTTGTCAATCCAACTGTCCAGCTCTGACGTGACGTCTGTGCCTGGACTGAGGAAGGTGAGGACATTAACATTACATCAAACTACACATAATGTTCTATTCTTTATTGCCAATCTGAGATTAGGCAATTTGGTTTCTGTTTTTTTGTTTCAGCTGTTACAACCCATGATATCAGCAGCACTTCCAAAACCATTAGTCCTTTTACTTGCCCCCCTTCACAACACATCAAACCTTGTCGAGTTCCTTGTAGAAGTCCATGTATCTGCATGTATATGCAGTGGCTCTCCAGGGTTGCGTTTCCCAAAATAATTGTGAGCTAAGTTGATCGTTGGTGCCAATGGTTTTATGATCTCTGTAGGCTCACAAAGCTTTTGAGAGATGCAGCCCAGGTCTGTTGTTCATGTGCCAAACTACCCTGCAGAAACTTTATTTAGCTCTGACAACCCTGTAGCCTGTGTGGACGGGTCATTACCTATCCATCAGAACCAGATCGTCTCTCAGCACCGCACACTTAGTTTTGGGCCAAAACACTCGGACGAGACAGCCTGAGTCTTGATTCCTGTCCATATGCAGAGCGTGGGCCAGATGATTCACTGTCTGTAAGGTAAAGTCAAGCTTTAAGCTTCAACAAGATATAAGATCACACTATATACATATCACACCACAATATGGAAACACCTGTTATTTATCTTTTTAAAATGACAGGAGCTTTTTGTGTGGATCTTGTTGATACGTTGCATTATGTAAAAAATAAAGCTAGTTTCTTAAGTGAGATAAAACATGCATAACTCGATGTGCCATTAGTTTAGAAAACTATTAATTCTACATTTAAACTTCACTAGAGATGATACACTTGAATGTATCTCTTCATTTACATGTTACCCTCATGAGGATATGGGTGCTTCTCAATACTCAAATTGATGCTTCCTCATTTCCTCGCTCCTCCAGCCCGCAAACCATGATCCGGAAATTGATTGAACTCAGTCATCATGGAGGGCATCTCAATTCTCTAACTGCAGCAGGAGGCGAGGAATGAGAAGTGAGAAAGTGAGGAAGCTTCCTGAGGAGTCATGAGTGAGGATACACCTGTGTATCATTCCCTCGCATCCTAAGGGGTGTGGAGCTAAGATGCGAGGAAAGGAAACGACGATGCACAAATAAGAAATGAGACGCCCCCTGAGTTGTAGACACCAGTTTTTCTGGTTCCTTCTGAACTAAAACAACAAACTTATGCATTCACACCATGTCGCAATTACCGTAATTACGAGACGTGATTACCGTAATTTACATCCTCAGACTCGGATTTATGCGTTTCTATTGCCACTCTAACAACGGAAAAATGTATATGGTACAAGTCAGAGCTTTTAAGTTGTTTACATTTATTATTATTGCAATGGTATGTGCTCTGAGATAGGAGGTAATTTAATGGCGTCTCTCGTGACACTTTGCAGACTCCGCTCTGGCTGTACGCGTTCATGTGTTTTAGAGACGTGGCTTCGGAGACGCTTTGAAGGGCGGGGGTGGGATCTAATGCTTTCAAAGCTAGCACTATATCCTCTGCATAGATGTAAATGTTATCAAAATAATTCTGCGGAAACGACTAAAAATGCCATAAGTAATTGGCAGTGTAAAAAAAGACTATGCGCCCGCACACATAAGCATTCAAAGGTGCACGTCTATAGATTTAACACGTAATGCGCATGTGCATGCCATCACCAAAGCGCTGTTGTCATGTAAATGAACAGCCAGAATGCATTTTGTTTTCAGTTGAAAACGGTTTTGTGTAAGCAGCCCCTAAGTTAATAACTAATGATTTTTACAACTGAAATTAATCAATATAAAACATACATTAAGCTAGACAATGATTTTCCTCTTGAGCTGCTGCTGTACATCTTTGTGTTATCACTGTAAAGCTGCTTAAAAACAATCTATATTGTAAAGCGCTATATAAATGAATGTGACTTGACTTGACTATTGCAGCCTCTCCGAAATTGCCTACCATAGCTTTAACTGTAATAAGTGTGATTTATATTTTTACACAACCATGATGCCAACTTAAGCATCAAAGACACTAGTTTTAGTAAAAAAAAAAAAAAAAGGTTTTTAGGTTTGTCCCAGTCGTAAGAATAAGAGTAATTTCATTAAATATAGTGTGAAATAATATTCTCAAATGAATACCGGTTTACAAACATAAAGAACTGCATAATATTTGCGTCATACTTCAATGCTCTTCCTCTCTTCAGAGTCCTCAGTGGTGAGGTAGGCATGTTCCCCATCTGTGCCCTCCACACTCAGGAAACAGTTTGTGGTGTGGCCGATTCCACTGGGCAGAACCCGTTCCCTTAGCATGGCGTTAATTACTGTACTCTTTCCATTACTGGTCCTGAGAAACAACATATAGCATCCAGTAACAAAACTGTCTATTTAAACTATGATTCAAGAGAAGCTCAAACACAAATTAATGAGGAGGGGAGGGGAAAGAGAGAGAGAGCGATGCCTGAACACAAAAACTCTGTTTTTGGCGTCTTGCTTATTTGTATAAATTAGCAATGCATACAGCTGAAGAACAAAAACATATCAATAATGTCTGGTTCATTCATTCTGGCTGGCCTGTTGTCTTCGTTTGCTTTACATACTAGTAAGCTTAGAGCACTGTTGTTTTACCTGCCGAAGAAGGCCACCTTCATGTGTCTGCGGGCCAGCACATCTTTGATGACGGTTAGTTTCCTGGAGCAGGCCTGGATCTGCAGACACTGTTCTTCCTCAGCTACATTCTCCAGATCCTCACTCTTCCTCGTCTCTGGGCACCACACACACACATACATGTCAAATACCATCATACAGTAAAGCGCAGGACCAGAGCTAGCTGATAAAGAGATGTGAGAGTTCATCAGTCTACACTCCGTACATGACAGAGCAAAAGCCAGATTTGTGATAGCTTTGCATATTATTTATTGTTTAATCCTGAAATATCACATTGTAAATGTATTCAGGCCCTTAACTCAGTACTAATAGGATAGTTTTGTGTTGCATTCATCTTTCCTCCATTCCCTCAGTTTAAAAGCACCATGCTTCAGTAGTGATGTAGGGTCTCGAGACCGATTTCTGCTTTCTCGGACTCGTCTCGGACTTGTTCCTTCAAAGACTCGGACTCGGCATAGGCGGTCCTGTCCCCATCACTATCAGTATCGTCATTAACTGCATTACACAGTGCAATTGTGTTTATGTAATATTTGTGTGTGTTATGGGGGAATAAAGTTTTAAAAGATACTGAATTCGAGTGTATTGTCAAAATATTTAAAATTGGGAAATATTGGAAAATGTTATAAAGTAGCTAAGCCTATTAATTTAGACATGCCACTAGAAAATTTTTATTTGCTCTGCATGTCCTAACTATGATTAAAAAAGTCAGGGTGGGCTTAACATATTGATGACAGAGCAGCACTGTTGAAGCATTTTAGAAAAATAGGCAGAAGATGATGCATGTGTTAGGGATTTTTTTTAATGATAGTAAAAGCATAGTCCATATTAAGACATTAAGACTGCTCCTCTAAACCATTCCCAATCTAGCTTAGTCTGTAGGCCTAACTGTTGATTATTAACTGGGGTGATATTAAATCATGAATATCAAAACTGACATATCGAGACAAAAGCTCGACTCGGACTTGCTTCCTCAAAGACTTGGTCTTGACTTGGACTCGACTGTATTTGAAAAACAACGGACTCGGTCTCGACCCTTCAAAGACTCGGTCTTGACTCGGACTCGACCCTTCAAAGACTCGGTCTCGACTCGGACTCGACCCTTCAAAGACTCGGTCTTGACTCGGACTCGACCCTTCAAAGACTCGGTCTCGACTCGGACTCGACCCTTCAAAGACTCGGTCTCGACTCTGACTCGACCCTTCAAAGACTCGGTCTCGACTCGGACTCGACCCTTCAAAGACTCGGGCTCGACTCGGACTCGACCCTTCAAAGACTCGGTCTCGACTCGGACTCGACCCTTCAAAGACTCTGTCTCGACTCGGACTCGACCCTTCAGAGACTCGGTCTCGACTCGGACTCGACCCTTCAAAGACTCGGTCTCGACTCGGACTCGACCCTTCAAAGACTCGGTCTCGACTCGGACTCGACCCTTCAGAGACTCGGTCTCGACTCGGCTCAGACTCGACCCTTCAAAGACTCGGTCTTGACTCGGACTCGACCCTTCAAAGACTCAGTCTTGACTCGGACTCGACCCTTCAAAGACTCGGTCTCGACTCGGACTCGACCCTTCAAAGACTCTGTCTCGACTCGGACTCGACCCTTCAGAGACTCGGTCTCGACTCGGACTCGACCCTTCAAAGACTCGGTCTCGACTCGGACTCGACCCTTCAAAGACTCGGTCTCGACTCGGACTCGACCCTTCAGAGACTCGGTCTCGACTCGGCTCAGACTCGACCCTTCAAAGACTCGGTCTTGACTCGGACTCGACCCTTCAAAGACTCGGTCTCGACTCGGACTCGACCCTTCAGAGACTCGGTCTCGACTCGGCTCAGACTCGACCCTTCAAAGACTCGGTCTTGACTCGGACTCGACCCTTCAAAGACTCGGTCTTGACTCGGACTCGACCCTTCAAAGACTCAGTCTCGACTCGGACTCGACCCTTCAAAGACTCGGTCTCGACTCGGACTCGACCCTTCAAAGACTCGGTCTCGACTCGGACTCGACCCTTCAAAGACTCAGTCTCGACTCGGACTCGACCCTTCAAAGACTCGGTCTCGACTCGGACTCAACCCTTCAAAGACTCGGTCTCGACTCGGACTCGACTCGGACTCGACCCTTCAAAAGACTCGGGCTTGACTCGGACTCGGCATAGGTGGTCTCGTCCCCATCACTATGCTTCAGCATTGGGATGGTATTGTGCAGGTGAACCTTCGTGCAGGTTTTCTCCAGACATGATGCTTGGAACTGCAATTCATCAGATCAGAGAGTCTTGTTTCTCAGAGTCTGAAAGTCCTTAAGGAGCTTTTGTCCTTTGGTCACTTTATTTTGATTGTCCACTTTAGACATTCTAGTAACTATAAGTAACTTTGCAACTACATGTCAACTAGCTAGCAGTCATTAGAGTATTAGTAACTGTCTCCTTAATATTTGCCAATACTTTATTTTGATGGTCCCGGAAAAGACATTCTACTGACTATAAGTTACTTTAGAAGTATTTCAACTGATGTTACTAACCCAAACCCCAACATTAACTTCAATGAGAATAAGTTGACATGTAGTTTGCAAATCCAAAAGTTATTTGAAATGTGTTGCAGGGATGTTTGTCCTTCTGAAATTTCTCCCACACGATTTCTGGACTGCAACCATAATGCCCACCGTGTTCTTGGTCAACCAAGGCCCTTCTCCCCAACTGCTCAGTTTGGACTGAGGTCCAGCTCTAGTAAAAGCCCTTGTTGTTCGGTATATATACCAATATAAATGCAATATAAATCGCAGAGGCCAATGGGTTCTCAATTGAATTTGCCACATGTGGACTCTTGTCAAAGTGTGGAAACATCTCAAAGATGATCTAGAAAATTAGAATGCAACTGAGCTAAATTTCAAGTGTCATAGCAAAGGGTCTGAATGCTTATGTTAATGTGATGTTGTGGCTTTTTTCTTTTTAATACATTTAAGAAGTTATTAGAATGTGGTTTGTTTTTTTGCACATGGGGTATGTGTCACGGACATGTTTAGTTTCTGTCTTGTTAAGTGTTCAGTCTTTCATTGCCACCGTTTACCTTAGTTTAAGTCATTCATTAGTTGTCATAGTTTATCACACCTGTTCCTTGTTTCATTGATTATCATCCTTTGTGTATTTAAAGTCCCCATGAAGTCTAAATGTTTTTTTTTTTGGCTTTTAGTATAAATATGCTAGCCTGGCTCTGCCCTCCTACGTACTTCCGCTCAATTTTCAGTTTCCTTCAGTACTACGTCTGGGTTTGTAGTATATTCGTGGGTTTTCTCTGGTAAATTTTTTACCGGTCCAATCAGCGAACAGAGGGAGTGGCTGAGAACAATGACGTTGAGGTCGTGCGCTAGTTTAGTCACGACCAAACAATAGCGATTGGTTATGGCAGATCCAGAGTGGCTCTGGGCAGATCCAATAGTTTTAAACTTCAACAGAGTCCCCGCCTTCAAGGAAGTTAACGCTTGTTAATGGAGAGTGGCCAAACTCTCTGTACAAATGAAATGTACGAGAGTCTGGTAGGACCAGGCTGTAAATATGCTAGCCTTACTGTTATCCAAGCTAATGTGTTCCAAAACAATGACAAAATTCGCTTGTAGAAGATAAGCATTCAATGATTTTGGTGACATTATTCTGCACTTCAGTTTCTGAAGATCAGATTTTATGTCCAATCAAATGCTCTGTTGAATCTGAAGCTCTGTGTGAAATTGTTCACACATTTACTATTTTCTGTATGTTTAATGGGGCGTAGTGCACTATAGGGGATAGGGAATGATTCAGACTGTGTTAATATGATTTTCATTTGGGCACTTGAAGTCTGGTTTCAGAAACTGTCGCAGCGCACAGAGTCTGCTATGATCCAGAGTCACGATAGTACAGAGCGGACCAGAAAACGTATCAGACCCATTTGAATTCTGCACAGGATGATATATTTTAAAACAATATGGAGGAGATTACGGTTAGAGATTAGGAGGAAACTGCAGCTTTACCAAGCTCAACGGCTCTGGCCAAGCTATGATAAACGCATTTCAAACGCATTCAAGTGTAAGTTAATAACTAATGATTTTTACAAAAGAAATTAATCAATTAAAAAACGTACTTAAGCTAACAATGACTTTCAAGACAAAACAATCTTTGTTGCATTATTTTCCTGTTATCACTGTAAGCTGCTTTGAAACAATCTGTATTGTAAAAAGCGCTATATAAATGAATGCCACTTGACTTGATAAATGAAACTACTGGCTATTTTTTTAAAGGGGCGGAGCTGTTCTACATGTCCCGCCCTGTCTTCCTGTTTCAGTGGAAATTAAGTCAACACATTGAATAGTGCTGCACATTTCAAGGCACTTCAGTGGGCCTTTAAGCCTTCAGTTCATCTCCGTCTTTTGTCTCTTGGTAAAGTTATGTTATTGGTGGTGGTGTGTTCTTCTCCGTGTTCATTAAAGACTTATATTATCGTTCATTCTGTGTGTGACAGTATGGACTGCAGTGTTTTGAAGTGAAAAAATAATTTAAAGCATTTTAGCATAAGGCTTAGCATAAATATCATAATGATACTAAATCATTTCCATACTAAGAAACCATAGTATTAACATGTTGCAACCATATTATGAGTCTAAATAGATATTGTCAAAAGTATACAATGGTCTTCACGTAAAATGCTGGGATTTTAAATCGAAACTAATGGAAGTAATCAAGTTAAAGTTAAAAATTAAGTTTAACGATTTTGGAAAGCGTAAACAATGGAAAGTTATCGATCGCATAAAATAAACTCTTTGTCCTTGCTCCCACTAAAGCATAAGATGTCCTTTGTAACAATAAACATTTTACTTAAAATGTTATGCTGATCCTATCATTTGCAATGAAGAAAACTATGTACATTTAAAAGCCAAAACTGAAGCATTTTCAACAGTGTTCTCAAATGTAAAAAAATACAAACAAAAAAACATGGTTGTACCATGGTACCTTTTTGTAAATTAAATAGACTAATTACTAAATATATATAATTTAAACAATAAAAGAACAAAATATTTATCAATCACAAATGCAATAGTTAATCATTTCATCTTACCCTCTACAAAATCGGATCCCTCTCTAACATACTCCAACAGCTGTTGAAACACAGCACAGATTGTCCTCTTTGCCACCACAAAGTGCTGCAGTGGCGAAACATCATCCTGCTCCATGTTTTAATACTGAAAGTACAGTGAGTATAAGTCAAAGTTCAGATGACTAAAAACATGGTGACATAATGTTATATAAGCGTAGTGCTAGCCTATATATTGAGGCTTTGGTACTCACCCGCTCTGACAACAGAATTACAGCAGATCAAGTTCAATTGGTGCAGTTTCTCAAATCAGGTCATAGAGCATATTTATTACAGGGACATGAAACCTTTTTCGAAACATCTTTTCCGGGCCTGTTTTCCGGGCCTCCTTTAGCCATCGGAGAAGTCTTTCTGCGTACAGGATATTGAGATTGTCTGATGAGATTTGGTAATACTGAGAAAGTCTTTACAGAACAGGACTAGTGACCTCAAATCCTCTTATCCAGGACTTATGCAGACAGCTTCTACTCACCTTTCTCTAACTACAAACTTCTATTTCCATAATCATTTAGATAGCATTTAATCATTTAAAATGGCCTCCATACTATTCTATACTTTACTCAAAACATATTGATCCATTATGCGGCCAAACTAAATCTTACTGAAAGCTACTTTGAGATATCAGGCTCAAATTTTGAACACAACTTGTTTAGATTTATGGCTTTGATTTTCTCACAGTTTTACATGTCTTTTTTTAACAAGTAAAACATGATTTTGAAAATATATATTTCATATTTAAAAAAATTCATAACAATAAAGGTAAAATTCTGTAACTCTTTTTTTAAGTTCACTTTTTAAAGTGCCCCTATCATGGTATTTTAAAGTTTCCTAATGTTGTTGTAGAATCTCCTACAACATGTTTACACGCATCAAATGTAAAAAAAAACTGTTTAATTTCCTCACAATATACATTTGCACATCATCAAATTTTTCATGATTCTCAAACGGCTCGTCAAATGAATCAATCTCTCTAAATCCCTCCTTTCCGCGAGTTTATCTGCTCTGATTGGCCAGACAGCTCAGTCTGTTGTGATTGGCCTACCCGTGTACAGCGCGTCTCCAGAGCCTGAGCGCGTCAAGAACAAAAACGCCCATTGCATATTAACACCGACGGCTCTGCGTGTCCTGAGGCTTCCTACACCGTAAACTAAACAGTAACGAACAATGACGTTGATTTTACCATATTAATGCGAGCGCGAGTCCGGTGATGAAATATTAGAAGAACTAGCTATTCAACCTCCATCGCAAGGACGACTCGATAATAGTGGCCCACAGCTGATCAGCAGAAGTATTTCAGTTAGACTGTGATAATGAGAGTTAGCCAGTTAGCAGGACACCTACACAATATAAAACTCAAAACTAAGTATTTTGAACACCATCTTTCAAGAGCAAGCGGTTTGTGAATCCTGCATTGAACTCCCGAGATTTAAGAAGCAGTCGTCTATACTATAAAATAAAGGGAACACAGAAATAGTTTAGGATTATACTGCTGTGATATCTTGGTAAAGATTCATTTTAACCACTGATTCTTCACATGCTCATCCTTGGGGAGTGAAAAATAACTGGCTTTACCTTCACATCATGCACAGCGCCGTTTTCTCGACATGATGCTGTTCAATTCAGAAATCAGCTCCGGTTTGAGGTTTAAGTTTCCCTGCGAGTGCGTGGCCAATAACTGGGCTCGGCCAATATGCTAATGTTTCGTATCTACGTCACTACGAAACGGCTAATGACTCGTTTCAAAAACAATTCATTTCATAGACTCAGAGTCGACTCTCACTTTTGAAAGACAATAACTTTATATACGGTGCACTTTCAGATATAAAACTTTGCAGGGTGTTTTCATTCACTAACAGCTTTATTACACACTACACGAACAGTCATTTTCAAAAATCCATGATAGGGGCCCTTTAAAACTTTTTTCACTTCAGCAATAATCTGCCACGTGTCGTCTTTGAAAAGAGATCAAACTTAAGTCTGTGCTCTAAAGCATTCAAGATTTACGACAGTTTAAGTTGGAAATTACATTTCAGGTCTATGCTCAAAAAGGGAATAAATGGATTATAAATACAGTGTAAATATAATTTGCACTGTAAAAAAAAATAGTTGGATTAACTTAAAAAAGTAAGTTACCTTGGTTGCCTTAAAATTTTGAGTTCATTGAAATAATTTTTTTTTAGTTAATACAACAAAGAAGATTGGTTTAATAAATAGAAACTCAAAATATTATGCTATCTGAACTACATTAATTATCTAAGTTGATTTGACAAAATTTAAAAAGTTGTGAAAACAAATCATCAAAATTCATTTTACAGTGTAGTACAATAAAATCCCCTAAAAATACAAAATATTAAATAAAAAACATTATCGAACTAAAATATAGTAGGCTACATTAATTCCATAGATATAAAATTTTAAAAAGTTCTGATCATTTTTGACCGACACGCGAAGAGCACCAGAGGTTCAAACGAATTTGCCGAAAGATTGTGGCAATAATCCCTTGTATGAGTTTTGAAAATAATGACATTTAATTAGGCTCACAGACTCCAGCATTTTTAAAGCTTCATTAGTTTAATGCCCAGTTGTGGTCTAATCTAAGAACCACACTGATGCTGTACTCTCAGCCAGGAAAAAGCAAGAGCAGAAGACTGATAAAAAGAGAGGTGTGGTGGTTTGCTACAAGAAAGTGTGCAACTTTCATCTCAACTGTCATCATTTTTCACAGTACATTTTTGCATATCTGCAATGCACATTTCTGCCACACCCAAAGGTCTCTCCCTGCTTGCAAATTTAGGATAGAGACTAAATTAACACTATCTTTTTCATATTTCTGACATTTAAAATGTGTTAGATTTCCATCACTGGAAATCATCTCAGAGCATCTCTGACCACTGTATAATCCCATAAAAGAGGCACTAGGACCCTGCAGCTGAGGATGACGGAGAGAGAAAGGGCTGGCAGAGACAAACGAATGAGCTAAACAGAAGACAAACGAAAGAAGGGAACTCGGTGTAGGAGACAGAGAGAGATCAGATAAATTGAGAGTTCAGATAAATAGCATGGAGGCTGAAGAGAGACGAAGTGACAGGTCCAGATCCAGCGGCAGATATCAGGAGGAGTGGATAAACTAGAAAAGGAGGAGGAGTCTGGTCTGAGAGGAAGCTAAAAAGAGAGGAGCGCGAAAAGGAGCCCTTCAAAACAGAAAAATCCTTTCTGAGAGGGCCACTGACAGATGTGGAATAAACTGGAGCCTGGCAAAGGGGACCTCGACTGGCAAAAAAGAAAAATAATTATCATCACTGAAGGAATTACTGAAAACATAAACAGACGGAACTGTGCAAAGGCACCAGGGAAAGGCAGAAGACAATTAAAGGCAAACACTATTAAAACAGAGAGAAGAAGTGGAGATACCACCCACAGAGAGAGACTGAGTATACCACACACACAGGGTTTATCACAGGTAATCACACCGCAACTCAGCAACAGACACTAACAATCAACAAATACATTCACACAACCACACACATGTATTTATGGAATACACACCTACACACAGTGGGTGACTATAACACATACACTGAACATCCATAACTCAAGCTCAGACAGTTTAGACTATAATCAGGAGGCACAGAGAATCTTGGCTGTCAGAGGACAGACTGACTGTGAATGGGTAGAAGAGTAGTGAGGCCCTATGGACAACTCTCACGGCTCTCTGAACTCTCCGTGCTGAGGACAATCAAAACATGAACTAATCTGAGGACGGATTTTCTTCTCCATCTCAAAAACCACCCCGGAAATGAAAGCAGAACATTGGTAGATCTCAGACCAAAATCATCAAGTTCAATCATCAGCTAAAGGACACTTTGAAGATCAGCAATCTAATTTCTCACCTCCACTTTTTTGGATATCCTTGTTTTCTAAGGACTGACTCCATTGCGTTACCCTCAGGACTTCTGGTCACATCTCTGGTTTGGAATGGAAATTGTGCATTGAGATATTAAGAAGGGGTTGAGTGAGTTAGACGTTTACCTACTGACACTGCAGGATGAAGCTCAGGCGTGGGACGAGAGGGGCAAGAGGGGCACTGCTGGCCTTTCTGCTGAGTTTACTGCTGACCGCCTGCACCACACAAGAGAGTGAGGAGAGTCTGGAGCTCCAGGAGGAGAACAACACCGTCAGCACTGAGAGCCCTGTAAGTCAAATGCCATACACACACCTGATGTACACCTGTCAAGGCTTACACAATGACACCGTGAAATCTTGTGAATCCAATCTTTGAGTTTTACTTAATGGGTGTGAAAACCATTAGACGAGGGAATATTTATAAAAAAAAAACTTTCTACAAACTCAGCAAAAAAAGGGAACTTTTTGTCCATCAAATTTCTTAACACGTGTAAATATTTGTTTGATCATTAAAAGATTCAACAACTGAGACATAAACTGAACAAATTTCACAGATGTTTGAGATTGAAAAATGTAGCAGTCACCAGCTGCGTTAATACTACAGTGCATCTCATCCTCATGGACTGCACCAAATTTGCACCAGTTCTTGGTTACATGTGGTTTGGCACTGCAAAGACGTTCAGATCAGTTATCCTTCCTTTCTCCCATTAACACTGGCCTCTTAGGCCTCTTGCACTACGGATATTGCAGTTCACTGCTCTGCTCACATCGGCAGTCCTCGTGTATCCTGCAGCAGGACTATGGCATGTTCACGCAGGTGATCAGGGACCCTGGCCATCTTTCTCCTGGTGCAAGTAAAGGTCTCTTTAGTGTCCTAAATTATTGTAACTGTGACCTGCATTGTCTACTGCCTGTAAACTGATAGTGTCTTAAGGACTGTTCCACAGGTGCATGTGCAATAATTGTTTGTGGTTCACTGAACAAGCATGAAAAACATTGTTTAAACCCTTTCCAATAATGATCTGTAAAGCTCACTTGGTTTTTACAAAACACAGTATCCTGAAAAAGGGGTGTTTCTTTTTAAGCTGCTATATCTATGCACATACAAAATGAAATGGAAAGTTTATATATATAATGATAGGATATATAATGACCTGATCCCTTTCTACAGAAAGAGTTTGCATATTTGCTGTAGTGAAAGTTTGCTTACATAGTTTAAAGCCCTGAGATGCTTAACTTTTACAGGAGACTGTGTCCTCTGACATAACCATCGTGAGCCCCCACAGGACATGGAAAGTCTTTAGGGACAACTCCAACAAAGGTGGAAATAAGAAACCAAAAGGAAATAAAAAACTCTCCAAGGTAATCTCTGCTACTTACACATGTGAATATTATTAAGTGCATTGATATATTGAACAAAGGTGAACACAGATTTAGCACAGCACACACAAATAAACCTAATGAGGCCCATGTAACAACATGTCTACTATGAGAAAGTGTCTAATCCTTAACCTCTTCAAATGGATTTCTCTAATTATGCAATGTAACTTGAAAACTTTCTACATATCTAGCATGGCCTTCCAGGTCCACCAGGCCCTCCTGGTCCCCAGGGCCCTCCTGGTCCTCCTGGCCCCCTACTGCCTCATCATGCAGAGTTCATACAGGACTTCCAAGTCAAACTGAAAGGTATACTGGGATTTTTGGACATAAGCCCATTCACACACCATTACCAATTGTACCATACAAAACAGAAAAGAAATGTCATTATACATCCATCTAGCTGAACTGAGCAAGATCTACAACTTTGTTAAGATTCCATTTGATAAGTGAATTCAGATCACCAGCTTGTTTGGAGAAAGTGTCAGATAGAGAGACATGGAAAAAGTACAGAGAGGTGGGCCTCCAGGACCAGGATTAACAACCACTGTTCATGTTCATAAACATGCCCTATGCCTTTTGGTCTGTACCGTGCACCATCTAAAGATTCAGTGCGCTTGTGCAATAATTTTTTTCAGAGAGAGGGATTCAAACTACACAAAGACTCCAGATGCAGGTGCACAAATTAGTTATACTGGTATTAAGTATTAAGTTTTGACATCAACACCTTTCAAAGAGTTTGTTAAACATTGGAATATGTCGGTTTTAGTGGTGTAACAGCTGTATGTGTTTTTGTTTCGGCTAGATCACTTTCAGCATTGCTTGATGTTTGGGATGTGTGTTGTCATGCTCATTTGTTGGGGCGGCTGCAAGTCTGTTTGTGGGCTGGCCTGATCTCTTAATAGGTTTAATTTTCCAGGACGTGGATTTGACTTGGCCTGGCCAAAGAATTCCACGGATTCCAGATTGTGTGTGTGTGTGTGTGTGTGTGTGTGTGTGTGTGTGTGTGTGTGTGTGTGTGTGTGTGTGTGTGTGTGTGTGTGTGCGTGTGTGTGGAATGAGTGTTGGAGCATTGCCAGGAAAGCAGACACAGGTCTGTTTGTGCTCTGGTGCAGTGAGCTGCAGGCTGTTCTGACAGCAATATAAAACATAAAGGCTCTTATTCACACAGAAAAGTGCAGTGGCGCCGCACGCTTATACATTCTAGCATTCTCATTCCCTCACACTTCCATCCACTCTGTCTGCTCATACACGCACACAAACACTTCAAATATTTACATCTTATATTCACCGTGAGATTGTTTAATGAATTTATTTGCAGCCAAGTGTCGATCAAAGACAATCTCAACCATTTTCCACTGGCTGTATTTCAATGTTTCTGTGTCTGAGAGAGTGCCTAGTCTACTGAGTTATATCTTGTCCTGTGTTAAACAATGCAGTCAGATGGGAATTAATTGTGCTTTTGACAAAGGAACATTACAAACCTGCTATCATCTTTCAACTCAGAGATGGTAGGAACTCACTGTTTTCTCTGCGATCAACCTCCTCGTGTGGCCACGGCTTTCCGTTGCCGACTGCACCACAACCTGCTGGTCCACCGTCGCAGTCTGCAGGAGCTCCAGCCCTTCAACACTGTGAGTGGTTAAAATTTCAAACTAGAAAGAAAATTACTCCATTTATTAACCATGATATAGCATCCCCAGAGCTGAGAAGTTAAATTTAATCTCTTAATTAGGCTTTCTTTTGCCTGAAGTAGCCCTAACTTCTAGTTATATTGGTTTAGCAGCAATGTTAGCGTTGGCTGATGGTGAAACAGACTGGCAAAGCAGTGGGCGAATGAAGACATTGGCAAAGGCATATTCATTAATTCCATTTCTGTGTGTTTTCCTCAAACAGCCCTCAAACACAGAGCAGTTCCATCAGAGAGGACAGGGCTTCAACGCCAGCAGTGGCCGGTACACGGCTCCAGTGTCTGGGTTCTATCAGCTCACAGCTAGTCTGCTACTCGGTACGTTGTTCAAAAATCTCCCCAATATTCAGACTTGTTATCAGCCAATATGGTTAAACTATGGTTAAACTTCATGCTCCTGAACTTGAAAATATGGTAACAGCCTTAGTTTATATTAAAACATTGTGCTTTTTAGAGAAAATTGACATCACCGGCTCTATAACAGAGATTGCATCTGTATAATAAGTGTATAAATGTATAATAACTGTATTTCTTTATATTGTCAGATTGTGAAAAAAAAAACCTTTAGACTAGTTTTTCATGGGCAGGTTCTTCAAACCTTCAAAATGACTCCCACTGTACTTATTTACATGAAATGTAAAGAGATGGGCAACTCCGGTCCTGGAGGGTCACTGTCCTCCAGAGTTTAGCTCCATCTCTAGTCTAACACACCTGAAAAATCTAACCAAACTCTTCAAGGATTACTTGAAAATTACAGGCAGGTGTGTTTGATTTGACTTGGAGCTAAACATTGCCCTCCAGGTTCAGAGTAGTCCATCCTTGGGTGTATATTAATACCTCAAGCCCTATGCATTTAGTCTCTCTATTGCCATCTGTGGTTGAAACATAAAATTGTGTTTCTTGCAGAGTAGTTCTTTAAAGTAAGTTGTGGTTCAGCATTGCACTTCTGTGCAGATGAATCTGATGGTTTAAGGAAACCACATGGTTATGGCTGATTACCATATCAGATAGGATCTGTTGCTGCACCAAAACAATAAGAAGAATTTTCAAAAAAATGTGTATCAGAAAAAAGTCATATGAGCAAGTATCATATTGTGAATTGTGGTATGGATCTTGTTTTGGCACAGGATCTGGTGCTTTCCCTTTTTGAATGCAAATTGTTGACCGTTTTCTTTGTTTTGACTAATGGTGATTCCCCAGAGGTCAGTGACGGTTGCTGTTTTAACTGTCCATATCACATGTTAGCTAGCTGACTAGTTCTTTTCTACACACCAAACTATTTATTGCAGAAACAAACAACAATTACACCTCAGCACACACAATATAGTAGCTGGGCCTTCTTTTGCATTTATTGACATGACGTTAACACGCAAGAATGAATAACGTAAGCCTGGAATTTCCTGTGAAATCTGACTCGACAGCTCAAAATGTATTTTCTGTCTATCCATTCTTCAAACAAACTGATTGTCCATGTTGGATCACAGGGACACTGGAGACTATCCCAGCATCTATGCTTTAGGCATAATGGAAATTCACTCATTTATAGCCAAACAAAGCTTCATAGTGCAGATTTAAAGGGGAGCTGCAGTAGGTGTACTTTTGAGGGAACTGCCCCAGTGACAAGCTGTTGTACCCCTAAAGGTATGATTCCCAGCCTTGAACACTGTCTCGCAGTTCTTTTTTAATATGATGGCTCCCTAGCTCTCGTGGCCTTATGGGATAGTGTCCACGGGTTGCACATTGGTGTCCATGGACACAGTATGTCATACAGCAGGGGTTATCTCTGGAGTTTAGCTCCAATCCGGTTCAAACTGACTTCCCTGTAGCTTTTTAGTAATCTTGAAGACCATGATTAGCTTGTGTTTGATTGGGGTTTGAGCTAAACTATGCAGGAAAGTGGATCTTTGTTAAGTAGTACTAAATCATAAAAATGTTGTGTTTTTAGGCATCCAACTCATTTGACAGATTGTTTCTTTGCATATGTAGCAGTATGCAAGGAATGGATGTAACTGTAAGCTAAACAATATGTATTGGCAGGTGATTAATTTGTTTCATTTTGCAAGGGTGTAGGTTTGATTTTGAAATCAAATGTTTGATTTTGAAATCAAATGTTTGAATGTCACCATTGTCACTAATTAAATAGGTTCCTCAGTTCAGGTGTCTCTAGTTAGTTTCTCCCTCTGTTTGCTCTGTATTTAAGCCCTCTGTTTCAGTTAGTTCCTTGTTTTGCATTGTTAATGTCTTTGAGTAATGTGGTTGTGTTTATCCTCGGTCTTCTCCCGTTTATTATTCAATTAAAAGACTATTTTGTTTTATTACTCATTGTGCACATTATTATCAGCCACATACCATGACAGAACACAAGACCCAGACAAAGACTGAGGTATGGACTTGCCAGCAAGTCCAACTAGAACTTCCTTCTTTCTGAAGTCTTGAAAAGCAAGGATTAACCCTTAAGGACAACACAAGGAATTTCTCCTGCCATGCCTGACATTTTTCCCGACTGCTTATTAAAGGTATTTTACCACACCAGCCTTACTGAGCAGACGAGGGCATGTCTGCCCATTGATGATACTTGGGGGACCTTTGCAGACTTCATGGATTGGGTGCTTGCCACCTGTGGATCTCGTGTCCTGAGTCCATCCCAGTGAGTGAAATTCCCGAGCTTGTTCCAGTGTGTGAAGTTCCCGAATCCGTTCCAGTGAGAGAAATTCCCGAGTCCGTCCCAGTGAAACAAATTACAGAGTCCGTTCCAGTGAGAGAAGTTCCCGTGTTCGTTCCAGTTAGAAAAGATCCCAAGTCTGTTCCAGTGTGTGAAATTCCTGAGTCTGTTCTGGTGAGAGAAACTCCTTAATCTGTTCCAGTGAGTGAAATTCCAGAGCCTGCCCTTCCTGTCTGCCCTGGTGGGATTGAAGAGGCGGTCCTTTTCATTTATGTTGCTGCTGTTATGTGTGTTTGGGCCACACACACATCCACTCCAGCCCCTGACCAGAGTCCAGTGATGGCTCCAGCCCCTGACCAGAGTCCAGTGATGGCTCCAGCCCCTGACCAGAGTCCAGTGATGGCTCCAGCCCCTGACCAGAGTCCAGTGATGGCTCCAGCCCCTGACCAGAGTCCAGTGATGGCTCCAGCCCCTGACCAGAGTCCAGTGATGGCTCCAGCCCCTGACCAGAGTCCAGTGATGGCTCCAGCCCCTGACCAGAGTCCAGTGATGGCTCCAGCCCCATGACCAGAGTCCAGTGATGGCTCCAGCCCCTGACCAGAGTCCAGTGATGGCTCCAGCCCCTGACCAGAGTCCAGTGATGGCTCCAGCCCCTGACCAGAGTCCAGTGATGGCTCCAGCCCCTGACCAGAGTCCAGTGATGGCTCCAGCCCCATGACCAGAGTCCAGTGATGGCTCCAGCCCATGACCAGAGTCCAGTGATGGCTCCAGCCCATGACCAGAGTCCAGTGATGGCTCCAGCCCATGACCAGAGTCCAGTGATGGCTCCAGCCCATGACCAGAGTCCAGTGATGGCTCCAGCCCCATGACCAGAGTCCAGTGATGGCTCCAGCCCATGACCAGAGTCCAGTGATGGCTAGGCCAGGCAAGACCATGGAGGCCGATCCTCCCTGGCTTCTTGAACTACCGGCGCCTCCCTTGCTTCCTGTATTGCCAGTCTTTCTGTCCCGCTTAAGCCAACTCAGTTCATCTTGCTTTCCCTACCTGTTTGTCATCATGTTCATTATCAGCCACATACTGTGACAAAATTAATAAGACAATGTAATCAGGTTTTTAGTCTATATTGACCTTAACAGTATGTAAATTAATTAATTCTGTAATGTTACAGGTAACTAATAGTGACAAGGAGCAGGTTTAACCGAGACTTGCCTTTACTCTGTTCATAGTGCAATGCAATAGTCAATGCCAATGTGTCTACTGTCTTGTTCCTTGCTATTTGAAGAAGCTAAACACATGTTTACATCTGTCATTAACAGAAATGAGCTGTTGGCATATTTGTTTCACATCAATATTGTCCAGTTTATCGTGGTGGACATAACAATACTGTTAAGTCTAACTCTTGCCATTCATGTTCTGGGCCATGTTTTCAGTCACCTAATAGCCCTGAAACTTCTTTTTAGCCTCAGCTGATGAGACTAGGATGACTAAAAGCAGCCTGACAAGGGTTTCAACTTGATCAAACGGGACAAGACCAAGCCTTCAACAGACCAAGCCCCACCCCTGAACATTACCTTCACAGAAACCTGTGCAAAACACTAGATTTACATAGAAACATGATTTGGCAGGTTTATAAGTCTAATGAGCACACACACATAAAATAGCTGGTTGTCACCATCTTTCACTATAAGTGCCCCTCAAAAAGAAGTGTGTACACACACTAGCGTTTAGGTTTGCCACTTATCCACTTATGCAGTTGTCATATATTGAAAAAAATGCACTGTCCCTGAATCAATATGTGACGTGATTTGCCCCTTATTTCCGTGCACAGAACAGTTGATTTCTCCCTCAATTATCGGAGGTGCTTTGCCGCTTCGCACAACCAAATGTAGCTACGGCCTCTCACAAGTTAGAAAGAAAAAAACAAAGCCAATCGGATTAGCAATGTCTGTTCGGGAGGCAGGACTCAGATCTATTAACCGTTTGTGTACCAGGAATTGTGCATTTTTCACGGAACGCTCTTGTAAGAGATTTTTAATCATCACAATGAGACATTTCCTGGTTAAAGAAAATAAGTAATACATAAAAACAACATGAAACAATCGGACAACAGTGGTTATATATAAATAAAATGTATATGTATACAATTTTTATAGAAATTATTGCTAGGGACAAATCAGTGGTCACTGGATATTGGTAGGGACACGTCCCTGGCATCCCAATTAAATTCTACGCCCCTGCCATTTAGACAGATATAAATATAAAAGATAAGCTTCATAGCATAATTCTGCAAGCTGAAGCACACGCAATACCTTATTCCTGATTGCATCATGCTGTCTCTTAGAGAGTGTGTGGTAAATGTGGCCCTTCCAACAGTCTGTCCCTTAGATAAAGCTCAGTGGAACAGGGGTGGGGTGCCTGTACTACTGAGAATGGAGTTTGCCTGTCACAAACCCTTTAACTTTGCATCATGCATCTGTGTTTGTGTTTTCTTAGAATCCAATGAGTCTCAGAAGAAGCCTAATGCCAGGCAGAGAGACAGTGTCAAGACCTCCATATGCATAGAGTCTCTTTGTCAGAGTAATGTGTGAGTAGTAATGGTCCACGATCATGAATAAGCACTGACCGTTTGAACTGTTATTATAACACCACACATTCAGTCAAGCAAACGAGTCCCAAACCATGATTAATGTGTTTATAATGATGCAGGTCTCTCGAGACTGTGACTGGAGTGAGCACCACAGGAGGAGTATTCAGTATTCTCCTTACCGGCACTCTTTACCTACAGGTACGACTGACTGACAAGCTTAACACAAATCATAAAAAACATATTTAACTGAACAAGAATTGTACAGATTACTGGAATCCTTTGTGCCAATAATGCTAAAAGAAATTAAAGGCCTGAGACAATGTCCATATTTGGGGTATCTTTTTTAATAAATAAGTGAGCATATACATTATTGCCCTCTTTCTGAAAGGTGATGCTCACTTTTTGGTTATTTTATTCAGTTTATTCAAAAACACATTATAAATGCAAGTCATACATACAGTGATTTGAATACACTTTTTCTACAATGAGACTTTTCAAAATATCTTAATTTGAACATTTTATGACATTGTTAGGCAAGGTTAGTTCAGCTTGTGAAATTTCATCTGGCACAGCCACCCAAAACCTTATGGTTAATGAATTCATACTTGAAAGATACATTTAAAAACTTAGGTTGTTACTTTTTACTTGACGGTTACCACCGCATGACAATGTCATTACATATACACTCTTCTTGAAAATGATGAACCAATACACCAACCATAGCTACAAGAGTGCACATCTAAGAATTTTCTTCTTAATCATGGACCATAAAATAAACAAAAGCTTCATTAACTAATATCATTTCTTTTTCACAGGCTGGAGAGTATGTGTCTATTCTGATTGACAATGGGACAGGCTCAGCCCTTACAATTCTCCAAGACAGTCTGTTTTCTGGCATCCTTTTTGGAATATGAGGACACCAACAAAGCACAAACCAATGACTACAAAAATACTGAAATAATACACATCTTTATTAAATGAGGTATTCAGGACATATTATAATCATAATAATTACTTAATGAGCATCTAAAAGAGACTATGTGTATAAGGATCTTTACCATTGTTGCAAATAGCAGCAGGGTTGCACTGCAGCATTTCTTTCCAAAATAATAGCAACTCTAAACTGTTCATAGAGGTGTATGTATTTTTTTCATGTGGTATGTTTATGCATTCCATTCTTAACAGGGTTGAAGTTTTATTTATTTGCATTTGCTTTTTGAAACAATATTGATATTTGTGTATATTTGCAATAAATACTTCTATAACTGCTTATAACCTGCTCTGGGAATTTATTTCAGTGAATTCAGTTATATAAATAAATCAAAGAGTCCTTGTTACTGAGGAAAGTGTTTCAACGTGCATTTTAAGCTTCCTGTTGTATAAACGATTTTCATGTTTTGCGATTTATAACTGAACTTTTTGGAAAAAGGAAACATTTTCGTAGACAATAGGGTCATTATGAAGTCAGTTCATTGTTGATTCAGTTCTGTTCAATGAGTTGGTAACACTTTACAATAAGGTTCATTAGTTAGTTAACTACCTTAGTTGATATGAACTAAGAATCAACAATACTTCTTCAGCATTTATTAATCCTAGTTCATATTAATTTCAACATTTACATTAAAATCAAAGGTTGTATTTGTTAACATTAGTTAATGCACTGTGAGCTAACATGAACAAACAATGAACAGCTGTATTTTTACAGTGATATTAACAAAAATTCATAAATACCGTAACAAATGTATTGCTCATTGTTAGTTCATGTTAGTTAATACATTAACTAATGTTAACTAATGAACCTTATTGTAAAGTGTTACCAATGAGTTGAATTCAGCCAAAGCAGCTCTGGGGAAAACTGTTGTGTCGTCAGGGTCAGAGCAGTCAAATCAATAATATTGTTGTATAATAAATGTCTCCAACTATGCAAGCCAAACGTCTTAAACCTTGTGTGTATTATTGCCACTAATAAAACAACTGCTGCACTTTTGCAGGATAAATGGAGTGGACTTGCAAGAATATCTTAGGAGAAAAACCTTAAAACCAACAGCAACTTATTTAGGTCTCGTTTCCACAGCATTCTAGCAATAAAAACAAAGCTACATTTATTACACAATTAACATACAAAAATTTGTATTATTTGGTAATGCTGGCGAGTTTCATTGTGCAATTGTGCATAAACAAAGACACAAACACTACATTCAGCGATGATGAATGTAGACGATATGTTCCAGTAGTGGGATGAGGTCATCATAATGGAAGAGTGGCGCCTGGTGTTTGGCACTGTGCCCTCTCTCTCTCTCTCTCTCTCTCTCTCTCTCTCTCTCTCTCTCTCTCTCTCTCTCTCTCTCTCTCTCTCTCTCTCTCTCTCTCTCTCACACACACACACACACACACACACACACACACACACACACACACACACTCTCTCTCACACACACTCTCTCACTCTCTCTCTCTCTCTCTCCCTCTCTCCCCACTCTCTCTCTCTCTGTCTCTCACTCACTCTCTCTCTCTCTCTCTCTCTCTCTATAACACACACACACGCACACGCACATCTAACATATCATTTGTGGTCAGACTGCAATACCTTCCAAGGACGGATTGCTGTCAAATAATGTGCCGAAAGATAAATGAGTGTGTGGTAATGACATGCTTATTTATCCCATGATGGGTTCACTGAAAGCAGTGAACAAAGAGACAAAGAAACACACGGGCCAGTTCACACAAACACTTCACTTTTTCCCAAAACATAGTTGGCCAACTTGTTTCCTGTTAATTGCACAAGATGCCAGGCTTTTAGCCAAAACTAAATTACATTTATTTTTCAGGATAGATAAGTGCCTTTTTTTTATCCACGACATTTCGACTCTTCCCCGCTCTCCACGCTGTCTTTCTCAGCTTTCAACACATTCACCCCCCCCCATGCCTTCTCTCCCCTCATTCAGCACCAACACAACATTGCCAAAAGCACTAAACACACATGATTAAAAGAGAGATTGTGAGGGATCAACCTGTATTATAAAGGTGACGAATGATAACCTGAGACTTTTTTTTGTCTCATTGAAATGCTCACCTTGTGTCACAAGGCCAATTCTATAATAAGCGATAGAGATTTAAAATAATAATAACAATAATAATAATAAATGTATAAATATCTATCAGGGATTTTATGGAATGCCAAAGCTGACGAAATAATAAACAAACAAATAAATATATAAACAAAGTTCTGTAAAAAACTAATATAAATGTGCATTTATACTTTTGTTCCCTTATTTATGTATAATTGTTTGTTTGTTTTTTATTCCACATTTATTTATAAATGTATGTATTTATGTAAAATTTTTTATTATTTCCAAATCTATTTATTTTCACATTTATTTATTTATACATTTCTTTGTCCATATGGTAATGAGGAAGGCGAGTTTTACTTATATATATTTATATATGTATGTGTGTGTATATATATAAATGTATATGTGTACATATATAAATGTGTATGTGTGTGTGTATATATATATATATATATATATATATATATATATATATATATATATATACAGTAGTCAACATTTGAAGTGGATCAAAAAAGTGGATCATTCAAGTTGTCCAAAGACAAGAACGGGTATTGTTTAAAATTCATGTATAACTTTGATGAAAGGTTTTGATCCACTTCAAATGTTGACTACTGTATATACATACTGTAGTCAACATTTGAAGTGGATCAAAATGTCTTTAAAACTTTTTAAAACTTCCAAACAAGACTTTGTCAACCAAATATTACAATTACATTTTCAGTTCATTTTAATTACACTTTTAACTTCAAACTCAAATTACAGGTCTGTATGTATATATAATATATATACTATATATATTACTTTTTTTATATATATATTTTTATGTGTTTGTTTATTTTTTTCTCATTTCTGCAGCTTTGGCATTCCGTAGGTTTTTACAATTGAGAGTTGAATTGCACATCTGAAAGCAAACAGGATGAAGAACTGCAATTTGAGTTTGAAGTAATACAATTTGCAATAAAAATGAACTGAAACCATAATTGTGATATTTCCTTGACAAAGTCTTGTTTTAAAAGTTTTAAAAAGGTTTCAGCTGCAGAGTCTTAACATCATGCACATCCTGTGGAAATCCAAGCAAATTTAGCTTTAGATAAATTGAGATTTGAGAGCGTTCCCGTTCTTTAGCCCTGAGCCCGTGTGAGTTTGATGCTCCAACAGTGTCCTCTGTTGGTTAAATAATGCAATGTACTACAACTTTTCCACATTTATTCCCGGAATTCCAGCCTGGCCACGTCAAAAACGAACAAACAAAAGTGAAATGCATTAGAAACCAGGAGGACGTGACTATTAAGACAGTCAAGCTGAAGTACTGATATGGTTTCACTGCATACGGTCCTGTCCATCCAAAATGATATTATGATATATTCCCTTACAATATGAAAATGGGACATTTAATGTCCAGTTTTGGCAAAAAGATCAGTTTGCTGTTGTTGATTAAAGTGCCAAAGAGGTGACTCCTCTAAGCCGCCTCAGTCTCGGTGATGGAGGACACTGTCTCATGTTGTTCTTGGAAGCTAGTTTTGGTGTTTTGGGCATTGGCACTGGATACAGTGGTTCTTCTACTTTCACAGTATTCTTACCGTAGAGTTTCTTCTCATAGTTCAGAAGTTGGGTCCAGAATCCCGTGTTAAGGCGGATGTAGGGTCTGCTGTCTTTAACCCAGTTGTGTGCCTGTCTCAGTGTCACTCCTCTGTACTTCATGAGGTAGGCCATTATTAGAGCCGGTGAGCGGCTCATGCCCGCGGCGCAGTGCACCAGCGTTCCTCCAGCTCTGTTGTTGTGGATTCGAGCTGAAACGTGCTCAAAATGATCCCCCAGACGGGCATTTGGGAGGTCGGACACTGCAACACGTATGCACTCCACACCGGGGTAGATGGGGCAAGTGTGGGACAGGGTCGCGTTCACAATGAGTGTAATGCCTTTGCGGGTCATTAGTGCCTGATTCATAGGAGCATCCGCCCCGCTCAGGAAGAGGGTCGGCGTTATCTGTGAAACTGACATGACACTGGCTGCATGGAAAGAAAAAATATTCGTTTTTGAAATAATAATAAATAAATAAAAGCAAAACAATCAACAACAAGACACAGTTTGGGCATTAAGCTATTCTTGTTATGCTTTATTATTATTATTCTAGAGTAGTAGGCTATTCATATATTTCTCAAGGTCCTGCAGAGCTTCTGCTGCATTCACACTGTAAGACTTCACACACAGAAGATGCGGGGCCGTCTGGTTGAGGAACGGCCACTCCTCGAGAAGACAAAGGACGTTTCTGGAAATTAACATTTGAACTCTTTCTTGAGAAACTAGCACCCCCATGAAAGATTAAATCACCTCAGTATTGTATTCATTTACATTTCTTTCCCTTCACTCCTTTTCATGGGGGGAGCCATCTCTTGCTCAAGCTGAGATCACCTGAAATTTACCCCAAAATCTATATGGTTTAAATGTGAATAATTATCATACAAAACTATTCATGTCTGGTATCATTTGAAATATCTGTGCGACTGATACAAAGGTCTCATCCCCAGAGACGTCAAACAAAAGGTTGTACGGTTTTTAAGAGTTTAGAGATATCTTGCTTACAGAGGAGGGTGGGTCTTCTAGGACAATGGCATCCCATGCCCTGAAAGGTGTAAAAACTGAATGCAAATTCCCATTGTTAGCAAATATCCTTAAGACTTAAGAATCATGTATTTTTCTAATGTCAGGTAGCCTTCATTCCAGAGAATTTGAGGTTTTGTATTTATTATCTTTAAATTGATTATGTAATTGGCATGATACATTTAAAGGTGGGGTATGTGATTTCTAAAACGGCCGGCAGATTTTGAAAATACACAACTCAAAAGGTCCTACCTTCTTTCCTCCAACGCTGGCCCTGACTCTGTACCCGAGGCCTGGCGTCTGTACAGCTGTCTTCTATTCAAAGCAGGATTCATAGCAATGTGCTTTGAGTATGCGCACGAAGGGGTCACGGCACACGCGCGAGGGGGAGGGGGGTATATACGACCGTTTGATTGACAAACTTACTGTCCAATGATTCTAGGTGGTCTTGGAAATGATTGGCTGGAGTTTTTTGAGTCCTGCCCGTTCCACAGATGATTAAATTGATTAATTTTCATTTCTGTGCTTCTAACTCAGTGGCTGTAAGTGGGTTATGAATAGGATTTCAAGTGATTTTGAAAAAATTTACAAAAAAGAGAATCACATACCCCACCTTTAACTGACTAATAATAAATGGTTACATTTGGATTTATTCTGATTTACTCTGAAACTATTAACTTTAGTAGATTACGCTGTATCCATTGTTACCGCAAATCTGCGTCAGATTAGTGACGGACTAGAGTCCAGTTTTGAGTGGAGCATAGGGCACACCAAGTGCGTTTTTAGAGTTCTGTAATTCAAGTGTACTTGGTTTGTAAAGACTAAAAGGGGATTTCCGTTTAGGACAGCAAAATGCTGCTCGACCAACCTAAATAGGGTGAGTCTTACCTCTGTTTAATGTAATGTTACTTTAGTTAAGTGTACGTGGGAAACCACGGCTTGACCAAACCAAAGCTACGACCAGAGAAGTAATATTGGTTGGCTTATATCTGTAGTAGTGGTCATGACCTCTGTCTAAAGAAAACGTTACTCTAATTTAAGTGTATACAACCAAGGGGGCTATACAAGTAAGCGTGAATGTGACCGTCTTAAAAACCTTTGCCAATTACCTCTGTTTAGTGACACAAAACTGATGAGTTTGTGATCGTGGGAACGCATAATATGAACGGCTGGTGTGAGGACCCTGTGCGACTTTGGCACCAGAATGAACGAGGATAATAAGAGTAAAGAGTTAAATAGAATAATCAAATATGCTGCTAAACTATTATGTAAATGACCAATGACTAATTGGCATTCCAACCTCAATTCTTGGTTGTGATAAAATTGTAAAAAAAAAATTAAAATGAAGTGGTGATTACTACATGGTGTTGTAAGGCCGGCCGACAGTTTTCGATAAGCGGGTGAAGGTTTACTGCATGTTACTGTCTTTTCAATGTAATTCATTGCCACGCGGAAAAGACAGTAACATGCAGTAAACCTTCACCCGCTTATCGAAAACTGTCGGCCGGCCTTACAACACCATGTAGTAATCACCACTTCATGTTCTTACCAAGTTGTAATTATGAGCTCTATGAAGATATGACTGCTTTTCACAAGTTGGAATCTCGTAATTATGCAAATTAGCTCCAACCCTAATCAAACACACCTAAACAAGCTGATCACGGGCTGTGTCAGAAATCGCCCCCTATAGGGCACTATTTGAGGGGACAGCCATTTGTAGTGCTGTCCGAAACCATATATAGTGAACGTTATGGTGGAAAAGCGGCTTTGGACTTAACTGTGCACAGCCATTGTAAGTTCACAAGACCGTAAGTGCATATAAAGTGTGCCATTTGGGACAGCTAAAAAAATACCCATAATACACTGTGAAAGTTGTACAAAATGAATTCCTGAGTCTCGCCAGAAGATGGCGCCCGCAGCTGAATCATGCATCCGTTCATTTTACAAACCTCTGGTCCAATGTGGGTACAGCATAATATCATACTTTTCAATTGATTATTAAATTGTTTAATTAAAGTTCATACATGCTAATTTCCACGACAGAGTCCATAAATCTTTTCATTAAGACTGGAGCTGCCAGTTTGATAAGTGTCAAAGGATTATTAAAAGGCAAGCACAAGCTATGCAAAAGCGGCAGCCGTTCAACAGCGCACTCAATGTCCGAATTCACTCACTTGGACTATATGAGTAATCTAGGGAATAGTGAATGAGGGTTATAGGGGCGATTCTGGAAGTTACAGACGTGAGTGAGATCAAGGTTGGTGCTGAACTCTGAAGGAAAGTGGACCTTGAGAGCCCGATTTGAGAAGCCCTCTTATAAATAGCTGCAGCAGCTTCAATTGTTCTCGAAAAATCACAAGTATATACAGGTCAATGAACATATAAGATAAAGGAAAGTAAAAAATCTTTTAAAATCAAGTTTAAAACACATGTGCCAAGTTCTTATGTATTCATGTTAGATATGGTTTTTGTAAAACTTTCAAGGAAATTTCAGTAACACTTTACAGAAAGGTTCATTAGCTAACCACATTGGTAAACATGAACTAATAATGAACGTATGCACGTATACAGCATTTATTAATATTTGTTAATGTTAATTTCAACATTTACTAATACATTATTAACATTAGTTAATGCACTGTGAACTAACATGAACAAACAATGAACAGCTGTATTTTTATTAACTAACATTAACAAAGATGAACAAATACAGTATTAAATGTATTGTTCATAGTTAGTTCATGGCAATACATCAACTAATGTTAACCATTGAACCTTATTGTAAAGTGTTACTGAAATTTCAAGGAAAAAACTTCAATCCAACAGAGATCTGTGCTTCATCAGGCCCAAAACAACAATATCGTTAAATACATTTATGTATAGTCAAAGATGCTCATCATAGAAGATGAGTATAGGCTATTAAGTCAATGTGAATGAACTGCATTTTTAATGTGTTTTTTAAATAAATGGACCTGTACACGTGTTAGAATGAGTCTGTAAACGGCAGGATACATTCACAGCAGCAAAAACGGTAAACTGCAGAAGATTATGTCAAAAACAAATTAGCAAAAGCCCAAACTGCAGAGAAATGACAATAGTTCTGGTTTAAATATGAGACACACAAGACAATACTAAAAAAAAATGTCCTACCAGGTGCTGGCTACAAAACAACAGTCGTGTGCAACAAGCTAAATACAGACGTGAGTGTTTCATATGAACTTTCCACTACAATGTGGAACATGCACATAAGTCACACGCATACAGTCTATGAATACACTGTCAGGACACTACATTTATACTTAAATATTCAAGTATATTTCAAATAGTATCAATCTGTGTTTATTTATTGTGCCCAGTGTTTGAAGGCTAAACTGACCTGGTCCCTTGGTGTGTGTGTGTCTCTCTCTCACACTGCTGGACACTATGTGCAGGGAGATCCCCTGTTGACACGTTCATACCCTAAAAAGGCTTTGAAGACAACTAGCCAATGAAGAGAGAGATTAATTTTAAACTCTTTCTGCATCCTTCGCTTCTTGTCTTCATGCCTTTCTGTTTATGAAACCAAACAAATTATTCAAACTGGGACTTTTATTAACTGATGTCAAGGTTTGGAAAAGTAGAACAAAAAGACTTTGTGATACTTAAATTCATACTTGAATCCAGTCCTTTATTAGATAGACAGATCAAACACTGAACACATGTCACAGAAATATGAATAAAAAAAATAAAAAATTAAAATAATTTTGGTTTGGAGTCAGACCATTTCATTTTATGAATGTGAAACTTTCAGATTAAAATTAACATTAATATGTCGAATCTACTCAGCTGAACAACAATGCTCAATTTCTTCTTAATTAAACTTCCATTTCAATCCAAAAAAGTCTGTGCAATGGAAAAAAGAAAAGAGGTTTCCCTTCAGGGACGTGCAGAGAGTTCCTCAAGGGCAGGGGCTCAAATGTAAAAAAGGGGCATGCATATATATATTTATGCATTTTATATATATATATATATATATATATATATATATATATATATATATATATATATATATATATATATAAGCTTGGAAACATTACTATTTTTAATGTTTTAGAAAGAAGTATCTTATTGAAAAATTGATCAAGGCTACATTTTGTAGTTCATTTTTTTTAAGAAAAAAAAAAACAGTAATATTGTGAAATATTCCTAAAATCTAAAATAATAGTTTTCTATTTTAATAGACATAGTAACCTATAACCTTTGATACTTTTTTTAGGATTCTGAGTTTAAAAGTTACAAAAAGAACAGCATTTATCTCTAATAGAAATATGTTGAACCAATATCCACTATAGCCTACTGTTCAAAAGTTTGGGGTCAGTAATTTTCTTTCTTTCTTTTATTCAGCAAGGATAGTAAAGACTTACAAAATAATTTCTATTTGAATTAAATGCTGTTCTTTTTAACTTTTTATTAATCAAAAAAACATTGAGCACCACAACTGTTTCCAACATTGATAATAATAAATCAGCATATTAGAATGATTTCTGAAGGAACATGTGAAACTGAAGTTAGGGTTAGTAATGATGCTGAAAATTCAGCTTTGCATCAGAGATAAGTGATATTTTTTTAAGTAGGCCTATTTTAAAATAGAAAACCATTATTTTAAATTTTAATAATTGTTTTCTGTATTTTCAATCAAATAAATGCAGGCTTGAAGCGCATAAGAGGCTTCTTTAAAAAACAAAAAAATTGTAATGTGTCAATTTTTGACCGGTTTTGTACTATCAAAAATCACCATTTCACGTGTTTGTTGTCAGCCAACACTTCACATCATAGGCCTGTAGGTGGCTCCTGGGCTTCATTAATTTGAATCAACTAAGTTATGATAGTTTTCAAATGGTAAACGGTGTATCAATATAATTTACATATGCTAAATACATGACTTGAATACTACTTACGATTAAAGCGACTTTTGGTGCTGGTTTTGTGCAGTGCTTTGTAGTCAATTAACATCCATTGTTTCAATGACGCAGAACCAGATCGCTTCATAAATGTAAATTCGATTGTAATTTTTAAACGATTTCTGAATGACTAGAAAATTGCCGCTCCACTTCACATTGTCCAATGAAATTTGAACTTTTTGTGCCAGGTGACGATTGGTCGGTGTATTACAAACAGTCATCAATGAATTATGTAATATTTTAAAATATGTAATATGTGGATTTAAAAAATAATACACTACCTTTGATTATTGGAAGAAAAAAAAAGAAGTTTAAAAATGGTTTGGTTAATTTTTTCCTGCCGGCGTCGAGCCTAGATAACTTTACTCACTGAAAGAACCATATATTTTGGCTCGAGCGCATCAGTTCGGTTCCTCATCAGACTGCGGAATACCTACGTTGTCGTTTACACTAGTGCATTTTCGTGTTAAAACGCATAACTTTTGCTACGGTTGCGCGCGCCTGCCGTCCTCCGCAGTTTTAGACCCTCGAAAACGGAGACTGACCTCTTCAGTCGAGTCCGAAGCAAGACACGCAAGTGACGCAACCCATAGCAACGAGTCATGGCAACGGCACCTCAGACTGACAGAAACGTAAAAATAAACGTGAATTTAGGCTATTTTAGTTTTGTACACATTGTCATGTTAATTATAATTAAATGCATTTTGTTTCATTGAAAACAATATTATCATTATTTGTTTGAGAGGGGCACTTTCGATTAATTTTGAAAAAGGGCAGGGGCTCGAGCACCCAAAGCCCCCCCCCTCTGCACGTGCCTGTTTCCCTTTCACCTTTACAGATATTGTAAGAGGAATTCATATTTTGTTTTCCAGCATGTTATAGGGTGTTTTTTCTCCTGACCATTGGCACACACATCTCATCTCAGCTTTTGATGACTGACTATTGGCTAAGCTATTTTTAATTTTGTCATTTCATCTGAACATTAAAATTTGTCAGCCGAAACAGTTTAGAGGTTAATTGGTGTCTCTGGAAAATAGTGAACTATGACATTGTAATTATGTTGAATATTACGGGGGCCAACTTACCCCTCTTTTAATATTTGACATTTTGTGCCATAACAAGCAAATTTGCTAATTTTTCTATTTATTTCCTATAATAACACATTGGCTGATGCATCATCATCCTGCACGTGCTAAACTTAGTCTAATATTTAAATATGAAACAGTTTAAAAGTTGGCTGAATCCACAACGTTCTTAAGGGGGGCATGTTCCACCATCATACCCCATATTCATTATTTTATCAGAGGCTTCTTTTACTTTGTCATTAATGTCATTTATCCACTATTCGACCATCTTTGCGCCAATTCAAATCTCCAAACACAAAATTAGCTGGAGGATAAACAATGTAGGCTAAATGTATTCCTAATGTAGTTAGGCTATTTGATTAAAAATCTACTTCCGTCGTGTACAGAAACGACATTAAATTGTGTACCATATGAAGAGAACAAAATATGCGACTAATAGAATAATTAAGTTTGTTGAATATTGCAATGCAAATGCAAGACTTAAGACAATAGGCCTACTAAAGAATGCTTCAGCACAGTAGGCCTATATTATATAAGTCTATTATGCAATTATAAACATTTGAAATAAATAGGGTTAATAAATTGGATTTAATGTCATTTTGTAAAGTAGATACATTTTTCCCATTCACGCTCCACACTCCACTCCAGTCCAGTAGGTGGGTTTGGGTTTAACAACCGCCATTAAAAAGAAAGGAAGTACAGAAACGTCACTGTGAGACGTCATCACAACGCCACAATAACTTCCTGTTTTCGTTCCAAACATCCTTCTGAATAATGGCAGAATTAAACCGAGACCTCCAGGAATATTTGGCTCAGTCAAAAAGCGGCGCGAAGACGATATCCCAGTCCAGTTCCAGCACAACCATAGACTTTAATGAGCCGGAGTCGGTGCCCGAGAGCTGGTTCGGCCGGTGGTCGAGTCCTTTCTCCAGAGCCAGCACTCGCGGAGCGTCATCATCGGGCCCGGGCTCGAGCAGCGGCTTCTCTTGGCCCTGGTCATCGGAACCGGACCCGTGCTTACCGGGTCTGAGTCGATCCCAGCGGCTGGTCGCGTTCGGGACGTGTATCTTTTTCTCGGCTCTGTGCTTCGGGCTGTCGGCGCTGTACGCCCCGTTGCTCCTGCTGAAGGCGCGCAAGTTCGCGTTGCTCTGGTCGCTCGGCTCCGTGTTCGCGCTGCTCGGCGCGGCGATCCTCCGCGGACCCAGTAAACTCATCGCGACCCCGACCCCGGGCGGCGCGGTGTACCTGTGCGCTCTGGTGGGCACCCTGTACGCGGCACTCAGTCTTCACAGCACCCTGTTCACCGCGCTCGGGGCCGGCCTTCAGATCGCCGCTATCGTGGGTTATATTGTGGCTTTGTTGCCGGGTGGGAGTGCAGGGATGAGGTTTGTGGGTGGCATGGCAGCGTCTGCTATTAAACGGACTATAACTGGAAAGACCATGCCTATATGACCACGGACTAAACAAAACACATTTTTACCATGGAAACTTTTTTTTTGGAGAGTGACTGGTCTGTTAGATTGTGAAACTCTGGCTGGCTCTGGCTTAGGAATACAGAGTGAGCAGCACTCTCTGGATGGGGATATAACACATTTTGTAATTTTCACCATAAGGACCATATGTATGACCAAGACATCAATTACTACTTTTTCTAAACTGCTTTTGAAACTGAGCTTTATAAATAAACTTACTGAATGTATCTCATTCTGTGTTCTCTACATCATGCCCTTTGGTCTGAAGGAAGATAAGCCATTTATTTCATGGCAGATCACTTTTGTATCACATACGATGGTCAAAAATGTATAGGATTGGTTCTCTATCCTCGATTCCTCAAATTCTCTATCCTCAAAGATTGGTCTTTGAGGATGGTTCCTCAAATCCAGTCCTAGAGGGCCATGGGCCTGCAGTTTAGATCCAACCCTAATCAAACACACCTGAACAAAATAATCCAGGGCTGAATCCGAAATCACCCCCTATATCCTCAAATAGGGTGTAATTTGAGGGGACGACATTTGTAGTGGTGTCCGAAATCATAGTTGACGTTATTGAGTGCACTCATTCAATCCCACAATGCACCGCTATAATGAGTGTACAACCGATGTACACTCATCCGCTGTCCGAATTCGCTCACTCGTTACATCCACTCCTTCAAGTGAACAGTATTAGTGGAATAACATAGGAAATAGTGAATGAGGGTTTAGGGGTCATTTTGGATTCAGCCTAGACAATTGCACATAGGCATGTTTGATCAGGGTCTGAAGTAAACTCTGCGCTGCACCTTAAGATCCACTAAAATAACTTCCCTCCATTTAGGAATGATGCTTTTACCCTCAAGTGACGTGGGCACATTTATAATTGCTCTGTAAAATCCAGTCATCTCAATAATAATTCACACACTCTGGAGTTTCGCTTGAGGGCGATAAAAGTTGCAGAGGTGCAGATTTCACTTGTTAAAGTTGGTCAAATTAGCCATGTTGACCAACAAACCTAATTGTGTTGAAATTGTCAATAGTGTGGCAATAAATGAGAAACCGTTCAATGGACCTTTTTGTGTCAAGTAACACTGAAGGAAAAAAAAAAAGCTGTGGGACATATCACAAATCAGATATTCAGACTAGTGTGGTTGAGATCTTTGTTTGCATGCTCTCGCAATGCACGACCTCCATGATGGTGCAATCATTGTAATGGTATACCTTTTGAAACTTCGGAGATGTGTAATATCCAATATTTATTCCTTACTCAATCTATTTGAGCAGCAGTTCTCTGGTCAAGTCAGATATCATGTGAGCAGTGCTACCAGGCGGGATGCTGCAGAAATAGAACCAAAATAGAATTATCGACTGAAGAAAATGTAGTGTTGCACCGTGTCGTAACCAGGCCCGAAACAAAAAGATTCCAGCTGCAAGAAATTTGTCTGTTCACACCGAATGCAAAAATGGATGCAGTATGACAAAAACATGGGGTAACAAAACGGTTTTCTTCCTTTGTGCATTCTCCCACACTTGCAACACGTGTAATGCAAAACACATACCTTCTATTTATAACTTCCAATGCTTCGCTAGATAAAATTATTTTAATAGTTTTTTCATGAAAAAGAGTTTGTGTGTGGGGTGGGCAGAGCTAAAAACCCCAAATGTGTGCTATTCTTTGTGGTTAATTAGGACAAAAACTATAGAAGAGAGAGCTTGAGAGATTTATTATCGCTTTGTCAAATCTGGTTAGGACAGGGTCAAAGCTGGGCTGCTCTGTTCTCCCAGTGATCTACCTTCCTGCCAGGTTTAGATGAACTCTAAACACACCTGAACCAATCAAGGCTTTGGAGGAAATTTAAAAAATACATGCATGTAAAGGTGGGTTGAACAGTCATGCTAGACTTTTCGCTCCACTGACTTCATTCCAATCATACCCATGCAATTGTGGGAGACTTTAAATGCAAGCTCATGAAACCCCCCCCCCCCATCATGGATCTCCAGATCTCCAGGAACATGGATCTCCAGAAGCAGGACTGACACTCCCAGCTTCAAAGAGTTCATAGTGTAATAAAAACACACAAAAGAGAGGGTGAAACCAAAGTAACGACAAGAGCAGAGAGAGTTTACATAAATTTTGCACATTCTATTATGGTTTCATACAAAAAAAGGACAAAACAATATGACAATTTTGTGACAAACTGTACACATAGGAACAAAGTCTGCAGCTTCGTCTCTCAGAGTAGCCTGGTAATGTTACAGAAATATTATCTCCATTATTTTACATAAAAATGAAATTAAATTAACATTGCTGAGTCACTGGGGGAACGAAACATTCAAAAGACCATTTTTCTCTAGTAATAGACAGTCCTCAAGACGATGCCTAGATACCTAGGTTGAGTTGCATTTGCTGGCTGACAGAATCTGACTGAGGAATTCAATGGTACACAATATGTTTTGTGTTCGATACATCAGAATCATTGAGGTAAAAAAAAGAGAAAAGACACAGGGGGCTCGGGTGCTGGTACAAATCCAGTTTGCCATTGTCCAAGTGAATCACAAAGCAGGTCAGCTGCTCAGTGCAGGGAAGGGATTTCTCTTAAGCATCTACAGAGAGTTGTACCATGCATCACAAATACAGTTTCCTGGACCACAAACACAAGTCCATTACAAGAGATGTTTCTTGTCACACCATGTGTCCCCAGCTATTATTCTCACAATTGACGTAAGGTTAGAACAAATCCCACGTGTCACAAGTACACCAATCAGGTGGCAAGAGGCATCATAAGCCAAAACATTTGGCCCTGGATAACTGGTACCCACCACCTTCCGTTCGATACATCATAGAGAAAAAGCTAAGCCTTAGCCACCAATTAAGGGTTCCACGCTGATTTATACTGAAGTGCTTCCAGACACCCGTCCAAGCCTGCAAAACTGTTCAGACCCTCAAGGAAGCTGATTTTGTAGCCATGTGTGGTTCTTTGTTGTCCCCTGTCCTCATTGTGGTTTTGCCTCCGTGTTCCCAGAGAAGCAGGCGTGACCATTACTACCGCCCGCGACCGCCCCTCATAACACCGCGTGGAGCCCCTCGTCTGATATTTGGACCCACATTGGGACCAGGACCCCCTGGGTTAGGCGGCCCACCACGGCCCCATCCACCTCTTCCTCCCCGTGATGGAGGCCCATACCCACCTTCCTCTCTTGGGGATGGCCGACCTATGGGGAATTGGATAATATGAGTATGCAGAATGCCACATTATGCATTTTACTTTAAAGGGGTCATGAATTGAGAAATAGTTTTTTCTTGAGCTTTTGATATATAAAAGGTTATCGTGATACAAGGGATCTGCGAATTGGCCTACCTGTGACGTCAGAGAGCAGCGAAACACTGCCTCAACAAAAGAAAACCGACGCCTAATTCTGTAGCCCTGCCCACCAGGTCGCGCATGAATTGTAATAGGTAAATAACATAGGCCCACGCGGCGCTAAACTGGATAGAGCTAGCAAGCAATAAAATGCCACGGAAGATTACAAAATATTGTGCAGTGCCTGATTGTGGAAGAACAGTCACTGCATAAGCTTCCTTCGGATTCAATTTTTAGGAATGCGTGGTTGAACTTTATTCTTAACGAATTCCAGTTAGCGAGTTCCAGCTCGCGTGAGTAAGACATTGTGCATTTGATCGCATCATTTCACCGCGTATTCTTTTGTAAATAAGAAACAGGTCAAGGCTGGATTTGCAGACAGAATGAGATTTAAAAACAATGCTGTGCAGTGCTGTATATAGGATCCGACAGGAATGGTGCAACACACTTATTTGAGTAAAAAAAAAATGTTTTATATGTGCTACTATTACATTGTTGATCGTTTGATATCTACTGATCCTGCGATTCGTGATCAGACTCGAACATGTGTGGGCGAATCATTCCGGTTGCCATTTTTCCACATTGGAAGTTTTCAAAACAATTCCCCAAGTGAACTGACGGGGAGTTGAAACTCATTTTAATATTCAAAACTGTTATCCAATCATAGCAGTGGGTGTTTACTTCCAAGTCTTCAATGCGGCACGCCCATAAAAACCGAGCATTTCAGGAGCGAGGCGCAAAAACGATAGAAAATAGCCTATTACATATTTATTATGATGTTTTTAAATTGTTAAAACCACGCGAACGTCATAAATTGACCTCAGACAACAGTATAACATTTTTTAAAAAGCCAGTTCATGACCCCTTTAAAACAAATCATTGTCACTTATCCATCGCTCACCTGCTCTGTCATCAGGCACTGCACCAGGGGAGTCCATGTCACCAGTGCCTGGTCCGTCATGCCATGGGCGTTTGCGTGGGGGCAGCGAGGCCATATCCATGCCCTGTAGAGAGGAGGAACGCTCTCTATTGGCTGGAGACGGACTGTCATGTATATTGTGGTCTGGCCGCTGACCATCCCGATAACTCTCATGACCTGAACACACATACACACCAACATGAATTTGATTGGATCTTTGATGTTAAGCTTGAACTATGCCTTTACATAAACCATAAGTTAAAAGTACACTACGGGACTAAGAAAAAAAATCCCCTAACTGCTTTACTGTTAAAATTATGCAACATCTGTTTTCTTGAAGCACATGTGGACACACTATATCAAGTGTAGACGATGTTTCAAGAAGATCCACCTGAATAGAGCCTTGACATTTACGGTGTAATCATTTTTCTCTTGAAAACATCCAAACAAGTTTTTTAAAAAATTCCAGTGGCCGACACAATAGCAGTTTTAGGCTCCATGTATTGTTTTGATTTTTTACTTTGTGCTGAAAAATGAATCTAAACAACAAAGAAATGAAAATGGAGCAAGACAATAATTAAGACAGAGATGGGCACCAAGGGCTTTCCGTTCTTCATAAAGAATTCTAAATACGGTTACGGGATGCCCACAAACTATACCCTTTTGTCACCTAGTCTAATACTTAAGGTTTTAAAGGTGCCCTAGAATGTGAAATTGAATTTATTTTGGCATAGTTAAATAACAAGAGTTCAGTGCATGGACATGACATACAGTGAGTCTCAAACACCATGGTTTTCTCCTTCTTACTTAAATCTCGTTTTTGAAAAACACCCCTGAAAAATAGGCGAATCTCCACATAACACCGACTGTGACGCAACAGTCGTGATCATTAATATGTACGACTCCAAAAATGTGCATATGCCAGCCCATGTTCAATGACAGGCGGAACTGCGCAGCCGAAGCATGGCAGTTGTTGATCAGTGTTTGGATGTACAATTGAACACTAAAGTATTTAGTTACTTCATCCGAGCCTCTGAAGAAACAATGGGTTAATTTTATTTTCTCTGGAAATTTCCAAACATTTCACCAACGAGACTGTTTCCTCAAATTGGGCCAATACAGAGCTGGCCTCGATGGATCGAGCTACCAAGCAGCACTTTCTGATGTGTAATTGTTCAAGTTCAGACCGGTAATCTTTCTCTCAAAATCGTTCAATACTGTATTTACATCATCGTGTTTGCATTGGTGAAAGCATTAGAGAGAGTGCAGAAACTGCATTGCAATGATAAGATCTTTATTCTCGCGATCAACACACTGTCATCTGTTTGCTCAATGCTCATCACGGCAACCTTTTATGTGATGGGAATAGATCTAAATACTTTAAAAACATCTCACGATTCGTTAATCTCGATAGCTGTATTAGTAAAAACGTATAATATCTGTAGTAAAAGTATTCGAGAGAGTTTCACATGTAATACGTAGCTATTTCATATGCAAGCATGTCAGCCAATCACAGCAGAGCCCGGTTACACACAGCAAACACGCCCCTTCAAACAGAGCTTTCACATCAGAGGCTAAAATCAGGCTAGGAAAAATGCCTTTTATTTCTAAATTATGACTATTTTTGATCTAAAAACCAACCCAGAAAACATTATACAATAAAAATAAAAACCATTCTAGGGCACCTTTAAACAGACCCCATCCTGTCATCTCCTCATTGGTCATTTCATGTCACTGCTCTCACTACATTGCTTACACTAAAAGATTTCCTTGTTTCTGAGGCAAGTTACAGACTATGTTGGAATCCTCACACCTAACTGGCCCGTCATCCAATTTGGCTTTGATCTGACTTTTTTGTTGTTGCAAAAAAGAAAAAGAAAAAAAAAGAAAAAGAAAAAAAGAAGTGTCTGTGACTGGAAACCATGAGCTAAAATCATTTAGTGTGCACTCAGCTTTATGGCCTCAGTTAAAAATGGGAATTTGCTCAAGCATGTCTTACTGCACTACAAGAACAAGAACATTTATTTGGCATCCCCTTCATGGACTTCTACCTGAATCTCGCCCTCCCTCCCAGCCCTCCTGGTTTCTTCCTCCTTCATAGTGAGAGGGATAATCATCAGGAGTTGGGAGAAGCCCCTTTCTTCCTACACCACCTAAGAAAGATGTCATGTTCAAACCTGACACCTCAGTTTTAATGGACGCAACGTGAGCTCAAGGACTGGTGAATGGAATAGGATGTACCTCCTCTTGGTGGCCCACCACGTGGTCTTCCTCTTCCTCCCCATCCTTGGCCCATGTCTTCTTGGGAATCAAAGCTCTCATCTCCGCCATACTCCTCTTGGAAGCCGCCCATTCCACCACGCCCACTTGGGCCACCTCTCCTGTATCTGTACATTCAGACACAGACAATAAAAATCAAGTATTTATCAATCAGTGGACAATTCTGGTCAAAGATCAGATGTCTGTACAGGCTCATGCTTTAAAGAGCATATTTTGAAACGGTTGTACGATCGACAGGCAGAAAAGGAATGTCATGTTTCAGTCTTAAGAATCATTTTGAATTATATGCATTTCTTTCTTTCTGCCAGAAACAGTAAAGCTAATTCTTGGCTAAATCTCAGGTTGCACGCAACACTTACGAATCATCTCCATGCGGTGGCCGTCTCTGCCTCTGGTCAAACTCCTCACCAGAACCCTCGTACCCATCATACCTGTAAAGATGTCACCAGACACAAATTTCACATTTTAATCCATATGACTCAAGACATTTAAGAAAATCTGAATATATATGTTGTGCTGAATGAGGCATACCTGTCATGTCCCATGTACTCTCCATCATGTGAAGAAAACCTTTCCTGGCCCTCCCATTGGTTTCCAGAGCTTCCTCTGTGACCTCCAGAGTATTCCGGTCCCGAACCACCAGGGCCTCTTCTCCAGCCCTCTTGATAACCCCCATCGTCACCCCAGTACTGGCCTCCATCAGAGCCCTGACCAGCTCCTCCTGGGCCTTGTCGCTCCGATGGGGGTCCCATGTGATGGTTAGGTCCTCGAGGAGTATCTCCTGATAAAAACAGACAAGGAGAGCACAAACATGTTTCACTATCACAAACACAAGTCACTATTAACTTTCACACACTAGTTTTGATTAAAACATCTTGCATACGAGTTAGAGCTGCACGATTAATCGTTAAAAGATCACGATCTCGATTCAAACACACAATCTCCATTCCTAAATGACAACAAAGTGCCTGTGTTTATTAAACCTTAGACAAAATCACACTGGAACATTCAAATCTGCGTTGGCGCTGACCCAGAGAAAGCATTTATCATGTGTAGGTAGGAAACAGCTTCACAAATATTCTTTTCAATCACACAGTATCATTATTTCTGCTACAAATATTCATATCACAGAACTACCAGGATAAAAGTTTATAGTTTGGATAAAAACACTGATGACTACAGAAGCAATCAAAATAGAGCAAATCACCTTTTGAAAGTAACTTTGTGCTATAAATAACGATTGTGTATGTATAGATTACGTTGTTACCAGGTGGCGACAAGTGACTGATAAAAATGTCATTGAATCATTCATTTAAAAGATTTGTTCAAAAAACAGATTAAACCAGTAATGAAACAAATGAATTATTTATGAGTGAGCCATTGAATTATTCTTTAAAACCAAGTTTTTAAAATAATTCAGATTAATTAAACATTTTAAATGGACTGCAGTAATTAATATTTTATCAGCACCTCTAGTAAATCACGTTATTTTGTTTAGTTGTCTGTTCGGAATCATGGGAGAATCGTGATCTCTGTTCGAAACCAAAAAGCATGATTCTCAATTTATCCAGAATAGTGAAGCCCTAATATGAGTAACTTGTCATCCCTCAAGAGACTGAGCATTACCTTTCCCATTAGGACCCTGTTGTCCCATTCCATGCATCATTGACTGAGGTCCAGGATTCTGTCCCTGAAAGACATGCACAAAATATCAGCAACAGAAGCTACTCTGACATTTATTCACTTACATCTCTTTGTCCTAAACATTCACAGATGTGTTCATTCCAACGGTTTCTTCACCTGGTTGAACTGTCCTCGGTTTCCATCACCCATGTGTGGTGGTTTGCCTTGCATGTATGGTGGAGGGCCCTGCATATTGCCTGGAGGTCCTTGCATGTTTCCTGGTGGCCCCTGCATGTTGTTTGGTGGTCCATGCATACCCCCTGGAGGAGGCCCCATTCCATGCATATTTCCCATGCCCTGCATATTGCCATGAGTCCTGGGTGGCATCATGCCCCCTTGCATGGGTCCCTGATGGCCCATCATGTTTCCATGAGGCACGGGCCCCCTCATGTCCTGATGCATCATCCCTCCCTGTGGAGGCCCCTGTCCTCGCGGTGGTGGTCCCATCATACCGCCTGGAGGTCCACCAGAACCCGGGGGCATTCCTCCAGGGGGGGGTCCTTGCATTCCTCTGGGGCCAGACATGCCAGGAGGACCCTGGGGTCCCATGTTCCTGTGAGGGCCAGGATGACGTGGAGGTCCATGCATGTCTGGAGGTCCCATCATGCCCTGTGGAGGAGGACCCTGGTGCATAGGTCCTGGTGGACCCATTTGGCCTGAAGATATGAACGGACCAGGTATTCCACCTGGTCCCACTGGAGGCATGTTGTGCGGCATTTGTTGTGGAGGCATGGACTGAGGGAAGCCTTGTGTTGGAGGGGGCATCGGGCCACCCTGCCCTGGAAAGGGAGGCACTGGCCCTGACTGTCCAGCAGGAGGAGGCATTCCCTGCTCTTGTAATTGTGCCATTCGATCCATCTTCAGTTGCTATAGACAAAAATATATTTTTTAATAAAAATGTGTAAACCAGTGTTGATATGCATAACATAATGATGATTCACATGTTTACAGCACAATGCTAAAGCTGTACACGTAAGCATATCAGCTGACCTCGAGCAACATTGGGTTTGTATACTGCAGGGCAGCCATTTCCTGCTCGATCTCTGCTTGCGTCTTCTTCTTGCCATCTTCTTTCTTTACATCCTTCCTTTCTTTTGGAACCTCTCCAGGAGCCAATGCTGGAACCTTATTCTCTGCCCAGGCCTATTGAATGAGATAAAAAGTGAAGGACAGACAACTAGCCACATTTGTATCTACAAGATCCACACCACAGTATGTCTGGCAGTGCTACTAAAACATAAGTATAAGTCCATCATACTGACCTGTTGAAACTGAGCTGGAATAGGTTTTGCATAAGGAACTTTTTTCGTCGGGGGCTTTTTTTGGTCCTTCAGCATAACCTCTTCCATTCCCCAGTCTAGCCCAGGGATGCTCATCTCAGGCTCTGCTATCATATCTTTTCCTAAGCACACAATCACAATTTATCAATAACCAACCAATTACCAATACATGAATACATTGAACGTCAAGAAATATTGACTGTGATCATGTATGTGTGTGCTAACCAGTTTGTTCTTGTTCCATGGCGGCCTTCAGCGTTTCTGGGATCCCCATACCCGGAATGGCGGCAACATTATTGGTCTCCATGTCATCTAGAATTACCCCAGGATAAAGCATTATGAATTCATATGTACATCCTCTATAGGGCTTCTGAATTGCAAGAGGTCAAGGAACACTAACCGTATTCCATCCCATCTTCTGACATTCCAGGCAACAAGTTCAGATTGTATCTGTCCCGCATCTTGTCCCCTGGCCGATTCCTTGTCCAAAATTTGCTGAGGGAGTGATCGCAAAGCAATGAGCTAAAATCTATGCATTTTAGGTTTACAATTTTAATTTCTTTGTATCTGACTGTTCACTTAACTGTATGGAATTTATTTAATTTATCAATGTATTAAAATTGTAATCTAAATAAAGGAGTGTGGTAACTATACATATTGTTTGCTGCAACAAGAAATTTAACAAAACTGTTATCAAGAATTGGGAAATTTCACAGCTATCGGTATTGGCACCTGAAAATTTGGTAAATGTCATGTCAACCACATGAAAGTTTTGCTACACTCACTCACCTGGTGTGGTCGTTAGACCCAGAACACAAGATGTGGCCCAGTGGATGCCAGGCTAAACTCCAGATCATTCCTTCATGAGCCATCTCCATTCCTCCCACTTCTTTCTCCACACTTGCAAAATATTTCAACGGACATTAACAGTCAAATAACATGCGACAAAGTAAAACAATTTGACTAAATTAAATTTTGACTAAAGCTACCATATATGGACACAGAAAGGATCTGAACGGAGCTTACCCTGCATTCCAAAATAGCAGCGATCCATCAGAGCCTCCACTGGCAAACATGCCTTCATGAACTGGGTGCCAGGCAACAGCTGCAACCAAAACCCGAAAACATGAGTATAGAACACACTGCTTCACCACCACAAGAGCCATTCATACACATTCTCATTAGGATTATAATACCTGTGGCTTCTTTCTTGTGTCCTCTAAAAACCTGTAGCTCCTCTTTGAGGTTGCGGATGTCAAACAGTTTGCATAAATGGTCACGTGACGCCGTCAACAGCCAGTTGCCATTGAGATTCCACTTCACCTCCATGACAGTGTTTTTATGCGCATGTCTGAGGAATAAACACAACCGAAAGATTAACATCCCCAATTAATCGCTTTTAGTTGATTAAGTACTCCAACTCTTTAGCATAAAACGATTTTCAAAGCAGCTACCATTTTTATTGTTAAATAAAAGTAGTTCTTATCAAACCATTTGTGGTCTGCTAATTCAGTATTAAAGTTTCTTAAAGTGTATTTTTATTAAACGTATAGGAATGGTTTAATTGGTTTAATGGCTCAGTCAACAGTGTAAAACTCAAAAGGCCTCAAGTCATAGAGTGCACTGTCTCCCTTTTAGTAGCTCTGAGCTAGGACTGTGCAATTAATCATAATACATTTTTTTATTCTGGCTTCCAACGATTATGAAAACAAGATAGTCAAGGCAAAATGATTATTGTGCCGCTGCCGCATTCGGTCCAACGCACCATTATTTCCTTCACAGCGGTGCGCTTTCTTTGCTCCCTAAAAGCCAAAACGTAACATCCAAATCAGTCAAATAAGTGAGCAGTCTACTGTTGCTATTACTGCTTACTGTTTGATATTAAACAGTGTTATTAAAAGCACATTAAGCCACAAAAGAGACACTGTTCCCCAGGTGGCGGTTCGAGATTGAGACGAATGCAGATAAGCAAATGGGCTTCAGATACAAATGTCAAAATGGCTTTTTGGAGAGTATTCACGTAAACACTGGGTTAATATACGAGTAAATGTACACAGTTAAGAAATAAAACGTGTAACAGTATATTGGATCTGTGCATTAGCTCTTAAAGTGACAGCAGCCTAATATACTGGCTGCATTCTGTCAGTAATGATAATCAAACAAATGACAAAAGGTATTCAGTCAAGATCAGTGAGGGATTTTCCTAAGTAGCTTTAATAAGAATTCATCTGTAGAGTAAGACTATGCAGGGTTATTTTACATTTATTCAATCTTTTTTAATAGGCTATTACATACTGTATCTGAAAACCACGGTTTGTGCATCTTCCTGAAATTAAAACACTGTTTATTTATTTGTAATTAGTTTCTTTGTTCTTATTGTATTGCTGACAGTTTAATTATGTAATTGTTTTGAGGACCCTTTTCTTTTCGTATTGTTTTCTTTTAAGTATTGATAACTCTGAAATTTCACTGATATTTAAATTTACTCATATCGTGACATAAGACTTTGACCATATCGTGTTAAACATTCTTGATTATGATTTTGTCATAATTAAGCAGACCAGTCTAAGGACCAAATGCAACAATGATAAGGAGATGCTTTTGTGGTTGAGATGTGTAAGTGTCGGAGGATTCGTGGAAGAAAGATTAAGATGTGCACCTGTTATTTTCCTCTGCTTTAAGATCAGGAAGAGGATGGACTAAGACAACGAAATACCATTTGTTGAGCAAAGTGTAAACAGGTTGGAAGAGACTGTATAAGAATGAGTTTTGAGTAAAATTGTTAGATAATCAGCTGCCATCTCTGCTTTGTTAATTGAAACAAGGTATATATTTTGACACCTTGAACTCCTGACTCGAGAAGTTTCTACAGAGACAAAGATTGACTTCTGCCACCACACTAACTTACAGTGTTGCCAAACTTTGTCCAGTCTTTGGGTCCCAAAATTTGATAGGTTGCTGGCTGTCTTTGCTGCCGGACACCACCAAACCCTTTGTGGGATGCCAATCAACACACTTCACGTCTGCTCCATGTCCTGGAAACATATGTAGGTTTCGAATGAGTTTGTGACATTAAAAGAGATATTGTGTATTTGCATATATTTTTCCTTAATATTTCAGAAAAACATTGTTACTCAAGAGTAACACTTTATTGCTTTTGATCACATATTAAGCATTATGTTATATGTATCATATGCCATAATATTTGACTACTCTATAATAAGCAAAGCCATCCTGAGTAACAGCCAGAACAAAACACACTGTATTGGATTAAACTCCATTATTAATCAAGTCACATGCCACTGAATTAGCAAAATAATAAATCTCATAAAGTTCATAGGAAAATGGGACACTTTGACTATCAAATAATGGCATTATTTAAAAGGGCACATCATGTGATTGTCACAAAACCATTGCTCAGAATAATCAGGTTAGCATGAGCTTGTTTATTAATTTATATTAATGTCTGGGTGTAGCTGCATGAATCCTTAGCTGTATTTTTAAATTGACAGATGAATGAACACTTGTGTGTTTACACAAACATGAGGAAAAGAAAGAAAGCCTAATCCCTGTGAAAATCCCTGTTGAAAAAGAATGCGAGTGCTGTTTTTATGCAAATCAATGAGATCTATTTAAAAGTAACTTTAATAAAAATTAAAAAACTCATGCTTTTTTTACTTTATGATAAAAATCAGGCCCATTCTAGATCACTGTAACAGGGACAGTGCTATATCTTTTGGGAAAACAAACAACAACAAAATTTAGATAAATTTAATATATTCTCAATAATAATTTCATAATTTCAAAGGAACCTATGTAGGAAACCTATGCTAATCACATTTTTCATGCAATACGTTGTTTATTTGTTTACAGTCCTAAGTCTGAACATTTTACTGCCAAATTGACAATATTGTGCCTCCTTTAATTCATTATTATTTCAATCATATGGAGATCCAGTAGGTCATAAATTGAGAAAAAGTAATATCTTCTCTTTACTTAAACTTCAGGGCACTTTGTCACGGTCTTAACGGGTACACTATTAAAGTGCACATAGATGCACATTTCAAACTACCCTCAAGCAAACTAGCATAAAAAAAAAGTATATGCATCTTGTGATGTTGAAATATTTGACCTCAAAAAAAGTACACAAAGTACTCGACTTGAGTTGTTACAGGACAAAGGTTAAAATTTTTAAACCTACAGCCAATAACCCCCTAAATCAACAAACCAAAACAGCAAAGTTTGCTTTCTTAATGTCTGATACTAAAGTATAAGAAAAATAAAATAAAAACCTAACATTAAGCACAAGCTTTATTTTTAATGTTTTATTTTATCACAAAGCTTCCATACCCAGTCACGCACATTATTTTTGCATTAATCACATGTTGAGTTTTCATGTTTTATGACTTTTTATAGACGTAGGGGTTTATATACTGTACAAACTGTATATTCTATCCCCTTACACTAACCCTACCTATCACAGAAAACTTTCTGCATTTTTACATTTAAAAATTTTTTTTAAAATGTTTTAAATCACCTAGTATGATTTATAAGCCGTTTTCCTCACGTGGATAAAAAAATGTTTTGGATAATGCCATCTTTGTGGGGACATTTTGTCCCCATAACACAGGACACACATACACACTAAAGAAAACATCAGAGATAATAATAGCATAATAGCAGAGATAACAATAATAGACTAAAATCCATAAGTCCCACCATGGTCATCATTTGTCAACTAATGGCTCTTTTTTTTTTTTTAAGTAGTTTAATGCATTACATGTTCTTCAGTTTTATTACTTTTCAAACAAGAAGCCCATTACCATGTGATGATGTCTGTGCATTTAGGGTGGATTATTTCCCCCCAAAATGGTGACAGGTCAGGTTATACATGTCTCGCATACATAAATGAGTATGTTGTTGGTATTGAAAGAGACAAATGCCTCAGCTTCACTACACTGTAATAAACACAAATATTTCAAACAGAAAATACATTGTAACGAGTGATACAGGCAAGTGACGGTTGAGAAATGCTACAGTGCTTGCAGAATTATTAGACACGTTGATTTTCAGATCTTTTTTTTGTTTTCAGGCACATTTTACCAATTCCAAACCACATTAATCATAATAAATACTATTACTTTTGTATTTATAAGTGATATATAATTGTTCATGAAGGCTGGAAATGAAAAAGGCCTTATATTCAGGTGTGTATAATTATTAGGCACGTTTACTTATATAAAATATAAAATAAGCCAAAAAGAGATTTAACTCGGACTGAAAAGTAAAACAATTATGAAATCCCCATGAGAAGGATGCAATACTAATGCAACACTAGAAATTGCAGTTAAGGCATGACTATTGGACAGTGAAATGCTCATTGGGTCAGAAAAAAACAGGTGGAGAAGAAAAGACACATGTTCACTGCAAAACAAAGAATTAAGTGTGAAACCATCAGGAATTATTAAGTCTCCAGCGCCACAATTTTCCAGAACTGTAACCCCTCTCCTACCCTGAAGTCTGTTTTGCAGAGATGGACTAAAATGAACTCACAAAACTTACTGTCAGATTCTGGAAGATGAATTCTTCAAACTCATAGTCACTCTTAATCTGTCTATAAAAAAACAGTCTCCATGTATTTTACTACACATCAGCTTGAGGGGTCATTTTTTAGGATTCTTTACCTAACCTAAGCCTCTGAGATCCTGACACCTTGCATTTCTGGAGACTCCAGGTAGGTTGCCGTTCTGGAAAATGGTGACGCTGGAGACTAAAGGGTTCCTGATGATTTCACTCAATTCTTTTGCAGTGAACATGTGTATTTTCTTCTCCACCTGTTTTTGTCTGACCCAATGAGCATTTCATCATCCAATAGTCAAGCCTTAACTGCAATTTCAAGTATTGCATCCTCCTCGTGGGCATTTAATAATGTTTTACTTTTCAGTCCAAGTTAAATCTCTTTTTTGGTTTATTTTATCTGTAAAAGAAAATGTGCCTAATAATTATGCACACCTGAATATAAGGCGTTTTACATTTCCATCCTTCATGAACAATTATATATAATTTATAAACGATTAAATACAAAATTAATAGTTGTTAAGATTAATGCGGTTTGGAATTGGTAAAATGTGCCTGGGAAAAAATATATAATTCTGCAAGCACTGTTAACTTAACTCGTTTAATTTTGATTCTGTAGTACAGTGTGACTTTCAATACCAATACATGATGAAAGATGGTTTAATGCTTATTCTGTTGAGCTATAAGAATCTTAAGTAATAGGAAAAAAGGTTTGATTTTTTAAGATAACTGATCATCACTAGATTTGATAATCTGTTTGAAAAAAAAGATTGAGAAACAAAAATATTTAAACTATCTAAACATCTCTACTACAAAATGTTTTTTTTTGGTTGTAGTACTATGGCAATAGTGCACCACATTATTAATGTTTTTTTAACACAAGACTAATACTCAAAACACAGGGTTATTAGATGCAATAGTTAGCAGATACAAGCAATAAAATGCTTATACAGAAAGCACATTTTTTCCCCCATGTTCATGTGTATTCAATTTCCACGAGAAAATAAATTAATTCCTAAATAAAAAAGGTGTACAAAACACTATTAACAGAGAAAACTATACCTTTGGCATAGATATTATAAAAAATGATTTATCAGTAAAATATTAGGTCACTTGCAGACCCATGAAAACTGCCAAAACAAATGCAAGAACATGAAACTGCTACCGACAGCCCATGGTGAAGTGTGCAGATTTGTGTGAAAGACAACATGAAGACTTGTGTTTGTGAACCCAGATGACAGTGTAATTTTGTTCAAAGGAAAGCGATTGTGAATATCTCCACATCTTATATAACATACCTCTCAGAATTCTTTCCTCATGACAGCGCAGAAAGTCCCAGATGCGTACAGTTCCATCATCAGAGCAAGTGGCAAATTTATTATCCGTAGGAGAGAAACTGAAGACACAGCAGGGAGAGAATCAACAATGAAGGATAACATAGCAGTTCTCTGTGGGCTGGACATCTTACAGGGGCGCTTTGAGTTGATCTGACAAGGAACCATCCATCTCCTTAGCAGACAGCTCACTCTACAGAACAGTCCTATTATACTCTCGCTTCATTTTTTTTTACATCCCTGATTTAAAAAAACAAAAACAATCAGATGCTAAAACTATGTGGGCTGCTCATAGACAGCACACAAGCTAAAAGGATTGCAATAGTTAAAACTGGCCACGTATTTCCCTGTATTCTGAGCCCTGGCATACAACATCAGAAATAGGAATGAGCATATTAAAAATATTTACGTGTTTAGTTTGGTCAGTAAACACAACCATGTAGGTTTCGAACACAATCATCTCTACACAGACCGCTCTTCCTTCCAGAGGGCACACAATCTGATTCAAGCATTTGGCAAAACTGAGCCTGCCTCAGTTTACCAACTCACTCTTTGACCACCAAAAACACACCATTACTTTACCATTTCAACAGACAAATGAAGCAGAATTATCACACCACCTAACACCATGAAGTACTAGTTAACCACAGTGCTCAAATGTTCTTTAGATATAAATGAACCACTGAAGTAAGCAAAAGCCTCTCTTCAGCAGGTTTTACTTCAACCCATGAGCCATTTGTATAAATTGATTACACTGGCTTTAAATTTGTAGCTCCCTTTTTTATTTTTAAATATTGTAGGTGAAATTGCATTTTATTGCATCAGAAAGAACGTTACATGCCCTGCATTGTGTCTGAGTTAACAGAATGAAAAGAGTGCCAGTGAATAAAAAAAACCTGGATTTCACTGTGAATGAAAATGTTGCCATGTGCATTAATACCTGTAGAGTTGCATCGAAGTGAATATCGGAGTTATTTATTCTTAAAAATCTTTATTTAGAGGCAGTATTTTTATTAGGGAAAACTTGTTTTATGGGACTGACTGAAAGTGTGGCACAGACTCTGATGGCCAGTCGGGACATCACAGCTCCTGTCTCATTGTTAAACCATTGTGAGCTGAAATTTAAAAGTTGTGTAGGTTTCCTACAATTACACCAGCGCAAGGACAAGACAAGAGTCCAGCACCTCCAATACGGAGGCTCCATAAACCCTTCCAACAAACACGTTAGTCCCTGAGGGTCTTTTTAACGGACGTGTTTTTTTTTATTTTATTATTCTAGACTGCATGTGTCATCACCTTAGAATATAAATAATTGGAAATACTTTATTTAAAAGTGTGAGAAATACACCTTTTCTGTACAAAGTAATTATGTATATAAAAGATGAGGATACATAACTCATAAGCCACAGGTGACAAATAAATGCAGTGTTGCAACAACACACACACGTGTCAATAATAAAGGACATGAACATTGAGCAGCACAGGGAAGAGTATATCAGAACTGACAGCACTGAGGAGAGCCCCCTACAGGCAGAGCCCTGCCACTGCAGGGGCAGTAACAGGCTCGGGTTAACTACAGAAAATGGTAGATTGTGTATAGACCTGGCCTCTCTAATCGCCTCCTTGTGAGCCTGGAACATCTTGACGTTATTCATGTTGGACTGCCAGTACTTCACGTAACCTCCATGGTCGGCAGTCAACATCCACATGTCATTGTGAGACCAGGTCATTGCCCTGACAGGGCTGTCATGAGCCTATGAGAACGAAGAGAAGAAAATTTGATAAATAAGCAAGGGCCTTTTAGCAAGCTTATGAGGTTGAGACACGGTGATGTGCCTCAAATCAAAAACATGGTCTCTGGTTACCTGCAGAATTGTCTCAAAGTTAAACGTGAGCCCATTCCATAAAGTAAACTCCCCGCTGGAGGCACCCGTTACCAGTCGCCTGCCTTCAGGAGTCCACTGTAAGAAGGGAGGTAAAGGATACGGAAATATTTAGAACCAAGATTACACAGCAAAATTATGTTTTTTGAAATACAAGCCTAACACTTACCCGCACAACAAAAACAGGGCATTTGACTTTGTTGGTGGAGGTTCTGACAAACTTTGTTGTAACAGCATTCATAGAGTTACTAAGCATACCGACTGGAGGAACAAGCTGCAAGAAAAGTATTTTATTAGACACATGAACTTGAAGGAAAAACATACAAGAACTGAGCAAAGTAGTAATAGTAAAACATACATCATTGTAGCAGCCTGCATCTGGTTGAATAGCACGGAAATCTCGATGATCTCGCTGCCACAAGCGATTCTGAAATGCAGCAATTAACCAAATATTAAGATTGCTAGAGGAGGGAGGCTCTGTTTCTGTAAGTTCGGGTTTTTTTTTTCAGGATTATACCTCAAGATATCTGATGACAGATGGATTATAGTCAATGGTCTTGCGGTTGACAGCTTTTCTCATGCGCTTGCCATCAAAAGTGAGCTGCTGCATGGCCTGCTGCTGGGCAAAGTCTGGCCTCTTGTAGAACAGCTGCCGAGGAGCCTGGTGCTGGAACCGGGGCATGTGGAAGAACCGGGGAGGGGAGCCGATGTCCGTCGCCATGTTTGACACCTGAAGATGCGAAGGGAAGGACATTTACTACGAGTTTAAGGTTTATTACATCGGCTCACTTTAAAAGAACAACACTTAACAATTTGGACAGGTCAATGGAAAATGTAACATACAGAGAGAAAGAAAAGAAATTAACATCAAAAATGACATCTGCGCCATAAGACCAGCAACTGGTGAATAAGAAACATCTCATTCTACAGCACAAAGAAACTGAACTGCATGTCATAACTTAAGCAACAACAACATAAAATAGATACTGCAGTCAATCAATATGGTTCTTCAGGATGTGAAAAGAATATTCAGAAAGAAATAAACTGAGTAATTAAGTGAAGATAGACAACAGTACACCAAATAGGGAGTATACAAAGAAAGTATCATAATTATAAATTGGCTTTCATAAAAAGGCAAGCTATGGAATGGTGCAAGTGATATCAAAGCAACTCCAAGAAACCTTTTCCAGGGCAGGATAATTCTACTTATTTTAAATGTCAGAGAACTAACATCAATGTTTGTTGGTGTTGAGTATCTGGAAACGCACTCCATGCTCAAAATGAACTGAACCATGAATAAAATAGAACAGCATCTAAAACAGTTATTAATGCATAACTTGAAACAGACAAAAACAGACATTTACTCTTTACAACTTTTAAGAAAAACCCAAGTAGATCACAGTGTTAATACAGTTATCCTTCTTTCAACTATTGAAAATGCACAATCATTAAAACATCCTCCATTTAAAACCACTGTGATCAATGAAAAGGTCTAAATAGTAATAGTGCCTATTCCACTGAATTTCCAATAATAATAAACAACTACATACAACAGTGCACACACAAAAAGATCGAGCAAAGAGGCTCGATTCCCTGATAGGATATTTCATTGTAAAAAAATAAACTAAATTACTTATTATACTCCGTTATCCTAATAGCACCAGATATGATACATTTCTGTTTTTTTGTTTGTTTTTGTAAATGCATCAGTTGTAATTAGCATGTAATAAATACATAGTGTGTAATAAGCTGTGTATCAATGTTGGTGAGTAATTCTTAAAACTAAATCCTAAAATGCAGATAAACATTGCATTCTGTAACTTATGTTTTGAGCTCCTAATGCCAAATTAGTAAATTAGGTGAGTTTCTTGATGCAACTCACGCACACAATAAAGAGATACAAAATGGATTACTTTTCTCAATACAACAACTTTGGTAACCCGTTTAGATGCCATCAGAGCTGACTGGGGTCGAGCAGCTACTGTACTGCTAAAACTGCTCTATGTTAAAAGAGTGAATAATACATCTGATGTCTAGGAACAGGCTTCTGAGAAAAAAGGAATCTGAACAAATATTAAGGGATACAATATTGAACTCATAAGTATATAATTTTGTGTCAAAATTGTGCCGTGGTCAGGATGGCTTAAGTCCAATCCCATTCTGGATCCCTTCTTTGTCTATGGCTGGACCAGTGATTCCCCCCGAAAATTTTAGAAATCAATTCTGTATCCTTTCAGGGCAAACTAATCTGTCATTTGGTAGATACTAGTGAAATCATAATGCTGGTTGAGGTTGCCACATAAAGTACATTTTAAGGTTCGAACAAATTAAAAAAACTTTCCCAGTGTGTTGTGTCACCACTTCATGTCTACTGTAAAATCTGCATCCTGAAACAATACCATTTGTGAAGCACTGTCCCGGAGTAACGTTACCCTAACCACCTTAAAGCCTGTGCAAATGATTCATTTTTGAAAAACATACATTTTATTTCACCTTCACATACAGCATATTGTGCATCACCCAGTGGATTATTATAGATATAAAAGGCACTACACATACACTCAAAAAACAGTTATTCTGCACAAAAGTAATCATTAACATTACCAGAAACTTGTAAGTTAAATGAAAAAAAGTAATTTAACAGAATAAAAGTGAGAACATTGTCTGTGACTAAACGTGTATTTTGATATATGACAATATTGATACTGTATGCAAGTGTGATTGATTATATATATATATTCATATTCAACTAACTTAGTTTTTAAGAGTAAACTTTAGCAGTAACGTTAGAAGGAAAGAATTTAAGAGACAAACATGTTGTCCATCCAATGGACTTTTCGCAAATATATTCCGAGTCGACTTAGAGCAATGTAAATGTTAAGAAATCTTCAATTATGTGGGCAACATTGACGTGTTTGTGAATACCAGTAAAACATTTTTAGAGTTAGTTTCATGTGTTTTCTTTAGGTGGCGTTACATCCCGCATTGATGTATTAATAACGCAGAGCTCAATTACAAACACATTTAAAAACCAACAAATCATGAGTCAAGTATTAAAGACATGTTGTATCTCTTAAACGCAGACACTAAAACAAAACGTGAATTGGCGGTTGATGCATAATTTATACCTGTAATCTCTTGTTTGAGGTCGTAAATGTCTCTTCAGTTCGAGGTCTGTTAGCTGTTAGCCGTTAGCCAGCTAACACACAATACCTGACGCTACCAGGCCCTCACAAACACGGCACATTTCCGCCGTCTACCAAAATGAGAATAGAATCTCCCTTTAAAAAAAAGAAGCGTTTATTTGAAGCCAGAATGTGTCCACTTAAGCAGATAATAGTGTGCTGGCTGTGAGAGCGGTCATTTCTTTCCTGTCTCCCGCAAAGCGTGTTTAAATGGCGCCCGGTCAATACTTGAGAAACTCACCCAAAATATCCAGTGCTGATATTTCTATATCTAAATTTAACACACGACTCTTCCTTGTGGAGACTGTTGTAGTCTCTTTCTGAAAATGAAATATCAACTGTCTTTAAATTACGCGTCAATTTTATATTTTTTTTGCACTAAATCACCCCCCCTGCCTCCATCTCGAGGCTTCCTCTCATTCTCGTCGCTTTGAACTCCGAAACGACGTCATGACGTCAGACGTATCGGCGGGAGAACTGCGTCACGACATGTTTATTTACCCAAACGCCATGGAGAACAATGCGTTGTTTACATATATTATGTACTAAACGCGTTATTTATGACCGCATTATGAATAATGCATAGAGTATATATATATATACACATACATACATACACTCTACGCATTATTTATAATAAGTAGGTACTTCTATTTTTACTTCTACCTATTTATGCCTTAGTTGTTTATGTGGGTTTGTTTGTGGGTAAGATTTAACCCAAAATCTTGCCTTGCCTTGCCTTGCCAATGAGAATGTTTTACATTCAATGACAATGAATGAACCCTTCCTTTAAATTCGTAATGCACCGTCCATTAGGTGGCGCTATGATTGCTATAAATAAACAGATAGAAGAGCCCTTTATTATTATTATTATCTCAGTACACTATTACCAACAAATCTGAGGTACAGCTGCGGATAAAATATGAAATTATCCGGACTGTGAAGCCCAAACAGTGTTTTCAGCGACGAAACGTCAGCAGAACAGGCATAACATCTATTGGTTCAGGTGGTTGTCTGGCAAGCTTAGATTTCAAGTAACTGATCTATTTTTAACCCTACACTTGTCATTGAGCGCATGGTTGAGCGGAGAGGACAGCGATGATTGACAGTTAAATGGGCGGGGTTAGTCAGCTGCACGTGAGTTCACTGCACGTTGTCGTTTCCCCTGCCATAGCCATAGAGACTTTTGTGATGGACAATGATGAGCTCATGAAAGACACATTCGCTTCGAGGATCATCCCTACGCTCAATCTGCAGGTCAGAATGCATTCTTAATCTGATTTCAATGTTAATGTCATGTTTTGAAAGAGGTTGGAAGGCTGAGCATATCCCTGCTATTAAACATGGTGTTCGAGCATGCCCAGTTAACATTTAGGTTGCTTTACAAAATTGTTGTTCCATTTGTTAATTTACATTTGCATGTGTTTGTTCTAAACAGATATTGTTCTCTCTCCTCTCTGTTTTAATCAACAGCTCACCAAACTTGTCAGTGTAATGGCATTAGGGTGAAACATCTGACCCTTCTCCTTGCTGATGCATTAGCTATATAAAATACTCTAATATCTGACATATGCTCTGTTATAATAACACTGGTCTTTACTGAACTTAGTATATAAAACAATGTTAGTTGATGATACTCATTCATAACTTATGACATTTCTTCAAGATACATACACAAACATATAGTCACATCACATGCAGGCACCATATAGCAAGAAATGCTGCAGTTGAGCATAGTTACAGACTGTTTGCTAATCAGTAATGCCCAGTCAGCCTGTAACAATGATCTCCTCCAGAAGGAGGCGGTCACTTTCTGTATCAATGTGTCAAAGCAGCAACCCTTTCCCACAATGCGGGTCAGCACTTTGCGTGTCCCCGTCTATGATGACCCCAATGAAGACCTGTGCAAGTATTTTGATCGCTGTGCTGATGCCATAGCAAGCGAGGCAGAAAGGGGAGGCCGGACCGTTGTGTACTGTAAGAATGGACGCAGTCGTTCAGCTACTGTCTGTGTGGCCTATTTAATGAAGCACCAGGGTCTCACCCTAACAGATGCCTTCCAGGTATGAATAGTGTTTATGTCCGATTTAATTCTGATAGCAAACAGTTCTAGTCAGGATATGCGCAGTACATTTTTTAAAGATTTTTTAATACAAGAATTTCATCCTTGATTTTTCATGCAATGATTGTTATTTATATGTTATTGGTTTGTATAATATAAAAGTATAATTTGCGCTAACAAAATAAAGACATCAAAAATATTCATCACTCGTCATCATAATCATTCATTGTTAATAGTAGCCTAATTGATAATAGAAAAACCACAACATTCCAGATTTTTGTCCCAGAATATAGTGTTGTTTAACTCTTCTGTAATTCTTATTTGTTCTATCAGGTAGTAAAACGTGCCCGATCTGTTGTTGAGCCTAACCCGGGATTTTGGAGTCAGCTGGAGCGATATGAACAGGAACTGAAGATCAGGAGTTCAGCCAGCCGCAGATCCAACCCTTCTCCCTTTTAACTTCATACCAACCTTTTTCTGACACTACATTTTCAACCTTTTTTTTTGTCGTTGTTAAAGGGGTCATGACATGTTTTTTTGTTTTGTTTTATTATGTTCCCTTAGGTGCAATTATAGTATTACTATAGTTTTTTTTTACAAAAAACTTAAAAAATGTAGTGATTTATGACCTTTTCCCACCCTGTTTCTCCCCCTCTGATTCAAACAGTCTGTTTTGGGGTGTTTCCCCTTTAAGACTTCAGTGTTAACACCCACTGTTATGATTGGCTAACGTCAGTGCTGCTTATGCATAAATTATTAACGTTAATCATTTTGTATCACATGTAGACTACGTGAACGTGAAACACCACGTGAAACTTCGGTCTTCCAATCTTTTACCATCGTGTCAATTCTCAATTGATTTTGATTCATATGCGCAAGGGAGGGAGGGAGAGAGAGAGAGAGAGACAGTTTGAAGGCGCGGGGCTCGCTCGCTCTCTGCTCGTTATTTCTGTAACATTCCCTGTCACACTCATCTCACTCACCTTTCAAATAAGGCTTTGGCGCGCTGCATATGCTGCAAATAAACTGCATCCGACTGCTTTCCCTGACGTCTGGATCGTTCGGCAGCGTATTCAAACACTCAAACAGGAACAGCACATCTGCGTGACATAGCAATCTTCTTGTAAACAGACCCACTCGCTGCACGAGTCGTCGACTGAACACATGTGGGCGCGAGCCGCACGACAACGATGCGAAATGAGGCGTACTTGTCCTGCGCTGGAGGCGGTCATATGCAAACGACTGGTACGTCACTTCGCACCTTGACGTCACTTCTAACCATGGATCCAGAACGAGCTGTATTTAGAGCTTGATTAAATAAATGCTTCGTTTATAATGGGGAGGACGTCTTAAGCTATGAAACTTGCAGGAAGTTTTAATAGTACATAGATCTCTTATATACCAAAAGATCAAGGCAAATTTGGTTTCTCATGTCATGACCCCTTTAATACTAGACCTGTTAATATAATGCTTGAATATAGTTAAGGCCTTAGACACTTCACTGTTAAAGCTTGCTGCAAATTATGAATCTCTTTAAATAAGGAAATGTGCCTTAAATTATTATGCTCAGGTGTTCAAATTTATTTGCATTTTTTTATTTTAAATGTAATATTTTTTTAATATTAGCCTAGGTACAACCCTACATTCTCTCCAACGGGATGATTGTTTGAAGAAAGTAATTTTAGGCTATTTTAGCTGGATTAAGGCTCTTTGTAGGGTCTTTTTCTAGACTTTTCTGCCCTTTAATAAACATAAAAACCTGCAAATTGCAAGAAACACCACAATTGTACATTGTCCTGCTAACTGTTATCTCAGTATGATTTGATTTGTTTTGCATAGATAAAATTAAAGAGAAATATTTAAATAATGTGTTATGTAATTGTGTGTGCTTTTCAGACCAAAACAACCAAAAAACGAAAGTAGTTCTTCCATGTCACCCCTCAGGGACAGTTACTTAGAGGTCTGGTCATTTAAAAAGGATGTTTGTCTTTATTTTCTCAGCCTCCTTTTTCTATGCAATATTCCTTCACCCGCTATGATTTTGTTTTGAATAGGAATTATTTTAGGGTAAGTTTACACGACAACGATGTACTAAAAAAGTTTATCCGTTGCATTTTTGAAAAGTTACGAGTACGGACACCAACTTTGTCAAAACGATCCCCTTTTAACTGATCCACGAAAACGATTAAAAATGCTGTATTCATGCCAGGCCAGTAGTTGGCGATGTCACTATAGACAGAACACGTAATATGTATGCGCGTGACGTCACCATTTTTACAAATTCCATTTTTTTTGTTTTTTTTTTGTAGTTTGCATGGAGGCGAGAACCGTATCATTTTTAAAACACTTGCACAATGAAAAAGTTAGCGTTTTCAGGCTCCCAAAACAAAGTTGTCATGTAAATAAACGGCCAAAATGCATAAACATTTCCGCTTTAATTGAAAACGGTGTCGTGTAAACGGCCCCATAGTATCTGTAACTGTCCATACTCAGGAATGTCTCCAGTGCACGTTGTTTTCTGGGGTGATTGTATACTGTGCTATTTCGCTGCGATGTCAAGTTAAAAACTAAATATAAATTAAAATTGTCATCCTTTAAAATTTCTTAAATCATTAACAAATCTACTGTAGTACTGTATTTTAGAATGTCTCAAATAATATATTAATTCCTCTCATATAATACATTTTTCTTTTACCCAATAAAGGAATCAAATAACGAGACTTTACATGTGTGTGTTCCTTTTATATCCTCATTAAAACACAATATGTAACATTTGTTTAGTTGAACTCGAACTGAATTTGACTGACAGCTTGATTTCCTTAAACATGCAGATAACAGGGAAATAAGAGCATCTTGCATTTATGTGTTTATTAACTGTCAATCTCTATATCGGAAAAAAACTAGTGAGTACATTGATTTTTCCGATTCATATTTATATTTTTTATGATAGGCAGAACAGGGTAGAAAATAAGGGGTCTAGACTTTATCCCACCCCTGACGAACACTGTTTATCCAATCCAAATAGCCGGACACTTTGGTGTAGATGCCAAGCTTGTCTCTTTGCCCACAGCCTTCCCCCCAGGACACCAGACCTACGAGGAACCATGTATCATGAAAGAGTGTCATCATTGGACCCCCGCTGTCCCCCTCACAAGCATCTTTTCTCTGTCCCAGCACTCCCCCACATAGCATGTTGTTCGTGAGGTTGTTCGTCATATGCCTGGAACACTCGTTTCTGTCCATAATTGGAATTTCAATGAAGTTGAGAGTTGAACTGAAACGATGAGCAGTCTCGTTGTCCTTTCCCCAGCCAGTGACGACCATTATGGTACCGTTGCGATGCAGCACTCGTTCTGCCAGGTCTTGACTGGGGAGGCATGCTGGGAGTATGTATGTGGAAAATTTGGCTGGTGCAGCCAAGCGCAAGAGAGCTATGTCATTGTCCACTGTGAAAGGGTTGTATTCAGGGTGGGCGATGGGTTGTTTGACAGGAAGGGTCATCTCAGTTTTTTCCATCCTGAACCGGTCATAGTCACCTGCAGAGACGACCATCCCACTTGGTTAAAGGATTATTGAGACAAATTTACAACTATTTAACTTAATTCATATTAAAGTATTAACAACAATACAAGCTTCACAGTTCACAAAGTGTTTGCGTTCCCCTGAGAAACTTCAGAAAGGTTCACAAACCTTTTGAGGTCTTTGCTACTGAACGTAAAGTTTTTTGGGGAAACTCCAAAGGTATTGCGAGGGAACACAGTTCCTTGTGGGACGGCAAAACTTTTGTGAGAGAATGCAAAAGCCTTGAAATATGAAAAAAAATTGAAACACCTGTCTGGAAGTTTCTCCCCTATACCCTTAAATATGGCACTATTTCAGGGGGCAGCCATTTGTAGTGGTGTCCGAAACCATAGTGGATGTTATCATGTGCACTCATTCAATCTTATAATGCACCACAATAACGAGCATTCAACTGATGTACCAGAGAATGTCTAATAAGGGGAGAACTTCCACTCTCAGTAAACTTCCGGCTTCTGAACTGGTTGCAGTTCCACTTTGGTTCCATATGAGGGCGCTCACAGGACGAGTGCAGAATGAATGGAGGTCTATGGAGCTATACCCCTCAAAATCCACTGTTCTCAGGATATAATTTTTTGTCTAGTAATTTGAATGTTGTATTCAAAAGGAGATGCAAAGAAATTACACATTGCTGGGTGTCACTTATTTCCTTTAAAAAGTCTTTTTCATCTTTTTCACCAACTTTTCATCTATAACCCATGTTGAACTTGCAAAACCTACAATCAAATCTGAGATTTCTCAACGGCAATCGGATGAAAGAGACAAATTTAGCCGTCTAGCTCCTTAGACTCCCATTCATTTTGCACTCGGGTGATCGCCCTCAGTCACTATACTATAGGACTTAACAGGGAGTGCCCAGGCTCTCCGTAGACGGGCTCTGTGATGTACTCTAAACGGCTAGAGAATACCCATAATGCACTGTTAAGGTCGCACCGAATGAATTCCTCTATCTCGCCAGAAGATGGCACCCGCAGCTGTATCATCCATTTTCCAAACCGCTGATCCAATGTGGGTGCAGCGTAACATCATATACTGGTATAAATGAATTTTTAATTGATTTAATAATTGTTTAAAGGGCAACTATTATGGATTTTTGAAAATTACCTTTCATGTAGTGTGTAACATAGATCTAAGTGAATGAAAACATCCTGCAAAGTTTTAAATATGAAAGTTTATCACTGTATACAAAGTTATTGTCTCTCAAAAGTAAGAGTCGACTCTGAGTCGCTGATATGAATCGATAGACGAACAATGCTTTTTCTCTATCTAGATTATGTCAACTTGACAAGTTATTTGAATAAGATACACCCACCTATTGCGCTCGTAGACGCCAGGGAAAACTTGAAAACATCATGTCGACGAGACGCTGTGTTCTGAATTGCGATGCAAAAGCGAATTTTTTTCATCTGCCCAGGGAGGAGCATTTGAACACTAAGGCTACAGTTCATATATACAACTATACCACAGAAGTAGACGTTAGCCCGGACCTTGTGCTTTGTTCGCGTCATTTTGAAGATGATTGCTTCACAAATGTTCGATGCCCTGGTGGCTACTAAAGCTCGTACTTCTTTTGGACGCCTCTCTTTCCAGTTCTCTGCTGCTAATGACTGGAATACGCTTCAAAAATCTTTAAAGCTTGAATCCATTGTCCCGTTAAACAGTTTTAAATTATTGTTAGCAAATTTATTGACGGACCATTGTACATGCTAACCCGATCTGTCTACATGATCTATGGATCTGTATATTAATCTTCTATGTTTATTGAGTACTACTTGTCTTGTAATTATATGTGTAACCTGTGTTTTTGTACCTCGATGCTTTTTTGGCCAGGTCGCCATTGTAAATGAGAAAGTGTTCTCAATGTGCTTACCTGGTTAAATAAAGGTTTTATTATTATTATTATTACAAACATAAATGCTGTAAAATAACGTTATGGATTCGCGAGCCGGCTGATATTGAAGGAAGGTTACGTTTATTTGGATCAGCTTCCTTCTACGAATCACAACCTGTAAGTATTATTAATATTAATAATTGTTGCTTTTATGTTTTATGTAGCATGCTCAATAATTATTTTGTGTGTTGTGTACGCACAGCGCAGCTTCTAGTCTTCAATGTCAATTGTATTGAAATATGTGAAGTGTTTGTCGTTGTTATTGGAGTTGTCATAAAGAATAGAGCAATACCTCGTAGTACAGCATTATCAATATGTTTATGCGTTGAGCTAACGCAAACAAAGACTGAATGTGCTTTTACCACTGAACTTTGGGCTGTGGTCGCTAACATAACTCAACTTAAATTCCTTCTCTTATTTTGAATTTTTTACTACAAAGCGATGCACTATAATCATTATTATGACACAATGTAATTGATAAAACCATTGTACACTGTACTCCGTGTTAACCAACTGACTGGTTGTTGACTCCGTGTTAACCGAATGACTGGGTCATCTGACCAATCACCGCAGATTAGCGTCACGCAAAGGCGGGGTTTGGAAAAATGAGTCGTTGAACGATTCATATGAGAGTCACTGAGCAAATCAGGTCAAAATAAATGCATATTATAAAACAACAAAACTGTTTTTTGTCATTGCATGCTTGTAAAACTGTTGTTAGGGACTCCCAAAACAATATTAGGAACATTTTAAATGCCATAATAGGTGCCCTTTAATAAAGGTTTATTCATGTTAATCTCCATGACTGAGTTCATGATAAATCTTTTCACTAAGACTGGAGCTGCCAGTTTGCTAGGTGTCAAATGATTATTAAAAAAGGCAAGCACAAACTATGCAAAAGCGACAGCTGTTCAACAGCGCATGCAATGTCCGAATTCACTCACTTGTTTTCATTCACTCCTTCAAGTGGACTATATTAATAGAGAAATGTAGGGAATAGTGAATGAGGAGGCGATTTCAAACACAGCCCTTGTTTAACGAATTCAGGTGTGTTTAATTGGGTTTGGAGTTAAACATTGCAGGACAGTGGACACTGTACATATTTAGGGGCTCTGTACATATCTTTTTTTTTTTTTTTTTAAGAATTACAATTAGCTAATTTTCACCCGACTTAGCCACTGAAATAGACCACCTCTCACTCATTTTTCCAATCACACGTTCTCCAAAGACATCAGGGAATTATTATTCAAAGGTTGAGGGTGCTTATGGTTGGCCACTTTTTCTGGCTGATTAAAAAGGACTGGCTGATTGTTGTTGCTTTTGTTTTTTACAGAGGATAGGGCTGTAACAGAAAGTGGGATTTCGGGGCTATCCGTCAAGTAGTTGGGACATTTTATGTGTGGAATTAAAGGGATAGTTCACGAAAAATAAAAATCCTGTCATCATTTGAAAATGATGCAAACAGTTGATTGGCCCCATTCACTTCCAAAGTATCCCCCCCCCCCCCCCCCAAAAAAATAAATATCTTCTTTAGTGTTCAGCAGAAGAATAAAAATGTATATCGGTTTGGAACAAATTGAGGGTGAGTAAATGATGACAGAATTTAAATTTTTCGGTGAACTATACAATAACATTGTATAGCCTCTGTGTAAAATGTAATGGCAATTTTTTTTGTAATTTGGCATTCCTTTTCACTTCTGAGGCCTAAGCTTAAACAACATCACTCACCTCCTGTCCAAGGAACTGGCATGTTGCATGCACGTTTTTTTGCAAATTGCTGTAGTAATGCATCTTCTAAAAATGTAAATGTAAGGGAGGATAAAAAATACTTCAAAATGCATCACATACCCAATCTGACACTGAACCTTGTACTTGTCTCTAGGCAGTGAGCAGCAGTGAGAACCCAGTTTTCGTCAATCAGAACTCCACCACAGTGAAACTTGCCTTGGTTATTTAGTATAAGAGCCTGCAAAATACACACATTATTGTTTATACAGTGAAGCACAAAATATGCTCTGGCTGAGTATTGGTATAACATATGACATCTGTCAGCTCAAATAAAACATTTGGCTCTATTACATATGATTACACAGATATTACATGAATCAAAAATACCTGCCAGGGACTCTCTCCCTTTTTGCCAACTGTACCTCCTACGACCCATGGCTGTAAACCAACTAAAGGCTTATTTTTATAGAATGACTTTACAATCCGAATCTGGCCACATGAAGCCTCATCTGTATATGAAAAAAATGCACATAGACCATAATTAATTTGTCAAATGGCTTTAGAAGATTTTTTTTCTTTCTTTCAAGGGTCAAAGAACTTCCTCAAGATGAGAGTTTTCTTGAGATTTATCTTGGTCGCAGTACTTCCCAGTATTATCCATTGGTGGGTATTTCTAATTATATCAATTAAAATGCATAAAGTACAATCTTGAGTACAAATGCAAATGTGCACTGTGGATACAAAATCACCAGTGTCTGTATAGTTTCTATTTGTGTATTTTGTTGTGGTAACTTACTTTTGGGAGTACATTTTCTAGAGTTGTCTTGGAGTTGGTATCCTTCAGTACAACTGCACGTGCGAGCAAGACCATCCTCTCTCTCATGGCATTCATGATCACAATCCCCATTGTTCACAGAGCAGTTAGAGGCTGTCCTTTCTGAGGACAAAACCACAGAACTGCTGTCAGGACATTTATCACCATGACCTCAACTCACACACCTGCTCTGTAACTCAAGACGTCCACTATTAAATGCCCCAAATCAGCTGTGACACAGCATATCAAAAAACACTGACCAAAGCAGACAAAAGTGCAGTAAGGCCAAAGGGATTCATTTGCACCTGTCAATTGTGGTTGACTACAGTATAACTCAAATATCAAATCACTTAAATTATCATTAGTTTAATGCTGCAACATGTATATAAAGATTGAAGAACAATGCGTTTCAAAAGATTGACAATCTGGAATTACAAATCAAATTTAATTCAAGACACTGCAGGCAAAACCATTGTTTTTTCATGCACTTGTTAATTTTGAGAATGTTGAGCTATTTTGCTTCCATAACGTCTTCAGACTAGCAGAAAGAAAATACACATTTAAGAGTTCATTTTATTATTCATTATGAATCTATTTATTTATCTATGTATGCCTGTACTGTAGATTTTAAAGTGCATATCTTTCTCAAAATTAGTTTTTTTCCTCATGCAGAGGATCAGAAATCTCTAATGCAGTATAACACTAGCCTACATACGCCAAACTTACCATTTGTACTCATATTTATATTCAGAAAGTGTTTTTTTCATTCACCTGATTTTTATAACATTCTATTCCTAACAAACATGGTGATTTATTTATTTATATATATCCTATTTTTTTGTTGTTGTTGCTGTTGACAGTATTTTCTGTTTTAAGCTGTGGTGAAAAGAAATTTCCAAAATCCTCTCTGTAAAAACATTGATCTCTAATATGGCAACAAAAACAAGAATTCACTTTCGAAAGGGAACTCGCACTGTGTAGATGACGCTATGGGGAATGCCCTCCACGTGAACCGGTGTCTGAAAAGCTATCCAATCATGGCAATCGATATTGACCCGTGACAGCCTATGACGTCACTACTAGACTACACCCAAAAGTATAAAAGGGGCGCCTAGAGAACATGTCATCCTCTTTTTGTCTTCAGGGACTGCTTTGTTTGTAAGCTTCAACCTGAAAACTTCAAAAGGTAATCATCGCTTGTGAAAAAGGCTTTAGGAAGTGTGTGGATCCGTGTCAAAGATATTGACACTTGATGACACACACAACTTGTGCGTTTACTGTTTGGGCTCAGAGCAAGCACAATCAGTTCTTGAAGGAACTGCTCCTCGATACTCTGGTACCGTAAGATTGTAGTCTCCTTCCTTTAAAGGATTGATAGCACTTCTGGTGTGTACACTGCCTGTTGGCAATGTTAAATAAGTATAACCAGGCCCACAGAAATATCTGGGAGAGCACCTATAGGCTTCTGATGGATCTGCATACATCCTGGAAGCTGTTGGTGTCCAAGCCTTTGAGCAGCCTTGGTAGGCCTTCTGTTGTTCGGAGGCCACTTTGTGGCTTATAGCCTGAGCAGTGACCTTAGGGAATAATCTTACTGACAGCCTGTATGTGACCCGAAAGGGGGAGTGTTTCTTGGCATTTTCTGTGAAAATAAAGTTTCTGTCACAAGCCATAATTGGCATGCACTCCCCATAGCATGGTGGGATTGTATATCATTCCCCATAGCGTCATCAGCGCAGTGCGAGTTCCCTTTCGAAAGGGAACGTGTAGGTTACGACTGTAACCTCTGTTCCCTGAGAACAGGGAACGAGACACTGTGTCGTTCGCCATGCCTCGGGGATGCCTGCTGAACAGTCCATTCAGACGATAAGTGGATGACATGTTCTCTAGGCGACCCTTTTATACTTCCGGATCGCACTAGTAGTAAAGTCATAGGCTGTCGTCGGTCAATATCGATTGCCGTGATTGGACAGCTTGTCAGACACCGGTTCACGTGGAGGGCGTTCCCCATAGCGTCATCAACGCAGTGTGTCGTTCCCTGTTCTCAGGGAACAGAGGTTACAGTCGTAACCTAGACGTTTTTAACCTGTCTTTATCCAATGTTCAGATTTTTGTTCTGGAAATGTGTGCAAATAAGTTCATTTTTAATTAGCATATATACTCGTTAGCATATTTAACATAACGTTTCGGAAAACTTGTTATTCAAAACAAATGTCTTAATGTATTGTGATTAATCAACTGGGTAAGTATGGTTATATCAATTATTTATTACATGGCTCTGTGCAATACTTGATTCTGATTGGTCAATCGCACCATCTAGATGTATTTTATTCTCCGATAACACCTGGTAAAAACTGATAACACAGACTCATCCGGTTAACCGAAGTCAAATGATTAAACTCAAGTCTATATTTTGTGTACATTGTACAGGATAATGTACATCCATCCGGTTGTTATCGTAGAATGAACCTCTGCTTCGCGCCGGGGTCCTGATCACCCTATCAGGGTTTATTCTGCAATAACAACCTGCTGGATATACGCTATCCTTTACTTAAATGTTTTAACCTATTCAGAAAGGTTTAAGATTCTAACAAGGACACATGATGACCAAAAATCATTAGAAATATTGTGAAAAAAATGCTGCGCTATTGTAACACTTATGATCAGTTGGTCTAATTTTTACTGTGTTCTGTTCCTAGTTCTCTGGTTAGTTTTCCTTTGTTCTCATTTTCCCACTAGTTAGTTCCCATGGTTATTCATTATAGGATTAATTAGATCACACCTGTTTGCATTCAGTCTGTCATCTTGTGTATTTAAGCTCTTCAGTGCTTTCTGTTCATTGTCTGGTGTTTGTGTTTTGAGCACATCACTGTTATGCTGCTACTCTGTTTGGAATACTGCCTTTGTTTTCTTTGAGTTATTTTAATATTTGCACACTAAACTTCTTCCTTATCTTCTTCATGGACCAAACCGTGACAGCTATGTCACTGATCAAATTATGTACATTTAAATTGTAACATTTTGACAAATGGACAGACTTTTGGACATGTAAAATGTACTTATTTATTTAATTTATCATGTATTTGTCTAAAATGACTGACTTTGTTTCCCAGTTAAATGAATGTACTATATTTTAGTTTAATATTTTTTTCTTTTTTCTTTAATATTTTGTATTTTTAGGGGTTTTTATGGTATTAAATTATATTTATTCTGTAGTTATAATCCATTTATTACCTGTTAACCACGTTTTGAGCATTTTACCATTCCGAGGGTAAAAAATAAATATAAAAACAAAATGCTAAATGTTCAAAACGGTCAAAAATGAACGAAGAGCACAAGACGGTTAAGTAAGCAAGAGCCTCACGTAGGTCACATCGTCTCCCTTCAAATCCAGAGTTGCAGATGCAGGAGTAATCCTGTAACAGATCCACACACTGCCCATGAACACATGGATTCGAGTCACACTGGTTTCCATCTACGGGTACAGAACACCTAATGAGTGCCACCAGTCAGTATGCCCTGGAAAACTATTTCACAACACAGACCTAACCAACCTTTATACGCTGTCCAGAATTCCAACTGCAAGCCAATTCGTACCATTCCGAGGAGGTAAAAATTTGCAAGACAAAAAATTAGTCAGTGGATCATAATTTAGGGGGGAAAATGTATACAGGTAAAAGTTGAGATTACCAACCGTGGCCTCTCTTGTATTAAAGATTTCCCTCGCTTCTTCAAAATCGCACAGTTCCTCCCTACACTCCCGCTCCAATGAAGGGGCCTTTACTTCCTCCATAAAAGAATTGGCTCTCCTTGACCGCAGGAGCATGTGTGCTTTTGGGCTGTTAGAAAATACTGACCAAGATAGACACAGGGTTAATAGGCAGAGCACTCGGAGTGGGTTTCCAAATTGCTTTTAAGCTCAATGCGTGCTACAAATCATTTTATTGAATTTTTTTGACATTTTTTTTATTTTTATTAACAGAATAATAATTCACTTCGAATTTATTGTGCCCACTGATAGTGCCATTTATAAGTTATGCGTAATCAGGTAATGGCACAAACATGATGAGTATGCAATTACTATGTGGCAATTTCCAATGTTCTAATGTGGCACACATATTTAGAGAATTCCCCAAAATGTTTACATTTTCAAAAGGTCACTAGCTTTGAACAAATTCATAAGAATAATACATACGCTTTGCAATAAGGGATATTGACCTCATACCTGACTTGCAGAGAGCCCTATCAGACCACATTACAACCAGCACTGAGATACTGAGGAAGAGGCTCCTCATCATGGCAACAGACCCTGTAAATAAAGCAAGACAGAAATCTCAAACTATACTTGAAAATTTTTAAACTAGAGTTAAACTGATAGTTTGGCTAGAGATATGTGGATGATTACTCACATTCAAAAGCGTGACAGTTGGCTGTCAATAACAGAGAAAAATCATTCTTACCGTATTCCAAAATATTATCAGGGTAGTTATAGGCCAGATTTGTCCTCAGATGAGAACTACATTGGAAACCACATGAAACAAAAACTTTGAAATGTTCTAGCTTGAATTAGTCACTGCTCAATTTTGTCATTCTGCTTTGTCTCTAATCCAACAGGACAGCACAGCACAAACAGCCTTTAAGTTAACTGAACTCCAACAAACCTTTCGCTGAACAAATAATGGTGGCTGAGATAAATCCTAATAGGAATTTCATTTGCGAGTTCATTAATATCATCCACTAATGAAACATCATGACTGCAAGACTTAACTAACCCTCAATAATTATCTTTTAAAAAAAAAGTTTACTTACATTTTGAACAATAAGAATGGAACAGGAATGGAGGATGTGGTGTTTAAAGTGTGTTAATGACTAACTTTATGTTTACTGAGAGTCCACAGTCTGAATGCTGCTGCATTCTCATCTGCTCTCTGTGTCCACCTACTTATGACTAGCTTACAGTTTAATCACCTGACAATTACATTTGGGATTTAACTTATGATTGGTTAAAGATCTAAATTTCACCTGCATTTCTCTCTTTGTCACTGATATGATCTGTAATGATGCATTTTCACTTACTTTTGAGCCTTAGCTTGATGATAAATAATTTTTTAATGTCCTTATTGCATTCTACAAGAAATACAATCCCATTTGAACATTGATCTATACATTGTTCATAGATATTTGTACATACACAGCCTACAAAATCATTTAAACTGATCTTATTTCTTTTGCATAAAGGGTCACACATATTACTGCTCTCTCTCTCTCTCTCTCTCTCTCTCTCTCTCTCTCTCTCTCTCTTGCTAACATATGAATACTAGAATCTGCATACATTAGTTACATGATACTGATCGTGAAATAAAAGCGGCCAGCACACACCTCTTATTGGGAACATAAACCAGCCTTAACATCACAAAGGGACACACATGCATACAGAAATTCTGGACCCTTGAGAAGTGGAGACGTGTTCTCTGGAGTGACGAATCATACTTCTCTGTCTCTTCTCTGGATACTTGCCTGACTGCATTGTGCCAAGTGTAAAGTTTGGTGGAGGGGGGATTATAGTGTGGGGTTGTTTTTCAGGGGTTGGGCTTGGCCCATTTGTTCCAGTGAAAGGAACTCTGAATACTTCAGGACATTTTGGACAATTTCATGCTCCCACCTTTGTGGGAACATTTTGGGGATGGCCCCTTCCTGTTCCAACATGACTGCGCACCAGTGCACAAAGCAAGGTCCATAAAGACATGGATGAGCGAGTTTGGTGTGGAGGAGCTTGACTGGCCTGCAGAGTCCTGATCTCAACCCGATAGAACACCTTTGGGATGAATTAGCGGAGACTGCGAGCCAGTTCTTCTCATCCAACATCAGTTCCTGACCTCACAAATGCGCTTTTATAAGAATGGTCAAACATTCCCATAAACACACTCCTAAACCTTGTGGAAAGCCTTCCCAGAAGAGTTGAAGCTATTATAGCTGCAAAGGGTGGGCCAACTCCATATTAAACCATATGGATTAAGAATGGGATTTCATCAAAGTTCATGTGCATGTAAAGGTACCAGCACACTGGTAAATTATCTCAGTATCGCTTTGTAGCTCTTTATTCTTACTGTTTGACAGCAATTGTTTTCTTTGTCTTCTGTTTGTATTTTTCCTAAAGAATATTACTTTTGAGAAAAGGTTGCTATTATATTTACCTACACATGTTCACCTACTCAGAAACGTGTTGCTCAGGGTGTGGAAATTAGGGCACATAATAGGGTTAGCCATTCATCTTGTGTCGTGCTCCTTTTTGTTAAGGCCTTGTATCAGTGGCTTCAGTGTCCAGTGTTAGATTCATAATGAATTGTATGAATGAAGTAGACTCAGGTTGCATTAATATGTGGGAAAATGAGCTGTTGCCTTACAATTTTCTTTGTATTAACTGGTTGACACTATGAGATAAAAGTGGTGGGATTTGTCTGTTGGATGGAGCAAATTCTTGGTGTTTTCTTTGTCTGAACATGTGAGAATGAGTTTGTATGGCATAACGCTAACTGTTTTGTAGAGGTTGATGTCAAGCCATGATGAGCTAAAGTTTGTCTCACTTATTGAATCAAGTGAACAAGTCTCAAATTTCCTTGTTCCTTACTGTCAAGTATAGTCGGAAAAGTGGTAACACTTTATTTTGATGGTCCCTTTTGAACGTGCTATTGACTATAAGTAACTTTGCAACTATATGTCAACGAACTCTCATTGGAGTATTAGTAGACGGTCTGCTTAATATCTGCAAATACTTTATTGTGATGCTCCTCCAACAGACACTCTACTGACTATAAGTAATTTTGCAACTATATGTCGACTTATTCTAACCTTAACCCTACCAGTCTATTAATACTCTAATGAGAGTTAGTAGACATGTAGTAGCAACGTTACTTAGTCAACAGAATGTGTTAAAGGGACCATGAAAATAAAGTGAAACCGGAAAAGTTATGGTTTTGCTTTTTCTATTGACAATCTTATAAAACAAACAAACCAAACTAAAAGAAACTTGATTTAAACTTGTTCATTTACCATATCTGTTTCTGTGGCACTGTTGCAATACTTTAAAAATTGATTATCAGACACAGGCACTTTTTTTCCTCACCCATATTAAAGTCCTGTCTGAATGGGGATAAAAAAAAAAGCGGTCTTCTCAAAAGGATTCACTTTCATTCTGGAGCATCTTATCTTAACATCAGCCAGATTCTTTTAGGAACAAGGAAGATATATGAAAACAATGAGGTAGGCTTTTGTTGGTTCGTTTTTATTTAGATTATCATATTCCAGACATGTTGTCAGTCACTAATGAGGTCATTTTTCATACAGGAGCCCAATGTTGGGTATAATGGGATATTATTTCCAGCCCCTCTGCTTTGTTTGCAGGCCTATGGGAGAGAGTCAGGTTTCCAAAGACCACTTATAAATTGATCTTTGCTTTAGTTGCACTGTTCAGTCCACAAGTGCTTCAATCAGATGATGGGTCAAGACTTCTTCCAAATTGTAAGTACATTTGATTGACGCAAACATGTTTTGTGACAATATTGTTTTGTAAGTTGTTGTTGTTTTTAATAAATTGTTTTATATTTTTTAGAAGTGATTTTTAGAAGTGCTGTTAGTTTGATAGACAAAGGGTGTGACTGGCATTCAAATAAATGATGCATTAAAATAAAATGTAAAAAAATTAAATAAGATATGTAGAAGATGAATACTTTGACAATAACAATTTTACACCCAATGATATAAAATGATATATGTTGCCTTGGCTTTTGTCTTGCTTAGTTGGAGACATTTAATATTCAACAATATTATTGATCTGCCTTACTTAAGGTGAACGATAACGCAATTTTCTTCTAGAAACACACTTTGTTGTATTATTTTCATGTTATCATTGTGAAGCTGCTTTGATACAATCTGTATTGTAAAAAAGCGCTATATAAATAAAGGTGACTTGACTTGATAAAAGGATCAATACATTCTTATGAATAGCATCACATGTTTTCTGCATTGCTTATTCCTGGATGTGATTTCAAGAGTAACAGCTGCTCAGTTGTGATGCATCTTTAGTGTTCATTATCTGTTCCCTCCAACCCTTTTTTCTCAGATGATAAGAATAATTACAGGAGTCCTGGTCTCATTAGCCTTCTCATCTGGGATGACTATCGACCAAAAGGGATTCCTAGTACCTCCACCCCCGGGCTCTCCTGATAGCCCTATTCCTCCTGATGACTACTTTGATGACTCTGCTGCAATTAACAACCACATACCGATATTTGCCTATGATAATTACCCTATAGCAAAAGGAGGCAATCCCATAGCCAGAGAAGGTCAGATTATGCAATATGACGACTCATTAAATGGATATCCTTTACCCATGTTACCAATCCCGCCTGACAGGTATCCCATTCTACCAAAAACTCCGTCTGGGAACACAACTCAAGGATCTCGCACAGTGCCTTCGAGACAAAAGCCTGACTTTTCGTACTGTGACATGCTGCTTGAGGCACCAGTGCCTCCACCTCTAGATCAAACACCCTGGTTCTGTGTTTGCTCACGTTGTAAAGGGGGTCCCAGTGGTCCAAAGGGGGACAAAGGAGATAAGGGACTGCCAGGTTATTAATTTAAACCAATTCTTAGTCACCCCATTGGATATGTATAATACAGCAGGAATTGAAGAGTAGATTTTCTTTTATTTCTTTGCCTTAGGTCTTCCCGGTAGTCCAGGATTAAGAGGCTTGCCAGGATTTCAAGGTCGCCCAGGGTTTAATGGTCATCAGGGGCCAAAGGGTAAATTCAGTAACTTTACTTCTATTCTAAAAACCCATTAAACCTAGTGTTACTGATACAGTTTACTTACTATAGAGTCACTTATCTGCCTCTGAGAGTGATCTTGGGGATTGAGTACAAAACATACTGGAGTGTTTACATTTGATAAGAGGAGCATTGCCAATCATGCTTCCTTTTTTCTTCCAAAAGGCCAAATAGGTGATATTGGTGAAAAAGGAGAAATAGGTTCAATTGGCTTTACAGGACTCAAAGGACAGAGAAGCCCCAAGGGTAAGTTAGTAAACATTTTGAGCAATTTTAACAAAAAAAATGAATAAATAAGATCACCAACTTGTTAAACATTTTGTCCTAGGTGATAAAGGGGACAGTGGTGTGGATGGAAATCCAGGACAGCAGGGCTCACCTGGTGAGTCAGGACAGTGCCCAGCAATTTGTTACTCAATCCAGGGACCTCCAGGAGAACTTGGCCAACCTGGTATGACAGGCGAAAAAGGACTTCCAGGGTTGGGAGGAAGTCCGGGGTCGAAGGGCCAGAAAGGGGATTTGGGGGATGTTGGTCCATATGGAGGTCCAGGTTTAAATGGCCAGAAAGGAGATCAGGGAGAAACGGGTGAGTGTCACTGCAAGGATGGGGTAGACGGTGCAAATGGAATGATCGGAATTCCAGGACTAAAAGGTGGCAAAGGGGACACTGGCCAACAAGGTGCAGCAGGGGTAAATGGAGACCATGGGAAAAAAGGGGATCCTGGGGTAATGGGTGCTCCTGGCCCTTGCTCTCAACCAATTCAGTCTGCTTTTTTAGCAGCACTAAGCAGCAGTTACCCAGAGCCAAATTTACCAGTTCCTTTTACTAATGTCTTTTACAACAGAGAATTTAATTTTGACCCCTTTAGAGGCATCTACAGGGCTCCCATCAATGGTACCTATGTCATTAGCTACTACTTGGTTGTCTTCAGAAAACTGCTCAAAGTGGGGCTCTTCCACAACTTCAGACCTGTCCTCAAAAGTACAGGGTCAACTGATCTTGGAACAACTTCTCAACAGGTGGTCCTGCATCTTAACATGAGTGATGAAGTTTGGCTACAGGTGAGAGATGCCGATTCCAACGGGATGTATTACAATAGTGAGTGCAGCAGTACCTTCTCTGGCTTCCTGCTCTACCCAGACAGCTGTGATATTCCAATGTCACGGGATTTACCAGATCCTATAACCGGAACATACAGCTGGGGTGAATTAGAGGAACCTACTACCACTCTTGCTCCAGATGTCCAGTCTTGATGTAACTAAGCCCAAACACCTCCCTAGCATATTTGGTAAATTGCAAGTAAATTGAATATAGTAGTAGTTAATAATAATAATAATAATAAACATTTAGACAGTCACATGTTTAGTCCAGAAAGTCCGGATTGTTCACCCAAAGATGAAAATTTTGTCATCATTTACTCACCCTTATGTTGTTCCAAACCTATATGAGTTTCTTTTTTTCAGCTGAACAGAAAAGAATGTCTGTAACCAGACAATTGACAGTTGCCATTGACTTCCAAAGTATTTTTTTTTCTTCCTACTATGGAAGTCAATGGCTACGTCAACTGTCTGGTTACCAACATTAGTTCAACAGAAGAAAGAGATTCATACAGGTTTGGAACAACATGACGGTGGGTAAATGATGACAAAATATAGTTTTTTGAGTGAACTATGCCTTTAAGTAAATCTTTTGAAAGGTAAGCATCTTCTATATTAAAGTAATGCGCATGTCAAAATATATTAAATGGATACTACAGTTGTGCAGTATCACTACATTATATTTGTATTAAAATATGTGGTTTATATGGGGACATTGCCTGCATGTGCTACCTCACGTTTTCAACATATATCATTGGGGGAAAAAATATGTATTTCCTTTTGTATGAATGTAAACTGTCTCCTGTTGACCTGCTCATGCAATCATCGTAATGTTGAATTATGTCTGCTGAAATGACAGCAAAACAAAGGCAAATTGTTTTGTAAGCATGTATGAGCAGATGCATCTTTTGAATTAATTTTACTTATGTATAATTACAATTATATTAAAACTATTAGTTATGATTTTGTTTACATAATGCATGAGTGAGAGAGGATAAAGCCCAATGCTCAATGTACTTTATCTGAAGATAATAAACAAATGTTCTAGATGAGCTGCTCAGCTGCAGTTTGAAGCTAACAAAAGCTTAATGAGGTCAATAGGAAGAGCCATTGTAAGCAACAATAAGCAAGCTAACTGCTGTTGAAATAAGATATTTACAGATTTCTCCTTTATCATTGTTCATAGAGAAAATTAAGACATTTGTGGTATTATTTACAACTATCAGTTGACAATCAACTTTATGAGAAATTGTGATATTACATATCGTTATTGAGATTAATATAAAAAAAGTATTTATTCAGTCATTTTGGTCTGTATTGACTATTGAACTTTATCTATTTTCAATAAATATGGATTAAAGACATTTGTCCTTGCACCTTGCCTTGTAGTCTGTAATTTTGAAAATCATACTTGGAAAAAAGATCCAGTTACAGAAATTGAATCTGTATGAATACTGCTATTTTATAAATAAAAACGAACAAGAACTGTTTTTCGTTCAAACCTTTGTGGTGTTTGTAAGATAGAGTTGACCTTGTTTATCATGCTTTCATAAACTGAACATCTAGCTACAGTACAGTATTTTATTATAATACACTATTTTATAACAATACATTTACTTACACTAAAGAATGTTGCTTTATATCACAAAGTGTGTTACAAAAAAAAAAAAACACAGCTAGGACTTTATTATGTAGTTTTATACTATTGTTGTGTAGTCACCAAATTCTTTCAAATTACTACAGATATACACCAAAATGTCAGGCAGCTGAAGAATGGTCTCTAGAGAACTATATATTTGGAAATTGTTTAAACCGATAATAGCTTTATCTGCTAATAACAGTCCAGAGCAGTGCTCTATTTCAGTGATGCTCTTCTATATGATTGTCTATTTTGAACAGCCTTAAAAATGTAAATATGCTTCAAGAACTGGTTGACTTCTACACGGATTCCTCAGTTCTCGGCAGGTGATACGTGTCCCTCATCCTCATCCTCGGCCATGCCTTTCAAGTAGGTACGCTTAAACTCCTCAAATACCACTTCATCCTCCAGTTCGCTACAAACGGCCACACGGTCACATAAAAAAGGACAAGAAGCAGATACATTACACATATATTATTGAAGGTACATAAAAATGAGTTATTATTAAATAAAAAAAGATCATTTAAATTTGAATCTTAATTCTTGAACATCCAGAGTAAACTGTTTTTAAATCATGACTGACCTTTCTTTCACTTCATGAGGCAATAAAGAGAAACAACATTTTTAAGGAGTTGCTTATATATAATTGTATGTGAACCACAAAATATTTCAGAGACAGATAAAAGAACATACGTAAGGACACTCACGCATGTTCGTATATAGTCATACCTGTGTCAGGCTTCGGGTGCATAAGCTGGAAAGGGAGCTCCACTCCAACCTCACTGAAATGTCAAAACACAAATCTTATATAAAGGGATCTCAATATAGTCCAAAAGTCTGAGACCACTAACAAAAAAGTTGGTCTCACTTTATATTATATTATATATATTATATACACCCGTATCCCACCTCAGTAGCAGCAATACAATATGAACACAAGTACATTGTACTTATTTTTTGTACATAGTACAAAGTACATAGTATTTAAGGACACCTAATATAAAGTGTGACCAACAAGTTTTTTTACTAGATTTAAAATGTAACTTTAATACCGAGATACTGTCATATGTTCTTGCTCGCTGCGTCCGAAATCGAATACTTCCATACTATATAGTATGCGAAAAACAGTACACCAAAAGAGTAGTATATCCGAATATTCGGAAAAAAAAACAACAGTAGGGGAAAGGTCCTCGGTTGAACTACTACTTCCGTTGAGATTCTGAAGTGCACATTCGATGGACACATTACTATCCCATTGGCTACAGGAGAGGATTTATGAATGGAAGTGAAGGTCAACTGTGGCAACTGTGGTCACGTGAGAGTAACAAAATGGTGGATGTAGTATTTTCGAATTCATTCATACTAAGTTCAAATTAAGTACCTACTTAGTATGCGATTTTGGACGCAGCATCTGGACTTTTGTTATACTTCCACTTTTGTCAGTTTTACATGTTGATTTTCTCCCCCAGGTGTGTTTTGTTATCTCATTATCTTGTTAAGCTTGTTAGCCTGTGTGTATAGCCCTAGTGTTTCTGTTTTTGTTTTGTCAGTCAAAATGTCAGTTCCCTGCATTCCCTGGTTAACGGTTCGCGTGTTTATTGTTTTGTTTGTTGTGCGTTTTAACAAATACCCCCGCCATATATTTAGTTCCCTCGTGTTACAGATTTTCAATTAGGTCTCAGATTCTTGGACTGCTCATGCACACACATTAAAGCTTTATTAACATGGAATTCTCTGACTCCAAGATTGAAGAAATGTAATATTTACCTTGTTCCCATAATCCTATATGAAGAAGAAAAACAGAAAACATTAGGATGTATGTGACACACAACAGGTAAAACACACATCAAGCATGTGTGGTTTTATGGTACTGTAGTAGAATATTGTGTTGTGGTATACAAACCCTCCAACAATAAGCTTCACAACAATTCTGTAAGACACCATGATCCCCAGAACTTCCTTCAGGACTCCCTCTTTGATGCTGCAATAGAGCATTTAAACGTAGTAAACATTTGGAATGCATTAATGAACGTCTTTTACGTTTATAAGCTAAAGCAGCTCTCATTATCTTCACATGGGGACTCACATGCTTGAAGAGGCTAGATTGGTGTCTTCATGCTTCAGTTTTCCATCCAGTGCGATGCCATGCTTTTTTCTGTTATTGGCCATGAGGGGAAGCAAGGTGTAAACTTTGTCCAGTTTGGCACCTGAATCAACTGAGTCCCTGCACCAAATAGGAATCTTTAATCAGATTAATACTTATTGTTTTATTGGATTACATCTACATATCTGTATAAAACGATTACCCAGAGTCCTCTGTGGCCACTGTCTCATTATAACTGTCATTGGAGTACAGCACCACATTGGCGATTTGTTCCACTAAAAGGCAAAAAATCACAAGTGTGTTATTTTATATTTACAGCAGTCTACTTGACTTATGACTGACTGTGTATACAAATATCAGTAACATTTACAATAAGGTTCATTAGTTAATGTATTAACTAACATGAACTAACAATGAGCAATACATTTGTTACAGTATTTATTAATCTTTGTTAATGTTAGTTAAAAAATACAGCTGTTCATTGTTTGTTCATGTTATAGTTCAAAGAGCATTAACTGTATAGTTTCGCATACTCTTTAATCATCTAAAAAAAAAATTCTCAGAAAAAGCAGGGAAGAAGTTGCGTTAACATTTTATGAAAATTTGAAGAAGAAAAAAAAGTCTGCCAAATCAAAGTCATATGGTGCAACAAACGTATAGAAATATGCTGGGAAATAAAACAAACAGAGAACTGTTTTAAAGAGAGGACACCTTATGGGCCCTATCATACACCCGGCGCAAGTGTTTTTGCTAGTTTCAGCCCGACGCAGTTATCATTTTCCCGTCCTGTGCCACTTTGTTTAAATAGCAAATGCATTTAAGCCCATTTGTGCGCCCATGGACCAATAGATTGCGCTGATTGATAGATCTGAAACCTGGTCTAAAGTCATTGGCGCAGTATTTTTAAATTTTTTTATTTAAAGAGTGTGTTAGTAATATGAGCCTATAGGCGGGTCCATAATGCGAGTACACTGCTTATTAAACACATAGGGACCAGCACACAAACATGCCAAATATAAAAAATAAAAGGATTACAATGTAAAAGATTATTATTGTGTACATAAAGATGCCAAATATTAAAAATAAAAGGATTACAATGTAAAAGATTATTATTGTGTATATTAAGATATGGTGGAATCCGGCTTGTCCTCAGATGATCTGCTTGCGCTTTAACCTCGCACACGAGCAGATCCGTTTCCTCGCAAGAGAAGCGTTCAGTTTTTCCGCTTGCAAATTCCATCATGTAAATAGTGAATCCACCATGGCGCGAGCGCAACTGGCTTTTAAAGGGAATGGGAAATGAGACTCTGAGTGGTTTATTGCACGTTACGCAGAAAACATACCCATTACTCATTAAGAGAATAGAGACAACCCTTATAGACCATGCGCAAGGCACGCCGACCATTTCTCCCATCGTTAAACAAGCAAAAGTGGATTTAGACACGACCTAAGTACACGTGCGCCATGCGCTTTAGACCATGCGCTTAGATCCTTAAAATAGGCCTACGTGTCAAAATAAGACACTTTTTATAAAATGGCATGGTTTGTTCAGGTTGTAAAATAAATAAAACAAAAGAGTACATTTCAAAGAATTTGGCTCATTCATTTAAACTAAAATTTAAACTGAAACACTTATTTCTCGTGTCTATGTTTTGTCAACACTTTCAAACTCGCTCTTACCAGAAATAATGATGTTCCTCACATTTTTGTTGGAGTCATTCCTGATTTTGACACTTAAGTTGATGGGTTCCCCATGATAGTAAGTCTACAAGAAAAAAGTAAAAATCATTTAATTTCAGAAAAACTATGGTGCAACATTCCAAACTGATTCATCATATTCCATAAAATGTCATTCTTCATTTAAAAAGCAGTATAAAACGTTGCTAACAACAAAGAATGATACATGCATGCTCGCCTGGTGGTCTGTTTGAAACCCACCTGTTTTTCTAAGTTTGCCTCCATATGCAGTGGTTTGTCGGACATGAGAAAGTCACGGGTGGTCTGCACACAGGGAGCTGGCCCGAGCTTCTCTGGAGCGTACTGGACCTTGCGAATCGTCAAACATACTGTGCTCCTGGAGGGGAACAAGACATATTATATACCAAACAATGGTCTTCACTGCTCCATAGACTACACGAGGGAGCCTGTTCTGTCTTTTGACACTTAACTTGTGGTAATATATATATATATATATATAACCAAATCAGGATAATCAAAGTGGTACAAGCACATCAAGTTGTTCCAACTTGGAGAATGGAGAATAAGAACAAAGAGTTGTAGGCTGGACTAACCGTTTGCGAACTTTTGCATTCTGGCTCTCAGCACTAAAGGCTTTCACCTCAAACTCAACAGCACAGTACTGTGAAAAAGTATAGATATGACACCACTCAGAGGGCATATATCACGTACATACAAAATAAACAACTATTGTCAGAGTAAGACTGAACACATATTTGATATAACATATGTTGCACCATGTCTTAAAACAAAAAGTTCTTCCTAGTTTAGCAGAATAGTTTGATGTTTGACAGTAAGATGTTACCTTTCCGGAATCTTTTGGGCTTGGCTGTATTCCTACTGAGCAGGGCAAGTTATCAGGGAACTAAAGAAACAGAAATATTCTTTATCAGGTCCTTCATTATACAAAAACATAATGTTGTTTTATATATAAAAATTAAATAGCACAGATGCACACACACACAAAATTGTCATAAATTATTTCATTATTAGGGTATTGGATGGCGACACTTAAATTTACTTGTAGGTGTGAGCGAGACTGTAAATGTATAGGCTTGTGTCTGTGGATGTTAGCCCTGCAATGGACTGTCTATGCATCCTACAGCCAGAGACGGTGGGATAGGCACAACGCAAGTTAAGTTTAGATAATGGATGCAGGTCATTATCACAACTGAATGCAAACAAAAAAGTATGACCTGATGGAGTTTGGGTTCCTTGCCATGTTGCCTCTGGCTTGCTTGGGGACTCTTAAAGGGATAGTTCACCCAAAAATGAAACTACAGTCATCATTTACTGACTCTCAAGATGTTCCAAACCTGTAAGACTTTCGTTCATCTTCAGAACACATATTAAGATTTTTTAATGAAATCTGAGTGCTTTCTGTCCCTCCATTGACAGCTACGAAATTTACACTTTGACGCTTTAAAAAGTTCATAAAGAGATCGTAAACCGAATCCATATGAATTGAACGTTTTACTCCTAATTTTCTGAAGAAACTTGAACGCTTTATGAACAAATTTAATTTAATTCTTTATTCACATATAAACATTGATCATCGAACATAAACAGAAGCTGCTTGACTTGTGAGAACAAACCTCATTGGTTCTTGCGGAAACGTGCTACGTAACACGATAACGATCATAGTTTTATGATCTCTTTATGAACTTTTTGAAGCCTGCGTAGCTGTCAATGAAGGGACAGAAAGCTCTCAGATTTCATTAAAAAATATCTTTGTGTTCCTAAGTGAATGAAAGTCTTACGGTTTTGGAACGACATGAAGGTGATTAATTAATGACAGAATTTTTGGGTGAACTATAGCCCTTTAACATTCAACAATATTGTTGATTTGACTGCACTGACTATGAGAACTGAACTGAGCTGGACAATGGCATAACTTTTTTTATGCAGAACTTCTTTATAGATGAAACTAACTATCAAATGATGATCTTTACAACATAACTGAATCAACACTGACTGAATTGATACTAGTCTTTTAGAGCTGTTGTTCAGCTGAAATGAAGTCTGTTTACATTATTGAATCATCTTCCTGATGTTTATCACTATAAAGCTGCTTCGAATCTGAATTCTATAAAGCTCTATTTAAATAAATGTTGAATTGACTGTGATGGTACCATGGTGTTTGGTGCACCTTGAAAAAAACATGTAAATACCTTGGTAGATAAGGTGATGGGATTCAGTACCATAGTATCATTTCTAATTTTGCATGGAAAAGGTCTAATGTAATCACTTGAAGATGCTTACTTCAAAGAAAAACGGGTAGGCATTGTCACCCAGTTTGCGCAGTAGTTTATCCTGAACCTTGGTGAGAATGCCCTGCTCTTTGTCCTGTAGTGGGGGGTAGATTTGCCGGGTGGCCAGGTAGATCTCTCGTCTGAATGAGATGCCCAACACGTCCGTATCATCACGGCCGTATCGGAACACGCAGGACAAGGTGGCGTACGCTAGAGGGCGACACAATCACAAAGCGCTTCTCATTATAATACATCTGATTTATCCTCTGTTCAGTTTGTAAACTTTGAATAAATCTAGTGACCTTTTTTCCCTTTCAGCTGTTCAGGGTCAATGAGAAGGACGCCATCTGATGGAGAAGGAAAAGGTAAAAGTAAATGCAAGTTTTAAGAAAACTTGGTAAGTGCTTAAAATCACAGTAAAATGATTCTCTCACGCACCCACTGGATCCACTGAGTCAACACGGTCAACAAAGTCTCTCCTCCCCATATACACACCAACCTGATTCAAAAACACAACATATATTACTGAACAAGCCTAAAAGAGGAAAAGTCTTTTGTGTGTTGTTCTTTTTCCCAGGTAGGCTACTTATCTAACATAAACAGACTAATAACCGATCTCATCCCGTGCATGTTGAACACACACTTTCCAATGCTTCTGTAGAGCCACAAATCATATATTGCTGTGGCCGTTGTACAGTTGTGGTAAGACTTTACAATACGGTCTTATTTGCTAACATTAGTAAATATGAAATAACAATGAGCAATACATTTGTTGCAATATTTCTTTATCTTTGTTAATGTTAATAAAAACCCAACTGTTATTAATTGTTCATGTTAGTTCACAGTGCATTATATCGAGCACAGCGTTAGTTCAGACAGGCCACATAGGCATTGGCTGTCAAATCACTCTAACCACTACAATTCTCCTATTAGACCGGGAGGATATATATATGTGGCACTACTGCACGGGAAACATGCTCAAACTGCTCGCAGTCCTCCTGCTAGCAATACGGACATCATCGCCAAGACGCACTCATCCTCATAGACAAGCTACAGTATAGACGTCCCGGATTTCACTGCTACGTCTACATGTTAAAACTGTTGCTTAAAGACATTACTAAACTGTCTTAAATCTGTATATCACTCAAGCTGATGGTTCTATGGGGGGTTAATGCTAAAGCTCTGTATGTCATTAATTATGGAGCAAGAACTCCCATAAGGAACCATACCACCAAAGATAAATTGTGTTCAATAAACTCAAGTAACTTGCCAAAGTGGTCTCGTCTGAACTAATGTTAACAACGAATGTATTAGTAAATGCTGAAATTAACTTTCAATAAGATTACTAAATGCTGTAGAAGAATTGTTATTTCTTAGTTCATGTTAACTAAAGTAGTTAACTAAAGTTAACAAATGAAACCTTGTTGTAAAGTGTTACCATAAATCCTTGTCTGAGAAACGAGAAACACCTCTAAAAATATTTCTGCATGTCCCAGATTTTCTAGACAACTATATACAATCGAACAAGAAACCAAACCCGATCACACCTGCGTGTGCAGCCTGTGAATTATTCTACTCCAAGTAAACATTTTCCAATCAAAAGCAACATGACGTTGCCACATATATATATAGTCAACTCCAACAAGAAGATCCCTGGTTCGAGTCCTGGTTGAGTCAGGAAGCCTTTCTGTGTGGAGTTTGCATTCTCTCCCTGTCTGGGCTTAGGTTTCCCTTGGGTGCTCCAGTTTCTTCCACAATCCATAAACATGCAGGATAGATGAAATGGAGACACCGAATTGCCCGTGAGTGAAAGTGTCCATCCATCCAGGGAATTTTCTTGCCTATGGTCTGAGAAGCTGGGATAGGCTTCCGGAAGTGATTTTGGAGAACAGATGGATAGTCAACTCCGTATCGAAGTTTACTCTATTAATCAAGTCGTATTTAATTATTGTTTATCATCTATTTAGGCATCTTCTTTTAATGACCATTTAAAGAGAAAGAATAAAAGCATTTCAGGCTTATTTTGTACCCTATTCATGTAGATATATGATTTATTTTAAGGTTTATTTTTGAAGTTGTCCTTAACTTACCGACTTGTCCTTGGATATTTTCTTGAAGACGACCTGTTTCGGACTCATTGTTGTTTAGAGACTTAAACAAAAACAAACAAACAAAACAAAATAACAATAACTTAAAGCTTAGATTAATGTCAAGCCATGCAATGTAAACCTAACTGCAACAATCATTGCATGAAAGTCACTAACTTTCAGAACAGAAAAAGTCCTTCAAGCTATACTGTACAATAATATTTTTCATATGTCATCTAGTAAACCTTAATCAAGGCTTTCCAACATCAGAGTGACTTCAAAACTCAGATTATTTTTTATATAACAGTGACATAAAATCAACATTACTCATGTCCCACATAACACCCAACAGAAGGTCCTTTAAATTCTACATGCATTATGAATTTCATACCTGGCAGTGATGATTCAACTAATTTGTGAGGTCTGAGGCTTGAGGACAGAGAAAGCAGTGACCCGTGGGGTGGAGATGGTATTTGTACTCAGGATGTGTATTGCCCAACTAATCAGGTTAGGTAGGGTTATAGCTAAAATCCCCTTCACACATTCTCCAGCTTTCCAAATAGACAGACGGATATGGATAGATAGCTTGCTGTGCTTTCTGCATGTGCTATACCTGCCTGAGCGGATTGTGTTGGTTCGCTTTAGTCAGCATTGGGGGAGATTACACTGACACTCTGTGCACAAGCAGCAGCACTTTATTTGTCAGGGCCAAGTCACATGCCGAGAACTATGGTCTCTCTGATGGACTTTGTGTGTAAACAGCTCACTAGTTGTTTAGAGGGTGGGAAATTTCAGCTTGTATACAAAATCAGAGTCAAAAATACAATTAAAAGTCAGTCTACAAAACAAATACATTTGCACATTGTTACTGTGGAACTAACAAATCATCAATGTAATCAATCAAATAAACAATGTAAATAAAAGGTTTAGTAAGAGTATATTATACTTACAGTATACTGTACTTTATTGGGCGGGAGTGTTTATCAAAGAAATACAATTCTGAAATATTTTATTCGATGGTCTATTTTACACATTCTAGTAATTATAAGTAACTTTGCAACTCCATGTCAACTATCAGTCATTAGAGTATTAGAAGACTCTCTGCCTATTAGCGGCAAACACTTTATTTTGATGCTCCCCCAACAGAAATTCTACTGACTATAAGTAATTTTGCAACTACATGTCGACTTATTACCCAAACACTAACACTACCAGTCTACTAGTACTAATGCTCTGATGAGAGTTAGTAGACATATAGTGGATCATAGAAATAACCTAAAACTCATTTTATATATGGATATACTCATGGATATATAATAGATCCATAGAGATTTAATCAAAGGGGGCGATGCTCAGAGGTATTAATCATTGATAGTGCCTCAGTTATAATCCCAGACTGTCAGTGTCAGCAGTGTAAACACCTAGGAAGCTGAGGAGGGATTACCACCAAGAAAGAGATGTAGTCATTGTTATTCAGGCCCAAGCCCTGAAAGGTCAAAGGCCCTATTGTTTCCTTTAGGATTATTCATTCTTATTATTATTAGGGCCCAAGCCATAAAGAGGCGGAGGCACTATTGTTTTTCTAAGGACTATTATTTTAATTTTTTAAAATCCCGACTTCTCTGGCACATTTGGGGCCCTTATCATGTTTAAAAAACTCGGCCGAACAGAAGCTGGTACTTGGGCGTGGCTGGGGGGCTCGAATGTGGTCCAAAAACTTGGTTCACATATCATACACACTTGCACGTATTTATTTATATACCTTTATTTATATAGCACTTTTTATAATACAGATTGTTTCAAAGCAGCTTTACAGAGATAACAGGAAAATAATGTTGTAATAATATTGTTTTAATATAAAATGAAATGTCCCCAACTAAGCAAGCCAAAAACCAATGATGAAGAAAGGCGAAAAAAGGCGACAGTGGCAAGAAACCTAAACTCCATCAGGAGACAGAATGGAGAAAAAAACCTTGGGAGAAACCAGGCTCAGTCGGGGGCCAGTTCTCTTCTGACCAACGAAAGAACAGTGTATGATTATGATTCAGGCAGCATTACAGGTCAGAGGTCAGATTGGATCGGAACATTATATTATGCAGTTCATCTGTTTGAAGAACGGAGTCATCACGCGCGTATGGAGATGAGTTTGTTGAGGATCAGTGCCGATGGGTGTCATGTCGATGAGGCCTTCACAGGGAAGAGTCTAGTTGACAAAAGCTCTGCTGACACTTCAGGGATGCGTTGTGGTCATGCCTAGGCATAAATCCACCATCTAATCTGGATACGGCCCGGGTCCGGTTGATGACAGTTAACCTCGGAATAAACAGAAAGACGTTACAATAATTTTTGAATAAACAAAAATTAGCATAGATGCCATTCTTTTTAAGATGTAGCGAGTACATCAGGTGTTATAGGAAGTGCTCCCAGTTTAGGCTGACTTAATTTATGCAGCCTAATAATCGTTTAACTAATTTGAATAATAGGAATGTATAGTGTTCTATGTGTATGCCAGGTTGAAGAGATGTGTTTTTAATCTGGATTTAAACTAGTCAGCCTCCCGGACAATGTTAGGAAGACTGTTTCAAAGTTTAGGTGCTAAATAGGAAAAGGATCTACAACCAGCAGTCGATTTTGATATTCTAGATATTATCAACTGGCTGGATTTTTGAGATTGCTGTAGACGTCACTGAAGGACTATAATGCGTTAAGAGCTTGCACAAGTACTGGGGAGCTAAAGTATTTAGTGCTTTGTAAGTAGTCAACAATATTTAAAAAATGTATACAATGTTTAATAGGGTGCTGACAGTACCGGGCTAATATGGTCATACTTCCTGGTTCTGGTAAGAACTGCTGCTGCGTTTTGGACCAGCTGTAGTTTGTTTATTAAGCGTGCAGGGCAACCACCCATAATAGCATTACAATAATCTGGACTTGATGAATTGAATTAATTGTTCTGCATTTGTCATTGAGAGCATATGATGTAATTTAGATATATTTTTAAGATGGAAAAATTTGGTTTTACAGATACTAGACACGTGACTATACAATGAAAGATTGGCATCAAAGAGCACACCCAGGTTCCTAACCGACGACGAAGACTTGACAGAGCAGCCATCAAGTGTTAGACAAGTTATTACGTGTGGACCTTTTTTGTCCAATAATCAGAATCTCAGTTTTTTCAGAATTTAGTAGTAGGAAATTACTAGTCATCCAATTTTTATACCAGCTATGCATTCCGTTAATTTTGTGAAATGGTAAGTTTCGTTAGGTTTTGAAGAAATATAGAGCTGAGTATCATCGGCATAACAGTGAAAGCTAATTCCATGTTTCCTAATGATATCTCCTAATGGCAGCATGTACAGAGTGAAAAGCAACGGTCCTAGTACTGAGCCTTGCGGTACGCCATACTGAACTTGTGCTCGATAAGACATCTCTTCATTCACTGCTACAAACTGATAACGGTCAGATAACTTTGATTTAAACCATGCTAATGCAATTCCACTAATGCCAACATAATTTTTCGAGACTATTTAAAAGAATGTTGTGGTCAATAGTATCAAATGCAGCACTAAGATCGAGTAACACTAATAGAGAGATATACCGTATTTTCCGGACTATAAGTCGCTCCGGAGTATAAGTCGCATCAGTCAAAAAATGCGTCATGAAGAGGAAAAAAACATATATAAGTCGCACCGGACTATAAGTCGCAGTAACAGAAATTTAATCTGGAAAGGCAAGTTATTCAGCTCCACAACAGCACACAGAACAACAGGCTGAATAGTGTCCGGTATGTTAACGTAACAGGGTTTCCCGCAGCACTTTGGAACTAAGGCGTCCGCCTAAAGCTAGTGTTATACTTTCCGCGTCCGCAATTGCGCGAGGGTCCGCGTGACGTAAAAATCGTCATCGGAGGGTCTGCCCGGAGGTTCCTTGCGGACGTCCGTGTGCCTCCCATTTTTTGTAACCGCGCGTTCAAAGTACGCGCGGTCACTACTAGGTTAAAACCGCGAAAGCGCTTGGGAAAAACAATGGACGTCGATTTTGAAGAGAGGCTGTGCGAAGAAGTCCGTCGCTACCCACACCTCTACAACCCATCATTAAAGTTACTGTTTTATGATGCAGTGTGGAACGTGTTCACTGAGCGGACAAGTAGTCCGCGTCCACGCTGTCCGCAGCTGTTTTTGTACGTGTCCAAACTGGAGTATAACCGAGCCTTAAGCAACACCAACCTGCCTGCCGCCTTACCTACCTCGTCAACAAAATGTATATGAGCGATATCCGCCGCGTTACTCTGTCCTGTTTAGAGCTTAGATTCTCTGCCCGAGCCCAATATTTCCGCCGCTATGGCCGGGCCGTGATCTAGAGACGTGCGGCGCGGGACTAGATGTGATGGCCGAGTGTGAGCGCGGGCGGATTCACTATGTGTGTGCGGCTGCGGGAGAATAAAACGAGGGAATTTCTTGCTTTTCAACCACGGTAAGAAAAAATCCATACCGTCCCAGCATTAGTAGACGGTAATGTTTTCTCTTGGTTCATCTCAGTCAGTATGAATTAATTTTGATATATAAGTCGCACCTGACTATAAGTCGCAGGGCCAGCAAAACTATGAAAAAAGTGCGACTTATAGTCCGGAAAATACGGTAACCACGATCGGATGATAAGAGCAAATCATTTGTTACTCTAACAAGAGCTGTCTCGGTACTATGGTATGGTCTAAATCCGGACTAAAAAATCCTTGCAGATATCATTTCTTTCAAGAAAGGAACACAGTTGTGAGGATACTACTTTTTCTAATATTATTGACAGAAAAGGCAGATTCGAGATCGGCCTGTAATTGACTAATTTTGTAAGATCAAGTTGCGTTTTTTTAACAAGCGGTTTAATCATAGCCAGCTTAAAGGTTTTTGGAACGTATCCAAGAGACAAAGACGAATTAATGATATTGAGAAGAGGATCTATGACAACTCTTTCAGTAGCTTAGTCGGTATAGGGTCTAACGTACAAGTTGTCGATTTAGAATAGATGAATTAACGAGTTTGCAAAATTCCTCCTCTCTTATAGCAATAAATTAATCCAATTTTTCCTCAGGGAGACTACAATGCACTCCTGGATGCAATATTGTAGTAGACGGTTGCATAGTTATAATTGTGTCCCTTATATTATCAATCTTATAAGTGAAGAAGTTCATAAAGTCATTACTGCTGTGTTGCTTGGACACTTCTGGGCATGAAGCTTTCTTTTTCGTTAGTTTAGCCATTGTTTCAAATAAATACCTAGGATTATGTTTATTTTCTTTAATCTTCTTTAAGAGCAATGGAGCAACTGTGTCTAAAGTGCTGGAAAAGAGAGAGTTAAAAGTTTATGTTACAATATCAAGTTCTTCTGAACTATCCGGGATGCTAAGATAATGAAACAGATCAGGAAGATTATTGATAAAGCAATCTTTAGTGGCAGAAGTTATAGGTCTAACTGTACGCATCATGTATGTTAAAATCTCCAACAATTATTGCTTTATCGACATTGACCAATAGATCTGAGAGAAAGTCTGCAAACTCTTTTAGGAAATCAGCCATCAGCACGGAAGAGCCTAGGTCGCTCCCAGAACAGATTCCAATTATTTACAAAGAGCAGTCTCTGTTCATTACACCATGACATTAACCATTCATTTAGAGCAAATAATCTACTGAACCTTTCATGTCCTAGTCGGTACGTGGGAAGCGGTCCAGACACGATGATCGTTGTTTCAAGCGATGTGCTTCGTACCGTCTCGATCAGGCTCCTGTAGTCCTTCTTCAGAACTTCCGTCTGCCGCTGCCTGATGTCGTTCACTCCCGCGTGCCGCAGAACAGCTCCGACGCGCTCGTCACCGTTCAGGATCTTGGGAACCTGCGCAGCGACATCTAGAACACGAGCACCAGGAAAGCAGTGAGTGCGCACCTTACCTTTACCCGAGGTAGCGCGGACATGACGGACGACGGAACTGCCGATGATCATGGCATCGTCGCGTTCCGACTCGCGAAGAGGGGAGAAGCAGTTCTGGGTGGAGATCTCGAAGGCCGGGAGGGGCGGAGAGGTTCTTGCTCTGGTCCTGGCTCGTGTCTTCGGCTGTGGGCTCATCCTGGGTCCATGGTGTTGTGTCGGTGCCGGAATTAATGAAGCCAGGGATGATCGCGTCCTGGGTGCTCGGGACCTGTGCAGAGAAACCCACGGAGTAGACGCAGTCGGAGTCAAAAAGTTACTAACCTTGTGAGCCTCGACGCGTGATGTTTCAAACGCGGATCGCCGATCTCGCAGCTCGGCTTGCCTCTCTAGTAGATCACGGATCTGCTTCTCCACGGACTCCAGCTCTAACTGCACCGAATGCAGCTTGAAGGTGTCCTCATCTACACTCAGAGGTAACGTTAGACACACATCCGATATATAGTATTCGCCATTATAGCAGATGTGCTTTAATGGCGAATTATAGCTTTCAGTGATACGAGAGACGATCGATAGGCGAGAGACCACGAGTGCAGTGCTAGCGGGCTAAGGCTAGTAGCGGAAGTTCGCAAAGTTGGATATAAGTAGCGATATCAAAGCAATCTGATTGTTTTTTATAAAGAGTAGAATTGGAGATATGTTCACACGTTTGTAAAATTAGAAAATTTAGGTTTATAAATAAATGTGAAAGAAGAAAATCAAGGATTAGGAATCAATTTGACAGAGTTATCTCAGGGAGCTTTTGTGAGGGTTTACACATGCCGATTGCTTTCACTCACTCACTTTACTTTCCTATGCAATCTCCAGTCTTAAATCAAATTACGTTTTTTGAATGAAGGAATATTTCCAGAGCTGATCATACAAAAATAACTGGGTTGATCATGTTAAACAAATGGTAAATTTGTCCAAAAAACAAGTCACATCATCGATCATCAGGGTTTAAGGGTATAGTGTGCAATGACTATATTAACAGAAATGGGAGATTAAATAAACATGCTGAAAGAATAAAAAACATTCAACATTTAAAACATTAAAAAATAAAAAGTGTATTCCCATTATTGGGACACACACACCGTATCATGTAAGTCTAAATAAACAGTTTTAAATATTGACTTTTTTTGTAAGGTTCAAATGAGTTTAATTTCTTGTCTAAACTGCGTCTGGCCTTTATTTTCTGACAGCCACGTGGGGAGACTGGGCAGGGATTTATATGACATCCACCTGTGAATGCAGACACGATGGCTGGATTGCGTTTACATTACACTGAGATCCCATTACAATGCGTCCTCGACTACCTCCGAACCTGAACACGCTGATCGGATAACATTCTGATCAGAAACATGTTTACACTTGTGTTTTCAATGTGTATGTGGACAACATCCAGATACAGGTCGCATGTTTATGCCAAGTGTAAACGCAGCCAATGAATGAAAGAGAAACAACAAGAACTACAACTGACTTCTAGCCACAGCCTTAGATGAAATAAACTGAAGATAAAAGAAGACATTTAATCTCTCAAGATCTCAGCAGAGGAGGATTAAACAACTCCACAAACAGCATTACCAGCCTCACCTATTACTAACCAATTTACTTAATTTAATTTCCAGTTTATTATATTATTACTTCCAGAAAATAATAGTTTAATTTTAAGTCACCATGATGGTGGTCAGTGTTTGCTTTAGTTGGGCTCTTGACCCTTGACTCTTTAATATTATTCTCTGGCTGTTGTAATTGTGTGTTTATAAAGCATATTTGTTGTGGCAAAAAGAAAAGCCAAGAGAAACTGTTATCAGGTGATGTTAGCTGTTTATCGATGAGGACGTAATCATCATGTTATTGACCTGCACTGTCAAAGAGTGTTTTGGGAACCGGACAAAGAAAGTTATTGCACTTTTTACAAATCGTATCTGTTCTTTTATTTGTGCACTTTTTTAATATGTGCGATGTCTATGAATTGCGTATTCTTCCTTATTATGTGTACACTTATTAACCTGTACTATGCATCTTTTTTCCCCCAGTATTTTGTCTGCCTGCTTGTGTAGAAGTTCCTCATTCAGGATTGCCAGCTGCTTCAGGAAGTCTATGTCAGGCTTGATGTATCTCACCTTTATGAGATAATCAATGGCATCCTCCACTGTACTGTAATGGTGGATCATGAGGTATGCCACAAAAAGAGTAGGGGCGTAACTGACACCCTCAGTGCAGTGAATGAACACCTTATCTATGGAAATAAAAACAGAAAGACAGTCAGAAAAAGTCCCAAACAGTTTGTCACTCCAGAACACTTGATAAAAGATCTTACTTTCTGGGTTTTTCTGGGCCTTGTGGATGAATTTGGCAGCTGGCAAGAAGTATTTGCTGATGTTCAAACCGCGCGTTGTAGGCAAGCCACAATAAGTGATGTTCATGCCACTGTAGTATCTCGCCCCTGTATGAACGGTTTCCTTCAGGTCTTTCTCCAATGGGACTCCAAACAAGAACCTCAGGTTCTTCTTCATGGCAGCAGCATTGAGGATGTGAGTAATACCCAGCTCCTTCAGTCTCCTTCGGTCCCTTGCTATCTCTCTGCACAAGAACACAACAGCCAAGATTAGTCTTTCACTAAAGAGGATTAATAATGTAGAAATTTACATCTGATTGTGTTTGATTCCCGTTCATACTCCTGCATTACATTATTAATCACATGGTTTATATTAGTATAAATGGTTTGTAGACTTACTCATTTCCAATGAAGATGTTGTTCCAGACCATAGTGACAGGTTTCTGATGCAATGTACAAGCCTTCACACGCTCCTCCAATGGGAAACATGTTTCTTGTTGAACTAGTTCCTGCTCGTAAGTGCATGCATAAGGAATGCTTGGACCTGGAACACAAAATTCATCTGAATCCACCAGATCCAATTCAGCTTCCATCTCAGAAACATCTGGAACCGGGACACACGATTCTTTGGGATCGACCAGATCCAATTCAGCTTCCATTGCAGAAATGTCTGGAACCGGGACACACGATTCTTTGGGATCGACCAGATCCAATTCAGCTTCCATCTCAGAAAGGCTTGGAACTGGGACACACGATTCATCTGAATCAACCAGATCCGATTCAGCTTCCATCTCAGAAACGTCTGGAACCGGGACACACGATTCTTTGGGATCGACCATATCCAATTCAGCTTCCATCTCAGAAACGTCTGGAACCGGGACACACGATTCTTTGGGATCGACCAGATTTAATTCAGCTTCCATCTCAGAAACGCCTGGAACTGGGACACACGATTCTTTGGGATCGACCAGATCCAATTCAGCTGCCATTGCAGAAACGCTTGGAACCGGGGCATACGATTTATCTGAATCAATCGGATTCCAGTTCCAGTTCCAGCTCCAGGTCCGTCTCCAGTTCCGGCTCAGTTCCAGTTCCATCGCAGAAACGCTTGGAACCGGGACACAGGATTTATCTGAATCAATCGGATTCCAGTTCCAGTTCCGGCTCCAGGTCCGGCTCAGTTCCAGTTCCATCGCAGAAACGCTTGGATCGACCAGATCCAATTCCGGTTCCGGCTCAGGATCGCTTGCATCTGGGACACACAAAGGCTCTGGAACAGCTGGATCATTCCCAAAAAGTTTTTGGATAAAAGCCCAATTTTTTTTTATCTTACTACTTTCTGAAAAAAGAAGAAAACAAATATGTTATAAGAAACATCACTAACCACAGATCAAAAATTAATAATTAGTCCAACTTGAAAGACATTTCCGTTTGTATCTCATTTGTTCTGTACACACATAGCCTAGTTAAGTAATTTACAGGAGTGACTATAAATGTCTTTTCTATTTCTGTTTGCATTCTCATTGTAAATTTATACTTGACGCGCTCGCCGTTGTACTATGTTTTTTTTAAACGACAGGTAAATTGAGTAATTGTTCTTTAAACCACCAGGAATCAGCGGAGAGGCACACGTGATGATGCTTGTTTATTTTACTTCACCAAAAGCACACTACAAATGAATTGTGTAAATCCCATAGGTAAAACACAGTAAACATTGAGATTATAACTTGTGACATTATAACAAAATATATGGATATGAGAACATGCATAAAACTAAAATCGATCTCTTAAATATTTTCGAATTTCACTACATTTAGCTTCGTGATCATTTTTATTGAACTTGGACCTTAATGTTCATTAAAACGCCTTATTATTCTATTGTAGGCTCATTTAGTAAATTTGATCAACTAATTTCGCAAATTTGGGTGTAGGTGTGATGAGACATGTTCGGCCAGATTCGCCTCGAAATCGTGCTTCTTTTTTATTTTTAAATAGCCCAGTTGCAAATAAATTATATTGCAAATAAATTACTAAATGCTAAAAGGTTTTTAGCACTTTTCTTTTTTCCCCCCGTTTTTTTGCATTTACAATCCTGTGAAAAGCTCCCCTACTTCCCCCACTCCTAAGCACATTTAACAGTGTTGCATGTTGACCTGTGCATGTTTAACATTCACCTGTTGGGCTGTTCTCAGGGGTTTCAGGAGAAGCATCGATCCCACTGCTGCTCCCTGCCACTTCTGTTGGTGACAACAACACTGAGAAGACGTTTTTGACGTTATTCTCCAGCTGCTCATCTCTCTCTACACAAGCTGAGGTTGAGTTGTTCACATCAAGGTCAACTTCCACAACGTTCCCCTCTAAAACGCTGTAACTGGCTGACATGTCCTCAGGTGTATCAACCTCCAGCTGCGCATTGATCACTGCCGAGCTACCGAAAAGTTCGTAGATGGCCTCGCTGACCCTAAACTCCACCTGCGCATCTTCCTCTTCTGGTACCCAGCAACTTTCAGAGCAGTAGAACTCGCCATCGACGTATATCTCCAGACACAACTCTCTGAAGTTTGTAGACATTGTTCAATGCTATTATCTAATGCTGACAAATCAAAGATGTTCAGTTGTCAAACTGTATGCGACGCACAGTTGTGCCTGACTCTGTACAGTTTGAGTCTATAAACTGTGAGTATAGCCTACGCTGAGTATAGACTCTGTCTGTATAGAATGATGTAGTATTACTAAAGTTTTGTGCTATAATGCAATAGATATTTCGCTCAAAATCGCTTCTGCACGGGAATTTCGCTGAACTAGAGAGACTGAGCGTGAGTCTTTAAAATCTGTGCTGTCTATGACGTAATCAAACATTATGACGCGCCAGAACGGCTCCGTGACACGCCGTCCATGGTTGCCATAGAAACAGATTGTTTGGCAATAGCAGCGGGCTCAACGGTTTAGTTTCGCTTTTTCTCGAATGTATATATATATATATACACACACACACACACACACAAAATGGGGTGAAATGTTTTCTATTTGAATCCCATTTTCTGCATTTACATGCATTTATGGACTATGGTGATAACTTACAAAATCCAGGAAATAATTAACGTTAAGTTGATTATAATGATACGTTTTGCCAAAAAGAATAATAGGCAACTAAACCATCTATGTATAATACAAAGATGTCTTACTTTCTTTATTGTTTAATAGGGATCTTTAATAGATCGCTAATACTTGAGAAAATCATAATAAACCCATAATAAATGTCATATTTGCCTGTGCCATTCCTGACTAACAGGAAATATACAGAAGTTGAATAAGGTTTGTCGTGGACATTCTTAATACGAATACAACCTACTTAACCCTCAGGTGCTCCTCATTTTGGTGTAGCACTTGTTTTCTTCATGGTTTTCTTCCCGGTCAGAAGTGACACCTAAAATGAAACTTCCTCCACCCCAGTAAAACCAATGGAATTTATTTTTGTTCAATAATATATTTATATTTTGAATTTTGAGAGGATTTGATGGTACTTATTAATATTTATGCAATAATTATGGTTATTTTTTGTAATTTTGTCATTTTTACAATATTTTTTCATTTAATGCAGTATTTCAGATTAATATAGAGACTGGGCCTTTTAAATCCAACTTTTGAAATCAGTGTAGTACGGCGCCATCTGTTGATAGAAAATAAAATAAAACATTGCCACTAGATCCCTGTATAGCTCTCTATGGAGAGGATTGTGAATTCTCTTGTAACATATTTATAACACAGAGTTGGCTTTGCAGCCTTGGCTAAATGTAATTTACATGAGATTAGATAATGATCTGAGATCACTCTGCTGCAGAATTTCAACAGCACCATTATCTATTCCATGTGATAGTATTAGATCTAGAGTATGATTACGACAATGAGTAGGTCCTGACACGTGTTGTCTAACTCCAATTGAGTTTACAATGTCTTTAAATTCCAATCCCAATGCATATTTTTCATTATCTACATGTGTTGTGGCGAAAATTCATTAAACAAACATCACTGCGTAAGAGACACTCAGTCAAATTATAGAAATAGAAGTATTTATTCTTGCAAGAATAGGAGCAGTCTAATACACAGTTGTTACCCTGTGCAGAAGAGTGACACCCCCCAGACAGACTGAACTAGCTTTTATCTTAGTTTCAAGGCCTTCTTCCCCCCAGAGCCTTCCTCCCAGTAGTTTTCCATAGACGTCACTAGTTGGCCCACTAAGCCCCCCTGCACCGAATGGCCTTCTGACATCTAGGTCAGAGGTCCTTGTTCGTCTGTTCTCTGGAGTGTCTCCCCCTTCTGCCTCCCCAGGTACATAAACAGAATCTTCTCTTACTACAAGTGAGAGACACACATGTGACATTCTTTGAATCATCTATATTTTACTAAAGATAAATGAATATCATAGAAACCGCCACCACAACTCCTCACTTTTTATCATTCAGATTACTCATAATCACAATAATAAACAAAGACAAATTTTAAGTCGTATCATCACTCTTGTTAAACATTTGTGAAGCATTATTTAGAAAAAGGAAAAAGCTTAGGCTGTTTTTGTCACGACACACACACGAGGGAGACAATAGATCCAATTGCAGAAGTATTTATTGGATAATCCGTACTCACGATCAGTCCAGGCAGGGTCAAATACCATGTAAGCAATCCAAAAGACAAGAACATACACAGACCAGGAAACACAAAATGAATGCCGAAGTGTGGGGACATTAAACAAGGACTCCGTAACAAACACTAACACAGACAGGGAATATATACACACAGAAACTAACAATGTGATTGGGAACAGCTGTGTGCAATGATCAGATGATGAGTGCAGGCAAAGGGTTATGGGAAATGCAGTTCATGATAAGGGTGACGATCAGGGAAAGAAACCTCTAGTGAAAACCCAGGGAACACAAACCAGACACTGTGACAGTTTTTTGTAAGGATAGTCCCTCGAATATTAGCAAGCAAGTAAAGAATTTATCTGAAACCGGGCTGAATGAATAAACACTGCTATTGCACTCTCGACCTAGATCGAACCCTCAGTCATCTCAGTTAAATAAGAAATAGTGTACAGATTAGTTAGAAAACCAAAACCATCAATTCACACTGGTTATAAAATACAAAGTATAAAAAAAATCCTTAATTCCAAATTCAAAGCATTCATAAGAAGAAAAAGGAAGGAAAAACATACCCCAACAATTAATACATTTCATTGTGATCACTATTTGAATTGTCTGCATAATTTTGTTCATCATCATCATCATTCGGATAGACTGTTATTTTCACCAATTGAACAGACACTCCAGTTTTCTCATATTCACCCATGAATAACAAAATTATCAGAATAACACATACCATCATAACTCCTACACATTCAACACTTTCCCCATATCCATCTCCCTTTCCATATTTTGTTCTTTTACCTTTAACTTTTAATTCAAACAGGCAGTGGTTCTACTTAATAAGCTTCAACAATAATCCCTATAATTTACATTAATTAATAGATCTTCTCTTCCCGAAAACATTTGCCTTAAATATTTCCTAATGAATCAGTAACCAATCAAATATTTTGATCTACAGTATATCAATACTAAGCCCTATTTTGATTCAATCAAATAAAATCCTCAAAATCATCACAAAAACACTCCTCTGCTAAACTTAAACCGTTAGTTTTACCACATCCTCCTCCAGGTGTGTTGATCGTTGCCCCATCGACGTTCCGTCTTCGCCAGGTGTAGCTCTTTGCGAGCCGTAGCCCTGGGCTTCCCACGTTGGTGGAGGAGGTTACGTTACTAGCACGTCCTTTTTCCCCCCACGTTATGCTTCACGTTGGCGTTTGAGGTATCTGAGGTTGATTGGTGAAGCTTAAGATGCTTTGACTTAGGTGTCACATCTCCAACCTTACAACCTTGTTTGAGGAGAGAGCCATTTCCTGGCTATTTTCACCTGTGAATGAAAAACCTAAGTATTTTTTTTGTTACTGACCGCTTGTCTAGCCGGCCGTCCCTTTTGGTGTGACCTGTGGAACGTTCACCATTTGTTTACATTTAGCCAATTCAACTCTGTTTCTTACCATTTTACTGAAACATATTATCACTAACATATTAGCACTTGCTGCCATAATAGCACTCAGGGTCCTTTTCCCCTGAAAAACACTCCCCCCTGTGCTCATATCAACAATACAATATTTATACATTTGGAACATAATCAGATCAAGTTGCCCTCAAAATGGCAATGATTTATTTTAACCTCTTTGATTCCAGCCATCCTGACATTCTGCAAAAGGAAAACTTTAAGTTATGTGCTGCACAGGTGTGGCACCTTTTCTTTCAGCCATAATAATAACCCAGGCCAGGATAGTTAGCCAATTTCATCCATAGCCATTATTTTACTCTGCACATATTGCCCTGTATCAAAAATCTCAATTCTCTGTAAAGGAAAGCAAATGTTGAGGTTATTGTCCGTAAAGTACAGTTTCTTTTGTCTACTGTTCTCCCGTGGCCTTCGATGCCCTGGCGTTTCCTGTTGAAACAATCTTTGTTATTGGTGTGTGCGGCACACTCACAGACATCAATTTTGTTAGGCAGGAAAATGGCTTCTTTCAGGGCTTTTATCCAATTACCCCTAGTGTTCTCCCAACATTTATTCAGCAAATGTGAACTCCTTAATAAACCATATTTGCCAATTGGTATACCATCTCCCTCTTGATGCACGACACAACTCGAGCATCAATTTAATATAACATTTAACATAGTGTTTTTTTTATAAAGTTTCCCCATCAACACTAACCCAAACGTTGTCCTTCAGACAAATTTCCTCCAGACATCTTTCTCTGCCTCTGAAACAAAAATATTATATTCTTCACTTAAAGCCACAATCTCATCTTCTTATCGAAGTATTTGAAGGGCAACGGCCCTCAGTCTCACCGCGGATCCTGCTTTTCAGGCCTGTTGTTTTTGTCTCTTAATTCAGTCATCTACAAACATTTTCAAAGTCATCAATTGTTTCTATCAAGTCAGGCCGTGGTGTACAGACTTGGTTAATGTCAGTCAAACAACATTCTCCTCCTTTGCTTACAATAATCATGAATGTGAGGGGCTCTCTTGATAATTTCATGTTGACTTAGCCAATAGGTCACTTTGTGTTGCCATCAAATCTACAACATTTTCATTTATCTCAGCCCATGCCAGATTGTGATCTACAACTCCACAATTCCAATTTACCCAAATACTTAAACTGATCCAGAACGTAATTCAAATCAACATCATAAAAGACAAAAGTAATTATTACCAGACAGAGCTTGATGACCAATCAACTTAAAGCTTGTCCTATTTTCTGTATCATCTTTTCATCGGATCCACTTAGAATTATCGGCTTCTTTAATATTTGTCATTTGCCTTAACCCATCTGTAATGATAAAACACTCATTCCAGAGGTTAATGACACAATATACACACTATTCAGGCGGAATATTAGTACCCCAAACTAACACATACAAGACCTAAAGTGCTGTTGTAAAAATGTTGGCTTATAGAAGCTGAATTTGCCGGTTGATAACAGACCCACTACAGAGCGTCCGGTGAGAGACTTTTACCAGAGATGATCAGGTATTCGGGAATAACCCATTTATTGTCACCACAACTCAGTACACCGAATAAATTCAACTTTGCATGTATGTGTGTGGTTTTCTATAAATAAAGATATAAGAAAAATAGATAAGTAAAGATACAAAATAATACAAATAATACCAGTCACAATAAAGATAGTAACAGTAATCTCCACAATGAATACTAAATTACAATGGTTAATACAGTACAATAGGAACAAAATGTGCCATTATATGGGAAAAATGCACTGCTAGAAATTATTGATACTGAGCGGTTGAAATACACCTTTGCGCGCTGAGGGAAGAAATAGAGCTGCTCTGTCTAGCACATTAGTGCGCATGCGCCCTACGAGTGTTTTAACTCTAGAAATGAGCGATATATTTATTAAATAAACCATATAATGATTAAAAGGCACATAGATTATGTCTTCTAAATATAACAATGAAATACGTGAGGAAACTAGTATGTAAATATACACACAAACATATTTACGAGCGAGTTCGTATTGGCACTTGCATACATTAACTTTTCTACATACTGAGCTATTCAAAACGTTCATTAACTAAGTAGATAACAATGTATAAACAGGCTGCTACTTACTTTAAAGGCACGCACACAACTTTAGCAAAGATAAACGCTACAGTATAGCTTGCATCCGTCCGCTTTCTCGATCGGTCAGACTCAATTCAGAGGGCGGGCCGGGTGCATTGACCTGCACGTCTTTTCCGCGGTGCTGATTGGCCTGCTGGACGGATGCTGCAATGAATGCGTCAATTTTGTAATATAGTAAAAGAACTAAGAACCCTTAATATAACCATAATAGTGGCCTTTTTTACAGCCGCCCCCAGATGTCCGTAAGGAAATATGTACAATAACAAAAGGCCTATACCATTCAAATAGCTTTAATCTGGTATGGCAGGCAATTGGATGAGGCGTGCGACTGGACGTGTGTACGACCTCTCCGCCACCTTAATTTGAGCTGTTCTTACTCTGCGGTCTACTCCAGGGAATACCCTTGACACCTTGCCCACCGGCCAGAGGGCTCTGGGCAATTGGGGGTCAACGATCAGGACGATGGTGCCAACCTGCAGGTCAGATTTCTCATCCTGCCACTTCTGACGGGTCTGAAGGCTGGGTAGGTAGAACCTGATGAAGCGCTTCCAGAATTGGTCGGCAAGAACTTGACTATGCCGCCATCTGCGTCGACTGATCAGTTCAGATTCCGGGTATATCACAGGAGGAAGTGCTGAATCTGGCCGCCCCATCAAAAGGGAGTTTGGTGTGATAGGGTCAAGATCGGAAATGTTAGATGAAGTGTAGCCCATTGGCTTGGAATTTAAAATCCCTTCGATCTCCACCAACATAGTGTACATCACTTCGAAGGTGACAGACTGGGCGCCAAGTGTTGTCATCAAGGCCTGTTTTAGTGAACAGATCTCTCTTTCCCAGCTGCCACCAAAGTGTGGAGAATTAGGGGGATTGAAGTGGAATTGTATTTGCTGGCTTGCCAGCTGCTCTTGCAGTTCTGAGACGGTAGCTGCGTATACTTCTTTCAATTCTCTCTCCCCTCCTTTAAAGTTGGTCCCTTGATCTGATAATAGCTCGAATGGCTTGCCTCGTCTTGCGATGAATCGTCTGAGAGCCATGAGGAATGAATCAGAGTCAAGACTATGAAGGACGTCAATGTAGACTGCCCGTGTAGTGAGACATTTGAACAGGATGCCCCATTTCTTCTCGTTTCTGCGACCTACTTTAACAGTATATGGACCGAAGCAATCCATTCCTGTTGAGTAGAAGGCGGGTTTGAATAAACGTAACCTGGCTGGAGGGAGGTCTGCCATTTTTGGTACCTCAGGGTTTTTTCTCCACTTCTGGCAGTCCACACAAGTACTCTGAAACCGTTTGATGGCCTCTCTGCCTCGGAGAATCCAGTATTTACGCCGAAGTTCGGCAAAAACTCTTTCAGGGCCTGGATGGTGGAGTTTAGTGTCGTAACTCTGTATGAGCAGTTTAGAGACTGGGTGTTTCGGGTCTAGGACAATGGGGTGCACTGTATCAGGATCTAGGTAAGGGCTCCAACGTAGGCGACCTCCTACTCTGATCAGCTGAGTTTCATGGTCAAGTTCAGGGGCAAGTGTCTTTAACCGACTGCTTCTGGAAAGTGATTTGCCTGCCTTTAACTGCTCCAGTTCAGAGGTGAAGCACTCCTCCTGAGCTTGCCGTAGGACACTGATTTCGGCCGTTTTGTAGTCATCAGCTGTCTGATTATTGCCTGCCGCCCCATGACAGACCCTGGATTTAAGTAGCTCTTCGTAAGTCTTATACAGACTGATGTCAGGGAATGACAAGCTGGATGTGAGGCAGGTAAGGTAGCAGGGAACTGTTTTACGAAGTTCGTCTTCATCTGCAGACACAGGATGTGGGATTTCCGGCCACAGATTTGGAGGATCTTTGAGAAAGGATGGCCCTTGGTACCAAAAGCTGTCTGATCCCAGCTTATTTAGACTTTTCCCTCGTGTTATATCGTCTGCTGGGTTATGAGCTGATGGTACATAACGCCATGTGTACCTGTCTGTAATGTCCTGTATCTCAGCGACTCTGGTTCCGACAAACACTTTAAATCGGCAAGAGTCTGACTGCAGCCAAGTGAGGACTGTGGTGGAGTCAGTCCAAAGAGTGATTTGGTTTATGGGAAGGTTCAGTTCTGTTCTGACTACTTTAGCGAGCTGTGCCCCAGTCAGAGCAGCACAGAGTTCCAGACGAGGGATCGATTGCTGTTTTTTGGGTGCCACTCGTGATCTGGCTGTGAGGAAAGCCACCTCTACCTGCCCATGTTGATCCTCTGTGTGGAGGTAGGCGACTGAACCATAAGCATGCTCAGAGGCATCGCAGAAAACATGTATTTCTCTCTGACTCATGTCTGTGTCTCTGATTGGGCTGGTGTAACACCTAGGAAGGACAATGTGTTGCAGCGCAGGCAGCTCCTCCACCCACTCTCTCCAGGTCTGTAGAAGATCTACAGGTAAATGCGGGTCATCCCAGTCTCTTTTCTTATCCCAAAGGTGCTGCACTATGAGCTTGGCTCTGGTAGTGAAGGGAATAAGATAGCCCAGGGGGTCGTACTGACTTGCCACAACTTTGTAAATGGTACGCATGGTAATCTCGGTGGTTACTATGGGACGATACTTATAGGAGAGTGTGTCGGTTTGGTGATTCCAGAGAAGCCCCAGTGTAGATACTTGGGTGTTGCTCTGCCCTTGTGAAATCCAAAGTTCAGTGCCATCTGATCTAGCTTCAGGAGGTAAATGGCTTATGATCGAGAGCTGGTTGCTGGACCACTGCCTCAGGTCAAAACCCCCCTCTGCTAATAAGCTCCTGAGTTTGTCAACAAGACTCCTTGCTTCTTCCACTGAGGAGAAGCTTTGCAGACAATTGTCAACATAGAAAGACTTCAGGACAGAATGGTGGACATCTTCCCCAGGTTGGCTATGGTCAAGAACATGTTTTTGTAATGCAAAGATTGCACAGCAAGGACTGCATGTCGTGCCGAAGGGGAGAACCTGCCATTCATATACACTGGGTGGATCCTGTGTCTTTAGATCCCTCCAGAGGAATCGCAGGAGTGGCTTATCTTCTGGAAGCAGTCTGATCTGGTGGAACATCCCCTTGATATCACTGCTGATAGCAATGGAATGTTCTCTGAATCTGAGCAACACTGCGAGAAGAGATGGGCCCAACACAGGTTCAGGGAGCAAGAGCTTGTTAAGGTTTTGACCCTGATATTGAAACGAGCAATTAAATACAACTCTGTTCTTCCCGTTGTGTTGGACCAGGTGATGGGGAATGTACCAGGTGTTAGTTGAGCATGTTTCAGCACTTGGTTCCACCCTGACTGCATAACCTGCCTGCTCTAGTTTCTGAATCTCTGCAGTGTAGGCAGCTGCTTGGTTTGGGTCTTTGGCCAGCCTTCTCTCTGTGGCTCGCAGATGAGGGAGAACAGCAAATTTGGGGGCCTTGAGGTCTGGCATGTTCTTAACATGCAAAAGTGGTGTTGCATAGCGCTTAACACCATCCACATCTACTCTCACTGTCTTGCTCTCCAGAATCTTCACTGCTTCCTGGTCTTGTCTGGATCTTGTGCTTATCTTTTCACTTTGCCAGGGAAGCACATCTATCTGCCAAAGTCTCTCCACTTGTTTAAGAAGATCAGTTTCTGGAGATGCCATTGAGGTGTAAAGACACTGTTGTTCAGTGATCTCATGCTGCAGGTGTTGTACAGGGCCCTGCAAAGTCCAGCCGAGATGAGTCTTGATGGCTGCTGGTCCCCCTGGGGGGCCTAGGCGGATTGGCTCCACTGCCGTAATGAGGTGGGGGTAGTCTGATCCAATGAGCAGGACAGGGCGAACTGCCTCTAAATGGCTCAAAGGAAGCCCTCTGAGGTGGTGGTATTTCTCCCTCAAGTTCTTAACCGGGTGTGTATGTTCAGCAAGACTCAACTGCTGGGCTGTGTATGCACCCTTTATGTGATACAGTTTGCTGGGCTGAGACAGGGGGGAGATGTGAAAGGACACTGCTGCACCAGAGAGCATTTGTAATTCCTGCCTGATTGTGCGAAGTGGAAGATCTTCTGGCTGACCTTTTAAGCCCAGCTGTTTGGCAGCATTGTGCAGAAGAATGGTCCTCTCCGATCCATCGTCCAGGATGGCATAGGCTTTCATCTTGTGTGCCCCGTTTCGGATAATGACCTTGACGATCTTAAGAAGAACCTTCCGGCTGGCAGGGGGCTTACGAATGAGAAGTATCTCGTTCATAGTGTTGAGGAGGCAGGCATTAGCAGAAGAACCTTCATTTGGGATAGTCTTTGGGATGTCTGCACTCTTGGGATTGATGGCATGAAGGATAAGTAGGTGGCGTCCATTACACTGTTTGCAGCGCATTTTCAGATTGCACTCTGAAACATGATGATTCCTCCCACAGCGCCAGCATCTGTTGCAGTCTCTTATCCAGTTTCGTTTCTGGTCAACGGTAAGCTGCTTAAAGTTGTTGCAATTGTTGAGGGAGTGTTTATGGTGGTCACAGTAAGGGCAGTAAGGGCTTGATACAGGTTTGTTGGCCGTAGGTGTCATCTTTGTCTGTGGAGGTGCTTTCTCTGTGCCAAGCAGAATGTTGGCACTTTTAGCGAATGGTTTAGAGTCTCTGATTACTTCTCGTGTTCGTGCTGGATACCCACGACGACTAGCTCCTACAAACCTTGATGTGTCCTCCTGCACTTGAATTTCATACTCTAGCCACTCTGACAGATCAAGAAGGGTAGGTATTGGCACCTGATGAGGATGTGCAAAGCGTCGAAAACTTGACCTGAGGTCGTGCGGCAGCTTCCCTAGGAGCCGGGAGACATGGGAGCCACACTGCAACTCAAAGGTGCCCTTCCTTCCTAGTTGCTCTAGCATGCCAACAAGGGAACGAACCCTGAGGGCGAAGAGTCGGAAAGCTTTAATGTCCCCACTGGCTATGTTTGGACCATCCATGAGCTCTGCTATACGTTGCAATGCGAGCTGATGCGGCTGACCGTATTGCTGATCCAGTGCTGCCATGGTCTTTGTGAAGGGTTGTTGTGAATGACTGTACGAATCAGCGATGAGCAGTGCCTTCTCAAGTTTAAGGTGATCAGTGAGTATTTGGAATTTGAATCTCTCCATGGCTGTAGCTGGGAGAATGTTTTCCAAGGCTATTTTGAGCCGCGAGAATTCTCTAGGATTCGGATGTACAAAGTCTGGAATTGTGGGGGACGGACCTCTGTACATCTGCTCTAGCTCCGGTGGAACTGGGCTGGATGCTCTGCCTGGCAGGTGAGAGCGTTGGGCAGATTCAAAAGGTTGAGGGGCTGTGTTCTCTGGCGTGTAGGATGCATAACGACTCGGTCTATAAGGCGTCTCAGTTCTGCAGTAGGCTTTTTCCTCCCTTGAAGCATCCCACCTGTCCTGTTCGGAGTGTGACGTTTGGTGGGGAGAGTGCGGCTCTGGTCTGGGAATAGCTCTTGGAGCTAGGAAAGCCTCAGAACTGTGCTTGGGCTGATCTGATTCAACAGACCTGAATCGTGGGGCTGACACTGGTGTGAAGCTCTTATCACTCTGTTGTGTTCTCAGTAACCTGCGTGGCGCAGGTACAGGTTGTGTAGGGGTGGCAGGAGGAGAAGATTGTGCTGCAGGCAGTCGCTGCTCCAGTTGGATCTGTAACTGCTGCATTTGTCGTTTCAGCTGAGAAAGTTCTTGTGCATACTGGTCTGTAGCCTGTTGAAACATGTCTCTTTCTTGCTGCCTCGTCTGCAGGGTCTGTAGCAGATTGTCATGGGCAAGGCGGAGATCCCTGTTCTCACGCTGGAGGAAGCTGGTTCCCCATGGTTCATTATCAGACCACTGTAGAGGGCGATCAGGCTCTTTGCACAGTAGTGATATTGGAGTGATACCAGCTGCACCCTCTGGTTCTTGGCTGGAAGGCACTGTAGGGTGAAACTGAGAGTGTGGTGACATGGGTTCTGGAAACAGTCTTGGGAGAGTGAAGCCACTGAGGTCATACTCTTCATATCGTGCGGGAAGGGCTGTCTTCCTCCTGACACGCACGACTGGCTCATCCTCTTCATACTGTGACATCTTTCCGTAGTAAATCTGGTGATCCGGCTCGAAGGACCATGTAAAAATGTTGGCTTATAGAAGCTGAATTTGCCGGTTGATAACAGACCCACTACAGAGCGTCCGGTGAGAGACTTTTACCAGAGATGATCAGGTATTCGGGAATAACCCATTTATTGTCACCACAACTCAGTACACCGAATAAATTCAACTTTGCATGTATGTGTGTGGTTTTCTATAAATAAAGATATAAGAAAAATAGATAAGTAAAGATACAAAATAATACAAATAATACCAGTCACAATAAAGATAGTAACAGTAATCTCCACAATGAATACTAAATTACAATGGTTAATACAGTACAATAGGAACAAAATGTGCCATTATATGGGAAAAATGCACTGCTAGAAATTATTGATACTGAGCGGTTGAAATACACCTTTGCGCGCTGAGGGAAGAAATAGAGCTGCTCTGTCTAGCACATTAGTGCGCATGCGCCCTACGAGTGTTTTAACTCTAGAAATGAGCGATATATTTATTAAATAAACCATATAATGATTAAAAGGCACATAGATTATGTCTTCTAAATATAACAATGAAATACGTGAGGAAACTAGTATGTAAATATACACACAAACATATTTACGAGCGAGTTCGTATTGGCACTTGCATACATTAACTTTTCTACATACTGAGCTATTCAAAACGTTCATAAACTAAGTAGATAACAATGTATAAACAGGCTGCTACTTACTTTAAAGGCACGCACACAACTTTAGCAAAGATAAACGCTACAGTATAGCTTGCATCCGTCCGCTTTCTCGATCGGTCAGACTCAATTCAGAGGGCGGGCCGGGTGCATTGACCTGCACGTCTTTTCCGCGGTGCTGATTGGCCTGCTGGACGGATGCTGCAATGAATGCGTCAATTTTGTAATATAGTAAAAGAACTAAGAACCCTTAATATAACCATAATAGTGGCCTTTTTTACAGCTGTCACCATCACACACACACTCATACTGGACACACATATCTTAACTGCTCATTCTCAATGTTCGCCTTTCCTTATATCATTGTTAAAAGGACTTAAATTTTAAATAAGATTTTAAACTTTACATTTTTCCTGTAGCTTTTACCTAATTTTACTTAAACTTTACTCTTAACCAGTTTCAAAGCATGTCTGTTCATTATTCATTTAAATTTTTTCTAGAAAAGTCAGCTGGGTTGTTTTGGTTCATTATCATTATTTTGTTTAAGCTTGCCTTACCAGGCCTGATAACAGAAAGACAGACAGAGTATCAATCCCTTCCTCCAGCAGTCTCTCTCACTATACAAATAATCTCTTCAACAGCCTCCTAAGACTGAAACTTAATTAATCATAGTCTAGAACCCTTAATAGTTCACAAATGTTAATATACAAATGTTTAACTCAAATTAGAACATTACAACAATCTAAAATACATTATGAGTTTGAATACTTGTATAAATTCTCAATTCACCTAACCTTTGTTACAAAACCAAACTCTACAAAAACTGTCTTAATCTTAGTCACCACCATGTCTAATGACCTTCAGGAGTTAAAACCATCTTATAGACATATTAGTTCAAAATCAACACTTCTATAATTTTCCTTGCCCATAAGGCAACCAACATCATGTTCCTGATATAAACTAATAAGTTTTGTTACTGTCTCCCCAACAAATAATGACAATCACCTCAGCTGGCTCTTGAAAGCACATTTCCCATTAGCTCTTTATCTATAATTTCCATCAGGGTGCTGTCCCCTGGCATAGTTGCAGACACTTGTCACAATTGAAAACAAGCCATGCAGTGAATGCGGTTTTCTCATGAGTGGTATAGAGGAAACTCACATTTTCTGGGTCAGACTGCCGTAACTCCTCACAGCGCATCTCACCTCTCAATGCTCTGCTGACCCCGGTGGCCTCCAGTAATCAGCGCTCAACTCTCATACCTTTCTCACATATAACACCTCCATCCGGAGATGCCCAGTGTTCGTGACCCCCTGCGTTGGGCTGTCCCCTGGCCAGGAAGATCATCCCGTCATTGAGTAGCCACTCGTACACACTGGTGACCGCTCTTTCCCATCACACAATCAGTTATTTCAACAGAACTCAGCTGTTTCCTGGAGCTTAGGAAAGGCACATTCAAGAGTCACCAGAGCCATTCCTATTGCCTAATAGTGTTCACACAGGGAGACAGGTTAATAACAACAGTATTTAATCACTTAAATCCATTCTTAAAAGCAGAAACCTAGCTGCTTAGATTATGCTCAGTGAATTTAGATCACAACCGTACATTCAGTGTACTTCATCTGTAGCCGGAGCCATCGGTCCTGAAAGGTGGAGACTAAATGAGACAAAGAAGTCACTGGTCCTAAAATAAGCTAATCAAAATGTCACCATCGGTTAAGGTCTGTATTACTATTTTAAAGACTTCTTTAAAGTCATTCAGGTTTACATTTAAAACATTTACAAATACAAATTGCCCTCTGTATGGCAATGATTTCTTTTAACATCTCTGTGTCTATGATTTTCAACTGAAACACTGTGCTTTACTATCAATAGCTTATTATCACTTATGACAGGCTCAGATAACAGCTCTTAGCTGACATTGAATGAGAGAGACTTTGAGGAATTCAGAACTGGTACACTGCACTTCTATAAACTTCAAACATCAAACTTTACCTACCATCTTTTAACTCTATCCCAGCTTAAGGCATCTTTGCCAGAAATTACATGTGTTTTCAAATAAACATAATTTTATAGTTGTCTTTTGCCCATATCTCAGGGAATTTAGACATTACAAATTTCCACTCAGATTGAGTCTCTGTCGCACTGGCACTTTCAGTCACACACACACCAGATCCAGATAAGTGAACTGTTTCAGCCAAATCACAGGCTTATCTTTTAAACACCAAACCATCAGCTCTGTTCTTTTCATGGTCAACACTAACAGGCTTTTTTTGTTTAATCAAATGCCTTTTTACACATTTTACATTTAGCAAATTGTTAATCCTATAACACTGCTTCTGAATTATTTTATCTTAAAGAAAGAATAATAATTATTCTAGTTCTTAGTAACGTTTCAAATTTCATCTCAATTTTAGTCGTCAGGTTCTCAATTACCATAGTTTTAACACCTGACTCCAATGTTTTCTCTAGGAGTTTATCAATCTGCTATTACACTAACTTTCGTACAACTCTTTAAAGTGTTTCATTAAAACACAATCATCCTTTTAGTTACTTCCATATTTTGCAACTCAAATTTCTTTTTAGTCATTATCTGTAATTTTACATCAACCGGTACTTATCCATTCACGTTACAACAACCGGTGCTTTAGATCTTTCCTTTAAAAGGAATTCCTTAAGTCTTCAATCTTATGACCTTATTTTTATCTCCTGTTCTTTCTCAGACGAAAACTTTAATATCGTCATTTAAACACTGATCTACTTTCAAACCCACATTAATACCCGAAATTTTGTCACTTTATCACATTTTTAAACACCTTCTCGGTGGGCATTTACAGTTACGTGTTAAATGGCCCTGCTGACCAAAATTAAAACACTTTGTCACCTGGTGGGTTTGTTTCAGCCTCAACTACAGCCACAGACACCTTGCCTAGTTTGATCACTGTGAGCTTGCAAACGCCTCCAACTTACTGCACACCATTGTAGCAGTGTGTCCCAAGGAATGTAAATAGAGCCACTGATAAGCAGTTCTCTGTATTCTTGTTACAGTCCACCAGTGGCGGATTCAATCACTTTAACCAAATCATAATCTTCATCATTATTATTGGCAGAACATTAATTTTCATAAACTGCATGGAAATGCTCAAAATATTCGAATTTGTTTTCTGTCTTTACCTTACAATTTGTACATCATTATTTTCCATTAAAACTGGTTTGAAGCCTTTTTCCTTCCATCACATGGTTAGTCTGCAGATTCAACTTAATATTATCATTATTGTCTCAGTCTTATCTCTACTGTTTCTCCAAAACAGATTATATTTCTCAGTCCGTAAATTACACAGACAACCATTATAGCTACTTGCTTCAATACCCTTATTTTCTTAACATTAATAAAATAAAGCAGATATATCATCATTTCAATCATTATTTTATCAAAATATAGAATTGTTCCCCATTCTGCTTAAAACATTCTTCATATCATGTTAATCCCTGTCAATCATACAATGCCTTATTTTTATTCCGAAACTCACTTTTCATACAATTTAAACAGTTAATTTGACTTCCATAAATTCTGTCAGACATTTTATTTTCATCACATATAGTTTTCTACTATATTTCTTCTCAATCTTTCCCTACATGCCAGTTCCTTCTGTATCCTCTCCTTTCTTTTCCCTACATGCCAGTTCCTTCATTATCTAACCAGTACATGATTGTTTGCTTACAATCCCCACACACACATGTCTCAACCTTTTGTTTTTCACTTCCCTCTTCCATTAAGTCTCTCACTTACAGTTCCCTCTATTTCACACAGCCAGCCTTATTGCTGTCTGCTACTTCAATCCTTATCATATAAATTTAAGTTATATAGACATCTAATGTCATGCATCCATTTACTGGATAAAGAAGTAAAAACCTTATTTCTCCTGGCAGTTCGACTTTTTATCTTCAAGCCAACAATCCATTATCTGTTCACATCTCTACCCACATGTTGAACACAGATACAACAACTTTTGTTTCTTACTGCCCTGTTCAACTGATTCCCGCACCACCTTTAATCTTGTGGCGCTCAATATCATACATTTCTGACCATAATGTTTTCTCATTTGGTAGTACACCGGTGTATCATATTTCATAATCTTGCTCTGAGATTTCCCCATACTGGCTGCTTTTCTGTTCTCTGTGGATTTCTCTTCAACGCGCGTTTTCTTAACCTGTTAGGCGTCCCCAACAGACCCGATTTTTTCTTTTAACCCAAATCGGTCGGGTTGCACTGTTAGTGCCCTCCTAATTATGGTTTACCAAAAATTCTTTTCTGGTTCCCCTTAATTAGCCTCGGTACCTAAAAACAATTTGCTCTGTGATGGAACAACTAATTTTCAGGTTCTCTTATCTATTTGAAATCTCTTGGTCTATTACAGACCTCAATTAATCTTAGATAATTCTCTCTCGTATCTGTTTGAAATCTCTTGATCTGTCCGTAGATCTTAATCAATCCAGATTACGTACCACAGAAACAGCCCTCAGCCAATATGGTTCAATTTCACTCTTCCCCCCAATTAAACTGAATTTAATTACCTTACCCAGAGACGTTGTTTCATGCCACTTGCGGGTTCTTTAGATTCCAGTGGTCGATTCTCCCGGCCCTGATATCGGTCGGCCCCTCTCTCTCAAGCTCACCAACAATTAGTACTTTATCTGCAGCCAATACTAATTCCGATAGAAACTCCACAAGACTTGATAGGTCTAACATATTTGTAACACGGAGTCGACTTGCAGCCTTGGCTAAAGGAAGTATAGATGATACTAGATAATGATCTGAGATGTCATCACTCTCCTGTAGAATTTCAATGGCATCAACAATGATTCCATGTGATAATATTAGTTCTACAAGAAAGATTCGGGAGATAAATTGAATAACAAGCGCAGATTTATTAACAGCTTGGCAAGCATACATTTATAAAGTTATTTGGCGTAGGCCCCATCCTTAGCAAGCAATACAAGGGTAGCTTAATCTGCATGTCCCGCCTGAAGATGAAGGCAGGGGCGCAGCCGACCCCCCTGGAGGTAAAGGAAGGGACCATCCTGGTGGTGGTAGGGAGGATGAAGGGGAAGGTACCATCTTGGTGGTGGTTGGGGATGATGGAGGAAATTGGCAGCATCAGAATCTCCTAACTCAGACAAATGTAAGTACCAATTTTTTATACTGTGAGTGTTAGCACCTGATTGGCTAGAAGTGAGTCTTCCTGACAGAACTTACGCTAAAGCTTTCATATCTAGAGTATGATTACAACAATGAGTAGGTCCTGACACGTGTTGTCTAACTCCAATAGAGTTAAGAATGTCTTTAAATGCCAATCCCAATGCATCTGTTTCATTATCTACATGTATAATAAAATCACCACCAATTATGACTTTATCTGCAGCCAGTACTAACTCTGATCAGTTAATTCTTTGATAAAGTCTCTATGGTGCCTGTATACAGTAGCCAGCACAAATCTCAAACATGATATATCATGTTTGAGATTTGTATTTAAAACAAGAATTAAATTCAAAACAAGACTTCTCAGTAGTTCTGAAGATGTTACTATAAATTACAGCAACACCTCCCCCTTTGCCTTTCAGACGAGGCTCATGTTTATAACAGTAATCTTGGAGTGGATTCATTTAAAGGGACTCTAAGTAACTTTTTAGGTAATTTATTATCTAAAATCAATATTTTTATTCATAAATATGTCCCCAATGCTGTACAAATACCTCTGCCAATTATCTGATTTATCCTTGTAAACGAAGAATTGATTATATTTATATACATGGGACGGGTAAGTCCCATAGACAGTAAAAGAAATGGACACAGCGACCCCGTTGATTTCAACGGAGAGAGTTGAAGCCCAACATGGGCACTCACTTCCTGATAGCCAAGCGTACTGCGCAGGCTCAAACTGAGCTGGATGACGGAGATGTGACGTGAGCAACCTGACTGACAGTTGTAAATCTTCTAGTAGCTGTGCCAAGACAAATCTGAATCGCCTAATCTTGCAGAGACGGCGAAGCGTGACCTGGAGCAACAACCATCTATAACACAATATTTGTCTTGAATGATGATCAGAAGTTTCCAAGGTCGAAGTATGTACTGACTTTAGACAGTAAAAGATTGCTACGAGCTTCTCCTTCTGTCTATACGGTAACTTCTCGACTGTGCGACAGAGAGTCCCGTGGTTATGAAGCAATCATTAGTCTATTTTTACAAAAACGGCTTCTACGGGGCCATAACATAATATACAAAGTAATGGAGCCTTTTATACATTGTCGTGTTTCTTTAGAAATAAATAATGGACAAATGGAGTCTTTGGACGCCTCAGATGTAAAGTTATTCGCTGTCAAAGTGACGCCAAAATGAATGGGAGTCAATGGGATGCTAACAGGGGGTGATAGCCAGCTACAATTGCGGCCCCCGGAGGCAGCTTCAACTTCCGGCTGATGGATTACCCCCTTGGTAAGTCCACGGAGGCTTCCATGTAGTTCCGCCATCTTGAAAAATTATAATTGCAGAGAGGGACAAAAAGAACGCCAACGCGTTTCCACAACGCGTTTTCGTTCAGAGCCAGCGTGACGTAACTGACGCAAAAGAAAACATTGCTCTCTTAAACATTTTCTCTTTTTTCATAAACAATCGATTAGCTCAAGTTGTGAATATTTTGCTACGTGCATAAGATTGTACTGAGAATGAAAATGAATTGCAACAGTTACTGCTAGCCACATAAATTGTACAAACCTCGGTCGCTTCTCTTCTCTGCCTTTGGAAACTTTCAATTCTATCAAGAGTAGGCTATTATTGACTCTCGCTCTCCTCCTCTTCCTCGCCTAGATCCCACTGATCCACTGCCTCTCTGTCCTCTTCCTCTACCTCTACACTTCTTCCTTTCCCTACTGTTGAATCATCTGATGATGATATCTAACAATGCACGTACTTCAGAAAATATAACGAGTGAACAAAACTACTAATTACAATAGTTAATGTTTTTGACACTCATTAATTCATACTGTAACATTCGTTTGTTTGTTGTGTCAATTTGAAGTTTGTTTGAAATAACAAACCTGTTCACCCGAAGGAAAACTCGACGAAGTGCTATTAGAAGACATCATGTCATAGCTTTTTGGTACATAACGGCTGCCGTAAATGCAACACGCATTTGAAAACGCGAGGCGCTGGAGAGCACAATTCGTTTGAATGCGAAATATTATTTCACCGCTAGATGGGAGTAATTCTTCCTTAATGCCCCTTTAAAGTAATGTAATAGGCTGGTTTTAGTCTGGTTTCTGTCATACACAGCACATCTAGGTTATAATCTGTAATCCTATCCTTAACAATAAGTGCTTTTGAAGTAAGGGATCAAATATTCAGCCAGCCAAGGTTTATCATTTGTGCATCTGTATTATATCTGTTTTTTATTTGTTGAACATCCATTACATTTTTACCCTTTAATGGGTTTTTTGTATGTCCTAATTTGGGGAACAGACACAGTCTCTACATAATGATATCTAGGTGAAAGAGCCTCTATGTGATGGGATTTATCTGACCTCAGTGACGGAAGACAGCTGGCAGTCCCAATTCATGTTTGAACTCTAAGACTATGTGCCATATTATGTCGAAAAAGGCAAACAGGAAGTGTGTTATAACTTCTGGACACTTTGACTGATTTTGATAAAACTTCAGCTGTGTGTTCGTTGTAGGAGTTTGATCACATGGATGTGACTATTGTGAGTCAAAGTCATAGCGCTACCAACTGGCAGCAGGAAATTTATCATTTTAAAAATGCTTTGAAATGACCCTCTTATTTTTACTCGATTTGCTTCGAACCTCACCAGATGTCAAGACACTACTGATGTAGACCTACAAAAGGATTCTTGATATATTAAATACTGTTGCCATGGCAATGCATCAAACTTTAATATTATTTTTAGGTGTTTTTGAGACTCTTAGTCTCCCTAAAGCCTCCGGGGTGGCAGTGGTGACAGGTCTTGGACCCGTCATCGCTGCTTGCAGTTATATTTTCATTGGGATTACGTCAAGCTATAGCCTTTGTGCACCTATGTTCATGAAACCAAGCACAGATTGAAATAAATAATCTGAGTATGCACATATATGAAGCATAAATACGTTTAAATGTTAACCATAGCATGCAGTGATTACTTTCTGCATTTTTAAAGATTTGGTAACACTTTAGAATACTGTTCCATCATTAAAAAATAACTACACAGGAACAAATGAACAATGCATTGTTAACAGTCTAGTAACTACTACTATTAACTAACAAGAAACTCTGATTAAAAAATTTGTAAGTAATAGTGTTAAATGAGGTAGTTCACTATTAGCTAATCTACAACTATTTTTTCATACCTCCCAGAGGAGAACTGCTATACAGGTTGGGGAGTTGTCATGCTTTTCACTTTAGAATACTGATCCAAATAATTAGTAATTCATTCTGAAGGATGTAGTAACACTCGAGTCATTACTGTCCAAATCCTTAGAAAAAAACGTCTCAGGTTACGACTGTAACCTATGTTCCCTGAGAACAGGGAACGAGACACTGCGTCAAGCACTATGGGGAACGCCTTCGCGTGAACCGGTGTCTGAAATGCTTGTCTAATCACGGCAATCCTATTGGCCTGCGACAGCCTATGACATCATCACTAGTGCGACCCGGAAGTATAAAGGGGAGCCTGTTAACGCGCCGCCCTTGCGCTCAGTTATTTATTTTTCTCGTGCGCGCCCGCGCCTCTGAGTTCATAAAAAGCCTAGGTGAGTAAGAATCAGTCAACAAACACGGTGAGTAATGTCTTGTCCTGTTATTGTCACCTGCACCTCATGCCACATGTTTACCATAGCCTTCCCCGTCGGCAATATAGGGTTTATATGTGATAAATGCAAGGAGACAGTCAGGCTGACGGAGAAGATTTCAGAATTAGAGACACGCATCCAAACTTTAATCGAGGATAGTAAGTGTGCTCGAGCCTTAGATACTACTTTGGATGCGCCTAGCATAGTGAACCATTTACATGATTCGGTTCCGGCTGAGTTATTGCCTGTGCAGCCAGGCAGATGGGTAACTGTGAGAGATCGCTCTAGTCGCGGATCAAAAAACCACTCTTCTGTTCCGATCACCATAACAAATCGATTTGCCCCACTCAGTGAAACACCCACTGAGAATTATGTTGATTGTGCCCTGGTAATTGGCGATTCTATTACACGGAACGTGAAAATAGAGACACCAGCCACCATAGTCACATGTTTGCCGGGAGCCAGAGCGCCTGACATCAAAGCAAATTTAAAAGTGCTGGCTAATGCTAATCGTAAATTCTCTAAGATTGTTATTCACGTCGGCACAAATGATGTTCGACTTCGCCAGTCGGAGATCACCAAAATTAATATTAAAGAGGTGTTTGAACTCGCAAGTACGATGTCAGGCACTGTAATTTGCTCTGGTCCCCTTCCTGTTCGAAGGAGTGATGAGATAGTTAGTAGATTGTGTTCACTCAATGGCTGGTTGTCTAATTGGTGTCCGCAAAATAATATAGAATTCATAGACAATTGGAAAAGTTTTTGGGGCAAACCTGACCTGTTGAAAAGAGATGGTATTCATCCCTCCTGGGATGGTGCTGCTCTTCTCTCTAGTAATTTGGCTCATAGTCTTAGAGATAAAACATGACAACCTGGGGCTCAGGTCAGGAAGCGGACAGACTGGCTTAACCGACCGTCTGCTAGCGGCCTCACGTCACCAAGGTCAGATAAATCCCATCACATAGAGGCTCTTTCACCTAGATATCATCATATAGAGACTGTGTCTGTTCCCGAATTTGGAAATCCAAAAAACTGCCAAACCTTTCTAAGGTTAAAAGTTTAATTGATGTTCAACAAATAAAAAACAGATATGATACAGATGAGCAAACGATAAAGCTTGGGTTGTTGAATATTCGATCCCTTAATTCAAAAGCGCTCATAGTTAATGATAAGATTACAGACTATAACCTAGATGTGCTGTGTTTGACAGAAACCTGGCTAAAACCAAACGATTACATTACTTTAAATGAGTCCACTCCGCAAGATTACTGTTATAAACATGAGCCTCGTCCGAAAGGCAAAGGGGGAGGTGTTGCTGTAGTTTATAGTAATATTTTCAAAACCACTAAGAAATCTAGTTTTAAATATACTTCTTTTGAAGTGTTGGTGCTTAATGTAAAAATATATAGTGTAAACAATAAATCACGTTTGAGAATTCTGCTGGCTACTGTTTACAGGCCACCAGGGCACCATAAAGATTTTATCAAAGAATTTGCTGACTTTCTATCAGAATTAGTATTGGCTGCCGATAAAGTCCTAATTGTTGGTGATTTTAATATACATGTAGATAATGAAAAAGATGCATTGGGATTGGCATTTAAAGACATTATAAACTCAATTGGAGTGAGACAACACGTGTCAGAACCTACTCATTGTCGTAACCATACTCTAGATCTAATATTATCTCATGGAATAGATGTTGATGCCGTTGAAATTCTGCAGCAGAGCGACGACATCTCAGATCATTATCTAGTCTTGTGTAAATTACATTTAGCCAAGGCTGCAAAGCCGACTCCGTGTTATAAATATGTTAGACCTATCACTTCTGCCACTAAAGATGGCTTTATTAATAATCTTCCTAATCAGTTTCATCATCTCAGCATCCCGGATAGCTTAGAAGAACTTGATATTGCAACAGAAACGTTTGAATCTCTATTTTCCAGCACTTTAGACATAGTTGCTCCGTTGCGCTTAAAGAAGATTAAAGAAAATAGTCCAACGCCGTGGTACAACGAGCACACCCGGGCCCTTAAGAGAGCAGCCAGAAAAATGGAGCGAAACTGGAAGAAAACAAAACTAGAGGTATTTCGGATTTCATGGAAGGAGAGCTCGATTGTTTACAGAGAGGCATTAAAAGATGCTAGAACGGATTATTTTTCAACCCTATTAGAAGAAAATAAACATAATCCTAGGTATTTATTTGAACAAGTGGCTAAACTAACGAAAAAGAAAGCTTCAAGCCCAGAAGTGTCCAAGAAACACAGCAGTAATGACTTTATGAACTTCTTCACTTATAAGATCTATAATATCAGGGACAAAATTATAACTATGCAACCGTCTACTACAGTAGCGCATCAGGGAGTGCATTGTAGTCTCCGTGAGGAACATTTTGATTCATTTGTTGCTATAGGAGAGGAAGAATTTTGCAAACTTGTTAATTCATCTAAATCGACGACTTGTATGCTGGACCCTATACCGACTAAGCTACTGAAGGAGATGCTTCCAGAGGTCATAGATCCTCTTCTAAATATCATTAATTCATCTTTGTCTCTAGGATACGTACCAAAAACCTTTAAGTTGGCTATGATTAAACCGCTTGTTAAAAAACCGCAACTTGATCCGACAGAATTAGTCAATTATAGGCCAATCTCGAATCTGCCTTTTCTGTCAAAGATACTAGAAAAAGCAGTTTCATCACAACTTTGTTCCTTTTTAGAAAGAAATAATATCTGCGAGGATTTTCAGTCCGGATTTAGACCGTACCATAGTACTGAGACTGCTCTCATTAAAGTCACAAATGATTTGCTCTTATCATCCGATCGTGGTTGTATCTCTCTATTAGTGTTACTTGATCTTAGTGCTGCATTTGATACTATCGACCACAACATTCTTTTAAATAGACTAGAAAACTATGTTGGCATTAGTGGAATTGCACTAGCATGGTTTAAATCATACTTATCTGACCGTTTTCAGTTTGTAGCAGTAAATGAAGAGATGTCTTATCGATCACAAGTTCAGTATGGCGTACCACAAGGCTCAGTACTAGGACCGCTGCTGTTCACTCTGTACATGCTACCATTAGGATATATCATTAGGAAATATGGAATTAGCTTCCACTGTTATGCTGATGATACTCAGCTGTATATTTCTTCAAAACCTAACGAAACTTACCAATTCTCAAAATTAACGGAATGCATAGCTGATATAAAAAATTGGATGACCAGTAATTTCCTATTACTAAATTCTGAAAAAACAGAGATTCTAATCATTGGACAAAAAACTGCCACACGTAATATCCCAGAATACTGTCTAACAATCGATGGCTGCTCTGTTAAGTCTTCGTCGTCAGTTAGGAACCTGGGTGTGCTCTTTGATACCAATCTTTCATTTGAAAGTCACGTGTCTAGTATCTGTAAAACCGCATTTTTCCATCTTAAAAATATATCTAAATTACGTCATATGCTCTCACTGACAAATGCGGAACAATTAGTTCATGCATTCATGACATCAAGGCTAGATTATTGTAATGCTCTACTGGGTGGTTGCCCTGCACGCTTAATAAACAAACTACAGCTAGTTCAAAACGCAGCCGCTAGAGTTCTTACCAGAACCAGGAAGTATGACCATATTAGCCCGGTTCTGTCAACACTTCATTGGCTGCCTATTAAACATCGTATACATTTTAAAATATTGCTGATTACTTACAAAGCACTAAATGGTTTAGCTCCCCAGTACTTGAGCGAGCTCTTAACGCATTATAGTCCTTCACGTCTATTGCGATCTCAAAATTCTGGCCAGTTGATAATACCTAGAATATCAAAATCGACTGCTGGCGGTAGATCCTTTTCCTATTTAGCACCAAAACTTTGGAACAATCTTCCTAACACAGTCCGGGAAGCAGATACAGTCTGTCAGTTTAAATCTAGACTAAAAACACATCTCTTTGGCTTAGCATACACATAACACATTATAGATTTCTATAATTCAATGTTAGGCTGCATAGTTTAGATCAGCCGGAACCGGGAACACTTCCCATAATTCCTGATGTACTTTGTACATCATAAGAAGGATGGCGTCTACGCTAATATTAGTCTCTCTGCTTATCCCGAGGTTTACCGCGAACCGCCGGATCCAGGCCATATCCAGATCTGAGGAAGGACCATCACATGGACACGACGACAACGCATCCCTGATGAGCCGGCCCCATCAACACTGTGAAGGCCCATGGACACCTCAACACACTCATCTCCTCACCGGCCGGATGACCCAACCCAACCAGATGAACTGGATAAATATCGTGAAAGTTCTGATCACATCTGACTCCTGACATTATGCTGCCTAACTCATAATCATACACTGTTCGTTCATTGGCCAAAGGAGGACTGGCCCCCTGACTGAGCCTGGGTTCTCCCAAGGTTTTTTTCTCCATTCTGTCACCTGATGGAGTTTTGGTTCCTTGCCACTGTTGCCTTTTTCGCCTCTCTTCGCTTTTGTCGCCATTGGCTTTTGGCTTGCTTAGTTGGGGACATTTAACATTTAATTTTGAATTTAACAATACTATTACAACATTGTTTTCCTGTTATCTCTGTAAAGCTGCTTTGAAACAATTTGTATTGTAAAAAGCGCTATATAAATAAAGGTGACTTGACTTGACTTGACTGGAGAACATGTCAACAGCTTATCGTCTGAAGGGACAGTTCAGCAGGCATCCCGAGGCATGGCGACGAGACGCAGTGTCTCGTTCCCTGTTCTCAGGGAACATAGGTTACAGTCGTAACCTGAGACGTTCCCTTTCGAAGGGAACTCGAACTGCGTAAAGCGCTATGGGGAACGAGATACCCACTATGCCATGCTGAGGGTAGTGCATGCCAAATCATGGCTGTGACAAAAACGTCAAAAACCGGCAGTTTCACTGAAATGCCAAAAACACTCCCCTTTCGGGTCACATACAGGCTGTCAGTGACAGTATTCCCTACGGCCACTGCCCAAGCTATAAGCCTCAAAGAGGCCTCCGATACAATGGAGGCCTACCAAGGCCGCTCAAAGGCTCTGGAACCAACAACTTCCGTGGAAGGGGTTCCTTTAAGGGAATATGGCCAGGGGCTCCAAGGAGTCCCGTCCAGTCACTTTCTGAGGGGGACATGAAATCAACCCCACCTACCACCAGGGAGGCTGACCTGGTCTAATTAATAACCTAGTCTTGCCAACAACCTGTCTGTTTCCTGAACAGAGTCTCTACATATTTTGCCTCACTTGTGGAGGCATCCGTTAGGGAGAACTGCAGATAGTGGCAATAAACACTCACAGACCGGATCATCGAGACGGGCATCCTGGAGAGTAGAACTCAGCATAGGGCTTTCTAACCCTTGCCAATGAGGGGAGTGACTCTACTCGATCCTGGATCTACACAGTGCTTCAGAGCCCTTGTGGTGGCTGGGCACTCTGAAAGGGACCCTAATGAGGGGAGCGCCTCCAGCTCTAATGTTCACATTGCCAACAGGCAGTGTGCTCAGCAGAAGTGCTATCGACCCATTAAGCAAGGGGAGTACAATCTTACACTACCGGTCCATCGAGGAGGCCTACTTTAAGGCCTACAGCTCCGATAGTCACGGGTGTCAGCCCGGGCATTGCTTGTTCTTTTAAACAGCGTCTCTAAGACGGGCATCCTGGAGAGTAGAACTCAGCATAGCGCTTTCTAACCCTTGCAAATGAGGGGAGTGACTCTACTCGATCCTGGATCTACACAGTGCTTCAGAGCCCTGTGGAGGCTGGGCACTCTGAAAGGGACCCGAATAAGGGGAGCGCCTCCAGCTCTAACATTTACATTGCCCACAGGCAGTGTACTTAGCAGAAGTGCTATCGACCCTTTAAAGTAAGGGGAGTACAACTGGAGAGTAGGACTCAGCATAGCGCTTTATAACCCTTGCAAACGAGGGGAGTTACTCTACTCGATCCTTGATCTACACAGAGCTTCAGAGCCCTGCGGAGGCTGGGCACTCTGAAAGGGACCCTAATAAGGGGAGCGCCTCCAGCTCTAACATTTACATTGCCCACAGGCAGTGTACTCAGCAGAAGTGCTATCGACCCTTTAAAGTAAGGGGAGTACAACTGGAGAGTAGGACTCAGCATAGCGCTTTATAACCCTTGCAAACGAGGGGAGTTACTCTACTCGATCCTTGATCTACACAGAGCTTAGAGCCCTGTTACATTGGCAGAGGCACAGGGAGTGTACTCAGCAGAAGTGCTATCGACCCTTTAGAGGAAGGGGAGTACAATATTACTCTACCGGACTATCGGGGAGGCCTACTGTAAGGCCTACAGCTTCGAAAGTCACGGGCGTCAGCCCAGGCAGTGCTTCGGCTCTAAGGGAGCATACTCAACCATCCCAGGTGGGAGGGAGTAGCCAATCTGTCTCTACCTGAGCCTGGGTGGTGAAGGGTGATATCATACGAGCTATGGGTAGCTAAGTACTCTAATAAAGACCCTAACAAGGGGAGTACTATCAGCATGACCCTGAGGAATGTATCAGGGTCTAGGCCAGTTATCTTGTATTTCTTACAGGACAGATTTACATTCTCTACTAAACCCAAGGAAATGGAGGCCACAATAAGTGGCCAACGACATTCAACCTTATAACTTGAATTAATCTTTCAAGGGGCTCAGCGGAAAAAATCAAATTTACAGCCTAGCTGGATAACTCGCTACCATATTCAGCTCTGAAGGGCAGAGGCCTGAGCATACTGCTTCTTACTTTCTAGAGAGAAAAAAGGCCTGCAACGCCCATGAGATATCTGCATGGGAGGCTTTGAAGATAGCCTGCTACCTATGCTGCTATCTTCCCTATAACACCACTAGGCTTTAAGGGAGTATGGCCCAGAGCCCAGGGGCCCTAGCCTGCTACTTTCAAGGGGACAGAGTCAACCCCCATACCAGGGAGGCTACCATGCTTAGTGCTGAAGCAAACCACCTGCTTCTCGTATGGGAAGCGGAGGCCTCAGCAGGATGACTCAAGAGCAGAGGAGGCCTGCCCACTTACACCAGTGTAGCTCTTCCAGAACTTAATCTAAAACGTGAAAAGTTCATAGTTTTCAGAGCTCAGACAAAGGGCCTAAAGCAACTCTGTTATCGAGAGGGCCCCTTCTCTATACTACTACCTGCAATGCTGTTTGCATGGAGGCCTCAGCAGGATGACTCTCGAAGGAGAGGAGGCCTGACACATGCTAGAATACAGCAACAGGCTCGCCTGGAGGCCTCAGCAGGATAACTCTATTAGGAAGAGGGGCCTCCAGACTCACACCGGTATCTACCAAGCCGCAAATATGGAGGCCTCAGCAGGATGACTCTCAAAGGAGAGGAGGCCTGACACATGTATATAGGATAGCTAGCTTGACTATCACCAGAGCCTAGGGAGCGAGGGTCCTAAAACACCTCCTCAGAGAGGGAGGGACCACTTCTCAAGCTCTACCTGGAGGGCTGTTTGCATGGAGGCCTCAGCAGGATGACTCTCAAAGGAGAGGAGGCCTGACACATGCAGCTAACAAGCTATAAACATGGAGGCCTCAGAAAAATGACTCTCCTAAGGGAGAGGAGGCCTACCAAACCCCCCCAAAAAACTAAGCGCTAAGCGCAACACAGAGCTGAAGCCTAAAATATAACTCTCTGAATTTAAGAGAGAGGCTTCTTCTCGATGCAGAGACCAGATCTATCTGATCGGAACCCTGGAGGATGGAGGCCTCAGCATGACAACTCTAGAAATGAGAGGAAGCCTACGACATCCTAATGTGTATTTAGAAATATGGCCGCTGCCCGTTATATAAGCCTGACGACTCTAACATAAGAGGAGGCCTATTGGAAGGGTATGCATAGCCAGTTTTTATACACAGCAGAGCACTCTTTGCTGGATCAGAGGATGTTATTTTAAAGTCGGCATGAAATCAAATTTGACAAATCTTCTTTTTATATGTAATATTGTAGTGTTTATTATAAATGATTTATCTGTGCACTTCATTATTTTTTTTAAATTCATGTACCCTTATAATCTTTAATCAAATACATGACCCTTCCCTCCCCCTTCGAAACGACCGCTCTTCTCTTTCGGTCACGTGCAATGGCGAAAGGGTGCGGCCAGAGCCGATGAGGGTGTGGCTATCGGTGCGCCGCCGCCTCTCAGAGAACCTGTCAGTGTCAGTCATCGATCGCAGCCAGCAACATGGTGGTCAGGTGTATTTTTGGTTGCGCTCTTCCTCACGTCCTCTTTTCTATCCCTAAAGAACCAATACTGCGTGCCCGGTGGCTCGAGAAATCCTCCACAATTGAATGTAAGCTGGCATTCAAATCTGCCTCCATTTTGTTTGCAACGTCCAACCTCCAACGATCCAATCAATTCCCGAAGGACGAAATCAAGCCCCGCCCTACATTTTTTTCTAATTTCAGAAGCCGTTTCACTCGGAAATACGTCACAACAAGGAAAAAAATGACAATCTCAACTTCCGTTTCATGCCGACTTTAACAACACATCCTCATCCCGCAGCTCACTCTCGCAAGTCTCTGAAGAGCATGAAAGATTAACAACTCTCTCAACGTCCTCAGCGAACTCCCTCTGAAAAGCCCACGATTCCAGTCTCTGCTCTGCCTCAGCGCGAGCATGACCTGAATCGCCTGGTACAGATGTCTGTCGCGCTTCCCTCGAGAAGAGCGCAGACGAGAGTGGAGTTTTCTCAGGGAAAAAACTCAGTGGCACATGCAGATCCCTCAGGAACTGATCGTGTATGCTCTGCCAAACAATAAACACACAAGTTGTGTGTTATCAAGTATCAATCTCTTAGACACGGATGCACACACTTCTTGAAGCGTTTTTAACAAGCCATGATTACCTTTTGAAGTTTCAGGTTGAAGCTTTTCAAACAAAACAGTCCCTGAAGACGAAAAAGCTGTTGACATGTTCTCCAGGCTCCCCTTTATACTTCCGGGTCGCACTAGTGATGATGTCATAGGCTGTCGCAGGCCAATAGGATTGCCGTGATTAGACAAGCATTTCAGACACCGGTTCACGCGAAGGCGTTCCCCATAGCGCTTTACGCAGTTCGAGTTCCCTTCGAAAGGGAACTCAAGATTTCCATTAAACGAGAGTAGGTATGGGAGGTATGAAAAAAATACTAGTTATTGATGAGCTAATATGAATATCACATTTGACTAGACACTATTACTTAAAGGTGCCCTAGAATGTGAAATTGAATTTATTTTGGCATAGTTAAATAACAAGAGTTCAGTGCATGGACATGACATACAGTGAGTCTCAAACACCATTGTTTTCTCCTTCTTACTTAAATCTCGTTTTTGAAAAACACCCCTGAAAAATCCCTGAATCTCCACATAATACCGACTGTGACACAACAGTCGGGATCATTAAAGTCCCCGTGAACTGGAAGTTGCAAACGACTTTTCTCCAGTGTTGTGACGTATTTCCGAGAGAAACGGAATACTAAATGAGTCAAATAGTGGGCGTGGCTTTTTTCCAACTAGCACCTGATTGGATCTAGAAAAGTAGGTGTTTCTAGTAGCCTGTCTACTGTCAGTCGGAGGGGCGTGGTTACGGATGTTAAGCAGACACCCAAACCGTCAAACCTACGTCATCAGGGAAGGTCCTCCAATGCAGAGGGGAGGGGCATTTTCAGATTTTGATTAAAGATTACGAAGCCAAAAATATTTTTTGTGTGGATTGACTTGCATGGATGAATTGTTCACCACAAAACGATCAATTTAGGCAAACAAAGTAAGTAGCCTATGGTCAATTTTGAATTCATGGGGACTTTAATATGTAGGCTATGACTCCAAAAATTTGCAAATGCCAGCCCATGTTCAAGGAGGAGGAACTGTGCAGCCGAATCATGGCAGTTGCTCAGTGTTAGGATGTACAAATGAACACAAAGGTATTTAGTTCCTTCATCCGAGCCTCTGAAGAAACAATGGGTTAATTTTATTTTCTCTGGAAATGTCCAAACATTTCACCGAGACTGTTTCCTCAACTTGGGCCAATACAGAGCTGGCCTCCATGTCTGAAAATATATCGATCGACCAAGCAACTTTTTCTGATGTGTAATTGTTCAAGTTCAGACAGGTAATCTTTCTCTCAAAATCGTTCAATACTGTATTTACATCATCGTGTTTGCATTGGTGAAAGCATTAGAGAGAGTGCAGAAACTGCTTTGCAATGATAAGATCTTTATTCTCGCTATCAACACACTGTCATCTGTTTGCTCAATGCTCATCACGGCAACATTTTATGTGATGGGAATAGATCTAAATACTTTAAAAAACATCTCACGATTCGTTAATCTCGATAGCTGTAATAGTAAAAACTTATAATATCTGTAGTAAAAGTATTCGAGAGAGTTTCACATGTAATACGTAGCTATTTCATATGCAAGCATGTCAGCCAATAACAGCAGAGCCCGGTTACACACAGCAAACACGCCCCTTCAAACAGAGTGTTTGGGCTCAGGGCTAAAATCAGGCTTGGAAAAATGCCTTTTATTTCTAAATTATGACTATTTTTTATCTAAAAAACATACTAACATTATAAGGACAACCCAGAAAACATTATACAATAAAAATAAAAACCATTCTAGGGCACCTTTAATTAGTTAATCAAACTTTCTTGTTAGTTACCAGATAGTTGCCAGAGTAGTGCATTACTCATTTGTTCCTGTGCAGTTATTCATTGATGATGGAACAGTATTATAAAGTATTACCAAAGATATAAAAAAAAAAAATCCAGTTTGTGGTCTTTTGTGTTAGGTTTTCATTCTGTTTTATGGACTTTCGTTTGTATCTCCTTTTCCTGTGTTCGGTTTCTGTTTCCTTTGTTCCCCACATTATCGCTCTTCATTTGTTGTTGTGGTTACTGTAGTTTTTGATAGACATAAACACAGAAGCCGTCTTGCTCCGTACACTTAGTTTATTGAACTGTCCTTTCCACCTCTGTGCTCAACTTTTCCAGGACATGACAGGAGGGGCTGGCCTTAAAGGGAAATACCACATAACCTCTACAGTTACTAATGATGTTGCACACCTGTTTCTGGTTAAGTTAGTCATTTAGTCTGTATATTTAAGCCCTGAATTTAGTTCAGTTCATTGTCCTGTATTGTTTTTGAGTTTAAGTCAAAGCTGTTACGTTGTAGACTACTCCTGCGATTCCTGTATTTTTGACTATCTTCTTTGTTTTGTTTATTAATAAAGTTTGGCTTATATTAAGATCATCTCTCTCTGCTCTTTCATCATTTTCGTCTGCATGGCCCAATGTAAGACTTTGATATCAGTTGTTCTTCCATTTGAATCGACTAGTTTAGCTTTACAGGGATTACACTTTGAAAGATATGATGTGGTGTGGTAAGTGGCAACATTCATGCATTCATTTTCAGAAATTGTCAGTTAAAAAAAGATTTATTCATTTTTGACATATTGTGTAGTTTATTGGGCATTGGATGGTCTCTACTCAAACTAAGCATGTTTAGATGAGATAGGCTAGTTGTTCCATGAGGAAGTTGTCTCAAATGCTATGTCAGTAACTATATGATTTTATATATTTTATTAAATGTTTTATTATAAATCATATTTTATATGTATTATACAAATTTGTGAAATCTGACATTCTCCTAATTACATGTCCAATATCATCATATTTTTATGAACTCATGTGGGATACATTATGATACTTGTGTAGAAGTCATTATTGTTTTCTTTAAACTTTGCAAAAAAGCTTATGAAAGAACATTTAATGACCGGTCCCAAATACCAAATACAATGTGACAACATGCCCTGCCAGCAATCATGTGTGTTTGTTTCCTAGGGTAATAACAGTGTAAATGTTACAAAGTGTTTCTGTAGCCAATGTGTAATATTATAATTAATACAATGAGAAATTACATTTAAAAAATGAAGCTACGATGAGAAATATTCTCTGCTGTAAAAAGCTTTCCCCAGTCTCCCTACATAAAAACACAAGTCTAAACACCATGACAAAATATCTAGGTAACACTTTTCAATAAGGTTCATTAGTTAAAATTGGTTCATGTATTAACTAACATGAACTAACCATGAGCCTTTGTTACTGTATTTGTTCATCTTTGTTAACATTAGTTAATTTAAAAAAAAAACAGCTGTTCATTGTTAGTTAACAGTGCATTAACTAATGTTAACAAGACATTAATAAAGTATTAGTAAATGATTAACATTAACAAAGATTAATAAATGCTGTATATGTGCAGTTCATTATTAGTTCATGTTAACTAATGTACATAACTAATGTTCACTAACACACCTTATTGTAAAGTGTTACCAATATCTAAGTATCTTAATTCAGAGACCATATTTTATTCCAGAGGTTCAGCATTCATGATAATTTAAGTGATCTTTACATTTGTCATGATTTTGTCCTAAAACAAAACAAACAAAAAAAGTAGCAAAAACATAATTGAGTAATACAAACATCAACGTAACAAAAGTTCAGCCTTGTTTATATGTGTGAACCCTGGTGTCTCAAACGTAAGCTTTTGATGTCTCTACAGTAGATGGAGCGGCAGTATAGATTGTCTTTGGCTTTCCACCTGGGTAGTATGCCCTGTTAAAAAGAGAAAAAAACATCATCAAAAGTAACAAAAAAACAGCAAGATTAGAAATAGAAGGTGTAAAAATACTATGACAATGTTTCCAGTTTTACAGAATGCCTGTTTATTACGTATAACCGTATATTTCATAATGTGATATAATGTTAATATACCTACTATATACCTTATACTTTATAATATACCTACTGTAGCACAATCTGCAGTTTTACCTTACAATGAACTGATATACCCCACCATAATACAGGTGGCAGGTTTATCGTAAGCCGTGTGTTTATAGCACGGTCAATACTCATGTATAGACATTAATTAAAAGACTATTACAGGGATCTCCAACCCTCCTCCCTGAGAGCTACTGTCCGCAGATTTTAGCTCCAACCCAATAAAACTCACCTGGACCAGCTAATCAAGCTGTTACTTGATAATCACAGGCAGCTGTGTTGGAATAGGGTTGGAACTGAAGTCTGCAGGCTGGTAGCTCTCCAGGAGCAGGGTTGGAGATCCCTGACAGACTATTACTGGCCCAGAAATGGCCCAGCCTTCCCCAACATGCCTCCCCTCCAGTCACGGTGCTCCCTCAGGTCATCAGACGGATCAGGGAGGACAGACACACCAACCGTGGTTCCCAGAGTTGACACAGCTGCACTCAGCAGCCCCATTGTGGGCCCTTCACCTCTGGCCTCTTGAGAGTCGTGAACACTAGGTCAGTTAGGAGTAAAGACCCGATGTCCTATGACATTTCACTGGTACTGTCATTCCTCCAGGAGCTCCTTGGATTAGGGTTGCACCCCTTCCATGCTCAAAGTATATATCGAACGCTCTGCCCCATGCAGTCTGAGCAGCTCTTCGCTTGCTTCGGTCACGATGGAAAGACTGTCCCACTGGATAGTGGATGCGATTGCATTGGCCTACGCTTCGATGGGCCTATAGTGCCCAATTGGAGTTAAAAACACACTTGACCAGAGGCATGGCCTCATCCTGGGCATGGTCCAGCGGAGTGTCTATTGGCGACATTTGTGTGGCGGCCGGCTGGAACCTGGATGTTCCTTGTAAGCACAGGTACTGTCTGTGTAAGCTGGCCATTGACCTCTACATGAGCTCAACCCGTTAGAACCCTCCATGCGAGTCCCATGTTGTTAGACTTTATATTGCCCTATTTTAACCTTGGCACCCTTGGGCCCTTATTCATACGCCCTGGGCCAGGGCCCCAGAATGATTGTTGTTTTGTAGTTCTAAGCACGGCGCGATTGGACTGGGTTCCCATTGCGTCTAGCGATGCAGTACGAGTGAACCGTATCCAACGGTTACGGTTGGATAACCAAAGGGAACATACTCAGCTACTAATGTAACCTCGTTTCCTTGAGATAACTGGAACGAGTACTGCGCCACTGGCCAAATTAAACTGATTCCCTATGGCAGAATGGTAGGCTTTCTCCCCATAGGTTCTCCGCTGCTCAGTCATTGGTAGGTGCAGTTTTACTGCGTTATTCTATAATCTTCAGTCATCAGAAAAAAAAACTTTTTTTTTCAAGTCAAGTCATATTCATTTATATAGCGCTTTTGTCCATCTAGATTGTTTCAGAGCAGCTTTACAGAGATAAACATATAATTTAAGGTAACAGAGATTGTTTTGGCTTTATAGCGGTACTTGAATAATGTTATATCCAGCTAAAGTTTTAAAGTTAAAAGTTTTAAACTTAAAGTTTTAATTGATTCACTTCCAGCGAAATGATAATTTGTTATTAAATTAGGGGCCACTAAGACGACGCTGTTCTCTATAAACTAAACAGTTATCTCAGGGAACCGAGTTTACGTCAGTACGAAGTAAATTTTTCCTTGTAAAAAAATCGCGTACATTTGACAGTATTTTACAGTAAAACTACAGATAATGTGATGTTAAACAATTTCAGTTTTTCCACCGTATATGGTAAGGTAACTTAAAGGTAACCAGTTAACACATTTTTTTTCTTTTTTTCTTCTTCTTTTTTTTACAGTGTAGAGAATTGTCTTATGTCTGATATTTACCCTTTGTCTTTCGCTTGAGAGGCTCTTTTATAGGCACTGCACTGGAATGCACCACCCAGGATACATAGCCCTGCACCAGCCCAAGCTATAAAGAGGCCAGTACCCAGCTCAAATCTGCAAACAAAGGCAGATAGTTAGGTGTATGTGGCTACTTAACGATAAATCTGGAACAAATTTGTATCCGAAAGTGTGCTAAACCTGACAATAGGCCTACTCCGTTTGAGGATGTCCTAATTTGTAAAACACAATGTACTTGATATATAATGAGTTACCATCTATGTTTCTGTTGATTTCTTGGTCTGATGATTCAGTGGGGGGTCAGATGTGTTTTATAAGAGTTCGAGCTAAACTCTGGCCCTTCAGGAGTGGAATTTGACTCCATTACCCTAGAGCAGGGGTGTCCAAACTCAGTCCTGGAGGGCCACTGTCCTGCAGACTTTAGCTCCAACTTGCCTCAACACACCTGCCTAGAGGATTCTACTATGCCAAGATTGCCATTGATTGGCAGGTTCAGTTGAGTTAAATTGGGGTTAGAGCTGAACTCTGCACTACAGTGGCCCTCCAGGAGCAGAATTGGACACCCCTGGTTAGAGGGTCATAGAGGGTCAATTGTAGAAATGTAGAACGTTTTCTGTAAGTGTTACGTTTAGAATGTAGATTAGGGTTAGGTTACAGTAATTAGCTGTATATGAAAATAGAAGTCTATGGAATGTCCCCATTTAGATAAGTAAATGTGTGTGCATTTAAGAATGTGTGTGAATGTGAGTTTTCTCACTTGACGCCTCCATAGAACGGGTCATTGAATTCTGCAACAATCCGTGCAGCGTACCAAGATGCAGCCACCATAGTGCAAACACCTATGGAGATATAAACATTTCTCAATTATTATAGATGCTAAATAGGTGTAAACATGCAGACAACTAAACAATAATAGAAACTGCATGTTCATATGGTAATGTATTTCTGTTTACCTGCAAGGACGAAGATAATGCCGCCAATGACCATAGTCTTGCCTTTTGCCTCATCTGTTTTTGATCCAAACTTAATGCACTTCAGCCCCATGGTAGATAAAATTATACCAACCAGCCCCATGATCAGGGAGATGATCGTTAATGCTCGACATGCTTGAATATGAACTGAATCCAAGAAGGACAAAAAACAAACAAAGAGTTTAGTCTTTGATTTTTGACTTTAGAGTTTAGTCTTCTTTACCATTCCAATATAGTTCTGACTTTCATCATATCTAAAATTTGATAAAGTGTTTATTAAAAGGTTATCATTAATCATTATAGTGGTCTTTGTTATGATTGGCATCATTGATCTATGGTAGTAATAGGTGCTTTCATTAACACTGCATCATTAAGCTTATTTTGTTTCGAATCCAGTGCTTCAGAGCATGCATCAAACAGTTTTGATGTGTTAGAGTGCTTCAAAACACTTAAGCCCTCTATTCAGATGTGATTAACTTTACAAGGGTAGCCTACATGGAGTAATGTAATTTTACCACAGGATGTCTGTAATATTAATGGCCATTTCGCACGGGATAAGATATCTCGTGGGAGGGGTAAAGCGATTTGCGCATCGGCGTCAACCTCCTGTCGCCATGTGCGTATTACGTTACTTTCTGATATCACGTGCGCAAACACATAACCTAAATTTATAAAACAGTTATGTCCGGTCGAACGATGTATTAATTAACTTCAGATTGGATTGTGTTGGTAATAGGCACTTATAACGCTAAAAGATGTTTCGTGCCTCTAACAAGTGCTTTCAATCTTCTCTATCTGAATGGTATGTGGAAAACACTTGAGTTTTGTCACAGACTTGTCCCAGCGTCTAGAACGCAACTGAATGCGTTTTCAAGCGTCTCCATACTTGAAAAACTGCGGGAAACTACTTTTAAACAGGAAATTATGAAATATTTACGTACATATTTAAAGTGGGACTATTTGCACAGGATTAGTATTACCTGACGTAATTTTTCCGGACCTTTTTACTGAAGGTAAAAGTCGCCTTAATCTTTACTGACATTGTCCGTAATAACAGATGGCACATTTGGATGGGACTAAAATCACTGAGAAGCTCTGGTAATTATTACTCTACCCACCTCTCCATGTTTAACTAGTCCCGTCCGAATAGGGCTTTAGAAAATAAAGATTCCAAAAGGAGGCTTTTGCGGCAGTCTCATAGAATAAGCATTTTTGGTTCCACAAAGAGCCTTTCAGTGATCAGTTCTTAAAACAACCATTTTTTTATAGTGTGAAGAACATTTTAAAAATCGAAAGAAAAACTTTCCACAGTAAAGAAGCTTTTGCGGATTAGAGTGGTTCCATTTGATATACAATGTTCTTCGCAGAACCATTATTTTTAAGATTAAATCATTTTGCAAAGCAATTGTTTCAGAGTCTCAAAAAGCTCTGCTCAAAAAGCTCGTGTATATGTTTATCATTTAATAAAAGCCAGTAATACTTGAAAAATAAAATCAAGAAATAAAAGTGGGCATAGGTTCTCCAGGTTCTCCATTGTTACAACACAAAATGGCTGCCAGAGACCGAACATGGAGAAAGAGTTTTACCAAGTTCCAGGTCCAATAGTTCCTCAAAAATCCAATGCAAGATTCTAAAACAGTCTTGTATAGGTTTATATTCATAATAGGAATTAATTACTCTTAAGGTGTGCTGATAATACAGAGCAAGCCTAATAACCATGTTTCATTTTAAATTGGTTCCTACCTGGCAAGGCTAACATGGATTGAAAGTCTTGGCAGTTGGCCTTTCCAGTGCTGTCCTCGCCGCAGGCATGCCATAGGTTCTCATAGAGGCGGTTTGAAATTATTACGGTGCCTTGCACACTAGATATCTTCCAGTAGTCATTAGCCACAGCAATGCCAGTAACCACCCAGCCGATCAAACACATGAAGAATCCAGTCACCTCTAATGCTGTTGACATTTTTACCCTGTGAGTAAAATAGAAGATGGATAGAAAATTATAGGCTAGAATGATGTGCTAGAATAGTCCTGTGAACCTTTCTCTACTCCAGATAACTGAGTTTGAATTGTTTTTCCGTTACACAGCAGGACTTCAACCTTTGTGGAGGGTCATAAAGCCATTGCCGCACCCAAGAAACTACTCAGCTTATGACAATGATGTTGAAGATGATGATGGGTGTGATCGTTTCACATAGTGAGACACACATTTACTCTGGTCACACCATTACCATATATAGTTATCATATGATTGGAGTCTCTTTCTGTGATTATATTAAAACTAATGTAAGACATATTGCATAAAAATAGAGCTTACGATAACCTGAGAGTGTGACTAGCTCTTTTAGTCACCCAATTATCTATCCATCCATCCATTTTCCTAACTGATTGTCCTATGATCGCGGGGATGCTGGGACTATCCCTGCATCTCGGGAAAGTCCATGGCAGGAATAATAACACAGTAAACTTTACACACTCAGTCACCGATTCAGTGGAAAACTATAGAAAGATGCACTAACAGCATGTACTACTATGCGTTTAATATAATTAATATAATATAATATAATATAATTAATAGGACGCAGAGTTTGTTTCATACCGAAAAACATTCCAAATTGATACCATATCAATTCAGACAATATTAAAAATATTGGAAAATATTGTCTCATTGATCTGCATTTCATGGACTGCTTTCCGGATGGTTTTGCTAGGACACAATATTAATGGTCTGTAATATTGATGAGCAATACAAAGGGTGTCAGTTATACAAATTCTCCCCAGTGTACATCAGTGTGTCAGTCCACACAGTAAGTGAGAGAACTTAATTTACAACAGGATTTAGCTTCAGGATTACACGTCAAGGATTTTTTTAATAAGCAAGTTTGTGGTAACTCTTTAAAAAAAATTGGTCAGTTTCCCTTTTTATTATTGGTAGTTGATATAAATATAAATTAAAATGATGTCTCTCTCTTTGGTTTCACTGTAACCTGGTTTCAACAGTTAGGACCACATTTTGTCGGTCATATATCTTCATGGTTTTATGGCTTGCAGTTAATGGTTGATTATCTTCAGAGCTCAAAGTCCAAGCTCTCTCAATAAACAGATGACTTCAGAGTTTCTTTGTTTTTCTCTCCCTCTACTTCTCCTTCCCTACCCATCATTTTTGTTCACTCTCTACTTCACTATCTATTGGAAGATAATAGTCTTAGTTTCTATTTTATCATACAGTATCTATACTCATTTCCTCATAAAAGGCTATTAGTGCAACTGTGTCATATGTAAATGAGCATTCTATCATTGCCAAAAAATTGCCAAATAAAAATGTAAAAGCTTTTAAGAAATCGAACATAACACAGAGACCACTGAGCTATTGCTTTAAGGGGGCAACTGGGCAACACATGATTAACACAACACATTGTTATGTTTCAGAGACCTTGAATGGACGTTGTATAAGGTCAGAAAGGTAGGTTCGGGCTAAACCATTTAAAGATTTATAAGCGAACACTAAAACCTTAAAATCAATCCTAAAATGCACTGGAGACCAATGCAGGGAAGCCAATATGGGGGAAATGTGTTCCCGTTTGTGTGTACCTGTTAAAAGTCAAGTTGCAGCATTCTGGACTAACTGCAAGCGTGAGAGAGATATAGGCCTGACTGACACCAACATAAACGGCATTATAATAGTCTAAATGAGATTAAATAAAGACATGTATAACCCTTTCAAAGTCATTGAATGACGGAAAAAACTTGACTTTAAAAGCTTTAACTGATAAAAAATTTATTTTACCACAGAATGATTTGGTTTCTCAAGTTTAAAATCTATGTCCATGATCACACCTAGATTTTTAAAAGTGGGTTTAGCATAGGGAAGAAGAGAGCCCAGATCAATGTTAGGGGCCTTGTGAGTACTGTTTGGGCCAAAATCATGATTTTAGTCTTGCTCTCATTAAAATGTAAGAAATTTAGGGCGATCCATGCTTTAATGTCCTTGAGGCAATCAAACAATAGTTTTAAAGGGCTGTCATCTTTTCATTTCAACGGCAGATACATTTGTCTGTCGTCTGCATAACAATGAAACGAACTTCCAAACTTCCTAAGAATGAACCATAATGGGAGTATGTACAGGAAAAACAGCATTGGCCCAAGAACAGAGCCTTGAGGGACTCCAAGGCGGACAGAAAAAATATGTAAAATTATGTAAATGGAGACATTTCACATGGTTTTGTTTTATACAGCTAGTCAGTGGTAATACTAGGTTTTCTGGACCCCTTTTATAGTTTATTGCATTATTGCACTGTAAAAAAAAAAAAGAAAAAAAAAAAAGTTAATTTACAGATAACGGTCTGTATTATTTTATTTTTTTTTCAGAATTTTGCCATTTTGTCATTATACAGTGAATGCCTGTTATTTTACAGATATTTGCTGTAATTTAAAGGTCCACTATTACATGTAATAGCCAGCAGCCATATCACCCTGTAGCCCAAGACTGGTTGCCCACTGAAGCTAAGCAGGGCTGAGTACCTGGATGGGAGACCTCATGAGAAAACCAGGTTGCTGCTGGAAGAGGTGTTATGAGGCCAGCAGGGGGCGCTCACCCTGTGGTCTGTGTGGGTCCTGACGCCCCAGTATAGTGATGGGGACACTATACTGTCAAAGAGCACCGTCCTTCATATGAGACGTTAAACCGAGGTCCTGACTCTCTGTCGTCACAAAAAAATCCCAGGATGTCTTTCGAAAGAGTAGGGATACTGGCCAAATTTGCCCCAGTGGCCTCTGTCTATCATGGCCTCCTAATCATCCCCATATATACAGTATATATACTAATTGGCTTCATCCCCATCTCCTCTCCTCCAGTAAACTGGTGTGTGGTGAGCGTTCTGGCGCAATATGGCTGCCGTCGCATCATCCAGGTGGATGCTGCACATTGGTGGTGGTCAAGGAGATTACCCCTATATGTAAAAGCGCTTTGAGTGCAGAGAATAGCGCTATATAAATGTAATGAATTATTATTATTAATTATTATGTACAGGTAATTGGTTGTATTTTGAGTTTACATCAATTTTAAAAGGAAATTGTCTGTAACACTTTACAATACGGGTGCACTAATAAGCATTAATTCATGCTTAACTAATGCACAGATAATCATGTGTTAATGTATAATGTATAACTAGACTATTAACTAACCATTAAGTAATATGTAACACTTAACAATTAGTTAATAGTCATGTGCCTCAACAAGTAAAGTCATAACATAATGATACATTTACAAATCATTACCTAATGATTAATTAAAGCAGACAATTCAAAGTTGAAGTACATCGCTTTGACCAGTTGTGGTAATTAACGCATTGATTTACACTATTAGTTAAGAAAATATGTTATGAAGGAATTAATACATTATGACAGATTTAATTAATAACAATTCATATATTACTTAATATAGTAATCATTTAGAATCTTTAGTAGTTACTGATGCAGTAATCATTAATTAATTGTTTATTTCTCCATGAGTTATACATTATCACATGATTATCTGTGCATTAGTTAAGCATGAATTAATGCATATTAGTGCACCCGTATTGTAAAGTGTTACCAAATTGTCTGTATTTTTACAGGATTATGTGTAATTTTACATAAAATATTAAGTAATATATTACAGATTCTTTCTGTGAAATTAGAAAACAAAGAAAATAAGGTATAACTGCAGAAATCAAATCAGCAGTCATTTAACATGGTTTCCTTGAAGATCATTAAGCATGTGGGTGGTAAAGTGAGTTTTAAGGTTAAATAATAGTATTTGTACATACAGTAGGCAGGCCTATTGAATCATTATAGTCTTTTAATCTTGTCTTGCAAATAGATGCTCATTTTGATCATCATTTGTATTATTCTCCCTTAATTTCATGTATATTTTATGTCTTTTGTGAATATTTTTCCAAATCTGTGTTGCTGCACATTGCATCGCTTTGTGTGCGTGTGACTGTGTGTGTGTGTGTGTGTGTGTGTGTGGGGGGGGGGGGGTTGTTTATGTGATTTATGAGGACACAAATTTGTATAATGACGTGTATTACACTGGTATTACAACTTATGGGTGGTTTATGAGGACATTTCAAAAGTCCTCATTAATCAAATGGCTTAAAAAACATAAAAAACAATGTTTTATTAAAAAATTAAAAATGCAGCATGTCTCCTGTGATGGGTATAGGGATAGGGGCAGTGTAAGGGGATAGAATATATAGTTTGTACAGTATAAAAACCATTATGCCTATGGAGAGTGCTCATAATGCTGTCGCACCAATGTGTGTGTGTGTGTGTGTGTGTGTATGTGTTCTCGCACGCGCTCTATGATGCAGATTCAAATTATCTTTATTACTTTTCAGTTGCTTAGTCCCACCCACAATGGTTAGCTGGTCAGATCTGTCGTCAAGTTTGGATCTGTGTCAAGGGCAAGCAGGAGATTTGAATTCAGTCTGTGCTTGTGAAGTGGATTGTGATCACAGTGGTTCAAAGCGTAATCGTATTCGTCAGGAGCAGCCGTCATACTACATATGAACGATATTTTATATTACATTTGTGTTAGTTGACAGTTTCCAAGCTAACGTTAGCAGTCTTAAATGTTCCGTCATAACTGGCGTCGAGAGCTGGAGGGCAAAACACTGCAGTTAATTTTCCATCTGTTTTAAGAAAGATCAGTTGAACCCACATCTCTAAAGACCTAGCTTTAGTAGACATGTTATGCATATCAAAGTCCGTCCAATTGTGTATAAAATCTTTGTTATGATAGTCAGTCAATCAATCTCTTAAACGGCGGGACGTTTTGAAACACTGTCTTTCATTCCAGCCAGATGATCTGATGGTACCTGCTCGCATCTCGGCCTAGCTGATGGAAAATTCTTGCTCGATGAATGACCTTCACCTTCAATTCAACCTTGCCAAGACAGAATTGCTTATGGTTTCAGCCAAACCATACTTGCTGTGATCCTTCTGATTTGCCTTATACATCATGAGGAGGGTCAGGCCCTTCCTATAGGAGCTACACAACTCCTGGTCTAAGCTCTTGTTCTATCCAGACTGGACTATTGTACTGCTCTCTTGGCAGCTCTTACAGCATCAGTCAAACCTCTGCAACTGATCCAGAGGCTGCAGCAAGAGTGGTCTTTAAAGGCAGCCCTATACCTAAACTCACTACTTTAGATCTATGTGTCCTAAGACATAAGCTATTGTCAACAGTAATATACTGTAATTTAATAAATTTTGACTGTAAAGTAAATTCTGTTTCCCTTTCAGTCGCTCACGTTCGACGCAACGTCGACGTGACGACGTAATTGGGATCACTTCAGGGAGCCCTATCAACTTCGAGTATCTATAGAACAAGCCAATGAACGTTGGCGTGCGTGAAAGCGTCACGCGCCCCCGCTCCGCAGCGCGTGCATAAACAGGAAGCGGGCGCACGCACACATTGTCTTTCACTTCGGAGCCGAGCGTTTCTACTGTTCCTGCTCTACAATCTTCTGACAGTGTTGAACTTCTAAAGAAGAAAACAAGTCTGCTCTTCAAGAGAACGCCTCTTCAAGCTGGTGTTGGTGTGACAGCGCAGACACGCCAGACAGCGCTGGCCGCGATCTCACAGAGAGCCGGCAAAACAGCTGTTTTCACAGCTCAGAATGTTGTGCCTTCAATGAGAATGTGAGTGCTCACATCAGGCTTGCACTATCGTCCTGTTTGTGTAGCCGCGGTCATCCCTGGGTGCTTCAGCACCAGAGAGAGCAGTTTTTCCTGAAAGAGCATACATGGTTTGACACTGCGTCTTTTTCAAGACGTCATTAACCGTGTGTTTCTGGATGCTGTCGTTTCCTATCCTCAAGTGACGGCCACGATCACTGTTTCACATGCCTGGGCTTAAGTGTGCTGAAACTGTGCTTGTGGGTGGTTTATGTTCTCTCTTGAGAGCATGACCACGTTGGCACGTTGTTCGTCTAGCCTTTCTCATTAAGGTTTAAGTGATCAGCGTGCCGTGTGCCGTCGAGCTGCCAGCTGACAGCGCGGGTTGTCACAGCAACCCAGCGCGCGTCGTTCGGAGCTCTAGATGCGCGGTCGAGACTCAAGTGCCTCAAACGAGGTGGAGTCCCCTCGCCTATGCCCCGATCTATTTTTTTTTCTGGTGTACCAGAAAAAAGCTACTTCTGCGTATAGCCAGGTTGACCAGAGGGTTATAGTGAGGGCTTCCCCGCCCGGTAATTAATCCATCTGGGCCCCTCACTCCTCTATCGCATCACATGTTGAGACTCTGTTTGTGGGTGATTATATTCTCTTATGAGAACATAATCACGTCAGCATGTTGATCGTCTTGCCTTTCATTAAGGTTGAGCGATCGACGTGCTGTGTGCCGTCAACTTGACAGCCACATTCACACATTCTCGCATGCCTGGCAGCTTTTGGATGGGATGCTGGTCATTTCTCATGGTGGACCTAGCATTTCATTCAGGGCTTCAGGGGAGGATTAGATGTCGATCGCTGCATCAGAGAGAGTGCTGTTATGCTCTGGAAATGAAGATGATGCCGAGCTCCCACTATAATGGTGCGCATGCTCATGCTGAATCAGATTCAGACTTGACAGCCATGGTTTCCCGGTCACGCTGAGGGCGCAGTGCAACGCCTTGGCTGCCCCATACCTTCCCGGATGTGTGTGAAAAACCTTTTTGCAGTATGGAAGCATTTTGGTGCCAATATGGCGTGTCAAAAGTGCCAAAAGCTGCAGAAAGTCTTTCCTCTCTCATTACTACTGCAGACCGCCTCTTCCCTGTATGTGACCAAACAGTCATAATGCATGAGGGTAGTTCTGAGTCGGGGTTGAGCTGCGCCTGGTGACTGACCGTGTTAAAGTCACAGCGCTGGCCCTCGGCCAGATGATGTCCACCCTAGTGGTCCAGAATCGCCCCCTGGCTAACCTTGCACAGGTGTGAGACATCGCCAAAGTTTGTTTTCGCGATGCCCCCATCTCACGAGGTGGCCTTCGGCGACACTGTTGGAGACTTGCCACAATGTGCTCCCTGAGTCACTGGTGGGCCCTCAGTCTGTTTGTCGCCAGGGGTGTCAGTCCCTACATTCCGCCACGCTGCCACACCTCGGGTACGTCTGTTGGTCCCGCTTGCACGGTGTCTGGGAGCCTGGTAAGTGCTTCCCAGCCCGTCTCGCTGGCTCATCCGTAACGTCAGACTCGGCTATGCGATTCAGTTCGCTCGGCGTCCCCCGGCCTTCACCGGGTAGCAATTGCAGTCCTACTGGCGAAGGACGCAATCGAGCCGACCCCTCCAGCCGATAAGAAGACCGGCTTCTCAGCCTGTACTTCTTTGTACCCAATAAAAGAGGTGGGTTACGACCTATCTTGGACCTGCATGTCCTGAATCTATCCCTTCACAGGCTGCCGTTCAAGATGCTTACGCAGAAACGCATTTCAAATACATCCGTCCCCAAGATTGGTTTGCAGCGATTGTCCTGAAGGACGCGTACTTTTATGTCTCGATTCTCCCTCGACACAGATCGTTTCTTCGCTTTGCGTTCGAGGGTCGGGCATATCACTACAAAGTCTTACCCTTCGGGCTGGCCCTGTCGCCCCATGTCTCCACGAAAGTCGCGGAGGTGGCCATTGCTCCCATGTGCGAGCATGGCGTTCGCATTTCCAACTACCTCGACGACTGGCTTATTCTCGCCCAGTTGAGAGAGCAGTTGTGCGAACACAGGGATATGGTGCTCAGTCACCTCAGCCACCTAGGGCTTCGGGTCAACTGGGAAAAGAGCAAACTCACCCCCGGGCAGAGGATCTCTTTTCTCGGTGTGGAGCTGGACTCGGTCAACTTGACAGCGCGCCTCACGGAGGCCCGCGTCCAGTCAGTGTTGAACTGCGTGAGCACTCTCTCACGCAGAACAGCGGCACAACTGAAACTTTTTCAGAGGCTCCTGGGGCATATGGCATCTGCGGTCACGCTGCTCGGATTGCTTCATATGAGACTGCTCCAACACTGGCTCCACGATCGAGTCCCGAGATGGGCGTGGCAGAGCGGCTTATGCCGGGTCCAAGTAACCCCGCACTGTCGCCAAACTCTCACCCTGTGGTCGGACCCTTCGTTCCTGCGGGCAGGTGTCCCCCTGGAACAAGTATCCAGGCATTATGTGGTCTCCACGGATGCCTCTTCCACCGGCTGGGGGGCCACATACAACGGGCATGCAGCTTCAGGTCTGTGGACGGGGCCTCAACTGCATTGGCACATCAACTGCCTCGAGTTGTTAGCAGTTCATCTTGTGCTGGGCCGCTTCAAAACGCTGCTACTAGGCAAGCATGTACTGGTCCGTACGGACAGCACTGCGACCGTTGCGTACATCAACCATCAAGGTGGTCTACGCTCCCGCCGCATGTCACAACTCACCCGCCATCTCCGCCTTTGGAGTCAGAAGCATCTGAGGTCGCTTCGTGCCATGGTTGGGCCTGCTCAACCGTGCAGCCGACGAGCTCTCACGGCAGCGGGTGCTACCGGGAGAATGGCGACTCCATCCCCAGGTGGTCCAGCTGATCTTCAGGCGCTTCGGGACTGCACAGGTAGACCTGTTTGCCGCCCCGGACACGTCTCACTGCCAGTTGTTCTATTCCCTGACCGAGGGGACCCTCGACACGGATGCCTGGCACACAGCTGGCCCCCGGGTCTACGCAAGTATGCGTTTCCCCCAGTGAGCCTTCTTGCACAGACTTTGTGCAAAGTCAGGGAGGACGAGGAGCAGGTCTTGTTAGTTGCGCCGTACTGGCCCAACCGGACCTGGTTCCCGGAACTGGTGCTCCTCGCGACAGCCCCTCCCTGGCCCATTCCTCTGAGAGAGGACCTGCTCTCTCAGAGACGGGGCACCCTGTGGCACCCGCATCCAGACCTCTGGAAACTCCATGTCTGGTCCCTGGGCGGGACACAGAGGTTCTTGGTGACCTACCCCAAGTGGTAGTTGACACCATCACTTCTGCTAGAGCCCCCTCTACGAGGCGCCTCTATGCATTGAAGTGGAACCTGTTCGTTGACTGGTGTTCCTCTCACGAGGAGAACCCCCGATCTTGCTCGATCAGAGCCGTGCTTTCCTTCCTGCAAGACGGGTTGGGGCGTAGGCTGTCTCCCTCCACCCTTAAAGTGTATGTTGCCGCTATCGCCGCACATCACGATGCAGTTGAAGGTAAGTCAATGGGGAAGCATGACCTGATCGTCAGGTTCCTGAGAGGGGCGAGGAGACTGAATCCTCCTCGCCCACTCTCTATACCCTCTTGGGATTTGTCTCCGGTCCTTTCGGCACTTCAGAGACCACCCTTGGAGCCTTTTCAGTCAGCAGAGTTAAAAATTCTGTCCTGTAAGACAGTACTCCTGGTTGCATTAGCCTCCATCAAGAGGGTAGGGGACCTGCATGCATTTTCGGTCGACGAATCGTGCCTGGAATTTGGCCCGGCTAACTCTCACGTGATCCTGAGACCCCGGCCTGGATACGTGCCCAAGGTTCCCACCACTCCCTTCCGGGACCAGGTGGTGAACCTGCAAGCGCTGCCTTCGGAGGAGGCAGACCCAGCCCTGGCTTTTCTCTGTCCCGTTCGCGCTCTGCGTCTGTACGTGGACAGAACGCAAAGCCTCAGGACCTCAGATCAGCTCTTCGTCTGTTACGGAGGCCAGCAGAAGGGAAGGCTGTCTCCAAGCAGAGGATGGCCCACTGGATAGTGGATGCCATCGCCTTGGCCTATGAAGTTCAAGGCGTGCCTTGCCCGCCCAGTTTGATTCACAAGTAACACAAGTAACTTGGGGCAAGCCTGACCTATTGAAAAGAGATGGTATTCATCCCTCCTGGACTGGTCCTGCTCTTCTCTCTAGTAATTTGGCTCTTAGTCTTAGAGATAAAACATGACAATATGGGGCTCAGGTCAGGAAGCAGACAGACTGGCTAAACCAACCATCTGCTAGCAGCCTTGCGTCACCAAGGTCAGATAAATCCCATCACACAGAGCCTCTTTCACCTAGATATTATCATATAGAGACTGTGTCTTTTCCCCGAATTTGGAAATCCAAAAAACGTCAAGTTAAAAATGTAATTGATGGTCAACAAATAAAAAACAGATATGATACAAATGAGCAAATGAAAAAGCTTGGGTTGCTGAATATTCAATCCCTTACTTCAAAATCGCTCATAGTTAATTATATGATTTCAGATTATAATCTAGATGTGCTGTGTTTGACAGAAACCTGGCTAAAACCAAATGATTACATTACTTTAAATGAGTCAACCCCACAAGATTACATTTATAAACATGAAACTCATCTGAAAGGCAAAGGGGGAGGTGTTGCTGTAATTAATGGTAATATTTTCAAAACCACTAAGAAATCTAGTTTTAAATATATTTATTTTGAAGTGTTGGTGCTTAATGTAAAAATATATAGTGTAAACGATAAATCACGTTTGCGAATTCTGCTGGCTAACTGTATACAGGCCACCAGGGCACCATAAAGATTTTATCAAAGAATTTGCGGACTTTCTATCAGAATTAGTATTGGCTGCAGATAAAACACTAATTGTTGGTGATTTTAATATACATGTAGATAATGAAAAAGATGCATTGGGATTGGCATTTAAAGACATTCTAAACTCAATTGGAGTTAGACAACACGTGTCAGGACCTACTCTTTGTCGTAATCATACTCTAAATCTAATACTATCACATGGAATAGATGTTGATGCGGTTGAAATTCTGCAGCAGAGCGATGACATCTCAGATCATTATCTAGTCTCATGTAAATTACATTTAGGCAAGGCTGCAAAGCCGACTCCGTGTTATAAATATGTAAGGACTTCCGCTTCCGGCCGAATGGAGTGAACAGCGAAGTTAGGCAGCTCCGCAAAAGTTTTAAGAATTGAATTATCCTGCAACTTTTAACTCTCTCTTTTCCAGCACTACAGTTGCTCCGTTGTGCTTAAAGAAGATTAAAGAAAACAGTCCAACGCCGTGGTACAACGAGCAAATCAGGCCCTTAAAGAGAGCAGCCAGAAAAATGGAGCGGAACTGGAAGAAAACAAAACTAGAGGTATTTCGGATTTCATGGAAAGAGAGCTCGATTGCTTACACAGAGGCCTTAAGATCTGCTAGATCTGCTTATTTTTCAACCCTATTAGAAGAAAATAAACATAATCCTAGGTATTTATTTGAAACAGTGGCTAAACTAACGAAAAAGAAAGCTTCAAGCCCAGACGTTTCCAAGCAGCACAGCAGTAATGACTTTATGAACTACTTCACTTATAACATTGACAATATCAGGGACAAAATTATAACTATGCAACCGTCTACTACAGTATAGCATCAGGGAGTGCATTGTAGTCTCCCTGAGGACAAATTTGATTAATTTGTTGCTATAGGAGAGGAAGAATTTTGCGAACTCGTTAATTCATCTTAATCAACAACTTGTATGTTAGACCCTATACCGACTAAGCTTCTGAAAGAGATGCTTCCAGATGTCATAGATCCTCTTCTTAATATTATTATTTGTCTTTGTCTCTAGGATACGTACCACAAACCTTTAAGCTGGCTATGATCAAACCGCTTGTTAAAAAAACGCAACTTGATCATACAAAATTAGTCAATTACAGCCCAATCTCGAATCTGCCTTTTCTGTCAAAGATATTAGAAAAAACAGTATCCTCACAACTGTGTTCCTTTCTTGAAAGAAATGATATCTGCGAGGATTTTCAGTCCGGATTTAGATCATACCATAGTACTGAAACAGCTCTCGTTAGAGTCACAAATGATTTGCTTTAATCATCCGATCGTGGTTGTATCTCCCTATTTGTGTTACTTGATCTTAGTGCTGCATTTGACACAATTGACCACAACATTCTTTTAAATAGACTATAAAATTATGTTGGCATTATTGGAATTGCACTAGCATGATTTAAATCATACTTATCTGACCGTTATCAGTTTGTTGCAGTAAATGAAGAGATGTCTTATGTGGTGAGACCTGGTATTACCTCAACTCTTGAAAACCCCTAGTATCGAAGTAGCTAGGTAGCCTTTTGCTGTCAGGTCAGTATAGGTTTACCTCCTCACTAGCTTGTTTTAGTTCAAACCAGTAATCGTCTCGGTTACGTATGTAACCCTCGTTCCCTGAGTACAGGGAACGGAGACGTGTCGTCGGGGAGTTCCCTGACGAATTGGGATCACGCTAGGGAGCCAATTGCCTTCGAGAAATAAAATGAGCCAATGGACATTGGCATGCAAGATTTGCATTCCGCGACCCACCTACCAGCGCGGGTATAAAATGCTTTTCGATGAGGAGCCGAACAGAGTCCAGTCCTCCGCGAAGGTACAGCAACATGGCGAAGGGACGACACGTCTCCGTTCCCTGTCCTCGGGGAATGAGGGTTACATACGTAACCGAGACGTTCCCTTTCGTCCTGGGAACTCCAACAGACAGGTCGGGGAGTTCCCTGACGAATTGGGATCCCTAATAAAACGCCATGGTGCTGGCCCCTTCCAGCGCCCGGCTAGCTACCCTGCAGCAGTTTCTTGTAACAAGTCGTGGGAGCTAGCTAGGAATCACACTGCTGTTCCGCAAGACCCGCTCAGTGGATTGGATAACACTGGGAAAGCGTGCCCTAACCGTAAAAAGGGAAAGGGAACGCTGCGGAAGCCAGCCCGCCTAATGAAGGGCAGGTATACACACATGTACTAACCCAGAGGGATAGGAACATATGGCAGTCCCTGAGGTAGTCCCAATCCAAGAGAAGTGGAAGCACACTCAACAGGGACGACAGAAGAGTCTGTCAAGGGGAAGACACGGCTGAACTGCACGTGGCAACATGGGTCACTGAAGAGACCACTGGAACACCCAGTCCACAAACAACTCCTACCTAGAAGTAGCATACCTGGTGCTGGCGGTCCGCCACGCCTGGCACCGGAGGGGTCATGGAGGAACTCACGAGGCTAACTGACGTAGGGCGCCAACGGAGCAAAAGACGCACATATCCGGCCGAGGCACGGAGTGGCGTAGCAAGCCGACACAACCTATTCCCTCGCACTACTGGCCGAAGTGAGTACTCGGGAGGAAACAGGTTCTACACGTAGGCTATAGAATCTAGCGAACGTGTTCGGTGTCGTCCAGCCCCCAGCTCTGACAGCAAGGCGCCTTGAGCCAAAGCCCAGGAAGCAACACCTCTAGTAGAGTGAGCGCGTAACCTGGGAGGACAAGGCTCACCCAGAGACTCATACACTCGGGTGATAGCATGCGCTAACTAGTGAGCTAACCTCTGCTTGGAGACAGCCTTCCCCTTCTGCTGGCCTCCATAACAGACAAAGAGCTGATCCGAGGTCCTGAAGCTTTGCGTTCTGTCAATATAAACCCGCAGGGCGCGGACGGGACAGAGAAAAGCTAGGGCTGGGTCTGCCTCCTCCTGGGGCAGCGCTTGCAGGTTCACTACCTGATCTGCAAAGGGAGTGGTAGGAACCTTAGGCACATATCCGAGCCGGGGTCTCAACACCACGTGAGAAAGGCCCGGCCCGAACTCTAGCAAATCTGCAAATCCCCGACCCTCAAAGAGGCCAATGCTAAGAGGAGCACTGTCTTAATGGAGAGGATATTAAGCTCTACTGACAACAAAGGCTCAAATGGAGGACTTTGAAGGGCCCTAAGTACCAGGGCTAGGTCCCAAGAGGGTACAGAGTGCAAAACACGAGGTGGATTTAACCTTCTAGCACCCTTAAGGAATCTGATGATCAGGTCGTGCTTCCCCAAGGACTTACCTTCTACTACATCGTGATGTGCGGCTATTGCAGCGACATACACTTTAAGGGTGGAGGGAGACAGCCTTCGCTCCAACCCATCTTGCAGGAAGGAAAGCACGACTCCGATCGGGCAAGTTCGGGGGTCCTTCTGTCGGGAGGAACACCAATCGACGAATAGGTTCCACTTCAACGCATAGAGGCGCCTCGTAGAGGGGGCTCGACCGGCTTCGCCAAGAGGACATCGATCTCCTTCCGCAAGACAGGAGCATCCACTGACCGCACATGGGTGCAGTGGACGCCTCTGAACCTGGGAGGCCGGCGTGCAAACTGAATTGCATTGCTGAACCGAATGGTGCGGGTGAGCCATCGGGACGGGCCCAGAAGCGCTAGCCAGGCTTCCAGATACCGACTCAACAGCCCCACCCAAACCACCGGCGTGCCCGCGGAGGGGCAGCGGGGAGGAAGACAGGGACCCGGCTGCGGTTGCAATGTGGCCACCGAGAGCGGGCTCTGGGTGTGGAACTCGACACCAACCTGCTTCCCCCGGGGGGCAGACGGCAGAGAAGGCCCGTGGACTTTCAGCTGCGGGCTGCCCCGTGGCGAGGGGAGGGGGAGAGACGAGGAACGAGGCCCTGCCTCCTCGTGAACTGGTCTCTGCCCCTCTGGGCCCGACCGCAGACAGAAGCGACGCCCTCGAGGATGCTCGGAGACAGCGTCCACTGCGATTCTGACCCTCTTGGAAGGAGGAGACTGTGTGCCCACCAGTCTCGACTGAGGATGACCTGAAGGGGAAGGTAGAAACTGCTCTTTTATTGAAAATTTTTGAATTGGGAAATTTGGAAAATTGGGAAATTTGGCGGAAAAGAAAGAAAAGGAAACACAAAATTCTCCGCCCGGCCCTCCCCCTGGGGAAGGAGGTGTGCAGAGGCACCCTCCTGTAGAGCAGCTACTCGATCCTCCTTCAGGTCGCCCTTCTCAGGAACGCTTCCCTCCCTTCTTCTTACGGGAAGGGGCCGGGGGCGTCTGAGCGGGCTGGGGCGCCCTCTTGCGACCAGACTTCCGCCCTCCAGGGTTGGACTGCTGCCCTGGAGGAGGAGCTGGCACTGGAGGCCGCCTTGGGATATTGGGAAGTTGAGAAGTTTATTCTTCTCAACATCGCGCATATCCACAAGGGTAGGCCACAGGTGGCGCTCCTGGACCACCAAGGTGGACATCGCCCGACCCAGCGAACAGCGGTGACTTTCGTCGCCCAGAGGGCGAGGTCTGTCGCCGCACGCAGCTCCTGCAGCAGAGCTGTGTCGGGACCACCCGCCTGCAAGTCATGGAGCGCTTTAGCCTGATGGACTTGAAGCAGCGCCATGGCATGCAGGGCGGAAGCGGCGTCTCCACACGCCATGTAGGCATCCCTGGTCAGACCAGAGGAAAACCTACAGGCGCCGGAGGGGAGTGAAGGGGCACCCCGCCAGGAGGAAGCAGTCTTCGGACACAATTGCATCGCAACCGACCGCTCCACTGGGGGGATTCCCTCGTACCCGTGCGCCGCCCCAGTATCGAGGGTGGTGAGGAAGGAGGAGCGAGGTTGTCTACGTCTGGCCAGCCAAGACTTCCTCAGCTCCTCATGCACTGGAGACTCCGAGACACCAATCATCTAGCCGCGAAGGTTCAGGGCCCGGTGGAGGGTTCCACACAAGCCCGACATTCATGCCCGTTCGAGCATAGCAGCCATCTCTGGGTCCGGCTCAGCTGGAGCCACCACACCCGAAGGGGGCAGCACTGAGTCATCACCAGAAGATGACCGCTCTTCCTCCGATGCCGCGATCGACATCTGATCCTCAGGCGGCGCCCCGAAGGAGACAACTGGAACCGCACGAAGGGGTTCCGGCCGCTCCACCGGAAGCGCCAATGGCAACGAGAAGTGAGAACTAGAGGAGTGAGAAGCCCGAGAGGATCTTTCACCAGTCGAAACATTCTTCACTGTAATCCTCATCCGCTCACCAACAGGAATCACCGAAGTAGCCATCTGCGAAGTGAACCGGCAGATGAACTAGATCGGGGATTACCTGAAGGGACTCCCCCATGTTTCAGGGTTCTTAGTCTCGAACGCAGCATCGCCAGAGTCATGTTCCCGCAATGAGAACATGACTCATTCACAAATGCTGCCTCAGCGTGCACTAAGCCCAAGCACGAGAGGCAGTGTTCGTGACCATCTTCCAGAGGGAGAAGTCGACCGCATCCAGAAACGCACGGATGAGATGACATCCTGAAAAGGACGCGAAACACCCGTGTTGCTCTTTTAGAAAAGAAGAAAAAGTGCTCTTTTATGTGCCGAAGCACCGAGGGATCACTGCGGCAGTCACACGGGGAAACTGCAAGCCCGTGTGCTGCACTCAACCGTACCAGCCGTGAAAACGGCTCTTTTTTTTTCTTTTTTTTTTAAAGAGGAAACTCAGCCGATAACGGGAGCAGTGATCGCTGAAGCGCCGTCACACCAGCAACAAGAGGACCTTCTTCTCTTCAAAAGGACTCGTTTTTCAATCTCAATCTTGGCAAAAGAACAGCAGCTCAATGAACACACTGTGAGGCTCCGAAGAAAAAAGCATTGCACAATGTTTACTCTTTTATACCCGCGCTGGTAGGCGGGTCGCGGAATGCAAATCTTGCATGCCAATGTCCATTGGCTCGTTTTATTTCTCTCTAGGCAATTGACCCTTCGCAAAGACCCGCCCCCCTTAGTTACTGTCGCTATGTCCGACAAGCTAACTTTACGCCGCTCTCATGTTCTCACATCCAGCAGAGAGGAGACTGACAACACGCTGACAGACAGGACAGACCAGGTTACTTTTCGGTTACTTTTGATATTAAACATATTAAACAAAGTCTCACCTTTCAAATTTGGTAATTTTTTAAAAGAAATGTAAACAATAAATACCGTTTTGTGGCTCTTTAATGTGTCGTGACAGATCGCTGTGGAGCATCAGTTAAAGCTGCTCGTGATCCGATCATCTCTTCCTTCTAGTTCATTTATAGCATCAAATAAACATGAATGAAAATAAGAAGGAATGTTGTTTTAACCGCTGAAAGGCGTCAGTATATTCCGTTTTTCAAGTTCAAATCCTCCCATGTTAATCTACTATCTCTCCTGACTGCTTTGTCGGACAAAATGGCGGATGGCGAAGTATGATTGGTCAGATCACCTGTCAATCAAGCTCCACGCGAAGGGTCAATTGGCTCCCTAGCGTGATCCCAATTCGTCAGGGAACTCCCCGACGACACGTTGGAGTTCCCAGGACGAAAGGGAACTAGGTGTATGCCCTAAACTCTTATGGAACAATAACACTCATTAACATCCACAAATCAAATTCATGCTTACCCTGCAGCAGAATCTGGTCCTGGATCTTGTTGTTGTCCTTGGTTTATTAATATATTCTAATGCTCTTTGTATTGCTTATAGAACTGTATTAATTAACTGAAGTAAAACTGAACACTAATTGTCTTTTCAATAAAATAAAAGTTTATTTAAACAAAAGATAAAAATACTGGTTACACAATGATTAATATTTGTAGCAAAATTATCAAAAGGTTACAGGTTATAATACTTCAGTTCATCCAATCTCAACAGGGCAGTCCTGTATGAGTGGAAGTTTACATAGACTATTTACCTCATAAACAGTTCAAGCAATAAAGGTAGATAACTTGTTTCTCAGTTAAGATCTTTAAGTTACAAATACACAACAGAGCAATAAAAAGAATTTCAGTTAGTAAACTGAACTGGTAGAAAGATTATTCTCTTACCAGGGATGCACACAAGCCATCAAAATCAAGAATGCAGCAATGATTAGTCAAAAAGCAGTCATATATATATGAAATACGAAGCACATTGTTCCTATGCATTTTCATTGGGTTTTTTCCAGGAACATATTACTTGTGACATCATAGGTTTTTTCCAGAGGAACAGAAAACATGTGACATATTAGCCATTGATTGCCTCATTTCCTACGGCTTCCGGCTCCGGCTGCTTTGCCCAAAAATCTTTTTTATTTAACAATAATGCACAATCATTTGTGTAGAATTGTGTAACTGTGTGAAGGCTATTTTTTATGAATGAAATTTAAACATATTATAATGTAATTTTACTCTCAACAAACATAGAGTAAATTAAAACAATTACTTGAAACAAATGTACACAACAGAATGTTTGTATGTGTGAGGGAGAAAGTGATCCTGTTCAGGACTGTCGTCAGGAAGTGAAGTGCTCCTCCTCTTTTCTCCTCAAGCGCTCTCTCCTTCCTCCATCTCTATCAGGAGCAAGCTTGAAGCCTCTTTGTATAGTTGCTTCTGATCGGTGGCATGTTGTGTCAGACATTTTAGCAAACAAAAACCTTAAAAATTTTGAAACTTTGGTGTAAACAGAATAACCAATGCACTGTTGAAGTACTGATGATAATGTAACATGTAATTCAAAGCATAACATCTTATTTCCACCTCAAAAACTAAAGTGCATTTAATTTCAAAAATATATCTTAAACAGTACTTATTGCATTGGATAATGTAAACTAACAATGACCTCCTCCAAATACCAAATGCATATATTAGTAGCATTATTTATATACAATAGTATGCACAAATTAACATTTAAAAAGTAGGCCTATATTATGATACTGGTTTAAAATAACAGTTGTAGAAATGTACTGGGCATACAAAATTAATTTGACTTTTAAAAAAGTAGTCATGCTCACTACAGACTTACCAAGAACAATGTTCCTTAACTGCAAGCTTTTAAACAAAGTGGCATCCGAGTTTGAATTCAGATATTTAAAAAAAGCGTCAAAAAAAGAGAGGGACGAACTTCACTTACCTGAACAGCGCGGTTGTCTGACAGACGTCTTCACCCTTCACCGGGAGAAATTTCAACCGACGCATCACGTGAACCTCATTCACCAACCAGAAAAGCTGCTGTTACCGTGGAGATCACAACAATTGGACATAGCTTTTTTCACTGACTCATATATAAAGTAAATTAATATTATTATTATTAAAATCATTACATCTCTTTCAGAGAGGAGGGAGGGAGGAGGGGGGGTGGGTAATCTTGCCTTGAATATATAGCAGCAGGCCTAAATACTTACAGTATAATTGTCCAGTACACAAAGTATGGCCCATAATCGCTACACTGATCTGGGCCACACACCTCCCATCCACAATCGGCCCAAATGTTGTCTGCCGTCATGCATGCAGTGCCATTATTGCCACGCATGGCCCAGAGTTGGCTGACATGATGCATGCCAGTGCCGGCACCACGCCAGCAGTGCCATTATGAGGCCACATTTGGGCCAAGTCTGTTTGCTATGTGGGAAGTTCAGTATGGCGTACCACAAGGCTCAGTACTAAGACCGCTGCTGCTCACCCTGTACATGTTACCATTAGGAGATATCAATAGGAAACATTAGCTTTCATTGTTATGCCGATGATACTCAGCTGTATATTTCTTCAAAACCTAACGAAACTTACCAATTCACAAAATTAACGGAATACTGATAGCTGATCTGATAGCTGATAGCTGATCATAGCTGATATAAAAAAATTCATGTCTAGTAATTTCCTACTACTAAATTCAGAAAAAACAGAGATTCTAATTATTGGACAAAAAACTTCCACACGTAATAACCAGAATACTGTCTAACAATTGATGGCTGCTCTGTTAAGTCTTCGTCGTGGGTTAGGAACCTGGCTCTGCTCTTTGATACCAATCTTTCATTTGAAAGTCACATGTCTGTCTGTAAAACCAAATTTTTCCATCTTAAAAATATATCTAAATTACGTCATATGCTCTCATTGACAAATGCTGAACAATTAGTTCATGCGTTCATGACATCAAGACTAGATTATTGTAATGCTCTACTGGGTGGTTGCCCTGCACGCTAAATAAACAAACTACAGCTAGTTCAAAATGAAGCAGCTCGAGTTCTTACCAGAACCAGGAAGTATGACCATATTAGCCCGGTTCTGTCAACACTGCATTGGCTGCCTATTAAACATCGTATCAATTTTAAAATATTGTTGATTACTTTCAAATCACTAAATGGTTTAGCTCCGCAGTACTTGAGCGAGCTCTTAACGCATTAAAGTCCTTCACGTCTATTGCGATCTCAAAATTCGGCCAGTTAATAATACCTAGAATATAAAAATCGACTGCTGGCGGTAGATCATTTTCCTATTTAGCACCAAAACTTTGGAATAGTCTTCCTACCATTTTCACACTCTGTCAGTTCAAAGCTTGATTAAAGACACATCTCTTTGCCCTAGCATACACATAATACATTATAGACTTCTACAATTCAATGTTAAGCTGCATAGATTAGGTCAGCTGGAATTGGGAACACTTCCCTTAAATCCTGATGTACTCGTTACATCATAAGAAGAATGGCATCGACGCTAATTTTAGTGTCTTTGTTTATCCCGAGGTTTTCCCGCATCCTGCCGAATCCAAGCCGTATCCAGATCCGATGGCCGGACCGGACCCGATGACAATGCAGTGCTGAAGTGCCAACTAGCCTCTCCCTATGGAGGATCCCTTTCCCACTCCACAGATAAAGCGTTGTGGAAAATTCGGTTTGTGATAAAATAAAATAAAATGTTGTATCAAATTTATAGGCAAGACAAGTAGTTTGTTTAGGCATGGTTTGTAGGGAATTACAAATCTGCGCACATATATTCAAACGCACAGAACTATAGAATCAATTCTTAGTGTGCATGTGAACACCATCAGTGTTTATCACAGGTTCGTGTTTAAAGTCTGTTTAGAGAGAACGGTGTCGTCTTAGCGGCCGCTAATTTAATAACAAATTATCATTTCGACGGAAGTGAATCAATCAAAACTAACTTTAGCTGCAAATAACATTATTCAAGAACCGCTATAAAGCCAAAACAATCTGTGACCTTAAATTATATGTTTGTCTCTGTAAAGCTGCTTTAAAACAATCTACATTGTTAAAAGCGTTATATAAACAAAGATGACTTGACTTGACCTATTAGATTAAATTTACCTATTACCTATTGATTTACTGCCATCTGTTATTAATAATTAATAGTTTATGTCATATTTTATAATAATTATGCATTTCTCAGAAGGATGTCAAAAGTCATTTGTACATTCTTTATACAAAATTTATCCAGTTTTTGACAAATCAGAAATAATTGGCATATATCCAACTAAATAAAACACATTAATCTACATGATAATAAAGTACAATAGGGTCTCAGTTCATGTTCATTTGACTTTAAACTTGTTTTACTCCTGCTTTATTTCTTTTTAGACAACAATACATATTTAACATTTTGGTTATAATTCTTCATTTCATCAGTCCACTGGATAGTTAAGTTACTTCAGTCCCTGACAATCCTACTAACATCTTTTCAACTAAATGTCACAGTTATCACAAGGGGTTGTAGGAAAACTCATGACATTTAAGAATCAGAGAATTTAAGAATCATTTAAGAATCAGATGCAAACAGTCTTTATAATAGTAATAGTTTAATAGTATATTTATTATTACATACTATTACTAGTATACTTTAATAGTATCTACAGGTAACAAGACGGGTTAAGAAACACAACCAGAGTATAGGTGAGACCTTACAAAACTCAAGTGAAACACAAGGAAATACACAGAATCAAACAAGGTAATTAATAACGAACAGCTGAACAGAATGACAAAATCAAACCAGTAACTGAAGTGAGAAACTCAGGCGGGAAAACAGCAAACAAAGTCCAAACATAACAGAACCGTGACAACAGTGAAATAACATGAAATAGGCTAACAACAACAGCCATCTTTGTGCTGTTTCACACAGAAGGACCACAAGCTCTCAAATACAGAGGTTTTGAGGGAAGAGAAGAAAGAGCTAAATGTTCTATAGCTATTAGTAGAAGAACTGTCTGTGCTCTTTAAAATGGTAGACGTCTTATTTATTTATTTAAATGAATGTTTAAACAAATGTTACAAATCTGGCAAACCTTATTGGTCCTCATCTGAAAATTGATCATATCTTTAATCATTTAGAATAAAAGACTCATTTTGGGTGTTCTCAGTTGGTTGTCCAGTGACTTCCTGCAAGACACTCTTCTGCCATCTTCAGGGTAAAACTTGACATTTCATGTGACAATTAGTTGCTTATTATTATCTTGGATAGTGTATTTAGATTGGCAGCCTTTTAATTCTATTTAAATATGAATTATGTTTATTGCATTCTTTGTGCACAGACTTCAGCTGATGGTGTCTGATCATTTCACCCCTTTTGTCAGCATGCATATTCTGTGTAATGTAACACTTTATTTTACGGTGTCCGTGATAGAGAGTAATTACTTATGAATTACTTAGTAGTGAACATTGGAATAACATGTAACTAAGTTATGGAACAGCCTGTACTTACAGATTGTAATTATGCACATGTAATAGGCAGCTACTGTTACACATATGTAAAAATATGTACGTGTTACAGACTTGGTACAGTGTAATTATAAGAAAGTACTTAGTACTACACTATGAAACAAGAAGTACTTAGGCTACTAAGGTCGGGAACAGCCTGCAGTTACACATGGTAATTTTGTACGTTCTGAAGCATTACACGTATGTAACATAAAATAAAGTGTGTCAAGATTGTACTTAAGTGCACTTCATGTGTATCTACATACCTTATCCATCTTAATTAGCCCACTAGTTCACAACTTAAATACATGCAGTAGCTTCCTAATTACATTGTAATTACATAATATTACACAGGGATAAGCTACGTAAAATAAAGTGTATCAAGAATGCACTTAAGTGTTCTTCATAAACCTTATCCAACTCGGCTTGTTACATATGTGTAACAGTAGCTGCCTATTACATGTGCATAATTACAATCTGTAAGTGCAGGCTGTTCCATAGCTTAGTTACATGTTAATTACATTTTGTTACATGTTATTACAACGTCTTCTACTAAGCAATTAATTCACGAACACCGTAAAATAAAGTGTTACCGAATTTTGTATGTCTGTAACTGCACATTTGAGTCTACTTACAAATAGTGTTTTGTAACCATATTTTAGAATCTAACCATATTTTCAAAAAAGTTCTTAGCATTTACAATATGACATTATGACATTGACATATGACATACAACATTCATTTTATCAAAAATATACAGTATATGTCGAATGGAAGTTTGACAAACTTTATAAAGTAATTTTCATTTTAGATGTAAAATTCCTAAAACATGCATACTTCAATGCAGTGCAAAATGCAATTTCAAACTATTTAAAGACCTAATTAACACACCTCCTCTTACAAAGGGACTCTCCTTGTGTTTAACAGTTTCATATAGTTTCATAAATCTCATGCAACCATAATTTTCAAACAGGTCCTTCAGGTTTATTCCAGAGCGTGAGGTATCTCGCCCAACGAGTCACGCTGTTCGTTGCACCTTTCGTTTCTCATGTCTCAAGTTTCTCCTTTAGGCTTGTTTACAGGCGCAGAAAACATGAAGACTCCTCTAACACCATGATTCTCAGGGACTGTTTTACTTGAAAAAGGACAGCGGGAAAACCCTGGACTCTTTTGGGTTGTTGGAAAGGAAGAGGGATCCAGGGCTTGACCAGGGCTGTCATCCACCGATACGGGAGAACAGGAGGTTATGAGTAGTGGTTTGATCAAGAGCCTGTTTCCTCTGCTTCTGCAATTTACCATTAACTGTACGTATAACCTCTCAGCAACTGCACATCATGGTAGTGGGATACGTGATACAGTTTTTCTGTCTTGACTGCATAATGTTATGTTATGTTTCAGTCAATCTCATGACCTATTTTGTTTCCCAAATCATCATTAGTATTAACCTTTAGTATTCTGACAATTATAACTACATACATACAGGTAAAAAAAAAAGGGGGTCAGGGGTCTTGTTTCTTTTAGTGGAATAGAAACCTGCTGTCCCATTGTATAAAATTGAGTTTGGCATTTTAAACCTGACCTAATAGCAGTGGAGTAAATGTAATTAGTTACTGTACTTTAATGTTAAGCATCTTTTGACTTCTTTGTAGTTTTACTGAGTATCAAAGATATTAGTAGTCTCAAAAGTATATGTACTCTTTACTCCTATACATTTGGGATAAGTAATGCAATTACTCGTTAAATTTTTGCATGGTATACCTGAATTTTTCTGCAGCACTGTATTTCTGATACAAAAGAAGCAATGTTGTCATCTACAGGGAGGGTTTAGGTACTATATCTTGGAGGTACTCTGACTGTACTATATCTTGTGCGTTTTGCCCTTCCTCACCCAAACTGATCCCAAATTTGAGCGCATTAGCCGGTAGTTGTAATGTGACGAGGACACGGCTGCAGCTGGTGATCCAGAACATCCAATGCTAGGCTTTGACTTAACATTATTTTATTTATCCATTATATTGAAAATACCTTTTTGAGGATATTGGTTTACTTATGCCCACTTGACTTCAACTGAGACTTGAGTGTCTGTAGATGTTTAAGAGGTTCTTGTGTCGACCTTGATTTTTTTGCGATTTTGCGATGTTATTTTAATTTTGAATTTAGAAAATATACGTTATTGTTCTCTTCACAAATCAGCTGTTTCTTTGTTTTTCACTGGCATGTCTCTTGGGTGTTGAGGACTAGTGCATCTTTGAGCCTTTCAGTACGAGTAAAAATCAGATACTCTAAGACTTTTACTGGAGTAGTATATGAATTGGAGACTTTCAATGGTGTCATTTACACTTTAGATCTGTACTTTTACTCAAGTATGGTTTTTGGGTACTCTTTACACCTCTGCCTAATAGCATAACATGTGTATAGTACAAGTGCCTATTTACGTACTTTTCTGATGCTTATAAAGCATTTCACTTAATCATTAAACAGTCACATATTTTTGAGTTACAGTAAATTTGACTTATTTTCCCTTACACATTGTAACAGTTATCTGAACATTAGCATCTTTAGCTTTGGTGGAAATTAACTTAATATTAATATACATTATATATATATTTTTTTTTTTTAAATAATAAATAAATCAAAAACAGAAATTGGTAAATCCTCTGCAGTACTGCTACAACCTACATTATTAGAGGTATAAGCGTGTATCGATATTACATTAGTGTAAAGATATTACAATATGTAATGTAATTTGGCACAACAGTATTTATAGGTCTGAACAGGTTTATGTAATGAATTAAGGTTTGACATTCTCAAAATGCTTTTAACCGATGCAAGGACAGTGATTGAATGTTGCTTGAGGCTCTGAACTCTCTGATTGGTATGTGTGAAGGTTTTTGCAAGTACAGAAAGTCAAGTTAAAAAAAAAAAAATCATCATAAAGATCCGGTATCTTCCAAATGTTTGTCAAATGTTAATATTGTTCATGCATTTCAGATTCAAGTACACTACTGACACCTCTTAACACCTCAATGCATTCAGTAAACATGAAGCACATTCTGAAATGGAGCCCCTTGCAGGCGTCCTGTTCCACTGTCAACTACTCTGTGCAATTTCAAGGGTAAGCATATTTCTCAATGTTTTTTTTTTTATTGCTTGGGAATACTTTTTTAAAAATGCATTGTGTACAGTATGTCAAAATGTTATGTTATGAGACACAATAAATATCAGACGAACACAATGAAATCATCACATGACCAGTATGGCTACAAACTGCCCAGTAATGTATTTATTTGCTTACTGAGCTATTGGTGACTGACCTGTCCTTTAGAAAGACTGGAATGCTTATTTGTGCATCTGTACATTAAAAGATCAAATTCTGAGTTTCTATATCCAGCAGTAACTGTAAAATGTAAGGCATTTTCACTTTTTTAGCAGAAAGAAAAATCAAGTTAACACTTAAATATGACACGTCACATTTATTTATAGCGCTTTAACAATATTGATTGTTTCAAAGAAGCTTCACAGAAATAAATGTTTTGAAACTAATGAAATTACTTCAAATTCAGCTGTAAAGCAGCTCTACAGAAGGCAACTGTCATTATTAATCTCAAGTCAAATCAATGTTGATGCCTTTCAGTTTGATGGCAGAGTCTGTGTTGCAAAGTTCTGTCAGTATACATTCTAGACTACAATTCTTTAAACAAGATGACGTTTGTTGATGTTATCAACAACAGCCTGGCAGAACAAGTATTCTTAAGCGTTTCGTTTAGTCTCCTCTTCAAGCAAAAACTCACATTAAAAAGTCGTTGCAAAAACACTTAACAAAACAAAAACAAAAAAAACTTCCAGGCCAAAAAAAGGTGCTGTTTGGATTTAATAATCAAACATTTAAGAATTATTGGATCATTATTGCAGTGATTGTTATACATGTTGTGATGTTATTTCCATCAAGAGGTGCAAACATTTTCGGTCCAGATCTTGTATTGCCAATGCAAGAGTCCAGCACTCTGTAAAGTCTCCTCCAGCACACCCAAAGACTTTCAGTGAATTTAAGCTCTAGTGCTGATTCATGTGTGAAAGTCATTCTTCATGCTCCTCCCAAACATTCTGTCATATTTTGAGCCTGATGAATCATCCTGGAATATGGCCATGATGTGTCTTCCTACATGCTTCTTGTTTAAGAAATGAAAAGCTACAGACTATATCAACTAGCGTTAGAAGAACTGTTGCCAAACATATAACATGCTAGAAACATAGTGTTCATTGTATCATGAATATTACTCATCTCTGAATTTCAATGTAGGGAGTATGAGTTCCACAAACTTAATGGAACTTGGATGAATGCGTTTGACTGCCAAGAGATCAGTGAAAACAGGTGTGATCTCACCCATGACCTGGCATCCAACTCCGACTACAGCATCCGCATAAACACAAACTGTGATGGACAAAAGTCATGGACACAACTGCCAGCGACTTTCAACAGGAGAGACAGTTGAGCATTTTTGGCATTATTTTTACAAAAACTAAATTAGAGATGTCTGAAATGGATCAATTGGGTCACATGTCCATTTGTGGTCTTTTATAGCAGTGTTGCTGGCTCCTAAAATGACCGTGAATGTGGAGGGGGATCCCATCCAGGTGGGCTTCAGTACAACACTTTCTGATATGACCGTCAACCTTAAAGTCTGGAAGGAGGGGGACGAACAGAATGTGAGAATAATTTCTCATTCATTATTTTTTTAGCTTATATAATTTATTAGCTCTCTGTATACAGTAGATGTCTGGCTTTGCCAATGAATGATGTGAAGGGTATGGTTGGGGTGTAACAATATATCATGTCACAATATATCGCAATACAAAAATGCATCAATATGTATGGTGGATAGTGACAATATGTATTGTGTATGAACAACTGTGTGAGAAAAAAATAGCCTCAGTACTACATTAAACTACTATATATAATGTTGAATATAACTATATTAATGCAATGGGGAAATATTTGTTGGACCTGATACCAAATATCTGTTGGTGCTCATCTAAAATAATTCAGTATTTTCAGCTTCAGAATCATGAATATTTTTATTCTGGTGTCACTATTGTCCTGTGTCAGCAAGTCCAAGCCTTACACCCACATTGTAATATCAAATAGCATTTTAATCAACAGTGCATTTTATGTCATGTCATTTTCATGTCTTGGAGTATCGCAAAAATATCGTATCGTGAGTTCAGTATCGTGATATATCAAATCGTGACACTGGGATATCGTTACACCCCTAGTAGATGGCATATTTTATATTTCAAATGAGGTTGTGAGTGTCACTATTTTGCTCAGAGATGCAACAGTTCCTACATTGGCTTCAATTGGAACTTTTTTTTTGGGCCAAACAAAAATAACTATTCATAACTAATCATTGACTTCTGGCTGCAATGAACTGCCTAAAAGCAACACAATTGTGGTTGCCCATGCTGATATTCTTAACAACAGCATGATTATGACTGTGATATTGCTTAAGCATAACATGTGGTGCCGGCATTGATACATCTTTCCAGTAGTCAAAAAAAAAAAAGCTGGAAAAATATGGCCTGTGAAAAGTACAACCTACTGAACAGACTGTACATCTAACTCTTGTCTTCATTTATGTAAAATAAAATGAAAGTAAGTATAAAGTAAATCAAATCTAAGCCTTCTGTCCTGACTACGATCTATTGTGACCTTGATGGATGTCGTTGCAGGCCTTAACTTATGGTATCAGAGCTTATCCCTATCATTTTTCCATTGCCGCCCATCGAGGGCAAGAGAAGATGTGCTTCAGGGCAGAAGCAGTAGTAGAAGCCATTGACAAGATCTGCAGCATTGACACCCAGTGCCTCATCATTCCTGGTGAGTGATCAGTGATCAAGGAAATGGTAGACGGATGTAATTACATGTACAGAATAATGCATTAGGAAGAAACTATGATGATAATTGACAAGATGGCAAATGTAATACTATGCTTTTTCACATTGACCTGTGATTTCCTTTCTAGAGCAGAAATCTGACTTTGTAAAGCCGATAATAGTAAGCGTCGCTGTAGTAGTAGCGGTCGCCATGGCCTTTATTCTGGGATGGTCGGCAACACATTTTGGTCCACAGATCAAAGAGATTTTCCACAGGGAGCCCATTCCCAGTGTACTGGTGAGTTTGTGTTTAACCTCATGATCAGTTCCTGTCCAGCAGTGCTGGGCAAGTTACTCTAAAAAAAGTAATTAACTACTAGCTACTTATTATATATTCAACAGTGTAGTTAGGTCACTGTGCAAATTACTCTCTAAAATGTATCACATTATACTTATTAATTTCTAAATACCCTATCAACCTCAACCAGCTTGATTAATAGGATAGACATGAAACTGCTCTTTCTTTTAATTCTTTCAAATAAACAACACACAATCACATAAATGATTCTTAAACTGACCAAAGAGAGAGAAGTTTACATTAAAACATACATTTTAACATAAAATTCTGGTGTTAAATCCACTATTGTTTTATATAGAATTGTTTAATGAAGCCATGAAATTAACTGAAATTATTATTAATTAGATTATTAAACTAATTACTAAACTAATTGAATAATTGATGATTTTAATTTGGATCTGATAGATGCATAATTTTCCTGTTTTGTTTTCCAGCGCACAGTTGAAGTAGTCTATATCTGACCTGGTTAAAATAGAACAAAGAAAAGACACCAAATCATAACTATTTCTAGAAGCGATGACTAGCAGTATTAGAAAGAATGACCCCTTGATCTTGTTTTTGTTTTCTCCAGCTTGATGACTGGCCCACCAGCCAGCACATCCTTTGTACTGATGTTTCACTGGAGCCCACAGACCTCCTTCAGCTGCCAGCAGTGCAGGTGGAGGGAACGTTTGAGCGAGGTGGGGCGCAGAACCAGTAGCGGCCTTTGCTTCACCCATTTCACTTAAAACGGGCATCTGAACAGAAGGGCCTTCTCTTCCACTTGAGAAAGAGCCTCAGAGTTGCAAAGGTTGCCTTTGCAGGACATGAGCTCAAACTTCAGACTGAATTACTGAAAAGTACCTGAAGCACTGTGTCACGTGTAGATGGACTGCAGTTACTAACAGCTCGACCTTCTTAATTTAGACAGAAGAAATGGCGAGTGAGATGTTTTGGGCTGGGCGTTGAAATGATTCAGATCGCCTCTTGTTGGAAAATGGGACAAATGAAAGTTATTGATTTCATGCTGTATGCACAGCGAGGTAATAGTGTGGTGCTCTTTATTAGCATCTGTTTTTAAATGTTTTGTAATAAGTGATCATACTTTGATCATAAATGAACAACTGTGTGACCCGATTTGCCGTTTACAAATAACAATAAGCACCTGGTGAATCAGAATTATAGTCACATCAAATTATCACATTCTCTATGTCTCCAAGAGTCTATGGTATTATTCTGTCTAACTTCCCATTTTCATGTGCTTTGTGTACGTTTAAGTATGTTAAGTGTAGTATCTCAGTAATGGATATTATGTCTACAAAATGGTACATTTTGTCTTAAAGGGGCTATATGCAGCTTTTTCCCCAAAATAAACGTAACAATAGCCTTTTCATTTTACCATTTATGACTCAAACATCTCCTGGTGAGCATACTGACACCTTGTCCGCTCACAGTGGGTGCACCTATAAGCCTGTATCCTATTTTTCCTATTTTCTGTCGGGTCGGATTTTTCCCGCGCTGTCTGCGGATGTGACGTCGAGCGCGTTCATGTTAAACGTTTCAGATCACTCTGCCACCACTGCTAGTCAGCAAGTAGCCTACACTCGCAAGCAGTGCAATGGAATATATGTATTTGACTGTTCTTACCTCAGTAAACATAATGTTGACCTCCTTGCAGCAATGACTTGTGAAGTGTGCACGTACGAGCGCGCTGCGAGAGCGAGCAGAAAGGAAGAGCAGTTCTGTTTTTTGGCCACAGGTGTCAGTCGCGAGTTTAAATTCCAGAAAAACGCATATAGCCTCTTTAAGGTATAGCTATTATAAGAAAAAATTTGTGCAAATATGACAGTAAACAGCTATCTTAAGGCAATTTTAAAGGAGATAAATGTCCACAGAAATACTGCAGTCAGCATTAAAGAAGACATCATGCAAACTTTGAATACATTTATTGTCTCATAATATTTTGACAGTATTCTCTCCTGAGGTGAGTAGAAAGCTTTTCATGAAAGTCCATCAATAACTTTATCTAATAAATAGATCCATATTTTAAAACCCTTTGAAAAAATATAACACCGTCATGTTCTATTGGACGATGCCTTTGGCCTGTATTTTCACCTTAGGGGCTTCCTTTGAAGTCAGAGGCTCTTTTGGAACATTCATTCTCAGATAATCTGATCTCCTGTATAGACTGGTTAACATGCTGATGTCAGAGATTTGCTTATTGGATTAGTGACTAAGCAATAGTGCAACAGAGTATTCGATATTTCCATAAAAACATACAACTTTGCTTATTTTCAGGTTTTACATTAAATTCTGAATGCCAGATTTTCTATATGGTCTCAGACCTCACTATACACAGACACACTGAGCTCCACGTAGGAGATCAATGCCTTTGTCCTCAGACAATAGTACTGCTGCGAAATGTCATGAGGATTCTTTTTATAGGCTTCTTCTTCTCACAACCTTTTTTCATTTAATGATAGGACAACAGACTTGAGAAAAGAAGGTGAAGGGAGAGACACGTGTACTGAACATCTGCACTAATTCTTCGAATTTACATTATTTAGTCAGTATTCTGAAGTAAAGTTCTGTTTCTGAAATAAGAGGGTCCCAATGGTCTTGAGGTAGCTGAATAATCCTAAACTTGACCACCACCTCCTCCTGGTCGGGGTCTGCCATTGGGCTTGTTCCTTAGTTCATGCCAGAATCTCACCAGTGGCTCACGGTTCCTCCAGATCATTTCATTACCATATGCAATGTACCACCTGAAAGAAGGGGAGAAAAGGAAATTAAAGGTAAAAGGTGAGAGAGAACCTAACAAAGTCCAAATGTTTAAATCTCTCATGATAAATAACTTGATGAGTGCAACTATTTCTCTTATATTGATCAGTAAGTTTGGGTGGGGCTCCTCCTTTTTTTAACCCATAGAACATTTGATTGAATAAAAATATTTGTAAAGAAACATGGGTTGTTAACAAGTTTGGTCGTTTAAAATGAGCAGAGCCGTGGGTTGTAAACCACAGCTCTAGCATATAGATCAGAATCAGAATCAGAAAGAGCTTTATTGCCAAGTGTGCTTGCACACACAAGGAATTTGTTTTGGTACTGAGGCTTCCAGTGCACATATACAAATACAACAAGAAACATAATTTACAACAAGAAACATAATAATACAAATTTTAAGAATAAAATATAAAATATAAAAATATGAGAATAAAAGTATCACAGTTGGGTTTAGCCAGAATAAACATTTACAGATTTACAGATTATGAACAAATTTACAGTGTTTTGAATATTATAAATAAATAAATCTACATGTAAGTGTCACCTGAGTTGTAAGTTGTTGCATTAAAACAGTGGGGGTATTGCACTTAAAGGCACATGCCTTGGGAGGTGTGTTAACTGTTCAGGAGGGAAATGACCTGTGGGAAGAAACTGTTCCTGTGCCGAGATGTTCTTGTGGCCAGTGATCTGAGTCTCCGTCTTGACGGTAACAGTTCAAACAGGTGGTGTCCAGGGTGAGTGGAGTCTGTGATGATTTTACCTGCTCTCTTCCTCACTCTGGAAGAGTACAGGTCCTGGAGGGTTGGCAGGGGGGCACCAATAATCCTCTCTGCAGTCCGAACTGTCCGCTGTAGTCTGCTGATGTTTGGTAGCTGAACCAAACCAGACAGTGATGGAAGTGCATAGAACAGACTCAATGACGGCTGAGTAGAACTGAATCAGCAGCTCCTGTGGCAGGTTGAACTTCCTCAGCTGGCGAAGGAAGTACAGTCTCTGCTGGGCCTTTTTCACAATGGAGTCAATGTGATTGTCCCACTTCAGGTCTTGAGAGATGATAGTGCCCAGGAACCTGAATGACTCCACTGCTTCCACAGTGCTGTTCATGATGGTGAGTGGGGGGAGTGCTGGGCTGTTCCTCCTGAAGTCCACGATCATCTCCACTGTTTTGAGCGTGTTCAGCTCAAGGTTGTTATAACTGCACCAGACAGCCAGCTGTTCGACCTCCAGTCTGTAAGCAGACTCGTCACCGTTTCGGATAAGACCGATGACAGTGGTGTCGTCTGCAAATTTCAGGAGCTTGACAGAGGGGTCTTTAGAAGTGCAGTCGTTAGTGTACAGGGAGAAGAGCAGTGGGGAGAGAACGCACCCTTGGGGGGCACCAGTGCTGGTGCTGAGAGTCCTGGATGTGTGCTTCCCCAGTCTCACGAGCTGCTGCCGGTTCGTCAGGAAGCTGGAGATCCACTGACAGATAGAGGATGGAATGGAGAGCTGGGTCAGTTTGGCTGTGAGAAGATCAGGCATGATGGTATTGAAGGCCGAACTGAAGTCCACAAAGAGAATCCTTGCATAAGTCCCAGGTCTGTCGAGATGTTGCAGGATATAATGCAGTCCCACGTTGACTGCATCATCCACAGACCTGTTTGCTCTTTAGGCAAACTGAAAGGGATCCAGCAGGGGTCCAGTGATGTCCTTCAGGTGGGCCAACACCAGTCTTTCAAACGACTTCATGACCACAGACGTGAGAGCGACAGGTCTGTAGTCGTTAAGTCCAGTGATTTTGGGTTTTTTGGGGACAGGAATGATAGTGGAGCGTTTGAAGCAGCAGGGAACTTCACACTGCTCCAACGATCTGTTGAAGATCTGCGTGAAGACCGGGGCCAGTTGGTCAGCACAGGCTTTTAAACAAGCAGATGAGATGCCGTCTGGGCCTGAGGCTTTCCTAGTCTTCTGTTTTTTGAAGACCCGGCTCACGTCCTCCACACAGACCTTAAGCTCAGGTTGGATGGCAGGAGGGGGGAGGAGAGGGGGTGCAGGAGGTGATGGTGGGTGTGTGAAGTGCAGATCAGAGCCGGTGTGTGGTGTGAATGCGGGCTTTTCAAACCTGCAGTAAAATGAGTTTAAATCATCAGCCAGGTGTGGATTGTCCACAGATCGGGGGGATGGTGACTTGTAGTTGGTGATGTTCCTCAGGCCAGTCCAGACTGTTGCCGGGTCGTTTTCAGCTTTTCAGAGTAGGCTCTTTTAGCAACTCTGATCTCCTTTGTCAGTCTGTTTCTGGCCTGGTTATACAAGATCTTATCCCCACTTCTGTAAGCATCCTCTTTGGCATGACGAAGGTGTTTGAGTTTCCCAGTAAACCATGGTTTATCATTGGTGAATGATAAGAATGTCCTGGTAGGAATGCATGTATCCTCACAGAAACTTATATATGATGTTACAGTATCTGTGAGCTCATCCAGATCGGTGGCAGCAGCTTCAAAAACAGTCCAATCAGTGCAATCGAAGCAGGCCTGTAGATCCTGCGCTGCTTCATTAGTCCATCTTTTTACAGTCCTTATTACAGGTTTAGCTGATTTCAGTTTCTGCCTGTAGGTCGGTATAAGATGAACCAAACAGTGATCAGATAGCCCCAAAGCTGCTCGTGGGACGGAGTGATACGCATTCTTTATTGTGGTGTAACAGTGGTCCAGTATATTACTGTCTCTTGTGGGACATGTAACGTGCTGTCTGTATTTTGGTAGTTCACGCGAAAGATTTGCTTTGTTAAAATCCCCAAGAATGATTAAAAGAGAGTCTGGGTACCTTTGTTCCGTTTCAGCTATTTGTTCAGCCAGCTGTTGTAGTGCCGCGCTCACGCACGCGTCTGGAGGGATGTACACATTCACGAGAATGAGAGAGGAAAACTCCCGTGGCGAGTAGAAAGGTTTGCAATTAATGAAATGGGTCTCTAAGTTAGGAGAGCATATCTTGTTCAGTGTTGTTACATCTGAACACCAATTTTCGTTAATGTAGAAACACAATCCACCACCTCTCGTTTTCCCCGTTAGCTCCGCGATGCGATCCGCTCGTAACAGCTGGAAGCCCGGCAGATGTATTGCGTTGTCCGGTATGGTTTCACTCAGCCAGGTTTCAGTGAAGCACAGAGCAGCAGAGCTAGAAAAATCCTTGTTAATCCGGGTGAGGAGGAGAAGTTCGTCCATTTTGTTGGGAAGAGATCGGAGATTCGCAAGATGAATACTGGGGAGTGCAGTGCGCAGGCCGCGCTCGCGGAGTTTGACCAGCGCGCCCGCTCGCTTTCCTCGTTTGCGTTTGAGCGCGCGTTTGAACAACAGCGCTGCCCCTCCGACGAGAATGTCCAGCAAAACGTCTGAATAATCAAAAACTGTATAGAAGTTTTCTGGTGTGTGTTTCCTAATGTCCAGCAGTTCGTCTTTGGTGAAACTGCTAGGAAAATAATGACTAAACACAGGACAAACGAACAAAAACAACACAATAGCTGGAGAGCTCCACACCGAGGCAGCCATCCGCGGCGCCATCTTGAGATCTAGATGACCTCAAAGCTGACACACATGGGGCACTGTCATACACAAAGCGCCAGGTGCGACGCAAGTGTGTTTTGCTAGTTTCAGCCCGGCGCAGTTATCATTTTCACGTCCTTCACCACGTTGTTTAAATAGCAAATGCATTTGCGCCCATTTATGCGCCCATAGGCGTGCTAGTCTGAAAACGAGGTGTGTTCAGGCCCATTGTTGGTGCGTTGTTATTTTGAGGCAACTCAAATAGACTGCGCCGTTGACCAACTGAAGCCTGGTCTAAAGTCAATAGCGCAGTATTGTTTTTGTTATTTAAAGGGCGCATTAGTAATATGAGCCTATAGGTGGGTCCAACAACGCACATACACTCTGCTTATTAAACATACATGGTTGAATATGCAGCAGCTCACAAAAATGCCAAATATTAAAAATAAAAGGATTACAATGTAAAAGATGATCATAGTGTATGTAAAGATATGGTTGAATACGGCTTGTACCATAGATGGTCTGCTTGCACGCTTTAAGCTTACACACGAGCAGATCCGTTTCCTCTCTGGAAAAGTGTTCAGTCTTTCAGTCAAACACACCCATTGCTCATTAAGAGAATAAGGACAACCGTTTTAGACCATGCGCCGGGTGCGTCGACCATATTTGCCGTCGTTAAACTAGCAAAAGTGGATTCGGACACGACCTAAGTGCACTTGCACCGTGCGCTTTAGACCATGCACTTAGATCATTAAAATAGAATAGGGCCCATGGACTACCAGTGACAAAACGGATAGTTCTGGTCCTTGATTATGATTGGTTGAGCTGTGCTCTAAGCTGTTGTAAATGACTCTACAAACATACACCTGCGACCCAGCCGCGGCTCGTCTGTATGGGCAGGCGGGGCAGAACCGTTTAATAAAAGCAGTAAGCCCCATGAAGCCGTGATTTACAGTGAATTTAGAACAGGGGCTTTTTTTGATCGATTGCTCCTGTCTGCCTGCCTGCTGTGAGTTTGTTTTGCTTTGAGGTTGTAAGCTCCGTCTAATCCTCGTGTTAGCTTCGTATTTCTTTCTGTTTTGAACCATCCTTTACTATCATTTCTAGTTGTTTATACTACTAAATACAGTTTACCCAACATCTCAGATTAACCTTACATCGCTAGATTCCGTTATTGTTAGCACAACACGCTAGTAACTCGCTAGCCTGTTAACGGCTAAACCGACTGTCTGCTAGCGGTCTTGCGTCACACAGAGCCTCTTTCACCTAGATATTATCATATAGAGACTGTCTGTTCCCCGTATTTGGAAACCCAAAAAACGTCAGGTTAAAAATTTAATTAATGTTCAACAAATAAAAAACAGATATAATACAGATGAGCAAATGATAAAGCTTGGGTTGCTGAATATTTGATCCCTTACTTCAAAATCCCTCATAGTTAATGATATGAGTTCAGATTATAATCTAGATGTGCTGTTTGACAGAAACCTGGCTAAACCAAGCGATTACATTACTTTAAATGAGTCAACCCCACAAGATTACATTTATAAACATGAACCTCATCTGAAAGGTGTTGCTGTAATTTTTTTTTTTTTTATTGTTTATTTGAATAGGGACAGATACAAAAAAACATAGATTATTACATAAAGAACAATCCGATGCCTGTATCACAGTGTTCATAGCCAAGGCTAATTCGCAACACCTGTCCCTAGAAGGGCTTTTAACAGTTAAGATAATAAAGGAGTAAAAAAAACAGAAAAGAAAATGACAGTGAATACAATAAAATGTCCAGAAACCAGTTAGCACCAATAAAAATGTGTAAATAAACACACACATTCACTCGAACTCACACAGATGCACACCTCACATACACACGGATATACATTTCATATGGCATGATCACACTGCTGCTGCTGTATGAACCAGGCTTTTGTTAGTTTTTTAATGGTGGACAGTTTAGTTAAAATCTTTATGTGTGTGGGAAGCCAATTCCACAGATTGGCTCCTTTCACTGAAAAAACCTTTTGGGCAAAAGAAGTTTTAAAAAATGGAACTTTACAGTCCACGAGTAGCAGCTCTTGTTGATCTGGAGGGTTCCAGCCTGTTCACAAATTTACAAAGTGGCTCAGGTGCAAGTCCAGTTAAACATTTAAAAAACAACTTAATGTGTCTGAGATTAACAAAATTAACAAAATTTAAGATTTTATGTTTACTTAAAATATAACAATGATGGAATCGAATGGGCTTTTCATCAAATTTTTTTAGGGCCGGTTATAAAGCCTCTCAATAGGCTTTAGGGTAGTTTGGCTGGTCTGAGACCAAACAGTGGTGCAGTACGACAGGTGGGACAAGATCATAGTGTTCAGAAATACATGTGCACATTCAAATGTAAGACAGCTCCTGATCATTCTGAAACAGTTCAGACTGGCCTTCATTTTTCTTGAAATGTTTTTTATATGACTTTTAATGTTTAGCTGAGAATCTAAAATCACCCCTAAATATTTTTCTTGTTCTACCTGATCGATTAGTTCGCCATTCATTTTAATGTTAAGGTCATTTATTGTCCGAGCTCTTATCGAAAAACACATAGACTTAGTTTTCTTCAGATTAAGTGTTAAACATGATTTGTTTAGCCAATTAAAAACTTTCTCAAGACTTTTGGTCAGTGTACTGCCGACAACAGCAGGGCTTTTGCCGGACACATAAACCACAGTGTCATCGGCATACATCTGAAGACCAACTTCAGGACACACTTCAGGCAGCTCGTTCACATACAGGCTGAAGAGAATAGGCCCCAGTATGGTTCCCTGAGGGATTCCGGTCTTAATTTTACATGGGGCAGATTTTACATGATCAATTACTACACATTGTTCTCGTCCCTGTAAGTATGACTCGAACCATGATAATGGATGAAAAGAGAGGACGCTGGCGCTGTCTGTTCGCCGCTTCTCCATTTCTGATTTTAATTTAGTGTACTTTAAGAAAGTGGTTTTTTTATTCGACTTTTAATGCCCCTTGCAAGTTTCCTACCTCTCTCTACCGCAACAATCTTTTTGACTGGGTGCTTTAGCAACGTACCTGCTGCCGCTCTTAGGTGTAAACACTGTGCTAACGCCACCAGCGTCCAGCATGGTGTTGAAATATTCCATTTCTCAACTGCTGAGTCTCAACTGCAACACTGCTCCACCTTGCATCACAGCCATAAGACAGCTTGGACTTTTGCGCCGACCCCGGTACTGCCACAGAAGTGCTCGGAAAGACTTTGTTTATCTCCTGCATGGTGCATCGACGATCCCCTCCATTTGGTCTTCAGCTGCGCGTGTCGCGCTACAACGGCGTCATCAGATCACTGCCGCGCTTGGAGTATGTAGGAACCCTTCACCGCTCCTGAGAACCTCTAGCGGTGGGAGATATTTAAAACATGGAGTGGACCACAGTGTACTGCGGAGCTTACAGAGACTTTCACCATCAGCTCTGTCTCCTGCCACTATGGAATTATTCAATACTCAATCCCTTACCAATAAATCCCTGCTTATTCATGATCATATTCTGGATAGAGGATTAGACTTCATGTGTCTAGTGGAAACTTGGCACAAAACAGGCAACCACTCAGTACTCAATGAAGCTTGCCCTCAGGGTTATGTCTATATGGAAAAATCACGCAGCTCTGGACGTGGGGGTGGTTTGGCCGTAATTTATCGGGATGAACTGAAACTCTCTCCCTTGCCCTGCCTGATCTTACCTCAATGGAATGTTTAGCCTTCAAATGTAAACCTCCATATTCCATGATAGTGCTTCTCATATACCGTCCCCCCCAAAACACACTCCTCATTTCTCCCTGAAATACATGATCTACAAGTTGTTTGTCTGATCACAAGTTGGTCTCTATGGCCCTTACATTCTCACTGCCCATCATTAGACCAAAGCGGCAAATATCTTTCCGGAACTGGAAGCAAATAAACCCAACTTCCTTCACCGCAGACCTTCAGTCCAATATAAACTGCCCAGTCTCTACAACAGTGGACGGACTAGTGGATCATTACAATACATCATTGAGCAGTGTTTTTGACCGCCATGCCCCTGTCAGGACACGGGAAGTCAACTTCGAACGCTCTGCACCCTGGTTCACGCAGGAACTGCGGCAAATGAAAACTGAGGGCCGTATCCTGGAACGGCGCTGTAAACAGACTGGTCTAACTGTTCACAATCTTGCATTCCGTGACCATCAAAAGACTTATCTTAAGTCCTTGAAGGGTGCACGCGCAAAATTTTATTCCAACCTCATCAATAAGAACACTGGAAATTCTAAACAGCTTTTTTCAACAGTAAACAATCTCCTGAAGCCGAAATCATCTATATAAAATGAAGCAACAGTGGAGCGATGCAACAGCTTCATGGACTTTTGTTAGATCTAAAGTCAATAACATCCGCACTTCAATATCTGGCTCTCCATCACTGTCTCCATCGTCCTCCAACCCCCTGTCCGGTGGATTGACGATCCTTCCGTACTTTGCCGAGGTTCAGCAGAGCCATGTTGAGGAAATCATCAATAAAATGAAGCCGTCCGCCTGCATCCTGGATCCCATCCCGACTGTTTTGCTCAAGTCGCTCATTTCCAGTGTCAGCCCAATCATCACTGAGTTTATTAATCTCTCACTAAAAACAGGCGTTGTCCCTCCTGCCCTTAAAGCTGCTGTCATTCGTCCGATACTTAAGAAACCAACCCTAGACCCAGAGGTCCTGGGAAACTACAGACCAATCTCCAACCTCACCTTTCTGTCAAAGGTTCTAGAGAAGGAAGTCGCCATTCAGCTTCATAACCATCTAGAACACAATAACTTTTATGAGGTTTTTCAATCAGGCTTTCGTTCGGCCCACAGCACCGAAACAGCTCTGTTAAGGGTGACGAATGACGTTCTCATGGCAGCTGATTCAGGATCACCATCACTGCTCATTCTACTTGACCTAACAGCGGCATTCGACACGGTCGACCATATCATCCTTCGGGACCGCCTCCATAATACAGTTGGACTATCGGGAACAGCACTGCAGTGGTTTCAGTCCTACCTCTCTGGCAGGACTGAACGAGTCATTTTAGGAGAATATGAGTCCAGGCTGCTCCCTGTTACGTGTGGTGTTCCGCAGGGGTCGGTTCTCGGCCCTATCTTATTTATTCTATACCTGCTTCCCCTCGGTTCTGTCATCAGCAGACATGGATTATCCTTGCACTGTTATGCGGATGATTTGCAACTTTATATTAAGACTGCTCCAAGCTCCTCCGCAATCTTGTCGCGACTCGACACATGTCTTCTGGAGATAAAGGAATGGTTGGTTAGCAACTTCCTCCAGCTAAATTCCGGTAAAACTGAGGCACTATTTGTTGGAACCCCACAACAGATCCACTCCTCTCTTGTATCTCAATTCATCCTGGACGACCAAGCCATCACTTTCTCCTCCTCAGTTACAAACCTAGGGGTCAGGTTTGACCCGCAGCTGACCTTCAACAAACACATTAAATATATTTGCAAAACCTCCTTCAACCATCTTCGAAATATCTCCAAACTACGTCCTCTTTTAACTCTTTCGGATGCAGAGAAACTTGTTCATGCTTTTATTTCTACCAGGTTGGATTATTGTAACGGACTCTTCATTGGGATTTCTGCCAGAAACATGCAGAAGCTACAATACATCCAAAATAGCGCCGCCAGAGTCCTCATGAGAGTCCGAAAATATGATCACATAACTCCCACCTTACACTCACTCCACTGGCTCCAAGTTTCATTCCGGATTGATTTCAAAATTCTGCTATTCACACACAAATGTATCACTGGTCATGCGCCACCTTATCTACAAGAACTCATCACCTTGAAATCCTCCTCCCGCACTCTCAGATCATCAGGTCACCGACTTCTTCAGGTCCCAACCACAAGACTTCGCACTATGGGGGACCGAGCTTTCTGCTCAGCTGCCCCTCGGCTTTGGAACCACCTCCCGAGTGAGCTGAGAGAAGTACAGAGCCTGGACACCTTCAAGGCAGAACTGAAGACTTTTTTATTTAGAAAGGATTTTATGTGCTGATTGTTTTATTGTTTTTAGTATTTTGTAGCTATTATTGTTGTTCTTTTATGTAGCACTTTGAGATTCTTTGGAATGAAAAGTGCGTTATAAATAAAATTTATTATTAATGCCTGGTGTGACGTATTATAGGATGACAGGTTTGAGATAAGACGGCTATAGTTTACTGTATCGAATGCCCTCTTTAAGTCCAGGAATACTGCACCCACGATGTTTCCTTTATCAAGCGGCTGCACAATATTTTCCAATAAAGCGCAGATAGCTGATTCAGTGGAATGGTTCTGTCTGAAACCATAATGTTGAGGGTGTATATACTGATGTGTTTCTAAATATTGAGTTAGCTGTTCTGCAACTATTTTTTCTAGTATTTTTGACATTACCGGAACTAGACTTATTGGTCGATAGTTACTAACGTCTGTGGTATTCCCAGACTTAAAGATGGGTTTAACCAGTGCCTTTTTCCAAGCATCTGGAAATATCCCCGTTTTAATAGAGACATTTATAATGTGGGTCAAAGGTTGAATGATAATTTGAGCATATTGTTTGAGGAAAGTTGCGTCTATGTTGTAGTTATCTTTGGAAAAGTTGGTATTCAGGTCTGAAATGACTTTCAATACCACTGCCTGATCCACTTCTCTAATTTTAAAAGAATTCTCATTTGCTGATGACAATATATTTAAGTTGCTGGGCTCCTCATCTAAACAATTAGAAGCAAGATCTTCAACAGATTTGATGAAAAATTTATTAAAAACATTAGCAACTTGGACAGGGTCTGAAATGTTTTTTCCTTCACATTTTAGTTCATATGAATTATTTACATTTGCATTAGGTTTAATTAGGCTGTTTATTTGTTTCCATATTGCTTTACAATTTCCTTTAGCTTCAGTTAGAATTTTCATATAATAGTTTGCTTTTAAGTTGCGCAATTCTTTTACTACTTGATTTCGTAAACCTTTAAATAGCATCAGATCTGTGTCATATCTGGTTCTAAGATAGGTTTTTAGAGCTAAATCTCTTTTTTAAATTAACTGTCGTACTGCATCACCCATGGAAGCTGTACTTTTCTTTGTGGCCTTTTACATTGTTTTAAGAACTTATTTAAAATGTCACTCATTGTGGAAGTAAATATATCGCAACACTTGTTCACTTGATTATGTTGTGAGACTTCATCCCAATTAGTGTTTGCTAACTCATTCTCAACTTTAATGAGATCCTTACGGGGAATTATTAACTTGGTTCCCGTTTGGTAATTTTTATATTCATTTAGATGCTTTTTTGAGAGTTTTCTGGAAATTAATATCATGTTGTGATCTGATAAGCCACACACCAGATTGTATGTTTTTAAAACTCTTTCCGGCTTATTTGAGAAAGCTAAATCTATTGCTGTCTGTGATGTTTTTGTCAGGCGAGTTGGTCCCTTTACAAATTGATGAAAGTCATATTTTGATGCTAGGTCTTTGAGTTGTTTCCTACTAGATTTATTTAACCAATTAACATTAGTATCTCCATAAATAAGCACCTCAGTGTTCGGTTTAAAAGATTTGAGAATTCTTTCTAGATTTTGATAAAAAGTTTGTAGGCAACTAGATGGTGGATTATACACCACAAGGATGTTAAACATCATGCGTGAGGATAGAGCCACATTTACACATAGACTTTCAATTGATAGAGATTCATCTAATTGGACTTCCTTAGTCTTAAAGGGGTCTTTAATATAAACTAGAACTCCACCTCCTCTACCAGTAACCCTGTCCTTTCTATAGCACTTATATCCAGGGACATCTATCATTGAGGTGGGGATTTTATCATGCATCCATGTTTCACCTATGCATAAATAATCAAGATTGGAACCAACTAAAAGAATTCTAATTTCATCACATTTTGGATATAGGCTTCTAATATTTAAATGCCCTCCCAAAATACCCTTAGGCTTTACTGTAGGATCCCAGATTATTTTCGCATGATTTACTGTCTGGAAAAATAAATATTGTCTCTGCTTTATTATTGCTTGTGACTGCAAAGTTTTTATATTGTCAATAGTGTCTCTGTTTGTTCTCTTATACTTGACTTTATGAGTTGTATTGACTTTATCCTTAGTATAGTTAGTCTTACGGTTAGGAGCGCCTCTGGATCTAATTTATATTAATATTTTCAAAACGACTAAGAAATCTAGTTTCAAACATACTTCTTTTGAAGTGTTGATGCTTAATGTACAGGGCACCATAAAGATTTTATCAAAGAATTTGCGGTCTTTCTTTCAGAATTAGTATTGGCTGCAGATAAAGTACTAATTGTTGGTGATTTTAATATACATGTAGATAATGAAAAAGATGCATTAGGATTGGCATTTAGAGACATCCTAAACTCAATTGGAGTTAGACAACACGTGTCAGGACCTACTCATTGTCGTAATCATACTCTAAATCTAATACTATCACATGGAATAGATGTTGATGCCGTTGAAATTTTGCAGCAGAGCGATGACATCTCAGATCACTATAGTATCAAGTCTCATGTAAATTACATCTAGCCAAGGCTGCAAAGCCGACTCCGTGTTGTAAATATGTTAGACCTATAACTCCTGCTACTAAAGATTGCTTTATCCATAATCTTCCTAATCAGTATTATCATCTCAGCATCCCGGATAGCTTAGAAGAACTTGTCTTTGTTAGATCACTTCACTAAGCTACAACATACCAAAAATTTATTTCAAAGTGAACTATCCCTTTAAGAGAGCAACCAGAAAAATGGAGAGCAAATGGAAGAAAACAAAACTAGAGGTATTTCGGATTTCATGGAAGGAGAGCTCAATTGCTTACAGAGAGGCCTTAAAAGCTCCTGGATCTGCTTATTTTTCAACCCTATTAGAAGAAAATAAACATAATCCTAGGTATTTATTTGAAACAGTGGCTAAACTAATGAAAAAGAAAGCTTCAAGCCCAGAAGTGTCCAAGCAACACAGCAGTAATGACTATGAACTTCTTCACTTATAAGATTGATAATATCAGGGACAAAATTATAACTATGCAACCGTCTACTACAGTATCGCATCAGGGAGTGCATTGTAGTCTCCATGAGGAATTTTTTTAATTAATTTGTTGTTATAAGAGAGGAAGAATTTCGCAAACTCGTTAATTCATCTAAATCGACAACCTGTATGTTAGACCCTATACCGACTAAGCTACTGAAAGAGATGCTTCCAGATGTCATAGATCCTCTTCTTAATATCATTAATTTGTCTCTGTCTCTTGGATACGTACCAAAAACCTTTAAGCTGGCTATGATAAAACTGCTTGTTAAAAAAACGCAACTTGATCATACAAAATTAGCCAATTACAGGCCGATCTCGAATCTGCCTTTTCTGTCAAAGATATTAGAAAAAGCAGTATCCTCACAACTGTGTTCCTTTCTTGAAAGAAATTATATCTGCGAGGATTTTCAGTCAGGATTTAGACCGTACCATAGTACTGAAACAGCTCTCATTAGAGTCACAAATGATTTGCTTTCATCATCCAATCGTGGTTGTTTCTCTCTATTAGTGTTACTTGATCTTAGTGCTGCATTTGACACAATTGACCACAACATTCTTTTAAATAGACTAGAAAACTATGTTGGCATTAGTGGAATTGCACTAGCATGGTTTAAATCATACTTATCTGACCGTTATCAGTTTGTAGCAGTAAATGAAGAGATGTCTTATCGATCACAAGTTCAGTATGGCGTACCACAAGGCTCAGTACTAGGACCGCTGCTGTTCACTCTGTACATGCTACCATTAGGAGATATCATTAGGAAACATGGAATTAGCTTTCACTGTTATGCCGATGATACTCAGCTGTATATTTCTTCAAAACCAATTCACAATTCACAAAATTAACGGAATGCATAGCTGATATAAAAAATTTGAGATTCTAATTATTGGACAAAAAACTTCCACACGTACTAACCTAGAATACTGTCTAACACTTGATGGCTGCTCTGTCAAGTCTTCGTCGTCAGTTAGGAACCTGAGTTGCTCTTTGATACCAATCTTTCGTTTGAAAGTCACGTGTCTAGTATCTGTAAAACCGCATTTTTCCATCTTAAAAATATATCTAAATTACGTCATATGCTCTCATTGACAAATGCGGAACAATTAGTTCATGCGTTCATGACATCAAGACTAGATTATTGTAATGCTCGACTGGGTGGTTGCCCTGCACGCTTAATAAACAAACTACAGCTAGTTCAAAACGCAGCAGCTCGAGTTCTTACCAGAACCAGGAAGTATGACCATATTAGCCCGGTTCTGTCAACACTGCATTGGCTGCCTATTTAACGTTGTATACATTTTAAAATATTGTTGATTACTTACAAAGCACTAAATGGTTTAGCTCCACAGTACTTGAGCGAGCTCTTAACGCATTATAGTCCTTCACGTCTATTGCCATCTCAAAATTCCGGCCAGTTAATAATGCCTAGAATATCAATATCGACTGCTGGCGGTAGATGCTTTTCCTATTTAGCACCAAAACTTTGGAACAGTCTTCCTATCATTGTCCGGGAAGAAGACACACTCTGTCAGTTCAAAGCTAGACTAAAAACACATCTCTTTGACCTAGCATGCACATAATACATTATAGACTTCTATAATTCAATGTAAGACTGCATAGATTAGGTCAGCCGGAACTGGGAACACTTCCCTTAAATCCTGATGTACTCATTACATCATACGAAGAATGGCATCTACGCTAATTTTAGTGTCTTTGTTTATCCCGAGGTTTTCCCGCAGCCTGCCGGATCCAGATCTGACAAAGGAGCTTCGCCTGGACCCGATGCCAATGCAGTGCTGAAGTGCCAACTAGCCTCTCCCTATGGAGGATCCCTTTCCCAGTCTACAGATAAAGCGTTATGGAAAATTCGGTTTGTGTTCCTACCCAAAGTGATAAAATAAAATACAATTTTGTATCAAATTTATAGGCAAGACAAGTAGTTTGTTTAGGCATGGTTTGTAGGGAATTATAAACCTGCGCACATATATTCAAACGCACAGAACTATAGAATAAATTCTTAATGCGCATGTGAACGCCATCAGCGTTTATCACAGGTTTGTGTTTAAAGTCTGTTTAGAGAGAACGGTGTCGTCTTAGCAGCCCCTAATTTAATAACAAATTTTCATTTCGACGGAAGTGAATCAATCAAAACTAACTTTGACTGGAAATAACATTATTCAAGAACCGCTATAAAGCCAAAACAATCTCTGTTACCTTAAATTAATATGTTTATCTCTGTAAAGCTGCTTTGAAACAATCTACATTGTTAAAAGTGCTATATAAATGAAGATGACTTGACTTGACTTCCGCTCCGTGCCCCTTAGCTGATTTTTTTATTGTAAATCATGGTTTCTTGGGACTTGGGTAGAAAAATGGGTAAATACCTATTTTTGACACCCCCTATAGAGGCACTGTTGTAAAATAATGAACCTGTTCAAATCAGTTGTGTGGAGAACATTGAAGCACTCACACTCCAAACAGAGCTCCTCCAAGATGAGCCGCATGATCAAAAAACCTCCAGCCCAAAAGGAGACCAGCTGTATCCAAAGCAACAAGAGCTTTCAAAGCCTAGAACATATGAAACAACATTATTGACATCTCACTCCACAAATACAAAAGAACAAGATACACCTGAATTATTTTACACACCCACTTACATTTCCTGCAGTGAAGCTGACCATAGGAAGTAAGACGATGCCTAGCTTAGCTTCAGGAATCTTGGTGCAGACTGCTGCCAGAACCGTCATGATGGCCCCTGACTGCAGGACACAAATCAATACTCTTAAAGAGGGTTTTATAGCACTGAAACACCGGCAGTGTTTAACATGAACTGTTACAACAATTTTCTAACACGGTTATAACAACTGAACTGCCAAAAAGTCTCCCCAGAACAATAATTTGAGATTAGATTTAAATCAATAGTTGCAGAAGTTGTATGACTTTTTTTTTTTTTTTAAAGATCTGTTTGTGGGGCAATAAAATGTTTTTAATTTGTAAAAATAGTCAGGCTAAAAAGTGTTGCTGGGCTTGCAATCCCTTCAATGACTATTTCATAAAGGAGAGATAAATATTTGTGTGTATATATATATATTTTTTTATTACCCACAAAATATGCAATTTGTTTATTTCTTCATGTTCAAAATAACTGCTATTAATATCAAGATGAAATTATTATATAAATGTGATACTACATTAAACATTAGTTGAGTTTTGAGTTGAGATATTTTAAGTTAACATGTTACTCCGCCAACAGCGTTTCTTTTTTTCTTTTCTTTTTTTTAGTTGCCATTGTCATTTTCATGTCCTCACAAATATTTTGTTGTAGGAATATCTGAAAATGCAATGCATCAAAAGAACCTCTGCTTTTTAAAAATAAAATAAAACAAAATAAATTTTTTGTCAACAATTGAAAGTTGAAAGTTTCATAAAAAAAAAAAACGTTCTGAGCAAAAGAGCTAAGAAAGTCTCCTTTTTGTCAAGTGTGGATAGAATTCAGAACAATTATCAAAATATAGATGTAGTAGATGGAGTCCATCAACACCCCCAAAGCTTCACAGTCCTATAGCTCGTCTGTTAGGCAGTTTTGATTTATATGTTGTTTAATGTTGATGATCGTGTTATTTTACATCTGGTTACATATGCTATAGTTTGTTTATGCTTCTTTTTCGCCCAGAGTTTCTGTACTCTATCTGATGATGTGTCATAACGTATAACGGTGAAAACACGGAAAGCCAGAAAATTCCGTAAATGAAGTGTTTTATCATAAATTACGGAAAATTCCATCAATAATTGGGAAAGGGTTAACATTTACAACTTTTAACATGCAGAAAACAGTTTTTTACGGGAGTTAATATAGCACATGCATTTGTTAATTTGTTATGTTTGTCTTTGTTCGTTATGGTTATTAGATAGCAGAAGATTTTCTGGTAAGACACCTGCACCAGATGCAACAAAATAACTATGGGTGCTGATACTATATAGTGGATTTGAACATGCATTGACCAATAAGCATTCAATTTGTTAATTTATAATTGGCTTTTAAGTTGTATTTTGCAGGACACAGGAAACTCACCGCTCCTAGCGAAGGACCCAGACGACCAGTAGCTGTCTTAAACACGTAACTGACAAATGTCGAGATTACACCTTAAGAAAATACATGTATCAAATTAGACCAGAACTGTATGTACTAAAATACAGACAGATAATATTTTGTTTGTGTTTATTAAACAATTAGTGCTACCTCCAGACAGATAAAGGGCCAAAAACTGCTCTCTCCCAAGTAGAGAGACAATGCTAGTAGAAAAGGTCCATAGCACATACATGTTGGTCAACATGTGAAAGATGGAGTAATGGCTGAAAGAAGAGAGAACCATAGGTAGGCAACGTGTCTCTGAAATAAAAACAAAGCAGGCTGAAAGGTTGATGACAAAACCTACCATGAACATCTCACCAAATAATGGTGGTTACACACAAACCAATGGTATGTGTCAAAATAAATACAGTTAAAGCAATGGTTCACCCCAAAATTAAAATGCGGTCAATATTTCCTCACCCCTCATGTCGTTACAAACTTGTATGACTTTTTTTTCCTTCTGCAGAACACAAGAGATATTTTGAAGAAAGTTTCCATTGTATTTGCCCATACAATGAAAGGCAGTGGTATCCACATTGGACAGAACATTGGAACCCAGTGACTTTCATTGTACAGACAAAATAAATAACACTGAGATATTTTCTGAGTATCTTCTTTTGTGTTCTGGAGAAGAAAGAAAGTCATATAGATGATGAATTTTCATTCTGGGTGAACTATCACTTTAAGAAATTTCTCAGTGAACTACATTGAACGATTCTCAGCACTCACTTACTGGAGGCAGGGTTAGATGTGAAGTACTTGACCAAAGAGCGTTGCATTGAAGGTATTCTCCAACAACACAGAACTAGAGTGTTTAGAGCTATGATGCCTAAAAAACAAGATGATAATGGGGTGTGAATGAAAGCAGAAAGCAGACCTACAGAAGAGGGCTTTTCACACTTGAAATATTTAACCCTGGGTCATTGTAAACCCTGGTTAAACACTGCTTCCCTTTCTTTTTTGTTTATTTAACAGGGACAATGCAGAAAAACATTGCTATAATTTCAAGCACCTGATGCTCTACATACAGGCTTCTAGCCAAAGGTTAAATTGCAGCCCTAATCCCTAGTTATGCTTTTTTTTGTTTTTAACTAAACAATAATAACAAGCTGAGACTGTGTACAACCGTCAATGTTTACGAACCTGCCTTTTTTTAAGGTTTCTTTGAAAAATGCTCCACTTTGTTTGCATTTTCAGTTGAACTGGCAAACTGGTCCAAAGCAGTGAACCTTTAACTGAAAATGTGGATTGTACAAATGTAGTTTTTCTCTTCGGTACTTTGCAATTCTGATTAGTTGCACCTCTTATTACTCTGTATGGATATTAATTGGCATATGATATCTGGAGCTAGATGGTTTATACATTTAAAAAAAACATTTTAATTAGAGACATTTGTATAAAATTTTCAAAACTAAGCAAACAATTTTTTTCTGTAAAATATTACAATGATTCCACCTAATACATTTCTTGTCCAAAATGTATAGTGTTTGTTTATATAAAGATATAACAGGTTTAATAGTCAATTGAGCAACCAGACTACAGACAGTCACACAGGATAAATGTGGGAAGACCACTGCATGCATGTATTAAGGACTTTGGGGTGGTACTCAGTGTTTCGACTGCACGGACAAGGGTCTAAATGAAGTTACGGGTAGAAAGTCCCTGCTTGCGAGGTAGTGCTTTTTCAAAGTTCAGGAACTTTCAGGGCTGGGACTTGAGCGCTGAACATGCAGATTAATTTAGTTATTTTGATTGGTTGACTCCACACAGCATTTTATTTCAACCACCATTTTTAAAAGTATTTCAGATTTAAAAAATATGCGACCTATGGACCAACGACGAGGTTCAACTTTATTAAGCTTATATGCGGAGGACGAAATCCAGCTCGAACTGGGAAGCCGTGAGCGTTCTTAACTCACTAGACTAACTTGCCTAATCTTCACGGTACTTTAGACTGCGGTGGAAACACAGACAGCAACAGGTCTGGGGGGGGGGGAGAGTTCCCGGGACAAATTGGACAAACTTAATTATAAAACCATTCACATTGCTTACAATTTCCCCAGGGTCAACAATCAATCCTGGGTATTCATGTGCTGCCGTTTCATATTCAGTGTTGGGGAGTAACGGAATACATGTACCGGCGTTATCTATTCGGAATACAAATTATGAGTATCTGTATTCCGTTACAGTTACAATTTAAATAGTTGGTATTTAGAATACAGTTACATTGTTGAAATCAACGGATTACATTACGATACTTCTCTGTTTCACAAGTTTATTCACTCTCTAAATAAATTAAGGCAACTCAGCATTTCCAAGAAGCCCCAATGTGAAAACGAAAAAAATGCACGGTTTGCGTGATCAGTCACAATGGAGTCGGAAGAGGAAGAGGAGCAGCGGGAGCTAGAGTAGAGATGGAGCCGGAACAACAGAGCCAGCGCAAGAATGCGTTTCTATCTTGGAAATTCAAACAGCATTTCTCATTAAAGAAAGAGAAGGGAGAACGAAATATAGCCTAACTGTGCAGTGCAACCTCTGCTTGCCAGCAACCAACCTCCTTTCAGCGTCCAAAGACTCCACCTCCAACCTGAAGAAGCATCTTAAAGTAAGTTATCCTTCCCGTCCAGATCCAATGCTACCACATCTTTAAATTACTATAAGAATTATTTGAAGTTAACATTATAAAATATGTAGACCTACACCACAAAATAAATACTTTAAAATTGAGCAATTCCAGCGTTATGGACGCGACATTTGCAGTTAAAACTTGAAATAGAAATTCTCAGAAAATGCATTTAATACGAATATATTTAAAAACATCTGTTTATATATCCAATAACGTGACTTTAACTTTCAGGTGGCAAAATATGTTTTAGTAGCCTACTTCTGTGAATTACACTGCTCAAACCAAAAGTAATACTACCCACCGGATGAAGAAGGGTTCTCCACAGAACATAAAATATAAATTTTAGTAATTTTTTCGCGTTCGCCTTTATGAGGAAAAAACAATGTTACGAACGTGAGCGCTCTGAAAGCGGCACTAAAATACTGCTTTAAAACTTTCACAGAGACATCAAACAGAAAGCACAAAGCCTTTCTTTAAAGGGAATTTCGTTTTGTATTAATTGTATCATAATTTTAATAAATGTTTCATCAACCAATTGCCTTGATTTAATAAATAAGAAGTAGGCTAAATATTTCACGACGTGGAAGCGCCGGCGGGTGAACTGGAGCTTGTCTCTTAAATGAACCGAAACTTAGCGTAAGATTATACTTGCTTTACAGTCACAGACATGTCTACATTTAAACAGAACAATTCAAAACGAAACAAAACAGACTGTGTTCTGCTTATGTAATTCGTATGAAATGCGCATTTCTCTCTGGCGCGTTCACTAGCTTACTGCAAAGATCGCGAGTCAGCATCGTCAACTCATCTTTGCAGGCGACAGTGACACAGACAGAAAACGCTTGTTTATTAATAAACAATTAAAATATCTCCTTGCTATATTTGACATATTCATAATCAGTACTTTTGCCGGTTCTTTGTGACAGCTTTTAGGTGCTTTATTGGCAGCGCCATCCCTACATGTTACAACGCGTCACCACCGCATCACCATTTCGCATTCCTACACTTATAAAATGCAATTCAATGTGGAAGTAATCCAAGTATTCAGAATACATTACTCTTTTTGAGTAACGTAGAGTAGAGTAACGTAAGATTGAGTAACGTAACGGAATACGTTACAAATTACATTTTGGGGCATGTATTCTGTAACGAAATACATTTTAAAAGTATCCTTCCCAACACTGTTCATATTGTACATCCCTAAACCCTGGGTTAACGTCCTTGTTTGCATATTTGCAGTGTCTGTGTCACACTACATGTTCACATAACAACTTTTTTATTTAAAGGATTAATTCACTTCAGAATTAAAATTTCCTGATAATTGACTCACCTCCACGTCATCCAAGATATTCATGTCTTTCTTTCTTCAGTAAAAAAGAAATTAAGGTTTTTTAGGAAAACATTCCAGGATATTTCTCCATATAATGGACTTTGAAGTTTCAATGCAGCTTCAAAGGGCTCTACACGATCCCAGCCGAGGAATAAGGTTCTTATCTAGCGAAACGATCGGTCTTATAAAAAAAAACATTTGCTCGTCTTGCACTAACTGTGATGGAATAATTACATAATCCCGTTGGAAAGTCACGCGTGATGTCGGAGGAAGTACTGACCTAGTGTTTACAAAGCGAACGTGCCAAGACTAAAAGTTTTTCGCTCTACCCTACATTTTCCACTTACGTCAGGCGGTACCTTTTCGTGGACGTGCAAGACGAGCATTTGCGATTAAAAAATATATATTATTTTGTTCTTAGAAAATTACCAATCGTTTCACTAGATAAGACACAGTTCCTTGGCTGGAATTGTGGAATAGAAACTGAAACTCGTTGGTTCCCGTTGAAGTCCACTATATGGATGGTTATGTATATGTAAATGTTTGTCTTAAAAAAAACTTAATTTATTTTCGACTGAAGAAAGAAAGACATTTTGCATTGTACTCCAGAGCAGGGTTAGCACCGCTTTTGCGCTGTTAAATCTCCGGAGCAGAGTTTCATAACACTGGGTAAAAAGCAGTGCAAATCCCACTTTTTAAAGTATGAAACGTTCCTTAAATCAGGGTTAAAAGTGGTGTTAAGATGAACAATAACCCAGGGTTAAGCGCAGTATAAAAAAAAAAGCCCTAAGGCCCTAATCATATATTTTCAATGTAGAACCGACCTGTGACCGTCTTTTGTCCTTCACTGAGCCCACTCCACCAATCATCGACCACAGACATGACCAGAATCACCTGCTTCTGGAAGTGTGACAGTTGATTCCACCAGTTATGCCAGTATGTTGTGTTATGACCCTGCACAGAATGCAGCCGCAGTGTGATGAACACGACTGGCAACTTTTCTGGTCTTATAAAATTGTTCTACACTGATACCTCTCCGAGTTTATCCCGCTTCTCCTCTTTGGCCTCCTCCATGGCCATTTGCACTCGTGACTTTACTGATTCATACTGCAAGATGGCAGCCGTGCCGAAGGAGCAGCCTGTAAACTGAAAAGGTGTTAGAACAGCCTCTACAGAAAACAACAAATCAACATTTGACAAGCTGAATAAAGATCAATAATCATGCATAAAGAAAATATGTATGGTATGTTTTCAAGATGGCTTTCATCTCCATAATGAGGTTCTCACATTTTTTTACCAAAAATGTTCATGACTCCAGTCAATACATTATACATTAGATCTCTGTAAAATGGTTTCTAAAAAATTCATAGAATACTGGACATATTATCATTTGTAAACCATATTTTGTGAATAATGATTTAGTATTGTGAATACTTATTTTGTGAATAATGATGACTCTTCGCTTTTGTCGCCATTGGCTTTTGGCTTGCTTAGTTGGGGACATTTAACATTTAATTTTGAATTTAACAATACTATTACAACATTGTTTTCCTGTTATCTCTGTAAAGCTGCTTTGAAACAATTTGTATTGTAAAAAGCGCTATATAAATAAAGGTGACTTGACTTGACTTGACTAGTAGCATGGAAATGTATCCAACGAGACCCTTAACAGACAGACTAACCTGAAAATCACTATTTTAAATGTAATAATCACATTTCCAGGTTTCCCATGATCATGGTGGTAAGAAGAAAGACCTACCCCCACTGTGAACACCAGGGGCCTGAAGAGTCTATGTGGTTTTCTGGGTGGCAGTGGCATAGGAGGCACCGGTTCTCCTGTCAGGGGTGGCACAGCATGCTTTTGACCCACATCAGTCTGCTGCAGACCTCTTTTTGTCTCGGATTGTCTCTGAGCTTTCTTGAAGCCACATCTTTGCTGAGGATGGATGGTTAATCTACCAAGCAGATTGTATATGTTTTTAGCACCTTTCCCATGTTCTACCGTAATATAGTTTTCCTGTTACATTCATTGGAGCAATTTGACCTTTAGGTTGCTGTAGTGAACGGTATCAAAAACGCTCAGTGGAGCAAAACATAGGCTATCAATATACACAACCACGAGAAAGCATGAGAGACAACTTAAAGCACGTTTAAAAAACTACTAACGTTACAAAACGGTCATCCGGTCATTGGAGGAGACGAAAAAGTAACGTTAGCCTACTTCATCATGTCATTCTTATCTTAGCAAAGCGTGACAACTTTATCCAAAACTCTGGTAGTTACCTGGAGCTTTTTGGAGACAGGAATTGTGCATATAGCGAGTTTATTTTGGCCAATTTCATAAAGCAACCCCTCCATGCCATGTCCCCGGTTTGCAGAATGCATGCACTCACTGCCACTGCTGGGTCGGGACAATGTTTTGTAATGCGTGTTGTTTTCGCAACGTCATGAACCACGTGGTACAACAACGCGTGTGCTTTGACCATGGCTTTGACTTACACAAACACTTAATGTACGAAGATCCAAACCGAAAATTATAAAATATTATTACTATTAGATTGAATTGCCGCCCGTTCACAATTTGATACAACCCTAAATAAATATTATAAAACAAATGTTCAAGGACGCGGTAGCTGCGTCATGTCTGCGCAGAACATCAGCACTGAAGCCCCATCGCCCCGCCCCTAATGACCTTTTTCAACAGCATTATTATTATAAACACAGCCGTTGTTATTATTATTATATACTAATTTATAATTTACTATTATTATTATTACAATACACACAGCCGTTCAAATGGAAACTGTTTTTTTATTTATTTTTATTTAGAAACTGATTCCTTTCACTAAGGTAGAAAACTGGTTTTGTTTCCTATTGTTTTTTTTATTATATGTCTACTTTAAATTTTAATTTGTGACTATGATGGCAAAATTTAAAGCGTGACAGAAAGTCTACTAAGAAAAAAAATATTAGGCTGTATGATCCTTAAGAAGTCACTGCAATGTGGAAATTTCAGAACACTTAAATATTATAACCACATTGAAAAGAGTTTTATGAAAAATAAATGTAGCCTAATTTTAACTCAAACACATTTCTCCAGAAACTCCAGAAAGCCTTGTTCTTTTGAGAGATTACGACTATGTCAGAAGAAACAGAAGAAAGCTGCAGCAAAATGATACATATAGACCAGCCAAACACTGGCTAAATGCATTAGTGAAGAGAAGCCTCTTTTGGCCCTTTAGGCAGTTTCTATGAAAACGCCACATCTGACACTGTAAATAAGAGGAAACCAAGAAGAAAAGGGTAGAATGGCCCAATAAATATCGTAAAGATAAGACGTTTTGAAAAAGTATTCTTATGGGAAGTGCTACAGACTGCAACGGTTGAAACTTAACCGGAACATCATCATAAAAATACTGTGTTTACATCATGCTAATTTCTGCATATCAAGGATCTATGAACAGAGATTTTTCTTTTTCTTTTTAAAAAGGGTTTAACTTTATTTTAAGGTGTTCATGTTACAGTGTGATAGTATATATAGGGTTAGGATTATATTTTGGTTTAGGGTTAGTTGCAATTAATTAATGCATAATTTAGTTACTAGGCTACAGTAATTGCATATAGGCCTAACATGTTAGGACACTATAAAATAAAGTGTTACCAAAAAAAATTTACCTGCTGATTTTTTATTTTTTATTATCAGTTTAATGCATCCTTTGTTGGCTAAATAAATGAGATATTGTGTAACTCTTTCTCTCTCTAATATAGGCTATCTATATTTATCAACACTAGGCTTATGTTTTCGTTTTATAAATGTGCGAAATTAACCAAAATAGACTAGGCTACTGCGTTACTCATTTCTCATGTTTATTTTGCAGTGGGTTGTTCTGTAAGACTGCATGTGGATTGCATGACATCACGGCTCCATTCAAAGACCACCTGATCTATTAAAAAAGGAGGGGAACCCACCACGAGAAGCGTTGCATGATCGCATCCCGACGGTACCTTTGGCGTGAAGATGGCGGTCCCAGCTCCGAGCAGCCGGACCGGATCCGTTAGCAGCCTGGGGAACAGTCCAACCGCAGCACCGGGAGGCTTAAACAACAACAACCACAAGCTGTGGTGCTGCCACGAGCTGGACTTCAGGTCCGGAGTGAAGATCGAGGAGCTCAACCGATTCATCCATGAATTCAGCAAACAAGACCAACGAGAGTATGATGACCAGAGGGCACTAGAAATACACACCGCCAAGGATTTCATCTTCTCTATGCTCGGTAATAGCATCTTCAAACCTATTAATATTGTTTTTCATTAGGGCCATAATTCATTTTTATTTTGTTTTATTAAGTGAAAAATAATAGGTTATCTGGTATAATGGTATAGGCTATGCTATACAGAAATGCTCAGATGTAGGCTACTGTACCAATAATGTATTTTTTTTCACCCGTATTTCATATGTAAGAGGTTTTAGATTAATAGATTTATACTATATTAATATAAATTATTTTAACTTAATTTGCATAGGTTGATCGTTGTATGCTGAAGGTGTGTTACAATCTAGTGCTTTAGGCTTTATGCAACATCTTAGCATCTTACATTATCTAAAAATGAATCCATTTTGGTCTGTTCTTAAGCGGGTTTATGTTTGACCTCTTGCAGAATAATTCCACAGTAGTCGGATGAATGCATGCCTCTAATCTACTATTTGAAGGGATCAGAATGATTATGTCCACATGTTGAATCCCTCTAACCGCTCACACGAAAAAGTGAAGTTTATACCTTTGACAAAGAACAGTATGGACAGAGCAAACATGGTGCATAAATTGATAGTGTATACTGTATATTGTATATATTGGGGTTAGTTTAAAAATAAATGAAAAAGTGAATGACTTGAGTTCAGTTAGAATTTAATAAACAAAATGAAAAATGTATCTCTAATTACAAAAATTATAAATTACAGTAGAATAATTTCAGGTTTCTATTGTGCAATTACTGTATCAATAACTTCAACTATCAATATTTCAATCAAAAACACAATTCTGTCATAATGTACTCACTCTCAAGTTGTCCCAAACCTGTATGAATTTATTCCTTCTGCTGAACACAAAAGAAGAAGAAGAATGTTTGTACAGTTGTACAGTTGATGGTAGCCATTGACTTTCAAAGTATGGAAATAAAATATTGTGGCCAATGGGGCCAATTAACTGTTTGGTTGTCGATATTCTTCCAAATATCTTATTTGTGTTCAGTAGAAGAAAGAGAAATATACTCCTAGTATATGTGTGTTTATTTGTTAATCTTTTTTAATTTAACTAGACCTACATGTCTAAAAATATCTGTATGACTAGTCTAAGACAGATTACGAAGTGTTGATATTTTTAACAGAAATTCTATTGGCCTGTCCAGCACTGGGTTTATTTCCAAACGGGGGGAAGTGGGTGTAAGGAGGCATTCAGGCAATTATGGGAACCCATCCATTGAGGCAGAAGTAATGTACAGCTTCCTCTCATTCTGTTCTCACACTTTCACTCACTGCCATTCACCCAGCTCAATTCAGAAAGCAGGAGGCTGATTGGCCTGCAGTGTCTGTGTATGCAAATGAGACAGATGGAACAAAAGTGACACTGCATGTCTTTGAGAGTTGAGTCTCTGTGGGAGACAGATTTAAAGAATAATGGGTGGAGGGATGTGGCAATAGTTTGGGGTTTTGCTAAACATCAGGGGGAATTGTAGGAAGGAAGACTTAACTGGGAAAGTACTAATAACTTGTAATGTTGTGGCACAACATTTGAATCTTAAATAATAAGTAAACTTTTCTATCTGTGTAAAATGATATCTCAGCTGTTTACTAAATTCCTTTGAATTATACTGCCATGAAAAAAGTATTTGAATGGCTTCAAATCATCAAATATAAATGTATATTAGACTATGGAAACCAGAGAAAAATTAAGCATTCTATTAAAATCTTAATAATCATTTTCTTAATAAAAAAATTTTAATAAAAAATGCATCAATTACCTATATTGTCCCTGTGAAAAAAGTAATTGTTCCCCTAATCTGGAAAACATCAAAACAACTACATTTCTGTAAAACAAATGCAGTGTTTCACTATAACAGCATTCTTATGGAACATTCAGTGTGATTATATGGGGATGTTTTTCTGACTTTTTATCGTTGAAGGAATTATTCATTATGCTGTACACCAGAAAACTCTTTAGGAGAATATCCATGCAGCATGAGCTGAAGTTTATTTGGATGATGGAGCAAATCAATGATCCAAAACACCGAATCAAGTCAACTTCTGAATGTCTGAAAAGAAAAAACAAAATTAGGACTTGAAAGAGCAGTTTATTCTTATAGACCTGCCTGGCGGAGAGGGTCAAGATTCCTCAACAGAGATGAGCAAGGCTCAAATTTATCAGGTTTAAGGGGGAATTTATACATTCTCAGTGATATATAATGCATACACTCACCGGCCACTTTATTTCTTTCTAGTACCGGGTTGGACCCTCCATTTTGCTTTCAGAACTGAAACTGATCAAGTGAGCATAATACTTAGCAGTAGATATGTGAAAAAACAAAACAGTCTGTACTGGCCTACTTTTTCTAAGGAAATTTGTTATTAGAAGTGTTAGGAGATATTAAACATGCACAGTAAATGGCAAAAGAAGGTAAAGAAATTTACCATAGTGAGTGATTCCAAGGACACTGAGTCAAACTGCCCCATTCAGGGAACAGCTATAAATATTTGAGAGCATCCCCATCCTCAATGGGGACAGATGAAAGCTCAGCTTGTGTGAGCCTGGATGCTTAAGAACAATTAGACATGCTTGAGAACATTAAACCGCCAGCTGCATCCTTGCTCAGCAGCAACTCTTTGTGCCCTAAAAGCTAGTATAGGCACACAATAGAATGTGAACAAATGTAAATGTCCTCCTCCTTCCTTCCTGATGCTTTACCTTGTGCTGCTGGTGTCAACTTTCAGGTCCTCTTATTGATCCACTGGAAATAGACGCCAAGAGAAAGTGCTCTGCTGTTCTTCATCGGTGAAGAGGAAGAGCTTTTGGTCATGTGACAGGAAGCTTAAATTGTTCAATATTATGTAATGAATCATATATGTGGAAATGTACATGAAGACCTAATAACGACATCACATTCATTGCATGAACAATCATGAGGCCTCTTAAACATGACATGAGTAAAAACTGACCATTTTTATAGTATAGTATAGAAAAAATGCATCCTAGACAACAAATGACAGTAACACTACAATAAACTTCAATTCATTACCATAAGTTAATCCATTAAGTATCATGAACTGACAATGACCATACATTTTATTTATCTAGGTTAATGTCAATTTATATAAATACTAGGGTTTAAAAAAAGGATTTTTCATTCTTGTTCAATGAACCACAAACACTTATTGGACATGCACCTGTAGAACAGTCCTTAAGACACTATCAGTTTACAGGCGGTAGACAATGCAGGTCACAGTGAAAACAATTTAAGACACTAAAGAGACCTTTACTTGCACCAGGAGAAAGATGGCCATGGTCCCTGATCACCTGCGTGAACATGCCATAGTCCTGCTGCAGGAGACATGAGGACTGCCGATGTGAGCAGAGCAGTAACCCAGCAAACAAATTTAGGTTCTGGGAACGTTAGTTTTTGGTTCCCAGAATGTTCCTAGAACTTTCCCTTAAGGTTAGGGGAACGTTCCCGGAACATTCTCCTTATGTTATAAAAATGGAACCTAAAAATAACCTACATGGAATGTTCCTATAACGTTCTTGTTTGGTTCCCAAAAAAATAACCACATGGGACCATTTGGGAACGTTAGGGGAACGTTGCTGGGAAACTGCAATGTCCGTAGTGCAAGATGCCTAAGACAGTTACAGAGAGACAGGAAGGATAGCTGATCATCCTTGTGGTGCCAAACCACACTAACCATATGTCCAACCAGACGTGTTCAAGAACTTGCAAATGCCTTGGTTGAAGAGTGGATCTCACAGCAAGAACTGGCAAATCTGCTGCAGTCCATGAGGATGAGATGCACTGCAGTACTTAAAGCAGCTGGTGGCCTTACCACATACTAACTGCTATTTTTGATATTGACCCCACCTCTGTTCAGACTCATTATTCCATTTCTGTTTGTCAAATGTCTGTGAAATTTGTTCAGTTCAGTTGTTCAGTCTCAGTTGTTAAGTATTTTTACACATAATAATACATTTTGCTTTAAAAAAAAAAAGCAGTTGAAAGTGGGATCTTTTTTTACTGAATATATATATTCATAACCCAATTAACATTAAGTTTACCTCAGGAAGATTTAGCCAATGTTTTTAGTTAATTAGTTATTTAGATTAATGAAAAGCATCTCTGTAGGGAATCATATCACAAAAATCATAAATAGTTTAGAAAAATATAAAGTTTTTTTATGACAACCTAAAAAATTATTAAAAACGTAATAACTGATGGCACTGATGAGACCGAAGTGGAGTCGTGGCAACGAGCGTCCCAGGTGGAGCTGGAGGGAAGGCAGAGCCAGCCGAAGGTGCTGGTAGGACGACATCTGACCAAGGCGGAGCCGGAGGGATGATGCAGCCCAGTGGACCTGTAAGGATGATGGTTTCTGGTGGAGCCAAGGGAGGGAGGAGTTAAAGCAGAGCCGACAGGTCGCCAGGCCGAGGCGAAGCGATGGATTCAGAGGCTGGAGCCGGAGCCGAGGGATCCTTTGGACTAGGCTGAGATGGTGGCCTGAAGAGCCGAAGCTGATTCTCAAAGTTATGTGTAGGTGGAGATGCAGAGGGGCTGAAGGGAGCCAGTGGAGGTGGGGCTGAGGAACTGGCTGATTTGGGAACAGGAGGTGGGAGAGGGAGGCTCCCACGCAGCAGGGGAACAGAAAACTCTAGGCTGGGTGGGACCAGCAGGGAAACAGAAAACTCTAGGCTGGGTGGGACCAGTGGGGAAACAAAAAAACTCTAGGTTGGGTGGGACCAGTGGGGAAACAAATAAACTCTAGGGTGGGTGGGACCAGTGGGGAAACAGAAAACTCTAGGCTGGGTGGGACCAGTGGGGAAACACATAAACTTTAGGCTGGGTGGGACCAGTGGGGAAACACATAAACTCTAGGCTGGGTGGGACCAGTGGGGAAACAGAAAACTCTAGGTTGGGTGGGACCAGTGGGGAAACAAATAAACTCTAGGCTGGGTGGGACCAGTGGGGAAACAAATAATCTCTAGGCTGGGTGGGACCAGTGGGGAAACACATAAACTCTAGGCTGGGTGGGACCAGTGGGGAAACAGAAAACTCTAGGCTGGGTGGGACCAGTGGGGAAACAGAAAACTCTAGGCTGGGTGGGACCAGTGGGGAAACAGAAAACTCTAGCCTGGGTGGGACCAGTGGGGAAACAGAAAAACTCTAGGCTGGGTGGGAACAGTGGGGAAACAAATAAACTCTAGGCTGGGTGGGACCAGTGGGGAAACAGAAAAACTCTTGGCTGGGTGGGACCAGTGGGAAACAGAAAAACTCTTGGCTGTGTTGGACCAGTGGGGAAACAGAAAACTCTAGGCTGGGTGGGACCAGTGGGGAAACAGAAAACTCTAGGCTGGGTGGGACCAGTGGGGAAACAGAAAACTCTAGGCTGGGTGGGACCAGTGGGGAAACAGAAAACTCTAGCCTGGGTGGGACCAGTGGGGAAACAGAAAAACTCTAGGCTGGGTGGGAACAGTGGGGAAACAAATAAACTCTAGGCTGGGTGGGACCAGTGGGGAAACAGAAAAACTCTTGGCTGGGTGGGACCAGTGGGAAACAGAAAAACTCTTGGCTGGGTGGGACCAGTGGGGAAACACATAAACTCTAGGCTGGGTGGGACCAGTGGGGAAACAGAAAAACTCTTGGCTGGGTGGGACCAGTGGGGAAACAAATAAACTCTAGGCTAGGTGGGACCAGTGGGGAAACAGAAAACTCTAGACTGGGCAGTACTAGCAGACAGGGGAATAACCTCCTCAAAAGATCTAAACAGTTTCTAGAAGCCAGGCAGAACTCAGGTCTGGATAGTGATTTATGCCAAGTTCACACTGCAAGTTTTTCAAAGTAGTCAAGTCACTGTTATTTTCACACTGCACGACTATCTGGGGTAGCATTCAGTTGCTACTGTGTGCACACTGCACGATGGATCAGCAACAGGTTTCACATTGCATGACTTTACAAAAGATAGAATCACAGACACTACGTTTCACTACCAAACGTACACGAGAAGTGATAAGGAAATGATGCAAGATCACGCATGCGTAAGACCGGAGTTCTCGCGCGAGATTGGAATTGTTATTAAAAATGATAGCCTGCAAGAAGATTGCGATCCAAATTGTCTGTATGCTGTTTTCCAGTGAAAATGAGAAAAGGAAAAACAGATTATGCAGGAGGAAATGGTTGGGGAGATGTGGGGAGCAAGGATTGTGTGTTCTGCAAAGACAGTTGGGAGTAAATAAATTATTTTGCAATGTGCAATTGCAAATGTTTGTGCTTTGTTTTGCGCTGCCCTGTATCTTGCTCTCTCATTGGTTGTAGGTCATCGCCGATGTAGTTTTCAGTCAGAACACATTCACACAGCAGGATATTGAATTGTGCGATCGGCGATTCTCTCAGATTGCATATTTGATCATTCACACTGATTGTCACTCACATGAACGAGTACCGATTTGCCTATGATTTCAGGCATTTGTCTGCGATCTCGCAAAACCTGTCGGCGAGCGAAAATCGGATCTAGACAGCATTAGACACGTCAACTCCAAAAAGTCCCTGGTGTGTGACTCCAGGGAGCCGTCATTGTGCTCCAGGCATAAGAGGTGTACTGCTGGTAGGTCCACGTGTGAGGGGAAGAGAAAAAAAATTTCACTTAATTGGTCCAATCTTCTGTCACGTGACTGTAATAAGCCCAAGACGATAGAGAATAAAAACAAATAGAAAATATCAAACAAATAGAAAATCTGGAGATAAACAGAGACAACCACCACTAAACACAGACTAGATTGGACAAAGAATTGGAAAGCACAAGGAGTCTTACATTCTTTCACGACAATGATGTGCTAAAAATGGAAACGATATTTCACAAAGCCAGAACCATTCACTCTAAGCCCAATTTTAGAATGTTCTCCTCAGATATAAAGTCCTTCGAAAACATATATCGTCATTGAGTATGAGGAATCATAAATTTTTCATGATGACAAAAAAAATTATTTTGTTGATTTGTGTAATTCTTATAACCACTTGTGATGATGTCCATAATAAATATAATTGATTAAATATAATAATATATAATTGATAATAAAATATTACTTTAGCCAACACCAGAGTGGCTTACAAATGGGAAACATCACAAGCAAAGTAATATCAATAGAAAAGTTGTATTGAACAGAATTATAGGTACTTGTGTTTTTTAAAAGAAATATAAAAAATGTTGTACACTTATAATCTATAAGAATCTTTGTTATACATGTACATTTATACTATATATACTGTTTTTTCTCTGTTTCAGGCATGGTGCAAAAGCTGGACCAAAAGTTGCCTGTTGCCAATGAGTACCTATTGTTGTCCGGTGGTGTGAGAGAAGGTGTGGTGGACATGGATCTGGATGAGCTTGGCATCTATAACCGTGGCTCTGACTATGACATGGCCTTCACCCTGTTGGTTCCTGCACTTAAGCTGCACGACCGGAACCAGCCTGTCACACTGGACATGCGTCACTCAGCACCGGGTCATTCTTGGCTCAGCTTGCGACTTTTTGACGAGGGTACCATTAACCGTTGGCGAGACTGCTGCACGCTGACTGACCATCTGAACGGCACCACCAATTACTTCTTCTCACCCACACTGGTAGCTGACTGGTTCCAAGAAGCTGTCGGACTGGTGCTGACGGAGTTACAGCGCAAGCCGCAAAGGGGCACCCCAAGGGTGGAGCGGGTCGAGCGTCACAGCACACTGCTGTCTATGGTTTTAGGTGTGGGCAGCAGTCGCATGCTTTATGACATTGTTCCTGTGGTGTCTTTTAAAGGCTGGCCGGCGGTTGCTCAGAGCTGGTTGATGGAGAACCACTTCTGGGATGGCAAAATCACAGAGGAGGAGGTCATCAGCGGCTTCTATCTGCTGCCTGCCTGCTCAGCCTCTGGTTGCCAGGAAAATGAGTGGCGTCTCTCCTTCGCCCGCAGCGAGGTGCAGTTGAAAAAGTGCATCTCACCAGGCCTCATGCAAGCTTACCAGGCGTGCAAGGCGATAGTTGTAAAGCTGCTGGCTCAACCCACAGCTATCAGTCCCTACTACTTACGCAGCATTATGTTGTGGGCCTGTGACCGACTACCTGCAAGCTATTTGTCACAGGAAGACTACGCTGCACACTTCCTGCTAGGTCTCATTGATGACCTGCAGCACTGCCTTGTCAACAAGACCTGCCCTAACTATTTCATCCCGCAGTGTAACATGCTGGAGCACCTGTGTGACAAGACCGCCATATTTCATGCTCGTAAGCTAGCGCTGGTACGCTCGGATCCGGGAGAACACCTGCGCTCCATCATCGAACAAGCCAAGGCGGCCAACAGACTGACGCTGGAGATGCAGCGTCGCGGGAGTTCCTCAGGACTGCCCTCTCCGCTGGCGGATCCTTCCTCAGCAGATCACCAGCAGCCAGATGACCGCTTGGCCAAGAAGCTACAGCAGTTGGTGACCGAGAATCCAGGCAAGTCCATCTCTGTGTTCATCAACCCTGACGACGTCACACGACCCCATTTCCGTATTGACGACAAGTTCTTCTGAAAACGTAGACCTATTTTCGGTTTAACCTGAGGGGTGTGCATGGCACTGTCCAGAATTTGGGGCTGTGTCCTTGTGCCTGCTTACATCAGCTTACACCAGAATCTTCTGGAGGAAACGACTGCAACAGTTCTATAAGACTGGCCTTACTGAGTGGAAAATCATAATTATTTCCACCTTCAGGGGATTTCATATCATGGTGACTCTGAGAAGAAGAGCTATGTAAGTCTAGCACATTCTGGACAATGATTTACATAGTAAATGAAAATATAGCATATGTCCTGTAGATGGTATTGTTATTCTGATGAAAAGTCTGTTGTAACAAACAATAGAATCAGACATGTGTTTTGCATCTGTGCTGACTAAACAACACATTTCCATTTCCGTATATCACCACTTTATGTTTGTGGACAATTAACATATCTTGTTATTTATTTAGAGGAAGCAACAAAAAATATGTCAATGAAAGCCAAACCTTTTCTATCTATAGGCTATTAAAATCATATTCCTTAAGTGCAATTAAAAGAATGTACATTAATGCCCAGTTAGAGTGAGGTTCTTTTATTGACAAAAACGTTAAACTATAACAGTGCAGAATTGTCTAAAGTGGGGGTACTTGACTTAAAGCCCTGAAAATATTGCTGCTATTGGAGAATAAAAGGATGTTATTTTGTTTTTGAATTATTGAAAGTGACTTGCAGCTATTCAATATAAGCCCACTTATCACTAATGTTAAAGGGATAGTTCACTTTTACTCACCCTCAAGTTGTTCCAAACCTTTATAAACACAAAGGAAGATATTTTGAAGAATGTTTGTTGCCAAACAGTTGTGGGGCACCATTGACAGAATTGTTTTTCCATACTATGGAAGTCAGTGGCAACTGTTGGTTATCCCTATCCAGTTCAGCAGAAGAAAGAAATGAATAAAGGTTTGGAACAACTTGAGGATGAGTTAATTATTAGAATTGGAATGAGAATTTTTGGCTGAACTATCCCTTTCATTGTGTCTCAAACAAAAAAAAAATACAGAGTAAGACATAAATTGTGTAGTTTGTACTGTACCTCAAAAAAAATCTAGCTTGCCTGTGTTGTTCCTCCAGTAAATAAAGAATTGTGCATTGTTTTGAAAACTGTGTTGGTTTGGAACTTTGATTTGTTTGCTTGGTCAAAATCAGTCCTTTAAAATAGTTATTAAATGGTTCCATATACGTAAATAATGCATAACCCAATAAATATTTGAAACCATTTATATTTAGACAACAGGACATTTGAGCTATGCTGTAAGCACAGGAAGGAATCATATGACTCATAGAAGTAAAATTCATGTGGCATATTTATGTATTAATTTATGTTACGTATGTAAGCAGATAATGGTGTATTTACGCTTAAGAATATTGTGTAATTACATCAATATTGAACACAGTGGGAACAAGCTTTGCTACCCCAATGTCCATTTACTTTCTCCATAATCTTATAATTAAGGATAGGTTTTCCAAATCTTCAAAACTTTGTCTAGTCTCTTATTATTTAGGAAAAAGTTCATTTTTGGCCTCATTACGTGTGTATTTTCCTTTGAACTTGACAATAAATGCAAGGGTGCAAAGGCTTTAGGTTCCAATAAATTGGCTGATTTTGACAGTTCTACATCATATTCGTCACCACTGGACACCACCATGTCCTCTGTACTGTGCTTGTTTCATACCGACATACACAGTGAACTCCACAGACACGCTGAGTCAGCGAATTCAGTGACATCATATCCCAGTCTGCACCTTTCCACTCAACCACAACATCCCAGTTCCTGATGATGAACAATTGCATACATCTACAGCACAAATAGATACATCCACACAATGCTGACATGTGCTATGAAAGCATTATGTACCCAGAGATTCTGTAAAAAACGAATCTTTGAGAGGTCATTAAAATCGACCTTTGTGTTTGACATGACACTGTGCCTTTGATACCAGAACAGAACACTGAACTCTTATAGCAGCATCTAGTTCTTTTTTTAACAGCTGAGGTAACATAAGCCGTTATTCCCCTGTCCCTGTAAACTGCTGATGCTGCCATTCTGCGCAGTTTGATCAATGAGATCATTACAATTATAGCATTCACATACATAAAGGGAAAATATGAATGTTTAGTGAATAAAGAAGGTAAAACATATTTTGCAGGGCTGTGTGACATTCAGAATTGAACCGAGAAAGTCGTTTTTTTACATTCAATTTCTGAGGTGGAAACCAGGATGTAAATGTATGATGATTGTAATTTGAATGTTAAGAATTAAAATAGAATGAATTTACATCTCAATGTAATATATAATCCATAGATTCAAATTCAAATAGCAATATTTATTTATGTATTTATTTCTGTAGAGCTAAATGAAAATGTATTAATGGCGATTATCTATTGATATCAATTGTGTTAGTTTATAGTTCTGAACAAGCCTATTGAGGGAAAATATATTCTACATATCACGGAACAAATACGCATAATTAGTCAAGTGAACAATGTTATAATTTAGGTTTTGTGGAAAAATGTGTATGGCTGTGCTGAATTTAATTTCCAATTCAACATCAAACGCATGAATTCCCTATTCTTAAATTCTGAACTCTGAATATCTCACTATTCGGTTACACTTTACAATAAGGTTCAATAGTTAACATCAGTTAATGTATTAACTAACATGAACTAAATGAGCAATACATTTGTTACAGTATTTATTACTCTTTGTTAATGTTAGTTGATAAAAAATACAGATGTTCATTGTTTGTTCATGTTAGCTCACAGTGCATTAACTAATGTTAACAAAAACATCCTTGGATTTTAATAACGTACAAGTAAATGTTGAAATATAAATGCTGTAGAAGTGCATGTTCATTATTAGTTCATATTAACATGTAGTTAAATAATGAACCTTATTGTAAAGTGTTACCACTTATTCAAACATTTGCTTGGTTACATTCAGTTATACAAGGTAATTATAACCAGAAGCAGTGACTGTGCTGCGATTATGATTATTCACTCTTGGCAGCCACACAAACAAAGCGTTTCAGCACACATAAAGTGAACAGCTCCGTCGACAGCAATTCATTATTATCTCTTTCTTTATCTTTCTTGAACACACGTTCATGCACGAGTACAGTGCACTCCCGCCCTGTGTGTCTGGGACACAAACTCTCTCATACTCATTCATCAATAGCGCTGTGTAAAGACTGCTCTGTGCTGCTCGACTACTGCGAGGTCCAGCACACTGTACTGTATCTGCCCTTTACGCATCCCGCAACAAAAACTGCAACCACGAGAGATTCCTCCAAAACACCGCGCAACATGGATAAAGGAGATAAAGGTAAGAAACTTCCAGAGACATGGATGTTTTTATTATCACGCCGGGATAGAGTGAATGCGCTTTAGGGGTGTTCGGGGAAAGTGGACTGCGGAAGTGTGCTGCTGTGCTCAATGCAGTATTCGGACTTTAAAGCTTAGCGAACTGCAAAAGATCCGGTACATGTGGACATTCTGTTAGGATGGGATGATTTTTAATGCTGTGTAGTTGGTGTTGAGTGGGTAGATCAGATGACATATGAACATTAGCCTTGAGAGTGTGTGCCAAGATACAGGCAGTGGCTGCTTTCCTTTCCTCTGTGCAGATGCTGAGCAAATCAAAATCCTGTAAACACACCAGATCCACGCAAAGCACAAAACTCGAATGAACTATAAGTTGACTTTTTAAAATTTTATTCCATAGTGATATTTCACTTCAAGAGCTTGTGACTTTTTGTGTGAATTTATTTCTGTCAACCAGGGGCTGGGCCAGCTGCTCCTATAAAAAGTGCTGGTTGTCCCTTTTTGGGAGACATGAATGTGTGATGTGGATTTTGTGGCACTGAGCCTGCTGATCAGCATGCCAGCATCCAAGCAAAAAGAAACTCTCTCCATTACCATGTGCACTGCAATGTTGTTGAGTGATTTATTTAAAGGCAGAGAAGATAACTCACTATCAGTTTATGTTAAATTAAAAGGTTCTATTCTGAATGCACATACATGGTGAATGTGTATTGATTTTAAACTGGCATATTACTTCAGCGTTGTGAGCTTTTGTTCTTATACTTTGACTGACTCCTTGTCAAAACAGACACACAGGGAAGGTGGGGATAGAAATACTGTGTGCATTCACAGTGTAAAGGTTTTCTTAGCTTCATTAATCCTGAAATCTTTCTGCTGACCTACACATCTTTTCTGTTTGTCCATCGTTTTTTTTTTCATGAAGAAGTGCACTCCATCCTCTCCATCTTGCTGCCTTAATATAGTTCTCTCTATATAGTTCTCTCTCATCTCTTCGATCCCTTCTCTTCATCCAACAACAATATTCATCATTCCCAATGCCACATCATTTCACTATCTATCTATCTATCTATCTATCTATCTATCTATCTATCTATCTATCTATCTATCTATCTATCTATCTATCTATCTATCTAAAGGGTAAGTTCACCCAAAAATGAAAATGAAAAGTCTGTCATTAATTACTAACCCTAATGTTGTTCCAAACCCGCAAAACTTTCATTCATCTTCAGGACAAAAATTAAGATCTTTTTAATAAAATCTGGGCTATTTCTGTCCCTCTATTGACAGCTGTGCAACTTCCACTTTGATGCTTGAAAAAGTTCATAGATCATAAAACTAATACATATGAATTGAGAGGTTAAGTCCACATTTTCTGAAGAGACTTGATCGCTTTATATGATGAACAGATTTGATTCAGGCTTTAATTCACATATAAACATTGATCAGCAAAAAAAAAAAAAAAAAAAAACAGAAGCTCAACCAAACCTGCTTGATGCGTGATAACAAACCTATTGCTGAAGCACAAACATGAAAATGAACCTCATTGTTTCATGCTGAAGCTCAAACGTGCTGCATAACACAAGAATTCACTTCATTGGTTCTTGCAGAAGCTCAAACATGATGCGTAACACGAGAATGAACCTCATTGGTTCTTGCAGAAGCTCAAACATTATGCGTAACACGAGAATGTACCTCATTGGTTCTCGCAGAAGCTCAAACATGATGCGTAACACGAGAATTAATCTCATTGGTTCTTGCAGAAGCTCAAACATGATGCATAACACGAGAATGAACCTCTTTGGTTCTTGCAGAAGCTCAAACATGATGCGTAACACGGGAATGAACCTCTTTGGTTCTTGCAGAAGCTCAAACTCGCTGCGTAACACGAGAATGAACCTCATTGGTTCTTGCAGAAGCTCAAACTCGCTGCGTAACACGAGAATGAACCTCATTGGTTCTTGCAGAAGCTCAAACTCGCTGCGTAACACGAGAATGAACCTCATTGGTTCTTGCAAAAGCTCAAACTCGCTGCGTAACATGAGAATGAACCTCATTGGTTCTTGCAGAAGCTCAAACTCGCTGCGTAACATGAGAATGATCCTCATTGGTTCTTGCTGAAGCACAAACATGATTCGTAACACGAGAATGAACCTCATTGGTTCTTGCAGAAGCTCAAACGTGATGCGTAACACGAGAATGAACCTCATTGGTTCTTGCAAAAGCTCAAACATGATGCGTAACACGAGAATGAACCTCATTGGTTCTTGCAGAAGCTCAAACATGATGCGTAACACAAGAATGAACCTCATTGGTTCTTGCAGAAGCTCAAACATGATGCGTAACACGAGAATGAACCTCATTGGTTCTTGCAGAAGCTCAAACGTGATGCGTAACACGAGAATGAACCTCATTGGACAACCTCATTGGTTCTTGCAGAAGCTCAAACATGATGCGTAACACGAGAATGAACCTCATTGGTTCTTGCAGAAGCTCAAACGTGATGCGTAACACGAGAATGAACCTCATTGGACAACCTCATTGGTTCTTGCAGAAGCTCAAACGTGATGCGTAACACGAGAATGAACCTCATTGGTTCTTGCAGAAGCTCAAACTGGATGCGTAACACGAGAATGAACCTCATTGGTTCTTGCTGAAGCTCAAACATGATGCGTAACACGAGAATGAACCTCATTGGTTCTTGCTGAAGCTCAAACATGATGCGTAACACTAAAATGAACCTCATTGGTTCTTGCTGAAGCACAAACATGATTCGTAACACGAGAATGAACCTCATTGGTTCTTGCAGAAGCTCAAACGTGATGCGTAACACGAGAATGAACCTCATTGGTTCTTGCAGAAGCTCAAACATGATGCGTAACACGAGAATGAACCTCTTTGGTTCTTGCAGAAGCACAAACATGATGCGTAACACGAGAATTAACCTCTTTGGTTCTTGCAGAAGCTCAAACATGATGCGTAACACAAGAATGAACCTCATTGGTTCTTGCAGAAGCTCAAACATGATGCGTAACACAAGAATGAACCTCATTGGTTCTTGCAGAAGCTCAAACGTGATGCGTAACACGAGAATGAACCTCATAGGACAACCTCATTGGTTCTTGCAGAAGCTCAAACGTGATGCGTAACACGAGAATGAACCTCATTGGTTCTTGCAGAAGCTCAAACATGATGCGTAACACGAGAATGAACCTCATTGGTTCTTGCTGAAGCTCAAACATGATGCGTAACACTAAAATGAACCTCATTGGTTCTTGCTGAAGCACAAACATGATTCGTAACACGAGAATGAACCTCATTGGTTCTTGCAGAAGCTCAAACGTGATGCGTAACACGAGAATGAACCTCATTGGTTCTTGCAGAAGCTCAAACATGATGCGTAACACGAGAATGAACCTCTTTGGTTCTTGCAGAAGCTCAAACATGATGCGTAACACGAGAATGAACCTCATTGGTTCTTGCTGAAGCTCAAACATGATGCGTAACACAAGAATGAACCTCATTGGTTCTTGCAGAAGCTCAAACATGATGCGTAACACAAGAATGAACCTCATTGGTTCTTGCAGAAGCTCAAACATGATGCGTAACACGAGAATGAACCTCATTGGTTCTTGCTGAAGCTCAAACATGATGCGCAACACAAAAATGAACCTCTTTGGTTCTTGCAGAAGCTCAAACATGAAGCGTAACACGAAAATGAACCTCGTTGGTTCTTGCAGAAGCTCAAACATGATGCGTAACACGAGAATGAACCTCATTGGTTCTTGCTGAAGCTCAAAAATGATGCGTAACACGAGAATGAACCTCATTGGTTCTTGCTGAAGCACAAACATGATTCGTAACACGAGAATGAACCTCATTGGTTCTTGCAGAAGCTCAAACATGATGCATAACACGAGAATGAACCTCTTTGGTTCTTGCAGAAGCTCAAACATGATGCGTAACACATGAATGAACCTCATTGGTTCTTGCAGAAGCTCAAACATGATGCGTAACACGAGAATGAACCTCATTGGTTCTTGCAGAAGCTCAAACGTGATGCGTAACACGAGAATGAACCTCATTGGACAACCTCATTGGTTCTTGCAGAAGCTCAAACATGATGTGTAACATGAGAATGAACCTCATTGGTTCTTGCAGAAGCTCAAACTGGATGCGTAACACGAGAATGAACCTCTTTGGTTCTTGCAGAAGCTCAAACATGATGTGTAACACGAGAATGAACCTCTTTGGTTCTTGCAGAAGCTCAGACATGATGCGTAACACAAGAATGAACCTCATTGGTTCTTGCAGAAGCTCAAACATGATGCGTAACACAAGAATGAACCTCATTGGTTCTTGCAGAAGCTCAAACATGATGCGTAACACGAGAATGAACCTCATTGGTTCTTGCTGAAGCTCAAACATGATGCGCAACACAAAAATGAACCTCTTTGGTTCTTGCAGAAGCTCAAACATGAAGCGTAACACGAAAATGAACCTCGTTGGTTCTTGCAGAAGCTCAAACATGATGCGTAACACGAGAATGAACCTCATTGGTTCTTGCTGAAGCTCAAAAATGATGCGTAACACGAGAATGAACCTCATTGGTTCTTGCTGAAGCACAAACATGATTCGTAACACGAGAATGAACCTCATTGGTTCTTGCAGAAGCTCAAACATGATGCGTAACACGAGAATGAACCTCTTTGGTTCTTGCAGAAGCTCAAACATGATGCGTAACACATGAATGAACCTCATTGGTTCTTGCAGAAGCTCAAACATGATGCGTAACACGAGAATGAACCTCATTGGTTCTTGCAGAAGCTCAAACGTGATGCGTAACACGAGAATGAACCTCATTGGACAACCTCATTGGTTCTTGCAGAAGCTCAAACATGATGTGTAACATGAGAATGAACCTCATTGGTTCTTGCAGAAGCTCAAACTGGATGCGTAACACGAGAATGAACCTCTTTGGTTCTTGCAGAAGCTCAAACATGATGTGTAACACGAGAATGAACCTCATTGGTTCTTGCAGAAGCTCAAACGTGATGCGTAACACGAGAATGAACCTCATTGGACAACCTCATTGGTTCTTGCAGAAGCTCAAACATGATGTGTAACATGAGAATGAACCTCATTGGTTCTTGCAGAAGCTCAAACTGGATGCGTAACACGAGAATGAACCTCTTTGGTTCTTGCAGAAGCTCAAACATGATGTGTAACACGAGAATGAACCTCTTTGGTTCTTGCAGAAGCTCAGACATGATGCGTAACACAAGAATGAACCTCATTGGTTCTTGCAGAAGCTCAAACATGATGCGTAACACAAGAATGAACCTCATTGGTTCTTGCAGAAGCTCAAACATGATGCGTAACACGAGAATGAACCTCATTGGTTCTTGCTGAAGCTCAAACATGATGCGCAACACAAAAATGAACCTCTTTGGTTCTTGCAGAAGCTCAAACATGAAGCGTAACACGAAAATGAACCTCGTTGGTTCTTGCAGAAGCTCAAACATGATGCGTAACACGAGAATGAACCTCATTGGTTCTTGCTGAAGCTCAAAAATGATGCGTAACACGAGAATGAACCTCATTGGTTCTTGCTGAAGCACAAACATGATTCGTAACACGAGAATGAACCTCATTGGTTCTTGCAGAAGCTCAAACATGATGCGTAACACGAGAATGAACCTCTTTGGTTCTTGCAGAAGCTCAAACATGATGCGTAACACATGAATGAACCTCATTGGTTCTTGCAGAAGCTCAAACATGATGCGTAACACGAGAATGAACCTCATTGGTTCTTGCAGAAGCTCAAACGTGATGCGTAACACGAGAATGAACCTCATTGGACAACCTCATTGGTTCTTGCAGAAGCTCAAACATGATGTGTAACATGAGAATGAACCTCATTGGTTCTTGCAGAAGCTCAAACTGGATGCGTAACACGAGAATGAACCTCTTTGGTTCTTGCAGAAGCTCAAACATGATGTGTAACACGAGAATGAACCTCATTGGTTCTTGCAGAAGCTCAAACATGATGCATAACACGAGAATGAACCTCATTGGTTCTTGCTGAAGCTCAAACATGATGCGTAACACGAGAATGAACCTCATTGGTTCTTGCTGAAGCACAAACATGATTCGTAACACGAGAATGAACCTCATTGGTTCTTGCAGAAGCTCAAACGTGATGCGTAACACGAGAATGAACCTCATTGGTTCTTGCAGAAGCTCAAACATGATGCGTAACACGAGAATGAACCTCTTTGGTTCTTGCAGAAGCTCAAACATGATGCGTAACACGAGAATGAACCTCTTTGGTTCTTGCAGAAGCTCAAACATGATGCGTAACACTAGAATGAACCTCATTGGTCCTTGCAGAAGCTCAAACATGATGCGTAACACAAGAATGAACCTAATTGGTTCTCGCAGAAGCACAAACATGATTCGTAACATGAGAATGAACCTCATTGGTTCTTGCAGAAGCTCAAACGTGATGCGTAACACGAGAATGAACCTCATTGGTTCTTGGAGAAGCTCAAACATGATGCGTAACACGAGAATGAACCTCTTTGGTTCTTGCAGAAGCTCAAACGTGATGCGTAACACGAGAATGAACCTCATTGGTTCTTGCGGAAGCTCAAACTTGCTGCGTAACACGAGAATTAACCTCATTGGATCTTGCGGAAGCTCAAACTCGCTGCGTAACACGAGAATGAACCTCATTGGTTCTTGCAAAAGCTCAAACTCGCTGCGTAACACGAGAATGAACCTCATTGGTTCTTGCAAAAGCTCAAACTCGCTGCGTAACACGAGAATGAACCTCTTTGGTTCTTGCAGAAGCTCAAACGTGCTGCATAACACGAGAATGAACCTCATTGGTTCTTGCAAAAGCACAAACGTGCTGCGTAACATGAGAATGAACTTAATTGGTTCTTGCAAAAGCTCAAACTTGCAGCGTAACACAGGAATGAACCTCATTGGTTCTTGTGGAAGCTCAAAGATAATAATAATAATAATAATAATAATAATATAATAATAATAAGTTTAATTTATATAGCGCCTTTCCCAAGCTCAAGGACGCTTCAAAATACCAGTACAAAAAAAATAAAAAATCAGTTCACACATAAATGGACAATAGACATTTGCCCAGTCCGTGCGATTGCAGTTGCATATCGCATTACATTTTGAAATACAAACAAAAACAGACACAGAAAAACAACACTATATACAGACAGGAAGGTGGACAGTTGAAGTAAAGATGCAAAAGAATAATGGTACCCAATTTAACATTACGACTGTAAAACAGAGTTATGAAGAATGTTTAAGAAAAAACGTGTCATGACTGATAATACTGTTTAAACAAATTGGATTTGAGTTTAGACTTGAATTCATGCAGTGTGGTTGCTGTCCTAAGAGCCAGGGGAAGAGAGTTCCATATCTTAGGGGCTAAAATGGAAAAAGACCTGCCACCCATAGATGATAGACGAAATCTCGGCTCACAGAGGAGTTCACGACCAGAGGATCTGAGAGTTCGAGGGGGAATATAAGGAGAAAGTTAGTCAGAAAGATTGGAAGGAGCAAGACCATTGAGTGATTTAAAGGTAAGTAGAAGAATTTTGTAAGTAATACGGGATGACACGGGTAGCCAGTGGAGTTTGAACAGAATTGGAGTGATATGAGCTGTTTGTTTGGTGTAAGTTAGTAATCTTGCAGCAGAGTTTTGAATATATTGCAAACGTGAGATAGAGATATAGATATTAGATTAACATGGGAGGATTTGAACTTGAAAAACAGAGTTTTTTTTTAACTTGAAAAACTGGTAGTCCAGAAAAAATAACATTACAGTAGTCGAGGCGAGATGTGATGAACGCATGTACCAGCGATTCAGCATCTTTTGGGCTGATATAGGGTTGGAGTTTGGCAATACGGCGGAGTTGAAAAAATGAAGCTTTACAGAGTTGACTAATATAAGCGTCGAAGGTCAGTGTAGGGTCAAGAGTGATACCCAAGTTTTTGACAGTGGTAGATGGAATAATTGATGTATCTTCAAGGTCAAGTCTGGGAGTATTAGTTATAGTTTTTGTTAGAGATGGTGGACCAGTAATTAAAATTTCTGGTGTCAGTACACTCTGTTTTTTAAGTTAAAATCCTCCCATGTTAATCTAATATCTCTCCTGACTGCTTTGTCGTACAAAATGGTGGATGGCGAAGTATGATTGTCAATCACAATCATAATTGTGAACCTCATTGGTTCTTGCTGAAGCACAAACATGATGCCTAACATGAGAATGAACCTCATTGGTTCTTGCAAAAGCTCAAACTCGCAGCGTAACACAAGAATGAACCTCATTGGTTCTTGCAAAAGCTCAAACTCGCAACGTAACATGAGAATGAACCTCTTTGGTTCTTGCAAAAGCTCAAACTCGCAGCGTAACACGAGAATTAACCTCATTGGTTCTTGCAAAAGCTCAAACTCGCTGCGTAACATGAGAATTAACCTCATTGGTTTTTGCAAAAGCTCAAACATGATGCGTAACACGAGAATGAACCTCTTTGGTTCTTGCAAAAGCTCAAACTCGCAGCGTAACACGAGAATGAACCTCAGTGGTTCTTGCAAAAGCTCAAACTCGCTGCGTAACACGAGAATGAACCTCATTTGTTCTTGCAAAAGCTCAAACGTGCTGCGTAACACGAGAATGAACCACAGTGGTTCTTGCAAAAGCTCAAACTCGCTGCGTAACACGAGAATGAACCTCATTGGTTCTTGCAAAAGCACAAACGTGCTGCGTAACACGAGAATGAACCTCATTGCTTCTTGCAAAAGCACAAACGTGCTTCGTAACATGAGAATGATCCTCATTGGTTCTTGCAAAAGCTCAAACGTGCTGTGTAACACGAGAATGAACCTCATTGGTTCTTGCACGTCAAGCGAACATGAGCTTCCGTTTACCACAACTGATGTGTGAGTTGATGAATGTTTAGTGAATAAAAGCCTAAATTCAATCTGTTCATCATAAAAAGTGACTGAGTCTCTTCAGAAAAATTTGACTAAACCACTCTGTTCAAATGGATTAGTATTACGATCTCTTTATTAACTTTTTCAAGCATCAAAGTGGTAGTTCATTGACAAAGCTGACAATGGAGGGACAGAAATGTCTCAGATTTCATCAAAAACATCTTCATTTGTGTTCTGAAGATGAACGAAAGTCATATGGGTTTGAAACGACATGAGGGTGAGTAATTAATGACAGGATTTACATTTTTGGGTGAAATATCCATTTAATAGAATGTAAAATAGATGTATTTTACTTATAGAATTATAGATGTTGGTTTAAAGTCACATCTGTACAGGATTCATACTCATAGATGTGAAAGGCAAAAGGTCAGAACATTCACAAAATTTTTGCTTTACATTTGTAAGACCGCATGGCAAAAAGACTGTCCTTAACCGCTCAGTGTGAACAAGTGAGGCATGGTTAGATGAAACTTTGCCCTGTTAGCAGGAAATGAGCCTCTCAATAGCACAATGTGAATCTATCCTGAGCCACCTGTCCTTTAGTTGTTCTCTTCATGTTTTTTCCAATCCTATTCTTTATTCTTCACCCATCTCCCTGGTTTTGGCGATGGAATGATTGAGTTATTCTGCTGCAGAGAGAACACAGAACTCTGCTGCATAGGTCATGCATGCAGCAAAGCACTTTATGTCCCTTATTTGCTTGTTTTTTGCACATTTTATCAGTCATTAGGAACTCCAGATTCCAAAAACAATTTAGAAACATCTAGCAATTTGAAACAAACTGTCTCTGTAAGAAAGTTAGCCTCCTAAAGAGTTATTTTAGTTTATAAACGAACACCGTAAACACTTTTACAGGATTTGGAGGTTGCAAGGGCTCGATTGTTTGTTTCTATTACTCTGAAATGTGCAAGTTGGACATGGTGTTTGTATCTATTTGGTGGCTGTGAATTGAATCTACAACATATATGCTATGTTTCTTGGAATTAATAGATGGAATTTGTTTAAGTTTTAGATGGATTCTAAAGCTTTCTTTAAATTTTATTCTATAACCCATTCCGGTATATGTATGGCTTGGCTTCATGTGTATTAATTTGTTGTAACATGCATAAGGTTTGCAGCTTGATAACCAGCAAAAGTCTTTTTTGCTCTTATAGGCTTTTGTAACATTATAACTGTCTTCACTGTCACTTTTGATCAATTTAATGCATCCTTGCTGAATAAAAGTATTAATTTCTTTAAAAAAAAAAAAAAATTAAATCTTACTGACCCCAAACTTTTGAACAGTAATGTTACAAAAGCTTTCTATTTCAGGTAAATGCTGTTCTTTTCAGTTTTCTTTTCTTCAAAGAATCATGAAAAAAAAATTACACAACTGTTTGCAACATTGATAATTATTAAATGTTTCTTGACCAGCAAATCAGCATATTATATTAGAATGATTTCTGAAGGGTCTTATGACACTGAAGACTGGAGTAATTATGCTGGAAATGCAGTTTTATCATTGTAGGAATAAATCACATTTTAAAATGTATTTAAATAGAAAACAGTTCTTTTAAATTGTAAAAAATATTTCACAATACAGTTTTTTCTCTAATTTTGATAATCAAAAACATAGATAAATCGTACCAATCTAAAACTTCTGAAGTTGTCATTGGCACAGTTGCTAACTTGTTTTTAGTAGGTCTTCCATTTGTAGCACCTGTGTTATTGTCTTTACATTTTACTGTAACAAACAAATTTGAATAGTTTAGGTAGGTACATTTAAATGTAATGATATTACAATTTTTATGATGATGTTCTGGCAATCACAGCTGTGTGTGTGTGTGTGTGTGTGTGTGTGAGTGTGTGTGTGTGTGTGTGTGTGTGTGTGTGTGTGTGTGTGTGTGTGTGTGTGTGTGTGTGTGTGTGTGTGCTCGTGTTTATATTACATTGTGGGGACCAAATGTCCCCACAAGTATAGTAAAACCTGAAATCACCTACATTGTGGGGACCAGCCAGCGGTCCCCATGAGGAGAACAGCGTATAAATCACACTAAGAAATGTTTTTTGAAAATGTAAAAATGCAGAATGTCTCCTGTGATGGGTAGGTTTAGGGACAGGGGCAGTGTAAGGGGATAGAATATATAGTTTGTACTGTATAAAAACCATTACGCCTATGGAGAGTCCCCACAAAGATAGCGAACCAGACATGTGTGTGTGTGTGTGTGTGAGAGACAGAGGGACAGGGACAGGATGTAACCGAGAAGCTTAGGTGATTATCAAAACTAGGTGGACTGTTTATTCAATATTCACCATGGCAAATTCAAAACACAATTCCTTGCAGATGGTTTATTAATCCTTACAAGTGTTGTACTTGACCACAGAAAACGTTCTGCATTTTTACTAAAAAAAAAAAATATATATATATATATATAGTGTGATTAAAAAGCGTTTTTTCTCCTGGGATTAAACAATGTCCTCACAAGGTTGAAAAATTACTGCTATTACTATCACACACACACACACATACACACACACACACACACACACACACACACACACACACAGGTCTGATGTCTGGTTTACTATCTTTGTGGGGCTCTCCACAGGCATAATGGTTTTTATACTGTACAAACTGTATATTCTATCCCCTTACACTAACCCGTCCCCTAAACCTTCACATCACAGAAAACTTTCTGCATTTTTACATAAACATTTTTTTAAAATAAACTTCTGTATGATTTAAAAGCTTGTATGGGGAATTCACTTTAGGTCCCCACGGTGACACAAGTCCCCATGAGTCTGTGTGCATTCAGGTTGAAGGGATAGAAACACACACACACACACACACACACACACACACACACACACACACACGTTGTCCTACAGCGTCCTCTAGCGCACGGACCAGCTCAAGGCAGGTGCGAAACTTCTTGACCATGCGCTAAAAAAAATCCTTGTCTTTAAATGTAGGCTTCATCTGACGTAGGCTTTACGCCTCTCTCCGGCTCCCCGTGGACACGGAACAATTGGCGTTTTAATCCAGCAATCTGTGCCTCCGGCTGCCCCGTAACGCATGCAACATGCACAGCGCGCATTACCTCATCAGCGGCCGTTCTGTCACTCATCACTGCAGCTGAACTTTCTATCATTTCAAGACCGAGACATGTGCACATTACCCTAACGTCCTTGCGCTGCGCATCTGGAGCTAAATATGCTAAAGCGAGTACTCACTATTCTACTACCGGCAAAGAAGCAGCAGGATGCACTCAAGATGCCTCGCTCGAGACTGTCTTCCTTTGCCCTCTGCTATTTTTGATGCTCCGAATACTGTATAGCCACCCGAGGGGCTCACACTACAGTCAACCTCTGTTGTGATCCTGTGCTCGTTTGCGTGGATTGACGTGGGACCCACACCAACTCAAGTCAATGAGGATTCTGAGGCTTTTCCTGAAGAAAGGAGCGCATATGCTGCAGTGTCTCTGTGGACAACGATCGGAGCCGACCACAACCACCAGCGGTGAGACATTTAGCTGTGCATGCTCTCAGTTGAGCGATGAAAAACGCTCTCATTGGCCGCTGGCGCTGGTGAGCACATCTTCCGTGTCTGCGGTATACTATGCGCTCCCACTCCACGCATTTGTGCTAACTTGTTTTGTGAGGGGCTCATGCGACTTTCTTGCGACCACTCATGTCATTCCATCTCACATCTTACGACCACGAAACGCATCTCCATCATGGTCATGAGCAGAAGCGCTTTAGTGGCGAAATCCGTGTCAAGGACATTTCTCTATTGGTACCGGGAACAAAGAAAGCAGGGTGAATGTAGGAAACTATTGATGCATATGCAGCAAATGCGGTCACCGAGGCTATACGGCAGACAGACAGACACGTGCCGAGCTCGTTTGAGGTGAGATGAGCTTTCTAAAGGAAAGTGCGCGAGTGTCCTCCAGGACAGTGAACTTCAGCACCCCGGACAGCGACTCGATTCCGCATGGCTCCCAACTCTGGCTCATCTGAGAGTACCACCTCCTCCAGAGAGGAGCCCGTGCATCTCACTGCACGTTTCAGACCACCAGGAGGGCCCGTGCTTGTAATCATTTTATGTAACGTGTGTTACAAGTTTCATGAGAGTATTTCATAATCAGCCCATTTGTCCTTTCTCTTTCTTTATGGAAGACAAATGGATATGACACCCTTATAGTCTCACTTTCTCATTCACTTTCATTGTATGAAGTACTGAAAGTGAATGGTCACTGAGGAAGTCCTCTGGTCCAACATCTTCCATTGTGTTCCACTGAAGAAATACGATTTTTGGAAAGACATTATAGAATGATGAGCTAATTATTTTGCGATTGCTTTAAAGGGTTAGTTCACCCAAAAATTTAAATTAGCCCATGATTTACTCACCAAGTCATTCTTCTTTCAGACGAATAAAATCAGAGTTATATTTAAAAAATGTCCTGGCTCTTCCAAGCTTTATAATAGCAGTGAATGGCTGTTTCTGTTTTGAAGTCCATAAAAGTGCATCTATCCATAAAGGATAATAAAGGCCTTCTGAAGCAAAGTGATGCGTTTGTGTAAAAAAAAGATTAATATTTAACATGTTACAAAGTAAAGTTGTAGCTTCAGGCCAAACTGCCAGTCAGAAGTAGCGTAGTGCGTCATGGTGTAGCGTAAATATCAGCAGTGCGTCGCATTACTCGCATAAGTTGCGCTTTACACTTAAGTGGAATCCATGTTTGTTTGGCCGGAAACTAGTTATTTTACTTTATAAAGTTTTAAATATTAATAATTTTCATACACAAACTCATTGCTTGGCTTCAGAAGGCCTTTGTTAACCCACAGGAGCCGCGTGGAGCACTTTTATCATGGATAGATGCACTTTTATGATGGATAGATGCACTTTTATGGACTTCAAAACAGAAACGGCTATTCACTGCCTTTTTTAAGCTTGGAAGAGCCAGAACATTTTTTAATATTACATCTAGGATGATTAGAGGGTGAGTAAATCATGGGCTGATTTTCATTTTTGGGTGAACTATCCCTTTAAGGACTATACAACATTCTGTGCAGGTTCTAATTAAAATAAGAAATATTAAGTTGCATTAATCAGAGATGACTATTTTAAATGCTTGTAAACAAATGGGGAATTATATATTATTTCCACACAGACAAACTAATATACACAGCATTTGCAAATGCATGCTGCCACACTATGCGCTTAACTATGTTATGCTGCTGCTGCTATGCAATCCTTCACTTCATTAGACTTGACAAGCTTTTGCTGACCGATACACCTTTTCTGTTTATCCATTATTTTCCAGGCAACTCAATTGTGCACAGAAGATCAGTTCTATTCAGCTGTGCTGCAACACATTTTTTATACTTTGAATGAATTGTTTATTTTTGCCATTTTTTTTTGTTGTAGTTAATCTGTTAACACAGTAAAATCTTTAAAGGGATAGTTCACCCAAAAAAATGTATTCTGTCATTATTTACATCATTGACTTAAATGGTATGGGGATAAAAAATACGATGGAACTGAATGGGGCCCATTAACTGTTTGGTTACCAACATTCTTCAAAATATCTTATTTTGTGTTCAGCAGAAGAAAGAAATTCATACAGGTTTGGAACAACTTGAGGGTCAGTAATTGATGACAGAATTAAAATTTTTGGGAATTATTTAAAATTTAAATATCCACAAATTTGATATCAGAAATGTCTCTTGTAGTAAAAAACATAAGTGTAAAAAGTGGTAGATTTAAGCAACAGTGCTCATCTCACTTACATCAAACCCCAATTCAACTGCACAAGAAACAAAAACCCTGAGCTCAGAGTAAATATGCAATATAATGAAATATTATAACAATTTTATAAATGTATATAAAAATACAATGTAAAATTTATTTCAAAAAGTTACTATAAATTTAAGAAATTAAAGTTAAACTAAATGTTTCGTTGTCCATTAAAATGTGTTTGTCACAGCTGGCTGATGGATCTATTCGCAGCAGCATACTCATTATAACATATAACATATAATAACATAATGTTATTAACATACTCAAAAAGAAACAAATCACTCTCAAAAAACACGGACAGAACAACCAACTTTAAAGGCACAAATACGGAACAAACTCAATATGTATTAACTCAAACCAATCAATTAAACAATAAACAGGTGCAGTGTCGTAATCAAACAATAAGTCCCAAGGAAACAGATACAAACAATGGAAACTGATCAGGAAACAGAAAAAACAACAACTCAAAAGTCAAATCAAAGTCAAACCAAACATGACAGGTTTAGGTAAAATGATGATGTATTACAAGCTATGCAACGATGTACATAGTAATTATTTTAAAGCCTTTGCTATGTGTTTTGTTATGTACTATACACGTGTTACTATAGGCCAGGCCCAAGCAACACAGTTTTATCAAATGTTACAGCAGGTCTCTTCTCCATTGCGCTGTCCACTCCGGGCCCTTGAATGTAGATCACTGCTCTACTTGCCTGTTGACTAGTCAAGTCAAGTCACCTGAATTTTTATAGTGCATTTTAGATTGTTTTAAAGCAGCTTTACAGATATAACAGGAAAATAATGCAACAAAGTTTGTTTCTGCTGTACAACAGATCTAGAAGAAAATAGCGACACAGTCCAGGTTGAGTAAGTTCAGTGATCAAGTTCATTTTTGTTGTAAAAAAGTTATTCATTTAGTTCATTTGAATATATAGCCGTTCTGGAGAAAACAGTGATGTCATCGTTCAGCTCAGTTCAGGTCTTATATAATGGTGTCAATGCAGGCAGATCAATAATATTGTTGAATATTAAATTTCCCTCGACTAAGCAAGCCAAAAGCCAAATGCGACAAAGGCGATGGTGGCAAGGAACCAAACCTCCATCAGTGGCAGAATGGAGATTTTTTTTTTTTTTTTTTGAGAAACCAGGCTCAGTCGGGGGGGGGGGGGGGGGGGGGGGCAGTTCTCCTCTGGCCAACGAACGAACAGTGTATGATTCTGATTCAGGCAGCATTACAGTTCAGAAGTCAGATTGGATTGGAACATTCAGAATATTTATCCAGTTCTATCTGTTGTCCTTAATAATCATACAGAACAGAATGATAAGCAAATGCCAAATTTAATTAAAATGTTAAATGTAAAAAAAAAACTAAAAAAAAACAACAACAACAACAATGGCACTGCAACAAACAGTGATTCTCAACCCTGGTCCTGGAGTCCCTCCAGCACTGCACAGTTTAGTACTGAATTCGTTGAAGGGCACTTCGGGAAAGGGACCATTTGTTCCAGATGAAAGTGAACACCTGAGGGCCCTTCCACAAGCCGTTAGTGATGGGTACATGGGCAAATTCCAGTTGGAAGTGAGCATCCCTATGCCCTCACTCCGAAGGGCAGAGCTCTTGAAGTATAGGGACTTTTGAGGGAGCAGGGCAGTTGTGTGTCATAATGAAGCAGTTTGGAACGCACTTGGCGAAGGGAGCAATGAAAGACCACGTAATTTCCTCATTATCATCACATGGAATGTTTGATGTGTGTGTGTGTGTGTGTGTGAGTGAGTGAGTGTGTGCGTGTTCCCGATCTGTTCTTAACTTTATAAGTTAAGCATTAAACACATAAAGCATTAAACACATTGTGAAACTTTTTTAAACTTTAAGGCCCACTGAAGTGCCTTGGAACGCACAGCTTTGTAGGATGTGTTGACGTGATTTCCACTGAAACAGGAAGCTAAGGCAGGACATATTGAATGGCTCCTCCCCTTTTTCATATAGCCAATAGAGTTTAGTTTACCACACAGACTGCAAATCGTACTTGACCTCAGCCCAATGGAAGCGAATCCGAGCGCTGATGATACTTTGGATTCAATAGTAGTGTTGTAGTCGAGTCACCAACTGTCGAGTCCGAGTCGAGTCTCGAGTCCCAGTGTTCGAGTCCGAGTCCAAGTCCGAGTCACCAAAGAAGAGTCCGAGTCGAGTCCAAGTCGAGTCACCATTACCTGAGTTCAAGTCCGAGTCGAGTCTCGAGTCCCGTGTTCGAGTCCGAGTCCGAGTCGAGTCTCGAGCCCCCAGTGCCTACATGTCTCCACTTTAGCACCTTTAAAGAGCTTATAAAATTTATAAAGAGGTTCATTGATTTTTAACTTTATTCAAAACATTGATTTTTTGGATGATCAGGCAACTGGAATGGATAAAGAAAGAATAAATAAAGCCTAATTGGACAGAGGAGGAGAAATGCATTCTTCTTGACAAATATGGTAAAAGAAAAACTATTTTGAAATTTTAAAAAGCAAACTAAATGCCAATTTAACTGCGGCAAAAAAACTGAAAATTCAGTGCTATAAGCAGTTGTAACACCGCAGGTAAAGAGTGGTTGCGATGTGTGACATAAGGTCGCCGTCTAGTTTGTTAGCTAAAATAAACATTGTGTTATTGTAGGCTATGATAAACGGGATTAAGCGCTGAGGGCGTCCGACTTTGGCTCAGCGCCAGCCATAGCACGAAAGCACAGTTTAAATCTGGCGGATATGTCACGTCACTGTACATTCGCTCCTTAGTGGTCAGCTCAGCTGCTGCAAAGCGTGCCAAAATCGAAATAGCTGATTAGATGTAGAGGAACTTATCTAGTGTTAAATGAGTGTTACGTTATCTCTCTCCCAGGGGCGTGTCCAGAGCATTTTCAGTGGGGGGGCCATGCTGGGGCACTGCCTCCAAACGGGGTGGCCGCCAGTGACCAAAAAAAAAAGCTAAATTTTACAGTATATTACTTAAATCCTATTGATTTTATTAACTTGAATAAAGTTACTTGTAAACAAATTTAGTAATAAAGCACATTTTTGATTAATTAAATTTTTTGGCATCCCTGTATATTTCCATTAAGTTAAATTTGAGAGCCAGTGTTTATTATTTTTAGTGTTTTCATAAAACTAACAAGTTTATAAAATAAAAGCAATTTTAATAATGAGCAATTTTAAAAACCCAGAAGCAGAAACGATTAGTTTGACCATTACAATATACAGTAGTTTTATTCACAATCTCTTTCAAATAATAATAATTTAAAATAAAAAAATCCCCCCACTGTAATAATTCAAATGTTTGGCCAAAACATCATAGTGTTTCATTCAACATTTCTTTCAGATAAATTTACAAAAAAGCTGAGTAACACAGAGTTAAATGCTTCTGATTGGCCATTGTGTTTAAGAAATCAACACATGTGTCTGTGATTGGCTACATCGCTCAACGCTGCAAACATGATGTTATAAAAAGAAACTGGCCTGTAAATCGTTTCTGTTTTGGTTTAATTGTTCTTTTTCTGCAACAGATGAATAACAGTTTGTTTTTGTGTGTTTTTATTCATTGATATTTATATTTTGCCGGGAGTCCAGCGAATCGTTTTATTCTCCCGCAGCCCGCACAGAGTGAGTGCATTACCGCCCGCGCCCGCACTCGGCCATCAAATCTAGTACCGCGCCGTACGTCTATGCAAATCACCATGACAGTGTTTTTTGTTTGATAGCGCCCAGCGTATTTTACTTTTATTGTGTTTTATTAAACTTTGACTGAACATTGGATTGAAATCAACCACGACCAACGCGAGCAGAGCCTGACAGGGTAAAAACATTGATCTGAGAAAACCATAACATATTAAACCATAGGCCTACAAAAAGGTTACCAGCTCTTTGTTTGGTGTTGACTCTTGACTTCCCACACTTGATAAAGTAAAAGTCCTAGTCCGCGACGACCGTTGTTTCTCTGGCGCTGCCCTTCTTATGAATCACGAACGAACTTCAGTAGAGTCTATAACTGAACCAATCTCAAGACATCTTATAAGGGGGGCACCTGGGGTGGCCAATCGAATTTCAGGGGGGGCCGGTGCCCCCCCTGGCCACCACGTAGACACGCCCCTGCTCTCTCCCCCGCGAATAATGCACGAGAATGCAGCGTAAAGTAAGTGACGTCAGTGAGTGTGTTGTCAAGCAAGGAGAGCGAGCGGTTAGCAGTGTCTGTGAGGGAAAAAATAGATCACGGCCGGTCTTGGACCCCGAAACTGGAAAAGTGTAACATCTTATATCAAATTTTTATAACCTATTTAGTCAGAAACAACGTCATTCATTTAATGAATGCTCAAGTCCGATTTTATATATTCTCGAGTCCGAGTCCAAGTAGTCATCAGTCCGCGAGTCCAAGTTGAGTCACGAGTCCAGAGAATGGAGTCTCGAGTACTCCATCACTGGTAGGGGTATAAATAAATTCCAGCCATTTCATTCTTAACCAACAGAAAACGGAATAAAACTTGAGTGTTTGAGCAACCAAACTCTGAAGTCCGCAGTGATGTCATAAAAATCTGTGATCCATTGGTGTTTATGGTCATATGACCCAGTGTTGAGAGTCCTCGCGATTCATTTTGAAGCTAGATAGCAGGAGAGTTTGAGTTAAGGTATAACAGAACAATTCAAGTTGTTTTGTTCTGTTTGTGATATTTTACACACACTTATGTCATACATTTCATATTAAGTTTAAATAGGTTGAAATTAACCAGTTAATGCAAGCGGAAAAACTGAACGCTTCTCTAACATGGAAACGGATCTGCTCGTGCGTGAGGTTAAATCGTTAAACTGTAAATCTACGGGACAAAGTCTACGTGCGTTGTGGACCCGCCTATAGGCGCACATTACTAACATTGTGGAGTGCGATAAATGAGGAGACAAGAGACGGAGATGCGTCGAGTCAGCTTTACTCTCCACTTCAATAAATCAAAGCTGTAAAGCAGTGAGATCGACACAACAACAACAACATAACGTTAAACCGGAAACCCACTTCATACTTCCCTTAAAGGTATAGTCCCTTAGTCTCTTAAGTCTTATTTGTGGGTCACCACACTGGCCCCCCCAGCATTCACTCATAAACCAGTCCAAACCGAACAGGTACCCCCAACAGAACATAGGACCCTATTCACCAGTGCCAAACAGAACAGCCCAGCTCCTAACAGTCCCTATGAAAAGTCAACTTATAGGGGGGCGGACAGGGCGGCCATACCGGCTGCGCTTAACAGGAGAGGGGCTGGGGGCGGGGCAGGCGCATGGTTCGAGGCTGCCGCAGGGGGGCGCCCTCGCTGTGGGGGCAGGGCCAACTGCAGCGGTTTGCCAATATCCACATGAGCAGGCTTGAGCCGGTCTATAGCCACCCACTCAGGCCTGCCCCCCATATCCACCACAAAGTTCTTAGACCCTCCCGTCAGGACACGGAAGGGCCCATCAAAGGGGGAAAGTGTCGGCAATGTCCCGAGACACAGCACGATGGGAGGCAACCGACCACGGGGCCGTGGCATCTGGAAGAAACTCTCCCGGGCCAATGAGGCTTGAAGATCCTTCTTGGGGGCGGAGCGAAGGCCAAGCATAACCCATGAGAGGCAGTCAGCCCAGTCGCTACCCTTGAGGCTGGCCTTGAGCGCGGCCTTCATGTCCCAATGAAACCGCTCGCAAAGTCCGTTGCTCTGTGGGTTATAGGCTGTGGTATGGTGGACCTTCACCCCCAGGACCTCGTCGACCGCAGTCCAAAGCTCCGATGTAAACTGCGGACCTCGGTCCGAGGAGAGGTTGGACGGTGTACCGAATCGGTCCACCCAAGCAATAATGTACGCCTGGGCCACCTCAGCTGATGTAGTGGAGGCCAGGGGCACGACTTCCGGCCACCTGGTGGTCCTGTACACAATGGTGAGGAGGTAGGTGTAACCGCGGGAGGGGGGAAGTGGGCCCACCAGGTCCACATTCACATGATCAAAATGCCTCTCTGGCACTTTGAAGGGTTCCAAAGGGTCCTTGGTGTGATGAGTCACCTTTGCACGCTGGCACGCCACAAAGGCAGCAGCCCGGGCCCTGACGTCCCTCCGCAGGCCCGGCCAGACGAACTTGGCCCCCACCAGCTTGGTCGAGGCCTTGTGGGAAAGGCCATGTATAGCGTTGAACACCTTACGCCTCCAGCCAGCAGGTACCATGGGGCGCGTTTGGCCAGTGGAGACGTCGCAGAGGAGTGTAGAGTTGGCCGTGTCAAACACCACATCCTCCATGAGCAGCGCCGTGGGAGCCATCCTGTAGGTTTGCACCTCAGAGTCCGCGGTTTGATCCTCAGCCATAGCTGCGTAGTCAAGGCCCAAGTGGATGGAACCAGTGACCGCCCGGGAGAGACAGTCGGCAACGAAGTTGTCCTTACCGGCCACGTGCTGAATGTCAGTGGTATACTCGGGTATGGCAGAGAGCTGATGCTGCTGGCGACCAGACCATGGCTCCGAAGACTTGGCCATGGCAAACATCAGTGGCTTGTGGTCAATGAAAGCCGTGAACCGCTGTTCCTCCAACAGGAAATGGAAATGACAGGTGGCGAGGAAAAGACCCAGTAGATCCCTGTCGAAGGCGCTGTATTTCCTCTGTATTAAACCCACTTCTTACTTCCCTTAAAGGTATAGCCCCTAAGTGAATGTCTCTTAAGTCTTATTTGTGGGTCACCACCTCATGTTCTTTAAATAACAAAAAAAGATATTGCGCCATTGACTTAAGACCAGGTTGGTCAATGGCGCGGTCTATTTAATTTGTCTCAAAATAGCAACGCACCAACAATGCGCCTGAACACACCTCGTTGTCAGACCAGCATGCCCATGGGCGCACAAATCGCCGCAAATGCATTTGCTATTTAAACAATGTGGCGCAGGACGGGAAAATGATAACAGCGTCGGGCTGAAACTAGCAATTAACACTTGCTTCGCGCCTGGCGCTGCATTGTGCCAAATGTATGATAGGGCCCTTTGTTTTTTCAGTTTATTTAGTGCATATGGGTATTTAAAGTGCACCAAAGTGTGCAGTGTTGGGGATATTTCAGTGCCAGGTTTAGAAAACACTGGCCTATTCCTAACAACACATTTGACAGCTCTCGTTAAATGAATCTAATTTGTTTTAGATATTAGCACATCCATTCCCTAGTATTAGGGAATGTCACTTTGCAGATTTAGTTAAATATACCTTTTTCAGAGTGTCTATTTACACTAAGTGAAAATAGCCCGCCTTGTTGGCAGAGACTATTAACACTAACTCCTTACTAACCTTACCACCAATGTTTGGTTGGGCCAGACAAAAGTACACTAACGCCTGTGCCCTGCCAGCAGCAGTGGTGTAGGAGTAAGGTGCATTGCAGATACTTTTGACGCGATTGACCTGAGTTCGGGTCTTCTCCCTTTTCCCATCGTATATCAGATTGGAAAGGCATTTATTTTCAACAAATATGAAGAAAATATGTAAAAAGTGTACATAAAAAAGTTTAGATAAAATACTTAATATTTAAATAATCATTAATTCCACTTTTCACATATTTTCTTCATTTTTGTATTTTAGTACATTATAAAGAATATGCAATAATAACATATTAAGTGTAAATTATTATATTTATTAAATAAATGTTTGTTCCAAACTTCCAAAAGTCTCATATATTGAGATATAATTCACGCAATTCAATACAAGAGGCTTTTGTTTTTTTTTGTTTTTTGGCTTTTGGTGCAAAACCTGATGATCATGTTGTCTCAGCATGATTTGAGAATGCTCACCTGTGAATGTGCTTCAGTGGAAACAAGAACATCTGACCATCTGTACAAAAGAGGTCATATGGTCATTGCCACAAATGTGCATTTTTAAATAGTGACCTACAAAACAGTGCAAAATCGTAATTATTTATTATTAATTTTATAGTTTTGTTTTACATTTTTCCAAATCACAAAGCTTTCAGGTTTAAATGTCCAACCTTTGGACTGTATATCTTCTGGTCAAAAGTGGAAAAAACTATATTTTTTATCATTTTGTGTAGCATGCAGCCACATCTTATTGCACCCATTTCATATGAATCCTGCAACAATGACATTTTGTCTAATTGATGGCGCTGTGAGATGTATGGGTTGGGCATGTGATGAGCAAAATGTGCTGATATAACACTTTGTGTTCCATCACAGGGGTGCCTTGCTCCTCGGGTTTTGATTGCTTATGGCCCCATGACTAAACTGGGTTTTGAAACCAGGGCAGCATTTCTCAGGAGCATGTTCAGGAGCCATCATGCACAGATCATCATATCTGCCAGATGTAATGAGTTATCACTCCCTTCAATTTGTTCATATGTCTTGGGAGAGTTCAAAATAAGTGTAGCCTACCATACTTTTATACATTTATTTATTTGTGGTGCTTGTGAAGCAAAACATCACTATTGTTATTCCTTATACTTATTATTATTCTTCTGGACAAAACCTCGGTGTAACTCATCCTGCACTGTTTGTCAAAGACCCATGAATGAGGTGCCAAATCGACTGGTTTATTGAAGAGTTGTGTGCTATGACTTCTCCGCTGTGAAAAAAAAAATCCCATAATACTTACATTGACAGAATGTTCATGAATTTGAATCTCAACTGTTAATTTGCACCTTTCTCTCTCTCTCTCTCTCTCTCTCATTCTCTAACTCTATCTCACACTCATTTGACTTAATTTATCAAGCAGCCAATAAGTAATGACCTAAAATCTTCATAGCCACAGCCTTGCAAACACTTACAGCACTATAGCAACCACACACTGTAAAAAAGGCCACATTTTTACAGCAACATGCTGTATTCCATTACAACAGCAATATACCGGATAAAAAAATGCATTCTGGGTGATATTTGTCGTTTTCGAGAAAGTAGTCTACAGGAATATATTGTGAATTAACAGCGCTCAAAGTCGACCCTCAGAGGCTGTGTTCCAAATCACACTCTATACCCTCATTCACTATTCCCTACATTAGTTCACTAATATAGTCCACTTGGCTGAGTAAATAATTTCATAGTTAATTCAGTTAATTTTCGAAGTTAAAGCAACACTAAGTATTTGGAAAAAAATTTTTTCCAAAATCTTTTCAGTGGTTCATCAAGTCGTAACAGGGTGAAAGGCACGAATGCCTCAGCTTTGCAGTCCTTTATCTGCTATAACCATGCTATGTAAGATTGCCAGATCGGGTCGCGTTTCTGTAGTTCTATTGAGACATAAGACAACTACAAATTTGACTTACTTTGCGTCAAGCGTTACGATAGTCATTATTTTGTTTTTCTTCGTTTCTGATGTCGCAATACATCATAATTTCATGAAATCATGCAACATACTCTACCTTGTCTGTGGACATCGTTCATTCCAAAGCCGGTGCTGGATAAACAACAAGCGTGCGTGCGACAGTAGGCTGCGGTAGGCTACATTATTTACAACAGCGGTAATGGACAATTCCGCTTCCAACCAGTAGGGCGACCGCAGAGGAAAAGTTACTTGGTGTTACTTTATTCAGACAATGATGAACAACTACTGTTAACAAGCAGAATCACTGAAGGAAAGAGGAACAAGAAGAACAGAAAAAAAATATGAAATCAACTAAAGATAGAAGACATTAAATCTCTGAATATCTTGGCAGAGGAGGATTAAACTCCACAAACAGCATTACCGCCTTCACATATTGCTAACCAGTTTGAATTTATTTCCATCAGGCGTCTACAGAAGGTCTTAGTAAAAAGGTTTAGATGTCATTTTATTTTCATTTGATGTTACCATGATAGTGATTCGTGTTTGCATTAGTTGGGCTCTTGACCCTTTTTTGGTGCTGTAGCTGTGTCTTTAATATATGTTTGCAATGACAAAACAGCTGAAAGAAAACAGGGGTGGATGACATTGACTGTTTGTTGAATCGACAATCATCATAGTGGCCCAATTCACTGATCTCTTTTATTGTCTAATGTATTTATATGGGTGATGTTTTGCATTTTTGATTATGGTATAACTGTGATTTTAAACAACCAGAAAATGTGAAATATGAACCATTTTGAATTTCTAGATCAGCCAAACACACACGGTCATCAAGAATCGGCGTATGAATCTCAACAATGGTGGCAATCAAAAGTTTCATGCTGCAATGCATGTTCGGTACCAGCATCGATAAAAATCGATATTGAATAAACTATGCATTATTGAATTATTTTCTTTATTTTTTACTTTTTGCTTTTATTTTTGCTGTTATTTTTTTTGTGTTGACTTTTAGTAGCGTGTTTTGTGATGTTCAGATTTGATGTTATCTTTTTTTTATTGTCTCCATTGTTGAGATTCATTGGCTGATTCTTGATGTCTGTGTGTGTCTATCTGAAGCTGTAGTTTGAGTTTTAATAAATCCTTCATAACTGATTGAGCAGCACTTCTTGATCTTATGCTGTTGTTTCTTGGTGTAGTAATAGAAAATTAGGCTGTATTAAAACAACACATTTTTGCTAAAGGATTAGACACAGGATGCGATCGGTGATCCAAACATTATGTGATGACATCATAATCAGCAACACCTGATCTCATTTTTTGTGAGAAAAACTAATGTTAAAATCAAGGGTCTTGACTTTTGATCAGGGTCACTGATCTCCATAATGATAACATCAAATTAAACAGAACGACATCTAAACCTCTGTTAATTCTCAATAGAAATTTCTGTAGACGTATGAAAAAATAAATAAAGTCAATTTAAGTAATAAAAAGTGAAGCTGGTAATGCTATTTTTTAGGAGTTGTTTAATCCTCCTCTGCTGAGATCTTGAGATATTTAATGTATTCTGTGGCTGAAGTCAGTTGTAGTTCTTGTATTTTTCTTTTTTATCTTCTTGTTCCTCTGTCCTTCAGAAGGTGTTCATCACTAATGCTCAATCATCAGTTAATTAATCACTGAATTAAATCAGTAACTTAAACACTGATTCAGTGTTACTCCAACACTCTGTAGTGTAGACATACAAGTGTTCATTTAAAACTGAAGATTTTTCAGTGCGGTTAAAAGGGTTAAATGTGTCAAATGAAAAAAAAAAACAGAGTGTAGCATAATTTAACGGTTATCAACTATTAAGCAACCCAGCTGCCAGTAGATTGCGTAAAATCAAGCAAAAACAGTAATATACTGTAAAATGTAACAGTCAGATTTACTAAATGAAAGAGTGTTTAATTGGTTTTGATAATTAAAGTAAATTATTAAATTAAATTAAATTAATTTATTAATAAAAATAATTGGCCTGTGCTTCAGTCAAAGATGAGCAGAGAAACTGATGTGTTGCTGCCTGTTGCTTTATTTAAAAGCAGTAACTGTGTAGTTACTGATGCAGTGACAATCTCCTTGCTAAGTACATTAGCACACACATGCGTGCTATTGTTCTCTAAATGCGAAGATTTTAGTTAAAGTCATGTTTTTAATTTATTCACTATTACACATTAGGTGTTTGCAGTTTTATATTAAGAGATGACTCAAATTAATTCAGTTTACAGTACTATCAGTATAAATACTAGGTTTTAAACTCAAACTGTTTAAAGCAATTGGTTTCCCAAATGATATGAGTTACCTTCCATGGTATTTTTACGGTAACAAACTGTAAAAAAGGAGAGCTGTAAATTAACGGTAAAGGGCTGTCGCCTTTTTCACCTTTTTTCACCTTTGTTGCCATTGGCTTGCTTAGTTGGGAACATTAAATGTAACATTTAATTTTATATTCAACAATATTATTGATCTGCCTGCATTGACACCATTATATGAGAACTGAACTGAGCTGGATGATGACATCATAGTTTTCTCCAGAGCTGAGAGCGGCTATATATATATATATATATATATATATATATATATATATATATATATATATATATATATAAATGAACTAAATTAATATATTGTTTTACAACAAAATTAAACATCAATGAACTTACTTAAGCTGGACTGTGATGCTGTTCTTCTGGAAACAAACTTTGTTGCATTATTTTCATGTCATCTCTGTAAAGCTGCTTTGAAACAATCTGTATTGTAAAAAGCGCTAAATAAATAAATGTGACTTGACTTGTAAATTAACAGCACATTGTTGGCTACCACAGCTGCCAGGAGATTACCGTTATTTTACAGCACAATTTTTTACAGCCTTCCACTGAAAAAATAGATGAGAGGGAGATGTATGGATTAGAACATTATACGTGAGTTTCTTTTGATTTGGGATATTAGTCTATTAGTTGAACCCTGCTAACTTTCTGACCATGCCCTAGCAACCATATAAAGCTCCCTAACAACCATATAACTTCATGAATAAGCCATATTTCAGCACTAGAACATTATACAGACTTTGGCTCGGCTTGACTTTGGCTTTGGCTCGGCTCTCTTGCGTCACTTGCATCACGGTAGCGACTGTCCAGTGCAGAATCTTTCCATGGCAAGCACCAATCACATTTTCTTTAGAAGATTTTTCTTTTAAAGATTTGTAATGTTTTTAAAAGAAGTCTCTTCAATGCTCACCAAGGCTGCATTTACTGTATTTGGTTAAAAATGCAACAAGAAACAGTAATATTGTGAAATATTATGACAATTTAAAATAACTGTTTTCTATTTTAAATATTTTAATGTAATTTATTCCTATGATCAAAGCTGAGTTTTCAGCATCATTACTCCAGTCTTCAGTGTCACTTGACCCTTCAGAAATAATTATAATATGTGGATTTGATGCTCAAAAAACATTCATTATTATTATCAATGTTGAAAACTGTTTTTTTTTTTTTTCAGGATTCTTTGATTAATAGAAAGAACAGCATTTATCTAAAATAGAATATTTTAAAACATTGTACATTTATGTATTGTAACTTTCTGTACTGTAACTTAATGAATAAAAGTGTTGATTTTGTTTATTTCTTTCCCCCAAAAATGTTTAAAAAAAATCTTACTGACCCCAAACTTTTAAACAGTAGTGTTTAATGTTAAGAAAGCTTTCTACTTCAGATCCATGCTGTTCTTTTGAACTTTCTATTCATCAAAGAATCCTGAAATAAAACTGTAAATAACTGTTTTCAACATTGATAATAATGAGAACTGTTTCTTGAGCATCAAATCATCATATTAGTATGATTCCTGAAGAATCATGTGACACTGAAGACTGTAATTGTTGTAATGATGCTGAAAATTCAGCTTTGATCACAGGAATAAATTGTATTTTAAAATATATCCATATAGGAAACAGTTATATTAATTTGTAATAATATTTCACAATATTAATTATAAAAATTTTTTTTTTGTATTTCTAGTCAAATAAATGCAGCCTTGGTGAGCAGAAGAGACTTCTTTTAAAAACATTTAAAAAATCTTACCGATCCCCAAAACAATTACTGGTAGTGTCTAGTTGTTGTTATTAATAATAATAATAATTATTATTATTATTAATATTATTAGTATTATTAATTATAATTAAAAACTACAATTCATTCATTATTAATTGCATTGTGAACATGCAATATACAGTATACTTGACTAATGATGTTAAAACACTTCAGCATATTGAACTGCTTGCTCTGTGCCCTCTGCATCATGGCGTTGATGTTTACATGTTATGCAGTGGGCATAAAAGCATTAGCAATAAAAAATTGTTTGATAGTGTGAAGGCATAGTGCTGGCTCAGCTAATGGAACTGCATAATACAGCACACTCTCATCACAATAAAAGCCGATAGTTTGATGAGAGATGCATTTTCATACTGTGAACACTAGGTGTCGATCTTGGACTGATGCTTTGTATATCTCAGTTTGAATGTGGAATAGCAAGGCTTGATACCTGTAATAATACATGTTTTGGACTATGCCTTAGTCAAGTGATTCTTGATTATCTCTGTTTATTCAGTGTTGTGGTCTGTTATATCTCAGTATGGTGGTTTAGTTTGTTGCAGCTGGTTCAATTTGTAATTCAGAATGTGTAGCCTACATTTATCACATGGTGAGTTCATATCTTGAGTTGTTACATCTCTTGAAATGCCATACACTTTGTTCAGCTGGAAGAAACTCGAACCATATATTACAAGTGTCATTTGGATGTTGTTTTTGCACTAATTTAATAACATCACTGTCACTTATCAGAAATACTGCCAGCTGGAAATGAATTGTTTGTTGCATTTCAGCAAAGGCACTTTCATGGAAACATACAAAGTGGTTGAGGCAACACTCATTATATTAATATTCAAATAGGGATGTGAGTGTTATATAACTGAGCACAATTCGCAGAACACTAATGGATTTAGGTTGTAGGCGCATTGTCATGGTCGGTTGAATAAACCTGTTTTAGTTAAGTTTTTCGGCAGAATTTTTGTAGTTCTAGAATTGCATGAGGAGCTCTCTTCTCCTGAGGTAATAAAAACAGCAGGTATTGTGACAAATGTCATGTTCCATTCTGTCTCAAGAGCATGTTTTGTGCCAGAGATTAATGAAAACAAAATGCTGCGTGTCATTCATTCAGAAATAGACCTCTGAAATAGAGGTATACTTCTAACTAATGACAACAACAGCATTGCAAATCTTCTCATCCATGACTTACTTCCATCACATTAAACCGTACCAGTACTTTATGGTAATTTATATTACACAAGTCTTATCTATCCCAGATTCTCTAGGTATTTGAGGAATGGGTTATTCAGACCAAGTACCAATAAAATGAAGCACATGAAAGTGCCGCTGTACATGAATGGCATTGTGTTAAGCCCACGTTGATGCAAGGAGATGGCTGGAAGTGAATTCTTAGTCCCACATTAAATTTGGAAGAGGATGAAAGAGCTCACTCCCAAAGCAAAGTGAATCTTTAATGCTGTTTTTTCGCAAGAGGCAAGAGGCTTTTCGTGTCCGATCCACGTGATCCACCCTCTCATCGTCCACAATGTCAGAAACTAATGTATACCCCTACATGAGGACATGAGGTGTGTGTGTGTGTGTGTGTGTGTGTGTGTGTGTGTGTGTGTGTGTGTGTGTGTGTGTGTGTGTGTATATATCATAAACTGAACTCATGAACAACTCTAACGAGTTGATTGGCCAATCGATCTGTTTGTTCTACATATTTATTTCTGTCCCGAACCAGCTCAACTAGAATTTTTCTAGCCCTCCACCTTCCCCAGCACCACATGCATCAGATAGGGGGTTCTCCCTACTTTACTGTATTTATGTACATGTTTCGGCAGTAGCCGACACTTATACAGCAGCAGCAGCGTAGCAAATCTAGTCCGCCAAGACTAAACATTTCATTCTTATTAATAAATGCTGTTTAAATATATTCCGTGGGTTGTTTTATTATTATGCATTATGCAATAATTATAGGATATACTATACATCTAATCAAACACTAGTCTCACAATGTCTCACTGAAGAGCTAAGGTCTTCCAGCACTGGGTTTAAGGGGGTATTCATATGAGAAGGTAATCAGTAAGCTGGCTGCATTCCCGGCTTTTTTTCAGACGGTATCGCAGTTTGGAAATTTAGTAGGGCATTTTTGTACAACAGTTAATGGATGAAAATGACATACTCGTGTGAAAAAGTGATTGCAGTGTGGGCGGTTAATGGGTTGGATCGGCCAGACTTTAATATTAGGCTATAGGCTGCCACATTAGCACCTAATACACTGAACAATTACAACAGTGACAAACAGGAGGATGATCTTTATCAAATGTTTTTCAGTCCGAGTAATAAACTATAAACAGATGGGCGGAGGGATAAATTAACCACATATCTGGAGATGAGAGGCAATGACAAGCAGAATTTGAATTGAAATTGTTCGCTGACACAGGATAAGTCACATTAAAACATACATAATGAACCAGAGGTGACCATCTGTTGGACAATCCTCCTCTGCCACCCCACGTCTTTTATATCCTTTACTAGCTCGCTCTCGTTTACCGCTACAAATTCCTCATCCAAACCTCAATCACGTATGATTGCGTAGAGAGAGAGAGAGCGAGAGAGAGAGAGAGAGAGAGAGAGAGAGAGAGAGAGAGAGACTTTCAAAGCCCATTCACTGTCTTTCAGTGTACCACAGACAGTGCACTAGTCTCGATTTTACATTTTTACATTTAACATCCCCTCGAATGGCTTCGCAAGGATTCTTACAGTTCTCGTTGTGCTGGACACTTGACCTTTAAATTACAATTCGTTTTGAGCATAATACGAAATTTCGACGCGAGGAACAATGCGATGAACTCGACCAGAAGAACTATGAAGAGCTGTAAAATAATTTGGAGAGCGTTCAGTGAAGTTGTCACTCATATACCACTATAGTGCCTGAGTACGCGCGTTCTTGTGCCATGGGCTCCGTTTATTATCAGGATTCATGCAAAATGATGTGGAATGAACTAGACATGTGAATCATGTAGCAGTCGCTTGGAGGTGGAATCACGCGTCTGCTGTCTCCGGCACCTGGAATACCTGCGTGACAGGTTATCCACTTTCACATAGGACGTCTTTTTAATTTATCTATATCTTTTTTTTATTTTTGCATCTAAGATGGAGAGCGGAAAATGTGCTTTATATAATTTCATGTGAAACTCACAACCACTTTCGTCTGAGAAGAAGATGAGATTTTAGTCCTAATTCACAGGATCCTCTGGATTTTATTTTATTTTTTTCCGCAGGGAATCGGAATGAAATCTGTCTGAATTTAATTCACTATTGTTTTATACATTATTCCCAGTTATTGCGTTAACAGCTGTACAGGCTCGTTTTACTGACTACTCGAGATGGCTGCGATCGCCAGTTCTCTAATCCGACAGAAACGCCAGGCGCGGGAATCCAACAGCGAGCGGGTCTCTACCTCCAAACGACGCCCCAGTCCCAGCAAAGACCCCCGCTCCCTCTGCGAGCGACATTTCCTGGGGGTCTTCAGTAAAGTCCGCTTCTGCAGCGGCAAGAAAAGACCTGTTCGCCGGCGACCAGGTCAGTGATGGATGCTTTTTAAGACTACAGCCCCCACCCGAAGCCTCTACCGCAGTCTTCAGATCCGCTGGAGGAACATATATCCTCCACTGTATTTTATTGCAATGCAAACCCTCCCCAAAATCCCACCTGTTTCATAGCTCAAGTGTTGTCTATTGGTATTCAATCACCAAACGATTTGCCATCTTAACAACCTGAATGCACAAATCGTTTTATGTTTATATATGATATCTATATATATCTATATATATATATATCTATATATATATATATATATATATATATATATATATATATTTATATATATGTTTTATTGATGTCATTATTACTGTTATCGATTAATTGGTTGTCATTTTGATCAGAGGCTGTGCAATTGTTAAAAGATCCATTTCTGCAAGAATGCAATTGACAAGTTTGCCCGTTATGTAGTGCAACAATGCAATTTTGTAATAGCTAGAATCCAGTGGCACTGCAGTGCACCAGGGCTTTCTTAGATGAAATGTTAAGTGGTAAATGTTTCCCTGATGAAAAATCCAGCCAACTGGCAAATGTGTTTTGAAAAATGACAGAACCATCTTGAACCAGCAACAAACCAGCTACCAGTTGGTTGAGCTGGATATTCAGCTTAGACCAGCTAGAAACCACAAACACATTTACCAGCTGAAGCTGTATTTTCCAACAGGGACTGCTTTACTGCAGTGTAGGGAGGGATTGTACAGTTAGTTTTATTGATGGACATGGTCTCACTGCCCACTGAACCACGCTATCGTCCTTTTTCGGCTCACGGAAAACGGCATGAAGCGTGTGAAATGATTTAAAAAAACTACACAGCTTTCCTCTCTTACTCCTCCTCCTCCTTAAAAAAAAAAAAAAAAAAAAACCCTTCTCATGATGTAGGACAAGCGCATACCCTCTTCCCAAAATATGTTCAGTTATTTGACGGCTGTTGCTGTAGAATCTGTCTGTAAAAATGTTGTTTTTCCTTCTCCCCCGTAAGATGCGCCCTCGAAACCTCCACAGGTGTCCCGTAAGGGCGTCAGGCTAGGTCAGTAGCTCAGCCTCCATCCATGTGCTGTGTCTTCCAGTTTCCCACCCCATTTCGTGCTCATGGGGGACTAGCTCCTGTCTAACGGCAGCCGCCGATGTCTGCCTTGTCCTTGTAGTATGCTTCCGACTATTGTTCTATCTCTCTGTCTCTGTATTATTTTTATGTATGTCTTTCTGTCTTCTCTCTGGCTCTCCCTCCTTTTTTCTTTTGTCTCTTCTTTACTCCCTCTGAGCCCCTCTTTTCGGTCTCTCTCTACCTGTTATGTTTCTGTCCCCGTTCTCATGTGTGCTCTGTCCCCTCCGTCTGTTTCCGTGCAGTGAGGCTCGTGTTTGCTCTGTGCTGCTGATGTGTCATGTTTCTCTTGTCAGTTGTGGTGACTTAAGTAGTCAAGGTGACCATTCACCATTTCATGATCATGGCATCATACATCAACACATCCGATTGTAACTGTTTCTGTTTCTGGAATGAGGCAATATGGAACATGTATGGTTCAACAGAATTATACTGTATTTGCATTGTTTGGGAAAATATGCAAACAGTGTTGATAAAAATGTGACATGCATTACCTCAGGTGAATAGGCACACGCTTATACATTAAGTGCATATATTGCTACATGAGTTGAAACATGCATGTACACGAATCTCACAGAATCTGTCTGGAACATGTCCAAGTCATATTTGACCCCAAAAATCAAATACGAAATAAATAAAAAAAAGACAATTTCAATGTTCATTTGTTTTTTTACATCGTGACATTATTTGTAGTACCTCCAAATGTCTTTTTAATGCAAAAAAGCATCCTCATAATGTCATGAAGTCACTATGTTTAATTGAATTATTATTATATTATAAATGATGCATAGATCATTAATATCTGTTGTACTATTTTAACCTTCTATTTTAAAAATGAGTAAAAATAGATTGTATTACACTGAACAAAATTATAAACGCAACACTTTTGTTTTTGCCCCCATTTTTCATGAGCTGAACTCAAAGATCTAAGACTTCTCTCAAATATTGTTCACCAATCTGTCTAAATCTGTGTTAGTGAGCACTTCTCCTTTGCCAAGATAATCCATCCAGCTCACAGGTGTGACATATCAAGATGCTGATTAGACAGCATGATTATTGCACAGGTGTGCCTTAAGCTGGCCACAATAAAAGGCCAAAATGTGCAGTTTTATTGCACAGCACAATGCCACAGATGTCACAAGTTTTGAGGGAGCGTGCAATTGGCATGCTGACTGCAGGAATGTCCACCAGAGCTGTTGCCCGTGAATTGAATGTTCATTTCCCTACAATAAGCCGTCTCCAAAGGCGTTTCAGAGAATTTGGCAGTACATCCAACCGGCCTCACAACCGCAGACCACGTGTAACTGCACCGGCCAATAACGGTATACAGTACTGTGCAAAAGTCAGCACATTCGTATTTTCACCCCAAATAAATGGTTTAAGCCTGTTATTTATATATTTTGTTATAGTGTGTCAGTAGGAAATATCAGTTTATATTTCCAAACATTTCTTTTGCCATTAAATGTTATAATCCAGTGAGATTTTTGTATGTACAAGCAGTCACAAGAAACAGAAAAAACTGCAACAGAATAAATCATCCAGAAGGCCTGCGTCAACGTCTCCAAGATGTAATCCCAGACAGACTCAATGATGGTGAGATCAAATCTCCATGTGGATCAAGCCGGATGTTGTCAGACTCCTTGTGCTTACAAAAAATCTCACTGGATTATTACAATTAGTGGCAAAATTAGTGTTTGGAAATATAAACTGATATTTCCTACTGACACACTACAGCAAATTATATAAATAACTGTCTTAAAACAATTTTTTTGGGGTGAAAATAGACTTTTGGCACAGTACTGTATATCACAATATACTTTCATCAACGACAAAGAGAGCAGCAGGTATACTGTATTAAGCCTTGTTCATACCTTCACCTGGCTCTGTGGCATGAGCCTCCGCTGACTACTGTCCTGTCCAAATGGACGAGGCGTTTATCCTTGACACGCTCGCCATTGTACTATTCTTTGAAACGACAAGGGGCGACTCTGAGTAATTTTCCTCTAAACCACCTGGAAGCAGCGTGAGAAAAAGCAGGTAGGCACGTGACGTGGCAATGTTTGTTATTACCCTGTTTAAGAAGCAGTGGATTTGTTTTATTTTTGAAGGGAATGCACCTCCATATACCTAAATTCATCTATGTCTGTGCGAATTATTTTAAACTAGACTGCTTTGTGAACAAGGGTTAATACAAAGGGACAAAAAAAGCTAAAAAACTTGCTAAAAAAGTTGTTACTAAAGGTTGGATCAGTACCAACTGTTCATGATCCAGTTTATAGTGTCTGGAATGATACTGGTCATAGCAGTAATGAAAGGGAGAGCATGCATTTTATTACAGTTCATCTGAGTTGTTTGACGATTATAAAGTTTACCAGTTTATTAAGCACCTCCTGAAAAGGTCTGTATATATTTGTTTACTGTTAGTTGTAATGAGTGCTTTTGTGTAATTCGCTGTGTATGCTGATGATAATGCAAGGGAGAGAGAGAGTTAATGGCCAAGACTTTAATGCGTACTTCTTGTACTGTGTTTTATTCAGCTCTTATGGTGATTTTCTGGAGTGAAAACAGACGCTTAATCTTTTGTGCCATGTACAATAAACTTCATCAGTAAAGTTTTCATCATTCGGACGGGGTCCGGTATCAACAGCCTTGTACCAAGCGTGCCGCACAAATGCTGAAAAGTGAAGCCAAAGCGTCTTGATCACCCCCCGGTGGCTGGTCCCAATATAGGTCATAAAGCCCTCCTCCCCTTGAAGTCTAATGGACGAGATGGAACCTAAAACAATCAAATTACACTTTTCTGTCTTTAAAATTTACAGTTTTCTGTCATTTTAGGTAGTTTTTATCATGATGATTTAAGTTTAAGCGTTCGTTTATTTAAATAAGTCTGGTCTTAGTTAGTTATTTGATGCTATAAAAACGGGAATGTTACGTCATGATTAAAAGCTGTGATTGACAGCATATCTAAACAAAGTAATCACTGAGGCACCAACTTACTTTTTTTTTTTTCGGGAGGAGATTGGAGCTTCAACTTTAATTTCTACATAACTATTTATTTCACACAGTAAATTTTATATTAACCGTTTCTGTGGGAGTGAGGGCCGGACCTTGATGTTGCGCCTTTACTTCCTGCTCACTACTGCGCAGAAGTAGGTCCCGCGTTACTACTGCGCAGAAGCAGGTCCCGCGTTACTACCGCACAGAAGTAGGTCTCGCATTACTTCTGTGCAGAAGGTCCCGCGCTACTACTGCGCAGAAGCAGGTCTCGCGTTACTACCGCGCAGAAGCAGGTCTCACGTTACTACCGCACAGAAGCAGGTCCCGCGTTACTACCGCGCAGAAAGCAGGTCTCGCGCTACTACCGCGCAGAAGCAGGTCTCTCGTTACCATAGACATATACACTAGACGTCACCTTGGGGTTCTAAGCATGCGTCAAAACCGCCGCCATCTTGGAACAGGGGTCTTGTCATAGGAAGTATCTAGGTAACGCTGCTATCTCCGCCTGTACTTCAAATTCATGGATGATGCCGGACTTTTGTGCTGCGTATGGATGTTCACGAACGAAATCTGAACTAGGAAGAATGTTTTAAAAAAAAAAAAAATTTTTTATAAATTTCTCTGGACTCGATGATAAATACATGTCTGACTGTTGGAACGAACCAAATAACTAGAAAATCGCATTCATGACGATTTATGGTGATTTTATTTCCGTTAGACCTTTGACGCTGATGCATAAAGAGGAGGGGCTCCCCTGTTCCAAGATGGCGGCTCTATTGACGCATTCGTTCCAATGAACTGCTGTAGCCAAGGTGACGTCTAGTATATATGTCTATGTCTCGTTACTACTGCGCAGAAGCAAGTCCCGCGTTACTACTGCGCAGAAGCAGGTCCCGCGTTACTACTGCGCAGAAGCAGATCCCGCGTTACTACAGCGCAGAAGCAGGTCCCGCGTTACTACTGCGCGGAATCAGGTACCAAATCTGATCAAGATGTCAGCGCCATATTAGGACTTGGTGGCTTCACTTTTCACCAATGGAAGAGAGTGAAGGGGCGTCGTCCATCTTTTTTTACAGTCTATGGCTTGTACTAAAAGTGGATAAAAGCAAGATGACAACACAAGTTTTAACTGTAATTAAACTAAACTATACCTGTTCTATCCAACCCGATCTCATGACAATTTGTACATATTTTACGAGGTGGCTAATTCGTACAAATGCATACAACCTCACTCTTTTTTGCTTTTTGCTTTTTGCTTAATCGTACATATTTTACGAGTTGCCCAATTTATATGAATGACCTACCCCTGTACCCTGCCCCTAAACCTACCCATCACTGGGGTTTAGCCTCCTCGTACGAATTCATTCGAGAAGCGTTGGTTTTATCTCCATGCAGCAAATATTTGAAGGCTCTGTAGGCATAAAATATCCGACTCTGGTTGGAACACCGGCTGAACACCGATACTGACAGTTTCTGACAGTTTAAATTGCTTGAGATTGTCCTGTTTTGTTGTTTGTTGTTGAGCTCTTGAAGCTCCGCCCTCTTCTTGAAAAGGGGCGGGGAGCAGCAGTTAATTAACATGTAAAGGGACACACAAAAATGCTGTGTTTTTCTCGCCCCGAAAAATTGGAAATTTTAACATGCTATAAAAATGATCTGTGGGGTATTTTGAGCTAAAACTTCACATACTGTACATCCTCTGAGGACATCAGAGACTTATTTTACAGCTTGTAAAAAGGGGCTTGCATCATAGGTCCCCTTTAAACAACATCTCTTAAATTTTTAATTAATTAAATTAGACATTTTCATTTAATTTCATGAACATTTTTAATAAACATGAAGCTTTATTTTCATTAAAAGCTTATTTCTGCTATTGTAGGCTCATTTTGCAGATATAAGCAATTAATTTAGATACACGCAAACTGGGTACTGGTAAGATGCTGGTACAGACGTCTTGTACCTGCTCGGCCAGAGTCGCCTCGAAGTCCTGCATCTTCGGAAGCAGAGCTGCAAAGTTACAAAAAATACTGTCCAAACCACCACGCGAAATGGGGTCTCGCACACTCAATCTTCATTTGTGTTCCGAAGATGAGCAAAAGCCTTACGGGTTTGGAACGACATGAGGGTGAGTAATAAATAACAGAATTTTCATTTCATTTGTGGGTGAACTATCCCTTTAACATCAAGTTCGTCCCTATGATATCTGAGGCTGATAATAATATCTATTTAGGCAATTTACATAAAAAACAAAATATACAAATTATGGTAATGAGAATTTGGAACCAATGCTTGATTTTTATTTTAAAAAATGTCACTGTGGAGAAAAAAAAAAATCTAATTAGTCCTTAAAATTCTTCAATTTCTTAATTCAGTGAAATTATGACCTGGACATGTTTTCAAGAGATAGATTCACACACATGTGTTAAACCCAAAACTTTTTCCCCCAGGTAGAGTCATGTCCTATGGGGCCCCTATACTCCAGTCTTTATTATAGAGGTGTGGATTCCGTATGTGATTTAGTAATGTTCTTCCTGATGGATGCAGGCAGGCTCGTTTGTGTGATTGATGGCCCTTCCAGACTGTCAGAGATACTGGGGCTGCAGTGGATAGATGAAGCCCACGATGAATAGCTGATCATGACCATCATGGACATTCACAACTCTTCTAAACTCTGGTCTTGAAAGCTGTGAAAGCTGTGGGACTTTGCTGCATGCCAGGTCATCTATGTGGCCCTCCTCACTCCTCACCTCTCAGGCCTGCCTCTAAACATTTATTGTACCCGCTTGTACAGATCACCACTTCATCAGAAAACACCTGTTATGGCTACAGCTGGTCTTCTAAACGCCAGGTGTCCATAGTGAAACTGATTTATGAGGTCGCAGAAACAAATATGCAGAGCTTTATCAACACAGTCATTCACAAATACATTCACTACCATCACCAGATAAGAAGTCAAGAACTTATTTTAAATTCTTAATTTTTTTCTTCTGTTAACATGATTTTTTTTTAAAAAGCTGCAATGTGTTGGGGTATTCTGATAAAAATGTGGGCTGGGGACGGGGCTGTGTGTTTATTTGTTCCAGAGCCGCAGCTGAAAGGCATTGTGACACGACTGTTCAGCCAGCAGGGTTTTTACCTGCAGATGCAGCCAGACGGAACCATCGATGGCACCAAGGATGAGAACAGCGACAACAGTGAGTGATTGGAACTGCACCAAATGTGCAGCGCAAACAGAGTTCAATGTACCACACTAATTGCATATAGGGGGGACTTTTGTCGTACATTTTACTTCAGTGAACATTTCTCAGGGTTGGTTTATTTATGAAGTTCTGTTTCTGAAAAGGCACAATCCTTAAAGGTATAGTGGGCAATAATAAATTAATAAAAATAATTTATATATATATATACATACAGTATATATATATAAAATTAAAATCTGTCATAATTTTATCACACACACACACACTCATAAAACTGTTATAATTTCTTTCTCATCTGACAAATTTTAGATTTAGATTATTTCTATGAATACGTATTTCTTAGATCATTTAAAGGCACACCATCAATGAGAATGAAATGACATAATTGTTAAGTGGATATTTGCTTCTGGTAATATATTATTGCTCTAATCATGAAAGAGCAATGTTATTTTAATGGTCCAATTCATATGAATTTGAATCGTTTTGAATGCAAATTATTATTCAAAGGTAAGTGTAGATGAGAGTGAGATCAGAATTGTTACAACGTACTGGAAGGCAGGGCAATCCCACTTAACCAGGTTTGCAGCACTTCTCTATTGCCAGCGCTCTTTCTATGAGTCATCCTTTTCTGTAGGGCTGTCGGCAATACACTCGTGGCCCATAATGAGAGTGGTTAAACGTGTGAATATGCATTTCCTACAGTTTGTGCTTTCTCTTGTGAAAGAACCGACTGCCTAGGATCTCCATGGAGTCGTGCTAAAGTATTTACATTGCTTGTTCATTAAAGGTGGTTCTTATGAGGAACTACATTTATATGGTATGGCCATAAAGAATAGGTATACCTTTTGAATAAACATTAGTTCTTCCAGAAAGACTCGAAACAGGCCAAATAACGTAACAAGTATGCATTTATTAACGGCCCAGCAAGCAAGTATTATGATACAAATTTCTTTGGGGTAGTCTGTAGCGCGCAATATGAGGGTACGAAATCTGCATTTCCTGAAGATGAAGGCAGGGGCGCAGCCTACCCCCTGGGAGGTATGGGAAGGGACCATCCTGGAGGTGGTGGGGAGGATGGAGGGGAGGGGACCATCCTGGTGGTGGTGGGGAGGTGAATGTAGGCTTCAGCATCTGCGAACTCAGACATGTGTAAGTACCCATCTTTTATACTACAAGTATTAGAACACGATTGGATATAGATAAGTGACGTAACAATTGAGTCTTCCCGGCAGAACGCTAAAGCTTTCATTTTCACTATGGGTATTAAACTTTTACACCAATGCCCTTTCAGAACAGACAAACAGTCCCCTCTGAGGGAACAGCTCTGAACAAATGAACTATTCTGGGCCCTGTAGGTCGCTCCAGTCCCCTAACATCATCTGTGTCCAGAACAGACTTTGGTGCAAAACAGAAAAGACTTCTTAAAATCCCTAAAAAGTTTTTATGTGGCATTTGTTGGGAATGATTTGTCACTGTAGAAGAAACCTCACTATGGGCCCTATCATACACCTGGCGTAATGTGGCGCTAGGCGCGGCGCAAGTGTTTTTTACTAGTTTCAGCCTGACGCAATTATCATTTTCACGTCCTACACCTCGTTGTTTCAATAGCAAATGCATTTGTGCGGCCATGCATATACCCATTCACCGGTTTGAAAACGAGGTGTGTTCGGGCGCATTGTTGGTGAGTTTTTTGATGCAACTGAAATAGACTGCATTTTTTGAGGCAATTTTGAGGCAACTGAAATAGACTGTGCCATTGACCAACTGAAACCTGGTCCTAAGTCTATAGCGCAGTATTTTTTTTTTGTTATGTAAAGAGTGCGTTAGTAATATGCGCCTATAGGCAGGTCCACAACGCGCATACACTTTTTCCCGTAGATGGTCTGCTTGCATGCTTTAACCTCGCGCACAAGCTTATCCGTTTATTCACTAGAGTGTTTATGCACTATTCAGTTTTTCTGCTTGCAAATTCCACCATGTAAATAGTGAATCCGCCGTGGCGCAAGTGCAACTGGCTTTTAAAGGGAATGGGAGATGAGACTCTGATTGGTTTATTGCACGTTATGCCCAAAACACACCCATTACTCATTAAGAGAATTTTTCCAGACGTTTAACTAGCAAAAGGGGATTCTGACACATCGTAAGTGCACTTGCGCCGTGTGCTCTAGACCATGCGCTTAGATTGAATAAGGCCCTATAAAATGAGTCTCATCAAGTTCTCACACAAAACCACAGTTAGATTCACAGCAGCATTTGTACCCTTGTTGTAATGTTGATAAAAAATCTGTTAATTCCAAATGAGCAGGCATGCCTGTGCCTGCAATGAGCAATTACCATAATACTCGTCCACATCTCCATATAAGCTTTCTGTAGAACTTCTCTTGTCCCGTCATTCATCATTTTTGCTTGGATTAATTGCAATTAACCATGAAAATCAGATTGATACATACACTCTGGCCTATAGGTAATGATGAATAAAGAAAATTTACATCTAATTAATGGGAATATTAAATAATAGCTAAATTGTTTAAATTTTGAATGAAATAATAATAATAATAATAAAAATATACAGGTCACCAGGAGTTTGTGATTTTTGCATTTGTGTGGTTATACTTTTTTGAAGTAGAATTTTAAGCTAAATGTTAAAAAAAAGTGTGATGATACATGAATATAATGAATTTTGAGTTCTGCATGAAATATTCATGCGTCGACTTTACACACAGTTGGTGGATAAGAGGACCTTACTGTTATTTCATATCTATTCATATCCACCATCAACTTTTTAAATGCTACAGGGAAATGGGAGTGCAATGTCTTTTTTATGTCTCTGAGAAAGTGGAGACTTTCAGAGAATGTAAAACTGTCCTGTTTGCAGATTGAAAATAAGGTGTGGATTGAGATGGAAGAAAGCTGAAGGGAGCTACTGGAATAGCCTCAGGCTGTTCTTTAACTCAACTGAACTGAGATGTCCTTTCCATCTCTAATCCTTACATTTATCTGTCAGTCTGTTCCACAGGCGGAGATCAGTAAACTGGAGTTATAATTTAGCAAGCAAAATCTAAAATGTTCCCTCTCCATTTTTAACTACTGGCTGGCTAGATAAATAAGACAAGCAGAGGACAGTGGCTTGAAGTGCAAATTTTTTTAATAAATGTTTATTTTTATTTTTTAACAAGGGTCTTTTAAGTCCAAAGAAACAAAGCCACAAAATAAATATAAACATAACCAGAAACCAGGAACTCGGAGGGAAGCAGAAACAAAGGACAAATTTGTTTGTCCAAAACAGGGGTTACAACATCCGGCACAAGGGAAAACAAATCGTCACCTTTATTTTTATAGTGCTTTATAGAGGAGAAATAGTTTCAAAGCAGCTTCACAAAAATAAACTGAAAAGTTACAGAATTGCATAAACTTCATCCAATATGAGACAAGTTCCAAATTTGAAGTAGCAAGATAATGGTTTCTTTATTCAGGTCAAATCATTTTAGTGCTGATTCAGTTCTATTTAATAATTTTGTAAGGTTCAAGCCTGGTCTCATTGTTAATACGTTGGTAATGCGTAACATTAACAGGTAAAAAAATGTGTACGTTTGTACACTTTTTGTACATTTGGATAGATGCTGAATACGTACAATATCTACGTTTTGGCAACATCTAAACGTAAACATTATTACGTTTTTACAGCATAAACATAAAATAAACCTTAAATATATATATATTTTTTTTTATATTTTAAAGATATTTGTGTAATTGCCCTTTTACTATTTTATAGACACATTTTAGATCCCTAAACCCTACCCCACACCTAAACATAACCATTTTATAGAGAATATAAAAAGAATATAAACAATGTAATTGTCACAATCTTACCTGTCACTTCTGCAATTTATCTCCCATAATCCCTCCTGACTCCCTATCACAGCACACACTCTCACCAGCATACTGATCATCCGCACCTGCCACCAATCTGCACCCACATCAGTTCCCATATAAAGGCACACGTCTCCGCTTATTGTCTAGTCTCATTCTAACGAAGTGAACTTACTTGATCTCCAGCGTACTTCGCCTGTGATTATCTCCAGCGTTTTTCTACAGTGATTATCTCCAGAGTGTGTCTTCCCTTCCCTCCTGTCTTCAGTGTTCCTGTCTGTTGCCTTCAAGGTCAAAATTACCTTACCTGTCACAATGAGGTGTGTGCTTCCATCTGTCATCCACGATCTCCTGCACCTGCAAAAAAAAGAAAAATCTGTTACTAAGCTATTGATACTGCGTATCTGCTCCCATCTGTTTTCCAAAATGGTCATCCGATTGAGAATTACATGAATGAATTGTTTGAGCTCTCCAACATGGTGCCTTGGAATGAGGGCACCTCAAAGACTGTATTCTGAAGCGGATTGGACAATCATCTTTTCAAACAGATTCTGACGGCTTCAGTTACCACCTGTTCCCTGCAGCGTTACATCGAGGATGTCTTGTGGCTAAGTGGATCGTTCTACACTGTAGGTGAAGTAGAAGAAGCCATCATCCCACCATCCCAACCTGAGCATCCCTCTTCAGTCGTTCAGTCTCCAGTAGCCCTCCAGGGGGGGTATACATACATCCCCGGGGGCTATACATGTGGCAAGGCCACAGAGGCCAATCCTCCTTGGCTGCCTGAACTGCTGGCATCTCCCACAGCTTTCTCCCAGGCGCCCTGGAGAACTCCCATCTTGCCGCCCTGGAGAACTCCCATCCTGCCGGCACTGGTCACCGGTCCTCTACCTCTTCCGACTCCAAGGTGCCCACCCTCCAGGGGGCGTACTGTCATGATCTCACCTCTCACTTCTGCACTACATCTCCCATAATCCCTCTTGGCTCCCTAACACAGCACACATCAGTACTCCTATGAAGGAACACACTTTGTCTCCCTTTTTTGTCCAGTCTCAATTTAACGAAGTGGACTTACTTGATCTCCAGTCTGTTTGGAGACACTTTGCCTACAAGGTCAAGTTCACCTTCATTCTTACCAGGGTTTGAAATGAACCTTTTCACTCATCAGCCAATTTGGCTTCAAAATTAAGTTTCCAGCCATTCAGAACTTCTACTAGACAAAAAAACAAAAACAAAAAACAGATTAACTATATATATGAGAAAAAGGGGGAAAATACTTGTAACACTTTATTTCGATAGTCCATTTTAGACATTCTACTATGCAACTTTTCAACTACATGTCAACTAACTGTCATTAGAGTATTAGTAGACAGTATCAGCTTATTATCTGCTAACACTTTATTTTGTTGGTCCCCCAACAGACATTCAACTGACTATAAGTAACTTGGCGACTACAAGTTAACTAATTCTCCTAACCCGAACCCTAACACCTAACCAAAACCTAACAGTCTACTGACAGTCTACTATAATATACTAATACTCTAATGAGAGTAAGTTGACATGTAGTTGAAAAGTTACTTATAATTAGTAGAACGTCTAAAGGGACTATCGAAATGAAGTATAACCAAAATACTTCACAGCTTATGTAAATAAATAAAAATATATATATATATATATATATATATATATATATATACATTTATTATTCAAACAAAATCCTTTCATCCAGCCATCTCCTCCCTTCCTTTTACATCCTTTTACAATTTAAATATTTTAGATGGACAGATCAATACAGTACAAAGAACATTAAAAAATGTAGGTTGTAACAATAACAATAAAAAAAATAACAATGTCTTTTGTGTTAACCAATTGCTTTTTAATCTTCGCTATTTTCAATGCAAATGATCAAGCACGCTGTTTGTTGCATAGTGACGTGCGTGTTCAAGTAAACCAGATATAAGCAGATTCTGCGCAATACGCTGTATTTAATATATCATGATGACTCATGAGTTTATATTTTGCTCTAAATCTGCACAGATTTGGCTCACACAAACTTTCCCGGCAAAGTGAGTAAACCTATTAAAGGGGTCATGACATGAGAAACCAAATTTGCCTTGATCTTTTGGTATTTAAGAGGTCTTTGTACCATTAAAACCTCCTGCAAGTTTCATAGCTTAAGACGTCCTCCCCATTATAAACGAACCATTTATTTAATCAAGCTCTAAATACAGCTCGTTCTAGATCTTTTGAACTTTGTGACGTCACGGTACGAAGTGACGTACCAGTCGTTTGCATATGACCGCCTCCAGCGCAAGACAACTACGCCTCATTTCGCATCATCGCATTGTTGTCGCCCACATGTGTTCAGTCGACGTGCAGCGAGTGGGTCTGTTTACAAGATGACTGCGATGCCACACAGATGTGCTGTTCTTGGCTGTGGACAAATAACATGTTTGAATACGCTGCCGAACGATCCAGACGTCAGGGAAAGCAGTTGGATGCAGTTTATTTGCAGCATATGCAGAGCGCCAAAGCTTTATTTGATCGGTGAGTGATGTAGATGAGTGTGACAGGGCGCATGTTACTGAAAGAACGAGCAGAGAGAGAGAGAGAGAGAGAGAGCCACGGCCGCGGACGCGCCTTCAAACTGTCTTGCTCTCGCTCTCTCCCTCCCTCGCGCATATGAATCAAAATCAATTGAGAAATGACACAATGGTAAAAGATCGGAAGACCGAAGTTTGACGTGGTGGAGCATTGTGTAGCCTACATGTGATAAAAAAAATGATTAACGTTAATAATTTATGCATAAGCAGCACTGACGTTAGCCTATCATAACAGTGGGTGTTAACACTGAACTCTTAAAGGGGAAACACCTCCAAAACAGACTGTTTGAATCAGAGGTTGAGAAATAGGGTGGGAAAAGGTCTTAAATCACTACATTTTTAAAGTTTTTTTTGTACAAAAAACTATAGTAATACTATAATTGCACCTAAGGGAACATAATAAAACAAAAACAAAAACCATGTCATGACCCCTTTAATAAGGAACTAAACTGGCTAGTGATTTGACAGCGTTACTCGCCACAGCTGATTTTTACCCGCATTTGGCGGGTGTTCATTTCAAACCCTGATTCTTACCTGTCACAATGAAGTTTGTGCTTCCATCTGCCATCCTGCATCTTTCATCCACAATCTCCTGCACTTGCAAAAGGGCAAGTTCTGTTACCAAGCTATTTCTCCTTAAAGTCTATTTGAACTGAATACTATTTTGAGCCGTTAATCCCTCTAAACCTCACTAGCCATTTCTTAAAAATATGTACAGTTGTAAAGAAAAATATAACAGACTGGAACAAGTGGAATCTCAATTTATTTATTGCAAAAATCTCAAAAGTAGTCCAAATGATGTGTTGCAGTTCCAGTCCTCTGTGTCAGTATTTAATAGTTTTGTATGAGGTACAGAGTAGAATTTTAAGGTTGTTAACCGCTGAAATATTATTCCGATCAACTTGGTGAAGGTGCACATTTCTCATCCAAAATGCAGATCAACCGAAACATGATACAGGCGAGAGCCAATGAGCGTTTGATATCACTGCCGTAAAACGTGCCATAAAGCTTCTTGAGGCGTAAATTTTTTTATTCATAACGAGTGCAGGATTTGACGTTTACGGTCGCTGTGTCATGATTCTGCCATCATGTCCTTGATTTCTCTCTGTATTGTGGCAGGATCATGGCAGACCCATGTTTCATGTGCAGCACATGGCCAATTGTTTGGGCCATGTGCTTGCGTTGTCCCGTCTCGTTACCCCGCCCCCTTGTTATCCTCGTCTTGTGATTATTGTCTAGTCAGTTTCACCTGTCCTCGTCATCAGTGTTCCCTATTTAATCCCCTTGTGTTTCACTGTCTTTTGTCGGTTCATTGCCAAATGTTACTTGTGAGTACCCAGTAGAAGTCTTGTCATTTATAGTCTAGTCTTTGTTAGTATCTCTTGAACTGTTGTTTGTTTTCTTGTTCAGCCCTTTCCTAGTCTAGTCAGTCTTGTATCCCTTGTTCTATCTGTTTTGCCCCCTCGTGGGTTTTTGTTTTCCCCTTTTTGTCAGTTAATAAACGTTGTTGATTGCACACTGTCTGCGTTTGGGTTCATCCGCCATTCCACATAACACGCTGCTGTGAATGAAGATCAAGATCGCCGAATAAAAGCCTGAATACGGATTTGTAAAGATTTGGATTACACCGACTATAGTGAGAAAATGCCTTTTGTGTCCCACGCAAACAACATAAATATTACATTATATCATGGTTAAACGATTACAGAAATGTTATTCATTTCAGGTTTTTAAAGTGTAGTCTTGTTTAACATTATGTAATCCTTCGAAATGAGTTTGCAGCAGGTTATGACCAGGGCGAAATGTTATCGTTTCCTATAAAGTAGATGAGTAAATGCGACTGAAATTATAATATGACAATTGAATACAACCGAATCAAAACATTAATGCTACGAATTTTATTTATAAATAAGAATTCGTACACATTTGTACATCTATAAATGTGAGTAATTTACATTTTAGTGCTGTCAATACATCAATATTATTATTTCATATTGTATGAAAAAAGTAAATATACATGTGGTAGAACCACACTTTATGTAGAAATTCACATGAATTCTCATGAAATCACGTTGAAAAATCATTAATTGTGAAACATGTTCAATTTAGCTATAGGCAGCTTTACTGAAGACAATAGTGTCATTATTCACAGTTCAATGTTGATTCAATTTACGTCAATAACTGGATCACGTAAGTGATAATTTCTGGATATTAAGTGCCCCTAACTAAGCAAGCCAAAGGTGATAGTGGGAAGGAACCCAAACTTCAGAAAAGTTACAGAAATGGAGAAAACCTTGGGTGAAACCGGGTTCAGTAGGGGGACCAGTCCTCCTATCGCCTAGATGACAGAACATGTGAAATTGATCAGGATCAATGTGGCGGGCATTGGGTGAGAAAGAAAGGTTGTAATCTGCCCAGCAGGTTGAAACATGAAGGTAGAGGCCCATCTAACAGGGAACATTCTCAGATCTTCATGGCAAGGTTCTTTCAGAGATATGAGCAACATTTTTTCCATGAACATTAATAGAAAATTTTTTTTTTTTTTAAAGAGTGATCTGGTCTTTAATAATGTTCTCAAAATGTTGTAACCTCCATTCCCTGATGGAGGGAACGAGTCATTGTGTCTATGTACTGACACTAGGGGTCGCTCTTGGTTGCCCCAAACACCTCTGATACTTTGAGAAAAGGCCAATGAGAATTGGTGAAGTCATCCACTCAATCAGGTTTGTGCTGAGGAGCCGAGCCGAGACAATGTCAAGAGAGGGTGGTAACCCCCAAAGGGAGGTTAACATGTGGAGAATACATTACATGAACTTACCAACGAGGATGTACCACACATAGAAAGAAGTCACAGGCATCCAAGGGCGGCGCTTGCAACCTCACCACTTGATCCCTAAATGAGGTTGTGGGAACTCCGGGCCACGTAGGGTCTTAGCATCACGTGAGAGTATCCCGGACCGAACTCTAGGCACGTTTCGCTGACATAGAATGCCTGCAGGTCTAGGCAAGACTACAGTCTTCCAACTCAGTATTTTTCCAACAGGAAATATGGCACGGCTTTGGGTTTAACCTCCTGGTGCCTCTAAGAAACCTGATTATCAGTTTGTGTTTCCTCAAGGACTTACTGTCCACTGCATCGCGTTGTGGCGCTGTTGCGGCCACATACACTTTTAAGGTGGAGAAGGTCACCCTTCCCTCCAACACTGCAAAAAGTAATTCCGGAGACCAGTTACCACAACTTAAATAAATTCTAATGCTAATGGCTGCAAGCACCAATCTATATAAATGATTGAATTACTCATGACGTCATACATTTCTGCGTTAATTGAATACATTTTGATAACTTTGGAATTTGGGTAGTAGGTTTCTAGTTCCCAGCATGATTTTAATAGAACTGGATTTGGAGAATAAATGTTGAAATTAAGTGTTATTTTATATGTTTGTTTTTTAGAGAATGGAAAGACCTGTTAGTGTTTAATGATGTCATGTTGGACATTTTAAAGAGTTTCTGTTATGTTAAATTCTTTGTAATCACCGCTGCTGGTGATAGACTACTTAGGTCTACCGCATCCCGTCCAGACGTGGAAGTTCCAGAAGTCTGGTTGCGGGTACCAAATTGTGCCCTGCTTCTGGGAAAGAAGTTCCTTCCTCAGGGGAATCCGCCTGGGAGGGGCTGTTGCAAAAAGCATGAGCTCCGAGTGCGGGTGGGCCAACTCAGTGCAACCCTCAAGACCTGTTTTTTGTCCTCCCTGACTCTGATTGAGTTCACCTGTGATATGAGTGACTTGCAGTGACTTCAGTCACTGTTGGAAATAGCGGGTGAGTAGCAACATGCGTCCTGTCCAGGAGCCCGAAGCTGTGTGCCTGTTGCATTCAGCGCCCCAGCCTGACTTGGACACTTGTTCTAAGGGAACCGCTGCCCGTAGAAATGCAAGGTCTGCTGAGCGCGCTTGTTCGTGAGACGTGCCGTCATAGTGACTGAGTCCAACTCCAACCCCGGGAAAAGAGATGCTCTCGACTGGGGAGAGCTTACTTTTTTCCCAGTTGACCTGAAGTCCCAATTTGCTGAGGTGTCTGAGTACAAGGTCCCTGTGCACACACAATAAATCTCGAGAGTGAGCTAGAATCAGCCAGTCATCAAGATAATTGAGGATGTAAACGCCCACTTCCCTTAGCTTGGCAGGGGCAACCTCTGCGACTTTTGTGAAGGTAACACGAAGTGACAGGGAGAGCCCAAAAGAGAGGACCTTGTACTGGTATGCCTGATTCTTGAAAGCAAAGCAAAGAAATGGTCTGTGTTGAGGCAGAATCGAGACATGAATGTATGCTTCCTTCAGGTCTAATGCTGCAAACCAATCTTGATGGTGAACACATGTCAAAATGCGTTTTTGCGTTAACATCTTGAACAGGAGGTTGTGTAGGGCTTGATTCAAAACTCAATAAAATAAAATAAAGTCAAAACAAATAAGTAGGTAAATGCAAACAAGTTGGGCAATGTGCCAAATCCCTGGCCAGGCCACCTGGATTTCACTTTTCCCGGCTACTTCCGATGGGCAGTCCTAGACAGCCTTATATTTAATGCAGTTATTATATTAATAATAAAAATGATGGCACATCGGGTGATAAGGTCGTCCTCTGTGTTGAGTCTTTTAAACTACTCAACGTGCATGCAGTGTAAATAAAGTTACATAAATGAAATGATAGAAGTCCAGGACCACACCCCTGTGCTAATGGTACAGCCTTTGGCGCAAATTTCAAGATTTAGTTTTTTTGAAAAATCGAAAAGCGGTTATATTTCATTTATTCAAATGATTGTTTCTGAAGTCACAATTTAGCAAAAGTAAAATTGAAATAAAGGGGATGGCAAATATTCATTGATGATGTCAAGAAAAATTAATGTCTAGTTTAAATTTTTCATTTTTACATTTGAGTTGTATGGTCTGAAAACGTCCCGGGTTACGTATGTAACCCTAGTTCCCCGAAGGGACGGACGCTGCGTGTAATCGCAGTGGGAACGCCCCCCCAGCGTAGCGCGTCTGAATATATGAATGAAATCAGTCAAAGGAGAGAATGAGCGTACGGCGAGTGACGTCATCGACCAGGAAGCTATAAATATCCCCTGAATACACAAGCCGCCAGCTTCTAATGTCACTGAAGCAAGCGACCCAAGGGGATGCCGAGAGTATGGCAGGACACGCAGCGTCCGTCCCTTCGGGGAACTAGGGTTACATACGTAACCCGGGACGTTCCCCTTCAGGGACTACCGCTGCGTGTAATCGCAGTGGGAACGCAATACCCACATCCCCATACGACCAAATCCCCGTCGTGTGTCATTAGGAGGCACAAACCGACGAGAGAACCTGAGCCCCGGGAGTGGAGCTAAGGTCAAGGGAATAAAACCTGACGAAAGTGTGCGGTGAGGACCAGCCTGCCGCATCACAAACGTCCTGAAGAGAAGCTCCTGAAAGAAGAGCTGTAGAGGCAGCCATACTCCTAGTGGAATGAGCCCTTACAGCCAAAGGTGAAGGCTGATGGGCCGAACCATAAGCGAGCGAGATGGCCTCGACCACCCACTTGCTCATCCTTTGCTTAGATGCAGGACACCCTTTCCTAGGTGACCCAAAGCAAACGAACAGTTGTTCCGATTTCCTCCACAGGGCAGCTCTGTGGACATAAGCATCTAAAGCCCTAACTGGGCACAGCAAATTAAGTTTCTCCTGGTCTGACGTCAAAAAGGGCGGAGGACAGAAAGCCTGCAGAACTATAGGTCTAACAACAGTAGTTGGTACCTTAGGAACGTAACCTGGTCTCGGACAGAGAAAGGCCTTAACCATACCAGGCGCAAATTCCAGGCACGAGGGAGCCACCGAAAGTGCTTGAATATCTCCTATTCTTTTTAGAGATGAGATAGCGAGAAGAAGGATAGTCTTTAGAGTAAGAAACTTTACCGAAACTTCCTCAATGGGCTCGAAAGGAGCTAGGGAGAGACCTTCTAAGACGATGGCCAGGTCCCAAGCTGGTACCCTCGTGCGAACTGCAGGCCTCAGCCTCAAGGTGCCACGAAGGAAGCGAGATATAAGTGGGTGTCTCCCAAGAGAACCTCCACTTGAAGGAGCGTGGTAAGCAGCTAAGGCCGCCACATACACCTTCAGTGTAGAGTGGGATAACCCTGTGGAGAGACGGTCCTGCAGGAAATCCAGCACTGTACCAACTGGGCAGTTCACTGGGTCCTGCTGGCGCTCTCCACACCAAGAGGTGAAAAGTTTCCACCTCGCGGCATATAACTTCCTCGTGGAAGGAGCTCTGGATTGGTGGATGGTCTCAACGACCTCAGTCGAGAGACCAGAATCTATGAGCTGGGCCCCCTCAGAGGCCAAGCCCACAGCCTCCATAGTTCTGGGCGGGGGTGAAGGATCGACCCATTCGCCTGAGAAAGTAGATCTCTCCTGATCGGTATCTCCAGGGGAGAGCCGTCGAGGAGAGACACTAGGTCCGCAAACCATACTCGGGCCGGCCAGAACGGGGCTATTAGCAGGAGACTGAGCCCGTCCCGGCGAACCCTCTCCAGAACTCCCGGGAGCAGAGCAATCAGGGGAAAAGCGTACAGGCGTGACCTCGGCCACGGATGTACCATCGCGTCCAACCCCAGTGGGGCTGGCTGGCTGAGAGAGAACCACAGTGGACAGTGTGATGTCTCTCGGGACGCAAAAAGGTCTACCTCGGCACGACCGAAATGTTCCCATAGGAGCTCCACCACCTCGGGGTGAAGACTCCACTCCCCGGGCCTCGGCCCCTGCCTCGACAGGATGTCTGCTCCCTGATTCAAATACCCCGGGAGATAAATAGCTCTGAGAGAGAGAATTTTCCCCTGGGACCATAGAAGGATCTGACGTGCCAGTTTGTAAAGCGGGCGAGAACGCAGACCCCCCTGATGGTTGATATAAGAGACCACCGATGTGTTATCTGTCCGGACAAGAACATGGTGGCCCCTTAGGTCTGGGAGGAAATGTTTCAGGGCCTGAAACACTGCCAGCATCTCTAGACAATTTATGTGCCATAGGCGGTGATGGTCCCCCCACAGACCCTGAGCTGGGCGACCACTCATGATCGCCCCCCAACCCGTGAGAGAGGCATCTGTCGTTAGCATAACACGACGACAAAGAGCCCCCAACACCGGACCTTGGGACAGAAACCAAGGATCTTTCCACATGATCAGGGCGCGATGACACCGTCGCGAACTCACGATCCTGCGAAACGGATTTCCCCTCGGGGAGAACCCCTTGGTTCTGAGCCACCACTGTAACGGTCTCATGTGCAAGAGGCCAAAAGGTATCACGTTGGACGCAGCTGCCATGAGACCTAACAGCCTCTGGAACTGTTTTACAGTGAGTGACTGGCCTAGCTTGACCTGTTCTACTGCGGCGAGAATCGAAGCAATACGAGCAGGTGACAATTGCGCCTGCATCGTCGTCGAATCCCACACTACACCGAGAAAAGTGGTTCTCTGTAATGGAGAAAGAACACTCTTCTTGGCGTTGAGCCTCAACCCCAAACTCTTGATGTGAGCAAGAACGACATCTCGATGCCGAACCGCCTGTTGTTCCGATTGATCTAGAATTAACCAATCGTCTATAGTTCAGGATACGGATGCCCTGCAGCCTCAGCGGGGCTATGGCTGCATCCATACACTTCGTGAACGTGCGGGGTGATAGTGCTAGGCCGAACGGAAGAACCCGATATTGGTATGCTTCGTCCCCGAAAGCGAACCTCAGGAACTTCCTGTGTTGAGGGAGGATAGATACATGGAAGTAAGCGTCCTTTAGATCTATTGTGACAAACCAGTCCTCGGATCTGATTTGTGACACAATCTGTTTGAGAGTGAGCATCTTGAACTTGAGCTTCCCTACAGTGCGATTTAAAAGACGCAGATCTAAAATGGGACGCAACCCTCCATCTTTTTTCGGAACGATGAAGTACCGGCTGTAGTATCCTAACTCCCTGCTGGGTGGAGGAACTCGTTCTATAGCTCCCTTTAGTAGCAGAGTTTTTACCTCCTGCATTTCCCATTCCGCCAGGAACTCTACTAAGGGAACCAGCCTCTCGAGGCTGGCCTCTGGATGAACATCCCGAGTGACAGACACAGCGCCCTGTAACATACTGGCAGGAAACAACTGGTCTGAGCACTCCACAACCCTCCTCGGAGGGGGCGAGCGTCCCTCGGGAAAGCACTCGCCGAGTCTCTCTACGCCCTGTATAGGCAGGGTTAGTAGAACAGACCCCTGAGGGCATCGAGAAAAACAGGGCACCATGTTTTTGTGTGGTGAACTCAAGTCTTTCCCGATGGGGACCACCCTCAGAGTCCTGACGTTCAGCACGTCAGGATTTTTTCGACGCGGCCTTTCTGGCCACAATGACTGTCCTCAGATCAGTCCTGCCCCTAAAAGGCCGCGCCGGAGAGCGCCCCGCCTCGTCCCTCCAATTTCTCTGCGGGGGGGCACGAGACGCGACACTCTGCTTCTGCTGCGCTCTGCTAGAGAATGAACTCGGCGGCTGGGACTGCCCTTTTCGTTCAGCAGCCCCAGCGACACGTACTTTTAGGGGAATAAATTTATGAAAAGCAGCCGCCTGTTTTTTCTCTTCCTGGAACCTCTCGGTGACAGAAAGAAGAGCGTCACCGAAGAGACCCGCAGGCGAAACTGGAGCATTTAAAAGAAGAGATTTATCTTTTTCCTTCATGGAAGTTTGACTCAGCCATAAATGCCTTTCTGTGGCCACCATGGCTGCCATAGACCGACCAATAGATTTAGCTGTCTCCCTGGTGGCCCGAAGAGTGAGATCAGCGGTCTGCCTCAGCTCATTGATCATATCAGCAGAAATTTCCCCCCCTTCACAAGCATCTTTAAGCAGGTCGGCTTGATAAGCCTGCAAAATGGCCATAGTATGCATACATGCAGCCGCCTGACCAGCCGCCGAGTAAGCCTTCCCTACGAGCGCAGATGTATTTTTTAAAGGTCTGGATGGAAGAGTCGGTGCTTTAAGTGAGGACGATGAAGCAGGAGAGAGATAGCTAGCGAGCGTCTCTTCCGCCTTCGGCATCGTCACATACCCCTCAGATTTAGCACTAACAATGTTACCATAGGCATTAGACTGGTTAGTGTAAATTCTGCTAGAAACAGGTCTAACCCAGGTTTTTGAAACCTCAGCATGGAGATCAGGGAAAAACGGTAGGCACCGACGAGCGGGCTGAGGTCGAGCAGACAGAAATCTATCGTCTAGTTTGCTTTTACTTCTAGACTCCTGCCTATCAGCTGGCCACTCAATGCTGAGCTTTTCAACAGCCCGAGATAAAACATCCATCAGCCCTTCCTCATTAGCAGTATAATGTGACAAACTTGTATCTTCTGATGCAACACTATCGATATCCAGCTCCTCGGAACTGGATAATCTCAATTCAACATCATCATGTGCCTCCACCCGGGCAGAAGTAACCGCCGCAGCGCGTGCTTCCAGAGCCGGGCGAGAGGCACTGGATCCCGCCGGAGATGGCTGAGATAGGGCGGGGCCCGTCTCAACGTCGCCGGTGAGATCCATCTGCGAACCCCAAGACAAGCGCCGCCGCCCTGCCTCAACAGAAGCGGGACCCGAGCCTTGGGGAGCTCGCAGCATACCGCTCTCCTCGAAGAGCGATCGCCGCGAGCGCAGAGTTCTAATAGGAAAACGCTCGCAATGCACACAATCGACCCCCTCGAGAGCCGACTGGGCATGCTGCATTCCTAAACAAGCAACACATAACTCGTGTGAATCCCCACCCGTGATGTATCTAGTACAGGGGGGAGCACACTTTCTATACTGCTCGCTCATATTGGTTTTTTTATATATAAATATATATATATAGTGATAAACTCCTGACTAAAACAGACAAACACAATTGAAAGATTCCAGACACACACAGAGCGCTGCTGAAGTGACAGAAGCTGGCGGCTTGTGTATTCAGGGGATATTTATAGCTTCCTGGTCGATGACGTCACTCGCCGTACGCTCATTCTCTCCTTTGACTGATTTCATTCATATTCAGACGCGCTACGCTGGGGGGGCGTTCCCACTGCGATTACACGCAGCGGTAGTCCCTGAAGGGGAACTGAAATGTGAAGCGTTACATGGACTGAAACTGCTGAAATAACTACATTAACAAAACTTAAATAAGAGTGCACAGGTTATCTATCAATCAGATGCACATTAAAGTTGCATTAGTTACTATAGAAACAGTAGAGTCCTGGCCCTTTTTTTTTTTTTTTTATGTTTTTTTTTTTTTTGTTCTGTATAAAGAGAACAAAGAGGGCTTTTCTTACTATTCAATGAAGAAAAGTTAGTTTAGGATTAGTTGGGCATGATAGTCTTGGGTAGTCTCTCCATGAAAGCATTAATAAGGATGAGGAGCCATTAACACTATAATAATAATAATAATTCGTTACATTTATATAGCGCTTTATCTGGGACCTCAAAGTGCTTTACAATGAAGGGGGGAATCGGTAACACTTTATATTACGACCCGCAAACAACTGCGAAAGTAAACCGATATTACGGTGTACGTTTCTGTAATTATAGTGTACCTCCGTGTAGGTATAAGGGAACAATATGTTAAGTTTTGGGTAATAAAGGGGTAACAAGCAGATATATAACCTGCAAAGAACTTCGTAAGTAAACCGAAATTACGGTGTACGTTTCTGTAATTATAGTGTACTTCCGTGTAGGTATGGAAACAATATGTTACGTTTTTGGGTAATAAAGGGGTACAACCAGATATACAAGCAAATTATTTATAATGTAATTATTTTAAAACTAACAGGTATTCTGTTAATATATTCCAGGCAAAAATTGTACGTCTGTTGTATATAAAAGTTTTTATCACATTTCTGGCAAAATATGTTCTTGTGCAATGTAGTTACAGGGTAATCTGTGGTTTGCAAATTAAACGTGTATATATATATATATGGCTGTATGTAAGCACAGTATGATAAAAATTTAATTTATTGGCTTTTCTTACTAAACTACTTAACGTTAAGCAAAAAAAAAAAAAAAGGTTTCTGCTATGATTTTAATTTATAACGTACCATGCAGTACTTGATACTTACCTTATCACATTGTATTGCAATGACACTTAAATGTCAGGGCAAATATACGGTTTACTTACGCAGTTGTTTGCGGGTCGTAATATAAAGTGTTACCGGGGAATCTCCTCAACCACCACCAATGTTCAGCATCCACCTGGATGATGTGACGGCAGTCATATTGCGCCAGTACGCCCACCACACACCAGCTTACCGGTGGAGAGGAGACAGAGTGATGAAGCCAATCAGTATACTGGGATGATTAGGAGGCCATGATGGAAAGAGGCCAATGGACAGATTTGGCCAGGATGCCGGGGTTACACCCCTACTCTTTCGAAAGACATCCTGGGATTTTTAATGACCACAGAGAGTCAGGACCTCGTTTTAACGTCTCATCCGAAGGACGGACTGTCCTACACAAAAGTTAGCATGAACTAATAATACTTTTAAACCCTTTTTAAATGTTGGCTTATGTAAATTTCTAAAAATGCCAATTTGTATAGGCTATTAAGGTAAAGTTATGTAGCATCATTAAGAACCAACATGAACCAACATAAACAATTGACAAAAGGTTGTTGTTGTTGTGTTTTGCCCGCACTCTCTGTTCCCCGAAGGCTGCTGTGTAATTCACACCCTGACTAAGACACATTGGGAAACATTTAAATAATCCTATGAATGCATACTGTATATGAAAAATGCAGAATTAAATGTAATTAATCGAAATCGCATCAAATTTTTATGTGAATCGCCTCAAATCTAATCATTCTGAATGTGCAACAATCGTTATTGACTCAAATCGAAAACCTATGAATCATGAATTGAATCGATTCACTGTCTACCCAAAGATTCACAGCCTTAGTTGTAACCCACCACCTTTCTTTAGTATTATGAAGAGCTATAAAACTCTTTCTTCAATTCTGGCTGGAGGGACAGGCTCTATTGCATCCAGCCAAGAGGACTGCAATCTGCAAGCTGCAGGGGCGTCTTTGCCTGCCACTGAGGTAAAAGGGACGCCGCTGAATCGTTCTGGGTTTCTGGCAATCTGAATCACATAGCCGAGTCTGACTGTCCTGATGAGCCAGTGCGAAGTGTTGGGGAGCGATAAACATGCATCCCAAGCTCCGTACAAGTGGCAACAGAGGGACAATCATTTTTGACATATCTGTGGCAGGGCAGCGATGCAGCGATCGCTGCACAGGAGACAAAGATGCTCTCCATCTGTGCAAGCTCTTTAAGGGAAACTGCTCTGCTCTGCACTTAGCTGTGCATTGGGAGACAGACCGCTGTAATTTGAGGGCAAGAGTGTGCACATTACCATGACATTGGACTATTCTCAACCTTCTTTAAGCACAAAGGAGCAACTATGTGCTAAAAAAGACAGAGTCCATAATTTCTGTTGCAGCATCAAGTTTTTCTGAGCTATCTGATATGCTGACCATTTGAGACAAATCAGGAAGATTATATTCAAAGCAATATTTAGTGTTAGAAATTCTACCATTGGTACATATTCAGAAGGGCTAATAAGGAAACTAGAAACACCTATTCTCTAACACCAGGAGAATAGGCTCAACATAATAACTACAAGTGGAATACAAAATAGCACAAGGAAACAGGAAATAAACCAAGTACAAACTAAAATACCCAATACCCAAAGACAGAGGCTAAATCCGGAATCGCCCCCTAAACCAGTGCAATGTGGGATTGAATAAGCACACTCAATAACGTCCACTATGATTTCGGACACTACTAGAAATGGATGTCAAGTTAAGTCACCTTTATTTATATAGCGGTTTTTACAATACAGATTGTTTCAAAGCAGCTTTACAGAGATATAATATCAAGAAAATAATGTTGTAATAATATTGTTAAATATAAAATTAAATGTCCCCAACTAAGCAAGCCAAAAGCCAATGGCGACAAAGGCGAAGAAATGTCTCCTCAAATAATGCTCTAATTGAGGGTATGGGGGTGATTTCGGATTCAGCTACAGAAAACATGCAGAAAGTGTAACGTCATTTGTACCAGTTTAATTGTTCCCACTATTACAAGCAACCTGAAGTTCATAAAGAAATTAAAGCACAGTTTAGCATTCAGATCAAGCCCAAAATAAATGATCAGAATAATACATTACTTCCACCTTGAAATGACTGACCTTTTGAGCCCTACTGATTATGTTGATGAGAATCAACTCCTGAGATCAATTCCTGAATTACCTTTCTATTGAAGCTGTCAGCAGAGAGAAATGCTCACAGAATATTACATGCACCATGACTGGCGCAGTCACTGATACTACAGAGTACCCTCATTTAAATTTATTTAGCTTTAACTTTAAAATAAGATGGTACAGGTGGGCACCCAGGTAAGATTTAAATTGATGTAATTTATATGAAATGATATTAGAGTTAAAAAATACTTTTTTATTATTACAGCTCTCAAGGTTAACTAATCATGTTAAAAGTGTAGATTATAGCATATATAAACACTGATAAACTTGTGCTGTTTGATTGACAGCTCCAGCTATTGTAAAGGGAGCATTCTTTGATCTCTTTCTATAAATAATTTAATCACAGTTTAAATAACAGATTATTTTCATTTTACTAAGAGAAACGATGTGAAGTTGACCATTTAGTCACTGGTTTGATTTACTAACACATAGACAAAGAACATCTGAATGAACAAGAATCATTACATATCAAAAATCACTGTTCACAGATCAGGCATTAGAATGAACACAGTTACATGTTGTACTGTCGAGTCCATACACTGTAAAAAAATTTCGTAATTTTAACTGTAAAAAACTGTTAAAAAAAAAAAAGACATGAAAAAGACATGTTAATTGCTTAACAGTATGTACCCTTACTATATACAGTGAAAAACTGTAATACCTCTCATGGGACAATTCATGTAATTTTACAGTAAAATACTGTTAAATGTACGGATTTTGGAAAAATACGGAACCAGTTTGCATGTTTTACATCATTGAACTAAGATTTACGGTAAAAAACTGGCAGCTGTGGTTGCCAGTGCTTTACCGTAAAATATATGGTAGAAATATGTATGTTTTACGGCATTTACGGTAAAAAAACTGGCAGCTAGTTGCAAGCGATTTACCGTAAAAAATATGGTAGTGATATTTTAGGTTTTACGGCAGTGATCTAAAAATTACGGTAAAAAACTGGCAGCTCTGGTAAAAAACGTAACAAGTTTTGATATTCTTATAGTGTGATGATGACCTCTTATAAAAGCTGTTTTATAAAAAATAAATAGAAATATAAAAATAAATATATACATACTGTATATATATATATATATATATATATATATATATATATATATATATATATATATATATGTGTGTGTGTGTGTTGCCCACAACCCCGCCCTTAATTTTCAACAATATTATTGATCTGCCTGCATTGACACCATTATATGAGAACTGAACTGAGCTGGACGATGACGTCACTGTTTTCTCAAGAGCGGCAATATATATAAATGAACTAAATTAATAACTTTTTTATAACAAAAAAGTGAACTTACTTAACCATCACTGAACTTGCTTAAGCTAGACTATGATGTTATTTTCAACTAGATATGCAGTACAGCAGAATTTTCTGCAGTACAGCAGAAAAAAACTTTGTTGCATTATTTTCCTGTTATAACTGTAAAGCTGCTTTGAAACAATCTGTATTGTAAAAAGCGCTTTATAAATAAAGGTGACTTGACTTGACTTATATGCCAAAAGTGCAAGGAAAACTTCTCGGTTACATATGTAACCCTCGTTCCCAGAGTAGGGAACGGAGACGTCAGCTGGACTGGCTGGGGATGGAGTCGCCATTCGCAGAGAGTGGCTGAATCCGTGAGAGCTCGTTGGCTGGTACCCGGAGCCTGCCCAAGTGCCATGCCCACCTCGGGACTCGGTCGCAGAGCCAGTGCTGAAGCGGTCTCATATGAAGCAAACCCAGCGGAGTGGCGGCCGCTGAGGATGCCATATACCCCAGGAGCCTCTGAAATAATTTCAGTGGAACCGCATTCTTGCTCTGGACTTGGCGCATTCAAGTCAGCAGTGACTGCGCGCGCTCGCTCATAAGCTGCGCGGACATGGCGACCGAGTCTCCATACCGAGAAAAGAGATCCTCTGCACGAGGCAGAGTTGCTCTTCTCCCAGTTGACCCGAAGGCCCAAACGAGCTAGGTGCCGAAGCACTAGGTCTCTGTGTTCGCAAACCTGGTCTCGAGAGTGAGCTAGGATAAGCCAGGCGTCGAGATAGTGCAGGATGCGAACCCCGTGTAGCCGGAGAGGCACAAGGGCTGCCTCGACGACCTTCGTGAAGACGCGAGGGGACAGAGCTAACTCGAATGGGAAAACCGCGTACTGGTATGCCTACCGCTCAAGGCAAACCGTTGAAACGGTCTGAGTCGAGGAAAAAATGGAGACATGAAAGTAGGCGTCCTTCAGGTCGATCGCTGCAAACCAATCCTGGCTTTACTCGAAAATGCATTTAGCCGTGAGTATTGAACGGAAGCCTGAGAAGGGATCGGTTCGACACTCGCAGGTCCAGGATTGGCCATAACCCACCGGATACTACGGTACAATGAAGTAAGGGCTAAGGAGCCGGACTTCATTTCGGCTGGAGGGACAATTTCGATCCCACCTTTCGCCAGTAAGGTAGCGACTTCCGCTCGCATGACAGGGGCATTGCCACCGATCAGCGTGAAGCGGACTCCCCAGAAGCGGGAAGGAGATAGTGCGAACCGAATCGCATAGCCGAACCTGATGGTCCTGGCGACCTGGCGAGACAGGTGGGGGAGCCGAAGCCACGCGCCCAAAAACCGTACCGTACCGTGGTCATGGGGACCAAAGACGTACCCTCGGTGAGGCAGCGAAGCGGCATGACTGGCCCAGACTGGGGAGGCATAGCGTCCCGGTGTGGGGGCACAGTCAAAGACCACGTCCTGACAGAGGAGACCAGGGAAGGACGTGCGTTCCACTGGGGTCTGCTCTGACAGGGGTCTGGCGACAGAGGGGGATGAGAGTGGTGAGGCTTGTAAGCGGCACACACTGTCATCCGCACACTCTGGGAGCTCAGAGATGGGGGTGTTAGTTCTGTCAACCACATTAGGGGGAAAGAAAGGATTCTCCCTCCACCGGGTGAAGGAGTGGCCCTGCAACCACGTCCTTGACAGAACTGTAGCCCATCTCTAAGCCGTCCGTGTCAGGAGTGCCGCTTAGCCTGGCATTCAGCGGGCTGCGGGGCCTGAGCAGACTGGGGCGCCTTCCTGCGACCACCTCCACGGCGCGGCCCGATAAAGGCTGCTGCTAGGGCTGGGCGGGAGGGGGCGGAAGTCGCAGGATGGCGCGTTCGGCGGCCGTGTGAAGCTTGCTGGAAAATCGCCTTTGCACCAACACAGACTGAAGAGTTGCTCGTCTCGAAGAATACTCGGTGACACTCAGAGAGAATTCAGGCTGCAGGAGTGAAGAGAACCTCTTTGCTCCGAAGCAAAAACATGACTGCGTTATGCCAGCGTACTTCCTTATATACCCACAACATGGGGCGGAGCTACGCTATGCAAATTCCGCAGACCCATGGCATTTTCTTGCCATTGGCTCGTTTTGTAATACTCGAAGGTGATAGGCTTCTAAGCGAAACCCCAATCGTCGTCATCCGACGGAACTCGGAGTGACAACGATGGGGCATTGGATTTTTCCATTCATGACGCTTTAACATATGGGTTCAGACTGAGCTAAAAAAAATGCACATTTGATGATTCATGTTTTGTGGAGGCACCATAGATCACATATTATTACAGACTGTCTGCTTCAGCAGTCAATGAGATTAGAATCTGATGATGTGGTACAGTCCATTCCTATTCCCCTCCATCAAAATGATTCAAATTGGTTGTCATCAGATGGAAGCATTTAAGAAACCATTTTGTAAACCGGATGCACTCTAAATTACCAGCAAATAACCTTGCGCATTTTCAAATCCCTCTTGGTTATTTGAAAAAGTTTGCCATTGATTAATCATTAATGTCAAGGTAATCTGACTGTCTGCGTTTAGTCGTTAATCATAAGTAAAAAGGTTTTGTCAGAATGCAGTAACTATGACAGCGTCTCCTCTCAAGACACAGATTAGGAAAAGAGGGCTGACTCTTTAGACGTCTGCTTCTTGGTGCTTCACTTTGAGATTTGTGTCCATATTTACAGTTCTTATACCTCTAGTCTTGATCCTACCATTCCTGAAACCCATGTGTTGCATATCAGAACAGCCTGTCCTTCAGTTCTGTAGTCAGTTATTACTGTAAGTCTGCTTAGACTTGACTCATCAACAAAATAACCACTCTAAATATTTCTAATGTTTTGTCTATAGTTATACATATATACATACAACAACCAATGTAAATAAAATGTTGCCAGTTTCATATTCAGCTGTTAAGGATAAAACTGACTTTTGTTACTCAACGTAAAAAATAATAATATTCATATCATTTTGAAACCCAGGTTCATTGAAAAAAAGGTTGCCATTTTGCAGATTTCACCATATGTATTTCCACTATTTCCAATAGAGATGAATCAGATTTCTGTCCAATCAAAATGCCCTCTTTAAATGACCCTTCCCCTATTACCCCTGCAACTAACTAGCAATTGGCAAATATTGGTTCAGTTTGGTTTTTTAAATGGGGACAGCACCTTCAAAATGTCCACCCAAGCATACAGTTTTAATCGCAAGTACAATGCGCTCATTTTTGGGGGGCCTTCAATACTGTAACATTTATGAGATGTCATTGTTTTTGTACTAGTTTAATACTGCTTTCAAGAAGTCACTTTTTAATAGTAGTATGAAGTACAGCTACTTTTCAAAAGGGTAGACTAACTGTATTGAACTACTAGCTTTAGATTTTCAAAGAAGCTTCAGCACAAATAGAAACTGAGAGAACCACTGAAGTATTCTCAGCTTTTCAGGCAAATTTACACCATAGAGCAGCAGGCACTGATTTTTATCAAGTGAGATTGAATCAGCTCATGATTCAAGCATGGGCATGCTTGCACCTTTTCAAGCCACAATACTGAGCATCAGCAAACTGGGCTCATTCCTTCACTTGAAAACTAAATAGAATGAGTAAGAGTGGGTTTCTCCCTTAATATATGGTAATGCACAATTTTTGTTATGTGTACCAAATACAGATGACTTGAGCAGGTAAAATGAGTTTTATGTCTAAATTTTGTCCATGACTTAAAGTCATGTGCACATTATACCTGTTTTTGAATCGCCAACTAAAGTCTAAAGATTATTCATGAATTTTAACAAAAGGGTAGATGTGGTGTAAAGTGTGCCAGATGCTTCTTTGCTTCTAAGCCAGTGGTCACCAATCCTGGTCCTGGAGGGCCGCTGTCCTGCAGAGTTTAGCTCCAACCCCAATTAAACACACTTGAACCAGCTAATCAAGGTCTCACTAGGCATACTAGAAACTTCCAGGCAGAGGTGTTGGACCTGGTTGGAGCTAAACTCTGCAGGACAGCAGCCCTCCAGGACCAGGATTGGTGATCCCTGTTCTAAGCTGTGACTGAGCATACAAATGATGGGAATTCTACGACAGTGGTCTGTTTGAAAAAATATGAAATCACAGATTACAGACAAAAAAGCTCAAAATAATTCAAAGAAAATGATCAAGTACTTTTCTCACAAGGTTATTGAAGAAGCAACAGTACCTCTCATCTTCACAAAGGGAAAATGCAAGGAGAGCCGTATTTCATATTTGTCTGCAAACTTGTGGCCTAATGTGGGATAGTAATGTCTTGATTTGTTCAATCCAATCATGAATATTTAAAAAAAAATCTATCAAGATTTTTTTTTTCTTCTAAGAGTGAAACACCAAAATGTTGAACATGGTTCCCTTTCGAGGGAACTCAACACTGCATCATACGGGGCTTTCGCATTGGATAGTTAGCAACTCAGTTATATGAGCTAGCCACCAGGTCCCTGAGAAATTTTTTTTCTTTCCCTTTCTCTGTTTGATTTTGACGGTGCTGAGAACGGCAGAGCTCCCGTTCTCCGTCTTCATTCGCTTAACAGTCCTATCTAATGCATTATTACATAGAACTGTTAAACAAAGAATTAGATAATAGTTTAGCACTGTTTCTAGTGTGGTTCTAGTAGTGCCAAACATATTGTTACATAACATGTCCTCCTTATTTTTTCCCTAGCTCTTTTCAACCTCATCCCTGTCGGCTTAAGAGTGGTGGCCATTCAGGGAGTCAAAGGAGGTTTCTACATCGGCATGAATGGGGAGGGCTTCCTCTACAGCTCAGTAAGATTCCCCTTAATCAGTTTGCATGCCTGTGTGCGTGTCTATACATGGAGGAATGCTGCATGCAGTGCATTCTGTATTCTTGGAGCTCATTTATATTTATACATCATGTACTCTGAGAGCTCAGCTTCATTAGCACAAAAAAGTTAAAAGTGCTGCATTCCCAACTGAGAAACCTTGTCTTTGCTATCTTGATTCAGTCGTTAAACCCTTGCAGTGTAAAATTCTGAAAAAGGGCTGCTTTTAGCATGGCTTAACAGCGTGACAGCAACTGTGTTCCCTTGTAGGCTTCAGCTGAGTTATGGTGGATGACAGGCATAATATGTTCTTGCCCCCACTCAGTCAGCAGTTGAAACAGGTTTGTGGAAAAGTGTCGGAGTGAGTTACAGACTTCTGACAGATTATATAACGGCTGGTCACAGAACTCTTAATCCTGTTAAAGACAATCTAAGAAGAAAGGAATAAATTAATTTCCTGTTACCATTGCCATGAGGTTGGTTGACATAGATTCGTTTCAGTGAACAAATCAGTTCACAAAAATTCCATAATTTATAACCTAATGATAAACTCTTTACTGTGCATAAACTTTATATTAAATGTATACTTTGAAGAACAGAAAGAAGTAGGAAATTAAGGGCATAGATGCAACAAAATGTACATGGTTCAGAATAATTATTTTTTAAAGAAATTTTTTTTTATGAGAAGTGGGATATGTCTGGTATTTTATGTTCATAGCACAAAATGACTAATAGTGCTGAGCTTTTGTATTTGAAAAGCTTATAAACTCATTGCCGTTAATAGCAGAAATAACATGCATGCAAAATGTGTTGGCTTCACACCATAAAAGATATACAGCCATTTAAAATATACAAGCAGAAGTAGAACGTGCACCAAAAGCAACAGGGCTCAAGTGGCTTCACTACTTGAGTAATAATTACAGTACCCTTAAACATTATGAAACAGCTGTAGATTATTAAGAATATATATATATATAGATATATTTTAAATCATCTCAATTAGGCAACAGATCAATATTAATGTCTTTTTTTAACTAAATTGACTGATGGATTAAAAATAGTGGTTCAAGAGCAAGATATGACTGGGATTGGGACAAACAATGTTACCAAGCAGTGAGCAGATGGCCTTATTCATCAAGTCTAGTAGTTCAGATTGACATATTGCTAAAGCAAGAGGAACATATTAAGGAATGTGGCTTTGAAACAACAATCGCTTTTTAATTAAATGCAGGAAAACACTCCCTTACTATTTATATCGTCTCCCTTTTGGTGCCCATAATGTGTAATTAACTTTCTGGAATAAAACCCAAGATCAGATGCTTTCACAAACATTTGATGCTTTTATTCAATATTTACCAAGCAATGCCATTGATCATAAGGGAACTGATACCACAGATTTCTATTTAGTGGCAGTCTATGCATTTTATATGCATTTTATATGCATGTTTTACTGTATAAGGCATTCTACACAATTTACACACTGCACTGTTTTATTCGTTTTAGGTTGTGTATTTTTTACTTTTTTAACCTGCTATTTAGCTCTGCTGCTGTAATGTCTGAATTTCCCTCATGGGATCCATTAAGTCTTACCTTTTGGTTTTCTTATTTCACAAAATCAGAAGGAGGGCACTTCTCTTTAATAAGTAACCATTTTTTCTTTAGTTTCTTACCAAGTGCAAGTGTTCAACCATGCAATGCAGGATGTAGTGTGTCTGGATTGTGGGCTTTTCAAGCTACACAAAATACTTTATATAACATACTTTTTTAATGACCAAGAAGTAAGTTCGGTAACACTTTAGAATACTGTTCCATCATTAATGAATAACTACACAGGAACAAATGAGTAACGCACTATTAACATTCTAGTAACTACTATTAACTAACAAGAAACTCTGATTAACAAATTAGTAATTAATAGTGCTTAGTTGAATGTGGTAGTTCACTATTAGCTAATCAGTAACTACTGATGACTGCTATATACAGGTTCATAATTAACTTGAATAATGCATAATATATAATTAATTCTAAAGTAAAGAACATGGTAACCCACTAGTAATTATTGAATTATTACCTAATCCTTCAGAATGAATTACTAAATATTTGGATTAGTATTCTAAAGTGAAAAACAGGATAACTCTCTAGTAATGACTGAAATCATTGTACACTTTTGAGATTTCTGTAAGGTTTTGGATAGTAATGACTCGAGTTTTTGGAAGGAATGACTAATTATTTGGATCAGTATTCTAAAGTGAAGATAGTGGTAACTCACTAGCAATGCCAATGACTCAAATGTTACCAAATCCATTGGAAGGAATTACTATCCAAACCCTACAAAAACCTCAAAAGCTTACAATGACTTCAGTAATTACCAGGGAGTTATCATTATTTTCACTTTAGAATACGGATCCAAATAATAAATAATTCCTTCTGAAGGATTAGGTAATACTTGAGTCATTACTAGTGGGTTACCATGATCTTCACTTTGGAACTAATTATCCATTATGCATTATTCATGTTAATTATGAACCTTTATAGTAGTTATTAGAAGTCCCCTGGGAGGTATGAAAAAATAGTAGCGTTTTTTGTTGCCTTTGGCTTGCTCAGTTGGGGATATTCAAATGAATTAACCAATCATTAATACCATTGATCAGCTCTACCAAACGTGGATGTTTTTCCACTAAGAAACGAACAGTATGTTGTTTTGATTGATACTATGAAGCTGCTTCGATGCAACCTATATTGTGAAAAGCGCTATATAAATATACTTGACTTGACTTGACTGGTGATTGATTAGCTAATAGTGAACTACCTCATTCGACTAAGCGCTATTAATTACCAATTTATTAATCAGAGTTTCTTGTTAGTTAATAGTAGTTAATATTGCATTACTCATTTGTTCCTGTGTAGTTATTCATTAATGATGAAAAGGTATTCTTAAGTGTTACCGTAAGTTCTTCACCAAAAGCAAAAGAACATTGTGTTTTGATGCATGTTCTTAACCTGATTATGCTTAATAAACTGACAATGCACGTGTTCATGTAAACGTGTTAACCCATTTTCCTTAAGGTCATAAGCGGCTTAAGCATAAACTGATCATCACAGCTAGATTTTTGCCCCTTACGCTGATTTCACCCAGCATGTAAACGCATTAACCTCATATCTGTCGGCTTTTTGAAGTGTGCATGTGTAATTGGTGACAGGAACGCATTCTTAAAGTGGATTTAAGCTCATCCATAGAGCAATTTGCGGTAAGGAAGGAGGAATTTTTTTTTGCAAACTCAAGACTATTTCTTGACCCAAAAAATGATAAAAGTGATCTCATCTTGTGCAGCTGAAATAGAAGTGGTACAGTCAAAATCCTGGATCTGTAACTGCATGAGAGGATAATTAATGAGCCATAAGTTTCGCGCTGACTCTTGTTTGGTTTTTAATGCTTTATTTGAAGTCCTCACACCACAGTAAAATCTGATAAAATAATCTGTAGAACCATCAAGATTTACATTTACATTATGCATTTGGCAGACGCTTTAATCCAAAGCGACTTACATTGCATTTCAAGGTACACATTTACATTCTTATCAGTTCTTGCATTCCCTGCGAATCGAACCCATGACCTACTTTTTGAGCTACAAGATAATCAGGACTTCACGATTATCAGAAGGGGAGAAATTGGTCCAAAATATCTTGTAGTATGTACCCAGAATTAGTTGTGGCTGGACTTTCAAGCTCAAGAGAGGGGGAGTTGGACGTCAAGCTCCGCCCATTGGCTCTGCAGTGAGTAGCCTCTCTCTTAGGTAAGATGAGATTTACAGCAGTCAAACTCTTGTATAATTTGTTTAATGCAGTGCGATTGTCATAGAGGTTGTTAGAAAGTGTAATATTGATAAGATTTCGAGGTTTGAGTAGTGGCCTTTCAACTCATCACCATGTTCCAGACGACTTTCCACACAGTAATATACTCACAGTGCTCTGTCTTGTACTTACAGCAGGATATAATTTCTCTTTTTAGATGTCCTCTGTTGAGGTTATTCAGTCAGACCACTGTCTTTCATTGTTAGTTTCCTTTTGTTAAATTGCTCTGTTATTATAATGATGTTGTAGGAATTTTTAAGCTTATGAGACTGTCCCTGTTTTAGATTATTTTGTGACATATACATGTTTGAATTTTTATAGTTCTTATTCTCTGGTTAAGGCATGTGTCTGAAAGATTTATGCAATGACGGATGTGAAGGTTAATGTTCTTTACTCCCTTCTAAACAGCTTGGCTGACTCTACATCAACAAATTTCGGTCAATCTCATAAGCTATAATGTTATTGAGAAGTTCTGCAGAATTGGAATTTGAAGGAATCGATTTTGTCACTGCAGAGATGCTGTTGTACTCCTCCAGGGCTGCAATTACTTGAGGAAGTTTCCCTTGCTCATTATCTCTCGACCCCTGGAGATATGTTGAGAGGAGGTTGTGATTCCTTGCTCCATGAGCTCGGTGAAGTCTTAGCTGTCTTCTCCCTGCTTTAATGATGTAGTTCTTACTTGCTGTGGAAAGCTTTGATCCTTTCTTTGATCCTTGCTGGCTCTGGATTAATCAGCAACCTTCCAAAGCTCTTAGAGCTCCAAGCTATTGCAGAACACGGTCCTATCAACCGATTTTCTGAATGAAGATAGTTGACACTCTTATCTTGAGGTAGCGTTTAAAATGGCTCTATTTGAAATATTTAAACATTTTAATGCACTCTGTCTTCAAAAGCAGCACATTGCAATAACAAATTTGGTATGAAGCTCTTAGTCAGAGACGAAGCAGTAGATTTTGTAAATAACTAAAATTCAGTTGGTTTTTTTTACTTCAAAACAGGAATATATTGTTTAATCTATTTTCAGAATGATTTCTTTAAAATTACTTTTAGAGAGTCCACCATGCATTTAGTCCTGTAATGTACATGTAAGTAAATTTGTAAGTACCCTAAGCAAAGAATATGCACTAAATAAATTATGATCTCTCCATAAGTAGAAAATGTTACAGTATCTGAGATGTTTGAAGGTCTGAAAGTGCTACAGTGTTAAAAGGGCAGTCTCATCAGTCACCACATATTCAACATAATTCAGTAATTTAATTAAAATATCTATGTGAATAATTCAGTAATTTAATTAAATTCATATCTATGTGAAATGTGAAATACAAATATGCATTTTAATTGATTGTGTCCTTTACATTGGACAGATGTATTTTCAGTTATGGAATGTAAACTACAACAACTGGATTAATAATTACTGAATAAAAGTATTCCTTAGATATTTTTCTACTGGAAAAAAACATCTTCTGGATGATTGGGGAAGATTTAGTGCTAAACTACTTTTGTCAGCCATGCTGAGTTTATGTTGTCATTAATAAAAACACATTGACATATAAAGGGCACAGTCATATTGTCACGTTTTGATGTGTTCTGTTTAGTTTTGTGATCTCGTTTCCCCCTGTCTATTGTGTTTTTGGTTTAGTCCTGTTAGTTTTCCCGCTTCTCGTTTGTGTTCAGTTTCATCACCTGTGTTTAGTTAATTATCTTGTTAGCCTCAGTTCTTTTAAGCCCTATGTTTTCCCTCAGTGTTTGTTGGTCGTCGTCTATGTATGGTTGTGTAATTTGAGTTCCCTGAAGTCCTGGCATTTGTTATTTTGGTTCCTGTATGTTTAAAGAAATCTACTTTGTAAATAAATCAACTATATTGAAGCTCCATTCGTCCTCGTCTTCAGCTACCTGCACACAAACCTGACAGAACGACCAACCATAAAAAAGGAAAAAGAAAAGAAAAGGAAAACGAAGATGGGCCGTAGGAGGAAGAAGAAAGAGGTGAAACCCTGCAACATACCCATCCTTTTCCAAGAGGAACGCTCCCTGGAAGAGTATGCAGGACTTTATATGGGCCTATATGATGATGTGAGATGGGATGAGGAGGAATTGACACAAAGTTTCTGGGGTGGATTAAAGGACCCGCTTGCCCAGCTGATTCTGGTGAAAGATCTCAATCTGTCATTTCTGGAGTTCGTTGATCACACGCTATGGGTGTGTGGATCGAACTACGTGGTAGAGGATCTTCCCCTTCAGCCTATTTCAAGTCCGGTCTATCCTGAGCCCGTTGTCAATCTGCCAGAACCAGAACCCATAGTCTGCCCATCCGAAGCTGAGTCCGTCACATGTCCGCCAGTGACTGAACACGCAGCACGTGAGTACATCCAAGAAGACACTGCGCTGATGGTGATGTCTGCAGCGATTCTGTGTGTGTGGGCTACACACGCATCAGTTCCAGCCCATGAACCCAGCCCAGCCGAGCCCTCAACGCTGGTTCCGTCCAACCACGTCCAGCCAGAGCTTCACGTCAGCCACGTCCAGCCAGAGCTTCACGTCAGCCACGTCCAGCCAGAGCTTCACGTCAGCCACGTCCAGCCAGAGCTTCACGTCAGCCACGTCCAGCCAGAGCTTCACGTCAGCCACGTCCAGCCAGAGCTTCACGTCAGCCACGTCCAGCCAGAGCTTCACGTCAGCCACGTCCAGGCAGAACTTCTTTCGACGCTGGTCCCGTCCAGCCCAAAGCTTCCTTCACCGCTGGTTCCGTCCAGCACAGATCCTGCGCCAGAGCCCGCTGATCCTGCGCCAGAGCCCGCTGATCCTGCGCCAGAGCCCGCTGATCCTGCGCCAGAGCCCGCTGATCCTGCGCCAGAGCCCGCTGATCCTGCGCCAGAGCCCGCTGATCCTGCGCCAGAGCCCGCTGATCCTGCGCCAGAGCCCGCTGATCCTGCGCCAGAGCCCGCTGATCCTGCGCCAGAGCCCGCTGATCCTGCGCCAGAGCCCGCTGATCCTGCGCCAGAGCCCGCTGATCCTGCGCCAGAGCCCGCTGATCCTGCGCCAGAGCCCGCTGATCCTGCGCCAGAGCCCGCTGATCCTGCGCCAGAGCCCGCTGATCCTGCGCCAGAGCCCGCTGATCCTGCGCCAGAGCCCGCTGATCCTGCGCCAGAGCCCGCTGACGTCAAGTCTGTCCCTGTCCCTGAGCCTGTGTCGATCCCGGAGATTGTGTTTGTCCCTGAGCCGGAATCTATGTTTGTTTCTGTATTTGTTTCTGTTCTTATGACTGTCTGTGTTAATGTCTGTCCCTGAGCCAGTGTCTGTCCCTGTCCCTGTCCCGGAGCCTGTCCTTGACCCGGAGTCGGTGTCGGTCCCAGAGCTTGAGCCTGTGTCTATCCCAGAGTCTGAGCCTGTACCGGTCCCTGAGTCTGAACCGAGGTCTACACCGCCCTGGCCGCCCGAGGGGTCTGCACCGCCCTGGCCACCTGAAAGGCCTGATCCGCCCTGGCCGCCCGAGGGGTCTGCTCCGCCCTGGCCACCCGAAGGGTCTTCACCGCCCTGGCCACCTGAAAGGTCTGATCCGCCCAGCCCGCCCGAAGGGTCCTCACCGCCATGGCCGCCCGAAGGGTCACCACCGCCCTGGACGCCCGAGGGTCCGACAGCTCCGCCGTGGCCACGCCCACGTCCTGTTCCGCCCTGGTCACGCCCACGTCCTGTTCCACCCTGGTCACGCCCACGTCCTGTTCCGTCCTGGTCACGCCCTCGTCCTGCTCCGCCCTGGTCACGCCCTCGTCCTGCTCCGCCCTGGTCACGCCCTCGTCCTGCTCCGCCCTGGTCACGCCCTCGTCCTGCTCCGCCCTGGTCACGCCCACGTCCTGCTCCGCCCTGGTCCCCTGACCAGCCTGCTCCGCCTGGACCGTCCTGGAGTCCAGGATGCCCACCCTCCCACCCCTTTGGATGTTATACGGCGTGAGGACGCGCCTTCGGGGAGGGGGGAGGTACTGTCACGTTTTGATGTGTTCTGTTTAGTTTTGTGATCTCGTTTCCCCCTGTCTATTGTGTTTTTGGTTTAGTCCTGTTAGTTTTCCCGCTTCTCGTTTGTGTTCAGTTTCATCACCTGTGTTTAGTTAATTATCTTGTTAGCCTCAGTTCTTTTAAGCCCTATGTTTTCCCTCAGTGTTTGTTGGTCGTCGTCTATGTATGGTTGTGTAATTTGAGTTCCCTGAAGTCCTGGCATTTGTTATTTTGGTTCCTGTATGTTTAAAGAAATCTACTTTGTAAATAAATCAACTATATTGAAGCTCCATTCGTCCTCGTCTTCAGCTACCTGCACACAAACCTGACACATATAGAATTATGGGAAAGGGTCAAAGGTGATTGCCATGATGACTATTAAAGAATGGTGTGAAGTGTGAAGTGTAAAGAATGAAACAAATTAAAATCTGTTCACTGTAGTGGATTCCAGCATTAGAGGGTTAAAATAAATCTGGCAACTCTATACTGATGTGACACCAAGATAGTCAGAACCCTGTAGTAAGTATAATCTACACATTTTTATAATTGTTTATTTTCTTTAGCACCTTAAAACAAGCCCATGGAGGTCCAGTCCTGCAGAGTTAGCTCCACCATGCCCCAACACACTTGCTTGGAAGTTTCTACTGTAGTTGTAACGGTTATGTTAAGGCACGAAGATGAAGATAAAGGTTCAAACAGTATTTAATAATATCCACAGAGTAATTTCCACATGAAGAACAGCAAGCAAACACAACCATGCGTAAACGAGATCGGACAAGGGTGATCTGAAAACACCGGACTAATTACACAGACAAATGAGATGATTAACGATTACACAGCTGATAGTGATGACAAATCAAATTAGAAACCATGATGACAAACTAGTTGCAGTAAAAGGTGCAACTGAGTCCAAATATGGTGATATTGTGACATTTCGCCCCCTCGCACTCTCGGATAGCGCAACCTCGCGCCGTAGAAGTGATGAGGGATAGAGGGAGCTTTGGAGGTGGACAAGGAGCAGGTGAAGGGCTGGTAGAAGACCAGGGAGGTAAAGATGGTGGGTTCAACCAGGTGGTGGCCTTTAGCAGGGATGGTCTGATGGCACACCAGGCCACAGGAGGAGCCATGGTGGTCAGGGTCTTCATGCCACCCTGGGGAGGAGTGGAGGTAACGGAGCCCATGGAGTTGGAGCCCTAGGCGCAGACAGAGAGTCGAAGGAGATGAGAGACGCTGACGGTCCCTGAGTCCATGACGGAGCTGTAGCGACGACCCCCAGAGATGGAAACAGGGTACCGGAGGGCTGAGGTGGAGATGGAACGACTGAGGGCTGAGGCATAGCTTGAGCGAAGGTGGAACCAAACAGAGCCGTAGGGGTGGAGGGCCAGAGAGGTGAGTCTGTGGTGGTGTGATGGCGATGTCTGACCCAGGTGGAGCCAATGGCCTGAGTAGTGTTGTAGTTCTCCAGACCGGTCTCGAGACCACTTTTTGATGGTCTCGGTCTCGTCTCGGACTCGACTGCATTTGGTCTCGGTCTTGTCTCGGTCTCGGATATTGAGGACTCGCGATTTTTTTTCAAGACCAGTCAAGACCATAACTGTGGAAATATCACTAAATTGCCAGTATATTGTCTCATTTTTTTGTTAACATCCTTGCTTTTATTGGATGTAAAACGATCAGACAGAGAGAGAGAGAGCACGAGCGAGAGCGAGAGAGCGCCCCGGTCGCGCGCACGCACTCTTTCTATTCGGAGCCAGGCAAAAGTATAAACAAGGGTTCGCCGTCTCCTAAGCGCTGTCTTGCATGGCACATATTAATAAAAATAAATCAACATGATGGTAAGGTCGGAAGACCATAGTTTCATGTGGAGCATTCGGGTATTTTTTCCTGAATTACCGCTGGTTGTGAATTGTGCTAAAATACCTTTAAAAAAGGATTGTTGTAGGTTTAAAAACAACATAACTTTATGTATTGTTTATAAAAGGTGGAGAAAAGTGAAGACTTTAGTGATGAACAATGAATAATTGTTTTACATTCTGTACTAAATGATGGAAGTCACCCAGGTATTGAATAAAGATGGTTACGTTTATTTAAACTTTGAGTGTTTAATATCTAGGCTATGTATTTTTATGCTAATGTGGATCTTTCAGATCAATTTGAGAAGCTCTTTTGATCATGTTTCACATTTTGTTGTGTCATGTAGTGTGGGGCGCTGGTCTTGGTCTTGGTCTCGGTCTCGCCCTCCCTCGGTCTTGGTCTCGACTTGGTCTCGGCCCCTAAAGTCTTGGTCTTGTCTCGGTCTCGATACACTCTGGTCTTGGTCTTGTTTTGGTCTCGGTTTAGGTGGTCTTGACTACAACACTAGGCCTGAGGGAGTGCAATAGTGCCAAAATCTCTATGGTCGCTGTTGGAGTTGAGGGTGGAAGGAGCAAAGGCAGAGGAGTCAGGGTGATGGGCCTTGGTGACACGATGGGATCGCAAAGGAGAAGCTGGCTCACAGCCAGGTGTTGCAACACCGCTGAGAGAAGGCTGATGAGGAACTTAGGGACTGATGGGAGACAGCCAGGGCTGGGTATCAGGCGTGGCTGAGGGCTGGAGAATGGAGTGATGATGAACAGAAGGATTGTCAGAAAAGAAAAAATTATTGTAAAAAGTCTGGAGAGGAGGCGGGAGAGGGAGGCTGGGCAGGACCAGCTCGTTCAAAATAGAGCAGACAGTCTCGGGAGGGATTAAAGGGGGCAGGGGTTATTCCTTTCCAAATCTTTGCCTCTAGCAGGTCGATGGCTTCTTGATCTTGTTTGGATCTGGTGGCAAGTTTCTCACTCCTGTAGGGTAGTACGTCGAGTTGCTACAGTCTCTCAATATGTCTGAACAGTTCATTGGAAGGGGAGCGAATTGATATGTTGAGACATTGATGGGTGAGTAGTGGATGTTGCACAAGCTTAGCAGGCCCTTGGACTGTCCAGCCTAGTCTCGTCTTCACTGCTGCTAGTCCACCGGGAGGACCCAAGCGTACAGGCTCAATCGGGGTAACTAAGTGAAGATAGTCAGAGCCGATTAATAGAAGGGGCGGGACACTGTCAAAGAAAGGGATTGGCAGCCCTCTGAGGTGTCCGTATTTATTATGTAGGGTTGCAACTGGACATGTGCGTTCAGCGAGCCCCAATTGGTCTGCAGTAAATGCCCTGTGTGTCTTAAAAACTCTTTGAGGCTGACAGGCTGGAGAGAAGGTGAAGGACACTGAAGTACTATGTATGACTCTCATGTCCTGTCTAACCGTTCTCAGAGCAAGATCTTCTGGTTTTTTTTCTATGTACAGTAGCTTTAGTTTCTGAGCAGCTGCTTGGAAAAGGATGGTGCATTCTGAGCCATCATCCAAAATGGCAAATGTCTCATGGGTATGTTCTCCATTCTGATGAATTACTTTTATGACATTTCAGAATCTCCGATTCATCCTTTGTTGTAACTGGGTGAGATACAGGTGTGCTTTCATATCTTGGTCCAGTGGGTGGTGAACGACTTATGGCTCACCGGTCTGTCCACATGGCCTCGTCGCTTGATGACTGATACATGACATCTTGGCTACCCTTTCAGTGTGACTTGCCTGTAACTCTCTGGGATGAAGGGATGTATAAGCAGCTGGAGTCTGTTGGTCATATTGAGGTAGAGAAACCTCATAATCCTCCAACCAGGCTGGAGGCTATATTCGCCGCGTATATACGCACGTCCGCAGGCAGTCCTTCTCTGGTCATCTTGTCTGGATTCATCTTCAACACATCCACAGCAATAACTGCATCCGGCTCGAATGACCAAATTAATTTGTAGTAACCAATGTGGCTCGGGTTAAATTCATCACTGTGGTACTTCTGGTCAGGATGCAATGAAAATGCTCATAGGTATCTTTGAGGAAATTTTGTGTGTGGTTGGTTCTATAAGACAAATAGAAACCAATATATCAGTACTTAACATTAAAAAAATAACATAGATAAACTATTTCAATAGTTAAAAATACATTTGAACATATCCAGAAGTCATATTATTCACTTTTGTCATCTTATCTGTCTTATCTGCCTGCATAACAGAATGGCAAAGCACTTTTCTTAGACAATATCAACAATTAGTATATACACACAATGAAAAGTAATTACACTTATGCTTGATATAAACAACAAGGAACTGTGTAAACAATTATAAACATCAAATAAAATAATATAGGCAGGTTGATCGGCCTTATAGGCGACATTAATTTGGCCTATTTAACGTAACAAACAGAATTATGATTATAACCCATAAACAGTGAAAAAAGATCTATAAACATTGAATCTTACTTTTAGATGCACATACAGGATCCAAGTTCGCAAGACGCAAGTGTTTTTTGCCAGTTTCAGCCTGACGCAGTTATCCTTTTCATGTCCTGCTCCACATTGTTTAAATAGCAAATGCATTTGCGCCCTTTTGTGTGCCCATGCCCATTCACACCATGCTGGTCTTAAAAAAGTGTTCAGGCGCATTGTTAGAGTGTTGCTATTTTGAGGAATCTGAAATAGACTGTGCCACTAACCAAAAATCCTGGTATAAAGTCAGTGGTGCAGTATTTGGGCGCATTAGTAAATATAGGCTATAGGCGGTTGCGTAACGTGCGTACACACACAGGGACACGCAGCAGCACACAAACATTCCAAATATTAAAAATAAAAGGATTGTAAAAGATTATTATTGTGTATATTAAGATATGGTAGAATCCAGCTTGTATCGTAGATGGTCTGCTCACGCACTTTAACCTCGCGCATGAGCAGATCCATTTCCTCTGAGAAGCGTTCAGTTTTTACGCTTACAAATTCCGTAATGTAAATAGCATATCCGCCATAGCGCGAGCGCAACTGGCTTTGAAAGGGAATGATTCTCTGATTGGTTTAACGAGTTTGTTTGCCCATAGAATCTTTAAGATATTAGGTTAAACTTATTTTGCTTGCTGTCCACCGGAGAGGGGCTCGATGTTTGGGTTTGGGGAGGTGGAGGTGGAGGGATACTGGAACAGCTGATGCTATAGGGAGAGGTAAGCGGCTGCTTATATACTCAGCTGTTGATTGAAAGATTAGATTGGCTCACTCCTCTCTAACTTATGTTTAGGAACTTCATTTATTGTACGTTGCCCCTGTAACACACCCATTACTCATTAAGAGAATAGGGACAACCATTTTTCCCATTTTTAGTAAAAGTGGATTCGGACACGCCCTAAGTGTGCTTTAGACCATGCGCTTAGATCATTAAAATAGGGCCCACTGAATGCATCAACTCTCAGGCAGAAACCCCTGATATAAATATATTACCTGAAGTGCTGAATACAGGGCCCTTTGTAACAATTATACTATGTATTGATTTACTTGGAAAGCCTATTTGCCATCAAGTTGGATGATAAAGGCTCTGTGACTGGCACTCAGAAATACAATAATACAGACATAATTGAAATGCGGGACACTGCTTAGGTATTGCTGGACACGGGCCAAAGCTCCCAGTTTTGGGACTGTCATCCTACAGTACCTGCAATGCACTTGCCGGCACAACCGTGGCCAGTGTAAATGCTCTAACTGGTTAATATGGGTATTAAAAAAAAATGACATACTGCACAGTACTGCAAACAGATCAGGTGTAAACCATGTATGTTCTCGAGATAAATTCACTGACTCTGTGATCCAGATGAAAGTTCACTGAAAGGGAAGAGTATGAGTGAGTAACAACTTCTGCCTCTGTGCCCTATAGAAGTATTAGTCATATAGTTTTTTATCAACATGAAGTTGAGTAAGTGATGACAGGATTTCTTTTAAAGGTGCTGTTGCACTTGAATCGTCTTTAAAAGAACCAAACTCACGTGCCTTGAAGTGAACCAAGAGGTAGTAATGGTGCCTTAGCTTCTCAACGGACCAATTGTGAAAACACCCTATGCTTGCCAGTTGGATTCAAAATGGCATTAATAGGCTGCTGCTAGATAAACAAAAAGGTTGGATTGACAAAACGCTCAGTGAGTGGTCAATATTTTCCTGCTGGCATTTAGTGCATTTAAAGAGATGTGGTCATTTGAGCTCAGCTTTTGTGTTAGTTGTGCTGAAGGCCGCTGGTTTGTAGTATTAACCGCTAGCTTGTGTGGGAGTTTGGGTCTAGCTATAGTAAGGAATCCTCCTCCATTATTTATAACGCTTTTACTGTGACCTACTTTACAACACAACAGTAACCACAATTCCCTCTGTACTTTAAATGCATTTATCTTTAATTAATATGTGCAAACACCCAACACCGAAGCCAAAAACTGAAATCTCATTCATATAAGAATTTACCACTTGCACACTGAAAAACACCCTCCAATCTTCTCTAACTCTGTACTAGTGCTGTACACCATGTGCACACACATAGATAATGTATAGAGGTAGTTCTGCACAATGCCTGTTCATGTTGTATATTCACTTATCAGTTTTGCACCTCAGCTGTTCTAATTGTTTCCGCTCAGTAGCCCAATGAATTACTGGATTTTCTTCTGCCATTTTACTGCAGTACAGCACTCAGAAGACAATGGGGCAACGGAAGAATGGGGATTTTAGATTTAATGGGACATCATTTACATTATGTACAGACACACACGTGGTATACACAGACACTGCCACACACTCTGTATAGAAGCCTAAATATCAGCCTGCTCTTACATCAGCAGAAGAGGTTTGATTGACACAATGTGTCACAAGTGTTGATTGCTGTAAGCATTAAGTGCATCAGAACACTAAGTAAACTGAATCCCATAAAATCCACGACCGTGGTACGACCATTTGATTGACAGACTTACTGTCCAATGATTCTAGGTGGTGTTGGAAATGATTGGCTGGAGTTTTTCGAGTCCTGCCCGTTCCACAGATGATTAAATTGCTTAATTTTCATTTCAGTGCTTCTAACTCAGTGGCTGTAAGTGGGTTATGAATAGGATTTCAAGTGATTTTGAAAAAATGGACAAAAAAGAGAATCACATACCCCACCTTTAATAAAGTATGTCTAGTAATTCTTTAAATGATTAATTAACTATTTACTAATGCTTAACTAATGATTCATAGCATGAAGTTATTATAAAGTGTTACTGGATATTCTGCATGACCATATTCTGCATCCCTTAATCCTTCCCAATGCCTAAATTTAACAATTACCACCTGACTAACTATTAATAAGCAGTAATTAGGAGTTTATTGAGTTTATTGAAGTCATGGAATAATTAGTTAATAGTGAGAATTGGACCCTAATCTAAAGTGTGACCCTTTTTTTTTCTTTTTTTTTTACTTTACTGTTCAGACCGGACTTTTTCTCCAGTATCCTGGATTTTGGATGAATACCACTGTAGATGTATGATCTTGCTATGTGGATGTATAATGCTGTCCTCTACTTTTCCTTCACTCACTGAGATGGAACTGTGTCCTTTCCAGGCTTCCAATGTGAATGAGGCGGCTGTCTAGACGTTGCCCTGCCACCCTTATCCTTTGAATAGTAATGACCTGTCAGATAGAACTCAAGAATAAAGAATTCATAGATTAAGCAGCAGAGCTAATCCAGACTCACACAAATCCATCTTCCTTAACGTTCTTTTACTCCTTAGGTGTCAGGTCTTTTTGCCTTCCTCACAGGGGCTTTTTTATTTTACACATGCACACCACCATTAATAGTTGCACATTTATCAAGCTACAGTATTAGACTTATTCTGCAAACTCAACCACTTTTTTTTGGTTATTCAAATTTCTGTCCTCTGCAGTGTTCGCAGTTCATTTATTCAGGGTATTTTTTCCCCATTCTCACTCAATTTAAATGGCACTGCTTTATTCTGCTTTAAGATGTCTACTTTTTTTCCTTATTGGTCCATGATGGCCTCATTTGATACAGATTGTTTCAAAGTAGCTTTACAGCAATAAACAGGAAATGTATGATCAATGATGTAAACAGAATTAAATTCTGCTGTAATGCAGCTCTAGACAATAGTGTCATTATTCAGCTGAAGTCAGTTCATTGTTGATTCCCTTCAGGGAAACCCTTCCTTTTACAGTCCCCTAATTACTAGGTGTTTACCTGGTAAATATATGGTAAGTTATAGAGGGTTATTGGTAATTACCACAGGTAACAAGTATGTACAGTGAAGAAAATAAGTATTTGAACGCCCTGCTATTTTGCAAGTTCTCCCACTTAGAATTAATGGAGGGGTCTGAAATTGTCATCGTAGGTGCATGTCCACTGTGAGAGATATAATCTAAAAAAAAATCCAGAAATCACAATGTATGATTTTTTAAGTATTTATTTGTATGATACAGCTGCAAATAAGCATTTGAACACCTGAGAAAATCAATGTTAATATTTGGTACTGTAAGGAATGCTCAAAGGTTCATAAGCTTTTTAGTCAATTTTAATTTCGGGGAAGAATATTCAACAGTTATTAATCTATGATCAACAAATTATCGAATATAGTCTGAACCGAGTCCTTACGTACATAAATAACCCACGAGGGGTTATACAACAGCACACGTCTGCTTCGGGTATGTATATAACAATTAAACACAACGAATTATGATTAATTAGGAATATACATCCTACACAGACCGATGGCTGTTGATCTTTAAAATTACCAAAGCAATTGAAACCCCCTTTCTCAGTCCGCACGTCCGCCGTGCTGTTCGGTTGAAAGTTATCAATAGCTTGTGGCCTATTTTAGCTTAACTTTACTGACACTGTTTAGTGCACTTAACAATATCAGATTGTAGCGTTTAGGATCTTTTATATTAAAGAGGCTTTGTTATGTGGTTGTTATGAAACTGCTCCGAGACTTGGAGGTGAAGATCCATACGCAGTATTTATTAGAAGAAGTCAAACAGGCAGGGATCAAATAACAGCAAACAGGGCAATGGAGACAAGGCAGAGACAAACCAGATACAGGCAGAGGGTCGAGGCAGGCAGCGAGAATCAGAGTCCAGTGAAACAGTCCAGGGTCAGGGCAGGCAGAAAAGGGTCAGCCACGATAAACAATCCACAGGTCAAAATACAGGAAGCAAACACAGGAGGATAACGCTCAGAATTGCAACTAACAGTAAAATAAGACTTCGCGGTGAGAGAATGAGTGAACATGGTAGAAATAGACAGACTAACAGGATGACACAGGTGAATGGAATCAGTGAATGAGGTACAGGTGAATGTGATCAGTGATGATGAGTCCAGGCAGTGAGTATGGGAAATGTAGTGTGTGAGGAAGTGATCATAGTCCTTTGTGGAGCACCCTCTGGTGGCTCTCGAGGGCACTCCAGCTGGTGATCGTTACATAGCCCCCCTCCAATGAGCGGCTTCCAGACGCTCCAAAACTGTCCAGGTGGGTGGTGGTATGGAGGCGGATCCGGGGGCGGGATGGAGGGCCAGGTCCGTGGAGCAGAAGAGGACCTGGAGACTGCGACAGGACGGAAGGCCAGGGCGGAGCAGACAGTCCGTCGGGCGGCCAGGGCGGAGCAGACAGTCTGTCGGGCGGCCAGGGCGGAGCAGACAGTCCGTCGGGCGGCCAGGGCGGAGCAGACAGTCCGTCGGGCGGCCAGGGCGGAGCAGACAGTCCGTCGGGCGGCCAGGGCGGAGCAGACAGTCCGTCGGGCGGCCAGGGCGGAGCAGACCCTTCGGGCGGCCACGGCGGTGAAGACCCTTCGGGGGGCCACGGCGGTGAAGACCCCTCGGGCGGCCACGGCGGAGGAACAGGCACCGGCTCAGGAACAGACACCGGCTCAGGAACTGGAACAGGAACAGACTCTGGCTCTGGCTCTGGCTCAGGAACAGGAACAGACTTTGTGACGACGGCCATCTTGTCCGTAGACACTGGCTCGGAGGCGGCCATCTTGTCCCTAGACACTGGCTCGGAGGCGGCCATCTTGTCCATAGACACTGGCTCGGAGGCGGCCATCTTGTCCATAGACACTGGCTCAGAGGCGGCCATCTTGTCCGTAGACACTGGCTCGGAGGCGGTCATCTTGTCCATAGACACTGGCTCGGAGGCGGCCATCTTGTCCATAGACACTAGCTCGGAGGCGGCCATCTTGTCCGTAGACACTGGCTCGGAGGCGGTCATCTTGTCCGTAGACACTGGCTCGGAGGCGGCCATCTTGTCCGTAGACACTGGCTCGGAGGCGGCCATCTTGTCCGTAGACACTGGCTCGGAAAGAGGAAGAGGATCAAGCTCAGGATTAGGCTCAGCAGAAGTGACGTGAAGCGTCTCTGATTCGGCAGAAGTGACGTGAAGCGTCTCTGGCTCGGCAGAAGTGACGTGAAGCGTCTCTGGCTCGGCAGAAGTGACGTGAAGCGTCTCTGGCTCGGCAGAAGTGACGTGAAGCGTCTCTGGCTCGGCAGAGACGACGTGGGCAGTCTCTGGCTCGGCAGACGTGACGTGGGCAGTTTCTGGCTCGGCAGACGTGACGTGGGCAGTCTCTGGCTCGGCAGACGTGACGTGGGCAGTCTCTGGCTGTGCAGACGTGACGTGGACAGTCTCTGGCTGTGCAGACGTGACGTGGACAGTCTCTGGCTGTGCAGACGTGACGTGGACAGTCTCTGGCTGTGCAGACGTGACGTGGACAGTCTCTGGCTGTGCAGACGTGACGTGGACAGTCTCTGGCTGTGCAGACGTGACGTGGACAGTCTCTGGCTGTGCAGACGTGACGGGAAGCTCAGGCTCGGCAGGGCTGCAGGGAAGCTCAGGCTCGGCAGGGCTGCAGGGAAGCTCAGGCTCGGCAGGGCTGCAGGGAAGCTCAGGCTCGGCAGGGCTGCAGGGAAGCTCAGGCTCGGCAGGGCTGCAGGGAAGCTCAGGCTCGGCAGGGCTGCAGGGAAGCTCAGGCTCGGCAGGGCTGCAGGGAAGCTCAGGCTCGGCAGGGCTGCAGGGAAGCTCAGGCTCGGCAGGGCTGCAGGGAAGCTCAGGCTCGGCAGGGCTGACGTGAAGCTCTGGCTGGACGTGGCTGACGTGAAGCTCTGGCTGGACGTGGCTGACGTGAAGCTCTGGCTGGACGTGGCTGACGTGAAGCTCTGGCTGGACGTGGCTGACGTGAAGCTCTGGCTGGACGTGGCTGACGTGAGGCTCTGGCTGGACGTGGCTGACGTGAGGCTCTGGCTGGACGTGGCTGACGTGAGGCTCTGGCTGGACATGCTCTGGCTGGACGGTCTCTGGCTGGACGGTCTCTGAGGAGACCTTTCTCCTCCTCCTCCTCCTCTGGACCACCGGACTCGGGACCAGTGGTGAAGGCCTGGCGTACTTTGGAAGGAAGCTCTCCAGACATCGGGCGAGTGCCTCTCTCCAGTTCAGACCCGAGAGATCGGGGAGCTCCCTCGGGTCGACCTCCTTAGCCCCCAGCCGGTAGCACAGCTTGACTGCCTCATCACCGAGAGAGCAGGAGGCAGCGAGAGGAGGTATACCCCCAGGTATACTGGAACAGATCGCGGCTGTCCAGGGCCAAGGCCGCGATCTGACCGGCGAACTCCCGGTCCATGCTGGGAAGATCTGTGCTGCTGGATTCAAGTGGTATCGCTGCTGGATCTTGGTGTGGCGAAGTCTTCTGTTATGAAACTGCTCCGAGACTTGGAGGTGAAGATCCATACGCAGTATTTATTAGAAGAAGTCAAACAGGCAGGGATCAAATAACAGCAAACAGGGCAATGGAGACAAGGCAGAGACAAACCAGATACAGGCAGAGGGTCGAGGCAGGCAGCGAGAATCAGAGTCCAGTGAAACAGTCCAGGGTCAGGGCAGGCAGAAAAGGGTCAGCAACGATAAACAATCCACAGGTCAAAATACAGGAAGCAAACACAGGAGGATAACGCTCAGAATTGCAACTAACAGTAAAACAAGACTTCGCGGTGAGAGAATGAGTGAACATGGTAGAAATAGACAGACTAACAGGATGACACAGGTGAATGGAATCAGTGAATGAGGTACAGGTGAATGTGATCAGTGATGATGAGTCCAGGCAGTGAGTATGGGAAATGTAGTGTGTGAGGAAGTGATCATAGTCCTTTGTGGAGCACCCTCTGGTGGCTCTCGAGGGCACTCCAGCTGGTGATCGTTACAGTGGTCAACAACAACCAGCCCGTTCTCATCCCAAGGCGTCATATACTGACTCTCGTGACATTTCCTCTACATTCAACGCGCATGGTACCCTTTAGCGTCAATATGAGACGCAGATTTAAATGGGTCAGAAGGCGCCTCCTAGCGGTCTAACCCTAACCCTACACCATACCTAAACCTACCCATTTCTGTGCGTGTTATATTGACGCTAAAGGGTACCATGCGCGTTAGATTTAGACGAAATGTCAAAAGTGTCAGATATGACGCCAAAGGATGAGAATGCGTTGCAACAACAGAGGCAATAAGGTATAACTGAGGTTTTTAATAACAAAACTACACTACTGGTAAAACAAAGATATAGATAAACAAAGTAAACTAAAACAAATAATAAAAGAAACGTAGAAACATAAGGAAAACACAATTGCTAGCACAATTAGACCCTCAGAGACAGCCACAGGATACACACTTTAAAGCGTCTAAATTTGAGATGGAACACTTGCATTCAGACCTGGTGTTGTGTAGGAGAGAGCGTGCGGCGTCCTGAAGATGGGAGGCGGACTTCTTTGATACTTCCGAGCGTGGATGTTTCGCGGGAAATTCAAACGTCCTAAAACAGTTCTGTATGCGCAAAGACAGTCTTATCACCGGGATGCTGGAAGACTGACGAAACACACGTGGGTAACTCGGTCGGAGGACGAGAACCGCACTGAGAACAGACTAGCTATACGCAAAATAAAACAAAGACAAACTAAAAACAGGAACAAAAGAAAGCACCCGAAGGTTACATCTGGGACAGGATACACAGCGCGAGACAGCGAACGAACTGCTGCACGGCCTTTTACCGGGAAGAGTCCACGCCCACTTTGGAAAGACTTCTCCAATGGGATCCTTTCTTGATTTGGCGGGGTTCCGTGGCCTTTGTCTTGTCGGAACGCCCAACTTTCGGATTTATGGCAGGTATGAATATGGTCAGAAACATTACAGAGATGGAAAAACATAGCAGAGTACATTTTAACGGAACCTCGTTTATATGGTTTAGTTAGACCACGTCGGGAGCTTTCATTTACTATCATGAAAGACGTGTTTGACGCACATACAAGTGAATATATGCTCTTAGGCTCTTTATACAGGCCCTTAGAGTTTTAACTACACAACTAACAATCTTAATTGGCATGATACACAAAAGGAATATACCAGAATACATGAATATATCGTATTTCTCTTAGAATCACCCATTTCTCTGGGTTTTCCGTGAGGAATGCCTCGGCGCGTGTACATAGATGTGTGTGCGTACGTGTATCCGTGGTGCGAGCGTGGATATGTGTATGCGTGCTTTTTCATTTCACACATCTGGCTTCGTTCTCTCCGCAGGGATGGGTGTTAAGTGATAGCAATCTGTTTGAAAAACCTAGGTCCGAATTTTTATGGCCATTTGTGTAAACCATTTCGGACCCTAAACGTGTCAATAGGCAAGCTACGACCAGACACAGCGTCGCCAGAGGGTAATTTGCATCGGATGAGTCACATGAGAAAATTAAGCTTACTTCAAAAGAAACATATACTTGTGATTATGCATTTCACGATATTGATGTACAGCTTAATAGATAGATCAGATTTGGAGGATTGTAACGATATCAAACATCACACGTCACAGACATAATACTGCAGAGTTACCTCTTAACGCATACGTACAGGCATTTATAATTCTCTTACACGCATGATGACATTCTTAGGACAAGTTTACACATTACAGTTCTCCTACATGTATTTTGACACATCGGATATGTTTTAATAACAACTTAATATATGGAAAGTCATGTTTCCTGCATGTGTACGTGCGTGTTCATATGTGCGTTTGCGTGGATGTGTATTGAGCACACGTGGTGAGAGGAGAAAATGGAAACATCTGTTTTTCGCTTCTCCCGCCCGATTTCCGCCAGGGGGGAGTAAATCAAGGCCGGTTTGTTTAAGAGAAGTCCGTATCAGTTGACCACATGGCCGCTGGAATGTGGTTAGTTAAGGCTCTTTATTCTTGCGAGTTAATGATTTAATAAAAGAGAATTAATGATTGTCCGTTCAGTCTCTACAGTACAGTAGCCTTTGTTTGCAATTAAAGAGGTCAAACGTTTCCTGTAGTTTTTCACCAGGTTTGCACACACTGCAGGAGGGATTGGCCCACTCCTCCACACAGATCTTCTCTAGATCAGTCAGGTTTCTGGGCTGTCGCTGAGAAACACGGAGTTTGAGCTCCCTCCAAAGATTCTCTATTGGGTTTAGGTCTGGAGACTGGCTAGGCCACGCCAGAACCTTGATATGCTTCTTACAGAGCCACTCCTTGGTTATCCTGGCTGTGTGCTTCGGGTCATTGTCATGTTGGAAGACCCAGCCTCGACCCATCTTCAATGCTCTAACTGAGGGAAGGAGGTTGTTCCCCAAAATCTCGCAACACATGGCCCCAGTCATCCTCTCCTTAATACAGTGCAGTCGCCCTGTCCCATGTGCAGAAAAACACCCCCAAAGCATGATGCTACCACCCCCATGCTTCACAGTAGGGATGGTGTTCTTGGGATGGTACTCATCATTCTTCTTCCTCCAAACACGGTTAGTGGAATTATGACCAAAAAGTTCTATTTTGGTCTCATCTGACCACATGACTTTCTCCCATGACTCCTCTGGATCATCCAAATGGTCCAATTGGCAAACTTAAGACGGGCCTTGACATGTGCTGGTTTAAGCAGGGGAACCTTCCGTGCCATGCATGATTTCAAACCATGACGTCTTAGTGTATTACCAACAGTAACCTTGGAAATGGTGGTCCCAGCTCTTTTCAGGTCATTGACCAGCTCCTCCCGTGTAGTTCTGGGCTGATTTCTTACCTTTCTTAGGATCATTGAGACCCCACGAGGTGAGATCTTGCATGGAGCCCCAGTCCGAGGGAGATTGACAGTCATGTTTAGCTTCTTCCATTTTCTAATGATTGCTCCAACAGTGGACCTTTTTTCACCAAGCTGCTTGGCAATTTCCCTGTAGCCCTTTCCAGCCTTGTGGAGGTGTACAATTTTGTCTCTAGTGTCTTTGGACAGCTCTTTGGTCTTGGCCATGTTAGTAGTTGGATTCTTACTGATTGGACAGGGGGGTGGACAGGGGTCTTTATGCAGCTAACGACCTCAAACAGGTGCTTTTAATTTAGGATAATAAATGGAGTGGAGGTGGACATTTTAAAGGCAGACTAACAGGTCTTTGAGGGTCAGAATTCTAGCTGATAGACAGGTGTTCAAATACTTATTTGCAGCTGTATCTTACAAATAAATAGTTAAAAAAGCATATATTGTGATTTCTGGATTTTTTTTATTTTTTAGATTATGTCTCTCACAGTGGACATGCACCTAAGATGACAATTTCAGACCCCTCCATGATTTCCAAGTGGGAGAACTTGCAAAATAGCAGGGTGTTCAAATACTTATTTTCCTCACTGTAAATGCAGAGAAACTACAAACTAATTAGTAAATATTTACCTGATATGGTAAATGATAGTCTATTAGTGTGTAATTACTTGTAAAAGCACCACTATTAAATATCAACTCAACAAAGTACTGTGTACTTGTTACCTGTTTAGGTTGGTAAAAACTGTGGTAAATTGTGTACTTCCTCAGAATGTAGGCAGCCCATTTTTAGAAACCCCTCCAGTACTACCCATCAATTCAAGTTAGTTTTGTAGTTATCCAATGTTATGTTGGTAACAGGCCATGTTTATTTATTACTATCTTGAAATTAAGATGAATGACCTTGTCTTACATGTTGTTCATTGCTACACCCATTTATAGAGGGTTTATCAAATAATTTACCTTACACTTACCTGGTAACGTCCTGGTTGCGTATCCACCGTTCCCTGAAGGAGGGAACAGAGGACGTAGTCGACGTAGACTGAATGGGGATCACGCTAGGGAGCCAATCGTCTTCGATTACACACCCCTGCAGCGCAGGTATAATTACGGAAGTGGATGCATGCACTAGTTGCTTTTTCGCTGAGGAGCCGAACGGCCCCCGGAGTCAGCGGTGGTCCAGCAATAGTGGGGAGGGGACTTTTTGGTAACACTTTATTTTGATGGTCCCTTTTGAACGTGCTATTGACTATAAGTAACTTTGCAACTATATGTCAACTAACTCTCATTGGAGTATTAGTAGACTGTCTGCTTAATATCTGCTAACTCTTTATTGTGATGCTCCTCCAACAGACACTCTACTGACTATAAGTAACTTTGCAACTACATGTCAACTTAATCTAACCCTAACCCTACCAGTCTATTAATACTCAACTAACACTCTAATGAGAGTTAGTAGACATGTTGGAGCAACGTTACTTATAGTCAACAGAATGTGTTAAAGGGACCATCCAAATAAGGTGAAACCACGGCAACAAAAACAAACTGCGGCGACCCGCTCCACGAAACATAACAAACAGTGTTCCAGCCAATCACTGGCAAGAAGTATTTGAGGGTGGGTCTGGGGGGTTAGTGCGCGTGCACATGAAGGGGGTGTGTGAAGGAGAGAGAAGCATCAAGAGGGAAGTTTGAATAATGGCCGACACACGACCAAAGAGACGATCGTTCCGATGATCAACTTATAAAGAAGAGGAAAAAGGATAAAGAACGCGCAAAGTACCGAATTTACATCTGTAAAGCATTCGAAAGATGGCGAGAACTCCGCCGGCAGAAGGGCTTCCAGTCCGACATTCAGGTAGGAAGGGAAGGGAGAGGGAGGAGACGAGATGCGGAGGAGGGAGGGTCTAGCTAGCCTCCGTTTTGTTTGACAATAGTCCGAACGTCACCCAGGATCGCTTAGAGCACCTTTAACCACCGGTAAAACCACTATAAAATAATGAATTATTTGCCATATAAATGTTGTTTGCAAAAATATAAGCAGAATACTTTAGAATGGCTGTCAATTGAGAAAGATATTCTTTGGAACCAGATGGTACAGTTACATTATCTAACAGGAGAGGCTAAAAGGGCCGTAGTAACCAGCCACCATTGACACCCTGGCTGCCGAAGAGTTCTTTAGCTTACTAATGTGTAAGAAAGAACTGTGTCATGCCTTGTTTACCCAAAAACGCATTCCTCTATCAGTGGATCTGTTGGAGTTTGAATTAAAGGATTGTATTTTGATCTCCAGTCTAATTGCCTCTCTGGTACGGTGTGCCAGCAGAATAAAATGGTAAATGGACTGCATTTATATAGCGCTTTCACAGACCCAATGGCCACCAAAGCGATTTACATATTGCCTCACATTCACCCATTCACTCACTCATTCATACACCAATGGTTGTTTTATTTTATTTTTCAAATGCTGTTCTGAACCTGATGTTCATTTAAAGTGGTGTGGCATGCTGAAACTATTTTATTAGTGTTTATGTATAAATAAAAACTGCGGCACTAGAAACATTTACTAAAATGCTATTTAAAATCAGAAAAAGTCAAGTCACCTTTATTTATAAAACGCTTTTTACAATACAGATTGTTTCAAAGCAGCTTTACAGTGATAACAGGAAAATAATGCAACAAAGTTTGTTTCCAGAAGAAAATCGTGTCACAGTCCAGCTTAAGTAAGTTCAGCGATGGTTCATTTTTGTTTTAAAAAAGTTATTAATTTAGTTTATATTTTATATATAACCTCTCTGGAGAAAACCGTGATGTCATCATCCAGCTCAGTTCAGTTCTCATTTAATGGTGTATTGGCAGGCAGATCAATAATATTGTTGAATATTAAATGTACAAAATATAAAAAACACACTTCTCTTTAGGTCAAACTGCATTGAAACGTGCAGTCCTCTTGTGGGCAGGTGCAGGGATGATCTGTTAAGGGTTTAAGTTCATCCGTTTTGGCTAGAGTCCGCCAAGCCACATTGACCTCTGTAGCATCCCTATCAAGGTAGCGTCTGCTGCATGTCACCTGACCCAGATAAGAGATGCTAACTCCTGCTGCCTCTCTAACCTTCACATATTTTGAGCACACACACTTGGACACAAACACACACTTTCATAGTCCTTCAAGCTACATTACAACACCTGCAGCCTCCCTGGGGACTCCCCAACAGGACAGTTTGACCCTGTTTTCTCCTCTAACCACCCATCAAGGGACGAGTTCATTCACGTATTGTTGTTGTTTTCATCCGCAGGAGATGTTCACACCTGAGTGTAAATTCAAGGAGTCTGTGTTTGAGAACTACTACGTTATCTACTCATCCACCGTGTACCGTCAACAGGAGTCGGGTCGAGCCTGGTTCCTGGGCCTCACCAAGGAGGGTCAGGTCATGAAAGGGAATCGAGTAAAGAAAACTAAGCCCTCCTCACACTTTGTACCAAGACCCATTGAAGGTAGTGTTTTTGCATTCAAGCATTCAAGAACCCTGTCATGTAATTCAGTACCAAAAGAATTTTTAAAACGTGACCAAATGAAAAATATTGTGATCAGATTTATTATATACTGTGTGTAGATTGTATAGAGAGGGACTAAGGGTACATCGCTATATTGACGAACTTGGAACTCCATTGGATTTCATATGCTTGCCTCATGCGTCTGATCAAGATGCATTTAATTCTTTGCATGCATTTGTAAAAGTAGAAATTATTTTCTTTTTTTTTTATGTTGTGTTTTGAGTGTTATAGCGGATTAAGATATTGACTAGCTTGTTCAATCTTGAACGATGACTGAAACTTTGTATTACTGCCACTTCTCGTGTTTATAGCCTTCTTAAGTCAAGTCAAGTCAAGTCACCTTTATTTATATAGCGCTTTTTACAATACAAATTGTTTCAAAGCAGCTTTACAGAGATAACAGGAAAACAATGTTGTAATAGTATTGTTAAATTCAAAATTAAATGTTAAATGTCCCCAACTAAGCAAGCCAAAAGCCAATGGCGACAAAAGCGAAGAGAGGCGAAAAAGGCAACAGTGGCAAGGAACCAAAACTCCATCAGGTGACAGAATGGAGAAAAAAACCTTGGGAGAACCCAGGCTCAGTCAGGGGGCCAGTCCTCCTTTGGCCAACGAACGAACAGTGTATGATTATGAGTTAGGCAGCATAATGTCAGGAGTCAGATGTGATCAGAACTTTCACGATATTTATCCAGTTCATCTGGTTGGAGGTTGGGTCATCCGGCCGGTGAGGAGATGACTGTGTTGAGGTGTTCATGGGCCTTCACAGTGTTGATGGGGCTGGCTCATCAGGGATGCGTTGTCGTCGTGTCCATGTGATGGTACTTCCTCAGATCTGGATATGGCCTGGATCTGGCGGTTCGCGGTAAACCTCGGGATAAGCAGAGAGACTAATATTAGCGTAGACGCCATCCTTCTTATGATGTACAAAGTACATCAGGAATTATGGGAAGTGTTCCCGGTTCCGGCTGATCTAAACTATGCAGCCTAACATTGAAATCTACAATGTGTTATGTGTATGCTAAGCCAAAGAGATGTGTTTTTAGTCTAGATTTAAACTGACAGACTGTATCTGCTTCCCGGACTGTGTTAGGAAGATTGTTCCAAAGTTTTGGTGCTAAATAGGAAAAGGATCTACCGCCAGCAGTCGATTTTTGATATTCTAGGTATTATCAACTGGCCAGAATTTTGAGATCGCAATAGACGTGAAGGACTATAATGCGTTAAGAGCTCGCTCAAGTACTGGGGAGCTAAACCATTTAGTGCTTTGTAAGTAATCAGCAATATTTTAAAATGTATACAATGTTTAATAGGCAGCCAATGCAGTGTTGACAGAACCAGGCTAATATGGTCATACTTCCTGGTTCTGGTAAGAACTCTAGCGGCTGCGTTTTGAACTAGCTGTAGTTTGTTTATTAAGCGTGCAGGGCAACCACCCAGTAGAGCATTACAATAATCTAGCCTTGATGTCATGAATGCATGAACTAATTGTTCCGCATTTGTCAGTGAGAGCATATGACGTAATTTAGATATATTTTTAAGATGGAAAAATGCGGTTTTACAGATACTAGACACGTGACTTTCAAATGAAAGATTGGTATCAATCTTAAGATGAATCGCTTGTTGTGTTCCTCAACTGTAAGTCACTTTGGATAAAAGCATCTGCTAAATTAATAAATGTAAATCTAAATGATGTAACGAATGTACATCAATAATAATATACATAAAATGTATTTAAGGGGGCCGGAAGGCCAATTTAGCTCAAAAGGAATGATTCATCGATTTGCAATGAATCTTGACCGAATCACTATGGAACCGAGCAAATGACTCGTTTAGAGTTCATTTGAACGGGCCGTAATTATAACCTTGGCACAGATATAAATATCCAATCTATAGTGAAACACTATGTATTAGCAAGGTAACTTTAGATCGACAGTACAAGACATTAAATGTGCAAGCACAACACAAGGCAAATATCTTTTCAAATATAAACAAGACTTTATTGATTATCCTAAAACATAAAACTAATATCTAACACAAACACACGCACACGCATTCATACAAGTTGCAGAAAGAAAGAGAGTGAGGAAAGAATGAGTTTTAAGAGTGAGATAGTGAAATCCCAAGTTTCTATATGCACTTATAAGACATGACCTGAACGAACCATTAATCATTCATTTAACCCTTCTATCGTTTCTCAGGCAGGTTATTAGATATTACATTAATGCACCAGTTCAGTTAAGAGTCTGGAGTGTTACTTGCGTGTCCTTTGCGTTGCTTTTTGCGGTGCTTCGTCAAAGGGGGTTTCCCGTTCGTTGCTTGGCTGGCTGTGCCTGGAGACGTCTTGGGGCGGCCAATCACGTGGCGTGTTGGCGCGGATGAATGAAGTCTTTGAAGTTGAAGCAGGCTTTGCAGTTGAAACGTTAAAACGAAACTTTGCAGCAAAACTTAACTTAGAACCGAGACTCACAACGGAAAATAAAGGAAAACTTAGGAAAGAAAGAAAGTGAGACGAGTTAGATGGCTTGAAATGAAGCTGTTGAACCCGTTCTTCTGATCTTAATTTGGGTTCTTTGTCTCTATGCGTCTACATGGTTAGGCTACCACAACCATCGTCTGCTGTCTCCACCCGACTTGTTGTTCTGCCGAGACCTTTTCGAGAGAGAGAGCCCGCCCGACTTCTGTGTTCGGGTCTAAGATTTTAAACTCAAATGTTTGTCCCGCCTCCTGGAGGAATTTGGACAATAAGATACTTGTAAGGTTGTTTGAGAAGGGGGTACTTTCCATCACCCCCCCTCGCATCGTAAATCATGTGGTATCTGTGGTTTGCTTTACTTCTGCAGCTGAGCAGAGGCTTTAGTTTAGACATAATTTCCATTTTAAGACCATAAACATTTTACACAGATTTCAATCAAGCCATCTTTTGAATTAAGGGTATACGATTCTTTTGATTGGAAGCATGGTACTCTGTCATTCATACCCACGGTTATAACACAATTACATGATTTATATGTGATCTAAGCATAATAGACACATAGGGGTCATATATTGTAGAACACATAGAAATATGGTTGAACGATTATATTTGATTATATCAAGTCCATCAAGAATTGTTTTGGGATGAGTTTTATGGATTTTGATATGTAAAGTCTCGTGTCTCTGTGGGTTTTAATGGATCTCAACACTGAGGTCATTCAACGGTCTTCAAGAAGGGGGAAGTCTGTTTTACATCTCTGTCATGGGATCTCCTGACCTCGTGGCGTTAATTTAGTAGGTCCTATCCCGTGACATCTCTTGGTCCTTAAGAAAGAAGGGGTCTGTTAGTCGCAGGTGACCCCTGCTAGGGCCCTGAGCAGTACCATTTCTGAACAGATCTGTCTTTCACAATTACCAAATGTAGACAACATTATTCCTTTAGTTAAACAATAAAAGGTCTTTTTGGTTGTAGACTCTCTGGGTCTGGTGATTTGAATCTGGAATGTGAAGACTCTTTGTGGGATTATGTATGAAGTATGAACAAAATCACCCAAAAGCTTCAATTGTGTTTGGGTCCATTCTCGTTGTCGCTACATATCCCCCCTTCGTTCGACGATGTGTTGAGAAGAAGACATCGGTGAACGCTGGAGAAACGGGTAGAGGAAGCAAACACACACAGCAAACAACAAGACAACACCTCCATGACTGGTCACTTTACTGGTGCAGGGCATTAGATTATCTAGGCCTAAACAGGTTCAGTCTCTCAATATAGTCAATCATGTGGAAAAAGTTTAGTTCAATTTTAGGACCGTTATTCTAGTTTGTTTTAAAACGGTGATTGATCAACTTTGTGACTAAATTTGATTTTGTTTGTTTTATTCTCTTCTAGATTGTTCTAGGTTTAGACCAATTTACCTTTCAAATTTGATTCGAATGATGCAGGGAGTTCTCTAAGCTAACATTCGTTTTAAGGTGACTTGCAAACATCAGGCGTGGTGCGTCAATCCTTATATGGTAACCTTGACCCTTATGGGGTGGACAGGCATTTTACCTAATAGAAGAAGGAAAGGAAGGAAGAAGTAAAACAAAACAAAGCAGTTGAGTGTTCCTGATAGGACTTATAACTACGGTTGCACAGCTAAGTTGTCAGGTATCATGATGTAATGAGAGGTGTTCTCAGGTGTACTTGTTGGATGGGTAGTTACCATGTTTCCTACGGTAAGTGTAGCTAAGTTGTTAAGCTAGTTTCTGAAGATAGTTTCTACCTGTGGGGGAAAACATATTTGTTGGATGTTTTGCACGGTAGAGGTGGTTAACTTCTGTATAATAGTGAGTATGTTAGGGGTGTTGTGTAGTGCATGTATGCATGCATGTATGGTCAGATCTGTTTCAGTCTGTCTTGCTCCCCCCTTTGCTTGATGGCTTAGCTTTGATGGGCTTGTTGCATCTTTGCCTTGGAAAGGGATCTTCTATGATCTGCTGGGGGTCAGTCCAGTAAGGCAGGAAGTTCTCTGGCAGACATTGGGAGGTGGTTTGGCATGGATGCGTGAAGCTGTAGTGCAAAACGTGGTCTCCTTTGTTGCCTTCCTCTTGTGATGCCTTCTGGTTGTGACAGACTTTCTGACCTTCTGTGCTTACTGTTGTTGCTGTAGCACTCACATGGTTCTTGAGTTTGGAGCTCGTTTGGTGGTTTCTTTATGAGTGATGGGTAGCCAGGATGGTGTTTCCTGGTACCTCTGGGCGTTTGTCAGTGGTTGACTGTGAGAAACCACTTTGTTCTGTGTTGTTGTAGAACAGGTGGTCGTCATCTTCCTTAGGAAGGTGTACCAGATGATCATTGGTCCTCTGTGTTCAGCTTGTTTTCGATGAACACTTGCAGTTGCCTCATTAGTCGCTCCATGTCTTCTGAGGGTAAACTGTCTTGTTCTTGGGCACACTCAGTGCGGTGTTTAGCTGAGTGGTGCAGAGGTGGGTTTCGTTGTCGATTACCCACATATAATGCTTTTGGATGCATTTGTTGATTCCAGTTGTTTCCTTCTTGTGGGTTTCTTGAGAAGTGTGGCTGGTCCCATGACTTTTCCATGCGGTTGGCGTGGTAGGTGTCATCGGCATGGGAGTCACATTCTCTGTGCTCCTTACGAAGGATGGTGGTGTTGTCATGCCACTGGGTGTCTTCCAGTGCAAGGCTTGTTTCTTGGCTGAAGGAGTTTGAAACTGTGGATGTTTTCAAACCTTTCTTTGAGGTCATCTTTTGTTTGACGTAGGCCTTATGTGTCAGGTCACGTAGCTGTTGAATGGTCATCGTGCCTGGGCACGCCATGATACCAAGATGATGACTCAATCCGGGGTGCAGGTTTCTCAGGAAGAGGGTTTTGAAGTTCACATCCTCTTCAAGTTCAGGTTTGCTATGTGCACCTAAGTAAGCTTGTCGAAAACGGTGGAAATAGGCTTGGGGAGTCTCTTGTCGACATTGTTTGGTTTCCAAGGCGATTAACACACCGTGTTCTGACTCTGGACCTGTAAATTCTTTAATCAGTGTCTCACGTAGTAGCTGGTAGTTTGACATGACATTAGCAGGTTGTCGGTCTAGGAAGCTTCGTACCTCTGGACTGGATGTGGATCTGATGAGGTATAACCTGTCTCTGTCAGTCATATGGGGTCTCACCTCTAGGTGGAAGTCGATATCTCGGAGGTAGGCCTGGATGTCGGGACCCTCTGTGGAGTTCGGGTTGAACTGAGTGATATTCTTAACCAGCTGGTTGAGATCTTTAAATGTCATCCCATGTGCAGCTTTGGAGTCTGCCTGGATGAGCTCTCTTCGTTTGTTGGCAGTGAACAGTTCTGTGGTGAAGGCCGGTGACGTTTTGGGTTGTGGCCATTCACTTCTTTCACTGTATGCCAGTTCTTGGGTGGAGGACTCTGTTCTGCTCAGCAGGGGTGATGCTGAGGGAGGTCTCTCCCTTCTTGGCTCTGGTTTCTGTTGGAAAATGTGCTGGAGTTCATCTCTGACCGCGTAGAGCTCGTCGTTGACGTCATCTCGCTGTTGGGTCAGATGGTCGATGTCAGTGCTGCACCTTTCCAGGTGGTCTTCCAGAGCAGTGATTTTAGAGTTCTTACTTTCAATGTCAGCTTTGGCTTTCTCTAGCTGATGTTCAGCAGACTGGAGTTGGTTTACCAGGTGTTTCTGGACAGTCTTTAATTCTTGTTTGTCACGTTCAGTGACTGCAAGGGCTTCTTGGAGCTTGTCAACTTGTGTCTTTGTTTCTTGCTCCGCTTCGTCGGACACTTTGAGTTTGTCTTGAGCTTCACCTTTGAGCTGGTCTTTGCAGTGTTGAGTGTGCATCAGCTCTCTCAGGAACTCGGTGGTCTGACGCTTGAAGTCGTCCTGGACTTTCACTTCCAGCTTGTCTATGCGGCTCTGGGCACGTGTCAGCTCCTCCTGGAGGTGGGTGATGTGCTTGTCGCTTAGTTTCAGCTGGGCTGTGAAGGCATTACTTAGGGAACAGGTGATCTTGGTTAGTTCCAAGTGGTTTTGGTTTTGGCTTGAATCGTGTGTCAGGAATCTTCTCAGAATTATGATTATTATTAAAAATAATAACAGTTCAATTGTCTTTGGTGTGAGGCAGTCTGTAATGCCTCTGAGCCAGGCGTCCACATCTTCCCTTTGGGCAGTGGGGTTTGTCGTCCACGACATGTTGACACGCTGGGGTGAAGAGACTGACACAGATCTGTGTGGGGTATAAGCCTATATGTGGTTGACCAGCTAAGTGTCGTTTCAATAATTGTACACCAATAGTGAAGTGTCGTAATGACTAAGTGTTGGTCTAAGTGTAGCCAGGTAGGCTAGAGATGTAAAGATTTCCTCACTCAACTGCTTAAAGGAAAGAGAGAGAAAAAGGTTAAAACAAATCTCAATGGAAAGAAACTTTTTTTTTTTTCAATGGGAGAAATATATTTTTTATAAATATTTTCTATCAATGAAAAGCTGGTTTCAACTCGTGATGTGAGGACTTCGTCACTCAACTGAGTAAGGGAAAAAGAGAGAAAAGTTAACAACCAATTTCAATGAGGGAAAAACAAAAAGAAAATTATTAACTGGGAAGTATTAATTTCTCATAAATGTTCTTTATCAATGAAAATCTGTTTTCAGAAAGGTAAACAATATTATTGTTTATGTTTACGAGGAAAAATAATACAATAATAATGCTGATACCTCTTTTCTGAGTTTGACAGGATTGACACACACACCTTCAGTTGGACCGCTTACAGCAGAGTTTACTGCAGGGATGCTTTGAGGGTGGAGTTTGCTCAGCACTTGTCTCTGTTACTTGATCTTGGATAAGATGTCAAAGTTTAAATTGCGTTTACAAATGCAGGGAGAGTATGAAGAACACAGGATTGTTGATTAAAAATCAAATACCTAATAATCTGTTTGTTGGGAAAGATTATCTTTGTCTCTTTTTAGAGTCGATTGATGGTTCTTTTCAGGTTTGTTCCCTACAAATGTGAAGAATAAGATGGAATAAAGCAGGACAGAACAGGAAAGACGTGATGAGGAAGAAATGAAGCAAGGAGGTTGGATCCCGCTACCTTTAGGTCTACCACGAGTATAGAATTGATAGTCGAGGAACAACTAAACACACAAATAAACTTTTGTAAAAGACGATTGTCTCTGGTTTATTTGAAACTCGTATGGAGATGGTAATGTCCCCGAATTGAAGCGTCCCGAAAATGAATTAATCAAATATAGTGGTTAAGTTTATAACCAACAGGACGAAAGGATAAAACGCAATGACAATAACGAGCAAGTCTGAGTCTAACACTATTTTTGTAATAGTAATAACAACTTTCAAATTTTAACTTTCCAAGTTCAATACCTATTCACCTAAAGTGATTAGATCTCAACGAGAAATTTAAAAATTATGAAACTAGAATTTATTAAACATAAATCATTAGAAATGATCTGTCTAGAGAAATAGAATTTCAATTTTATTTTAATATTTCCTTTTCTTTAAAATCAAATTCAAATTTGACAATTAGTAATAGTAAACCAGTATTTTCTTTTCCAAGTAAAATGCAGGTAAAGTAATTAATAATTGTAAACCAATATTTCCTTTTCAAGTAAAATATAGGTAAAGTAAAATGTGAGAGGTAAAAGAAAAAGGAAGAAAAGACCAACAGGTGTAAAAGTCGAGGTGTTTAAATGGTTAAATCACTTTAACTTTGTTCAAACAGACACTGCATTTAACCACTGATGTTAATTACTAATGATAACAGTACATAATGCGTAAGGCGTTAGCATATAGGCCTCAATGTAAACAACTGCTTAGGTTAGCCTAGCCACCGAAAGGGTTGTTTACACTCTGGCGATTGCACGGGTCAGAGTTCACCCGGAAGCGTTGGAAAAGACTTCCGTGTCACGATCGTAACTATAGCGACCAAACGAACGCTAGTGGGCGAACACGTGAAATGCAATGCAAATAGTTTGTAAGCAGTTACGCATGTGTTACATGAAATCTGAGCGCATTTCAACACTGTTCGAAGAATATGCACGTACAGTCGATCATATTACGGGAAATGTCGGCGCATTTCAACACTGTACAAATAAGATACACCACTCGTAGCTTTAGCTGGTTTTACGACGTGGGGCTTCACTCAGTTCGCTAAGAGTGATATTAACTTTAAGCAAGCGACAGCTTTGCGTTATACTAGATGGAACAATAGCGATCTCGGCGGATCGCGTCTGTGCAAGTTTATCTGGGCACACAAGAAAAACAACAACAACAGGGTTTTTAACTGTTGGTTCAGTTATCACGACTTTAAGTTACTATTCAAATTACACTCGGACATGCGCAGTGTTACACGAGAATTCATTGAACAGTCATAAACAGATAAACGTATATTTATTACAGGGATCGCAGTGGAACACGCACTGACAATCAGATAAATAAATATAAGCCTTTTATGACTAACGTTAGATGAGGAACACGCTCATCGCTCTGTGAGGAGAATATTCGTCCTTACAGATAACGTTAACTTAAATTACTGCAGTTTAATTTCGTTCAGCTCTCTGAGTGGTATAAACACACACACATAATGTTATAGCTATTTGAAAGACTCTGGGACACGCAGACGTCAGTTAAGCTATAATCAAGGTATTTCAGGAAATGAGGAACACGCTCAATTCTTACCTTATAGTGTGAGGTTTTATATCTTAACTCAATTTACTGCAGGTAAAAATAATAATAAAAACAACTAGGGAGGCAGACTAGACTAAAGTAACAGCTTTGCTCTGGATGCATTCACTCAAGCCGCAGCATCCACTTCATTCAAACAGGGCGCGCGCTGCGCGCTCTCCATACGTCACACACAGACTTTCAGAGGTTCGGATCTCGCATCCGAAACAAAATGAAAAGATAAATCTTGATATATGCTTACAATTTAGGTTGAACTGCCCGCATTCTCCACCAATGTGTAACGAATGTACATCAATAATAATATACATAAAATGTATTTAAGGGGGCCGGAAGGCCAATTTAGCTCAAAAGGAATGATTCATCGATTTGCAATGAATCTTGACCGAATCACTATGGAACCGAGCAAATGACTCGTTTAGAGTTCATTTGAACGGGCCGTAATTATAACCTTGGCACAGATATAAATATCCAATCTATAGTGAAACACTATGTATTAGCAAGGTAACTTTAGATCGACAGTACAAGACATTAAATGTGCAAGCACAACACAAGGCAAATATCTTTTCAAATATAAACAAGACTTTATTGATTATCCTAAAACATAAAACTAATATCTAACACAAACACACGCACACGCATTCATACAAGTTGCAGAAAGAAAGAGAGTGAGGAAAGAATGAGTTTTAAGAGTGAGATAGTGAAATCCCAAGTTTCTATATGCACTTATAAGACATGACCTGAACGAACCATTAATCATTCATTTAACCCTTCTATCGTTTCTCAGGCAGGTTATTAGATATTACATTAATGCACCAGTTCAGTTAAGAGTCTGGAGTGTTACTTGCGTGTCCTTTGCGTTGCTTTTTGCGGTGCTTCGTCAAAGGGGGTTTCCCGTTCGTTGCTTGGCTGGCTGTGCCTGGAGACGTCTTGGGGCGGCCAATCACGTGGCGTGTTGGCGCGGATGAATGAAGTCTTTGAAGTTGAAGCAGGCTTTGCAGTTGAAACGTTAAAACGAAACTTTGCAGCAAAACTTAACTTAGAACCGAGACTCACAACGGAAAATAAAGGAAAACTTAGGAAAGAAAGAAAGTGAGACGAGTTAGATGGCTTGAAATGAAGCTGTTGAACCCGTTCTTCTGATCTTAATTTGGGTTCTTTGTCTCTATGCGTCTACATGGTTAGGCTACCACAACCATCGTCTGCTGTCTCCACCCGACTTGTTGTTCTGCCGAGACCTTTTCGAGAGAGAGAGCCCGCCCGACTTCTGTGTTCGGGTCTAAGATTTTAAACTCAAATGTTTGTCCCGCCTCCTGGAGGAATTTGGACAATAAGATACTTGTAAGGTTGTTTGAGAAGGGGGTACTTTCCATCACCCCCCCTCGCATCGTAAATCATGTGGTATCTGTGGTTTGCTTTACTTCTGCAGCTGAGCAGAGGCTTTAGTTTAGACATAATTTCCATTTTAAGACCATAAACATTTTACACAGATTTCAATCAAGCCATCTTTTGAATTAAGGGTATACGATTCTTTTGATTGGAAGCATGGTACTCTGTCATTCATACCCACGGTTATAACACAATTACATGATTTATATGTGATCTAAGCATAATAGACACATAGGGGTCATATATTGTAGAACACATAGAAATATGGTTGAACGATTATATTTGATTATATCAAGTCCATCAAGAATTGTTTTGGGATGAGTTTTATGGATTTTGATATGTAAAGTCTCGTGTCTCTGTGGGTTTTAATGGATCTCAACACTGAGGTCATTCAACGGTCTTCAAGAAGGGGGAAGTCTGTTTTACATCTCTGTCATGGGATCTCCTGACCTCGTGGCGTTAATTTAGTAGGTCCTATCCCGTGACATCTCTTGGTCCTTAAGAAAGAAGGGGTCTGTTAGTCGCAGGTGACCCCTGCTAGGGCCCTGAGCAGTACCATTTCTGAACAGATCTGTCTTTCACAATTACCAAATGTAGACAACATTATTCCTTTAGTTAAACAATAAAAGGTCTTTTTGGTTGTAGACTCTCTGGGTCTGGTGATTTGAATCTGGAATGTGAAGACTCTTTGTGGGATTATGTATGAAGTATGAACAAAATCACCCAAAAGCTTCAATTGTGTTTGGGTCCATTCTCGTTGTCGCTACAATGATCATCTTTTTTTTCCCCGTATCTGTATTGATGGCCTGAGGTTTCTCATTGAAAGTAATCCCTAATGAAAAATAAATATACCAAAATACATTTATTTCTTGCTAAGTATACTACAAATACATTTACATATTTATGTACTTAATATAAATACCCTGCAATTGTACTTTTGGTATACTAAATTGTGTCTGCTAAATTGGAACAATTAATTTAGCTAATTAAATAATTAAATAACTTTAGTTATCCGGAAATAGTGCTGAGGTTCAACTAAAGCTATTCTTAAGTATATTTGATTGTGCTAAAATGGAACTATTGAAAGTATACTTTAGGTAGACTTTAAATATCTTGCATTTAAAGACTGATATTATACAGAGATCAAACTATCCTTACTAAAAGTGACATTAAAACACATTTAAGGCCTAGTAATTAAGAAATGTGCATTGTGCTATAAAGAAATACTCCAAATAAAGTTTAATTATAATATTTCTATTAGTATAAAGCGTAATGTCAAGTAAATATGTTAATGTTTTTTTGTACTACACTTAGTATGAAATGAATGCATTTTAAATACATTTTGGTATAGTGTTTTTTCACTAGGAAAGTTGAAGTGGAAAATGGAGTTCCAAGTTCGTCAATATAGCGATGCTTAAATAGATGAAAACTTAATAATAATAATGATGCTTCAGTTTTTTACACTTTGGCAGAATGCAGGTTATGTATTTGTGAAAAGTGGGTGTTACATACCAGAGTGGAGCCAGATGGTTTGAGACAAGGGGCAAAAAAACTAAGAGGGCTAGAAAAATGCCAGAAGTAAAAATTATTACGCAACATGACAAACCATTTTTTCTTTGGAATTACATGCACTGATGAATCCCACACAGCAATACCAACAGCATATATAAAGCACGCAAATATGTTCAGCTTTGATTTCATATACACTTTAACCTTTAACATTCATGCATTTTTAAAATAAAAATAAAAAAATGTACAATGCAAAGCTAAAAAGTATGTTAATCATAAGTCTCATTGCTCATAATGATAGCAGTCAAAAGTAATGTATTAATCTCTTTTTGCATATTGCAGTTTGCATGTATAGAGAGCCTTCACTGCATGAGATTGAAGAGAAGCAACGCTCCAGGAAAAGCTCAGGAACCCCAACGATGAACGGAGGCAAAGCTGTCCACCAGGACTCCACATAGCAGGGCTTAAACACAGGAGGCAGAGCTGCCCCTCGCCCTCGCCCTCGCCTCCAACCACGGGAATCTACAACAAGAAGACTAACTGAACTCTTGCCTGAGAAAACTTCTAGAAGAACACAGAGGGGGGGGGGGGGGGGGGAAGAGTAATAAATGTTACCGTTCCAATCAGGAGTTGAACTCACATTTTATGCAACAAAAAAAAAAGAAGTTCAATGGGCAGTCATTTGATTCACGACAATAGTAATATTTTTTGGGGGGTCGGGGGGGGTTATGCTGTGAGAAATGAGCTTTAAAACGTTCTCATGTGTTCATTTTCATGTGAATGCTCTTCATGCTTTACTTTCATCAAGAAAAATGGGAACTTTTCTCTCTTTGCTCAATGCTCATTGCTATTGATTCTATTTGTGGTTATTATGCAGATTTTAGCAAGTTTTTCTGCTTTCTTTTCTTTTTTTCTTTTTCTTTTCTTTTATTCTTTTTTTTAATTACCCGAGAGGTGAATGCATTGTGACTCCAGATTGCTGGAATGTCAGGAGGGTGAATGTAGAATGTATGCTCAGTTACTTCAGAAGCTTTTGGGGGTGATCTTGGATCATTTCGTTGCCTGTTCATTTTGGTAAGAGATAATATCCATGCAACACTTTCTTCAAAAATCTTTGCCCGCCTTAGCGCACATACGTCCAGCACAGATGCACTGTATGTGTGTATATTTGTGTGTGCGTGGCACTGCTCGACATCTCTAAACTGCGACTTGGTTTCATCTGGAGTGCGACGCTCTTTATTACGATGGCCGGCTAAGCTTTAGATGGGAAGTAAGCGATTTCCTGTGAATTATTCTCAAATTTCCTTGCACCCAAGCAAACTTAAGTATTATATTTAGCTCAAAGTATGACAAGCAACTCAGGAAGCTCTAGTCTTAGAAGTGTGACCCTGACACCAGCCCTGTCCAGTAAAAAAAAAAGCACAAAGAAGGCCAGTTTATTGCCCCTTTACGGGTTTGGAAGTCGGCCTGGACAGGGTGGGTGGATTGTGGACTATAGGAGGAGCCTGGCATTCATAAGTCTTCCAGTATAAATGGCATGAGAGCTGTGCCCAAGTATGCAGCAACAAAATGCAGAGACTTAAACGCATGAGTCCTCAGAAAAGTGTGTTTATAGTTAAGTGAGAAATTGTCAAATGAATAACATGTATGTGACAAAGAGTGTAAAAAACAGACACCCAATGCAATGATTGTCCAGATCAAATGAGTTTCCAGACAAGAAAACACTGTAATGGGAGTGTGTCCTTTCGCTGTGTACAAACAGAACTCTTTATTTTTCATGTTTGCAGATGTTTTCACCTAAATGACACACTATCATATATGCATTATGAATAATGAGATGTATAAAATATGCATTGATATTATAAAGCAGAATGAAATTAGGATTGTTTAAGAATAAAAGTATGATATTTAAAGCTTTCACCCCTGTGTCACTTCATAGCTTATTTTGCAAGGATTCTCTTGGAGCAACTTTACTCAAGTAAGTACATTACAATAAGTGCATTTAATGTAGCAAAGAGGCAGCATAAATGCATGTACACATGTATCACAATTGTAGTAATAATGTTATGATAAAGCTATAATAAATTTTCTAAACATACATTTTGATTGACACTTCCCACAAACAGGGTTAAAAATTTGCCTTCAAACAATGGTCAGTAAAAGGTACATGATTAAGTTAAAATTTGCCTGTCAAATTAAATAGTGTACACTACAGGCTTTTTATTTTATTTAGAAATTATAACAGTTTTTTATGAAAGCTTGTTTCTGCCACAGAATGAAAAATAAAAAAGGTATGACTTTTTATCTCACAATTCTGACTTTTTATCTTAGAACGTGATATAAAGCCACAATTGTGAGTAATAAAGTAAGAATTGTGAGAAATAAACTCGACTTTTTTCTCCGAATTCCATGTTTATATCTCGCAAATCTGACTTTATATCACGCAATTGCGAGTTTATATAGCGCAATTCTGACTTTGTCACGCAATTTTGAGTTTATATTACGCAATTCTGACTTTATAACACGCAATTGCGACTTTATATCTCACAATAGTAAGCTAAAAACTTGCAATTATCTTTTAAAATTCTGTGGCGGAAACAAACTTCCATCAAAACTTGAGAATTAACCCCTCATTTGTGTTATAAGGTATTTTCCAGCAATAAACATAAACATTTCTGCCTAATGTCTTTGGGGCTATAAGCAGGTTTGAGACCAAATGTTGATTTATAGTTGTTCAGAAGCTTATTTTCATGTATTTTTCTTTTGATCTTTTTTCCCCCTTGGGTAACAGGATTGAATGGTTGAGTTTGAAGTATGCATTAAACACAAGTTTATAGACTTGTCAGCCCAGCATTCTATGTCTGGTTCATTCGATAAATAATAGATAACTAAATCCATTTGATTTGTGCCTTTAATACTAAGAAGTGATTGTCTTCTTGTCTTCACAGCGTGGACACGATGTGTAACAGATGTCAAATATAGATAAATGAAATTATGGATGAAAAATATGACATTGAAAAATACACATTTTAAATGATAAATGATAAAAGTTATCCCTGTTGATGATAACAAATGACTGAGGTGAGTCAGAGATACGTGCATAAATAATTTAGTATGGCTTTTAATATGGTATTGCAACAGAATTTGAAGTTGGCACAGAGCCTCCTCAGAGCAATCTTAACTCCTTGTTACAAAATTCAAATGACTGATAATGATTTATCTGATTTACAGGCAAGTCCAGGTATGGGTAAATCATATCAGCCTGAAAGTTAAAACACTCAGGCAGCAATCCAACTACATTTTAGGATTGCACTTCTCTGGCCTTAATTCTACTCGTTGTCATGGAAACAGACTTTCCCCACTGTCTGTAAGGAGAACGAAGAGGAGGAGATGGAGGGGGAGGAGGGCTGCAGAGGATTTATTCTTTTCTTTTTCAGGAGAACAGATTGAGATTGTGTTTGAGATTGTTTCTCTCTTTGTCGTTTTAAAGTCACATACATATGTTAGCACCCATACACAAAATAACTATATTTAAATATATTTCTTTTGTGTATGGGCATAGCAGTGATGTACAATTACAAGTCTCTGAGGAGCATGAGCATATGTGTGTGTGTGTGTGTGTGTGTGTGTGTGTGTGTGTGTGTGTGTGTGTGTGTGTGTGTGTGTGTGTGTGTGTGTGTTGTCGTTGTTGTTGTTGTGGGAAAGATACAGAGAGGAAGGAAATCATTACCGGTAGACAGCTAGAAGAAGCACCTTAATTAGGCTTTGTGAATTAAATTCCCTTATCAAGGACATTTATAAAATTGATAATTACCAAACCCCAACTTTAATTAAAAAGACATTTTATGTAATTTGTCTCTATTTAAAAAATATATAAAAAAATGTAATCATGTAAACTTCTCACAGAATTCTGTAAAAAGTCTTTGAGTGTGAATAACCCTGACATGTGAGGAACGTAACTGCAAAGCACCGCTGAGCCAAGTTGAACTGGTTCTGTCAGTGCCTTAGTAACATATAGGATCCTGTGTACCCTAAAGCCAATGACTTGTGTGAAAAACTGCCTGCCTGTAAATCCCCTCCTTTCTTGAAGAATATTGATTTGATTAAATCTACTGCAGCTGTAAACATTCACTCTGCTATTCCATTTTGTCATTCCCGTATTGATCCGCCATCTTTTTCTCGGCTCATCTTAACTGATTCTGATGTTTAGTTAGAGATTTTCATCTTAAGGGATTGATTGGTTTTGGGGCAATCAATGGGGCAGGACGGCCCTTGCAGACCTGGAACATCAAGTTCTTCATTAAGAAATAATTGGTCTTCTTTCAATGAACATGATTGGCCTTGTCTCTTAGATCTTCAATTCAACAGAGCATCAAAGATTTGATTATGTTGGATTATGTGGGGTTTTTTTTCAGTGATAAAGCCATAATAATGAGCTGCTGGTGGAATTCATTAGAAATAACATGATGAAAAACACAACATTATTTTTCGTGGAATGTTTTTAGCTTTTTAAAATAGCTTTTGTATTATGGAGAACTGTGACTTTTATCTGTTTCAAACTAACACAAACAGCAATAAAAAACAAATGTAAACTCTCATGCCAAATTCCCTTTCTTTATAATTTGACAGCAGTCATACTGACAGCATTAGATGTGCAAATCTGCTGCAATTCAGTTGTCAGTTGTTAAATACTATTAAAAAGAAGAATTTTTTTAATTTATTCAACAAACTAGCATTCATTTGAACCCTTTCCACATTTTAACAGTGGAAAGATCACGTAGGCATCGGTACACAACCCTAATGGAAAACAAAAATATTTCCATATATATATATACACTCACCGGCCACTTTAGTAGGTACACCTGTCCAACTGCTCCTTAACACTTAATTTCTAAGCAGCCAATCACATGGCGGCAACTCAGTGCATTTAGGCATGTAGACATGGTCAAGACAATCTCCTGCAGTTCAAACCGAGCATCAGTATGGGGAAGAAAGGTGATTTGAGTGACTTTGAACGTGGCATGATTGTTGGTGCCAGAAGGGCTGGTCTGAGTATTTCAGAAACTGCTAATCTACTGGGATTTTCACGCACAACCATCTCTAGGGTTTACAGAGAATGGTCCGAAAAAGAAAAAACATCCAGTGAGCGGCAGTTCTGTGGGCGGAAATGCCTTGTTGATGCCAGAGGTCAGAGGAGAATGGCCAGACTGGTTCGAGCTGATAGAAGGGCAACAGTGACTCAAATAACCACCCGTTACAACCAAGGTGGGCAGAAGAGCATCTCTGAACGCACAGTACGTCGAACTTTGAGGCAGATGGGCTACAGCAGCAGAAGACCACACCGGGTGCCACTCCTTTCAGCTAAGAACAGGAAACTGAGGCTACAATTTGCACAAGCTCATCGAAATTGGACAATAGAAGATTGGAAAAACGTTGCCTGGTCTGATGAGTCTCGATTTCTGCTGCGACATTCGGATGGTAGGGTCAGAATTTGGCGTCTACAACATGAAAGCATGGATCCATCCTGCCTTGTATCAACGGTTCAGGCTGGTGGTGGTGGTGTCATGGTGTGGGGAATATTTTCTTGGCACTCTTTGGGCCCCTTGGTACCAATTGACCCTTCGCGTGGAGCTTGATTGACAGGTGATCTGACCAATCATACTTCGCCATCCGCCATTTTGTCCGACAAAGCAGTCAGGGAGAGATAGTAGATTAACATGGGAGGATTTGAACTTGAAAAACGGAATATACTGACGCCTTTCAGCGGTTAAAACAACATTCCTTCTTATTTTCATGTTTATTTGATGCTATAAATGAACTAGAAGGAAGAGATGATCGGATCACGAGCAGCTTTAACTGATGCTCCACAGCGATCTGTCACGACACATTAAAGAGCCACAAAACGGTATTTATTGTTTACATTTCTTTTAAAAAATTACCAAATTTGAAAGGTGAGACTTTGTTTAATATGTTTAATATCAAAAGTAACCGAAAAGTAACCTGGTCTGTCCTGTCTGTCAGTGTGTTGTCAGTCTCCTCTCTGCTGGATGTGAGAACATGAGAGCGGCGTAAAGTTAGCTTGTCGGACATAGCGACAGTAACTAAGGGGGGCGGGTCTTTGCGAAGGGTCAATTGAGCATCGTTGCAACGCCACAGCCTACCTGAGTATTGTTGCTGACCATGTCCATCCCTTTATGACCACAATGTACCCAACTTCTGATGGCTACTTTCAGCAGGATAATGCGCCATGTCATAAAGCTGGAATCATCTCAGACTGGTTTCTTGAACATGACAATGAGTTTGCTGTACTCAAATGGCCTCCACAGTCACCAGATCTCAATCCAATAGAGCATCTTTGGGATGTGGTGGAACGGGAGATTCGCATCATGGATGTGCAGCCGACAAATCTGCGGCAACTGTGTGATGCCATCATGTCAATATGGACCAAACTCCCTGAGGAATGCTTCCAGCACCTTGTTGAATCTATGCCACGAAGAATTGAGGCAGTTCTGAAGGCAAAAGGGGGTCCAACCCGTTACTAGCATGGGGTACCTAATAAAGTGGCCGGTGAGTGTATATACAGTATGATCAATATATTACATGGTGTAAATATACTGAAAAATATATTAAATATATTGCATTAATATATTGTGTGATATATTACAATATATTGAATAATACATGCTGCTTTTCATATATTATATACTGTATTTACACTGTAAAATGTCATTAGATGATGACAACATGTGGAAAAATGAGGTTTATTCAAAGTTATAAGCAGCTAAAAAAATACATGAGTGTTGGGACAATGACAGACTGTGCATTTATTTGTATTTATTAAACTGAAAATACTTTGTGCATGTCAAAGTTAACTGAATTGAAAGTGAAGTTGTTGATTTGTTTTTTAAAACACTGCCGTCTCAGCAGAGGGTTAAACAACAAAAACAGCATTACCAGCTTCACTTGTTACTAACCCGATTGAATTTATTTCTGTCATGCATTTACAAATGTTCTTATTTAAAATTAACAGGTTTAGATGTTGATGATTTATTTAAAATAATATAATTTTACAGTCACCATGATGGAGATCAGGGTTTGCTTGCTGATTGCAGTTTGACCCTGCACTGTCTGCTGTAACTGTGTTTAAGACACTGTCTTTATGGTTAAAAAGAGCCAAAAAAAAAAAAAAAACACACTGGAAATTTTCTGATGGGCATTTGTTGATGATGTCACAGATCTCATCCTAAAGTGTATTACAAAAGTTTTTTTCAGATTGTAAATCCTGTGAAATAATAGCAAGAGATCAAACGTTGTAGTGGTTATCAGATACTTTTTTAATTAAAAAATGTTAATTTTTTAAATTTTTATAAATGAAAATACTTTGTGCATGTCAAAGTTAACTGAATTGAAAGTGAAGTTGTTGATTTGTTTTTTAAAACACTGCCGTCTCAGCAGAGGGTTAAACAACAAAAACAGCATTACCAGCTTCACTTGTTACTAACCCGATTGAATTTATTTCTGTCATGCATTTACAAATGTTCTTATTTAAAATTAACAGGTTTAGATGTTGATGATTTATTTAAAATAATATAATTTTACAGTCACCATGATGGAGATCAGGGTTTGCTTGCTGATTGCAGTTTGACCCTGCACTGTCTGCTGTAACTGTGTTTAAGACACTGTCTTTATGGTTAAAAAGAGCCAAAAAAAAAAAAAAAAACACACTGGAAATTTTCTGATGGGCATTTGTTGATGATGTCACAGATCTCATCCTAAAGTGTATTACAAAAGTTTTTTTCAGATTGTAAATCCTGTGAAATAATAGCAAGAGATCAAACGTTGTAGTGGTTATCAGATACTTTTAAAAAATGTTTTGTTACATTTTGAACCACTGCCATATTTAGTCACACACAGAAATCAAGAATCAGCGTATGAATCTCAACAATGGTGACATGCTTCATGCCGCTATGCATGCTGGGAACCATGCATGAGTTTTATACAATGGTAGCTCCCATAATGCATTATAGCATGAAACATCTCACCGTAAAAAAGATTTCAATAAATCATCAACATCTAAACCTCTGTTAATTTTCATTAAGAACATCTGTAGATGTATGACAGAAATAAAGTCAATCTTGTTAGTAACAAGTGAAGTAACAAGTAATGCTGTTTTTGCTGTTTAACCCTTGAGAGATCTGTTAAAGGTGCCCTAGAATGTGAAATTGAGTTTATTTTGGAATAGTTAAATTACAAGAGTTCAGTACATGGACATGACATACAGTGAGTCTCAAACACCATTGTTTTCTCCTTCTTACTTAAATCTTGTTTTTGAAAAACACCCCTGAAAAATAATGCAAAAATAAAACAACCCCAAAAATGTGCATATGCCAGCCCATGTTCAATAACAGGCGGAACTGCGCAGCCGAAGCATGGCAGTTGGTCAGTGTTTGTGTCACCGGCGGGGGGACAGAGCCCAGCAGCCCACCACTCCTACCAACCACCACTCTAAGGAGCTACACTGAGGGAACCCCCACGAGGCCGGACACAAGATAAGGTAAAATGGGTTGTCTTTATTTGATATTAAAACATACTTAAAATAGTATCAGCATGGGACTGAACTCTTTCTATTCTTCCAAACGACCAAGGAACTACGGCTGCTCGGCTCCCAAGGGTCATCGGATGATTGACTCAGAGCAACCTGAAGGACGGGCTTTCTTGATTCCCTCAGGACGGTGGTGAAGCCCAGAGGACTCGGACTAAGAAGATCTTCAGGTGAGTGGCTCAGAGCGACATAAATGACAGGTTTTCTCTATTTCCTCAGGACAGCGGTGGAGCTCAGGATGCTCAGACTAAGAGGATCTTCGGGAGAGTAACTAAAAGCAGCATGGGTAGCTGACTTTCTCTAGTCCCTCAGGACAACGGTGGGGCTCAGGAGCTCAAACTAGGGCATCTTCAGGCTTAGAGCAACATAAATGAAGGGTTTTCTCTATTCCCTCAGGACAGCGGTGGAGCACAGGATGCTCAGACTAAGAGGATCTTCAGGAGAGTAACTCAAAGCAGCGTGGATGGCTGGCTTTCTCTAGTCCCTCGGGACAACGGTGGAGCTCAGGAGCTCGAACTAGGGGATCTTCAGATGAGTGGCTCAGAGCAACATAAATGACGGGTTTTCTCTATTTCCTCAGGACAGCGGTGGGGTCCAGGAACTCGGACCAAGAGGGTCTTCAGGAGAGTAACTCCTCCGGGCAGCAGCGGGGCTCAGGAGCTCGAGCTAAGAGGATCTCCAGGTGAGTGGCTCAGGGTAACGTCAGTGACGGGCTTTCTCTACTTCCTCAGGACAGAGGTGGGGTCCAGGAACTCGGACCAAGAGGATCTTCAGGAGGGTAACTCCTCCGGGCAGCAGTGGGGCTCGGGAGCTCGAGCTAAAAGGATCTTCAGGTGAGTGGCTCAGGGCAACGTAAGTGACAGGCTTTCTTTATCCCCTCAGGACAGCAGTGGAGCTCAGGATGCTCGGACTAAAAGGGTCTTCAGGTGAGTAACTCAGGACAGCGTAAGTGACAAGCTTTCTCTACTTCCTCAGGACAGCGGTGGGGTCCAGGAACTCAGACCAAGAGGATCTTCAGGAGAGTAACTCAGAACACAGCAGGCGAAGCGGGCTTGCTCTGTTCCTTCAGGACAGCGGTGGAGTTCAGAACGAACAGACTACAAGGGTCTTCAGATCAGTAACTTAGAGCAGCGGGAGTGACTGGCTTTCTCTACTTCCTCGGGACAGCGATGGAGCTCAGGAGTTCGGACGAAGAGGGCCTTCAGGAGAGTAACCCGGAACAGCAGGAGGAGCAGGCTTGCTCTGCCCCTTCGGGACAGCGGTGGAGTTCAAAATGAACGGAATACAAAGGTCCTCAAGTAAGTAACTCAGCACAACGGGAGTGCTTGGCTTTTCTCCGCTCCTTCAAGACAGCAATAGAGCTCGAAATACCTGATGCAGAGTCTTTGGGACTACCAGGAGGCTCAGGAGGTGGCGGTCTTCGAAGTCGGTGAACTCAAGGCAGCACAAGTGACTGGTTTTCTCTGTTCCTTCAATACAGTAATGGCGCTCGAAATACCTGATGCAGGGCCTTTGGAACTACCAGGAGGCTCAGGAGGTGGCGGTCTTCGAAGTCGGTGAACTCAAGGCAGCACAAGTGACTGGTTTTCTCTGTTCCTTCAATACAGTAATGGCGCTCGAAATACCTGATGCAGGGCCTTTGGAACTACCAGGAGGCTCAGGAGGTGGCGGTCTTCGAAGTTGGTGAGCTCAAGGCAGCGTAAGTGGCTAGCTTTCTCTGTTTCTTCAATATGGAAGTCAGTCAGCACCTGCACACATCTATACTCACAGTCAAATAGTAAAACTTCCCCACCCCACACGAGGCTGGATGATCCCAGGAAAGGATTGGAGTGAACAGAATATTTCAATCTTCCTCAAACTTGTGTATACATCAGTCCCTCCACAATTCCACATGTGAACACTTCAATTCGTAAGCACTGCAAGTCTACAAATACCTCACAGTGGGTTTAAACTTTCACTCCATTTGGCCTGGGTCATTCCACCAACAGCTCGTATTCAGATGGGAGGGGGGGATGCGACAATGAGATGACTGCATGGAGATTTATTCGAGAAAACGAATGTGCCTTCCTATCACCAACTTCAACCTCACAAAAGAGAGAACCAGCAAACAGGTACAAGCCCTCCAGTATATCACAATGCCTCCATGAACTCAGACGCTGTGTTTGTAAAACAGTTGGAATCATGTACTTAACTTCTTCACAATTGATGGTCTTCAAGTAAGTAACTCACAATGACAATCTTCTCCCCAGCCAGCTCTGGTGCCCTCGCTCGCTCGCTTGCTTGCTTCTGTCGTGTACTTCGCGTCCTCCTTTCCCCTCGAACCTTCTTGATCACCAATCTCTCCTTTTATATCCTTTTTAAACATACGCGTCCTCGTCGCCCTCACAATCAACTCCGATTTGCTCCAGCTGCTGCTAATTCCCCCGTTTTACTCTTCGAGTCAGCCATAACAGTAAACCGGAACCGTCCCGGTGTTACCCCGGAAGTGCTCCCCAAGGGAACCATGTACGCGCAAATTTTTGGCCTTAGTCACCCAGTGACATTTGGATGTACAAATGAACACAAAGGTATTTAGTTCCTTCATCCGAGCCTCTGAAGAAACAATGGGTTAATTTTATTTTCTCTGGAAATTTCCAAACATTTCACCGACGAGACTGTTTCCTCAACTTGGGCCAATACAGAGCTGGCCTCGATCGATCGAGCTACCAAGCAACACTTTCTGAATGTGTAATTGTTCAAGTTCAGACAGGTAATCTTTCTCTCAAAATCGTTCAATACTGTTTTTACATCATCGTGTTTGCATTGGTGAAAGCATTACAGAGAGTGCAGAAACTGCGTTGCAATGATAAGATCTTTATTCTCGCGATCAACACACTGTCATCTGTTTGCTCAATGCTCATCATGGCAACATTTGATGTGATGGGAATAGATCTAAATACTTTAAAAACATCTCACGATTCGTTAATCTCGATAGCTGTAACAGTAAAAACGTATAATATCTGTAGTAAAAGTATTCGAGAGAGTTTCACATGTAATACGTAGCTATTTCATATGCAAGCATGTCAGCCAATCACAGCAGAGGTCGGTTACACACAGCAGACACGCCCCTTAAAACAGAGCGTTTGGGCTCAGGGCTAAAATCAGGATAGGAAAAATGCCTTTTATTTCTAAATTGTGACTATTTTTGATCTAAAAAACATACTAACATTAGAAGGGCAACCCAGAAAACATTATACAATAAAAATAAAAACCATTCTAGGTCACCTTTAATGTTTAATGTTCTGTTCTGATTTAAAGTGTTTGTGTTGTCTGAGTTTTGTGGGTCACCATTGTGTTGAAGAAAAGAGTCTGTGCTTCAATCCAGAAGAAGACCAAGAAACTGATGATATGCTGCATGTTGCTTTATTTAAAATTCAGAAATCTATTGCAGTCATATCTATTAACTTTATTACGTTGATGTGTTTTTATTTTTCCATTTAAAGGATTAGTTCACTTTAAAAAAAAAAAACTGTTGCTGATAATTTACTCACCCCCATGTCATCCAAGATGTCCATGTCTTTCTTTCTTCAGTCGAAAAGAAATTAAGGTTTTTGATGAAAAGATTGCAGGATTTTTCTCAATATAATCGACTTCATATGACCCCAAACGGTTAAAAGTCAAAATGACAGTTTCAGTGCAGCTTCAAATGGCTTTAAACGATACCAGACGATGAATAAGGGTCTTATCTAGCGAAACGATCGGTCATTTAAAAAATAATTGCGTATTACGTATTACGCTCATCACAGAACAGAGTAAGGCGAGCATTTGTGCTTATAAAACTTAAACTTTATTTATTTTTGAAATGGCCGATCGTTTCAAAAGACATGGACATCTTGGATGACATGAGGGTGAGTAAATTATCAGCAAAAGTTTTTTTAAAAGTGAACTAATCCTTTAAGTGTCTTGTTTAATAAATACAATTTAATGCACACTGTCAATCATTGTCCTGACACTCTTTTGTATGTTTTTATAGTAGAAACTTACAACTTTAAGTAAAACATCCAATTTAAGGCAATAATTTTCCATGTTTTGATATACTCAACTAATTAAATTTTACAGAGTAAATATATTGTAAATACATTTTGCAATATATGAAAAGCGGCAATTCCTTATGTATTACTCAATATATTGTAATGTATAACACATTATATTAAAACAATATATTATTTCATATATATTTTTCAGTATATTTACACCATATAATATATTAATCATAAATATATGGAAATATATTTTCGTTCCGTAAGGGAATACAAGCTGGAATCGACTTTACATACTTGAATCCCACATCTCAAAACACCAAGAGTCTGGAGCATGTTCACAACAGAAGTTATGCACTTTAGCACAATCCATAAATACATTTTTTGCAATGATGCACTCTTATTTTAAGCTATATAAGTTGCATCCAAGTTTAGTAAATAAATAAAACGTGGGTTCATCCACCTCTGCAAAACCCTCTAGCACTGAAGGTTAGTATTGCAATTTATCTCCTCCTTGTCTCAACAGCTCAAGAGCAAAGCAAATTGATCCATTACCCATTCTGCAAGAACAATGTCTGTGTCCTTCCTAAAAGAAATTGCCTTATTGAAAGGCATTTTCTATATTTTGCTTAATGCAGGTATTTTTGACAACAGAATGTCTTGCCCTGTGAGTTTAACTAAGACTTCAGTATCTGCCAACGTGCTCAGATATTACCTCTGATAGACCAACGCAGTCTCATGAAAGTGCGTATCAGTACCACGAATGTTATTTCTCGTGCCATTTATACGCCAAAAATGTTTTTTGCGTGTAAATGCTACGCACTGAAAACCGCTTGGGGGTAGGATTAGGGGGAGGGGGGACGGGGGGTGCGTGCGTATTACACGCCAAAAAGTGCGTATCATATGCACGCGAAAACAGCGTATCATATACACGCAAAAACTATTTTTGGCGTATAAATGGTGCGAGAAATAACATTCGTGGTATTGATACGCACTTTTAAGGAACTCTAAAACTATGTTTGTGTAATATGCAATAAATTGTGAAACAGTGAAGTGACTCAAATCACACTGAAAAAGTTGTAATAAACCAAACAATTTTGAGAATTAGAAACATATTTAAAGGGCTGTCAAAAACAGCCTTCATAACCTTAGAAGATCATTTTGAGTAGATTTACCTCCTCAGTAAAGTTTGTAACACCTTACAATGAGGCTCAGTTTGTTAAAATCAATTCACAAATTAGCTATCATGAATAATGAACAATTTGTTTGTTTGTTTGTTTGTTTGACTGTTTTTTTTTCTATGCTAAAATTAGTTTCTACTTATATTAATGTATTTTTTTATATTTCAATTTAATCAATTAACATTAGTTTATGTATTATAAACAAACATTAATTAACAATTGAACACTGGTATTTATAAATGTATAAATATATTTAGCCTAGATTATCAAATGCTGTAAGAATTTTTGAAAAATTTAAACTTATTGTAAACTGTTACATTTAAAAAACGTGTAATTACAATATGACTCTTTTTTTTGCATTGTCATATTTTCACAAACTGCCTGTTTTTGTTTCGTTTTAATGAACTTTCCATTGTTCCAGTTTCCTGCTCCTCGCTTGTTACCATGGTTTCTGATTAATGAGTCATCACCTGTTCTCATTTGAGTTCAGTCACCATGTGTATTTAAGTTCTACCTTTTCATTCAGTTGTTGTCTGGTATTGTTCGTGAGATACATATTGTTATGCTGCCATCTGGCATATGGCAGTTGATTTCAGTTGAAAGATGGTGCCTATGAGTCACTCGGCATGCCGTCGGTCACTGTTTCGTATGTTTCGTATATCTTAGTCCAGTTTTTAGCAGTGTTAGTACAGCGAGTCAGCTCTCTCCAAGTGTATGAGCGTGATTTCTTACTTAGTCTTCGAGAGTCGGCGGTGCAAGCTCACAGTGGTTACTCAGGTGGACAATGGTCTCGTGATCCCCCGTTAACTGCACATGCATTTGTGTTTCGGTGCGACCTCTCAATTTGCTGTAGATACAGAGGTAAACAAAACAAGAGACGGGGAAAGCGCTGGGGAATCGAAGACTGTCCTCGGCCTTGGCTCAACGATGAGAGTCGGTTGCTTAGACGAAAATGGAGGCAGGCAGAGAGGAAATGGAGGAAAGACAGACTACAGGTCTCATATGAGAATTTAAAAGAATGTATGGTGTCTTATCAACAGTTTGTAAAAGTGGCTAAGGCGAGACACTTCTCTGATTTCATTTCTAAAAACCAGCATAGTCCTAAAGTACTATTTCATGTGATTAACACTGTTCTGAATCCTGCCTGTACTAGAGTTTTGGAAAATTTAGGGAGAGCCTGTGAAGAATTTTTGAAGTTCTTTATGGCTAAGACCATCGCTATTAGAGCCAGTATCCCTAATTCTGTCCGTGATCAAAGTTTTCTTCAACCCCCGCCCAATTCATTTATCCCGGGTCAGCTGAGTGTATTTGAGCCGGTTACTTCCTCTAACTTGTTAGAAACTGCCCAACTTCTGAAGCCATCTCATTGCTCGCTTGATATCTTACCTCCCCGATTGTTAATTCAGGTTTGGGAGGTGGTGAGACCCACTGTATCAGTTATAGTGAATCAGAGTCTCAAGAAGGGGATGGTGCCATCATATTTTAAGCACGCTCTTGTGCAACCTCTTTTAAAGAAAACGAGTTTAGACCCTTTTGTGTTAAATAATTACAGACCGATTTCAAAGGTGCCGTTTTTAGCCAAATTGTTGGAGAAGGTGGTTCTTAACCAACTTTGTATATTTCTAAATAAAAATAATATTTTAGATACATTTCAGTCAGGATGTAGATCTCAGCATAGTACAGAAACGTCCCGGGTTACATATGTAACCCTAGTTCCCCGAAGGGACGGACGCTGCGTGTAATCGCAGTGGGAATGCCCGGGATCAACCAAGTTGGTACCACCGTAGCGCGTCTGAATACATGAATGAAATCAGTCAATGGAGAGAATGAGCGTACGGCGAGTGACGTCATCGACCAGGAAGCTATAAATATCCCCTGAATACACAAGCCGCCAGCTTCTAAAGTTACTGAAGCAAGCGACCCAAGGGGATGCCGAGAGTATGGCAGGACACGCAGCGTCCGTCCCTTCGGGGAACTAGGGTTACATACGTAACCCGGGACGTTCCCCTTCAGGGACTACCGCTGCGTGTAATCGCAGTGGGAACGCAATACCCACATCCCCATACGACCAAATCCCCGTCGTGTGTCATTCGGAGACACAAACCGACGAGAGAACCTGAGCCTCGGGAGTGGAGCTAAGGTCAAGGGAATAAAACCTGACGAAAGTGTGCGGTGAGGACCAGCCTGCCGCATCACAAACGTCCTGAAGAGAAGCTCCTGAAAGAAGAGCTGTAGAGGCAGCCATACTCCTAGTGGAATGAGCCCTTACAGCCAAAGGTGAAGGCTGATGGGCCGAACCATAAGTGAGTGAGATGGCCTCGACCACCCACTTGCTCATCCTTTGCTTAGATGCAGGACACCCTTTCCTGGGTGACCCAAAACAAACGAACAGTTGTTCCGATTTCCTCCACAGGGCAGCTCTGTGGACATACACATCTAAAGCCCTAACGGGGCACAGCAAATTAAGTTTCTCCTGGTCTGACGTCATAAAAGGCGGAGGACAGAAAGCCTGCAGAACTATAGGTCTATCAAAAGTAGTTGGTACCTTAGGAACATAACCTGGTCTCGGACAGAGAAAGGCCTTAACCATACCAGGCGCAAATTCCAGGCACGAGGGAGCCACCGAAAGTGCTTGAATATCTCCAATTCTTTTTAGAGATGAGATAGCGAGAAGAAGGATAGTCTTTAGAGTAAGAAACTTTTCCGAAACTTCCTCAATGGGCTCGAAAGGAGCTAGGGAGAGACCCTCTAAGACGATGGCCAGGTCCCAAGCTGGTACCCTCGTGCGAACTGCAGGCCTCAGCCTCAAGGTGCCACAAAGGAAGCAAGATATAAGTGGGTGTCTCCCGAGGGAACCTCCACTTGAAGGGGCGTGGTAAGCAGCTAAGGCCGCCACATACACCTTCAGTGTGGAGTGGGATAACCCTGTGGAGAGACGGTCCTGCAGGAAATCCAGCACTGTACCAACCGGGCAGTTAACTGGGTCCTGCTGGCGCTCTCCACACCAAGAGGTGAAAAGTTTCCACCTCGCGGCATATAACTTCCTCGTGGAAGGAGCTCTGGATTGGAGGATGGTCTCAACGACCTCAGTCGAGAGACCAGAATCTATGAGCTGGGCCCCCTCAGAGGCCAAGCCCACAGCCTCCATAGTTCTGGGCGGGGGTGATGGATCGACCCACTCGCCTGAGAAAGTAGATCTCTCCTGATCGGTATCTCCAGGGGAGAGCCGTCGAGGAGAGACACTAGGTCCGCAAACCATACTCGGGCCGGCCAGAACGGGGCTATTAGCAGGAGACTGAGCCCATCCCTGCGAACCCTCTCCAGAACTCCCGGGAGCAGAGCAATCGGGGGAAAAGCGTACAGACGTGACCTCGGCCACGGATGTACCATCGCGTCCAACCCCAGTGGGGCTGGCTGGCTGAGAGAGAACCACATTGGACAGTGTGATGTCTCTCGGGACGCAAATAGGTCTACCTCGGCACGACCGAAATGTTCCCATAGGAGCTCCACCACCTCGGGGTGAAGACTCCACTCCCCGGGCCTCGGCCCTGCCTCGACAGGATGTCTGCCCCCTGATTCAAATACCCTGGGAGATAAATAGCTCTGAGAGAGAGAATTTTCCCCTGGGACCATAGAAGGATCTGACGTGCCAGTTTGTAAAGCGGGCGAGAACGCAGACCCCCCTGATGGTTGATATAAGAGACCACCGATGTGTTGTCTGTCCGTACAAGAACATGGTGGCCCCTTAGGTCTGGGAGGAAATGTTTCAGGGCCTGAAACACTGCCAACATCTCTAGACAATTTATGTGCCATAGACGGTGATGGTCCCCCCACAGACCCTGAGCTGGGCGACCACTCATGATCGCCCCCCAACCCGTGAGAGAGGCATCTGTCGTTAGCATCACGCGACGACAAGGAGCCCCCAACACAGGACCTTGGGACAGAAACCAAGGATCTTTCCACATGATCAGGGCGCGATGACACCGTCGCGAACTCACGATCCTGCGAAGCGGATTTCCGATCGGGGAGAACCCCTTGGTTCTGAGCCACCACTGTAACGGTCTCATGTGCAAGAGGCCAAAAGGTATCACGTTGGACGCAGCTGCCATGAGACCTAACATCCTCTGGAACTGTTTTACAGTGAGTGACTGGCCTAGCTTGACCTGTTCTACTGCGGCGAGAATCGAAGCAATACGAGCAGGTGACAATTGTGCCTGCATCGTCGTCGAATCCCACACTACACCGAGAAAAGTGGTTCTCTGTAATGGAGAAAGGACACTCTTCTTGGCGTTGAGCCTCAACCCCAAACTCTTGATGTGAGCAAGAACGACATCTAGATGCCGAACCGCCTGATGTTCCGATTGAGCTAGAATTAACCAATCGTCTATATAGTTCAGAATACGGATGCCCTGCAGCCTCAGCGGGGCTATGGCTGCATCCATACACTTCGTGAACGTGCGGGGTGATAATGCTAGGCCGAACGGAAGAACCCGATATTGGTATGCTTCGCCCCCGAAAGCGAACTTCAGGAACTTCCTGTGTTGAGGGAGGATAGATACATGGAAGTAAGCGTCCTTTAGATCTATCGTGACAAACCAGTCCTCGGATCTGATTTGTGACACGATCTGTTTGAGAGTGAGCATCTTGAACTTGAGCTTGCCTACAGTGCGATTTAAAAGACGCAGATCTAACATTGGGAAGCATTGGGAAGCATTTCCCATTCCGCCAGGAACTCTACTAAGGGAACCAGCCTCTCGAGGCTGGCCTCTGGATGAACATCCCGAGTGACAGACACAGCGCCCCTCGGGAAAGCACTCGCCGAGTCTCTCTACGCCCTGTATAGGCAGGGTTAGTAGAACAGACCCCTGAGGGCATCGAGAAAGACAGGGCACCATGTTTTTGTGTGGTGAACTCAAGTCTTTCCCGATGGGGACCACCCTCAGAGTCCTGACATTCAGCACGTCAGGATTTTTTCGACGCGGCCTTCCTGGCCACAATGACTGTCCTCAGATCAGCCCTGCCCCGAGAAGGCCGCGCCGGAGAGCGCCCCGCCTCGTCCCTCCAGTTTCTCTGCGGGGGGGCACGAGACGCGACACTCTGCTTCTGCTGCGCTCTACTAGAAAAGGAACTCGGCGGCTGGGACTGCCCTTTTCGTTCAGCGGCCCCAGCGACACGTACTTTGAGGGGAATAAATTTATGAAAAGCAGCCGCCTGTTTTTTCTCTTCCTGGAACCTCTCAGTGACAGAAATAAGAGCGTCACCGAAGAGACCCGCAGGCGAAACTGGAGCATTTAAAAGAAGAGATTTATCTTTTTCCTTCATAGAAGTTTGACTCAACCATAAATGTCTTTCTGTGGCCACCATGGCTGCCATAGACCGACCAATAGATTTAGCCGTCTCCCTCGTGGCCCGAAGAGTGAGATCAGCGGTCTGCCTCAGCTCATTGATCATATCAGCAGAAATTTCCCCCCCCTCACAAGCGTCTTTAAGCAGGTCGGCTTGATAAGCCTGCAAAATGGCCATAGTGTGCATACATGCAGCCGCCTGACCAGCCGCAGAGTAAGCCTTCCCTACGAGCGCAGATGTATTTTTTAAAGGTTTGGATGGAAGAGTCGGTGCTTTAAGTGAGGATGACGAAGCAGGAGAGAGATAGCTAGCGAGCGTCTCCTCCGCCTTCGGCATCGTCACATACCCAGCAGATTTAGCACTAACGATGTTACCATAAGCATTAGACTGGTTAGTGTAAATTCTGCTAGAAACAGGTCTAACCCAGGTTTTTGAAACCTCAGCGTGGAGATCTGGGAAAAATGGTAGGCACCGACGAGCGGGCTGATGTCGTGCAGACAGAAATCTATCGTCTAGTTTGCTTTTACTTCTAGACTCCTGCCTATCAGCTGGCCACTCGATGCTGAGCTTTTCAACAGCCCGAGATAAAACATCCATCAGCCCTTCCTCATTAGCAGTATAATATGACAAACTCGTTTCTTCTGATGCAACACTATCGACATCCAGCTCCTCGGAACTGGATAATCTCAATTCAACATCATCATGTGCCTCCACCCGGGCAGAAATAACCGCCGCAGCGCGTGCTTCCAGAGCCGGGTGAGAGGCACTGGATCCCGCCGGAGATGGCTGAGATAGGGCGGAGCCCGTCTCAACGTCGCCGGTGAGATCCATCTGCGAACCCCAAGACAAGCGCCGCCGCTCTGCCTCAACAGAAGCGGGACCCGAGCCTTGGGGAGCTCGCAGCATACCGTTCTCCTCGAAGAGCGATCGCCGCGAGCGCAGAGTTCTAATAGGAAAACGCTCGCAATGCACACAATCGACCCCCTCGAGAGCCGACTGGGCATGCTGCATTCCTAAACAAGCAACACATAACTCGTGTGAATCCCCACCCGTGATGTATCGAGTACAGGGGGGAGCACACTATCTATACTGCTCGCTCATATTGGTTTTTTATATATAAAATATATATATATAGTGATAAACTCCTGACTAGAACAGACAAACACAATCGAAAGATTCCAGACACACACAGAGCGCTTGCTGAAGTAAAGAAGCTGGCGGCTTGTGTATTCAGGGGATATTTATAGCTTCCTGGTCGATGACGTCACTCGCCGTACGCTCATTCTCTCCATTGACTGATTTTATTCATGTATTCAGACGCGCTACGCTGGGGGGCGTTCCCACTGTGATTACACGCAGCGGTAGTCCCTGAAGGGGAACTGCCCTTCTCAAGGTGACTAATGACTTACTTCTGTCGGTAGATTCTGGGAACTGTACAGCGCTAGTGCTGCTTGATATTAGTGCAGCCTTCGACACAGTGGATCATGGGGTTCTCCTTGATCATTTGAGTCAATGGGCAGGGATTGGGGGCACTGTATTAGAGTGGTTTGCTTCATATTTACAGGGGAGAACCTTTGCAGTGGAAATAGGGATTTCGATTTCCTCCGTACGTCCAACTGTTTTTGGGGTTCCTCAAGGTTCGTGTCTTGGCCCTGTCTTGTTCTCATTATATATGCTCCCTCTGGGTTTAATCTGTCAAAAACATGGTGTGGCTTACCATTGTTATGCAGATGATACCCAACTGTAGCCTGGGTTTCCCCATCCTGCCTTGTGCGCAGCGCGATTTTATTCACGCTGCTAGGCAATCTGGACACCATGGACCAAATTTTCGCCTCAGATAGGGAACCAATCACAGAACGGGGAGGGATCAGCAAGGCGATGATGAAGTCTATGCGACACACCGAAGCAGTTTGTTTATATCTATGGATCCAACACGGCAGGAGACGCGAAGTTACCTTTCAAGTTTATTTAGAAAAAATAGCAACTTTTGGCGTTAAACCATTTCATAACCAAGAAGGATGTTTTTTCCCTGCTACCAACAGGCTTTGGCAAAAGCCTCATATATCAACGTTAGCCCCGTTAGTGGCTATGGCAATGGGGCTTAGGCTAGCGAGACCCCCGTCGTTATGGTTGTCTCGCCAAAATCTCTGCGTTTACACTTGGCATTAACATGCGATCACCATGATCCGATCAAGCAGATCAGGACACGGTGTGTTTACATTTGTTCACAATAAGTAGCCCTTGTATCTGGATAACCGATCGGATTTCTGTTTCTGCATAATATTTAAATTAGGTCTGTAGCACGACACCAGATTAACCCTCTGGAGTCGAGAAACGCGCCGGCGCGTTTTGCGCGATTTTTTTCACATAGCAGCAAAATAGACTTAAAATACTCAGTCACCTTTGGTCATACACACTTAAGAAATATGAAAAAATAAACTATTAAATGTCTACTTTTTTATGGGTCCACTTACAATCGAAATAAAATATTGTGCTTTTGTAAAATAAAGAAAATAAACAGGGTGTGCCTTCTGCCTCTCCGTCTCCGTGAACTTTTTTTCTAGAGCACGTCTCTAAACATAAACAAAACTCCGCAAATACTAGTCACACAGGCATGATCAATATATCTTTATAATCATTTAAGTGTGTACTTTTAAATTATCTAATTCAAAACTAAAACAAATATTCTGTGTTTATGTAATCTATATAAAAAGAGAGAGATGCCAGGCGTTCTCATTTCAGCTAATTATCTTTTAATGTGACCACGCCCACAGAGAGCGCGCGCTATAGAAACGCAAATGATCTGAAACTTGCCAACGCCCACACGAGCTCGATAAAACACCAAGTTCAGATTAATGTACCGGTAGTCTGTGTCGTTTTTCGAGGCTTTGAGGAATAATTCTGGATAATTTACCTCAGTGCTGGATTAATTTCACTTCGAGGAGCCATGGATCCAGGATCATAGTAAGTTTATTCTTTGTTCTAATCGCGAATACTGTTTTAAAATGAATCGCGTGTCTTTCTCTGTGTGATGAATGAACGGAATTCGCACTGTTGTTGTTACAGACGAAATATGAAAGACAACATTTAGTTGACTAGTTTGGGATAGATTATAAAGATTTTTACTCTAAAATAGACATCAAATAAGCTTTAGTTAACCAGTTTCTGCTCATATGTTAAATATATAACGTTAGAATGTTTTGTCAAAAATAAGCTCATAATCTAAGATGTTATTATAGTGTTTGTTCCAATGTAGACTATATCAAACTAATGAATCCTTAACTTTGAAATATGAATGATAAAATCCAGGCTATAGGCCTACTTAAAAAAAAAAAAAAAAAAGACAAGATAGATGTAAAAAAAAAATCTTAATATTATTGTTTTTTATTAGTGACACATTTGAGGAGATTCCAAAACTTTCTGAAAATACAGTATGAGAATTAACTGCATACTAGAAATGTTTACCTTGGAAATTATACAATTTGAATGTATAAAAAATTTGTGAAAAAATACCTTTTTTTCCTCTCTGAGAACTCTAACTTTCTAACTCTAACTAATTCTGTAGAATGGTCCATATAGCCTATTTGAACAGGATTTGTTTCCAGGTATGACTATGTACTAAAAATGTGCTTTTGACTTTCATTTATATTTGTATTTTATATATATATATATATAATTTATTTATTTATTTTTGTCCTCGCATTCTTTCTTGTGTGACACACCTGAATGAATGGCTCATTAGTATGCAGGCTCATTAGTATGCAGGCTCATTACTATGCAGGGTCTTTGTCTTCTCAGGTGTGAATCACAGCAAGTCACGCCCCTGCGCATATTGCCTTTGGAAGCAAAAACTGTTTTAAAAAATTTAAATCAATGTATTGTTTTATGTGAATGATTAGGCAGGGTGATTTTCAGATAATTTTGAAGCAAAAACACTAGGCAACTACATCCATTAGTCAAAAGTCTTGTGGACACATATTAAGTATGTGTTTTGTGGCCTTTTTTCAGAAACTTTAATTTTTAGTTTTTTGAATAACCATGCATAAACATTATTCCCTCAAAAATACAAATATGTAAATAGATGTTGCTCGCATATTATGGTACCCCTATTTGTGCTAAATAGAGTGTAATTACACCTTTGCCATTAATATGTTTATAAGCAACTGAAAAAAGCACAAATGTCAGGGCATGTCAAAACATCTCACAGACCTCAAAAACCCCTTAGACTCCAGAGGGTTAAGAGTAGCCTAAAGATGATACAAATTAAGCAGTCCCTATTGCTTTCACTCACTCACTTTACTTTCCTACGCAATCTCCAGTCTTAGTTCGAATTATGTTTTTTTTGAATGAAGGAATATTTCCAGAGCTGATCATACAAAAATAACTGGGTTGATCATGTTAAACAAGTCACATCATCAATCATCGGGGTTTAAGGTTATAGCGTGCAATGGCTATATTAACAGAAATGGGAGATTAATAAACATGCTGAAACAATAAAAACATTCAACATTTAAAACATTAAAAAATAAAAAGTGTATTCCCATTATTCCTGTGGCAAAGCAGCGCACGCTCTTCATCTCATGACTGATCACAGCTGTGATATATTGTACAGGCGATTGCCTCATTCAGATAGTGTTACACAATTAAAATGAAAAATTACACACACAGTATCATGTAAGTCTAAATAAACTCTTTTAAATATTGACATTTTTTGTAAGGTTCAAATAAGTTTAATTTCTTGTCTAAACTGCGTTTTTACATACGTCATCTGGTATAATTGAAACCATTGGCTATGATCTATGTACGGGCGCATTTGATAGACATTCGTAGCACCCAATAAAATGGCTCTGGGCATTCGTAAACCATGCCCCAAATATGAGAAAATGAACATGTGGTTTCCAGACCACGCATCATTCTCAATGATACGTGGTCTGGCGTTAGCCAGGCTAACCCAACTGTATTTTCCTTTAAAATCTAGTGACAGCTCTAAATGGTCAGTTCTGCTTGAGTGTCTGGACGAGATGGATGCAGTGGATGGCATCAAGTTTCCTTCAGTTGAATGAGTCGAAACATGAAGTGGTGATTTTTGTCGCAACGAAGCCAAACTGTTGTCCACTAATTTGGGCCCTTTAGCATGTTATGATTTCCATTACACGAGAGTAGATGTTAAAACTTCATGCTGATTTGTACTCGGCTTTCGCCAAGATAAGCAACACTAAGACGTAGCTTTACAGTAAACTATGCTTCTCCATCCATTTACGCTTCTTTCCATATGAGGGTGTGACTCCCCTTCTGTCCGGCGTTAACGGCTGCAGTGTACTTGGCGCGTCAGCACACACGACGGCTGCAACTACAGTGTGGTCTCCCTAGTGGATTAGCACGACAACCGTCTGGATTGAGCCGAGTAGGGGACATCTTCAAGTGGGCACCTTCCGTCCTCAGTGTTTCGTCGACTAGCCCACGACACCTCAAGAGAACTCGACAGTGACTCTAGCGTCCCAGAGTCACCCCCATCCGTCCCCCACTCAACTCAGCCCAGCTTACTGACCTCTACATCCCTCCTGCTGCTGAGACCTAACCACAATCTCACAATCTCTCCGCAACCCAACCATACGCGCCAACCCGTTTGACTAAGGCTGTCGAGCCCCACTGGTGCGTTAAAGCAGTTTCAGTGGCAACGGTTCCGTATGGCATACCACCTACCGCAAAACACAATATCTGCCCAACCACCTGTCATTCACGCAATATACACAGGAACGTAATGACTGTAAATACTATACAACCTATACAAATAAACCAACAGACTCTTCAAGTTTTTCAAGAATTCTACGAAACCTTAGCGTGGCGGCCTGTACATAGCCAGCTGGAATCTTTCCGTCTCAACCACAGCCAGTTGCTGCTCCTTTCTGCTGCTTCAGATAAGTTCTTTACTGTGCGACGTAACTCTTGGCCGCTGAATCCGACGTCTCTGAGGAACCGGGTTGTAGAGTGTGCCACAAAACCTCGACAACCCACTTCCACTGGATAAACCTGGACTCTCCATCCTCGCTGTTCTGCTTCAGTGGCCAGATGAGCATACCGCAGTTTCTTCCTCTCATATGCCTCATCTACAGCATCCTCCCATGGCACTGTTAACTCTATCAGTTGAACAATGCTTGCTGATCCAGACCACAAAACAATGTCTGGTCGTAGGTTAGTGGTGGCAATCTCAGGTGGAAAAATAAGCCGTTGATCAAGATCAGCCAGCATCTTCCAGTCCCTAGCAGCTTCCAGTTGTCCTGGGCGAGAATTGGTGTTAACACCTTTTCTTGGTGGTTGCTCGCCTGGGCGGAGGAATGTTGTCTTCTGCGTGTAATGTTTTTCTAGAACAGGCGGCAACTTATTGGTCATACTACGCTTGCCTTCCAATGCTAAAGCCAAACATCGCAGTACTTGGTCATGGCGCCAAGTAAACCGACCTTGGCTAAGAGCCACCTTACATCCTGTCAAAATGTGCCTTAATGTGGCAGGTGATGAACATAAAGGACAAGAGGGATCCTCTCCTACCCAGAGGTTTAGGTTCTGCGGTGATGGGAGAACATCATATGTTGACCTAATAAGGAAACTGATCCTACTCTCTTCCATTGACCAAAGGTCTTGCCAGCCCATCTTGCATTGTTCCACACTCTCCCATCTCATCCACTCTCCCTGCTTGGCCTGGGAAATGGCCTTTATACACCTCATCCTCTCCTTCTGCTTTCACACCTCGTTGACTACCAGCTTCCTCCTTTGAGCTGGGCCTGCCTTGTGCCATTTAGGAGGAGCTAAACTGAGCCCAAAACCCCCTCTTCCATGCTGTACCTGTCCCACGATATCCCCAATTTGAAGGTCAGCCTTTGCCTCTACTACAGATTTCTTTGCTGACCACTTTCTACCAGTTTTTAACACAGGGGCTGCCTCCCTTACACATTTGTCACGTGACTCTACTAATGTCATTTCCAGTCTGACCTTGGCACACTTAAACTCCTCGGTTAAAGCAGAGACTGGCAGCTGCAATATTCCCTTACTATAAAGTCCCACTCTGCTGAGGCAGCGTGGAACTCCCAACCATTTCCTGATGTATGAACTTATTAACGCTTCGGTAACACTTTATTTGAAGGGGTGTGCATAAGACTGACATGGCACTGTCATAAACATGACATAACACCTGTCATGAACATGAAGGAGTCTTTATGAATGTTTATGACTGTTGTCATTAAGTGTCATTCGGTAAAGTATGACACTTTTAATGCAAAGTTGACATTGTTTAAAATATCTTTGTTATGACAACTTGACATTACCCAAGACAAAAATGTCTTTGTTATGACAACTTGACATTAACCAAGAAATCATAACCTGTCAACCTGTCACAACTTTGGCCGTCATGACACAATTATAACTGTGTCATGAATATTTTACTTGTCCTCAAGTAAAGTGGAACACATTGTACTAGTTATAAAGATGTCATTAAGGGTTATTACACTGTCAAATGCTTTAAGTTTGATAATTTAAGTATTTCATCTCGACTTGACTACTGTAACTCGCTATATTTAGGACTACCTGCGTCATCTATTCACCGACTTCAATTGGTCCAAAACGCAGCTGCCCGCTTGCTCACAGGCACTCGCAAACGGGACCACATCACGCCCACACTACGTTCACTGCACTGGTTACCAGTTCAGAATTGATTTTAACCCTCTGGGGTCTGAGATCACGCCGGCGTGATCTGGTCGCTTTTTTTCTTATCAGTGCAAAAGAGACTTAAAATACTCGGTTGATTTTGATCGTACATATAAGTGTTGTACATCATTAGATCGTGTTAAGTGTCTATTTTTTTTGTGGATACTCACAATAAAAACAAAGTGTTGTGCTTTTCACCAAATAAAGAAAAACAAACATGATGCGAGTTCTGCGTTCTCTCTGTCTGTGAAGTCCATTCTGAAACGTGTCCTAAGATTAACTGTAACTCCGCGATTACTTGTCACACAGGCACGAGATATTTTTCTTTATGAAGCTTGAATTCTCTTCTTTTAAATGAAGTAATTTATATAAAAAACAAATATTCACAGTTTATGCAATCCGTTTGAAACCAAGGAGAGGTCCTGTTTTTTCTTTCTCCCCTCATTATTTTTAATGAGTTGAGGCCGCCACGCCCCCGGCGCTATTCACATGTAAATAGTTTAGGTGATCGCACACGCCCCCGATCAATGCCATAAACACACAAAGATTCTTCATGAGATTCACTGATAGTTCATCGCGTTTTGAGGATGGCACGCTACTCCGGTGAAGAAGCCCGTCAGATGATTCTGGACAGCGAGGAAGAATTCACCTTTTCCTCAGAGTGCAACACAGACGACAAACGGCTGCATTTTGAAGAGCGAGTTGATCCCGCCGAGGATACAAGTTTAGAGTAAGTTGTTTAGTGTTATATACTTCTTATTCTGATAATATAGAACTCATATGAATTTTCAGACTATATTTTGCTTCGTTTTGGCTAGCTTTTGACATACTACGTGAAAGATTGCCTTACAATATCCCTAACATTCGTGTATGCTCAAGTGTAAACTTTCAATGTGATAACGTTACTCTCTAAACATTTGTATATTAAATATATTTCACTCAGTTTTGATTAGCTTATGCATAATGTAGCTTATTTGCGAATATCTGCTTAGGTGTAAATATAATGTGATTTAGTGCAAATATATTTCAGCCTCCGGTAAAATACTGTCTAAATACTAGACATTATATGTTTATATATAAATGTTCTGTTTTGGTTAGCCTATGACACTGCTTATCTTGCTAAAATACTGCCTTATGCACAGATGATTGTGAATACAGTGTAAATGTTTGAAATGCTCTAAATGTGTGCGGTCTATATGGCCCATCAACACTCGCGGTGTATATTTCGCGGTGTATAGATATAGATATTTCTCCGTCCTATGGCCCATCAACAGATATAAATTGTGCGTCCATACCCATTAATTGCCCATCAGTTTACTTTGGATTATGTATGCTAACAGTTTTGTTGTTGTTGTTGTTTTATAGAAATGTGTCTGCATCACGCACTCCTTCTCCAGCACCTCGCAGAGGGGAACGCAGGCGTCGTTCAGTTCTCCGTGCGATCGAGAATCATACTGAGTAAGTGCACAGACGTAATATTTACATTAGTGATCAGTGTTGTGCTAGTTACTAAGAAATTAAGTTTTTACTACATGAATGAATATTTGAGCAATACAATTGTACCTCGATCATTCTTGTTAGTTCATAGTAGGCCTACATTATCTAAGGTAATAACAGATACAATAAAAATATTAAACTCAATTTAAAATGTTTAAGTAAATGTTGAAATTAAAAAACTAACAATGAATGATACTTCTACAACATTTATTAACCCTTTAGAACCTGAAGCTAAAATAGGTGTTTTTCACATATTTAGATTTTTGGACTGTAAAATTCTAAAACAAAGTGCTATCTTCATGTGCAAGGTGTCATTTTTTTCAGAAACAGATTAGCTTTCAGCAAATTACAGTTATTGACCATTATTGTGTGTGGTGAGTTTGTAAATAGAATTTAAATAGACAAAAATAAAAAAACGAGAATACATTTTCTGATTTTTATTTAGAAAAAAACTGAAAAAAATCACGAACGAAAGACACTTCATACACATGCACCACATGCACACTCCGTGCAGCTTGTAATCTCCGTGCTCGTGCTGCCTCACGTGTTAACGTAAACAACTCAGCCAGTGAGTTTGTTATGTGTCCTCTCGCTCTGTATAATGCTAGCAGTCTCTTCAGTGCTCTTGTACTATGTAACAGCGCACACTTGTTTTTTACAGATGTGACAATGAACATGTCCAGGCACCTGTCCCGAAGAGAGCCAAGGCAAACAAGCAGGCAAGCAACAGGCAGTCCACTCTGTCATGGAAAACAGAGACTGATGTTGACATGGTTCCACAGACTGTGCGATTCCTTCCTGCACGGGAAGCTGGACCGCAACTGAGTTCTGTAGACTCGCATTCGCCCATGAGTCTATTCAAACTATTTTTTTCAGAAAGTGCTGTGTCTACTCTGTGCCACAACACCAATGCTCAGGCTGCTAAGGCAGCTGGCAAAAGGCTGCAAATATAAATGGACAGATGTCATTCAACGGGGCATAAGCATTTACTGTGAGATACCTGCCTTTACTTTTGTTTATTTATCGCTCACAATTGCTTTGTTTATAGCTGACTGATTATTTATTTATTTTACTCACATTTGATTTGCTTAGAGCAAATTTAGAACATTTAGTTTCTCCACACAGAGGAATTACATTAAAACAGATTGAAAAACAAAACCTTTGAATCTCCTCTCATTCTTTGTTCAGGCTGCTTCACCCTAATGGGCCATTGGGGGAGTGTCTGTCACACCCCTGGTCTGAATCTCATTAATATTCATTGGCTATTACCACTCCCACGCATAAACCTCTTCAGACAAAAAAACTGTCATACAAAGTATAAATTAGTGTTTCGTTTTATGTGAACGATTAGATGGGATGATTTTCACATCATTTTGAAGCCAGAACTCGAAGCTACAACATCCATTTGTCAAAAGTCTTGTGGACACATATTTAGTATTTGTTTTGTGGTCTTATTTCAGCAAGTTTCATTTTTATTTTTTTCAATAACCACGCATAAACATTATTCTCTTAAAAATGCAAACATGTACGTAGATGTTAATCACATATTATCGTAACCCCGTTTGTGCTATATAGAGTGAATTTACACCTTTGCCATTAACATGTTTATAAATAACTGAAAAAAGCACAAATGTCAGAGCATGTCAGAACATCCCAATAGCCCCAAAAACACAGCAGACCCCAGAGGGTTAAAGTCTTGCTGTTTGTGTATAAAGCACTAAGTAATCGTGCTCCTCAATACCTTACGGAGCTGGTGACGGAACACAAACCAATCAGACTGCTCAGATCACAGTCTAATCACCTGTTACGAGTACCCAGATCCAAGCTGAAATGTAGGGGTGACAGAGCCTTTGCGGTAGCTGGCCCCAGGTTATGGAACAAACTGCCATTACATATTAAAACAGCGCCCACAGTGTCTGAGTTCAGGAATCTTTTAAAAACCTACTTGTACTCTTGTGCGTTCAATGTTTTGTGAAAGTTGTTTTTAATTTTTGTATGGATTTAAATAGATATATTTTGTACAGCACTTTGGTCAACCAAGGTTGTTTTAAATGTGCTTTATAAATACAATAAACTTGAAACTTGAACTTAATTAGACCTGTTATGACATATTTGTGACAGGTTGACAGGTTATGATTTCTTGGTTAATGTCAAGTTGTCATAACAAAGACATTTCTGTTTTTGTTAATGTCAAGTTGTCATAATCAAGACATTTTTGTCTTGGGTAATGTCAAGTTGTCATAACAAAGAAATTTTTTGTCTTTGTTAATGTCAAGTTGTCATAACAAAGACATTTTTGTCTTTGTTAATGTCAAGTTGTCATAACAAAGACATTTTAAACAATGTCAACTTTGCATTAAAAGTGTCATAATTTATCGAATGACACTTAATGACAACAGTCATAAACATTCATAAAGACTCCTTCATGTTCAGGTGTCATGTCAGTCTTATGCACACCCCTTAAAATAAAGTGTTACCAACGCTTCCAGCTTATCCACTGTTGTCAAAGAAACATCGTACACAGTCAGTGGCCACAGGAACCTCGGCAGTAGACCAAACTGAAAGCACCAGAGTTTTAGTTTGCCTGGTAGAGCACAGCTGTTTATGCTCTTCAACCCTTCCTCTGCTTGTCGTCTAACTTCTCCCACTCGAACTGTGTCCTTTAGATCTCCATCGTACCATCTCCCAAGACTCTTCACTGGCTTCTCAGAAACTGTTGGTATTGCCTCACCATTAATGAAGAATGTTTTATCTACAACCTTTCCTTTAACTATCGAGATGCTCCTTGATTTAGAGGGCTTAAATTGCATTCGTGCCCATTCAATATTATCTGTTAACTTCCCCAATAACCGATTAGTGCAGGCTACTGTTGTAGTCATGGTTGTCATGTCATCCATGTATGCTCTGATTGGTGGTAGTCGCATCCCAGAAGCCAAGCGCTCTCCTCCTACTATCCATCTTGATGCCCTAATGATTACTTCCATTGCCACGGTAAAAGCCAGGGGAGAAATGGTGCACCCTGCCATTATTCCAACCTCTAAGCATTGCCATGCAGTGCTGAATTTTGGAGTTGAGAAACTAAATAGCAAATCTCCAAAATAGGCTTTCATTAAAGGGTACCTATCATGGAATTTTGAAAATTACCTTTCATGTAGTGTGTAACATAGATCTAAGTGAACGAAAACATCCTGCAAAGTTTTAAATATGAAAGTTCACCGTATACAAAGTTATTGTCTCTATAAAAGTAAGAGTCGACTCTGAGTCGTTGATATGAATCGATAGACGAACGATGCATTTTCTCTAACTTTCGTACGTCACTTGTACAAGTTATTTGAATAAGATACGCCCACTCATTGCGCTCGTACTCGTAGAAGCCAGGGAGACGTGAAAACATAATGGCGACGAGACGCTGTGTTTTGAAGTGTGACGCAAAAGCGACATTTTTTCATCTGCCCAGAGACGAGCATTTGAAGAATCAGTGGATACAGTTCATATATACAACTATACCACAGATGTATAACCCGAACCTTGTTCTGTGTTCGCGTCATTTTGAAGATGATTGCTTCACAAACATAAATGCTTTCAAATATGGATTCGCGAGAAAGCTGGTATTGAAGGAAGGCTCAGTACCAAGTCTATTTGGATCAGCTTCCTCCTCCGAATCACAACCTGTAAGTATTATTAATATTAAAAATTGTTGCTTTTATGTTTTATGTAGCATGCTCACTAATTATTTTGTGTTGCGCAGCTTCGGTCTTCAATGTGAATTGTATTGAAATATGTGAAGTGCAGGGCTCTCAAGTGTCACGCATTGAGCGTGACAGTCACTCATTTCGGTCTTTTGTCACGCTCTCCCGCCACACATTGTATTTCTCACGCTGAAAAACTATTTGTAATATATTTAATATGCCGCAGTGCCCAAAACTCTGGCCGCGCCGCTCTCACTGTGGAACAGGCAGGAATCAAGCGCGTCTCCTCTGGTGTTGTTCGTCTGGTGTTGTTAGCCAATCAGAAAATAGCACTATAGTATCTGGGTAAGATTTAACGCAACAACCAATGACACCCCGTCGGCTCGGTGTCACTCCTTTGGGCTATGGTAGCTAACATATCACCGCAGATTAGCGTCACGCAAAGGCGGTGTTTGGAAAAATGACTCGCTAAACGATTCATATGGGAGTCGGTGAGCAAATCAGGTAAAAATAAATGCATATTATAAGACAACAAAAGTGTTTTTTGTCATTTCATGCTTGTAAAACTGTTGTTGGGGACTCCCAGAACAATATTAGGAACATTTTAAGTGCCATAATAGGTGCCCTTTAAATTTGTTATTGACATTGGTACTCTGAAAAAATCAAATGCTGCCCAAAGAAGCTCATGTGGCACTGAACCATACGCATTAGCCAAATCCTAAGCTGTGGTTTGCTTCCTGTCGCTGGATTTCATTCGACTGACTGTAATATTAATACTCCTGAGAAATACAAGGTAAGAAACCTTGGTGTGATTTTCAACTCTGAACTGAAATTTGATAAACAAATAAATGCGGTGGTAAAGGCCAGCTTTTTTCAATTGAGGGGTATTTCTAAATTAAAAGGCGTTTCCTCCTACAAAGATATGGAAACTGTGATCCATGCATTTGTGTTGGCTAGATTGGATTATTGTAATTCCTTATATTTGGGGCTGTCTAAGAAATTGCTTTCACGTCTGCAGCTGGTGCAGAATGCAACAGCTAGACTGCTGACCGGCACTAGGAAATGTTCTAGTATTACTTCTGTGCTGGCCTCTTTGCACTGGCTACCAGTAGAGTTTAGGGTGCAATATAAGGTCATTTTAATAGTTTATAAAGGCCTTCATGGGCTTGCCCCGCGTACATTCCGGGTCTTTTACAGCAGCAATGTGCCGCTAGACCATTAAGGTCTTCTCAAAGTTTGCTTTTGACGGTTCCAAAATCTCGGTTAAAAACCAAGGGTGATCGATCCTTTGCGGTGGCGGCACCGAAGCTATGGAACAGTCTCCCTGTTTACATAAAATCCTGTGATTCCATTGAGTGTTTTAAAACCATGTTGAAGACTTATCTATTCTCCACTGCTTTTAACTGTTCTTAGGCATTTGTGCATAGGTGTTGTGTGTTTTGTTGTGCTCTTTGATGTTTGTGTAACCCTGTGTTGAAATGTTGTGTTTGTAAAGCACTTTGGTCAACTTGTGTTGTTTTTAAATGCACTTTAGAAATAAATTATTGATTGATTGATTAACTAATGCTGGGTACACACGAAAGGATTTTTTACATCTTATAAGATTTTCAAAATGTGATAGACCACAAACATGAGGAGAAAAAATCCTATATTTAACCGTTTTGCTCCTATAGTGTGTGGTGTGCCATAATGTGACAAAGACAGCACACCACACACTAACAGATTTTCAACCAGAGTCTAGACTGTGAACACACGAAATCTCGCGAGACACAATAAGCATGGCGGACGATATGCAGGAAGAAATTGCGATGTTAGTGTTTGGAATGATTTTCACAGAAAACTCTACAAGCTGATCCTCCATCCCTGCTGTCCACATTAATTTCACCTTGTGCTGCGCCATGACTGCGTTTGTTGTGCTTCCGTCTTCCATCATCTCGCTTTCTGATTGGATATTGTTTCGTTTCACGTGAAAATCTCCAGAATGTGCGCGTTTGTCCTCGGGGTTCCCCACACACATCAGGATTTCTGATTGTAAATATTCAACATGTTGAATATTTACGATTCGCGATCGGAGCGGCTCCGATGTTCTTCCGAGCAGGTTCGGACAATTTTTATTTTTTTTTACCTTAAAAAAAATATTAAATCTTATTTTCTGGAAGATCTGAGATAACAGATTAATAAAATAAATAAAAATTAGAAATCAACGTTTGTCAGTCCATATACACAAATTAAACAGTGTTTTTTTTTTTTTTTTTTTTTACTTCAAATGTGTCTTAACAAGTATTTAATTTGAATAAAACTTTTTTGTCAGTCCATATACACACATCAAACAGTGGTAGTTTTCTTTTTAAAAACACTGTAGACCCTGTTTGCACTGTTCACTTTCTCACTCTGTGTGAAATTTCAAGAAGCAGTTGGTAGTGCTTGTGAAGCAGAGGTGGGCATCATACTTCCTGCATTTAGCTTTCGGAGTGCCTTTGCAGCCTGGTACTCTGCACCTGCCCTTCTTCTCACTCATGATGATACAGTGGGCTGTAGCATCTATCCGCAAATCTGGGACTGGGATTGGAGCAGTGGGTCCCTGCCTCCTCTTCTTTGCCTCATACTCATTTGAAATCCCACCAGTGGGCTGGCCTCTTTTCTTCTCCAGACTTTTCCCAGATTTGTAGAGTCCCTGTGCAATGTAGGATTTGAATGCATACAACCGCATGACCGCACTACTTTCCCAGTGTACACTTCAATGTTGTGTGGAATCCCATCAGAGCCAGCCAAGACCATTAGCTTATACACCCATTTGTTGGGCTTCTTGGGGAGATATTGCTTCAGGCAATTTCATCCCTTAAATGGGATCATTTGCTCATCAACGCTCAGCTTCATTTTAGAGACAAGATGAGTAATCAAGGGTCGGATCTTGAACAGCTCATCAAAATTGTCATCAAAACGACCTGGTTAATCATCATTGTCACTGAAATGCAGGAATCTCTTGATTTCTTCCCATCTGTTTAGAGACAGTGTATCTGCTACTTGAGAAACTCTGCTTGCAGGGCGCCAAAACATGCATGTTGCAGGCAGTCCAAACAAGGACATGTACAAGACAGTGCCCAAGAACTGCTCCAGTTCGGATGTGGTTAGGTTTAATGGCTTGTTAGGATTAACCTGTGCTGCATATAAATTTGACTGCTCTACAATAATGCAAAGTATATCATCAGAGTAGAATATCTTAAAGTATTGATAAGGGGATAAAATGTCATCAACTTGTGGAAGGCTGCCTTGCCAATGAGGGTATGCAGGGAAACTAGAATCATGTCTGATTTTCCACCTTGTTTGCTGAGGGACATCCTCACCATCATCATTCTCAGATTCATTTTCTTCTTCACATTACTGTTTACTTCATCACCTAGAAAAAGAGAACATTTATGGGTGACTGAATTGCAAATTGTGACATTGATAGAATTGCCTTACTCTCCTCCAATATCTACGCTTTCTGAAATCCTATTTCCTTCAGGAGTTACTGTATATAGAATTTGAAAATGCCTTTTAATCAGAATTTACTAAATATAAGATAGGGCTTTAAACATGTTTTTTCTGCCTCTCAAACCATTTTCTGGGGTCCATTCTTCATCACTGTCTCTTCCCTCAAGCAAAATCCATTGTTGGGTATGATTCTGACAAAAAGCTCCTTTCTACCATAAAATGTCCCTGCGTTCAATTTCCTGTAAACATCAGTGCAGAAAACAAAGCAAAAAACACTGATTTTGGCCTTCAAGAAAGTCACATGTCTGCCATTAGCATTGATATTGCGCTGAACACTAGCCTGTAAAGGTACAATTAAATCATTATTATTATTTTTTATTATATTGTGCACAAATACATGTAATCATATGTGATAACATCCAAACACATTGTCAGCGAAGACCTCCTTGAGAAGTACCCCTTATTGCACAACGTTGCCCTGAGGCAGCAAAAAGAAAAACTGAATTTCTGAACATGCTAAATTAAAAAAAGTGAATAAATCCTGACAAAATGCTTCTCTGCACCTTCATGCACACTCATATACATATGTATATATATATATATATATATATATATATATACTGTATATATATATATTTTATGTACAGTTCATGTCATGTTAAATGAGATTACTAAAGCAAATAATCTTACCTTCTTCTCACACCATGTGCTCCTGTGACCACATGTCAGAAAAAGAAGTCCCGCCTTCAAATGATGCTTGCTAGTGACTCCTACACCTTATTGGACCGTTCCATAATAATCATTTGACCATTTTGATTGGTTGCAATTATTTAAAGAAACATGTATTGGAAATGTGGCTTAAGAAAACTTGAGATCAACGCTATGCAATAGAGGGTTAAAGAACCGTTTTGTTTTTTAAAAGTTGTTTGAACATTTTTCATCATCTTCATCTGGACCAGATCGTGACACATATTGCTATAAATTGCTTCCTGTATATTATTTAGTAGCCCACTTAGCACAACATTGTTTTGTAAATGCTTTTGAATATGTTTTTATTGTTTTTATTTTTTGGAAAAATCAACACTAACAATAAACAATTAAATAAAATATAAGATACAATAACTAATACACTTTTGAACACAAAATACACTTTTAAACAAAACATTTTTTCATTAATATCATGACATCATATATATGTGTAATGAAGCTTCAGGAGAATGAGGATCCATTTGCAGTTTTATTATAATCGTGGTCGTACAATCAGGGTCAATCACCAGCAAACACAACAGTAGAGATAAGGCAACTCGTAATCCAGAAACAGGCATAAGGTCAGGGCAGGCAGCAAACTTACATAAATCAGTCCAGTATAGAATATAGTCCAGGGCAGGCAGCAAAGAATCAAGATGAGAATAGACAGTCCAAAAGTAATACACGGGAAGACAAAACACGGGAAGAAACGCTCAGAGATGATCACCAGGGTAAATACAAAACTTCGCAATGAGGGAGAGTCTGAGAGCACCTTAAATAGTCCACTGATGAAGGTCAGGTGCAAGGTAATCAGTGCCAGGTATGTGGGAAATGTAGTTCAAATGGTTTAATATTCAGGAGAGGGTTCCCTCTGGTGGTGAGCAGGAGGAACCGTGGGAGTCTCGTTTGTGACAGAGCCCCCCCCCTGCGAGCGGCTCCTGACGCGAAGAGGCGAACAACGCCGGGGTCTTCCTCGAGGTCGAGGGGCCGGTTTTTCCGGGTGCGTCCTATGGAACTCAGTCACGAGTGTGGGGTCGAGTATGTCATCTGCATTAACCCAGGATCGCTCGTCCGGTCCGTACCCCTCCCAATCCACCAGATATTGGAGGAGCCTGCCCCGGCGTCTGGAATCGAGTAGATCTCGAACCTGATATGCCTCCTCGCCGTCCACCAAGATGGGGCCCTGGTCACCGGTCTGCTCCTCCTCCTCCGCTCTCGGACCACCAGCGGGTTTGAGAAGTGATACATGAAAAGTGGGAGAGATACGATAATTAGAGGGTAATGCCAAACGAAAGGAAACTGGTGTAATCTGTTTAACAAATTGGAAGGGACCCACATACCTGGGACTGTGTTTCTTGCAAGGAAGTCTGAGGCGTAGGTCTCGAGTGGATAGCCAGACCCATTGACCTGGAGTATACTCGGGATTGGGGCGACGGTGACGATTGGCCTGCAACTTCTGCCTCCTGACAGCATGTAGCAAGTGGGTGTGAGCCTGATTCCAGATGTCTTCGCTTCTCTGGAGCCAATCGTTGACAGAGGGTACCTCGGTAGGTTCCCCTGACCATGGAAATAGGGGAGGTTGGAAGCCCATTACACATTGGAATGGAGTAGTCCAGTGGAGGGTTTCTGGAGTGAGTTCTGTGCATACTCAGCCCACATGAGGAATCGGCTCCAGTCTGCTTGGTTCTGATGACAATAGGATCTGAGGAACCGGGTGATCTCCTGATTGAGACGTTCTGTTTGACCATTCGATTGTGGGTGATATCCTGAAGTGAGGCTAATGTTGATGTTGAGTTGTTGGAAGAATGCGGACCATACTCTGGATGTGAATTGGGGCCCTCGGTCTGACACGATGTCCTCAGGAAGGCCATAAAAGCGAAACACAAAGTTGCACATGAGTTCGGCAGTCTCAAATGCTGTAGGCAGCTTGGGAAGTGGAATTAAACGGCAGGCCTTAGAGAAGCGATCTATGACAGTGAGTATTGTGGTATTCCCATTGGACTTGGGGAGATCGGTAATAAAGTCTATGGCAAGATGGGACCATGGTCGGTGGGGAACTGGCAATGGTTGCAGTAGGCCAGATGGTAACTGTCTGAGATGTTTGCTTGTGTTACAGGTGATGCATTCGTTAATGAATTTTATTGTGTCTGCACGCAAGGTTGGCCACCAAAAGCTGTTCTGAAGCAGGTGAACAGTGGCAGCAATTCCAGGGTGACCGGAGCTGAGTGAGGAGTGAACTTGCTGTAGTACTTTCTGACAGAGATCCTGAGGTACAAAAGTTTTGTCAGGGGGGCATTCGGGAGGACGGGTCTCTTGTGAATTGGCTTGAGTGAGCTCTGTCATGATGTCCCACTGAATTGGGGCCACGATTAATGACTCTGGAAGAAGGGTTTCTTTGGATTTAATGGAAGTTAAACAGTCGTGTTGGCGTGATAAGGCGTCTGCTTTGGTGTTCTTTGAACCGGGACGATAGGTAACAGTGAAGTCAAATCGTGTAAAGAAGAGAGCCCACCTCGCTTGTCTGGGATTCAGTCTTTTGGCAGATCGTAAGTATTCCAAATTCTTGTGGTCAGTTAGTATCACAAACGGATGTTTAGACCCCTCCAGCCAGTGACGCCACTCCTCCATAGCTGCTTTCATGGCCAACAGTTCCCGGTTTCCGACGTCATAGTTCTGTTCGGCTGGGTTAAGTTTGCGGGAATAATAGGCGCAAGGATAGAGCTTGGATGGGGATCCGTGCCGTTGTGAAAGGATGGCTCCAATGCCCGTATTTGAAGCATCCACCTCAACTATAAACGGGAGTTCTGGATCAGGGTGGTGGAGGATGGGGGCAGATGTGAAACGTGACTTGAGTTCTGCGAAAGCCTCCTGTGCTGTAGTTGACCAGGTGAGGTGTGATGAATTTCTCTTAGTCATAGAGGTTAAGGGAGAGGCTACCGAGCTGAAATTTCTGATGAAGCGTCGGTAGAAATTTGCAAATCCCAAAAAGCGTTGTAATTCCTTTAAGGTTACTGGTAGTGGCCAGTCTAGAACGGCTTTGACCTTCTTTTCGTCCATGGCGACTCCCTCCTGACTGATGATGTAGCCCAAAAATGACGTGGTAGTCTGGTGAAATTCACACTTCTCTGCTTTGGCGTATAACTGGTGATCAATGAGTCGTTGTAATACTGTTCTTACGTGTTGCACGTGTTCCTCATAGGTGTTGGAGTAGATAAGAATGTCATCGATGTAAACAATAACCCAACGATCAAGCATGTCCCGAAAGACGTCATTGATGAATGATTGAAATACAGAAGGACTGTTGGACAGCCCGAAAGGCATAACCAAATATTCGTAGTGCCCAGTGCTGGTAGAAAAAGCTGTCTTCCATTCATCACCATCCCGGATGCGAATGAGATTGTAGGCGCTGCGGAGGTCTAGTTTGGAAAAATACTTGGCATTGCGGAGTTGTTCTAGAGCAGCTGGTACCAGAGGTAAGGGGTATCGAAATTTGACGGTGATGTCGTTGAGACCCCGGTAGTCGATACAAGGGCGTAGACCACCGTCTTTCTTCTTAACAAAGAAGAAGCCAGAGGCTGCAGGTGACGTAGATGCTCTGATGAACCCCTTTGAAAGTTCCTCCTCTATGTAGTTCTTCATGGTTTCTGATTCGGGTTGTGAGAGGGGGAAAATTCGACCCTTAGGTGGTGTTGTCCCTGGTAATAGTTCGATGGAACAGTCGCTTGAGCGGTGAGGAGGAAGTTCCATAGCCTTGGTCTTGCTAAAAGCTTCGACGAGGTCGGAATATTCAATGGGAAGAGTGGGGAAAAGAACAGGTTCGTCCTTTATCGTAACAGTCTGAATGGAGAGTGAAGGGCTGCCAGTTAAACAGTTGGAGTGACATGACGGGTCCCATTTGATGATCCGACCTTCCTTCCATGAAATGAGGGGATTATGTTGACGTAGCCAGGGGAGTCCAAGAATTACCGGGTTATGAGGTGATGTGATGATGTAGAAACGAATTATCTCAGTGTGAAGGGTCCCGGTCTGTAGTTGAAGGTCCACGGTGGTGTGCAGAACCCTTCCATCACAGAGAGGCCGTCCATCTAGTGCTTCCACTGCCAATTGAGAGTTGCAAGAGATTAGTGGGAGTTGTAGTTGTTGAGCAAACTCATGAGACATAAAGTTCCCGGCTGCTCCTGAGTCTAATAGAGCTGATGTGGATATATGATTGCCCTCTAGAGACAATACTATAGGTACTTTGATACAAGAACTGGAGTGATGTGCTTGAACACAAGGACTCACCGAAGAGGAGTTACGAAGAGGAGGTCTTGTGGGACAAGAAGCCCTCAGGTGGCCCGGTTGACCGCAATAGAGTCAGAGATGTTGACGTATGCGGCGTTCTCGTTCTTCCGGAGTCAGATGAGTATATCCGAGCTGCATGGGTTCAGTTTGAGAAAGAGTGACTGGGTATTGTGTGCTGGTTGGTACCGTTCTGAGTGGACGACGTGAACGAATCAGATTGTCAATCTGAATGGTTAGCTCGATGAATTGATTCAGCGATCTCCCTTTATCTCGGCAGGCCAGTTCGGATTGCAACTCCAAGCTGAGTCCCTTGCGAAAGAGCAGTTTAAGCGTGCTCTCCACCCAGTCGGTTTGTGCTGCTAGAGTACGAAATGTCAAAGCATATTCTGCTGCGGTACTCCTGCCCTGGCTCAACGCGAGTAGTTGATCATCAGCTCTCATACCTCCCTCCGGGTGTTCAAATATTTCCCGGAATCGTTGAAGAAAGATGCCAAACGATGGAAAAGCAGTACCATCCTCTCTCCAAACCGCCGTCACCCACTCTAACGCCTTGCCAGAGAGGAGTGAGCATACCAAGGAAATCTTGCTGGCATCGGTGCTATACATAGCTTGTTGTTGATCAATGAATAATGAACATTGCAGTAGAAATCCCTTACTTTTAGTTGGGTTACCATCAAACTTATCAGGAAGAGCCAGACGTGGGTTAACTGTGACTGAAGGTGGTGGAGAAGCGTCCACACTCACGTTCGGTTGAGAAGGTGCTGGGTTCGTAAGTGACATTTGCAAACTCTGTAGCGTCCTGACGAGCTCCTCCGTTACTGTAGTTAAATGGGTTAGCTGATGTTGATGAATGGCGAGTTGGTTAGCTTGAGTGGAAATCTCCGTGGACATTTGAACCAGAACTGCTGGATCGTGTGATGGCGAAGTTTTCTGTAATGAAGCTTCAGGAGAATGAGGATCCATTTGCAGTTTTATTATAATCGTGGTCGTACAATCAGGGTCAATCACCAGCAAACACAACAGTAGAGATAAGGCAACTCATAATCCAGAAACAGGCATAAGGTCAGGGCAGGCAGCAAACTTACATAAATCAGTCCAGTATAGAATATAGTCCAGGGCAGGCAGCAAAGAATCAAGATGAGAATAGACAGTCCAAAAGTAATCCACGGGAAGACAAAACACGGGAAGAAACGCTCAGAGATGATCACCAGGGTAAATACAAAACTTCGCAATGAGGGAGAGTCTGAGAGCACCTTAAATAGTCCACTGATGAAGGTCAGGTGCAAGGTAATCAGTGCCAGGTATGTGGGAAATGTAGTTCAAATGGTTTAATATTCAGGAGAGGGTTCCCTCTGGTGGTGAGCAGGAGGAACCGTGGGAGTCTCGTTTGTGACAATATGACTATTTGGATCAGCTTTCTTCAAAAATCCTGTAAATGGATTCCTGAAAAATATTTAATATACAAAGTTTAGGACATTTGGGCTGAGAATGAATGGGGGAAAGTCACGTGAGAGGAAGCAATTCCTCCATCGCTCTACGATTGGTTATGATTGGATAGGATTGGTTTGTGCAATAAATCCTGCATCTAGATTTCATGCGCATTCTCGAATCGGCCTGAATGAATACAATGGGAAGACTGTTAATGGGAAGACTGATTAAAAAGTAAGTAAACAACTCAGCCACAGACTAACACCTAGCTTTATGTCACGTTAAAATCATTCTTGAAATGGCCTGAAAACATATTGACTGGTGGGTTTTTTAGTGAGCAATCAGCTTGGAGAAATGAAAGGTGACCCGTGTGTACAAGCTTGATGACTGATGAAAATAAGTTGACTATTAAACAGATAAAGCTGAACATAGTTCACAAATAATATTGTTTAAATTGTTACTGCCTTTAGTTATTATTTAAAATCTATACTTGGTTTTAATAAATAACAGTACATAGTTAGTGTAAAAATACAAAATAGAACTGTGTTTGGTCTCTCTTTTTTATGTAATGTTTATTTAACCAGAAAAATTAAGTCTAGAGACTTAAATTTACATTTGATATATAAATAAATTGAGGACTTTGCCTCCTCATCTTAAAACACCACCGCACACCACTTGATTTAAACCAATCTCTAAGGTACATTTTATACATTGATCGGAAATTTGGGATTCATTTTGTGTAGTAATTCTTGAGTTATGTTATGTATACTCTCATAATCCACTTTTACTGCAGAATTTCAAACCTCGAGTGTCTGTATTAGTTGTCTGGGCCTTGTTTGGGTTGTTTGTGACTTTAGACAGATACTCTGACATTCCTCTTCTGTGACAGTTTTTCTCAGTTGCTTAAACACATTTCTTGAAATTATGCCTCCTTCACTCGAATCCATAACTTCTCACCCATTTCCCCAAACTTCCTATTTCCAAGTCAAAATTTAGCTCTCCTCTCAAAACCATTAAATCTTTCAGAAAAAATTAACTTTGCCCTTAGACATGATACACAAGGCCTCAAAAACATAGTCTTACACACTGGTGAGTGTAGCATCTGAACCATTCAGAAACACATCAATTAATCATGATACTTCATGAATAATCCAGCAAACTCACTCTCTCAACAAAGGTCTATGAAACTTTCCCAACATCCCAAATGAAGCTAACACACTGCCAGAACCCGGTGTCCTGTTACTGGACACATGAAGACTGATAAGACTTTTACAACCCAGAGTGATGATGCACAGAGTTGTGACTCTCACAGAAGTTTTGCTGAGAAGGAGAAATAAACCCTTTAAATCCTATATATTCAGCCCGTTCTCATCCCAAGGCGTAATATAATGACGCTTTTGCCAAAGCGTCTATATCGAACGCGCATGGTACCCTTTAGCGTCAATATGAGACGCCGATATATATGGGTCAGAAGGCGCCTCCTAGCGGTCTAACCCTAACCCTACACCATACCTAAACCTACCCATCTCTCTGTGTGTTATATTGACGCTAAAGGGTTCCATGGGCGTTGGATTTAGACGCTTTGTCAAAGTGTCAGAATATGACGCCTTGGGATGAGGATGCGTTGATATATTCTATATATAACCACTTGAGAGATGAAACATGTATCTAATTTTCCCATCTCATGATTTTCCTTTTATGTGGTTTGGCCTATGTATTCTTTCTCTCTTTTAAACTCTTTTGGATTAATGTTTCAGACTTTCATATATGGTTAACCAAAACAATATGTACTGTATAGCATGTTTAGTCTCTATAAACTCCAATCTTCATCCAACATTTGTTAATTTACATTACAGTTTGCTAACTTTGTGACGCATTAGTATTATAAGAATCTTGAAGATTATGTTGTTAAACACCCAATCAAATTACACGTTCAAAGCCCTGCTTGAACAAAGAGTGGTAAAGAAATTCCCTCCAAAAGGGAACAACTTGGCTCACAACCCTCCAGAGGGTGGGACATCTTCACGCTTTAAAAATCACTGATCACAAGATCATCTCTCTTAGTCCGCCTCTTAGTTCCTTTCTGAGATCCTATGTGAAGATGATGCTGAACTAGAAGTCTTCTGAGGACCCCCAAGCTTGAGCCAGGCTGCGGCCTTGTCTTTCCATTCACCAAAGATCCTCTGACTCACACTGGTTCTCTCTCATCAAGACAACATCAGCAAATATCAACTGGAGCCTCAACAAATTGCATCAGGGCCATTTAATTCAAATGGGCGAGACATGCAAGTATCAAATTTTATTATTTGATACATTAAGTATCCTTCCTCACCCATTTCATGCTCTAGCTTTCATGCGTGTTAGAACTAAACTGATGGTTTGCTCACGGCTGATCTGCTGAATTTCAAACAACGCTTCTTGCTTTCCTGTATTCCTTTTCAGCTCTCTTTCCCTTGGTAAACTGTATTATATGCATGTATCCTGCATGTATGTTAGAGTAGTTTAGGTGTTTAGTCTAGTTAATAAAGTCTTTTTCATGTCACACTTAAAGTTGTCTGTATTTCATGATCATATTCTGGATTTTGTCTACATGCTCTGAATAGTACTGTACAGTAAGAAATACATTTCCCATACACCGGAAATTTACATTTCTTAGAATTAATAAACAATTGAGTGTTCACGTGACAAACCTGTTAATTGATTGTATTATTAATTTTTAACTGATCTAAATATGCTTAATTAATTATAACAAGTTACGATTAATTATAAATGTTTCTTTTAAGCTAATTTGCTACATGAGATACATTTAAAACAATACTAGAAAAATCAGTAATATGTAAGTTATGTTGCTTGTGGTTCTCCCCCGTCAAAAACCTAACCCTAACCCTAACACAAAAAATGTATACATTTGCACATTTATTTTTATTCAATATGTACAGTAAAAAATACACACAACAAAAATTAACTATACTCTGCCCCAGCATCCCGTCTTTGGTGTGGGACAGGCCAGAGAATCTCGTCAGCATCACAGGCTAATTGGCCCTATCCAGGACGAGGGGTAAAGTTCACTTGCATGCCTGTTCCCCGCTGGCATGCATCAACTGAAATATTTGGCAGGCTTCTTCAATTCCACTGTCTCTGTGTCCTAGAAAAATAGAAGTACTGATTACTGTAACCAACACTTCCTTACAAAATGGAAGCATTCAGAAACTCTATCTGTATGTGAGGCAATTTGATGCATTTTTTTAGCGTTTTTCTGAATTGCTAAAACACATTTCTTGAAACCATCACTTACATTTCAAACCACATTTAGAGAACCTCTGACTCTTCTGGCAAAATCAGACAGTTGCCTCAAAACCATTTTATCTGTGCTCAAAATCAAACAATGTGTTCAGATCATATTATCGTGATCATTACCATGATCATATCGAGTCAATATTATACACACTACAGATTCATTAGACACTATATAAAAAAAATTAAGAACACAGAATCCAAAGCAAGCAGTTACAGAAAAAAAAGTATATTGTAACAAAGTAAACAAATTTGGAAAATATATAGGCTAAAATATAGTAATGGCAACTTACAGTAGTACGGTGAATAAATGGTATACTGTATGCACTGCAAGTATAGTCAAGTCAAGTCACCTTTATTTATATAGCGCTTTTTTACAATACAGATTGTATCAAAGCAGCTTCACAGTGATAACATGAAAATAATACCCCAAAGGGTAACACTTTATTTTACGGTGTCCGTGATACAGAGTAATTACTTAATTAATTACTTAGTAGTAGACATTGTAATAACATGTAACAAAATGTAAGTAACATGTAACTAAGTTATGGAACAGCCTGTACTTACAGATTGTAATTACACTCATGTAATAGGCAGCTACTGTTACACATATGTAACAGGCCGAGTCGGTTACATACATGTTACAGACTTGGTACAATGTAATTATATAAGAAAGTACTTTGTACTACTCAATGTAACAAGTACTTAAATATGTTACTATGAAAAAAGCCTGCAGTTATACATGGTCATTTTGTACCTTCTAAAATAGTGTATCAAGATTGTACTTAAGTGTACTTCATGTGTATAAGGTATGTAGATACACATGTAGTACTCTTAAGTACAATCTTGATACACTTTATTTTACGTAGCTTATCCCTGTGTAACATTATGTAATTGCAATGTAATTAGGAAGCTACCGCATGCATTTATGCTGTGAACGAGGGAGTTAGGCCTAATTCAAACTAAAGTACAAATGGATAAGGTTTGTAGATACTCATGTAGTACACTTAAGTACAATCTTGATACACTTTATTTTACGTAATTGCAATGTAATTAGGAAGCTACCGCATACATTTAAGCTGTGAACGAGGGAGTTAGGCCTAATTCAAAGTCAACCAAAATACACATGGATAAGGTTTGTAGATACACATGAATTACACTTAAGTACAATCTTGATTCACTTTATTTTACGTAGCTTATACCAGTGTAATATTTTGTACATTGAATTTAAGAAGCTACTGCATGTATTTAAGCTGTAAAGGGTTAATTCAGATGGATAAGGTATGTAGGTACACATGAAGTGCACTTAAGTACAACCTTGATACACTTTATTTTAGAAGGTACAAAATGACCATGTGTAACTGCAGGGTTTTTACCTTAGTAACATATTTAAGTACTTGTTACATTGTACCAAGTCGGTAACATGTATGTAACCGACTCGGCCTGTTCCACATGTGTAACAGTAGCTGCCTATTACATGAGTGTAATTACAATCTGTAAGTACAGGCTGTTCCATAACTTAGTTACATGTTAATAAAAAATTTTTTACATGTTATTACAATGTCTACTACTAAGTAATTAATTAAGTAATTACACTGTATCACGGACACCGTAAAATAAAGTGTTACCCAACAGGGTATGTTTCTAGAAGAAAATTGCATCATCGTCCACCTGAAGTAAGGCAGATCAATAATATTGTTATTAAGCAAGGCAAAAGCCAAGAAACCTAAACTAAATCAGGAGACAGAATGGAGAAAAAAACTTGAGAGAAACCAGGCTCAGTCGGAGGGCCAGTTCTCCTCTGGCCAACGAAAGAACAGTGTAGTATTATGATTCAGGCAGCATTACAGTTCAGAAGTCAGATTGGATCAGAACATTCACAATATTTATCCAGATCCATCTGGTTGGAGGTCGGAGTCATCACGCCGGTATGGAGACGAGTTTGTTGAAGTGTCCATGAGGCCTTTACAGAGCTGATGAGGCTGGCACTTCAGGGATGCGTTGTGGTAGTTTCCAGGCACAGATCCACCATCTGATCTGGATACGGCCCGGATCCGGCTGACTTCAGTAAATTTTGGAATAAACGGAAAGACTAACATTAGCGTAGATGCCATTCTTCTTATGATATAACAAGTACATCAGTTGTTTTAGGAAGTGTTCCCAGTTCCGGCTGATCTAATCTATGCAGCCTAATAATCATTTAACTGATTTGAATAATAGAAATGTAAAATGTTCTATGTTAATGCCTGGTTAAAGAGATGTGTTTTAGTTTAGATTTAAACTGACAGAGTGTGTCTGCTTCCAGGACAATGTTAGGGAGATTGTTCCAAAGTTTTGGTGCTTTATAGGAAAAGGATCTACCGCCAGCAGTCAATTTTGATATTCTAGGTATTATTAACTGGCCAGATCTTTGAGATTGCAGTAGACGTGAAGGACTATAATGCGTTAAGAGTTCGCTCAAGTACTGGGGAGCTAAACCATTTAGTGCTTTGTAAGTTATCAGCTAATTAAAATGTATACAATGTTTAATAGGGAGCCAATACAGTGTTGACAGAACCAGGCTAATATGGACATGCGTCCTGTTTCAAGTGAGAACTCGAGCTGCTGCGTTTTGGACCAGCTTTAATTTGTTTATTAAGCGTGCAGGGCAACCACCCATAATAGCATTACAATAATCTGGACTTGAGGTCATGAACAAATGAACTAACTCTTACGCAGTTTTCATTAAAAGCATATGTCGTAATTTAGATATATTTTTAAGATGGAAGAATGCGGTTTTACAGTATGGATATTGTATTTTGAGTCGTTGTGTGTAAACGATGACATCTGTGTTGAAGTTGTGTTTTAACTTTAGCCTGCCTGTGTTTAGCGTTTTAAAACATAAGTGCATCACATTGAAAAAACTGTATTACAGTAGTATAGTGTGTTGTGGCAAAAATTCATTAAAAAGACATCACTGCGTAAGAGACACTCAGAGTCAAATTAGTACAAAGAAAAGTATTTATTCTTGCAAGAACAAATAGGTTCAGTCCATACACAGTTGCCCATGCAGGAGTGACACACATAACACAGGTCGGGCCAATCTTTATACTGTTTCCTCCAAGGCTATCTCCCCCCTTGCCTGTCTTCACAGTAATTTTCCATATTATCACATGATAGGAAGAAAACAGAGAAATCTATATTGCTTAGTCTACATTCATGACTAACTAGTCCCTTCAGCCCCCCTTTGCCTAACTGACCTCTGACCTGTTCATTATCTTAAGTCACTTATCTCCCAGGCCCATTACCTTCCTCTGCATTATCTATTTGTAAGTAAATGAATAGAAACACATGACCCAACAATCAAACTGATCAATGTGAAATTGAAATTTCCTTAACAAGTGCAACAGCTACTGTACATGTACAGTATGTGTTATAACAGCACAGTGTACTGCACTCAAAAGTTACAGTAACGAGCAGTCTGAAGTACATCTACTGTACCTGTTTTTCTCCCGGAAGGTTCTTATGATCGAGGCGACTGTGAAGCAACTCAAGTTTAGCTGTACTCGTTGCCTATAGTCTCCCTCATAGTCATACCAAGGATATGAGCAACTAGAGTGGCACGAATTTCATCTGAGACTTGTCTCCTTGCCCTTGCCCTTCACCTTCACCTTCACCTTCACCTTCACCTTCACCTTCATCTTCACCTTCACCTTCACCTTCATATTCACCTTCCTTGTCCTCTTCCTCCTCCTCCTCCTCCTCCTCCTCCTCCTCCTCCTCCTCCACCTCCACCTCCTCCTCCACCTCCACCTCCACCTCCACCTCCACCTCCACCTCCTCCTCCTCCTCCTCCTCCTCCACCTCCCGCCCGTTTTCTTTTAGTCTTGGTTCTGTCTTCGTTGCGTATAGCTGGCTGTTCTGTTTCTGTTCCTGATATCTGAGTATCCTGAGACACTTTGTTTTATTTTGAGCTTGCAAATAAAAAGAGATAGCTGTAAATAGATCCTGCTCACCCCCTCTCTGTGTCAACCGAACCGAAAAATGAATGTCCTCTCACAGTTGGATCATTCCCTCAAGGAACACACACAGGACTTCTTAGACCTGCTGCATCTCGTCTACTATGACGACAAGAGCCTGTGTGTTTTCAGGTCCTCAGGGAAAATTTTATTTTGTGGGAAAATTAGTTTGTGGACTGGGAACTTTTTCAATGTGGATCCTCCTTTACCATCGGTAAGCGTCCACTTTACCAACCCGCCAGCACCCAAAATGCAGCCAAGCCCCAATGGAGTATGAGCCAGAGCCCACCGCAGACTCAGATCCTGAGCCCACCACGACAACAGAGCCGAAGTCCTGCAAGAATGTAGAGCCAGAGCCCACCACAGACCCAGTGCCTTGAAGAGCCAAGTCTGACCAGGTGCGTGAGCCGGCCATCCCTTCCTTAATGGAGCTTACCCCTGAGGACACTATCGTCTCAGAGCTCAAGCCTTTTCTGGAGCCTGACCCATCTCCACTGGCTCCTTTTAGCTCCTTCCAGTTTCCCAGCTCTGCATAGGTGTGTCGATCCCCCGCCTCTAGCTGAAGCCTCTGAGCCCCGCACTCCACCTCACCCTGACGACCCATCAGCTCCACATTGGCTCCACGCACCCTTGGCTCCACCATGACCCATCATCCCTCAAGCCTGCCAGACTCCCTCGTCCCTCCGGTCCAGCGGCTACACCTCGTCCATCCACCCCTGTGGCTCCACTAGGCTCTTCCTTGCCAAATGAATGTTAATTTGATTCAATGATTCATTCAATTATATAATTGTGATTACTGGTAGCCCAATTTTTAGGTCTGGGGTGGTGTTGATGCCAAGATTTTTAAAACATTGAGCATTTTTAAAGGGGGTCTAGATGGGGGGTTTGAGACATTCAGATTATTTAAGAAATAAGATCATAGATTTTAACAAATGTTGTAATTAGGCTCAACAAAGAAGGCACAGACGACATGATTTAATGGGACAGAAATAATATAGTGGTGTCAGCATATAAAGCTAATTTGTTCAAAGATGAAAAATAAAACAAAGATTTTGGGCATCAGATCTATAGGTAAAGATAAAAAAAAAAAGATAAAAAAAAAGGGGGCGTTGAAAAGCATGACCGTTCAGCCACCTGACTAAACTGGAACTCCTGTCGTTGTATATTAATTTGTCTTTATGAATGATTATTCAGTCTTTCTTGCATTTTTACATTTTATTGATATTATGTTTTCTGTATAAGTGATTCACTCATTACAAATATGAATATGTCTATGAATATGAATTTCGTTGCTTTTACACCCACATTAATTCACTGGTAAGGACATGTTTAGACAAATTACTTTGTGTGAAAATTACTTTCACTCCACATTTCATGCCTATTTCATCAAACCACCCACAGAAATCTATTTCAGCTTAGTATAACCCCTATAATATTGAGGCATATGTTTGTAAGTGGGAAGTACTAGAATAAATAAACAGTGGGGGTTAGCTGCGGGGGCACCTACGTGCAGAATTATGCAATATTCCCAGTTCGCAGGAACATTTATCACAAATGGAGACAGTAGACATGACATGAGCTAATAGAGCAGCATTGAAAGTGGCAGTACAACCTAAAGGAGAGAAAGTGTCCCAGAATAACTGCAGAAGGAAAACCTCAACAAAGCCACTGCGGCTGCGGTTAGACAGATGTAGCAGGATAATGTGACTAATGAAAACATGGTTATGGGATCGGTAACTGTTGGAAGACAAATGCATTTTTTATTGCAGATATTGTAATTGGATAGCTATACAAGAGTTCTGAAATGTAGTTTCAACAGTGCTGGGACATTTCACTGTTTGTATGAATTCAGCGTTACATGGTGAAGTTTTAACAGTATTTTTTACTGTAAAGTTCGTTACAGAAGTGAGTTATTGAATCACTCAACCAACCAAAAGGTTAAAAAAACGGAGTTATTCAGTAACAAAACCCAATGACTGTGTGTTGCTCACAGACACATCACACCATGCCTGGTTGATTCTGCTATAACCAGACTTTTGAACAAAAAATGTCAAAACCATAATGCAGTTTATCAAAAAGCACACCCATTTCCGTAATCTATAAACACTATTCCCTTGTTTTGACACATGAGTCAGATTTGTTGAACTGTCACTACAAAACTCTACACACAAATCCCTTCATTTCTCATTGCCTACACCATGTTGTCATTTAGAAAGCACTAGCATTCAATATTGTTCACTCAAATCAGCACAGCTTCAGCTCAGTTAGCACACAATTACCCAAGTGGAAACACTAAGAGTCAAAATTGATCACACACCAATCAGAATATTGTACTACAGTACATTAAGGAATAAAAAATGAGCCAATGTAATCATTGGTTGTGTATTTTGTGTTCAAATCTTTTCAGCATGTGAAAAGGTTTGTGAGGGGGGAACCACAAGCAATATACTTAAAAGTTTTAAATGTTGTTTTGAATTTATTGCACCAGTGTGTAAGACTATGTTGTAGTGTATGTGTTTGTGAGGTCTTGTGTTTGATGTCTGAGGGCAAAGTCTGGGTTTTCAGCGAGAGTGAATGGTTTTGTGTCGAGCTATCTAGAAAAACTGAAATGTCTTGTTTACCGAATTTTTGGATAAAATTATCATTTTACTTGCTCCATTCAGTTGAAGACAGAGCATTTGCTTTATAATAAATTATAGTTTTGGAGCTTTGCTGGCTCAACATTTTCCTGCCATAGAGCTACAGCCTAGGAACAAATTCGCTGACAAACGTGATTTTTGTGGTGAAAAAGAAATAAAAAATGGAGCAGTTACATTAAAGTTGTGTTTTTAATCCTGTGGAAATATTAAATTCAACCCCATGGGTGTTTCTCCAACCTTCAGTGTGACAATTGCACTGCCCGTGAATATAATGACAAACTGTATGTCACTGTTCTTGCTCTTTGCCCGGTGCACCCACAACAGAAATAGAGGATTTGGCAAGTATACACAAATTGGCAAGTATAAAACTTCCTCCCTTGCCAAAAATATTCCATGTATGGATCACAACACTACAGCTCATTCAAGACAAAATAGGCAGATGGTTAGTCTGGTGTGGAATTACTATTACTATATATTTAGAAATCAAAGCTTAATCCAAACCAGTGTGTACAGTAAAACTGATTTTTTGACAGATGTTTACAGTAATAGACTGTAATTTCCAAAGATACATTGAAACAGCTTCGGATGTGTTTGGGTCCACTAATCTGGGCAATATTCTAAAAATACATTCTACTGTCTACTGTCAATTGTGTCTATTATCTTCCGTTCTCTAAAAGTATTTTAGGGAATCAGTGACAGAGAGCTAAGATTGACTAAAGTAATCCTTAGAATTACAGATATATATATTTAAAAAAACAATTTGTATTTATAATTATTTATTTATAATGATTATAATCATAACCTTGCCTAATCATGATTACTGATACCTCCAGGCATATTTTCCTATATTAAGCATTTATAACTGCTTACACATATTTTCAAAAAATTGCCTCTTTTTTTCAAAACTTTACACACAAATTCAAGAATTGCACACACAAAATGCAAAATGCCTCACATCTCTTGCTAAATGAAGGACCACATTCAAAATAGCACAAACACACAGTTATTCAAAACCTAAAGCTCTTCTTTCATGAGCTCCTGTACATTTCTGTACAAGATTGAAAGTAACTGGCAGAGAGATGTTGAAAAATTCAGGGTAAACACGAAAGCAAGATTTCTTTTTTTTACTGTAAGAACTTGTGGTTGAGAATACAGTATTACACAGTCCGTAAAACCTATAGCTTGACCTTTGGCCTATTTATAGGCCTATTCTAAAGCCATGATTGGATGGTGTTAAGTAAAGCAATGAGTGTTTTCACATGTGAGGAGTTAATGTGAGGCACTGATGAATTAGTGTGGCGTTTTGATAGGTTGTGTTTGAAAAAGGAAATCAAAATACTTCCTGTTAGATTTTTTTGTGTTACATAGAGAATTGTGTGTTGTGGTTTGCAAAAAGTGTTTCATGAAATTGAAAACTGAGTCAAAGGCCGAGGATTGGTGTATGGTTCTGGTGTTTGATTGTCAGGTTTCAGAAATTGAGTGACAAGTACGAATTTTGTGTGTGCGCAGGAAAAAACTGTAAACAATTAAGATCCATTGTTTTCTGTAAAGAGCCTTCACATTTTCTCTGAAACCAACCATGTAATGATGCGGTTTGAGAACATGGACGTGTCTATTGTTCTCCCAGTCAAAGGATCTGAGGAACACTCACTCCCTCTGCTGGTGAAGGGAAGTTGTCCTGGGATGTTTAACGCCTCCACACCAGCTGTTTTTATAGCACCATTTTTTCCAAAGTAACTCTGTGTTGCAATGCAATATCCATGTTATTTTGTGAGATATACATATCCAAGCTAAAAATATAAATTCATGGTCTTATTTCTGTGTTGGCAGGTCAATGCTGATCCATTTAAATTCATACAGTCTGAGTCTGCCACAACTGTCTTTAGACAGTTTTTACGACACTTACTCAGCGCAATGCAATTCTGCTGCACTAAAGGGCATCAGAGTGCAAATGTCATAAGTGTGATTTTATTGACCCCCCCCCCCCCCCTCATACACACATGAATACACAGGGGGGCATTAAAAGGTCAGCCTTAGTCAGACGGGCCCTGGCATTGATCGCTGAGTCTAATAAAAGAAATTGGCCCCAGCCGCTTAACTAACAGTCTGAAGCTTGACAACCAACAGCTCAACACCTTGTTTATAAGAACAAGGTGACAGACGTGCGGTTGAAGGCTCGGTTATGTGCAAAAGAGTGAAAAGACAGCTAGAGATACTGACACATTTCTATCAAGCACCTTTATAGATATTTGATAACACATGGGACTCTGGTGAAGGGTGATGATGATGTCATGGAAATGGAGGATGCTGATTGGAGAGACAGGCATCCAGGGGAATCTATAAAATAGTTTTATTGAAGGGATCGAAGCATGAGGGGGGAAGAAGACTCAATATTGAAACTTCATCTTCTCAGTGAATCCTGCTGTTGAGAAAGGTGAGGAAATGTGGAATGGATGTATTTGTGATGGATCGGTTTAGGATGAGGAAACGGGCATCTTTGGAATTTTTTCTTAATCGTAATGTTTTTGTCGTCTTGTCTGAAGCTTGGTCTCCATTTACACTAATAGCTGATCTTCATTAGTCTTTTTGCCATGCATAATAATTGATACATGATTATATATTATGGAGTTTTAGGATGTTTTAAATTTCTGCTTATTTTTGCTTCGTTCTCTTTTGCATGCAGCAAATTTTAGCAGTTCAATGAATTGTAATAATTTCTTTGCCCAATATTTTCATTCTTAATCAGACTTTGTAATTCTTTTGTAACAGACTGTTCCGATTAAACTTTTTTTGGTCGGGCACTTAGTTTAGGTGATTATCCTTTTCTAGGATCAGTGAATAATGCATTGATGACTGGGATTATTTGCCTGCTGTGAGAGTTGGTCCTCTCCTTGGGGACACGGTGCCCCCGTGGTCAGAAATAGCTACATTATTTCCATCTCTTTGACCTTTTCTAAAGGGACATCAGTGGTGAACATGTGCCACAGTCTGGCAGGACCATTCCAGTGAATCCAAAGTCAAATCCCAATCAAAGATCTCCTATTAGTCTGATTATGTTCACTCACAGTTATGCTGGTCACAGTTCTGTGTACATCTTTCAGATGCAGATTTGGATGTGGCTGATTCTGTCTGGTGTGTTCACGGTCACCTTGTCTTACTGCAGTGGCTTAAGTCTTCAACAGAAGGTAAAAGAGACCAGCTGGGAATGATGGTTTCTGCCAGTCCTGATTAACCTTTCAAATGCGTCTCTGATAGGAATTAATCAAAGTGACGATTTTATTCTTTTGGGTTTTTGTTTTGACCTTAGAATCGAACTGAACTCTTGGCCAGAGAGACTGATGTTGCGGATCAAGGTCAGTTTGAGAACGGAACAAAAGTGCAAGGAGTTCACAAGAAGATCCCGGGCTTCAGAACACCCCTTGACCCCCTTTCCAGGAGTTTCATGAAAACAATGAAAGATAAAAAGAGGTACTATCCAAAAGGGATTTCATGCTTTCCTCTGCAAGAGTGAGTATGCAAATACATGTAGAAAACAGATGTGTTGAAATTAACATGGAGAAAAGATCAACTTCCGGTCAATCGGTCCAAGTTATGATCACATGCTGACTGGTCTTACTGTTGTGGAGAAAGCGTTTCCTCGCAACTTCAGTCATCTTCCATGAATAGAGTTATCACTATGGGGATTCTAGACTGGACAGCAGAGACAACTGCTTTGGTCTATGAATAAAACAATGGATCAGTTTAATGTGATCTAATTATCACCAGGGGACATTTCATCTACAAATGTATAACAGGGCTCTAGTTCCTTGGAAACAATGGAAACATGTTCTTGTTTCCTGAGCTACAAGTACAACAGAATACAACAGTTACAACTGGGCAAGGCATATTGGGATTGAGTGACCTGAAATAATGATGTTAATTTAGAATGTAAAATATACGATCATATCAAAGTTTTTAATATGTCATTTGGGAATACACAACTACTCTAATTTCATTTCCTTCCTCTAGGCAAAGCAAAACTCCTCAAAAATGGCCTGGACAAAAAGGTTCTGTAGAGCAGATGATGTCTGGAGAGAGCAGTACTTTTACAGTTATCAGGCCAGGAGACACAGGCTCTATTGACAAGGCTCAACTTGGAGAAAGCAGTCCAGTGCAGCCACCAAGGACCAAACCGAACGGCCCCATGAATGTTTCAACATCTGACAGAAATCCCACTGACCATGTCAGAATAAGAGGTTCAAAAAAACGAGGCCAGTCAGGAGGATTAGGTCTCCCAATTGATCGCATAGGTCTGGGGCGTTTACCACATGGAAGAGGCTAGAACAATACAATCTCTGTTTTGTTTTGTTTTTCCTGCAAACGTCTATGTGATGTGTAGGCTATTTCTAAATTGTCTGAATATGGATCTGGTCAAAATAACCTGATATTAGTGTTCATGAGAAAGAGTAAATTCTGCATCCTTGTTATTTTTATGTAAAAGATTGTCTCTTTCTTTTGTCAATCATAAATCACAACTGTGATATTGTAAAGGAGAAATCGGGGAGGTGACTAACTGTATAACACCAATTAGAAATGAGCTTCAGTGATCATATATGACCACACAGTAGAACCTTTGTGGATTTACAGGACAAACTGAGGTAAGAAAGTAAATTTTTGATTATGAATGTTAAATGGTGTCATGGGGCCTCGTTTATAAAATGTTGCACAGAAACCGTATACATTTGATCTTACGATCATTTCTCAAATGTGCGTATGTGTGATTTAGAGATATGAATATGAAAAAACCATGTGAGGGGAAAAAAGGGCCTACGCCTCTCTTCCAGATGTAAAATCTATAAAATGTTCTTGAAATTGTGCGCAGCTGAATGTTTTTTTACGTTTTTGGTGTGGATTTTAGCGTACACATGCTCTAAGTTCAAATCTGTGCGTATGCACGTTTTATAGGCTAAATGAGGCCCCAGATTCTGTTTAAAAAAACATATAGAAATATAATGGTTGGAACCACAGACTGCACAAAATATCAGGGCAGTAAACATTTGCCAAGTGAAATAGGTCTCAGCAAATAATAGCACGGTTGTACTTAGCCTATCAATTCAATATTTCTATATATGGTTTAATTCTATAATTAATACTTAAAAACTTTTTTTTACCATTTCAAATACAGTGGCGGTAGAGGATGCCACAAAGGTCCTCTCGTAAGACATTCACCAAATTGGCACATCAGCTCTAGATCATGCAGGCAAAGAATTTTGATCTATTAAACCACGTAGCATTCGTCTGTGGCTATATTTTGTGTGCAAAAAGTCTAAACTTCTCTAAACTGAAGAACAAATACAAATAATTTTGAGCAAACATGAATTTATAGTGCTCGGGAGGCTAACAGCCAATTCTAAACTAAATCAGCCATTTCAATTGATGATGAAGGCTGTGATATTAATGTTGTTCCACAGGATAGGGAATTTTTTAAGCCTATTTTTAGTTTTTATCAGTGTTCAACCCTTTGAATGAGAACAGTTTTTTTACGTAAATGCATTTGTATAACTATGGTATGCTGGCAGTATAGTTTTATAATTAGCGTAGGCTTGAGATTTGTGGAGATCATTAAATGTTTAACTTTTATAGACTCCAATAACACATATTTTTAAAGTTTCCAGACATGATTAAATATAGGCTAATAATATTTCTGTACAAAAAACACATCATAAGATACATTTCAATTGGATTACTAATCACCCACATGGGCTTTATTGCTTTCCAATGATTATATTATTTAAAGAAATATATTTTATTAACACAATTCAAGCACAAAAATTAAATGTGTTTAATATTGTTATACTCCCTGAGAGCTGTAACAGTCGCAGTTTGTTTGACATTGATTTACACACCAATTCCATAGCAGAATTTGTATAGCAGACTTTTAAATGAATTGTGTCACAACACTCACTAACGCAGTGGACAAGCGCAACCTGAAAAAACACCTTTTTAATTTTAGCAAGCGGTCCACGTTTTATAGTAGAAAAACCTACAGCCTTCCTTGCGTTTAGTCTGTTTCACTGTGAAGACTTCAGCGGGGGGTTCAGCATCATTCTCCTCCTGTCTTTTCATGGGACCTGCATCTCCGTCGAGAGGAGTTCCTCTGAACGGCATGTTATTGTCCTGTTTGGCATTCTTTGTATTTGAGAGCAGTATAAGGATTCGAGGGATGTAGCCTTCAGATAGTCCTGTCTAGTAGGAAATACAGGTAAATATCTCCACCGCCTTGAAAAACATGGCATAAACGTTTAGCAAAAACTCTGAAAGTATGGGCTAAAATATATTTTGCAATATCCGTTTAGATTTAGATTACATTGAATTCACACTGACAGTTTCAGCACCTTGGAGAGGGCGCTAAGTTTACAGAAGACTCGCTGAAACAGTTTTAACGCTGTCTAAACTAAAGCCTACCTGTGTGTCTGCT